>OX326960.1:65635604-66938354 GCA_946800325.1 Luzula sylvatica | reverse complement strand
TTTTTTAACCCCCCATGCAGATTTCTAACCCCCCTTGCAGATTTTAAACCCCCCCTCTTGCATATTTTAACCCCCCCCACCATTGCAGATTTTTAACCCCCCCCCCTCTCAGATTTTTAACCCCCCCCCCCTTGTAGATTTTAACCCCCCCCCCCATTGCAGATTTTTAACCCCCCCCCCCCCCCTTGCAGATTTTTGACCCTCCCCCCTTGCAAATTTTTAACCCCCTCCCCTTGCAGATTTTTAACCCCCCCCCCTTGCAGATTTTAACCCCCCCCCCCTTGCAGATTTTTAACCCCCCCCCCCCCCCCCCCCCCGCTTGCAGATTTTTGACCCCCCCCCCTTTGCAAATTTTAACCCGCCCCCCCTGCAGATTTATATTCCCCCCCTTGCAGATTTCAACCCCCCCTTGCAGATTTTTAACACCCCCCCTTGCAGATTTTTAACAACCCCCCTTGGAGATATTAACCCCCCCTTGCATATTTTTAGCAACCCCCCTTGGAGATTTTAACCCCCACCCCTGCAGATTTTAGCCCCCCCTCCCTTGCAGATTCTTAAACCCCCCCCCCCACCCCCCTTGCAGATTTTTAACAACACCCCCCCCCCCCCTTGCAGATTTTTAACCCCCCATTGCAGATTTCTAACCCCCACCCCCTTAGCAGATTTTTAACCCACCTCATGCATATTTTAACCCCCCCCCCCCCTTGCAAATTTTTAACACCCCCCCCCCCTTGTCAAATTTTTATCCCCCCGTCCTTGCATATTTTTAACCCCCCCCCCCCTTGCATATTTTAACCCCCCCCCCCCCCCAATTGCAGATTTTTAACCCCCCCCCCCCTTGCATATTTTTAACCCTCCCCCCTTGCATATTTTTAACCCCCCCCCTGCAGATTTCTAACCCCCTCCCCCTTGCAGATTTTAACCCCCCCCCCCCCTTGCAGATTTCTAACACCCCCTTGCATATTTTCAACCCCCACCCCTTGCCGATTTTAGCACCCGCCCCCCTTGCAGATTTTTAACCCCCACCCCTTGCATATTTTAACCCCCCCCCCCCCCCATGCAGATATTTAACCCCCCCCCTTTGCAGATATATAAGCCCCCCCCCCTTTGCATATTTTTAAGCCCCCCTCTTGCATATTTTAACCCCTCCCCCCCCCTGCAGATTTTTAACACCCCCCTCTCAAATTTTTAACCCCCCTCCTTGCATGTTTTTAACCCTCCACCTTGCAGATTTTTAACCCCCGCCCTTGCAGATTTTTAACCCCCCTTGCATATTTTTAACCCCCCCCCCCCCTTGCAGATTTTAACCCCCCCCCCATGCAGATATTTAACCCCCCCCCCCTTTGCATATTTTTAACCCCCCCCCCTTTGCATATTTTTATGCCCCCCTCTTGCATATTTTAACCCCTCCCCCCCCCCCCCCCCCTTGCAGATTTTTAACCCCCCTCCTTGCAGGCTTTTAACCCTCCACCTTGCAGATTTTTAACCCCCCCCCCCCCCCGATAGATTTTAAACCCTCCCATTGCAGATTTTTAACCTACCCCCCCCCCCTTGCAGATTTTTAACCCTCCCCCCTTGCAGATTTTTAACCTACCCCCCCCCCCCCCCTTGCAGATTTTTAACCCTCCCCCTTTCATATTTTTAACCCCCCTTGCTGATTTTTAACCCCCCCCCCCCCCCGCCCGCCCTTGCAGATTTTAACCCCCTTGTAGATTTTTAACCCCCCCCCCCTTGCAGATTTTAACCCCCACCCCTTGCAGATTTTAACCCCCCCCCCCTTTGCATATTTTAAACCCCCCCTCTTGCATATTTTACCCCCCCCCCACCATTGCAGATTTTTAACACCCCCCCCCCCTCTCAAATTTTTGACTCCCCCTCCTCGCAGATTTTTAACCCTCCCCCCTTGCAAATTTTTAACCCCTCCCCCCCCTTGTAGATTTTAACCCCCCCCCCCCCATTGTAGATTTTTAACCCCCCCCCCCTTTGCAGATTTTTAACCCTCCCCCCTTTCAAATTTTTAACCCACTCCCCTTGCAGATTTTTAACACCCCCCCCTTGCAGATTTTAACCCCCCCCCCCTTGCAGATTTTTAACCCCCCCCCCCCCCTTGCAGATTTTTAACCCCCCCCCCCCCCCCCCTTGCAAATTGTAACCTCCCCCCCTGCAGATTTATAATCCCCCCCTTGTAGATTTTAACCCCCCCTTGCAAATTTTTAACCACCCCCCTTGCAGATTTTTAACAACCCCCCTCGGAGATTTTAACCCCCCCCCCCCCCCCCCCCCCGCCTTGAAGATTTTTAACAACCCCCCATGGAGATTTTAACCCCCCCCCCTTCCAAATTTTTAACCACCCCCTTGCAGATTTTTAACCCCCCCCTAACAGATTTTTAACCCCCCTCTTGCATATTTTACCCCCCCTCCCTTGCAGATTTTTAACACCCCCCCCCCCTCTCAAATTTTTAACCCCCCCTTCTTGCATATTTTTAACCCTCCCCCCTTGGAGATTCTTAATCCCCCCCCCCCTTGCAGATTATTAATCCCCCTTGCAGATTTTAACCCCCCCCCCCCATTGCAGATTTTTGACCCCCCCCCCCCTGAATTATTTTAACCCTCCCCCCTTGCATATTTTTAACCCCCCCTCCCTTGCAGATTTTTAACCCCCCCCCCTGCAGATTTTGACCCCCCCCCCCCTACACATTTTTAGCAACCCTCCTTACAGATTTTAACCCCCCCCCCCCCTTGCAGATTTTCAACACCCCCCCCCCCCCTCAAATTTTTGACCCCCCCTTCTTGCATATTTTTAACCCTCCCCCCTTGGAGATTCTTAACCCCCCCTTGCAGATTTTTAACTCCCCTTGCAGATTTTAACCCCCCCCCCCCATTGCAGATTTTTAACCCCCCGTCCCCCCTTGAATTATTTTAACCCTCCCCCCTTGCATATTTTTACCCCCCCCCCCTTGCAGATTTTTAACCCCCCCCCCTGCAGATTTTAACCCCCCACCTACAGATTTTTAGCAACCCCCCTTGCAGATTTTCAACAACCCCCCTCTCAAATTTTTGACCCCCCCTTCTTGCGTATTTTTAACCCAACCCCATTGCAGATTATTAACCCCCCCCCTGCCCCCCGCTTTAATATTTTTAACCCTCCCCCCTTGCATATTTTTAACCCCCCCCCCTGCAGATTTTAACCCCCCCCCCTGCAAATTTTTAGCAACCCCCCTTACAGATATTAACCCCCCCCTGGCAGATTTTAACCCCCCTTGCAGATTTTAACCCCCTCCCCTTGCAGATTTTTAACCCCCCCCCCCTTGCAGATTTTAACCCCCTCCCCCCTTGCAGATTTTTGACCCCCCCCCCCCTTGCATATTTCTAACCCACCCCCCCTCGCAAATTTTTAACTCCCCCCCCCCCTTTAATATTTTTAACACCCCCTTGCAGATTTTTAACCTCCACCCGTGCAGATTTTTAACCCCACCCCCCTTGATGATTTTTAACACCCCCCCCCCCTGCAGATTTTAGACCCCCATTGCAGTTTTTTAACCCCCCCTTGCAGATTTCTAACCCCCTTGCAGATTTTAAACCCCCCCTCTTGCAGATTTTTAGCCCCCACCATTGCTGATTTTTAACCCCCCCCCCCCTCTCAAATGTTTAATCCCCCCCTCCTCGCATATTTTTAACCCTCCCCCCTTGTAGATTTTAACCCCCCCCCCATTGCAGATTTTTAACCCCCCCCCTTGCAGATTTTTAACCCCCCCCCCCTTGCAGATTTTAACCCCCCCCCCCCCTTGCAGATTTTTAACCTCCCCCCCCCCTTGCAGATTTTTAACCCCCCCACCCCAATGCAAATTTTAACCCCCCCCCCGGCAGATTTATAATCCCCCCCTTGCAGATTTCAATCCCCCCTTGCAGATTTTTAACCCCCCCCCCCCTTGCAGATTTTTAACAACCCACCATGGAGATTTTAACCCCCCCCCCCCCCCACACCCTTGCAGATTTTTAACAATTCCCCTTGGAGATTTTAACCCCCACCCCTGCAGATTTTAACCCCCCCCCTCCCTTGCAGGTTTTTAACCCCCCCCCCCCTTGCAGATTTTTAACCCCCCATTGCAGATTTCTAACCCCCACCCCCTTAGCAGATTTTTAACCCCCCTCTTGCATATTTTAACCCCCCCTCCTTGCAGATTTTTAACACCCCCCCCCCCCCTCTCAAATTTTTAACCCCCCCTCCTTGCATATTTTTAACCCTCCCACCTTGGAGATTCTTAACCCCCCCTGCTTATTTTTAACCCTCCCCCCTTGCATATTTTTAACCCCCCTTGCAGATTTTTACCGCCCCCCCCCCCCCCCCCCCCCCCGCAGATTTCTAACCCCCTCCCCCATGCAAATTTCTAACACCCCCTTGCAGATTTTCAACCACCCCACTTGCCGATTTAAGCCCTCGCCCCCCTTGCTGATTTTTAACCCCCACCCCCCCCCCCCCCCCCCCCCCCAAGCAGATATTTAACCCCCCCCTTTGCAGATTTTTAACCCCCCGCCCTTTGCATATTATTATGCCCCCATCTTGCATATTTTAACCCCTCCCCCCCCTTGCAGATTTTTAACACCACCACTCTCAAATTTTTAAACCCCCTCCTTGCAGGTTTTTAACCCTCCCCCTTGCAGATTTCTAACCCCCCCCCCCCCCCCACCCCGGTAGATTTTAACCCCTCCCATTGCAGATTTTTAACCCACCCCACCTTGCAGATTTTTAACCCTCCCCCCTTGCATATTTTTAACCCCCCCCCCCTGCAGATTTTTAACCCCCTTGCAGATTTTTAACCCCCGCTCCCCTTGCAGATTTTAACCCCCCCGCCCTTTGCAAAATTTAAACCCCCCCTCTTGCATATTTTAGCCCCCCCCCCCCACCATTGCAGATTTTTAACACACCCCCCGCCCCCTCTCAAATTTTTAACTCCCCCTCCTCGCTGATTTTTAACCCTCCCCCCTTGCAGATTTTTAACACCCCCTTGCAGATTTTTAACCCCCCCTTGTAGATTTTTAACCCCCCCCCCCCATTGTAGATTTTTAACACCCCCCCCTGCAGATTTTTACGCCTCCCCCCTTTCAGATTTTTAAACCACTCACCTTGCAGATTTTTAACCCCCCCCCCCCCTTGCAGATTATAATCCCCCCCCCCTTGCAGATTTTTAACCCCCCCCCCCCCTTGCAGATTTTTAACCCACCCCTCCCGCTTGCAAATTTTAACCGCCCCCCCCCCCCCCCTTACAGATTTATAATCCCCCCCTTGCAGATTTTAACCATCCCTTGCAGATTTTTAACCACCCCCCCCCCCCTTGCAGATTTTTAACAACCCCCCTTGGAGATTTTAACCCCCCCCCCCCCACCCCTTGCAGATTTTTAACAACCCCCCTTGGAGATTTTAACCCCCCCCCCTGCAGATTTTAACCCCCCCCCCCCTTGCAGATTTTTAACAACCCCCCCCCCCCCCCCCCCCCCGTTGCAGATTTTTAATCCCCCCTTGCATATTTTTAACCCCCCCCCTAATAGATTTTTAACCCCCTTCTTGCATATTTTAACCCCCCCCCCTTGCAGGTTTTTAACACCCCCACCCCCTCTCAAATTTTTAACCCCCCCTTCTTGCATATTTTTAACCCTCCCCCCTTGGAGATTCTTAACCCCCCCCCCCTTGCAGATTATTAACCCCCCTTGCAGATTTTAACCCCCCCCCATTGCAGATTTTTAAACCCCCCCCCCCCCCTTGAATTATTTTAACCCTCCCCCCTTGCATATTTTTAACCCCACCCCATGCAGATTTTTGACCCCCCCGCCCCTGCAGATTTTAACCCCCCCTGCAGATTTTTAGTAACCCCCCTTACAGATTTTAACCCCCCCCCCCCCCCCATGCAGATTTTAATGCAGATTTTATCCCCCCCCAACCCTTGCAGATTTTTAACCCACACCCCCTTGCAGATTTTAACCCCCTCCCCCCTTGCAGATTTTTGACCCTCCCCTTGCAGTTTTTTAACCCCCCCCCCCCTGCAGATTTCTAACCCCCCCCCCCTTGCAGATTTTAAACCCCCCCACTTGCATATTTTAACCCCCCCCCCCCCACCATTGCATATTTTTAACACCCCCCTCTCAAATTTTTAACCCCCCCTCCTCGCATATTTTTAACCCTCCCCCCTTGCAGATTTTTAACACCCCCTTGCAGATTTTTAACCCCCCCCCCTTGTAGATTTTAACCCCCCCCCCATTGCATATTTTTAACCCCCCCCCCCTTGCAGATTTTTAACCCTCCCCCCTTGCAAATTTTTAGCCCCCTCCCCTTGCAGATTTTGAACCCCCCCCCCCCCCCCCTTGCAGATTTTAACCCCCCCCCCCCCCCCTTGCAGATTTTTAACCCTCCCCCCCTTGCAAATTTTAACCCCCCCTGCAGATTTATAATCTCCCCCCCTTGCAGATTTCAACCCCCCCCCCCCCCTTTGCAGATTTTGAACAACCCCCCTTGGAGATTTTAACCCCCTTTGCAGATTTTTAACAACCCCCCTTGGAGATTCTAACCCCCACCCCCTTAGCAGATATTTAACCCCCCTCTTGCATATTTTAAACCCCCGCCCCTTGCAAATTTTAACACCGCCCCCCCCCCCCCTCTCAAATTTTTAACCCCCCCTCCTTGCATATTTTTAACCCTCCCCCCTAGGAGATTTTTAACCCTCCCCCCTTGCATATTTTAACCCCCCCCCTTGCAGATTTTTAACCCCACCCCCCTTGATGATTTTTAACCCCCCCCCCTTGCAGATTTTAACCCCCCCCCCCCTTGCAGTTTTTTAACCCCCCCCCCCTTTCAGATTTCTAACCCCCCCTTGCAGATTTTAACCCCCCCCCCACCATTGCAGATTTTTAACACCCACCTCTCAAATTTTTAAGCCCCCCTCCTCGCATATTTTTAACCCCCCCCCCTTGCAGTTTTTTAACCCCCCCCCCCCCCTTTCAGATTTCTAACCCCCCCTTGCAGATTTTAACCCCCCCCCCCCACCATTGCAGATTTTTAACACCCACCTCTCAAATTTTTAAGCCCCCCTCCTCGCATATTTTTAACCCCCCCCCCCCTTGTAGATTTTAACCCCCCTCCCCCCCCCATTGCATATTTTTAACCCCCCTCTTGCATATTTTAAAACCCCCCCTTGCAGATTTTGAACACCCCCCCCCCTCTCAAATTTTTAACCCCCCCTCCTTGCATATTTTTAACCCTCCCGCCTTGGAGATTCTTAACTCCCCCCCCCCCCTCGCAGATTTTTAACCCCCCCCCCCCCCCCCTTGCAGATTTTTAACCCCCCCCTTGCATGTTTTTAACCCTCCCCCCTTGCATATTTTTAACCCCCCGCCCCTTGCAGATTTTTAACCCCCCCCCTGCAGATTTCTATCCCCCTACCCCTTCCCCGCACTTGCAGATTTTTAACACCCCCACCCCCCCACCCCCCCGCCCATGCAGATTTTATCCCCCTTGCAGATTTTTAACCCCCCCCCCTTGCAGATTTGAACCCCCCCCCCTTTGCAGATTTAAAACCCGCCCCCTCTTGCATATTTTAACCCCCCCCCCCACCATTGCAGATTTTTAACACCCCGCCCTCTCAAATTTTTAACTCCCCCTCCTCGCAGATTTTTAACCCTCCCCCCTTGCAGATATTTAACACCCCCCCTTGCAGATTTTAACCCCCCCCCCCCCATGCAGATATTTAACCCCCCCCCTCTTTGCAGATTTTTAACCCCCCCCCCCCCCCCCCCTTTGCATATTTTTAACCCTCCCCCCTTGCAGATTTTTAACACCCCCTTACAGATTTTAACCCCCCTCCCCCCCCCATGCAGATTTTTAACCCCTACCCCCCCTTTGAAGATTTTTACCCCCTACCCCCCCCCCCCCCCCCCCCATTGGAGATTTTTACCCACTACCCCCCCTTTGGAGATTTGTACCCCCTACCCCCCCCCCCCCCCCCCCCCCCTTGGGAGATTTTTACCACCTACCCCCCCTTTAGAGATTTTTTTCCCCTACCCCCCTATGGAGATTTTTACTCCCTACCCCCCCCCCTTCCGAGATTTTTCCCCCCCTACCCCCCTTTGGATATTTTTACCCCTACCCCCCCTTTGGATATTTTTACGCCCAACCTCCCCTTTGAACATTTGTACCCCTACACCCCTTTGGAGATTTTTACCCCCTACCCCCCCTTTGGAGATTTTTACCCCCTACCACCCCTTCGGAGATTTTTACTCCCTACCCCCCCCCCCCCTTCCGAGATTTTTCCCCCCCTACCCCCCTTTGGATATTTTTACCCCTACCCCCCCTTTGGATATTTTTACGCCCTACCCCCCCCCCCCCCCCTTTGGAGATTTTTACCCCTACCCCCCCTTTGGAGATTTTTACCCCCAACCTCCCCTTTGGAGATTTTTACCCCCTACCCCCCCCCCCCCCTTTGGAGATTTTTACCCCCTACCGCCCCTTGGGAGATTTTTACCCCCTACCTCCCCTTTACATATTTTTACCCCCTACCCCCCTTTGGATAATTTTACCCCCTAACCTCCCTTTGGAGATTTTTACCCCCTACCCGCACTTTGGAGATTTTTACCCCCTACCCCCCCCCCCCCCCCCCTTCGGATATTTTTACTCACTACCCCCCCCCCCCCCTTCCGAGATTTTTACCCCCTACCCCCCATTTGGAGATTTTTACCCCCTACCCCCCACCCCCCCGCCCCCCCCCCCCCCTTTGGAGATTTTTACCCCCTACCCCTCCTTAGGAGATTTTTACCCCCTACCCCCCCTTGGGAGATTTTTACCCCCTACCCCCCCCCCCCCCCTTTTGAGATTTTTACCCCGAACCCCCTTTGGATATTTTTACCCCCTACCCTCCCTCTGGAGATTTTACCCCCTACCCCCCCTTTGAAGATTTTTACCCCCTACCCCCCCTTGGGAGATTTTTACCCCCTACCCCCCCCCCCCCCCCTTTGGAAATTTCTACCACCTACCCCCCCTTTGGAGATTTTTACCCCCTACCCCCCCTTGGGAGATTTTTACCCCCTACCCCCCTTTTGGATATTTTTACCCCCTACCCCCCCCCCCCCCCCCCCCATTTGGAGATTTTTACTCCCTTCCCCCTCTTTGGAGATTTTTACCCCCTACCCCCCCTTTGGAGATTTTTACCACCTACCCCCCTTGGGAGATTTTTACCCCCTACCCTCCCCCCCTATGGAGATTTTTACCACCTACCACCCCCCCCCCCCCCCCCCTTTAGAGATTTTTACCCCAACCCCCCCCCCCCCCCCCCCTTTGGAGTTTTTTACCCCCTACCCCACTTTGGAAATTTTTACTACCTACCCCCCCCCCCCCCTTTAGAGATTTTTACCCCCTACCTCCCCTTTGAGGATTTTTACCCCTACCCCCCCTTTGGAGATTTTTACCCCCTACCCCCCCTTTGGAGATTTTTACCCCCTACCCCCCCTTGGGAGATTTTTACACCCTACCACCCCTTCGGAGATTTTTACTTCCTACCCACCCTTCCGAGATTTTTACCCCCTACCCCCCTTTGGATATTTTTACCCCCTACCCCCCTTTGGATATTTTTACACCCTAGCCCCCCCCCCCCTTTGGAGATTTTTACCCCCGACCCCCCCTTTGGAGATTTTTACCCCCTACCCCTCGTTAGGAGATTTTTACCTCCTACCCCCCCTTGGGAGATTTTTACCCCCTACCCCCCCTTTGGAAATTTTTACCCCCTACCTCCCCTTTGGAAATTTTTACCACCTACCCCCCCTTTGGAGATTTTTACCCCCTACCCCCCCCCCCCCCCCTTGGGAGATTTTTACTCCCTACCCCCCCCCCCCCTTCCGAGATTTTTACCCCCTACCGCCCTTTGGATATTTTTACCCCCTACCCCCCCTTTGGAGATTTTTACCCCCTACAGGCCCTTTGCAGATTTTTACCCCCTACCCCCCCCCCCCCTTCGGAGATTTTTACTCACTACCCCCGCTTCCGAGATTTTTACCCCCTACCCCCCCCCCCTTTGGAGATTTTTACCCCTAACCCCGCTTGGGAGATTTTTACCCCCTACCCCCCCCCCCCCTTTAGAGATTTTTACCCCCTACCCCCCTTTGAATATTTTTACCCCTACCCCCCCTTTGGAGATTTTTACCCCTTACCCCCCCTTTTCAGATTTTTATCCCCTACCCCCCCCCCCCCTTTGGAGATTTTTACCCCCTACCACCCCTTTGGAGATTTTTACCCCATGCCCCACTTTGGAGATTTTTACCCCCTACCCCCCCTTTGAAGATTTTTACCCCCTACCCCCCCTTGGGAGATTTTTACCCCCTACCCCCCCTTGGGAGATTTTTACCCCCTACCCCCCCCCCCCCCTTTTAAGATTTTTACCCCCTACCCCCCCTTTGGAGATTTTTGACCGCCTACCCCCCCTTTGGAGATTTTTACCCCATACCCCACTTTGGAGATTTTTACCACCTACCACCCCCCCCCCCCCCCCCCCCTTTAGAGATTTTTACCCCCTACCCCCCTTTGGATATTTTTACCCCCTACCCCCCCTTTGGAGATTTTTACCCCCTACCCCCCTTTGGATATTTTTACCCCCTACCCCCCCCTTTGGAGATTTTTACCGCATACCCCACTTTGGAGATTTTTACCACCTACCCCCCCCCCCCCTTTGGAGATTTTTACCCCCTACCCCCCTTGGGAGATTTTTACCCCCTACCCCCCCCCCCCCCCTTTGGAGATTTTTACACCCTACCCCCCATTGGGAGATTTTTTCCACCTACCCCCCCTTTAGAGATTTTTACCCCATACCCCCCTTTGGAGATTTTTACCCCCTACCCCACTTTGGAAATTTTTACCACCTACCCCCCCCCCCCCCCCCCCCCCCTTACAGATTTTTACCCCCTACCTCCCCTTTGAAGATTTTTACCCCCTACCCCCCCTTTGGAGATTTTTACCCCCTACCGCCCCTTTGGAGATTTTTACCCCCTGCCCCCCCTTGGGAGATTTTTACCCCCTACCACCCCTTCGGAGATTTTTACTCCCTACCCCCCCTTCCGAGATTTTTACCCCCTACCCCCATTTGGATATTTTTACCCCCTACCCCCCCTTTGGAGATTTTTACCCCTACCCCCCTTTCGAGATTTTTACCCCCTACCCCCCCTTTGGAGATTTTTACCCCCTACCCCCCCTTTGGAGATTTTTACCCCCTACCCCCCTTCGGATAATTTTACCCCCTACCCCCCCTTTGAAGATTTTTTTCCCCTACCCGCACTTTGGAGATTTTTACCCCCTCCCCCCCCCCCCCCTTCGGAGATTTTTATTCACTACCCTCCCTTCCGAGATGTTTACCCCCTACCCCCCATTTGGAGATTTTTACCCCCTACCCCCACCTTTCGAGATTTTTACACACTACCCCCCCTTGGGAGATTTTTTCCACCTACCCCCCCTTTAGAGATTTTTACCCCCTACCCCCCTTTGGAGATTTTTACCCCCTACCCCCCCTTTGGAGATTTTTACCCCCTACCCCACTTTGGAAATTTTTACCACCTAACCCCCCCCCCCCTTTAGAGATTTTTACCCCCTACCTCCCCTTTGAACATTTGTACCCCTACACCCCTTTGGAGATTTTTACCCCCTACCCCCCCTTTGGAGATTTTTACCCCCTACCACCCCTTCGAAGATTTTTACTCCCTACCCCCCCCCCCCTTCCGAGATTTTTCCCCCCCTACCCCCCTTTGGATATTTTTACCCCTACCCCCCCTTTGGATATTTTTACGCCCTACCCCCCCGCCCCCCCCCCCCTTTGGAGATTTTTACCTCCTACCCCCACTTTGGAGATTTTTACCCCCTACCTCCCCTTTGGAGATTTTTACCCCCTACCCCCCTCTTTGGAGACTTTTACCCCCTACCGCCCCTTGGGAGATTTTTACCCCCTACCTCCCCTTTACATATTTTTACCCCCTACCCCCCTTTGGATAATTTTACCCCCTAACCTCCCTTTGGAGATTTTTACCCCCTACCCGCACTTTGGAGATCTTGACCCCCTACCCCCCCCCCCCCCTTCGGAGATTTTTACTCACTACCCCCCCCCCCCCTTCCGAGATTTTTACCCCCTACCCCCCATTTGGAGATTTTTACCCCCTACACCCCCCCCCCCCTTTGGAGATTTTTACCCCCTACCCCTCCTTAGGAGATTTTTACCCCCTACCCCCCCCCCCCCCCCTTTTGAGATTTTTACCCCCTACCCCCCTTTGGATATTTTTACCCCCTACCATCCCTTTGGAGATTTTACCCCCTACCCCCCCTTTGAAGATTTTTACCCCCTACCCCCCCTTGGGAGATTTTTACCCCCTACCCCCCCCCCCCCCCTTGGGAGAATTTTACCACCTACCCCCCCTTTGGAGATTTTTACCCCCTATCCCCCTTGGGAGATTTTTACCCCCTACCCCCCTTTTGGATATTTTTACCCCCTACCCCCCCCCCCCCCCCATTTGGAGATTTTTGCTCCCTACCCCCTCTTTGGAGATTTTTACCCCCTACCCCCCCCCCCCTTTGGAGATTTTTACCCCCTACCCCCCTTGGGAGATTTTTACCCCCTACCCTCCCCCCCTATGGAGATTTTTACCACCTACCACCCCCCCCCTTTAGAGATTTTTACCCCAACCCCCCCCCCCCCCCTTTGGAGTTTTTTACCCCCTACCCCACTTTGGAAATTTTTACTACCTACCCCCCCCCCCCCCCTTTAGAGATTTTTACCCCCTACCTCCCCTTTGAGGATTTTTACCCCTACCCCCTCTTTGGAGATTTTTACCCCCTACCCCCCTTTTGGAGATTTTTACCCCCTACGCCCCCTTGGGAGATTTTTACACCCTACCACCCCTTCGGACATTTTTACTTCCTACCCACCCTTCCGATATTTTTACCCCCTACCCCCCTTTGGATATTTTTACCCCCTACCCCCCTTTGGATATTTTTACACCCTAGCCCCCCCCCCCTTTGGAGATTTTTACCCCCGACCCCCCCCTTTGGAGATTTTTACCCCCTACCCCTCGTTAGGAGATTTTTACCCCCTACCCCCCCTTGGGAGATTTTTACCCCCTACCCCCCCTTTGGAAATTTTTACCGCCTACCTCCCCTTTGGAAATTTTTACCACCTACCCCCCCTTTGGAGATTTTTACCCCCTACCCCCCCGTGGGAGATTTTTACTCCCTACCCCCCCCCCCCCCCTTCCGAGATTTTTACCCCCTACCGCCCTTTGGATATTTTTACCCCCTACCCCCCCTTTGGAGATTTTTACCCCCTACCCGCCCTTTGCAGATTTTTACCCCCTACCCCCCCCCCCCCCCCTTCGGAGATTTTTACTCACTACCCCCGCTTCCGAGATTTTTACCCCTACCCCCCCCCCCCCCCTTTGGAGATTTTTACCCCTACCCCCGCTTGGGAAATTTTTACCCCCTACCCCCCCCCCCCTTTAGAGATTTTTACCCCCTACCCCCCTTTGAATATTTTTACCCCCTACCCCCTACCCCCCCCTTTGGAGATTTTTACCCCTTACCCCCCCTTTTCAGATTTTTATCCCCTACCCCCCCCCCCCCCCCCCTTTGGAGATTTTTACCCCCTACCACCCCTTTGGAGATTTTTACCCCATGCCCCACTTTGGAGATTTTTACCCCCTACCCCCCCTTTGAAGATTTTTACCCCCTACCCCCCCTTGGGAGATTTTTACCCCCTACCCCCCCCCCCTTGGGAGATTTTTACCCCCTACCCCCCCCCCCCCCCCCTTTTAAGATTTTTACCCCCTACCCCCCCTTTGGAGATTTTTGACCCCCTACCCCCCCTTTGTAGATTTTTACCCCATACCCCACTTTGGAGATTTTTACCACCTACCCCCCCCCCCCCCTTTAGAGATTTTTACCCCCTACCCCCCTTTGGATATTTTTACCCCCTACCCCCCCCCCCCCCCCCCCCCCCCTTTGGAGATTTTTACCCCCTACCCCCCTTTTAAGATTTTTACCCCCTACCCCCCCTTTAGGGATTTTTACCCGCCCTACCCCCCCTTTGGAGATTTTTACCCCATACCCCACTTTGGAGATTTTTACCACCTACCCCCCCCCCCCCCCCTTTAGAGATTTTTCCCCCCTACCCCCCCTTTCAAGATTATTACCCCCTACCCCCCCTTTGGAGATTTTTACCCCCTACCGCCCATTGGAGATTTTTACCCACTACCCCCCCTTCGGATATTTTTACCCCCTACTCCCCCCCCCCTCCCCTTTGATGATTTTTACCCCCTACCCCCCCCCCCCCACCCTCTGGAGATTTTTACCCCCTACCCCCCCTTGCAGATTTTTAAACCCCCCCCCCCCCTTGCAGATTTTTAACAACCCCCCATGGAGATTTTAACCCCCCCACCTTGCAGATTTTTAACAACTACCCTTGGAGATTTTAACCCCCACCCCTGCAGATTTTAACCCCCCCTCCCTTGCAGATTTTTAACCCCCCCCCTTGCAGATTTTTAACCCCTCATTGCAGATTTCTAACCCCCCGCCCTTGCAGATTTCTAACCCCCACCCCCTTAGCAGATTTTTAACCCTCCCCCCTTGGAGATTCTTAACCCCCTCCAGCATATTTCTAACCCTCCACCCGTGCATATTTTTAACCCCCCTCTTTCAGATTTTTAACCCCCCCCCCCCCAGATACCCCCTCCCCCTTGCAGATTTTAACCCCCCCCCCCTTGCAGATTTCTAACACCCCCTTGCAGATTTTGAACTCCCCCCCTTACCGATTTTAGCCGCCGCCCCCCTTGCAGATTTTTAACCCCCCCCCTTGCAGATTTTAACCCCCCCCCCCCCCATGCAGATATTTAACCCCCCCCCTTTGCAGATTTTTAACCCCCCCCCCCCCCCCCCCGTTTGCATATTTTTAAGCCCCCCTATTGCATATTTTAACCCCTCCCCCCCCCCCCCCTTGCAGATTCTTAACACCCCCCCTCTCAAATTTTTAACCCCCCTTCTTGCAGGTTTTTAACCCTCCCCCTTGCAGATTTCTAACCCCCCCACCCCCCGGTAGATTTTAACCCCTCCCATTGCAGATTTTTAACCCACCCCCCTTGCAGATTTTTAACCCCCCCATGCAGAGTTTTAACCCCCCCCTTCCTTGCAGATTTTAACCCCCTTGCAGATTTTTAACCCCCCCCCCCCTTGCAGATTTTAACCCCCCCTTGCAAATTTTTAACCCCTCCCCTTGCAGATTTTTAACAACCCCCCATGGAGATTTTAACCCCCCCCCCCTGCAGATATTTAACAACCCCCCTTGGAGATTTTAACCCCCCCCCCCCCCCTGTAGATTTTAACCCCCCCCCCCCCCTTGCAGATTTTTAACCCCCCCGCCTTTGCAGATTTTTAACCCCCCCTTGCAGATTTTTAACCCCCCCCCTTTTAGATTTTAACCCCCCCCCCCATTCACTACAACATATCAGGCCTACTGGGACCGGCCATCCCTAAAAAACCGACCCAAACAGTTAGGGACGGTTAGTTTGGGTCTGCCCGACCTTATTTTTTGGGTCTGCCCGACCCAATAAGTACAAACCGTCCCAAATAATTAGCGTCGGCCCGTCGCTGTCGTTCGTACCGTCCCAAACAATTAGCGTCGGCCCGTCGCTGTCGTTCGTACCGTCCCAAACCATTAGCGACGGCCCGTCGCTGTCGTTCGTACCGTCCCAAACAATTAGCGACGGCCCGTCGCTGTCGTTCCTACCGTCCCAAACAATTAGCGACGGCCCGTCGCTGTCGTTCGCACCGTCCCTATTCAGTGTTTGGGACAGGCCGTCCCAAACCACGTACAGTTCCCAAGAACTCGTGACCCCTCCCTCTCTCTTCTTTCCCAAGCACCCGTGACCCCTCCCTCTCTCTCTTCTTTTCTTTTTCCCCCCTTTTCTTCACAAAATTAAAACCCATTTCTCATCTCCTTCTCGGCGGGCTAGGGTTAATCCGAGCTCTCTCTTCTCCTTCTCGGCGGCTAGGGTTAAACCGAGCCCTCTCTTCTCCTCCTCGATTCGAAAGAAAATTCTCCTCCTCTACTTGAACGAAAAGTCTTCTCTTTGTTGGCTGCAATCAAGGTTTTTTTTCTTGCTCAAGTTACTCTCCTTTAGATTCTCTTGCTTTTCTCCATCATTAGTTCATTAAATCTCTTGCTTTTGTACTATTTTTTTGTTCTTTTTTTTACTGTTTTGTGTTTTTTTCCTCGGACCCAATGTTTATTTTTTCAATTGTGTTTGTTTAAATATTCACTGATTTATTCCATTTTCTTTGTTCTTTTTAGTCCTCCTGCCATCTTCCAGGATCTTTTAGGAAGGACAAGAATATCCTCGTAATAATTATTTTTATATCAATATTGGTTTTTTCTGATTTGGGGATTAATTAATTAATTTCTTAATTTAATAACGCTATATTCAAATGATTTTCAATTTTGTATGTTGTTCATGCTGGATATAGACAAATCGATTGTGCAAAAGTGTATGGAACGAAAAGGAGGTAATCAATCTTTATTTTACTTTTCTTAATTTTCAATTATCTCTTTTTTCTATTTATTTTCTGATCTTTTTTTACTGAGAATTTACTGGTTTTTTTTCTTATTTTATTTACTATTTTTTGTTATATTTTTCCAATATATTTTTTGTACTGTTTTGTGTTTTTTTTTTTCTTTTTAAGGTTTATTGTTTTTTATTCCTTTTTAAAATTTTAATTTTT
This sequence comes from Luzula sylvatica, assembly GCA_946800325.1. NCBI lineage: Eukaryota > Viridiplantae > Streptophyta > Magnoliopsida > Poales > Juncaceae > Luzula > Luzula sylvatica. The sequence goes on along the minus strand of OX326960.1, from coordinate 66,921,574 downwards.
CAAATATTCTCTCTTTTTTTACTGTTTTTCTTTGTTTTTTCACTGTTTTTTCAAATATTTGTACTAAGTTTCTTTTAATAGTCAAATAATTTCGTATATTATTAATTGTTATTTCATATATTTTTGCAATGAATATTTTATTCAGATTTAAATAATAAATATAATTTAATATTAATTAACCTTTATTTGATCATGCATTAATTTATATTTTTGAAAATATTTTTTATTACTATATTTATATTTATTATTCATTAAGTGATGTTTCAAATTTCAATATTGAAATCATTTCTTATATTATTAATTTTGCGAGAAATTCGCCGCAATAGGAGAAATCAAGTGCCGCAAGAGCTGAGCTGTCCAAAGGATGCAAGAAGATGATGATTCGAGTGCACCAACTTGATTCGAGTGCACCAGAGGATGCAAAATATCATGGGGCCCTCTGGTACGATGATTCTTATATTATTAATAAAAAAAATTACTATTTTTTGGTAAATTTGATCTAGAGATTAATATTTTAATTAATTTAGAGATTAATATTTTGTTTTTGTGTTTTAGTTGGTGGTGGTGGATAAAAAGATAACTAATGTGAGGCATTTGGTTGGAGTGTTGGAGGAAGCCATAAGAGGAGGACATACAGGGACTGCCCGTCTGTACGACTTATGTAAATTAATATTTTATTCATTCATTTATAATTTTTATTTTTGGCAGATTTTATTTTTTTGTTCACTATTTTTTGGGATTCTTTGCTTATGTAAATTTTTCTCTGATTGTAGGAATGTAGATGGGTTTCAAATTCGGCACGACTTGACGATTTCACTCTCGGCAAAATTAGAAGATTGGATTTTTTCTTTTGACAGCTTGGGGGTTCAAACATTTGTAAATGTATCTTCCGATTCCGTCGACGCAGCAAACAAATTGGCCGGTACGTCCTAAATTTGTAATGATTATTTCAATACAAATTTTAATGGTAATACATGTTATATTTTAAGGATGTTGCGACGAGTCAGTTTTTTCCGCCTTTCCGCCTGATGATCCGACGAATTTTTAGTTCTATTTGTGTTTGTTTGACTATGTAGTAGAATTTATTTGTTTAGGATTATGTCGTGAGACTTATTTGTGTTTTGTTTATGTCGTGGGATTTATTTGTGTTCTGTTTATGTCGTGGGACTTATTCGTGTTATTGTGTATCGTTGAATTGTCGTGGGACTTATGTATCGTTGAATTGTCGTGGGACTTATTTTGTATTGCAGGTTTTCTAATAGGTTTTTTATAAAATATATATCCATTAATTCGAAATAAATAATATTAATTTAATAATTAATATTATTATATTAATATATAATATATAAATTTTATAATATTAATTAATTAATTAATATTATTATATAATATATAATATATTAATAAATAATTTTAATTATTATATAATTTATAATAATTTAATTAATATATAATTTAATTAATACAATATATAATTTATACAATATATAATTAATATATAATATATAATATAATATGGGACTGGCCGTCCCTATTAAAACCGTCCCTAAAAGCCCTATTGGGACTGGCCGTCCCTAAACCTGCATTGTCCTTTTTGTCATATGTCATGTACTTTTCAGGGTTAGGGACTGTCCGTCCCTAAATCTGACCGACCCTACAAGCCCTATTGGGACGGCCCGTCCCTAATGCTGCGTTGTCCTTTTTTCTGCATATGTCAGTGTACTATTGACCTTAGGGACGGCCCGACACAAAACACACCGACCCAAAAGACATTTAGGGACGGCCCGACCCTGTCAGGGTCGGAGGCTTCAGGGGCAGTACATCAGGGACGGTTAACCGACCCCAAATTGATTAGGGACGGTTTTTAGGCTATTTAGGGATGGTTTGAACCGACCCAAATTAACTGCTATGTTGTAGTGCATGTAGATATTTAAACCCCCCCCCTTTGCATATTTTTAAGCCCCCCTCTTGCATATTTTAACCCCTCCCCCCCCCCCCCCTTTGCAGATTTTTAACACCCCCCTCGCAAATTTTTAACCCCCCTCCATGCAGTCTTTTAACCCTCCCCCTTGCATATTTTTAACACCCCCCCCCGATAGATTTTAACCCCTCCAATTGCAGATTTTTAACCCACCCCCCCTTGCAGATTTTTAACCCTCCCCCTTTGCAGATTTTTAACCCCCCCCCCCCCCCCCCCCCCCCCGCCCTTGCAGATTTTAACCCCCTAGCAGATTTTTAACCCCCCCCCCTTGCAGATTTTAACCCCCCCCCCTTTGCAGATTTTAAACCCCCCATCTTGCATATTTTAGTCCCCCCCCACCATTGCAGATTTTTAACACCCCCCCCCTCTCAAATTTTTAACTACCCCTCCTCGCATATTTTTAACCCTCCCCCCTTGCAGATTTTTAAGACCCCCTTATAGATTTTTAACCCCCCCTTGTAGATTTTAACCCCCCCCCCCATTGTAGATTTTTAACCCCCCCCCCCCCCCCCCTTGCAGATTTTTAACCCTCCCCCCTTTCAAATTTTTAACCCTCCCCCCTTTCAAATTTTTAACCAACTCCCCTTGCATATTTTTAACCCCACCCCTTGCAGATTTTAACCCCCCCCCCCTTGCAGATTTTTAACACCCCCCCCCCCCTTGAAGATTTTTAACACCCCCCCCCCCTCTCAAATTTTTAACCCCCCCTCCTTGCATATTTTTAACCCTCCCCCCATGGAGATTCTTAACCCCCCCCCTTGCAGATTTTTAACCCCCATTGCAGATTTTAACCCCGCCCCCCCCCCCCCCCCCCCCATTGCAGATTTTTAACCCCCCCCCTCCCCCCTTGCATGTTTTTAACCCTCCCCCCTTGCATATTTTTAACCCCCCCCCCTTCCAGATTTTTAACCCCCCCCCCTGCAGATTTCTATCCCCCTCCCCCTTCCCCGCCCTTGCAGATTTTTAACCCCCCCCCCCGCCCGCCATTGTAGATTTTATCCCCCTTGCAGATTTTTAACCCCCCCCTCGCCGATTTTAACCCCCCACCTTTGCAGATTTTAAACCCGCCCCCTCTTGCATATTTTAACCCCCCCCCCTTGAATTATTTTAACCCCTCCCCCCTTGCATATTTTAACCCCCCCCATTGTAGATTTTTAACCCCCCCTGCAGATTTTTAGTAACCGCCCTTACAGATTTCAACCCCCCCCCCCCTTGCATATTTTAACCCCCCCCCCCCCCCCCCCTTGCAAATTTTAAAACCCCCCCCCTGCAAATTTTTAACCCCCCACCCCTTGCAGATTTTAACCCCCTCCACCCTTGCAGATTTTTGACCCCCCCCCTTGCATATTTCTAACCCCCCCCCTCGCAAAATTTTAACACCCCCGCTTGCATATTTTTAACACCCCCCCCCCCCTTGCAGATTTTTATCCTCACCCCGTGCAGATTTTTAACCCCACCCCCATTGATGATTTTTAACCCCCCCCCCCCCCCCTTGCAGATTTTAACCCCCCCCCCCTTGCACATTTTAAACCCGCCCCCTCTTGCATATTTTAACCCCCCCCTTGAATTATTTTAACCCTCCCCCCTTGCATATTTTAACCCCCCCTTGCAGATTTTTAACCCCCCCCTGCAGATTTTTAGTAACCGCCCTTGCAGATTTTAACCCCCCCCCCTTGCAGATTTTAACCCCCCCCTGCATATTTTTAACCCCCCCCCCTTGCAGATTTTAACCCCCTCCACCCTTGCAGATATTTGACCCCCCCTTGCAGATTTCTGACCCCCCCCTCGCAAATTTTTAACACCCCCGCTTGCTTATTTTTAACACCCCCCCCCCCTTGCAGATTATTAACACCCCCCCCCCCCCCTTGCAGATTTTTATCCTCCCCCCGTACAGATTTTTAACCCCACCCCCCTTGATGATTTTTAACCCCCCCCCTTGCAGATTTTAACCCCCCCCCCCCCCTTGCAGTTTTTTAACCCCCCCCCTTTCAGATTTCTAACCCCCCCTTGCAGATTTTAAACCCCCCCTCTTGCATATTTTAACCCCCCCCCCCCAACATTGCAGATTTTTAACACCCACCTCTCAAATTTTTAACCACCCCTCCTCGCATATTTTTAACCCTCCCCCCTTGCAGATTATTGACACCCCCTTGCCAATTTTTAACCCCCCCCCCTTGTAGATTTTAACCCCCCCCCCCCCCCCCCCATTGCAGATTTTTAACCCCCCTCTTGCATATTTTAAAACGCCCCCTTGCAGATTTTGAACACCCCCCCTCTCAAATTTTTAACCCCCCCTCCTTGGATATTTTTAACCCTCCCCCCTTGGAAATTCTTAACTCCCCCCCCCCCTCGCAGATTTTTAACCCCCCCATTCCCCCCCCATTGCAGATTTTTAACCCCCCCCCCCTGCATGTTTTTAACCCTCCCCCCTTGCATATTTTTAACCCCCCGCCCCTTGCAGATTTTTAACCCCCCCCCTGCAGATTTCTATCCCCCTCCCCCTTCCCCGCCCTTGCAGATTTTTAACCCCCCCACCCCCCCCCCCCCTCCCGCCCTTGCAGATTTTATCCCCCTTGCAGATTTTTAACCCCCCCCCCTTGCAGATTTTAACCCCCCCTTATCTAATTTTAAACCCGCCCCCCTCTTGCATATTTTAACCCCCCCCCCACCATTGCAGATTTTTAACAACCCCCCCCCCCCTCTCAAATTTTTAACTCCCCCTCCTCGCAGATTTTTAACCCTCCCACCTTGCAGATTTTTAACACCCCCTTGCAGATTTTTAACCCCCCCCCCCCCTTGCAGATTTTGACCCCCCCCCCCCCCCCCCATGCAGATATTTAACCCCCCCCCCCTCTTTGCAGATTTTTAACCCCCCCCCCCTTGCATATTTTTAACCCTCCCCCCTTGCAGATTTTTAACACCCCCTTGTAGATTTTTAACCCACCCCCCCCTTGCAGATTTTAACCCCCCCCCCCCCCCCCCATGCAGATTTTTACCCCCTACCCCCCCTTTGAAGATTTTTACCCCCTACCCCCCCCCCTTTGGAGATTTTTACCCCCTACCCCCCACCCACCCCCCCCCCCTTGGGATATTTTTACCACCTACCCCCCCTTTAGAGATTTTTACCCCCTACCCCCCCTTTGGAGATTTTTACCCCTACCCCACTTTGGAAATTTTTACCACCTACCCCCTCCCCCCTTTAGACATTTGTACCCCCTACCTCCCCTTTGAAGATCCCCCCCCCCCCTTTAGACATTTTTACCCCCTACCTCCCCTTTGAAGATTTTTACCCCTACCCCCCCCTTTGGAGATTTTTACCCCCTACCCCCCCTTTGGAGACTTTTACCCCCTAGCCCCCCTTGGGACATTTTTACCCCCTACCCCCCCCTTTTGAGATTTTTACCCCCTACTCCCCCTTTGGATATTTTTACCCCCTACCCCCCTTTGGATATTTTTACACCCTAGCCCCCCCCCCCCCCCTCTTGGGAGATTTTTACTCCCTACCCCCCCCTTCCGAGATTTTTACCCCCTACCCCCCCTTTGGAGATTTTTACCCCCTACCCCCCTTTGGAGATTTTTACCCCTACCCCACTTTGGAAATTTTTACCACCTACCCCTTCCCCCCTTAGACATTTTTACCCCCTACCTCCCCTTTGAAGATTCCCCACCCCCCCCCCCCCCCCCTTTAGACATTTTTACCCCCTACATCCCCTTTGAAGATTTTTACCCCTACCCCCCCTTTGGAGATTTTTACCGCCTACCCCCCCTTTGGAGATTTTTACCCCCTACCCCCCCTTGGGAGATTTTTACCCCCTACCACCCCCTCGGAGATTTTTACTCCCTACCCCCCCCTTCCGAGATTTTTACCCCGTACTACCCCTTTGGATATTTTAACCCCCTACCCCCCTTTGGATATTTTTACACCCTAGCCCCCCCCCCCCCCCCCCCCCTTTGGAGATTTTTACCCCCAACCCCCCCTTTGGAGATTTTTACCACCTACCCCCCCTTGGGAGATTTTTACCACCTACCTCCCCTTTACATATTTTTACCCCCTACCCCCCTTTGGATATTTTTACCCCCTAACCCCCCCCCCCTTTGGTGATTTTTACCCCCTACCCGCCCTTTGGAGATTTTTACCACCTACCCCCCCCCCCCCCCTTCGGAGATTTTTACTCACTACCCCCCCTTCCGAGATTTTTACCCCCTACCTCCCCCCCCCCCTTTGGAGATTCTTACCCCCTACCCCCCCTTTTGAGATTTTTAACCACTACCCCCCTTTGGATATTTTTACCCCCTACCCCCCCCCCCCCCCACCCCCTTTGGAGATTTTTACCCCATACCCCCCCTTTGAAGATTTTTACCCCTACCCCCCCTTTCGAGATTTTTACCCCCTACCCCCCCTTTGGAGATTTTTACACCCTACCCCCCCTTGGGAGATTTTTTTCCACCTACCCCCCCTTTAGAGATTTTTACCCCATACCCCCCTTAGGAGATTTTTACCCCCTACCCCCCCTTTGGAGATTTTTACCCCCTACCCCACTTTGGAAATTTTTACCACCTAGCCCCCCCCCCCCCCCCCCCCCTTTATAGATTTTTACCCCCTACCTCCCCTTTGAAGATTTTTACCCCTACCCCCCCTTTGGAGATTTTTACCCCCTACCCCCCCCCCCCCTTTGGAGATTTTTACCTCCTACCCCCCCCCCCCCCCCCTTGGGAGAGTTTTACCCCCTACCACCCCTCCGGAGATTTTTACTCCCTACCCCCCCTTCCGAGATTTTTACCCCCTACCCCCCTTTGGATATTTTTACCCCCTACCCCCCCCTTTGGATATTTTTACCCCCTACCCCCCCCTTTGGAGATTTTTACCCCCTACCAACCCTTTCGAGATTTTTACCCCCTACCCCCCCCCCCCCTTGGGAGATTTTTACACCCTACCTCCCCTTTACATATTTTTACCCCTTACACCCCTTTGGATAATTTTACCCCCTACCCCCCCTTTGGAGATTTTTTTTCCCCTACCCGCACTTTGGAGATTTTTACCCCCTACCCCCCCCCCCCCCTTTGGAAATTTTTACCACCTACCCCCCCCCCCCCCCTTTAGAGATTTTTACCCCCTACCTCCCCTTTGAAGATTTTTACCCCTACCCCCCCTTTGGAGATTTTTACCCCCTACCCCCCCTTTGGTGATTTTTACCCCTACCCCTCCTTGGGAGATTTTTACACCCTACCAACCCTTCGGAGATTTTTACCCCTACCCTCCCTTTGGAGATTTTTACCCCCTACCCCCCCTTTGGTGATTTTTACCCCCTACCCCTCCTTGGGAGATTTTTACACCCTACCAACCCTTCGGAGATTTTTACTTCCTACCCACCCTTCCGAGATTTTTACCCCCTGCCCCCCTTGTGATATTTTTAACCCCTACCCCCCTTTGGATATTTTTACACCCTAGCCCTCCCCCCCCCTTTGGAGATTTTTACCCCTACCCCCCGCCCCATTAGAGATTTTTACCCCCTACCCCCCCTTTGGAGATTTTTACCCCCTACCCCACCTTTGGAGATTTTCACCCCCTACCGCCCTTTAGGAGATTTTTACCCCCTACCCCCCCTTTTGAGATTTTTACCCCTTACCCTACCTTTGGAGATCTTTACCCCCTACCCCCCCCCCACCCTTCGGAGATTTTTACGCGCTCCCCCCCCGCCCCTTTTCACCCCCTATGTCCCTCCAAAGGGGCGGTAGGGGGTAAAAATCTCCAAGGGGGGGGGGGGGGTGGGGGTAAAAATCTCCGAAATGGGGGTAGGAGGGTAAAAATCTCCCAAGGGTGGGGGGTTGGGGTAAAAATCTCTAAGGGGTGGTGGTAGGTGGTAAAAATCTCCATATGGGGGGTAGGGGGTAAAAATCTCCCAAGGGGGGGTAGGGGGTAAAAATCTCCAAAGGGGGGGTAGGGGGTGAAAATCTCCAAATGGGGGGTAAGGAGTGAAAATCTCCAAATGGGGGGTAAGGGGTAAAAATCTCCAAAGGGGGGTCGGGGGTAAAAATCTATAAAGGGGGGGGGTAGGGGGTAAAAATCTCCCAAGGGAGGGTAGGGGGTCAAAATCTCAATAGGGGGGGTAAGGGGTAAAATTATCCAAAGGGGGGGTAGGGGGTAAAAATCTTCAAGGGGGGGGGGGGGGGGTAGGGGGTAAAAATCTCTAAAGGGGGGGGGGGGGGGTAGGTGGTAAAAATCTCCAAAGTGGGGTATGGGGTAAAAATCTCCAAAGGGGGGGTAGTCGGTAAAAATCTCGGAAGGGGGGGGGGGGGTAGGGAGTAAAAATCTCTGAAGGGGTGGTAGGGGGTAAAAATCTCCCAAGGGGGGGTAGGGGGTAAAAATCTCCAAAGGGGGGGTAGGGGGTAAAAATCTCCAAAGGGGGGGTAGGGGTAAAAATCTTCAAAGGGGAGGTAGGGGGTAAAAATCTCTAAAGGGGGGGGGGGTTGGTGGTAAAAATCTCGGAAGGGGGGGTAGGGAGTAAAAATCCCCGAAGGGGGGGGGGAGGTAGGGGGTAAAAATCTCAGAAGGGGGGGTAGGGATTAAAAATCTCCGAAGGGGGGGGGGGGTAGGGGGTAAAAATCTCCCAAGGGGGGGGGGGGGGGGTAGGGGGTACAAATCTCCAAAGGGGGGGTAGGGGGTAAAAATCTTCAAAGGGTGGGGGGGGTGTAGGGAGTAAAAATCTCTAAAGGTAGGGGGAGGGGGTAGGTGGTAAAAATATCCAAAGTGGGGTATTTGGTAAAAATCTCCAAAGGGGGGGGGGGGGGTAGGGTGTAAAAATCTTCAAAGGGGGTGTAGGGGGTAAAAATATCCCAAGGGGGGTAGGGGGTAAAAATCTCCAAAGGGGGGTAGGGGGTAAAAATCTCTAAAGGGGGGGTAGGGGGTAAAAAACTCCCAAGGGGGGTAGGGGGTAAAAATCTCCAAAGGGGGGGTAGGGGGTAAAAATCTCCAAAGGGGGGTAGGGGTAAAAATCTCCAAAGGGGGGGTAGGGGGTAAAAATCTCCAAAGGGGGGTAGGGGGTAAAAATCTATAAAGGGGGGGTAGGGGGTAAAAATCTCCCAAGGGAGGGTAGGGGGTCAAAATCTCAAAAGGGGGGGGTAAGGGGTAAAAATATCCAAAGGGGGGGTAGGGGGTAAAAATCTTCAAAGGGGGGGGGGGGGGGGGGGGGTAGGGGGTAAAAATCTTTAAAGGGGGGGGGGGGGTAGGCGGTAAAAATCTCCAAAGTGGGGTATGGGGTAAAAATCTCCAAAGGGAGGGTAGGGGGTAAAAATCTCCAAAGGGGGGGGTTGGGGGTAAAAATCTCCCAAGGGGGGGTAGGGGGTAAAAATCTCCAAAGGGGGGGGGGGGGTAGGGGGTAAAAATCTCCAAAGGGGGGGTAGGGGGTAAAAATCTCTAAAGGGGCGGGGGGGGGGGGGGGGGGGTAGGTGGTAAAAATCTCCAAAGTGGGGTATGGGGTAAAAATCTCCAAAGGGGGGGTAGGTGGTAAAAATCTCCAAAGGGGGGGTAGGGGGTAAAAATATCCAAAGGGGGGTAGTGGGTAAAAATCTCTAAAGGGGGGGTAGGGGGTAAAAATCTCCCAAGGGGGGTAGGGGGTAAAAATCTCCAGGGATAGGGGGTAAAAATCCTCGGGGGGGGGGGGGGGGGGGGTAGGGGGTAAAAATCTCGAAAGGGGGGGGGGTCGGTGGTAAAAATCTCCAAAGTGGGTTATGGGGTAAAAATCTCCAAGGGGGGGGGGGGGTAGGGGGTAAAAATCCCCAAAGGAGGGGGGGTAGGGGGTAAAAATCTCGGAAGGGGGGGTAGGGAGTAAAAATCTCCGAAGGGGGGGGGGGGGGGGGGGTAGGGGGTAAAAATCTCCCAAGGGGGGGTGGGGAAGGGGGTAAAAATCTCCAAAGGGGGGGGGGGGGTAGGGGGTAAAAATATCCAAAGTGGGGTATGGGGTGAAAATCTCCAAAGGGATGTAGGGGGTAAAAATCTTCAAAGGGGGGGGGGGGGGGTAGGGGTAAAAATCTCTAAAGGGGGGGGGGGGGGTAGGTGGTAAAAATCTCCAAAGTGGGGTATGGGGTAAAAATCTCCAAAGGGGGGGGGGGGGTAGGGGGAAAAAATCTCCAAAGGGGGGGTAGGGGGTAAAAATCTTAAAAGGGGGGGTAGGGGGTAAAAATCTCCAAAGGGGGGGTAGGGGGTAAAAATATCCAAAGGGGGGTAGGGTGTAAAAATCTCTAAAGGGGGGGGGGGGGGGGGTAGGGGGTAAAAATCTCCCAAGGGGGGGTAGGGGGTAAAAATCATCAAAGGGGGGGTAGGGGGTAAAAATCTCTAAAAGGGGGGGGGGGGGGGGGGGTAGGTGGTAAAAATCTCCAAAGTGGGGTATGGGGTAAAAATCTCCAAAGGGGGGGGGGTAGGGGGTACAAATCTCCAAAGGGGGCGTACGGGGTAAAAATCTTAAAAGGGGGGGGGGGTTGGGGGTAAAAATCTCGCAATGGGGGGTAGGGGGTAAAAATCTTCAAAGGGGGGGTAGGGGGTAAAAATCTCTAAAGGGGGGGGGGGGTAGGGTGTAAAAATCTCCAAAGTGGGGCATGGGGGTAAAAATCTCCAAAGGGGGGGTAGGGGGTAAAAATCTCCAAAGGGGGGGGGGGGGGGTAGGGGGTAAAAATCTGGAAAGGGGGGGTAAGGGGTAAAAATCTCCAAAGGGGGGGTAGGGGTAAAAATATTCAAAGGGGGGTAAGGGGTAAAAATCTCTAAAGGCGGGGTAGGGGGTAAAAATCTCCCAAGGGGGGGTAGGGGGTAAAAATCTCCAAAGGGGGGGGGGGGGTAGGGGGGTAAAAATATCCAAAGGGTGGGTTGGGGGTAAAAATCTCTAAAGGGGGGGGGGGGGGGGTAGGGGGTAAAAATCTCCAAAGGGGGGGTAGGGGTAAAAATCTCCAAAGGGGGGGTAGGGGGTAAAAATCTCCAAAGGGGGGGTAGGGTGTAAAAATATCCAAAGAGGGGGTAGGGGGTAAAAATATCCAAAGGGGGGGTAGGGGCTAAAAATCTCGGAAGGGGGGGATGGGAGTAAAAATCTCCGAAGGGGTGGTAGGGGGTAAAAATCTCCCAGGGGGGGGGGGGTAGGGGTTAAAAATCTCCAAAGGGGGGTAGGGGGTAAAAATCTACAAAGGGGGAGTAGGGGTAAAAATCTTCAAAGGGGGGGTAGGGGGTAAAAATCTCCAAAGGGGGGGGGGGGTAGGGGGTAAAAATCTCCAAAGGGGGGGTAGGGGGTAAAAATCTCCAAAGGGGGGGTTTGGGTAAAAATCTCCGAAAGGGGGGTAGGAGGGTAAAAATCTCCAGAGGGGGAGGGGGTAGGGGTAAAAATCTCTAAAGGGGGGGTGGTAGGTGGTAAAAATCTCCATAGGGGGGGGTAGGGGGTAAAAATCTCCCAAGGGGGGGTAGGGGGTAAAAATCTCCAAAGGGGGGGTAGGGGGTAAAATTCTCCAAATGGGGGGTAGGGGGTAAAAATCTCCAAAGGGGGGGGGGGGGTAGGGTGTAAAAATATCCAAAGGGTCGGTAGGGGTAAAAATCTCTAAAGGCGGGGGGGGGGGGGGGGGGGGGGGGGGTAGGGGGTAAAAATCTCCAAAGGGGGGGTAGGGGTAAAAATCACCAAAGGGGTGGTAGGGGGTAAAAATCTCCAAAGGGGGGGTAGGGGTAAAAATCTCCAAGGGGGGGGGGGGGGGGGGGTAGGGGTAGGGGGTAAAAATCTTCAAAGGGGGGGGGGGGGGGGGGTAGGTGGTAAAAATCTGCAAAGGGGGGGTAGGGGGTAAAAATATCCAAAGGGGGGGTAGGGGGTAAAAATCTCGGAAGGGGGGGTAGGGAGTAAAAATCTCCGAAGGTAGGGGGTAAAAATATCCAAAGGGGGTAAAAATCTCCGAAGGTAGGGGGTAAAAATATCCAAAGGGGGGTAGGCGGTAAAAATCTCCAAGGGGGGGTAGGGGGTAAAAATTTCCATAGGGGGGGTAGAGGGTAAAAATCTCCCAAGTGGGGGGTAGGGGGTAAAAATCTCCAAAGGGGGGGGGGGGGGGGGGGGGTAGTGTGTAAAAATCTCGAAAGGGGGGGTAGGGAGTAAAAATCTCCGAAGGGGGGGGGGGGGGGTAGGGGGTAAAAATCTCCAAAGGGGGGGTAGGTGGTAAAAATCTCCAAAGGGGGGGTAGGTGGTAAAAAATCTCCAAAGGGGGGGTAGGGGGTAAAAATATCCAAAGGGGTGTAGGGGGTAAAGATCTCCAAAGGGGGGGGGGGGGGGGGTAGGGTGTAAAAATATCCAAAGGGTGGGTAGGGTGTAAAAATCTCTAACGGGGGGGTAGGGGGTAAAAATATCCAAAGGGGGGTAGAGGGTAAAAATCTCCAAAGGGGGGGGGTAGGGGTAAAAATCACCAAAGGGGGGGGTAGGGGGTAAAAATCTCCAAAGGGGGGGTAGGGGGTAAAAATCTCCAAAGGGGGGGGAGGGGTAGGGGGTAAAAATCTTCAAAGGGTGGGGGGGGGGGGGGTAGGGGGTAAATATCTGCAAAGGGGGGGGTAGGGGGTAAAAATATCCAAAGGGGGGGTAGGGGGTAAAAATCTCTAAAGGGGGGGGGGGGGTAGGGGGTAAAAATCTTCAAAGGGGGGGTAGGTGGTAAAAATATCCAAAGGGGGGTAGGGGGTAAAAATCTCCAAAGGGGGGGTAGGGGGTAAAAATATCCAAAGGGTGGTAAGGGGTAAAAATCTCTAAAGGGGGGGTAGGGGGTAAAAATCTCCCAAGGGGGGGTAGGGGGTGAAAATCTCCAAAGGGGGGGTAGGGGGTAAAAATCTCCAAAGGGGTGGTAGGGGGTAAAAATCTCCAAAGGGGGGTAGGTTGTAAAAATATCCAAAGGGAGGGTAGGGGGTAAAAATAAACAAAGGGGGGTAGGGGGTAAAAATCTCGGAAGGGGGGGGGGGGGGGGGGGGGGGGTAGGGAGCAAAAATCTCCGAAGGGGTGGTAGGGGGTAAAAATCTCCCAAGGGGGGGTAGGGGGTAAAAATCTCCAAAGGGGGGGTAGGGGGTAAAATTCTACAAAGGGAGGGTAGGGGTAAAAATCTTCAAAGGGGAGGTAGGGGGTAAAAATCTCTAAAGGGGGGGGGGGGGTGGGGGGGGGGGGGGTAGGTGGTGAAAATTTCCAAAGTGGGGTAGGGGGTAAAAATCACCAAAGGGGGGGTAGGGGGTAAAAATCTCCAAAGGGGGGGTAGGGGGTAAAAATCTCCAAGGGGGGGGGGTGGGGTAGGGGTAGGGGGTAAAAATCTTCAAAGGGGGGGGGGGGGGGGTAGGGGGTAAAAATCTGCAAAGTGGGGGTAGGGGGTAAAAATATCCAAAGGGGGGGTAGGGGGTAAAAATCTCGGAAGGGGGGGTAGGGAGTAAAAATCTCCGAAGGTAGGGGGTAAAAATATCCAAAGGGGGTAAAAATCTCCGAAGGTAGGGGGTAAAAATATCCAAAGGGGGGTAGGGGGTAAAAATATCCAAAGGGGGGGTAGGTGGTAAAATTTTCCATAGGGGGGGTAGGGGGTAAAAATCTCCCAAGGGGGGGGGGGGGTAGGGGGTAAAAATCTCCAAAGGGGGGGGGGGGGTAGTGGGTAAAAATCTCGGAAGGGGGGGGGGGGGGGGTAGGGAGTAAAAATCTCGGAAGGGGGGGGGGGGGGGTAGGGGGTAAAAATCTCCAAAGGGGGGGTAGGGGGTAAAAATCTCCAAAGGGGGGGTAGGGGGTAAAAAATCTCCAAAGGGGGGGTAGGGGGTAAAAATATCCTAAGGGGGGTAGGGGGTAAAGATCTCCAAAGGGGGGGGGGGGGGGGTAGGGTGTAAAAATATCCAAAGGGTGGGTAGGGGTAAAAATCTCCAAAGGAGGGGTAGGGGTAAAAATCACCAAAGGGCGGGTAGGGGGTAAAAATCTCCATAGGGGGGGGGTAGGGGGTAAAAATCTTCAAAGGGGGGGGGGGGGTAGGGGGTACAAATCTGCAAAGGGGGTTAGGGGGTAAAAATATCCAAAGGGAGGGTAGGGGTAAAAATCTCGGAAGGGGGGGTATGGAGTAAAAATCTCCGAAGGTAGGGGGTAAAAATATCCAAAGGGGGTAAAACTCTCCGAAGGTAGGGGGTAAAAATATCCAAAGGGGGGTAGGGGGTCAAAATCTCCAATTGGGGGGTAGGGGGTAAAAATCTCCAAAGTGGGGTATGTGGTAAAAATCTCCAAAGAGGGGGTAGGTGGTAAAAATCTCTAAAGGGGGGGGGGGGGGGGTAGGGGGTAAAAATCTTCAAAGGGGGGGGGGGGTAGGGGTTAAAAATCTCCAAAGGGGGGGTAGGGGGTAAAAATCTCCATAGGGGGGGTATGGGTAAAAATCTCCAAAGGGGGGGTAGGGGGTACAAATCTCCAAACGGGGGGTAGGGGGTAAAAATATCCAACGGGGGGGAGGGGTTGGGGGTAGGGAGTAAAAATCTCTGAAGGTGGGGGGGGGGGGGGGGGGGGGGTAGGGGGTAAAAATATCCCAAGGGGGAGTAGGGGGTAAATATCTCCAAAGAAGGGGTAGGGGGTAAAAATCTCCAAAGGGGGGTTAGGGGGTAAAAATCTTCAAAGGGGGGGGGGGGGGGGGGGTAGGTGGTAAAAATCTCCAAAGTGGGGTATGTGGTTAAAATCTCCAAAGAGGGGGTAGGGGGTAAAAATCTCTAAAGGGGGGGGGGGGTAGGGGGTAAAAATCTTCAAAGGGGGGGGGGGGGTAGGGGGTATAAATCTCCAAAGGGGGGTAGGGGGTAAAAATATCCAAAGGGGGGTAGGGGGTAAAAATATCTAAAGGGGGGGGGGGGGGGGTAGGCGGTAAAAATCTCCAAAGGGGGGGTAGGGGGTAAAAATCTCCAAAGGGGGGGTAGGGGGTAAAAAATCTCCAAAGGGGGGGTAGGGGGTAAAAATATCCAGAGGGGGGTAGGGGGTAAAGATCTCCAAAGGGGGGGTAGGGGGTAAAAATCTCTAATGGGGGGGTAGGGGGTAAAAATATCCAAAGGGGGGTAGGGGGTAAAAATCTCCAAAGGGGGGGTAGGGGTAAAAATCACCAAAGGGGGGGTAGGGGGTAAAAATCTCCAAAGGGGGGGTAGGGGTAAAAATCTGCAAAGGGGGGGGGGGGGTGGGGGGTAAAAATCTTCAAAGGGGGGGGGGGGGGGTAGGGGGTAAAAATCTGCAAAGGGGGGGGGGGGTAGGGGGTAAAAATATCCAAAGGGGGGGTAGGGGTAAAAATCTCGGAAGGGGGGGTAGGGAGTAAAAATCTCCGAAGGTAGGGGGTAAAAATATCCAAAGGGGGTAAAAATCTCCGAAGGTAGGGGGTAAAAAAAATCCAAAGGGGGGTAGGGGGTCAAAATCTCCAAAGGGGGGGTAACGGGTAAAAATCTCCAGGGGTAGGGGGTAAAAATCTTCAAAGGGGGGGTAGGGGGTAAAAATCTCTAAAGGGGGGGGGGGGTAGGTGGTAAAAATCTCCAAAGTGGGGTATGTGGTAAAACTCTCCAAAGAGGGGGTAGGGGGTAAAAATCTCTAAAGGGGGGGGTAGGGGGTAAAAATCTTCCAAGGGGGGGTTGGGGGTATAAATCTCCAAAGGGGGGGTATGGGGTAAAAATATCCAAAGGGGGGTAGGGGGTAAAAATATCTAAAGGGGGGGGGGGGGGGTAGGGGTTAAAATATCCCAAGGGGGGGGGGTAGGTTGTAAAAATCTCCATAGGGGGGGTATGGGTAAAAATCTCCAAAGGGGGGGTAGGGGGTAAAAATCTCCAAACGGGGGGTAGGGGGTAAAAATATCCAAAGGGGGGGGGGGGGTAGGGAGTAAAAATCTCTGAAGGGGGGGGGGGGTAGGGGGTAAAAATATCCCAAGGGGGAGTAGGGGTAAATATCTCCAAAGAAGGGGTAGGGGGTAAAAATCTCCAAAGGGGGGGTAGGGGGTAAAAATGTTCAAAGGGGGGGGGGGGGGGGGGGTAGGTGGTAAAAATTACTAAAGGGGGGGGGGGGTAGGTGGTAAAAATCTCCAAAGTGGTGTATGGGGTAAAAATCTCCAAAGGGGGGGTAGGGGGTAATAATTTCCAAAGGGGGGGTAGGGGTAAAAATCTTCAAAGGGGGGGGGGGGTGTAAAAATCTCCAAAGGGGGGGTAGGGGGTAAAAATATCCAAAGGGGGGTAGGGGGTAAAAATCTCCAAAGGGGGGGTAGGTGGTAAAAATCTCCAGGGGTAGGGGGTAAAAATCTTCAAAGGGGGGGTAGGGGGTAAAAATCTCTAAAGGGGGGGGGGGGGTAGGTGGTAAAAATCTCCAAAGTGGGGTATGGGGTAAAAATCTCCAAAGAGGGGGTTGGGGGTAAAAATCTATAAAGGGGGGGTAGGGGGTAAAAATCTGCAAACTGGGTGTAGGGGGTAAAAATCACCTAAGGGGGGGTAGGGGGTAAAAATATCCAAAGGGGGGTAGGGGGTAAAAATATCTAAAGGGGGGGGGGGGGGGGTAGGGGTTAAAATCTCCCAAGGGGGGGTAGGGTGTAAAAATATCCATAGGGGGGTAGGGGTAAAAATCTCCAAAGGGAGGGTAGGGGGTAAAAATCTCCAAAGGGCGGGTAGGGGGTAAAAATCTCGGAAGGGGGGGGGGGGGGGTAGGGAGTAAAAATCTCTGAAGGGGCGGGGGGGGGGGGGGGTAGGGGGTAAAAATCTCCAAAGGAGGGGTAGGGGGTAAAAATCTCCAAAGGGGGGGTAAGGGGTAAAAATATCCAAAGGGTGCTAGGGGGTAAAAATCTCCCAAGGGTGGGTAGGGGGTAAAAATCTCCCAAGGGGGGGTAGGGGGTGAAAATCTCCAAAGGGGGGGTAGGGGGTAAAAATCTCCAAAGGGGGGGTAGGGGGTAAAAATCTCCAAAGGGGTGGTAGGGGGTAAAAATCTCCAAAGGGGGGTAGGTTGTAAAAATATCCAAAGCGAGGGTAGGGGGTAAAAATATCCAAAGGGGGGTAGGGGGTAAAAATCTCGGAAGGGGGGGTAGGGAGCAAAAATCTCCGAAGGAGTGGTAGGGGGTAAAAATCTCCCAAGGGGGGGTAGGGGGTAAAAATCTCCAAAGGGGGGGGGTAGGGGGTAAAATTCTACGAAGGGGGGGTAGGGGTAAAAATCTTCAAAGGGGAGGTAGGGGGTAAAAATCTCTAAAGGGGCGGGGGGGGGGGGGGGGGGGGGGGGTAGGTGGTGAAAATTTCCAAAGTGGGGTAGGGGGTAAAAATCTCCAACGGGGGGGGGGGGGGGGGGGTTTGGGTAAAAATCTCCGAAAGGGGGGTAGGAAGCTAAAAATCTCCAAAGGGGGAGGGGGTAGGGGTAAAAATCTCTAAAGGGGGGGGGGTGGTAGGTGGTAAAAATCTCCATGGGGGGGGGGGGGGGGGTAAGGGATAAAAATCGCCCAAGGGGGGGTAGGGGGTAAAAATCTCCAAAGGGGGGGTAGGGGGTAAAAATCTCCAAATGGGGGGTAGGGGGTAAAAATCTCCAAAGGGGGGGGGGGGGGGTAGGGGGTAAAAATATCCAAAGGGTGGGTAGGGGGTAAAAATCTCTAAAGGGGGGGTAGGGGGTAAAAATCTCCAAAGGGGGGGTAGGGGGTAAAAATCTCCAAAGCGCGGGTAGGGGGTAAAAATCTCGGAAGGGGGGGCGGGGGGGTAGGGAGTAAAAATCTCTGAAGGGGGGGGGGGGGGTAGGGGGTAAAAATCTCCAAAGGAGGGGTAGGGGGTAAAAATCTCCAAAGGGGGGGTAGGGGGTAAAAATATCCAAAGGGTGGTAGGGGGTAAAAATCTCCCAAGGGGGGGTAGGGGGTAAAAATCTCCCAAGGGGGGGTAGGGGGTGAAAATCTCCAAAGGGGGGGTAGGGGGTAAAAATCTCCAAAGGGGGGTAGGTTGTAAAAATATCCAAAGCGAGGGTAGGGGGTAAAAATATCCAAAGGGGGGTAGGGGGTAAAAATCTCGGAAGGGGGGTAGGGAGCAAAAATCTCCGAAGGGGTGGTAGGGGGTAAAAATCTCCCAAGGGGGGGTAGGGGGTAAAAATCTCCAAAGGGGGGGTAGGGGGTAAAATTCTACGAAGGGGGGGTAGGGGTAAAAATCTTCAAAGGGGAGGTAGGGGGTAAAAATCTCTAAAGGGGCGGGGGGGGGGGGGGGGGGGGGGGTAGGTGGTGAAAATTTCCAAAGTGGGGTAGGGGGTAAAAATCTCCAAAGGGGGGGTAGGGGGTAAAAATCTCCAAAGGGGGGGGGGTTGGGTAAAAATCTCCGAAAGGGGGGTAGGAAGGTAAAAATCTCCAAAGGGGGATGGGGTAGGGATAAAAATCTCTAAAGGGGGGGGGGGGTGGTAGGTGGTAAAAATCTCCATAGGAGGGGTAAGGGGTAAAAATCGCCCAAGGGGGGGGGGGGGTAGGGGGTAAAAATCTCCAAAGGGGGGGGTAGGGGGTAAAAATCTCCAAATGGAGGGTAGGGGGTAAAAATCTCCAAAGGGCGGGGGGGGGGGGGGGGGGGGTAGGGGGGTAAAAATATCCAAAGGGTGGGTAGGGGGTAAAAATCTCTAAAGGGGGGGTAGGGGGTAAAAATCTCCAAAGGGGGGGTAGGGGGTAAAAATCTCCAAAGGGCGGGTAGGGGGTAAAAATCTCGGAAGGGGGGGGGGGGGGGGTAGGGAGTAAAAATCTCTGAAGGGGGGGGGGGGGGGGGGTAGGGGGTAAAAATCTCCAAAGGATGGGGTAGGGGGTAAAAATCTCCAAAGGGGGGGTAGGGGGTAAAAATATCCAAAGGGTGGTAGGGGTAAAAATCTCCCAAGGGGGGGTAGGGGGTAAAAATCTCCCAAGGGGGGGTAGGGGGTGAAAATCTTCCAAGGGGGGGTAGGGGGTAAAAATCTCCAAAGGGGGGGTAGGGGGTAAAAATAACCAAAGGTGGGTAGGGGGTAAAAATCACTAAAGGGGGGGGGTGGGGGGTAGGGGGTAAAAATCTCCAAAGGGGGGGGGTGGGGGGTAGGGGGTAAAAATCTCCAAAGGGGGGGTAGGGGGTAAAAATCTCCAAAGGGGGGGGGGGGGGTAGGGTGTAAAAATATCCAAAGGGGGGGTAGGGGGTAAAAATATCCAAAGGGGGGGTAGGGGGTAAAAATCTCGGTAGGGGGGGTAGGGAGTAAAAATCTCCGAAGGGGTGGTAGGGGGTAAAAATCTCCCAAGAGGGGGTAGGGGGTAAAAATCTCCAAAGGGGGGGTAGGGGTAAAAATCTTCAAAGGGGAGGTAGGGGGTAAAAATCTCCAAAGGGGTAGGGGGTAGGGGTAAAAATCTCTAAAGGGGGGGTGGTAGGTGGTAAAAATCTCCATAGGGGGTAGGGGGTAAAAATCTCCCAAGGGGGGTAGGGGATAAAAATCTCCAAAGGGGGGGTAGGGGGTAAAAATCTCCAAAGGGGGGGTAGGGGGTAAAAATCTCCAAAGGGGGGGTAGGGGGTAAAAATCTCTAAAGGGGGGGTAGGGGGTAAAAATCTCCAAAGGGGGGGTAGGGGTAAAAATCTCCAAAGGGTGGGTAGGGGGTAAATATCTCCAAAGGGGGGGGTAGGGGGTAAAAATCTTCAAAGGGGGGGGTAGGGGGTAAAAATATCCAAAGGGGCGGTAAGGGGAAAAAATCTCCAAAGGGGGGGGGGGGTAGGGCATAAAAATATCCAAAGGGGGGTAGGGGGTAAAAATATGCAAAGGGGGGGTAGGAGGTAAAAATCTCGGAAGGGGGGGTAAGGAGTAAAAATCTCCGAAGGGGTGGTAGGGGGTAAAAATCTCCCAAGGGGGGGTAGGGGGTAAAAATCTCCAAAGGGGGGGTAGGGGTAAAAATCTTCAAAGGGGAGGTAGGGGGTAAAAATCTCTAAAGGGGGGGGGGGGGGGTAGGTGGTAAAAATTTCCAAAGTGGGGTAGGGGGTAAAAATCTCCAAAGGGGGGGTAGGGGGTAAAAATCTCCAAAGGGGGGGTTTGGGTAAAAATCTCCGAAAGGGGGGTAGGAGGGTAAAAATCTCCAAAGGGGGGGGGGGGGTAGGGGTAAAAATCTCTAAAGGGGGGGTGGTAGGTGGTAAAAATCTCCATAGGGGGGGGGGGGGGGGTAGGAGGTAAAAATATCCAATGGGGGTGGTAGGGGGTAAAAATCTCTAAAGGGGGGGTAGGGGGTAAAAATCTCCCAAGGGGGGGGTAGGGGGTAAAAATCTCCAAAGGGGGGGGTAGGGGTTAAAAATCTCCAAAGGGGGGGTAGGGGGTAAAAATCTCCAAAGGGGGGGGGGGGGTAGGGGTAAAAATCTCTAAAGGGGGGGTAGGGCGTAAAAATCTCTAAAGGGGGGTAGGAGGTAAAAATCTCGGAAGGGGGGGTAGGGGGTAAAAATCTCCCAGGGGGGGGGGGGGGTAGGGGGTAAAAATCTCCAAAGGGGGGGTAGGAGGTAAAAATCTCGGAAGGGGGGGTAGTGGGTAAAAATCTCCGAAGGGGTGGTAGGGGGTAAAAATCTCCCAGGGGGGGGGGGGTAGGGGGTAAAAATCTCCAAAGGGGGGGTAGGGGGTAAAAATCTCCAAAGGGGGGGGGGGTAGGGGTAAAAATCTTCAAAGGGGAGGTAGGGGGTAAAAATCTCTAAAGGGGGGGGGGGGGGGGTAGGTGGTAAAAATTTCCAAAGTGAGGTAGGGGGTAAAAATCTCCAAAGGGGGGGTAGGGGGTAAAAATCTCCAAAGGGGGGGTTTGGGTAAAAATCTCCGAACGGGGGGTAGGAGGGTAAAAATCTCCAAAGGGGGGGGGGGGGGGTAGGGGTAAAAATCTCTAAAGGGGGGGTGGTAGGTGGTAAAAATCTCCATAGGGGGGGGGGGGGGGTAGGGGGTAAAAATATCCAAAGGGGGGGTAGGGGGTAAAAATCTACCAAGGGGGGGTAGGGGGTAAAAATCTCCAAAGGGGGGGTAGGGGTAAAAATCTTCAAAGGGGAGGTAGGGGGTAAAAATCTCCAAAGGGGTAGGGGGTAGGGGTAAAAATCTCTAAAGGGGGGGTGGTAGGTGGTAAAAATCTCCATAGGGGGTAGGGGGTAAAAATCTCCCAAGGGGGGTAGGGGATAAAAATCTCCAAAGGGGGGGTAGGGGGTAAAAATCTCCAAAGGGGGGGTAGGGGGTAAAAATCTCCAAAGGGGGGGTAGGGGGTAAAAATCTCTAAAGGGGGGGTAGGGGGTAAAAATCTCCAAAGGGGGGGTAGGGGTAAAAATCTCCAAAGGGTGGGTAGGGGGTAAATATCTCCAAAGGGGGGGGGGTAGGGGGTAAAAATCTTCAAAGGGGGGGTAGGGGGTAAAAATATCCAAAGGGGCGGTAAGGGGAAAAAATCTCCAAAGGGGGGGGGGGGGGGGGGGTAGGGCATAAAAATATCCAAAGGGGGGTAGGGGGTAAAAATATGCAAAGGGGGGGTAGGAGGTAAAAATCTCGGAAGGGGGGGTAAGGAGTAAAAATCTCCGAAGGGGTGGTAGGGGGTAAAAATCTCCCAAGGGGGGGTAGGGGGTAAAAATCTCCAAAGGGGGGGTAGGGGTAAAAATCTTCAAAGGGGAGGTAGGGGGTAAAAATCTCTAAAGGGGGGGGGGGGGGGTAGGTGGTAAAAATTTCCAAAGTGGGGTAGGGGGTAAAAATCTCCAAAGGGGGGGTAGGGGGTAAAAATCTCCAAAGGGGGGGTTTGGGTAAAAATCTCCGAAAGGGGGGTAGGAGGGTAAAAATCTCCAAAGGGGGGGGGGGGGGGGGGGGGGGGTAGGGGTAAAAATCTCTAAAGGGGGGGTGGTAGGTGGTAAAAATCTCCATAGGGGGGGGGGGGGGTAGGAGGTAAAAATATCCAATGGGGGTGGTAGGGGGTAAAAATCTCTAAAGGGGGGGTAGGGGGTAAAAATCTCCCAAGGGGGGGGTAGGGGGTAAAAATCTCCAAAGGGGGGGGTAGGGGTTAAAAATCTCCAAAGGGGGGGTAGGGGGTAAAAATCTCCAAAGGGGGGGGGGGGGGGTAGGGGTAAAAATCTCTAAAGGGGGGGTAGGGCGTAAAAATCTCTAAAGGGGGGTAGGAGGTAAAAATCTCGGAAGGGGGGGTAGGGGGTAAAAATCTCCCAGGGGGGGGGGGGGGGTAGGGGGTAAAAATCTCCAAAGGGGGGGTAGGAGGTAAAAATCTCGGAAGGGGGGGTAATGGGTAAAAATCTCCGAAGGGGTGGTAGGGGGTAAAAATCTCCCAGGGGGGGGGGGGGGGGGTAGGGGGTAAAAATCTCCAAAGGGGGGGTAGGGGGTAAAAATCTCCAAAGGGGGGGGGGGGGGGGTAGGGGTAAAAATCTTCAAAGGGGAGGTAGGGGGTAAAAATCTCTAAAGGGGGGGGGGGGGGTAGGTGGTAAAAATTTCCAAAGTGAGGTAGGGGGTAAAAATCTCCAAAGGGGGGGTAGGGGGTAAAAATCTCCAAAGGGGGGTTTGGGTAAAAATCTCCGAACGGGGGGTAGGAGGGTAAAAATCTCCAAAGGGGGGGGGGGGTAGGGGTAAAAATCTCTAAAGGTGGGGTGGTAGGTGGTAAAAATCTCCATAGGGGGGGGGGGGGGTAGGGGGTAAAAATATCCAAAGGGGTGGTAGGGGGTAAAAATCTCCCAAGGGGGGGTAGGGGGTAAAAATCTCCAAAGGGGGGGTAGGGGTTAAAAATCTCCAAAGGGGGGGGGGGGGTAGGGGGTAAAAATATCCAAAGGGGCGGTAGGGGGTAAAAATGTCGGGAGTGGGGTGGGGGGGGGGGGGTAGGGAGTAAAAATCTCCGAAAGGGGGGGGGGGGGTAGGGGGTAAAAATCTCCCAAGGGGGGGTAGGGGGTAAATATCTCCAAAGGGGGGGGGGGGTAGGGGGTAAAAATATCCAAAGGGGGGTAGGGGGTAAAAATCTCTAAAGGGGGGGGGGGGGGAGGGGGTAAAAATCTCCAAAGGGGGGGTAGGAGGTAAAAATCTCCAAAGGGGGGGTAGGGGGTAAAAATCTCCAAAGGGGGGGTAGGGGGTAAAAATCTCCAAAGGGGGGGTAGGGTGTAAAAATATCCAAAGGGGGGGTAGGGGGTAAAAATATCCAAAGGGGGGGTAGGGGGTAAAAATCTCGGAAGGGGGGTAGGGAGTAAAAATCTCCGAAGGGGTGGTAGGGGGTAAAAATCTCCCAAGGGGGGGTAGGGGGTAAAAATCTCCAAAGGGGGGGTAGGGGTAAAAATCTTCAAAGGGGAGGTAGGGGGTAAAAATCTCTAAAGGGGGGGGGGGGGGGTAGGTGGTAAAAATTTCCATAGTGGGGTAGGAGGTAAAAATCTCCAAAGGGGGGGGGGGGGGTTTGGGTAAAAATCTCCGAAAGGGGGGTAGGAGGGTAAAAATCTCCAAAGGGGGGGGGGGTAGGGGTAAAAATCTCTAAAGGGGGAGTGGTAGGTGGTAAAAATCTCCATAGGGCGGGGGGGGGGGGGGGGGTAGGGGGTAAAAATATCCAAAGGGCGTGGTAGGGGGTAAAAATCTCTAAAGGGGGGGTAGGGGGTAAAAATCTCCCAAGGGGGGGTAGGGGGTAAAAATCTCCAAAGGGGGGGTAGGGGTTAAAAATCTCCAAAGCGGGGGTAAGGGGTAAAAATCTCCAATGGGGGGGTAGGGGGTAAAAATCTCTAAAGGGGGGGTAGGGCGTAAAAATCTCTAAAGGGGGGGGTAGGGCGTAAAAATATCCAAAGGGGGGTAGTGGGTAAAAATATCCAAAGGGGGGGTAGGAGGTAAAAATCTCGGAAGAGGAGGGGGGGGGGGGGGTAGTGAGTAAAAATCTCCGAAGGGGTGGTAGGGGGTAAAAATCTCCCAGCGGGGGTAGGGGGTAAAAATCTCCAAAGGGGGGGGTAGGGGGTAAAAATCTCCAAAGGGGGGGTAAGGGTAAAAATCTTCAAAGGGGAGGTAGGGGGTAAAAATCTCTAAAGGGGGGGGGGTAAGTGGTAAAAATTTCCAAAGTGGGGTAGGGGGTAAAAATCTCCAAAGGGGGGGGGGGGGGGGGGGTAGGGGGTAAAAATCTCCAAAGGGGGGGTTTGGGTAAAAATCTCCGGAATAGGAGGGTAAAAATCTCCAAAGGGGGTGGGGGGGGGGGGGGTAGGGGTAAAAATCTCTAAAGAGGGGGTGGTAGGTGGTAAAAATCTCCATAGGGGGGGGTAGGGGGTAAAAATATCCAAAGGGGGTGGTAGGGGGTAATACTCTCTAAAGGGGGGTAGGGGGTAACAATCTCCCAAGGGGGGGTAGGGGTAAAAATCTCCAAAGGGGGGGTAGGGGTTAAAAATCACCAAAGGGGGGGGGGGGGGTAGGGGGTAAAAATATCCAAAGGGGCGGTAGGCGGTAAAAATGTCGGAAGGGGGGGGGGGGGGGGTAGGGAGTAAAAATCTCCGAAGGGGGGGGGGGGGGGTAGGGGGTAAAAATCTCCAAAGGGGGGTAAAAATATCCAAAGGGGGGTAGGGGGTAAAAATCTCTAAAGGGGGGGGGAGGGGGTAAAAATCTCCAAAGGGGGGGTAGGGGGTAAAAATCTCCAAAGGGGGGGTAGGGGGTAAAAATTTCCAAAGGGGGGGGGGGGGGGGGGGGTAGGGGGTAAAAATCTCCAAAGGGGGGTAGGGTGTAAAAATATCCAAAGGGGGGGGTAGGGGGTAAAAATATCCAAAGGGGGGGTAGGGGGTAAAATCTCCGAAGGGGTGGTAGGGGGTAAAAATCTCCCAAGGGGGGGTAGGGCGTAAAAATCTCGGAAGGGGGGGTAGGGAGTAAAAATCTCCGAAGGGGTGGTAGGGGGTAAAAATCTCCCAAGGGGGGGGGGGGTAGGGGGTAAAAATCTCCAAAGGGGGCGTAGGGAGTAAAAATCTCCGAAGGGGTGGTAGGGGGTAAAAATCTCCCAAGGGGGGGGGGGGTATGGTGTAAAAGTCTCCAAAGGGGGGGTAGGGGTAAAAATCTCCAAAGGGGGGGTAGGGGTAAAAATCTTCAAAGGGGAGGTAGGGGGTTAAAATCTCCAAAGGGGTAGGGGGTAGGGGTAAAAATCTCTAAAGGGGGGGGGGGGGTGGTAAGTGGTAAAAATCTCCATTGGGGGGTAGGGGGTAAAAATCTCCCAAGGGGGGTAGGGGGTAAAAATCTCCAAAGGGGGGGTAGGGGGTGAAAATCTCCAAAGGGGGGGGGGGGGATAGGGCTAAAAATATCCAAAGGGGGGGTAGGGGGTAAAAATCTCGAAAGGGGGGTAGGGGGTAAAAATCTCCAAAGGGGAGGTAGGGGTAAAAATCTCCAAATGGGGGGGGGGGGTATGGGGTAAAAATCTCCAAAGGGGGGGGGGGGGGTAGGGTGTAAAAATATCGAAAGGGGGGGTAGGGGGTAAAAATCTCTAAAGGGGGGGTAGGGGGTAAAAATCTCCAAAGGGGGGTAGGGGGTAAAAATCTCCAAAGGGGGGTAGGGGGGTAAAAATCTCTAAAAGGGGGGTAGGGGGTAAAAATCTCCCAAGGGGGGGATAGGGGGTAAAAATCTATAAAGGGGGGGGGGGGGGGGGGGGAGGGGGTAAAAATCTCCAAAAGGGGGGGTGGGGTAGGGGGTAAAAATCTCCAAAGGGGGGGTATGGGGTAAAAATCTCGGAAGGGGGGGTAGGGAGTAAAAATCTCCGAAGGGGGGTAGGAGGGTAAAAAATCTCCAAAGGGGGTGGGGGGGTATAGGTAAAAATCTCTAAAGGGGGGGTGGTAGGTGGTAAAAATCTCCATAGGGGGGGTGGTAGGTGGTAAAAATCTCCATAGGGGGGGGGGGGGTAGGGGGTAAAAATATCCAAAGGGGGTGGTATGGGGTAAAAATCTCTAAAGGGGGGTAGGGGGTAAAAATCACCCAAGGGGGGGTAGGGGGTAAAAATCTCCAAAGGGGGGGTTGGGGTTAAAAATCTCCAAAGGGGGGGGGGGGTAGGGGGTAAAAATATCCAAAGGGGCGGTAGGGGGTAAAAATGTAGGAAGGGGGGGGGGGTAGGGAGTAAAAATCTCCGAAGGGGGGGGTGTAGGGGGTAAAAATCTCCCAAGGGGGGGTATGGGGTAAAAATCTCCAAAGGGGGGTAAAAATATCCAAAGGGGGGTAGGGGGTAAAAATCTCTAAAGGGGGTAGGGGGAGGGGGTAAAAATCTCCAAAGGGGGGGTAGGGGGTAAAAATCTCCAAAGGGGGCGTAGGGGGTAAAAATTTACAAAGTGGGGGGTAGGGGGTAAAAATATCCAAAGGGGGGTGGGGTGTAAAAATATCCAAAGGGGGGGGGGGGGTAGGGGGTAAATATATCCAAAGGGGGGGTAGGGGGTAAAATCTCCGAAGGGGTGGCAGGGGGTAAAAATCTCCCAAGGTGGGGTAGGGGGTAAAAATCTCCAAAGGGGGGGTAGGGGGTAAAAATCTCCAAAGGGGGGGTAGGGGTAAAAATCTTCAAAGGGGAGGTAGGGGGTTAAAATCTCCAAAGGGGTAGGGGGTAGGGGGTAGGGGTAAAAATCTCGAAAGGGGGGGGGGGGTAGGGGGTAAAAATCTCCAAAGGGGAGGTAAGGGTAAAAATCTCCAAATGGGGGTGTGGGGGGGGGGTAGGGGGTAAAAATCTCCAAAGGGGGGGGAGGGTAGGGGGTAAAAATATCGAAAGGGGGGGTAGGGGGTAAAAATCTCTAAAGGGGGGGTAGGGGTAAAAATCTCCCTAGGGGGGGGGTGGGGGGTAAAAATCTCCAAAGGGGGGGGTAGGGGGTAAAAATCTCCAAAGGAGGGGGGGTAGGTGGTAAAAATCTCCAAAGGGGGGGTAGGGGGTAAAAATCTCGGAAGGGGGGTAGGGAGTAAAAATCTCCGATGGGGGGGGGGGGGGGGGGGGGTAGGGGGTAAAAATCTCCAAAGGGGGGGTAGGGGGTAAAAATAGCAAAAGGGGGGTAGGGGGGTACAAATCTATAAAGGGGGGTAGGGGGTAGTAATCTCCCAAGGGGGGGTAGGGGGTAAAAATCTCCAAATGGGGGGGGGGGGGGGGGGGGGGTAGGGGGTAAAAATCTCCAAAGGGGGGTAGGGGGTAAAAATATCCAAAAGGGGGGTAATGGGTAAAAATCTACAAAGGGGGGGTAGGGCGTAAAAATATCCAAAGGGGGTAGGGGGTAAAAATATCCAAAGGGGGGGTAGGAGGTAAAAATCTCGGAAGGGGGGTAGGGAGTAAAAATCTCCGAAGGGGTGGTAGGGGGTAAAAATCTCCCAAGGGGGGGGGGGGGGGGTAGGGGGTAAAAATCTCCAAAGGGGGGGTTGGGGTAAAAATCTTCAAAGGGGAGGTAGGGGGTAAAAATCACTAAAGGGGGGGGGGGGTAGGTGGTAAAAATTTCCAAAGTGGGGTAGGGGGTAAAAATCTCCAAAGGGGGGGTAGGGGGTAAAAATCTGCCAAGGGGGGGTTTGGGTAAAAATCTCCGAAAGGGGGGTAGGAGGGTAAAAATCTCCAAATGGGGTGGGGGGGGGGGGGGGGGGGGGGGTAGGGGTAAAAATCTCTATAGGGGGGGGGGGGTAGGGGGTAAAAATATCCAAAGGGGGTGGTATTGGGTAAAAATCTCTAAAGACGGGGTAGGGGTAAAAATCTCCCAAGGGGGGGTAGGGGTAAAAATCTCCAAAGGGGGGGGGGGGGGGGTAGGGGGAAAAAATCTCCTAAGGGGGGGGGGGGTAGGGGTTAAATCTCTAAAGGGGGGGGGGGGGGTAGGTGGTAAAAATCTCTAAAGTGGGGAATGGGGTAAAAATCTCCCAGGGGGGGGGGGGGGGGTAGGGGGTAAAAATCTCCAAAGGGGGGGGGGGGTAGGGGGTAAAAATCTCCAAATGGGGCGGGGTAGGTGGTAAAAATCTCCAAAGGGGGGTAGGGGGTAAAAATATCCAAAGGGGGCAAAGGGGGGTAGGTGGTAAAAATCTCTAAAGTGGGGTATGGGGTAAAATTCTCCAAAGGGGGGGGGGGGGTAGGGGGTAAAAATCTCCAAGGGGGGGGGTAGGGGGTAAAAATCTTCAAAGGGGGGGTAGGGGGTAAAAATCTCCAAGGGGGGGGGGGGGGTAGGGGGTAAAAATCTTCAAAGGGGGGGTAGGGGGTAAAAATCTCTAAAGGGGGAGGGGGGTAGGTGGTAAAAATCTCCAAAGTGGGGTATGGGGTTAAAATCTCCAAAGGGGGGGTAGGGGGTAAAAATCTCCAAAGGGGGGGTAGGGGGTAAAAATCTTCAAAGAGGAGGTAGGGGGTAAAAATCTCCAAAGGGGGGGTAGGGGGTAAAAATCTCCAAAGGGGGGGTAGGGGGTAAAAATCTTCAAAGGGGAGGTAGGGGGTAAAAATCTCCAAAGGGGGGGTAGGGGGTAAAAATATCCAAAGGGGGGTATGTGGTAAAAATCTCCAAAGGGGGGGGGGGGGGGTAGGGGGTAAAAATCTCCCAAGGGGGGGTAGGGGGTAAAAATCTCCAAAGGGGGGGTAGGGCGTAAAAATCTCCAAAGGGGCGGTAGGGGGTATAAATCTCCAAAGGGGGGGGGGGGGTAAGGGGTAAAAATATCCAAAGGGGTGGTAGGGGGTAAAAATCTCTAAAGGGGGGGTAGGGGGTAAAATTCTCCCAAGGGGGGGTTTGGAGGTAAAAATCTCCAAAGGGGGGGTACGGGGTAAAAATCTCCAAAGGGGGGGGGGGTAGGGGTTAAAAATATCCAAAGGGGGGGTGGGGGTAGGGGGTAAAAATCTCCAAAGGGGCGGTAGGGGGTAAAAAACTCGGAAGGGGGGGTAGGGAGTAAAAATCTCCGAAGGGGTGGTAGGGGGTAAAAATCTCCAAAGGGGGGGTAGGGGTAAAAATCTTCAAAGGGGAGGTTGGGGGTAAAAATCTCTAAAGGGGGGGGGGGAGGGGTAGGTGGTAAAAATTTCCAAAGTGGGGTAGGGGTTAAAAATCTCCAAAGGGGGGGGGGGGGGGGGGCGGTAGGGGTAAAAATCTCCAAAGGGGGGGTTTGGGTAAAAATCTCCGAAAGGGGGGTAGGAGGGTAAAAATCTCCAAAGGGGGGGGGGGGGGGGTAGGGGTAAAAATCTCTCAAGGGGGGGTGGTAGGTGGTAAAAATCTCCATAGGGGGTGTAGGGGGTAAAAATCTCCCAAGGGGGGATAGGGGGTAAAAATCTCCAAAGGGGGGGTAGGGGGTAAAAATCTCCAAAGGGGCGGTAGGGGGTATAAATCTCCAAAGGGGGGGGGGGGGTAAGGGGTAAAAATATCCAAAGGGGTGGTAGGGGGTAAAATTCTCCCAAGGGGGGGCTTGGGGGTAAAAATCTCCAAAGGGAGGGTACGGGGTAAAAATCTCCAAAGGGGGGGTAGGGGGTAAAAATCTCCAAAGGGGGGGTAGGGGGTAAAAATATCCAAAGGGGGGGGGGGGGGGGGGGGGGAGGGGTAGGGGGTAAAAATCTCCGAAACGGGGGGTATGGGATAAAAATCTCCCAATGGAGGGTAGGGGGTAAAAATTTCCAAAGTGGGGGTGGGGGGTAAAAATCTCAAAAGGGTGGGTAGGTTGTGAAAATCTCTCCAAAGGGGGGGTTTGGGTAAAAATCTCCGAAAGGGGGGGGGGGGGGGGGGGTAGGGGGGGGGTAGGGGGTAAAAATCTCTGAAAGGGGGGGGGGTATGGGGTAAAAATCTCCCAAGGGGGGGTAGGGGGTAAAAATTTCCAAAGGGGGGGTGGGGGGTAAAAATCTTCAAAGGGGGGGTAGGGGTTAAAATCTCTAAAGGGGGGGGGGGTGTGGGGGGGGGGGGGGGCGTAGGTTGAAAAACTCTCCAAGGGGGGGGGGGGGGTTAGGGGGTAAAAATATCCAAAGGGGGGTAGGGGGTAAAAATCTCCAAAGGGGGGTAGGGGATAAAAATCTCCCAAGGGGGGGTCGGGGGTAAAAATCTCCAATGGGGGCTAGGGGGTAAAAATCTCCAAAGGGGGGGTAGGGGGTAAAAATCTCCAAAGGGGGGGTAGGGGGTAAAAATCTCTAAAGGGGGGGTAGGGGGTAAAAATCTCCCAAGGGGGGGTTGGGGGTAAAAATCTTCAAAGGGGGGTAGGGGGTAAAAATCTCAAAAGGGGGGGTAGGGGTTAAAAATATCCAAAGGGGGGTAGGGGGTAAAAATCTCTAAAGGGGGGGGGGGGGTAATATCCAAAGGGGGGTAGGGGGTAAAAATCTCGGAAGGGGGGGGTAGGGAGTAAAAATCTCCGAAGGTGGGGGGGGGGGGGGGGGGGGGGGGGGGTAGATGGTAAAAATCTCCAAAGTGGGGTATGGGGTAAAAATCTCAAAACAGGGGGTAGGGGGTAAAAATTTCCAAGGGGGGGGGGGGGTATGGGGTAAAAATCTTCAAAGGGGGGGGTGTAGGGGGTAAAAATATCCACAGGGGGGTTGGGGGTAAAAATCTCCAAAGGGGGGTAGGGGGTAAAAATCTCCCAAGGGGGGGGGGGGGGGGGTAGGGGGGGTAAAATTCTCCAAAGGGGGGGTAGGGGGTAAAAATCTCCAAAGGGGGGTAAGGGGTAAAAATCTCTAAAGGGGGGGGGGGGGGGTAGGGGGTAAAAATCTCCCAAGGGGGGGTAGGGGTTAAAAATCTTCAAAGGGGGGGTAGGGGGTAAAAATCTCAAAAGGGGGGGTAGAGGTTAAAAATATCCAAAGGGGGGTAGGGGGTAAAAATTTCCCAAGGGGGGGTATGGGGTTAAAATCTCGGAAGGGGGGGTAGGGAGTAAAAATCTCGGAAGGGGGGGATAGGGGGTAAAAATCTCCAAAGGGGGGGTAGGGGTAAAAATCTCCAAAGGGGGGGTTGGGGGATTAAAAATATCCAAAGGGGGGTAGGGGGTAAAAATCTCCCAGGGAGGGGGGGGGGGGTAGGGGGTAAAAATCTCAAAAGGGGGGGTAGGGGGTAAAAATCTCAAAAGCGGGGTAGGGGGTAAAAATCTCCAAAGGGGGGGTAGGGGGTAAAAATCTCCAAAGGGGGGGTAGGGTGTAAAAATATCCAAAGGGGGGGGGGGGGGGGTAGGGGGTAAAAAATATCCAAAGGGGGGGTAGGGTGTAAAAATCTCGGAAGGGGGGGTAGGGAGTAAAAATCTCCGAAGGGGTGGTAGGGGGTAAGAATCTCCCAAGGAGGGGTAGGGGGTAAAAATCTCCAAAAGGGGGGTACGGGGTAAAAATCTCCAAAGGGGGGGTAGGGGTAAAAATCTTCAAAGGGGAGGTTGGGGGTAAAAATCTCTAAAGGGGGGGGGGGGGGGGGGTGGGGTAGGTGGTAAAAATTTCCAAAGTGGGGTAGGGGGTAAAAATCTCCAAAGGGGGGGTTTGGGTAAAAATCTTCAAAGGGGGGGGGGGGGGGGGGGGGGGTTAGGGGGTAAAAATATCCAAAGGGGGGTAGGGGGTAAAAATCTCCAAAGGGGGGTAGGGGGTAAAAATCTCCCAAGGGGAGGTAGGGGGTAAAAATCTTCAAAGGGGGGTAGGGGGTAAAAATCTCAAAAGGGGGGGTTGGGGTTAAAAATATCCAAAGGGGGGTAGGGGGTAAAAATCTCTAAAGGGGGGGGGGGGGGGGTAGGGGGTAAAAATGTCCCAAGGGGGGGTAGGGTGTAAAAATCTCCAAAGGGGGGTAGGGGGTAAAAATCTCCAAAGGGGTGGTAGGGGGTAAAAATATCCAAAGGGGGGGTAGGGGGTAAAAATCTCCAAAGGGGGGGTAGGGTGTAAAAATATCCAAAGGGGGGGGGGGGGTAGGGGGTAAAAAATATCCAAAGGGGGGGTAGGGTGTAAAAATCTCGGAAGGGGGGGTAGGGAGTAAAAATCTCCGAAGGGGTGGTAGGGGGTAAAAATCTCCAAAGGGGGGGTAGGGGGAAAAAATCTCCAAAAGGGGGGTAGGGGGAAAAAATCTCCAAAGGGGGCGTAGGGGTAAAAATCTTCAAAGGGGAGGTTGGGGGTAAAAATCTCTAAAGGGGGGGGGGGGTAGATGGTAAAAATTTCCAAAGTGGGGTAGGGGGTAAAAATCTCCATAGGGGGGGTTTGGGTAAAAATCTTCAAAGTGGGGGGGGGGGGGGTTAGGGGGTAAAAATATCCAAAGGGGGGTAGGGGGTAAAAATCTCCAAAGGGGGGTAGGGGGTAAAAATCTCCCAAGGGGGGGTAGGGGTAAAAATCTTCAAAGGGGGGTAGGGGGTAAAAATCTCAAAAGGGGGGGTAGGGGTTAAAAATATCCAAAAAGGGGTATGGGGTAAAAATCTCTAAAGGGGGGAGGGGGTAGGGGGTAAAAACGTCCCAAGGGGGGGGGGGTAGGGTGTAAAAATCTCCAAAGGGGGGGGGGTAGGGGGTAAAAATCTCCAAAGGGGTGGTAGGGGGTAAAAATCTCCAAAGGGGGGGTAGGGGGTAAAAATCTCCGAAGGGGGGGTAGGGGGTAAAAATCTCCCATGGGGGGGTAGGGGGGTAAAAATATCCAAAGGGTGGTAGGGGGTAAAATTCTCGAAAGGGGGGGGTAGGGGGTAAAAATCTCCAAAGGGGGGGTAGGGGGTAAAAATCTCCAAAGGGGGGGTAGGGGGTAAAAATATCCAAAGGGGGGGTAGGGTGTACAAATCTCTAAAGGGGGGGGGGGGGGGGGGGGTAGGGGGTAAAAATCTCCAAAGTGGGGGTAGGGGCTAAAAAACTCGGAAGGGGGGGTAGGGAGTAAAAATCTCCGAAGGGGTGTTAGGGGGTAAAAATCTCCTTAGGAGGGGTAAGGGGTAAAAATCTCCAAAAGGGGGGTAGGGGGTAAAAATCTCCAAAGGGGGGGTAGGGGTAAAAATCTTCAAAGGTGAGGTTGGGGGTAAAAATCTCTAAAGGGGGGGGGGGGGGGGGGGGGTAGGTGGTAAAAATTTCCAAAGTGGGGTAGGGGTTAAAAATCTCCAAAGGGCGGGTAGGGGTAAAAATCTCCAAAGGGGGGGTTTGGGTAAAAATCTCCGAAAGGGGGGTAGGAGGATAAAAATCTCCAAAGGGGGGGGGGGGGTAGGGGTAAAAATCTCTCAAGGGGGGGTGGTAGGTGGTAAAAATCTCCATAGGGGGTGTAGGGGGTAAAAATCTCCCAAGGGGGGGTAGGGGGTAAAAATCTCCAAAGGTGCGGTAGGGGGTATAAATCTCCAAAGGGGGGGGGGGGTAAGGGGTAAAAATATCCAAATGGGTGGTAGGGGGTAAAAATCTCTAAAGGGGGGGTAGGTGGTAAAATTCTCCCAAGGGGGGGTTTGGGGGTAAAAATCTCCAAAGGGGGGGGTACGGGGTAAAAATCTCCAAAGGGGGGGTAGGGGGTAAAAATATCCAAAGGGGGGGTAGGGGGTAAAAATATCCAAACGGGGGGGGGGGATTAGAGGGTAAAAATCTCCGAAACGGGGGGTTATGGGGTAAAAATCTCCAAAGGGGGGGGGGGGGTTAGGGGGTAAAAATATCCAAAGGGGGGTAGGGGGTAAAAATCTCCAAAGGGGGGTAGGGGGTAAAAA
Source organism: Luzula sylvatica (assembly GCA_946800325.1). Lineage (NCBI taxonomy): Eukaryota > Viridiplantae > Streptophyta > Magnoliopsida > Poales > Juncaceae > Luzula > Luzula sylvatica. Next base: position 66,888,157 of record OX326960.1, on the reverse strand, counting down.
TCTCCCAAGAGGGGGTCGGGGGTAAAAATCTCCAAAGGGGGCTAGGGGGTAAAAACCTCCAAAGGGGGGGGGGGGGGGGGTAGGGGGTAAAAATCTCCAAAGGGGGGGGGGGGGGTAGGGGGTAAAAATATCAAAAGGGGGGTAGGGGGTAAAAATCTCCCAAGGGGGGGGTAGGGGGTAAAAATCTCCAAATGGGGGGTAGGGGGTAAAAATCTCCAAAGCGGCGGTAGGGGGTAAAAATCTCCAAAGGGGGGGTAGGGGGTAAAAATCTCCAAACGGGGGGTAGGGGTAAAAATCTTCAAAGGGGGGGTAGGGGGTAAAAATCCCCAAAGGGGGGAGTAGGGGGTAAAAATATCCAAAGGGGGGTAGGGGGTAAAAATCTCCCAAGGGGGGGTAGGGGGTAAAAATCCCCAAAGGGGGGGTAGGGGGTAAAAATCTCAAAAGGGGTGTTAGGGGGTAAAAATCCCCAAAGGGGGAGGGGGGGGGTAGGGGGTAAAAATCTAGGAAGGGGGGGGGGTAGGGGGTAAAATTCTGCGAAGGGGGTGGGTGGTAGGGGTTAAAAATATCCAAAGGGGGTAGGGGGTAAAAATCTCCAAAGGGGGGTAGGGGGTAAAAATCTCGGAAGGGGGGGATATGGGGTAAAAATCTCCAAAGGGGCGGCAGGGGGTAAAAAACTCCAAAGGGGGGGTTGGGGGGGTAAAAATCTCCCGGGGGGGGGTAGGGGGTAAAAATATCCAAAGGGGGGGGTAGGGGGTAAAAATCTCCAAAGGGGGGGTAGGGGGTAAAAAACTCGGAAGGGGGGGTAGGGAGTAAAAATCTCCGAAGGGGTGGTAGGGGGTAAAAATCTCCCAAGGAGGGGTAGGGGGTAAAAATCTCCAAAAGGGGGTAGGGGGTAAAAATCTCCAAAGGGGGGGTAGGGGTAAAAATCTTCAAAGGGGAGGTTGGGGGTAAAAATTTCTAAAAGGGGGGTGGGGGTATGTGGTAAAAATTTCCAAAGTGGGGTAGGGGGTAAAAATCTCCAAAGGGGGGGTAGGTGTAAAAATCTCCAAAGGGGGGGTTTGGGTAAAAATCTCCGAAAGGGGGGTAGGAGGGTAAAAATCTCCAAAGGGGGGGGTATGGGTAAAAATCTCTAAAGGGGGGGTGGTAGGTGGTAAAAATCTCCATAGGGGGTGTAGGGGGTAAAAATCTCCCAAGGGGGGGTAGGGGATAAAAATCTCCAAAGGGGGGGTAGGGGGTAAAAATCTCCAAAGGGGCGGTAGGGGGTATAAATCTCCAAAGGGGCGGTAGGGGGTATAAATCTCCAAAGGGGGGGGTAAGGGGTAAAAATATCCAAAGGGGTGGTAGGGGTAAAAATCTTTAAAAAGGGGGGGGGGGGTAGGGGGTAAAATTCTCCCAAGGGGGGGGGGGGGGGGGGGTTAGGGGGTAAAAATCTCCAAAGGGGGGGTACGGGGTAAAAATCTCCAAAGGGGGGGTACGGGGTAAAAATCACCAAAGGGGGGGTAGGGGGTAAAAATATCCAAAGGGGGGGGGGGGGGGGGTAGGGGGTAAAAATCTCTGAAAGGGGGGGATATGGGGTAAAAATCTCCCAATGGGGGGTAGGGGGTAAAAATTTCCAAAGGGGGGGTGGGGGGTAAAAATCTTCAAAGGGGGGGTAGGGGGTTAAAATCTCTAAAGGGGGGGGGGGGTGTGGGGGGGGGGGGGGGGGGGGTAGGTTGTAAAAATCTCCAAGGGGGGGGGGGGGGTTAGGGGGTAAAAATATCCAAAGGGGGGTAGGGGGTAAAAATCTCCAAAGGGGGGTAGGGGATAAAAATCTCCCAAGGGGGGGGTCGGGGGTAAAAATCTCCAAAGGGGGCTAGAGGGTAAAAATCTCCAAAGGGGGGGTAGGGGGTAAAAATCTCCAAAGGGGGGGGTAGGGGGTAAAAATCTCTAAAGGGGTGGTAGGGGGTAAAAATCTCCCAAGGGGGGGTAGGGGGTAAAAATCTTCAAAGGGGGGTAGGGGGTAAAAATCTCAAAAGGGGGGGTAGGGGTTAAAAATATCTAAAGGGGGGGGGGGTAGGGGGTAAAAATCTCCCAAGGGGGGGTAGGGTGTAAAAATCTCCAAAGGGGGGGTAGGGGGTAAAAATATCCAAAGGGGGGTAGGGGGTAAAAATCTCGGAAGGGGGGTTACGGAGTAAAAATCTCCGAAGGTGGGGGGGGGGGGGGGTAGGTGGTAAAAATCTTCAAAGTGGGGTATGGGGTAAAAATCTCAAAACAGGGGGTAGGGGGTAAAAATTTCCAAGGGGGGGGGGGGGGGGGGGGGTAGGGGGTAAAAATCTTCAAAGGGGGGGTGTAGGGGGTAAAAATATCCAAAGGGGGGTTGGGGGTAAAAATCTCCAAAGGGGGGTAGGGGGTAAAAATCTCCCAAGGGGGGAGGGGGGGGGGGGGTCGGGGGGGTAAAAATCTCCCAAGGGGGGGTAGGGGGTAAAAATCTTCAAAGGGGGGGTAGGGGGTAAAAATCTCAAAAGGGGGTGTAGAGGTTAAAAATATCCAAAGGGGGGTAGGGGGTAAAAATTTCCCAAGTGGGGGTATGGGGTTAAAATCTCGGAAGGGGGGGTAGAGAGTAAAAATCTCCGAAGGGGGGGATAGGGGGTAAAAATATCCAAAGGGGGGGTAGGGGTAAAAATCTCCAAAGGGGGGGTTGGGGGGGTAAAAATATCCAAAGGGGGGTAGGGGGTAAAAAACTCCCAGGGAGGGGGGAGGGGGTAGGGGGTAAAAATCTCAAAAGGGGGGGTAGGGGGTAAAAATCTCAAAAGGGGGGCTAGGGGGTAAAAATCTCCAAAGGGGGGGTAGGGGGCAAAAATCTCCAAAGGGGGGGTAGGGTGTAAAAATATCCAAAGGGGGGGGGGGGGGTAGGGGGTAAAAAATATCCAAAGGGGGGGTAGGGTGTAAAAATCTCCGAAGGGGTGGTAGGGGGTAAAAATCTCCAAAAGGGGGGTACGGGGTAAAAATCTCCAAAGGGGGGGTAGGGGTAAAAATCTTCAAAGGGGAGGTTGGGGGTAAAAATCTCTAAAGGGGGGGGGGGGGGGGGGGGTAGGTGGTAAAAATTTCCAAAGTGGGGTAGGGGGTAAAAATCTCCAAAGGGGGGGTTTGGGTAAAAATCTTCAAAGGGGGGGGGGGGTTAGGGGGTAAAAATATCCAAAGGGGGGTAGGGGTAAAAATCTCCAAAGGGGGGTAGGGAGTAAAAATCTCCCAAGGGGGGGTAGGGGGTAAAAATCTTCAAAGGGGGGTAGGGGGTAAAAATCTCAAAAGGGGGGGTTGGGGTTAAAAATATCCAAAGGGGGGTAGGGGGTAAAAATGTCCCAAGGGGGGGTAGGGTGTAAAAATCTCCAAAGGGGGGTAGGGGGTAAAAATCTCCAAAGGGGTGGTAGGGGGTAAAAATCTCCAAAGGGGGGGTAGGGGGTAAAAATCTCCAAAGGGGGGGTAGGGTGTAAAAATATCCAAAGGGGGGGTAGGGTGTAAAATTCTCGGAAGGGGGGGGGGGGGGTAGGGAGTAAAAATCTCCGAAGGGGTGGTAGGGGGTAAAAATCTCCCAAGGAGGGGTAGAGGGTAAAAATCTCCAAAAGGGGGGTAGGGGGTAAAAATCTCCAAAGGGGGGGTAGGGGTAAAAATCTTCAAAGGGGAGGTTGGGGGTAAAAATCTCTAAAGGGGGGGGGGGGTAGATGGTAAAAATTTCCAAAGTGGGGTAGGGGGTAAAAATCTCCAAAGGGGGGGTTTGGGTAAAAATCTTCAAAGGGGGGGGGGGGGTTAGGGGGTAAAAATATCCAAAGGGGGGTAGGGGGTAAAAATCTCCAAAGGGGGGTAGGGGGTAAAAATCTCCCAAGGGGGGGTAGGGGTAAAAATCTTCAAAGGGGGGTAGGGGGTAAAAATCTCAAAAGGGGGGGTAGGGGTTAAAAATATCCAAAGGGGGGTAGGGGGTAAAAATCTCTAAAGGGGGGGGGGGGGTAGGGGGTAAAAATGTCCCAAGGGGGGGTAGGGTGTAAAAATCTCCAAAGGGGGGGGTAGGGGGTAAAAATCTCCAAAGGGGTGGTAGGGGGTAAAAATCTCCAAAGGGGGGGTAGGGGGTAAAAATCTCGGAAGGGGGGGTAGGGAGTAAAAATATCCGAATGGGGGGATAGGGGGTAAAAATCTCCGAAGGGGTGGTAGGGGGTAAAAATCTCCCATGGGGGCGTAGGGGGGTAAAAATATCCAAAGGGTGGTAGGGGGTAAAATTCTCGAAAGGGGGGGTAGGGGGTAAAAATCTCCAAAGGGGGGGTAGGGGGTAAAAATCTCCAAAGGGGGGTAGGGGGTAAAAATATCCAAAGGAGGGGTAGGGCGTAAAAATCTCCAAAGGGGGGGTAGGGGGTAAAAATCTATAAAGGGGGGGGGGGGGGGGGGGGGTAGGGGGGGTAGGGGTAAAAATCTTGAAAGGGGAGGTAGGGGGTAAAAATCTCTAAAGGGGGGGGGGGGGTAGGTGTTAAAAATTTCCAAAGTGGGGTAGGGGGTAAAAATCTCCAAAGGGGGGGGTAGGGGGTAAAAATCTCCAAAGGGGGGGTTTGGGTAAAAATATCCGAAAGGGGGGTAGTAGGGTAAAAATCTCCAAAGGGGGGGGGGGGGGCGGTGGGGGTAGGGATTAAAATCTCCAAAGGGGGGGTGGTAGGTGGTAAAAATCTCCATAGGGGTGGTAGGGGGTAAAAATCTCCCAAGGGAGGGTAGGTGGTAAAAATTTCCAAAGGAGGGGGGGGGGGGGGGTAGGGGGTAAAAATCTCCAAAGGGGGGGGGGTAGGGGGAAAAATATCCAAAGGGGGGGTAGGGGGTAAAAATCTCTAAAGGGGGGGTAGGGGCTAAAAATCTCCAAAGGGGGGGGGGGGGGGTAGGGGGTAAAAATCTCCAAAGGGGGGTAGGGTATAAAAATATCCAAAGGGGGGGTAGGGGGTAAAAATATCCAAAGGGGGGGTAGGGAGTAAAAATCTCGGAAGGGGGGGTCGGGGGTAAAAATCTCCGAAGGGGTGGTAGGGGGTAAAAATCTCACAAGGAGGGGTAGGGGGTAAAAATCTCCAAAAGGGGGTAGGGGGTAAAAATCTCCAAAGGGGGGAAGGGGTAAAAATCTTCAAAGGGGAGTTTGGGGGTAAAAATGTCTAAAGGGGGGGGGGGGGGAGGGGGTAGGTGGTAAAACTTTCCAAAGGGGGGGTAGGGGTAAAAATCTCCAAAGGGGGGGTAGGGGGTAAAAATCTCCAAAGGGGGGGGGGGGATAGGGGGAAAAATATCCAAAGGGGGGGTAGGGGGTAAAAATCTCTAAAGGGGGAGTAGGGGGTAAAAATCTCCAAAGGGGGGGGGGGGGGGGTAGGGGGTAAAAATCTCCAAAGGGGGGGGGGGGGGGTAGGGGGTAAAAATCTCCAAAGGGGGGGGGGGGGTAGGGGGTAAAAATCTCCAAAGGGGGGTAGGGTGTAAAAATATCCAAAGGGGGGGTAGGGGGTAAAAAAATCCAAAGGGGGGGTAGGGGGTAAAAATCTCGGAAGGGGGGGTAGGGAGTAAAAATCTCCGAAGGGGTGGTAGGGGGTAAAAATCTCACAAGGAGGGGTAGGGGGTAAAAATCTCCAAAAGGGGGTAGGAGGTAAAAATCTCCAAAGGGGGGGTAGGTGTAAAAATCTTCAAAGGGGAGGTTGGGGGTAAAAATCTCTAAAGGGGGGGGGGGGGGGGTAGGGTAGGTGGTAAAACTTTCCAAAGTGGGGTAGGGGGTAAAAATCTCCAAAGCGGGGGGGGTGTAGGGGTAAAAATCTCCAAAGGGGGTGTAGGGGGTAAAAATCTCCCAAGGGGGGGTAGGGGTAAAAAACTCCAAAGGGGCGGTAGGGGGTAAAAATCTCCAAAGGGGGGGGGGGTAAGGGGTAAAAATATCCAAAGGGGTGGTAGGGGTAAAAATCTCTAAAGGGGGGGTAGGGGGTAAAAATCTCCCAAGGGGGGGTAGGGGGTAAAAATCTCCAAAGGGGGGGTAGGGGGTAAAAATCTCCAAAGGGGGGGGTACGGGGTAAAAATCTCCAAAGGGCGGGTACGGGGTAAAAATCTCCAAAGAAGGGGTAGGGGGTAAAAATATCCAAAGGGGGGGGGGGGTAGGGGGTAAAAATCTCGGAAGGGGTGGGTAGGGTGTAAAAATCTCCGAAAGGGGGGGGGGGGGGTAGGGGGTAAAAATCTCCCAAGGGGGGGTAGGGGGTAAAAATCTCCAAAGGGGGGGTGGGGGGTAAAATTCTTCAAAGGGGGGGTAGGGGTAAAAATCTCTAAAGGGGGTGGGGGGTAGGGGGTAAAAATCTCCCAAGGGGGGGTAGGATGTAAAAATCTCCAAAGGGGGTGTAGGGGGTAAAAATCTCCAAAGGGGGGGTAGGGTGTAAAAATCTCCAAAGGGCGGGGTAGAGGTAAAAATCTCGGAAGGGGTGGTAGGGGGTAAAAATCTCTAAAGGGGGGGTAGGGGGTAAAAATCTCCAAAGGGGGGCTAGGGGGTAAAAATCTCCAAAGGGGGGGTAGGGGGTAAAAATCTCTAAAGGAGGGGTAGGGGGTAAAAATCTCCCAACGGGGGGTAGGGGGTAAAAATCTTCAAAGGGGGGTAGGTGGTTAAAATCTCAAAAGGGGGGGTACGGGTTAAAAATATCCAAAGGGGGGTAGGGGGTAAAAATCTCTAAAGGGGGGGGGGGGGGTAGGGGGTAAAAATCTCCCAAGGGGAAGTAGGGTGTAAAAATCTCCAAAGGGGGGGGGGGGGGGGTAGGGGGTAAAAATCTCCAAAGGGGTGGTAGGGGGTAAAAATCTCCAAAGGGGGGGTAGGGGGTAAAAATCTCGGAAGGGGGGGTAGGGGGTAAAAATCTCCGAAGGGGGGGGGGGGGTAGGGGGTAAAAATCTCCCAAGGGGGGGTAGGGGGGTAAAAATATCCAAAGGGTGGTAGGGGGTAAAAATCTCTAAAGGGGGGGTAGGGGGTAAAAATCTCCAAAGGGGGGGTAGGGGGTAAAAATCTCCAAAGGGGGGGTAGGGGGTAAAAATCTCCAATGGGGGGTAGGGTGTAAAAATATCCAAAGGGGGGGTAGGGGGTAAAAATATCCAAAGGGGGGGTAGGGGGTAAAAATATCGGAAGGGGGGGTAGGGAGTAAAAATCTCCGAAGGGGTGGTAGGGGGTAAAAATCTCCCAAGGGGGGGGGGGGGGTAGGGGGTAAAAATCTCCAAAGGGGGGGGTAGGGTGTAAAAATCTATAAAGGGGGGGGGGGGGGGTAGGGGTAAAAATCTGGAAAGGGGAGGTAGGGGGTAAAAATTTCTAAAGGGGGGGAGGGGGTAGGTGTTAAAAATTTCCAAAGTGGGGTAGGGGGTAAAAATCACCAAAGGGGGGGTAGGGGGTAAAAATCTCCAAAGGGGGGGTTTGGGTAAAAATCTCCGAAAGGGGGGTAGGAGGGTAAAAATCTCCAAAGGGGGGGGGAGTAGGGGTTAAAATCTCTAAAGGGGGGTGGTAGGTGGTAAAAATCTCCATAGAGGGGGTAGGGGGTAAAAATCTCCCAAGGGAGGGTAGGGTGTAAAAATTTCCAAGGGGGGGGGGGGGGGGGGGGTAGGGGGTAAAAATCTCCAAAGGGGGGGGGGAGTAAGGGGTAAAAATCTCCAAAGGGGGGGGGGTAGGGGAAAAAATATCCAAAGGGGGGGTAGGGGGTAAAAATCTCTAAAGGGGGGGGGGGGGGTAGCTGGTAAAAATTTCCAAAGTGGGGTAGGGGGTAAAAATCTCCAAAGGGGGGGGGGGGGGGTAGGGGTAAAAATCTCCAAAGGGGGGGGGGGGGGGGGTAGGGGTAAAAATCTTCAAAGGGGAGGTAGGGGGTAAAAATCTCTAAAGGGGGGGGGTAGCTGGTAAAAATTTCCAAAGTGGGGTAGGGGGTAAAAATCTCCAAAGGGGGGGGGGGGGTAGGGGTAAAAATCTCCAAAGGGGGGGTTTGGGTAAAAATATCCGAACGGGGGGTAGGAGGGTAAAAATCTCCAAAGGGGGGAGGGGGGTAGGGGTAGAAATATCTAAAGGGGGGGTGGTAGGTGGTAAAAATCTCAAAAGGGGGGGTAGGGGTTAAAAATATCTAAAGGGGGGGGGGGGGGGGGTAGGGGGTAAAAATCTCCCAAGGGGGGGTAGGGTGTAAAAATCTCCAAAGGGGGGGTAGGGGGTAAAAATATCCAAAGGGGGGTAGGGGGTAAAAATCTCGGAAGGGGGGGTACGGAGTAAAAATCTCCGAAGGTGGGGGGGGGGGGGGGGGTAGGTGGTAAAAATCTCCAAAGTGGGGTATGGGGTAAAAATCTCAAAACAGGGGGTAGGGGGTAAAAATTTCCAAGGGGGGGGGGGGGGGGGGGGGGTAGGGGGTAAAAATCTTCAAAGGGGGGGTGTAGGGGGTAAAAATATCCAAAGGGGGGTTGGGGGTAAAAATCTCCAAAGGGGGGTAGGGGGTAAAAATCTCCCAAGGGGGGGGGGGGGGTCGGGGGGGTAAAAATCTCCCAAGGGGGGGTAGGGGGTAAAAATCTTCAAAGGGGGGGTAGGGGGTAAAAATCTCAAAAGGGGGGGTAGAGGTTAAAAATATCCAAAGGGGGGTAGGGGGTAAAAATTTCCCAAGTGGGGGTATGGGGTTAAAATCTCGGAAGGGGGGGTAGGGAGTAAAAATCTCCGAAGGGGGGGATAGGGGGTAAAAATATCCAAAGGGGGGGTAGGGGTAAAAATCTCCCAAGGGGGGGTTGGGGGGGTAAAAATATCCAAAGGGGGGTAGGGGGTAAAAAACTCCCAGGGAGGGGGGAGGGGGTAGGGGGTAAAAATCTCAAAAGGGGGGGTAGGGGGTAAAAATCTCAAAAGGGGGGGTAGGGGGTAAAAATCTCCAAAGGGGGGGTAGGGGGTAAAAATCTCCAAAGGGGGGGTAGGGTGTAAAAATATCCAAGGGGGGGGGGGGGGGGGTGGGGGTAGGGGGTAAAAAATATCCAAAGGGGGGGTAGGGTGTAAAAATCTCCGAAGGGGTGGTAGGGGGTAAAAATCTCCAAAAGGGGGGTACGGGGTAAAAATCTCCAAAGGGGGGGTAGGGGTAAAAATCTTCAAAGGGGAGGTTGGGGGTAAAAATCTCTAAAGGGGGGGGGGGGGGGGGGTAGGTGGTAAAAATTTCCAAAGTGGGGTAGGGGGTAAAAATCTCCAAAGGGGGGGTTTGGGTAAAAATCTTCAAAGGGGGGGGGGGGGGGGGGTTAGGGGGTAAAAATATCCAAAGGGGGGTAGGGGTAAAAATCTCCAAAGGGGGGTAGGGAGTAAAAATCTCCCAAGGGGGGGTAGGGGGTAAAAATCTTCAAAGGGGGGTAGGGGGTAAAAATCTCAAAAGGGGGGGTTGGGGTTAAAAATATCCAAAGGGGGGTAGGGGGTAAAAATGTCCCAAGGGGGGGTAGGGTGTAAAAATCTCCAAAGGGGGGTAGGGGGTAAAAATCTCCAAAGGGGTGGTAGGGGGTAAAAATCTCCAAAGGGGGGGTAGGGGGTAAAAATCTCCAAAGGGGGGGTAGGGTGTAAAAATATCCAAAGGGGGGGTAGGGTGTAAAAATCTCGGAAGGGGGGGGGGGGGGTAGGGAGTAAAAATCTCCGAAGGGGTGGTAGGGGGTAAAAATCGCCCAAGGAGGGGTAGAGGGTAAAAATCTCCAAAAGGGGGGTAGGGGGTAAAAATCTCCAAAGGGGGGGTAGGGGTAAAAATCTTCAAAGGGGAGGTTGGGGGTAAAAATCTCTAAAGGGGGGGGGGGGGGTAGATGGTAAAAATTTCCAAAGTGGGGTAGGGGGTAAAAATCTCCAAAGGGGGGGTTTGGGTAAAAATCTTCAAAGGGGGGGGGGGGGGGTTAGGGGGTAAAAATATCCAAAGGGGGGTAGGGGGTAAAAATCTCCAAAGGGGGGTAGGGGGTAAAAATCTCCCAAGGGGGGGTAGGGGTAAAAATCTTCAAAGGGGGGTAGGGGGTAAAAATCTCAAAAGGGGGGGGTAGGGGTTAAAAATATCCAAAGGGGGGTAGGGGGTAAAAATCTCTAAAGGGGGGGGGGGGGGGGGGGGGGGGGGTAGGGGGTAAAAATGTCCCAAGGGGGGGTAGGGTGTAAAAATCTCCAAAGGGGGGTGGTAGGGGGTAAAAATCTCCAAAGGGGTGGTAGGGGGTAAAAATCTCCAAAGGGGGGGTAGGGGGTAAAAATCTCGGAAGGGGGGGTAGGGAGTAAAAATATCCGAAGGGGGGGATAGGGGGTAAAAATCTCCGAAGGGGTGGTAGGGGGTAAAAATCTCCCATGGGGGCGTAGGGGGGTAAAAATATCCAAAGGGTGGTAGGGGGTAAAATTCTCGAAAGGGGGGGTAGGGGGTAAAAATCTCCGAAGGGGGGGTAGGGGGTAAAAATCTCCAAAGGGGGGTAGGGGGTAAAAATATCCAAAGGAGGGGTAGGGCGTAAAAATCTCCAAAGGGGGGGTAGGGGGTAAAAATCTATAAAGGGGGGGGGGGGGGTAGGGGTAAAAATCTTGAAAGGGGAGGTAGGGGGTAAAAATCTCTAAAGGGGGGGGGGGGGGGGGGGGGGGGTAGGTGTTAAAAATTTCCAAAGTGGGGTAGGGGGTAAAAATCTCCAAAGGGGGGGTAGGGGGTAAAAATCTCCAAAGGGGGGGTTTGGGTAAAAATCTCCGAAAGGGGGGTAGTAGGGTAAAAATCTCCAAAGGGGGGGGGGGGGGGGGGGGCGGTGGGGGTAGGGATTAAAATCTCCAAAGGGGGGGTGGTAGGTGGTAAAAATCTCCATAGGGGTGGTAGGGGGTAAAAATCTCCCAAGGGAGGGTAGGTGGTAAAAATTTCCAAAGGAGGGGGGGGGGGGGGGTAGGGGGTAAAAATCTCCAAAGGGGGGGGGGGGGTAGGGGGAAAAATATCCAAAGGGGGGGGTAGGGGGTAAAAATCTCTAAAGGGGGGGTAGGGGCTAAAAATCTCCAAAGGGGGGGGGGGGGGTAGGGGGTAAAAATCTCCAAAGGGGGGTAGGGTATAAAAATATCCAAAGGGGGGGTAGGGGGTAAAGATATCCAAAGGGGGGGTAGGGAGTAAAAATCTCGGAAGGGGGGGTAGGGGGTAAAAATCTCCGAAGGGGTGGTAGGGGGTAAAAATCTCACAAGGAGGGGTAGGGGGTAAAAATCTCCAAAAGGGGGTAGGGGGTAAAAATCTCCAACGGGGGGAAGGGGTAAAAATCTTCAAAGGGGAGTTTGGGGGTAAAAATCTCTAAAGGGGGGGGGGGGGGAGGGGGTAGGTGGTAAAACTTTCCAAAGGGGGGGTAGGGGTAAAAATCTCCAAAGGGGGGGTAGGGGGTAAAAATCTCCAAAGGGGGGGGGGATAGGGGGAAAAATATCCAAAGGGGGGGTAGGGGGTAAAAATCTCTAAAGGGGGAGTAGGGGGTAAAAATCTCCAAAGGGGTGGTAGGGGGTAAAAATCTCCAAAGGGGGGGTAGGGGGTAAAAATCTCCAAAGGGGGGGTAGGGTGTAAAAATATCCAAAGGGGGGGTAGGGTGTAAAAATCTCGGAAGGGGGGGGGGGGGTAGGGAGTAAAAATCTCCGAAGGGGTGGTAGGGGGTAAAAATCTCCCAAGGAGGGGTAGAGGGTAAAAATCTCCAAAAGGGGGGTAGGGGGTAAAAATCTCCAAAGGGGGGGTAGGGGTAAAAATCTTCAAAGGGGAGGTTGGGGGTAAAAATCTCTAAAGGGGGGGGGGGGGGGGGGGTAGATGGTAAAAATTTCCAAAGTGGGGTAGGGGGTAAAAATCTCCAAAGGGGGGGTTTGGGTAAAAATCTTCAAAGGGGGGGGGGGGGGTTAGGGGGTAAAAATATCCAAAGGGGGGTAGGGGGTAAAAATCTCCAAAGGGGGGTAGGGGGTAAAAATCTCCCAAGGGGGGGTAGGGGTAAAAATCTTCAAAGGGGGGTAGGGGGTAAAAATCACAAAAGGGGGGGGGTAGGGGTTAAAAATATCCAAAGGGGGGTAGGGGGTAAAAATCTCTAAAGGGGGGGGGGGGGGGGGTAGGGGGTAAAAATGTCCCAAGGGGGGGTAGGGTGTAAAAATCTCCAAAGGGGGGGGGTAGGGGGTAAAAATCTCCAAAGGGGTGGTAGGGGGTAAAAATCTCCAAAGGGGGGGTAGGGGGTAAAAATCTCGGAAGGGGGGTAGGGAGTAAAAATATCCGAAGGGGGGGATAGGGGGTAAAAATCTCCGAAGGGGTGGTAGGGGGTAAAAATCTCCCATGGGGGCGTAGGGGGGTAAAAATATCCAAAGGGTGGTAGGGGGTAAAATTCTCGAAAGGGGGGGTAGGGGGTAAAAATCTCCGAAGGGGGGGTAGGGGGTAAAAATCTCCAAAGGGGGGTAGGGGGTAAAAATATCCAAAGGAGGGGTAGGGCGTAAAAATCTCCAAAGGGGGGGTAGGGGGTAAAAATCTATAAAGGGGGGGGGGGGGGTAGGGGTAAAAATCTTGAAAGGGGAGGTAGGGGGTAAAAATCTCTAAAGGGGGGGGGGGGGGTAAAAATCTCCAAAGGGTAAAAATATCCAAAGGAGGGGTAGGGCGTAAAAATTTCCAAAGTGGGGTAGGGGGTAAAAATCTCCAAAGGGGGGGTAGGGGGTAAAAATCTCCAAAGGGGGGGTTTGGGTAAAAATCTCCGAAAGGGGGGTAGTAGGGTAAAAATCTCCAAAGGGGGGGGGGGGGGGGGGGGGGGGCGGTGGGGGTAGGGATTAAAATCTCCAAAGGGGGGGTGGTAGGTGGTAAAAATCTCCATAGGGGTGGTAGGGGGTAAAAATCTCCCAAGGGAGGGTAGGTGGTAAAAATTTCCAAAGGAGGGGGGGGGGGGGTAGGGGGTAAAAATCTCCAAAGGGGGGGGGGGGGGGGTAGGGGGAAAAATATCCAAAGGGGGGGTAGGGGGTAAAAATCTCTAAAGGGGGGGTAGGGGCTAAAAATCTCCAAAGGGGGGGGGGGGGGGTAGGGGGTAAAAATCTCCAAAGGGGGATAGGGTATAAAAATATCCAAAGGGGGGGTAGGGGGTAAAAATATCCAAAGGGGGGGTAGGGAGTAAAAATCTCGGAAGGGGGGGGTAGGGGGTAAAAATCTCCGAAGGGGTGGTAGGGGGTAAAAATCTCACAAGGAGGGGTAGGGGGTAAAAATCTCCAAAAGGGGGTAGGGGGTAAAAATCTCCAAAGGGGGGAAGGGGTAAAAATCTTCAAAGGGGAGTTTGGGGGTAAAAATCTCTAAAGGGGGGGGGGGGGGGGGGGAGGGGGTAGGTGGTAAAACTTTCCAAAGGGGGGGTAGGGGTAAAAATCTCCAAAGGGGGGGTAGGGGGTAAAAATCTCCAAAGGGGGGGGGGGGGATAGGGGGAAAAATATCCAAAGGGGGGGTAGGGGGTAAAAATCTCTAAAGGGGGAGTAGGGGGTAAAAATCTCCAAAGGGGGGGGGGGGGGGGTAGGGGGTAAAAATCTCCAAAGGGGGGGGGGGGGGTAGGGGGTAAAAATCTCCAAAGGGGGGGGGGGGTAGGGGGTAAAAATCTCCAAAGGGGGGTAGGGTGTAAAAATATCCAAAGGGGGGGTAGGGGGTAAAAAAATCCAAAGGGGGGGTAGGGGGTAAAAATCTCGGAAGGGGGGGTAGGGAGTAAAAATCTCCGAAGGGGTGGTAGGGGGTAAAAATCTCACAAGGAGGGGTAGGGGGTAAAAATCTCCAAAAAAGGGTAGGAGGTAAAAATCTCCAAAGGGGGGGTAGGGGTAAAAATCTTCAAAGGGGAGGTTGGGGGTAAAAATCTCTAAAGGGGGGGGGGGGGGGGGTAGGGTAGGTGGTAAAACTTTCCAAAGTGGGGTAGGGGGTAAAAATCTCCAAAGGGGGGGGGGTGTAGGGGTAAAAATCTCCAAAGGGGGTGTAGGGGGTAAAAATCTCCCAAGGGGGGGTAGGGGTAAAAAACTACAAAGGGGCGGTAGGGGGTAAAAATCTCCAAAGGGGGGGGGGGGGTAAGGGGTAAAAATATCCAAAGGGGTGGTAGGGGTAAAAATCTCTAAAGGGGGGGTAGGGGGTAAAAATCTCCCAAGGGGGGGTAGGGGGTAAAAATCTCCAAAGGGGGGGTAGGGGGTAAAAATCTCCAAAGGCGGGGTACGGGGTAAAAATCTCCAAAGGGCGGGTACGGGGTAAAAATCTCCAAAGAAGGGGTAGGGGGTAAAAATATCCAAAGGGGGGGGGTAGGGGGTAAAAATCTCGGAAGGGGTGGGTAGGGTGTAAAAATCTCCGAAAGGGGGGGGGTAGGGGGTAAAAATCTCCCAAGGGGGGGTAGGGGGTAAAAATCTCCAAAGGGGGGGTGGGGGGTAAAATTCTTCAAAGGGGGGGTAGGGGTAAAAATGGTAAAATTCTTCAAAGGGGGGGTAGGGGTAAAAATATCTAAAGGGGGTGGGGGGTAGGGGGTAAAAATCTCCCAAGGGGGGGTAGGATGTAAAAATCTCCAAAGGGGGTGTAGGGGGTAAAAATCTCCAAAGGGGGGGTAGGGTGTAAAAATCTCCAAAGGGCGGGGTAGGGGTAAAAATCTCGGAAGGGGTGGTAGGGGGTAAAAATCTCTAAAGGGGGGGTAGGGGGTAAAAATCTCCAAAGGGGGGGTAGGGGGTAAAAATCTCCAAAGGGGGGGTAGGGGGTAAAAATCTCTAAAGGAGGGGTAGGGGGTAAAAATCTCCCAACGGGGGGTAGGGGGTAAAAATCTTCAAAGGGGGGTAGGTGGTTAAAATCTCAAAAGGGGGGGTACGGGTTAAAAATATCCAAAGGGGGGTAGGGGGTAAAAATCTCTAAAGGGGGGGGGGGGGGGTAGGGGGTAAAAATCTCCCAAGGGGAAGTAGGGTGTAAAAATCTCCAAAGGGGGGGGGGGGGGGGGTAGGGGGTAAAAATCTCCAAAGGGGTGGTAGGGGGTAAAAATCTCCAAAGGGGGGGTAGGGGGTAAAAATCTCGGAAGGGGGGGTAGGGGTAAAAATCTCCGAAGGGGGGGGGGGGGGTAGGGGGTAAAAATATCCAAAGGGTGGTAGGGGGTAAAAATCTCTAAAGGGGGGGTAGGGGGTAAAAATCTCCAAAGGGGGGGTAGGGGGTAAAAATCTCCAAAGGGGGGGTAGGGGGTAAAAATCTCCAAAGGGGGGTAGGGTGTAAAAATATCCAAAGGGGGGGTAGGGGGTAAAAATATCCAAAGGGGGGGTAGGGGGTAAAAATATCGGAAGGGGGGGTAGGGAGTAAAAATCTCCGAAGTGGTGGTAGGGGGTAAAAATCTCCCAAGGGGGGGGTAGGGGGTAAAAATCTCCAAAGGGGGGGTAGGGTGTAAAAATCTATAAAGGGGGGGGGGGGGGGGGTAGGGGTAAAAATCTGGAAAGGGGGTAGGTGTTAAAAATTTCCAAAGTGGGGTAGGGGGTAAAAATCACCAAAGGGGGGGTAGGGGGTAAAAATCTCCAAAGGGGGGGTTTGGGTAAAAATCTCCGAAAGGGGGGTAGGAGGGTAAAAATCTCCAAAGGGGGGGGGGGGGGGGGTAGGGGTTAAAATCTCTAAAGGGGGGTGGTAGGTGGTAAAAATCTCCATAGAGGGGGTAGGGGGTAAAAATCTCCCAAGGGAGGGTAGGGTGTAAAAATTTCCAAGGGGGGGGGGGGGGGGGGGGGGGTAGGGGGTAAAAATCTCCAAAGGGGGGGGGGAGTAAGGGGTAAAAATCTCCAAAGGGGGGGGGGGGGGGGGGGTAGGGGAAAAAATATCCAAAGGGGGGGTAGGGGGTAAAAATCTCTAAAGGGGGGGGGGGGGTAGCTGGTAAAAATTTCCAAAGTGGGGTAGGGGGTAAAAATCTCCAAAGGGGGGGGGGGGGGGGTAGGGGTAAAAATCTCCAAAGGGGGGGGGGTAGGGGTAAAAATCTTCAAAGGGGAGGTAGGGGGTAAAAATCTCTAAAGGGGGGGGGGGTAGCTGGTAAAAATTTCCAAAGTGGGGTAGGGGGTAAAAATCTCCAAAGGGGGGGGGGGGGGGTAGGGGTAAAAATCTCCAAAGGGGGGGTTTGGGTAAAAATATCCGAACGGGGGGTAGGAGGGTAAAAATCTCCAAAGGGGGGAGGGGGGTAGGGGTAAAAATCTCTAAAGGGGGGGTGGTAGGTGGTAAAAATCTCCATATGGGGGGTAGGGGGTAAAAATCTCCCAAGGGGGGGTAGGGGGTAAAAATCTCCAAAGAGGGGGTAGGGGGTAAAAATCTCCAAAGGGGCGGTAGGGGGTAAAAATCTCCAAAGGGGGGGGGGGGGTAAGGGGTAAAAATAACCAAAGGGGGGGTAGGGGGTAAAAATCTCTAAAGGGGGGGTAGAGGGTAAAAATCTCCCAAGGGGGGGTAGGGGGTAAAAATCTCCAAAGGGGGGGTAGGGGGTAAAAATATCCAAAGGGGGGGTAGGGGTAAAAATCTCGGAAGGAGGGGTAGGGAGTAAAAATCCCCCAAGGGGGGGGGGGGGGGTAGGCGGTAAAAATCTCCCAAGGGGGGGGGGGGGGGTAGGGGGTAAAAATCTCCAAAGGGGGAGTAGGGAATAAAAATCTCTAAAGGGGGGGGGGGTGTAGGTGGTAAAAATCTCCAAAGTGGGGTATGGGGTAAAAATCTCCAAAGGGCGGGTAGGGGGTAAAAATCTCCAAAGGGGGGGGGGGGGGGTAGGGGGTAAAAATCTTCAAAGGGGGGGTAGGGGGTAGAAATATCCAAAGGGGGGTCGGGGGTAAAAATCTCCAAAGGGGGGTAAGGGGTAAAAATCTCCCAAGGGGGGGTAGGGGGTAAAAATCTCCAAAGGGGGGGTAGTGGGTAAAAATCTCCAAAGGGGGGGGGGGGGGGGTAGGGGGTAAAAATGTTAAAAGGGGGGGGGGGGGGAGGTAGGGGGTTAAATCTCCAAAGGGGGGGTAGGGGGTAAAAATATCCAAAGGGGGGGTAGGTGGTAAAAATCTCTAAAGGGGGGGGGGGGGGGAAGGTGGTAAAAATCTCCAAAGTGGGGTATGGGGTAAAAATATCCAAAAGGGGGGGTAGGGTGTAAAAATCTCCAAAGGGGGGGGGGGGGGAGGGGGGGGGTGGGGTAGGTGGTAAAAATCTCCAAAGTGGGGTATGGGGTAAAAATCTCCAAAGGGGGGGGGGGGGGGTAGGGGGTAAAAATCTTAAAAGGGGGGGGAGGGGGGGGGGGGTAGGAGGTTAAATCTCAAAAGGGGGGGTAGGGGGTAAAAATATCCAAAGGGGGGTAGGGTGTAAAAATCTCTAAAGGGGGGTAGGGGGTAAAAATCTCCCAAGGGGGGGTAGGGGGTAAAAATCTCCAAAGGGGGGGTAGGGGGTAAAAATCTCCAGGGGTAGGGGGTAAAAATCTTTAAAGGGGGGGTAGGGGTAAAAATCTCTAAAGGGGGGGGGGGGCGGGAGGTGGTAAAAATCTCCAAAGTGGGGTATGGGGAAAAATCTCCAAAGGGGGGTAGGGTGTAAAAATCTCCAAAGGAGGGGTAGGGGGTAAAAATCTTCAAAGGGGGGGGGGGGGGGAGGTGGTAAAAATCTCCAAAGTGGGGTATGGGGTAAAAATCTCCAAAGGGGGGGTAGGGTGTAAAAATCTCCAAAGAGGGGGGGGGATAGGGGGTAAAAATATCCACAGGGGGGTAGGGAGTAAAAATCTCAAAAGGGGGGGTAGGGGGTAGAAATCTGCCAAGGGGGGGTAGGGGGTAAAAATCTCCAAAGGGGGGTAGGGGGTAAAAATCTCCAAAGGGGCGGTAGGGGGTAAAAATCTCCAAAGGGGGGTAGGGGGTAAAAATCTCGAAATGGGGGGTAGGGAGTAAAAATCTCCAAAGGGGGGGTAGGGGGTAAAAATCTCGGAAGGGGGGGTAGGGAGTAAAAATCTCCAAAGGGGGGGTAGGGGGTAAAAATATCCAAAGGGGGGTAGGGTGTAAAAATCACCAAAGGGGGGGTAGGGGGTAAAAATCTCGGAAGGCTGGGTAGGGAGTAAAAATTTCCCAAGGGGGGGAGGGGTGGTAGGGGGTAAAAATCTCCCAAGGGAGGGTAGGGGGTAAAAATCTCCAAAGGGGGGGTTGGGGGTAAAAATCTTCAAAGGGGGGGTAGGGGGTAAAAATCTGTAAAGGGGGGGGGGGCATAGGTGGTAAAAATCTCCAAAGTGGGGTATGGGGTAAAAATCTCCAAAGGGGGGGTAGGGGGTAAAAATCTCCAAAGGGGGGGTAGGGGGTACAAATCTTCAAAGGGGGGGGTAGGGGGTAGAAATATCCAAAGGGGGGTAGGGTGTAAAAATCTCCAAAGGGGGGTAGGGGGTAATAATCTCCCAAGGGGGGTTAGGGGGTAAAAATCTCCAAAGGGGGGGTAGGGGGAAAAAATCTCCAAAGGGGGGATAGGGGGTAAAAATCTCCAAAGGAGGGGTAGGGTGTAAAAATCTTCAAAGGGGGGGTAGGGAGTAAAAATCTCTAAAGGGGGAGGGGGAGGGGGGGGGTGGGGTAGGTGTTAAAAATCTCCAAAGTGGGGTATGGTGTAAAAATCTCCAAAGGGGGGGGGGGGGGTAGGGGGTAAAAATCACCAAAGGGGGGGGTAGGGGGTAAAAATCTCCAAAGGTGGGGGGGTAAAAATCTCCAAAGGGGGGGTAGGGGGTAAAAATCTCCAAATGGGGGGGGGGGGGGGGGGGTAGGGGGTAAAAATCTTAAAAGGGGGGGGAGGTAGGGGGTAAAAATTTTAAAAGGGGGGGTAGGGGGGTAAAAATATCCAAAGGGGGGTAGGGGGTAAAAATCTCCCAAGGGGGGGTAGGGGGTAAAAATCTCAAGGGGTAGGGGGTAAAAATCTTCAAAGGGGGGGTAGGGGGTAAAAATCTCTAAAGGGGGGGGGGGGGGGAAGGTGGTAAAAATCTCCAAAGTGGGGTATGGGGTAAAAATCTCCAAAAGTGGGGTAGGGTGTAAAAATCTCCAAAGGGGGGGGTAGGGGGTAAAAATCATCAAAGGGGGGGTAGGGGGTAAAAATCTCCAAAGGGGGGGGGGTAGGGGGTAAAAATATCCAAAGGGGGGTAGGGAGTAAAAATCTCAAAAGGGGGGGTAGGGGGTAAAAATCTTCCAAGGGGGGGTAGGGGGTAAAAATCTCCAAAGGAGGGGTAGGGGGTAAAAATCTCGGAAGGGGGGGGTAGGGAGTAAAAATCCCCAAAGGGGGGGTAGGGGGTAAAAATATCCAAAGGGGGGTAGGGGGTAAAAATATGTAAAGGGGAGGTAGGGGGTAAAAATCTCCCAAGGGGGGGTAGGGGGTAGAAATCTCCAAAGGAGGGGTAGGGGGTAAAAATCTCCAAAGGGGGGGTAGGGGATAAAAATCTCCAAAATGGGGTAGGGGGTAAAAATCTCCAAAGGGGGGGGGCTAGGGTGTAAAAATATCCAAAGGGGGTAGGGGGTAAAAATTACGAAAGGGGGGGTAGGGGGTAAAAATCTCAGAAGGGGGGGGGGGGGGGGGGTAGGGAGTAAAAATCTCCGAAGGGGTGGTAGGGGGTAAAAATCATCCAATGGGGGGTAGGGGGTAAAAATCTCCAAATGGGGGGTAGGGGGTAAAAATCTCCAAAGGGGGGGGAGGGTAGGGGTAAAAATCTTCAAAGGGGGGGTAGGGGTAAAAATCTCGAAAGGGGGGGGGGGGGGGGGGGTAGGTTGTAAAAATTTCCAAAGTGGGGTAGGGGTAAAAATCTCCAAAGGGGGGGGGGGGGGTAGGGGGTAAAAATGTCTAAAGGGGGGGTAGGGGGTAAAAATCACCAAAGGGGGGGTAGGGGGTAAAAATCTCAAAAGGGGGGGGGGGGGGGTAAAAATCTCCGAAAGGGGGGTAGGGGGTAAAAATCTCTAAAGGGGGGGGGGGGGGTAGGGGGTAAAAATGTCCAAAGGGGGGATAGGGGGTAAAAATCACCAAAGGGGGGGGGGGGGGGGGTAGGGGTAAAAATCTCCAAAGGGGGGATAGGGGGTAAAAATCTCCAAAGGGGGGGTAAGGGGTAAAAATCTTCAAAGGGGGGGTAGGTGGTAAAAATCTCCAAAGGGGGGGGGGGGGGGGGGTAGGGGGTAAAAATATCCAAAGGGGGGTAGGGGGTAAAAATCTCTAAAGGGGGGGGGGGGGGTAGGGGGTAAAAATCTCCAAATGGGGGGGTAGGGGGTAAAAATCTCCAAAGGGGGGGGGGGGGGGGGGGGTTGGGGGTAAAAATATCTAAAGGGGGGTAGGGGGTAAAAATCAACCAAGGGGGGGGGGGGGGGGGTAGGGGGTAAAAATCTCCAAAGGGGTGGGGGTAGTGGGTAAAAATCTCCAAAGGGGGGGTAGGGGGTAAAAATCTCCAAAGGGGGGGTAAGGTGTAAAAATATCCAAAGGGGGGGTAGGGGGTAAAAAATATCCAAAGGGGGGGTAGGGGGTAAAAATCTCCGAAGGGGTGGTAGGGGGTAAAAATCACCAAAGGAGGGTAAGGTGTAAAAATATCCAAAGGGGGGGTAGGGGGTAAAAAATATCCAAAGGGGGGGTAGGGAGTAAAAATCTCCGAAGGGGTGGTAGGGGGTAAAAATCTCCCAAGGAGGGGTAGGGGGTAAAAATCTCCAAAGGATGGGTAGGGGTAAAAATCTTCAAAGGGGAGGTAGGGGGTAAAAATCTATAAAGGGGGGGGGGGGGGGGGTAGGTGGTAAAAATTTCAAAAGTGGGGTAGGGGGTAAAAATCTCCAAAGGGGGGGGGGGGGTATGGGTAAAAATCTCCAAAGGGGGGGTTTGGTTTGGGTAAAAATCTCCGAAAGGGGGGTAGGAGGGTAAAAATCTCCAAGGGGGGGGGCGGGGTAAAAATCTCTAAAGTGGGGTGGTAGGTGGTAAAAATCTCCATAGGGGGGGTAGGGGGTAAAAATCTCCAAAGGGGGGGGGGGGTAGGGGTAAAAATCTCCAAAGGGTTGGTAGGGGGTAAAAATGTCCAAAGGGGGGGTAAGGGGTAAAAATATCCAAAGGGGGGGGGTAGGGGGTAAATATCTCTAAAGGGGGGGTAGGCGGTAAAAATCTCCCAAGGGGGGGTAGGGGGTAAAAATCTCCAAAGGGGGTGTAGGGGGTAAAAATCTCCAATGGGGGGGTA
The DNA here is from genome assembly GCA_946800325.1 of Luzula sylvatica. Taxonomy (NCBI): domain Eukaryota; kingdom Viridiplantae; phylum Streptophyta; class Magnoliopsida; order Poales; family Juncaceae; genus Luzula; species Luzula sylvatica. Next base: position 66,867,073 of record OX326960.1, on the reverse strand, counting down.
GGGGGTAAAAATCTTCAAAGGGGGGGCAGGGGGTAAAAATCTCCAAAGGGGGGTAGGGGGTAAAAATCTAGGAAGGGGGGGGGGGGGGGGGGTAGGGAGTAAAAATCTCCGAAGGGGGGGGGGGGGGGGGGGGGGGGTAGGGTGTAAAAATCTTCAAGGGGGGGGGGGGGGGGTAGGGGGTAAAAATCTCCAAAGGGGGGGGGGTACGGGGTAAAAATCTCCAAAGGGGCGGTAGGGAGGTAAAAATCTCCAAAGGGGGGGGGGGGGTACGGGGTAAAAATCTCCAAAGGGGGTAGGGAGGTAAAAATCTCCAAAGGGGGGGGGTAGGGGGTAAAAATATCCAAAGGGGGGGTAGGGGGTAAAAATCTCGGAAGGGGGGGGGGGAGGGAGTAAGAATCTCCGAAGGGGGGTGCGGGGTACGGGGTAAAAATCTCCCAAGGGGGGGGGGGGGGTGGGGGGTAGGGGGTAAAAATCTCCGAAGGGGGGGTATGGGGTAAAAATCTTCAAAGGGGGGGTAGGGGGTAAAAATCTCTAAAGGGGGGGGGGGTACGTGGTAAAAATCTCCAAAGTGGGGTATGGGGTAAAAATCTCCAAAGGCGGGGTAGGGGGTAAAAATCTCCAAAGGGGGGGTAGGGGGTAAAAATCTCCAAAGGGGGGGTAGGGGGTAAAAATCTTCAAAGGGGGGGTAGGGGGTAAAAATCTCCAAAGGGGGGGTAGGGGGTAAAAATATCCAAAGGGGGGGTAGGGTGTAAAAATCTCCAATGGGGGGGTAGGGGGTAAAAATCTTCCAGGGGGGATGGGGGGGTAGGGGGTAAAAATCTCCAAAGGGGGGGTAGGGGGTAAAAATCTCGGAAGGGGTGTAGGGAGTAAAAATCTCAGAAGGGGGGGGGGGGGGGGTAGGGGGTAAAAATCTCCAAAGGGCGGGTAGGGGGTAAAAATCTCCAAAGGCGGGGTAGGGGGTAAAAATATCCAAAGGGGGGTAGGGGGTAAAAATCTGTAAAGGGGAGGTAGGGGGTAAAAATCTCCCAAGGGGGGGTAGGGGGTAAAAATCTCCAAAGGGGGGGTAGGGGGTAAAAATCTCCAAAGGGGGGGTAGTGGGTAAAAATCTCCTAAGGGGGGGTAGGGGGTAAAAATCTCTAAAGGGGGGGGGGGGGGTTAGGTGGTAAAAATCTCCAAAGTGGGGTATGGGGTAAAAATCTCCAAAGGGGGGGTAGGGGGTAAAAATCTCCAAAGGGGGGGTAGGGGGTAAAAATTTTCAAAGGGGGGGTAGGGGGTAAAAATCTCCAAAGGGGGGGGGGGGGGGGGGGGGGGTAGGGGGTAAAAATATCCAAAGGGGGTAGGGGGTAAAAATCTCTAAAGGGGGGGGTAGGGGGTAAAAATCTCCCAAGGGGGGGTTGGGGGTAAAAATCTCCAAAGGGGGGGTAGGGGGTAAAAATCTCCAGGGGTAAAAATCTTCAAAGGGGGGGTAGGGTGTAAAAATCTCTAAAAGGGGGGGGGGGGTAGGTGGTAATAATCTCCAAAGTGGGGTCTGGGGTAAAAATCTGCAAAGGGGGGGTAAGGGGTAAAAATCTCCAAAGGGGGGGTAGGGGGTAAAAATCTTCAAAGGGGGGGTAGGGTGTAAAAATCTCCAATGGGGGGGTAGGGGGTAAAAATATCCAAAGGGGGGTAGGGGGTAAAAATCTCCAAAGGGGGAGGGTAGGGGGTAAAAATCATCCAAGGGGGGGTGGGGTGGAAAAATCTCCAAAGGGGGGGGGGGGGGGGGGGGGGGGGTAAGGGGTAAAAATCTCCAAAGGGGGGGGGGGGGTACGGGGTAAAAATCTCCAAAGGGGGGGTAGGGGGTAAAAATCTCGGAAGGGGGGGTAGGGAGTAAAAATCTCCGAAGGGGGGGGGGGGTAGGGGGTAAAAATGTCCAAAGGGGGGGGAGGGTAGTGGGTAAAAATCTCCAAAGGGGGGGTAGGGGGTAAAAATATCCAAGGGGGGTAGGGGGTAAAAATCTCCAAAGGGGGGGGGGGGGGGGGGGTAGGGGGTAAAAATCTCCAAAGGGGGGGTAGGGGGTAAAAATCTCCAAAGGGGGGGGGGGGGGCTAGGGGGTAAAAATTTTCAAAGGGGGGGTAGGGTGTAAAAATATCCAAAAGGGGGGTTGGGGGTAAAAATATCCAAAGGGGGGGTAGGGGGTAAAAATTTCGGAAGGGGGGGGGGGGTAGAGAGTAAAAATCTCCGAAGGGGTGGTAGGGGGTAAAAATCTCCCAAGGGGGGGTAGGGGTAAAAATCTCCAAAGGGGGGTAGGGGGTAAAAATCTCCAAAGGGGGGGTTGATGTGAGGCAAATAAGGCACAAATTTAATACTTAATTTGGGGATTTTAGCCTTTGTGAAGAACAATTCTATATACTTTATTAATCATATTTGAGATATCATGAATAAATCTTCATTAAATGTGTTTTATTGCTTAATCACAGGTATTAGAAGGAGTTTCTGGGAATTTGGAGAGTGTAGTTGTCTCCAACACGTCAAGAGGAGTGAATACGATATATTACACCGATATATTCGGTACAAGAATGAGACGGGAGGCAAACAATCATCATGATAAAAACTTACACACAAGTTTACACGAAAACCACTCAATCCTTAGCCCTTATCCAGCCCACCTACCTTTGGTGGAAATTACCTCATTACCCTCAATCCTCTTCACCAACTCGAGGCCAATAAGAAGACTCCGTGATTGCTATAAATAAGACCAAAAGGGCCACAAGTTGGTTTATGCTCTCTCTCTCTCTCTCTCTCTCTCTCTCTCTCTCTCTCTCTCTCTCTCTCTCTCTCTCTCTCTCTCTCTCTCTTTAAGCAAATTCAAGAACTTTCAAGAACACGCAAGAATCGCAAATACGAACGATAATTTTCTAAAATCGATCACCGAATAGAAGCTTACTTCATTCGGTGAATATGTTTACACTTCGACGAAGATCGAGTTGCGAGGATTGAGGTGGAGCTTTCTTCATCCGAATCCACGCAAGCAAGAAGTCGAGCATTCGCTATTCCACTCGGGAGCTTTCTTCCAATTAGACTTCTTGCAATCTCGAGTTCACTCAACCGGTACGGAGCTTTCTTCGATTGGCGAGTGGATCGGTACGAAAGAAAACGTTGTGCGAGGCGACTAGCTTTCTAGCATCTCAAAGCAACGGAGAAGGCATCCAAGACGAGACTCGAAGCTTTCTTCATCTCTCTAGGTGTTTTCTTTCCATTCTTGTAATTCTTGTAGTTTAAATTTGAATTGGATTTGTGTAAAGAATTCTCGGTTTAATGAATCTTTAGTTTCTTGTTTACTTGAATCGAATATTTGTTGGTGTTTTTACTTGATCTTTTAATTTTAGTTTCTGCCTTGAACTTAGTATAAATCTCCATTAATTCGATCCCAAATTAATCTCTCAATTCAATCCTTAATTCAAATTCCAATTTCGAAATCCAGAACAAATTCCGTTGTAACGGAACTTAAACTGCGTTATAACGGAACATTCGGTTTGTACCTTCCTTTCAGTCTGTTGACACTCCGTTGTAACGCAAGTTGAGTTACGTTGTAACGGACTAGTGAAGAAAAGCACTCATAAGAACTCATAACAGCTCGTTGTAACGGAGAATTAGGTACGTTGTAACGGATTCACCAATCCGTTGTAACGCTACCTCTGTCCGTTACAACGGACGTACCCCTTCGTTGTAACGGAATTACTTCCGTTGTAACATACCTTCATATCAATCCATACGTTAGACATAACCCTAATGTCCGTTGTAACGGACCCTAATTCCGTTGTAACGGACTATCTTCTGTGATTCATTTTTGTTAATTCTCATCTAGTTTCGATTAAAATTTGACGCACTCTCTCCTCGTGGAACGAATCTTTCATATTTTCCATTATACACACATATTTCCAACTTGTTGATTGAATCGGGTTTTCGAATACAACGATAATTTTACACGCCAAAAACCCGTCCATCAAATGGCGCCGCTGCCGGGGAGCGGTGTTTATGTCAATATTTTAGATCAAAATTCGAGATTTAAATTCATAAATTTGTTTACTCACTTCATTGTTTCTTTCGTGACAATTTAGGTGTGAAGAAAAGAAGCTTTATGCACAACACAAGATCACGAAAAGGCGAATTACTTCCGTTTGTTAGGAAAATCGAAAGAAGGAACAAGAGCTCTGAAAAGGGAAAGGAACCGACACAAGAAGATCAAGAAGAGCCTCGAACTCAAACTCAAACTTTTTCTTCTCTCTCTACTCCTTTAATTTTCAATATGGGTGATGAAACAAGAGCTCCAAGGCCAAAAACTTTGAGAGAATTAGTAGCACCTAGAAATGTAGAGGATAATTATAATTTTATTAGGCCCAATATTCCGAATTTCAAAGCGGATCCGAGCATTATAGGCTCATTGCCTATTTTTCATGGGAAAGCCACGGAAAATCCTCATAAACACTTAAAGGATTTCAAAATTCAACTAAATATATATTCGAATTATGAAGCTTTTAGTGATATTCTTCTTCTTCTTTTTCCTTATTCATTAGGTGAAGGACCCAAGGATTGGTTCTACACGCTTAGAGGCCCTCTCGCATTCAACGAAGTAGCAAACCTCTTCAAGGATAGGTACTATTCGGCCTCTCGATTGGCGGCAATAAGGCGAGAAATTTTGGCAATGACGCAAAAACCGAACGAAGCATTCCATGAATACTACGATCGTTTCATGCGCTTGAAGGAAGAATGCCCAAGCCATAGTGTGGAACCGCAATACCTCTACGAACAATTCATTAACGGTCTCGGCTACTCGGAGAGCCAATTCCTCAACGCATCCGCGGGGGGAAGTATCTCCAACAAGGATCTCGAAGAAATTAAGAAGTTGCTAGAGCTCATGGCAACCAATTCGCAATCGAGGAAGAACGTGGAATACCGAGTTAACGCATGTACCGACCTCAATGTCGACGTGCTTAACGACAAACTCGAGATCATAATGAAAGCTTTGGGCAAGGAAGAAACCAAGAAATGTGGAGTATGTAATGCTAGTGCTCACTTCACGGACGAGTGCCCGAGTTTAGTCGAAGACGTAAAAGCCGCGTACAAGAAGTTCGAGCCCTCCAATTCATACAATCCCAACCTTCGCAACCATCCTAACTTTAGTTGGTCGAATCCCAACAATGCTCAACCCGATCCGTATCGACAAGCGGTTGCAAAACCGGTCATGTACCAACATCCAAATGCGACTCAAGCGGTTCAAAAACCGACTCCAACTCAAGATCCAAATCAAGATATCAAAATGATGATGGAAGGGATGATGAGTATGATGACCTCAATGAAACAAGAATTGAAACAAGACAATAAACAAAACATGGACTCGATGAGGCAAGATATTGGGATGGTGAAGCAAGAAATGAAACAAGAGTTTGGAGTGGTGAAACAAGATATCTCAAGTGTAAGGCAAGAGGTTTCGAACACGAATCGCCATGTGAGTAACTTGGAGACCCAAATGAATCAAATAGCCACACGGGTGAATGTTCTCGAAACTCAAGGCTCATCTCGTTTGCAATCTCAATCTTTAGCTCCTTCCGAGCAAAGGCATGTGAACGCTATATCGATCCGAAGCGGTAAAGAGGTGGGCGAAGGTTCGAAGAGCAAGGAGGTACAAGAAGAAAAGGAGCTCGAGGTACCGGTGCCGAAGAAGAGTCCGACTCAAGCCGCGAAGTTACCAACTCAAGAACTAGAACCCGAATCGACTCAAGTCAAGCCTCCTTTCCCGAGTCGGCTACCAAAGCCAATCGAATCGAACAACGACGTGCTTGCCATCTTAAAGAAAGTAGAGGTAAACATTCCCCTACTCGAAGCAATCAAAGAAGTGCCTCGTTTGGCAAAATACCTCAAGGCATTGTGCACGAATAAAAGAAAGCCAAAAGGAGATGAGTTGATTAGTGTGGGGGAGAGTGTTTCGGCGATTTTGAGACTCCCCCAAAAGCACAAAGATCCGGGGATGTTCGCTATCCCTTGCAAAATGCCTTGAGGTACCCAAATGCATGCTCGATTTGGGCGCATCCATCAATGTAATGCCCTTCTCGGTTTTCAAAACACTAGATCTCGGCCCTCTCGACGACACACAAGTAGTAATTCAATTGGCCGATAGATCTACGACGAAGCCGGTGGGAGTAGTCGAAGATGTGATCGTGACGGTGAATGGACTTTACTTCCCCGCGGACTTCTACGTGTTGGACATGAATGAGGGGAGTAGCGATTCAACCCCGATTCTTCTTGGAAGGCCATTTTTGAAGACAGCGCGCACAAAAATCGATGTACACGCGGGAGAGCTCACGATGGAGTTCGATGATGAGGTAATCAAATTCAATATTTTTGACAAACTAAAGGAACCCATTGTAGGTACACTCAACTTAAGCGCTATGGACGTGATCGACGATTGTGTACAAGAGGTCATGGATAGCTCATTCGAAAACCTTCAATGGAGTTCAAACCCACTATTCGAGGAATTTGAAGGATATGACAATCCTACATTCGAAATCGAGCCGAATTTGGAAGAAGAACAAAGCATAGCGCAAGCTCTCTCTCTCGGAAAGATCGAAATCCCAATGCAAAGGGCCCCACCTTCAATCGAACAAGCTCCAAGGTTAGAATTGAAAAAATTACCTATTGGACTAAAGTATGTTTTTTTGGATGAAGCAGAAACCTTGCCGGTGATAATTGCCTCGAATCTAGCAAGGGAGCAAGAAGAAAAACTCATCGAAGTGCTAAAAAGGAATAAGAAGGCTTTCGGGTGGACACTCTCCGACATTTCGGGCATCTCCCCCTCCATGTGCACGCACCGGATTATCCTCGAGGACGATGCTAAGCCCTCGCGAGAACCACAAAGACGGCTCAATCCGCCGATGATGGAGGTAGTGAAGAAAGAGGTTATCAAGCTACTCGACGCCGGAATTATCTACCCCATTGCCGATTCAAAGTGGGTCTCGCCCATTCACGTTGTACCAAAGAAATCGGGATTAACCATCGTCGAGAACGAAGAAGGTGACCAAGTGCCGACCCGAATTCAAAACGGGTGGCGAGTTTGCATCGATTACCGAAAGCTCAATAAGGCGACGAAAAAGGACCATTTCCCGCTTCCATTCATCGATCAAATGCTAGAAAGACTCGTGGGAAATCCATTATGTTGCTTCCTCGATGGATTTTCGGGCTATTTCCAAATACCGGTCGCACCCGAAGATCAAGAGAAGACCACATTCACATGCCCGTTTGGTACCTTCGCGTACCGACGAATGCCATTCGGGCAATGCAATGCTCCGGGTACTTTCCAAAGGTGTATGCTTTCTATTTTTTCTGATTATATTTCCAAATTTATAGAAGTCTTTATGGATGACTTTTCGGTGTTTGGCGACTCATTCGAATCATGTTTAAGCCACTTGTCACAAATACTCGAAAAGTGCATCGAACCTAACCTTGTCTTAAATTTTGAGAAATGCCACTTCATTGTGAGCGATGGAATCGTATTAGGTCATTTGTGTTGGGAATTCACCCCGACCCCGGGCCCGCGCAGCGGAATGAAGGCCCGGTCCGGTTCCCTAAATCCAAGATCACGCCATGACTTCGAGGGTACGATGCAAATAGAAGGATAGATCTATACCAGTGCCAAATTGATGGCACACGAAGGGTTGATCGCCGCCTTCTATTCCTCCTGTCACGTTGGTGACAATCCGCGCGTCCCATACCACGCGTCCTTCACCACTCGTTAACTACGCCGGTTCACTCGACTTCGTCTTCGTGCGTCCAAGCGTTTCCACCGTCTTTCTCACTCGAGTCGATCACAATCGAAGAACCACAAACGTCGTTCCTCTACTTGTATCCACGTTGATTCGTAAGACGTCGGTCACGGATGCACCTGCCTAGACGATGCACCGGCGAACTTGCTCGATCTAATCGATTCTCTATTTCTCTCTCTTCGCACCTTTTCACTCACGAAAGATCAAATCTGAATTTGCTCTTTTTCTTGTGTATTGGGCAGAATAATAATCTCAATCGTCTGATCTGGATGAGAGAGAAAGTATCCTATTTATATCTAATAGGATTAGGATTAGCCAAAAGGCATGTATATCCAATATACATCCTTTCACACAGAAAAGTGCATGAACCTGCTCAGTATTCTGTCCAGACGAAATTGATAAATTTCTCTAACAGACAATCACCCAACATGAAAGTTGTAGATAATCTCATTATCTACACAACCCAATTTGGCCCAGCCCAATTGGAGTTCGTATGCAAAAGTTATGACTGTTTTACTAACTGTATGTCATACTGTTGCACCCTTTCGGTATTTCACATAAACGACACTGATACTTCGTTCATCTTGTTGGTTCAAATTTCCTGATAGTTTGTGTAATAAATATTAAAAATAGGGTTTTAATATTTGTTTTTATTCTTTGTAAAATATTTCGAAACCAAATTTCAAGTTAGACATTTTAGTTCTTTCGAAGTTCAAAAAATTTGGAATTTAATATTTCAGAATTTTCGCAAGGTTATTATGGTAATATATTTTTGGTATCATTGAAATACATATTTATTGGGTTTCTTTGACCTTATTATGGCACTATTTGTACTTTCTTATTTAACATTTTAAATGGTAATATTTGTTAAAGATTGTGATTGGTAAATAGTTTTGAAGATTTATATTTATGTTAAATATTTTGAAGTTTGTAAATATTGAAATTTTGAGGGTTATTTGGGTAATTGTTTTGAACATATCATAGAATATAAATATGTGAACCTTTAAGGGTATATTTGAAAAATTACAAAAATTTCCTTCTTTCTATTGGGCCGCATCACTCCATTCACGTGGAGTTGGATATGCATGCCAAACATAGACTCCCCCTCTCCCTTGTATGGGTCTGTGCGAGTCATGAGAGATATTTCTTCCGTTCCTTCAGAAGTTATTTCGCCTAAAATAAGAGAGAAAAGAAGTGGTACTTTAGCTCTAGTGCAAGGTAGAAGGTGGAGATGTATATGTATGCATGGCAAGGGACTTGGTGGTATTCCATTTGAATTTCGATTTGACGTCTTTTCGTTCGATATTCGTTTTCGATCTCGGAGTTAGGTTTTCGATTCCGGTTTCCCGTTGATCGAGTTCGATCAATCTGTGAGTGCTATTCTCACTTATTCTTTATTAAAATTATAAATTCTATTTATTTTGGTAATTTGTGATAAAACGAGTTTGTTCCAAAAAGCGTGTTGAATTACGAAAACGTATATTATTTCGTTTATGATATAGTGATATTTCGAGAAACTGATTTCGAATATAATTATGATAATTTATGATATTAATGATATATATGAAATTATGATTTCGAATTAGAGGATTTGATAAATAAAATGAATTTGGATAATGATTTTGAATTATGATTCGAATTAGATATTAGTGATATATTTGGAAATGATTTTGAATAACAGGTACGACGATATGTGATTTTAAATGATTTGTGAAATTATGATTTTGAATTTGGATATTCTTTCCAATATAGAAGGTATATTTCGAATTTGTTTTCAGAAATGATTTGCGCTAAAAAGCGTGTTTCATTATATGAAAGTTATTTAGTAAATTATATGGTTATAATATTTTATTATTAGAAAGATTATATTTGGATAAGGCGTAAACAAGATTTACGATTTTTAAAGAGGGTCTCCGAGAGACTCTATATATATGTAGAATTTTATTTGGATAAAACGTAAGCCGGGCTTACGGTTTTGAAAGAGGGTCCTATGTGTACATACGCGGCTCCTCCGGTATGTTTTAGTTTGATAGGTGTAGTGTCGCGTGACCCCGTGGCGCTCTATGGAGGGAATTGCGTAGCAATCTTGATGTAGTGCAAAGTCCCGACCCCGTGGCGCCCTTTTGTTTTGGTGGGGTCTGGCTGTGGCGCATGGATATCCGTCGTCAGCTCATTTTCTAGGGAATTCGCGCTTCCCGAGCTTTTGGATTTGTTCCAGCCCGTGTGTGTGACTTGCTATCCCCCGGGTTGGCACTTCAGTCGAGAGTTATTTGCGCCCTCACCCCGGGTAAAAGTATTAGTATGATTATGATTATGATTAGGTATGAAGGTAATCGATTTGATTTCGATTTCGATTTTGAGTTTGAAAAACCGGGGCAAGTATTTTGAGATATATTTCGAGAAACTTATGATTTGAAGATAAACGATATTATCTTATGATTTTGAGATATATTTAGAAACTTATGCTTTGAAGTTATACGATATTATTTTATGAACTTATTTGAAAAATACTTATTTTAGTAAATATTTTGAACTAGGTTTTAAACGGCACTCACTTAGTCACTTCCGTGACTAATCCTTTTCGATTTACATATTTTTAGTTCAGGTATCGAAGGTCTAATATCGGGAGTTGTGGGTCCCTCGAGAGTAAGAACGCCGACGATATCGAGTTTCGTATTAATATATTTTATGCTTCCGCAATATTTATGTATTATTATTTTAATTCCGTAATGTATGTATATGTATGTGTTGTTGTGTTGTCGTTGTTTTCGAATCAGTTTGGTATCTTGTTTTGTGATGTTTTCATATGAGAGCCTGTGGTATACGAGTTGTATACTGGCGGGTTGCCGCACCCATTTCCATTTTTATATTTGGGGTGTGACAGCTTGTGTGGTATCAGAGCAAAACTTTCGAAAACAACATTCTTATCGTCGTGAGAGTTGGGTTTAGAGTTTCCTTGTGTATATGTGTCTCGTGTCGATGTCGTTCTCTAGTAATCCAAGTTCGAGTACGTATTTCTTTCGAAGCATTTCGTTCGGGAAAAGGTAAATATTTTATTTACAAAGATATTAGTATCAATTTTAGAAATGATTTTATATATTCGTACTCTTATTTTGGGATATTTTGATCGAAACATATTTGCGGTAATTGAAACGATATTTAAAACACGATTTTGAACAACAAACGTGAGGATTTACGTTTTTATGTGATTTCTGATATTATATTTCAGAATTTTAAAATCAAAAGTTTTAAATGATTTGGATGTAGTTTTGAAACATTTGAAAACAAAATAGAATTTGCGTATAAACCATGATTGTAAAAAGAAATGAAATTTGATTTAGGAGAATTTTGTGAAGTGAAAAGAATTTTCATATCATATTTTAGGATTTTGAAAAATTATAATTGTTACGATTTTGAAAAAAAAAAAAAAAAAAAAAAAAAAATTATTATATTGAATTAAATGGAAAAGAACAAAATTTCATTCTTATTTTGAAAATCATTTGGTTCAAAGTATTGTCTTTGGAAAATAAAGTTTCATTAAACAAAAGGTATTTTATTTGATGAAGGTTTTAGTATGAATTTCGAAAATGATTTTTCATAATCATCTTATTTTTATGTGGTATTTTTTTATGGAAACAAATTGGTGATATTTGAAAGTTATATTGTTTTATACAAGTTAAAATCTTTTGAGTAATTTAGTTATGTGTTCATATTTTATTTTTGTGGCATTTTGATACAAACCAATTTGTCATATTTGAAAATGAGTTGATTCAATTAATTTAGTTATTTATTTTGGTTAACTATAATTAGAAGATCATACTGTTTCCATTAAACTTATTGTGATTTTGAAATCATTTGTGAAGCTATATTGTTTTAAATGTTATGCTTCAAATGAAAACCAAGTTATTTGATATTTTAGATATTTAATTATTTACTAATTTGTGAAAGAAAGATATTTTAGAAATTGATATTTTAATGAAATTCTTATTTCAGAAGTTTTTGTTTGAAAGCTTTTATATACTTGATCGGATGATATTTTAGTTTCATTTTGTGAAAATATTTGATAAAGGTTTTAGTATGAATTTTGTAAATTATTTATATTAATATTTCGGGTATTTTTGACAGAAATTTATTTATTATATATGAACATAATCTTGTTTGAAGTAAGTGAAATTTTGATTTTGAGTAAAGTCTTATTTGAAATAGAATATTATTTGTTATCTTGTTTTTAAAAGAAGTTCATTAGTCCATATTTTAGATATTGATTTAAACTAGTATTAAATTTTGTTAACAAGTTAGGGATCAATTTTTGAAAGTTTATTTTTGTGACCAGACTTTTGTTTACATTTGGTTTTAGTGAGCTTAGATTTACTTGAGCTTTGTTATGTTTTTGTCAAATGAATTGTTAAAAGTTAGTTTTGGATTTTGAGAAATTATTATTTGGGGAGAAATTGTGTTTTAGTTTTTATAAAAGAAATGGATTTGTGATATCTGAAAATGAGTTTGTTTTAAACTAATTAATTTTTTATTTTGATACTGTTATTTGTGAAGATCTGTTATCTTAGTCATTTTGTTTTTAAAGGAACTATGATATTTGATAATTAGTATTTTATGAATTGATTTTGAACAATAAATGCGGAGATTTACGATCTTAAATGATTTTGATATTAAAATTTTACAATTTAAAAAGTTTTAATTATTTGGACAAGAGTTTGGAAAGATTAGAAAATGAAATATTATTTGTGTTTTAACCATGATTGTGAAAACAAATAAAAATTTATTTAGGAGATTTTTCGAAATGAGAAGATTTTCGAAAATTATTTAAATGGATTGGAAAAACGATTTACGAAAAATGTTGATTTATAATACTTTGGTTTCTTTTCCAGTTAAAACGAGTTTTTCATGTTTAGAGGACTAAACATTTTTTTTAAGGAGGGAATAATGTAATAAATATTAAAAATAGGGTTTTAATATTTGTTTTTATTCTTTGTAAAATATTTCGAAACCAAATTTCAAGTTAGACATTTTAGTTCTTTCGAAGTTCAAAAAATTTGGAATTTAATATTTCAGAATTTTCGCAAGGTTATTATGGTAATATATTTTTGGTATCATTGAAATACATATTTATTGGGTTTCTTTGACCTTATTATGGCACTATTTGTACTTTCTTATTTAACATTTTAAATGGTAATATTTGTTAAAGATTGTGATTGGTAAATAGTTTTGAAGATTTATATTTATGTTAAATATTTTGAAGTTTGTAAATATTGAAATTTTGAGGGTTATTTGGGTAATTGTTTTGAACATATCATAGAATATAAATATGTGAACCTTTAAGGGTATATTTGAAAAATTACAAAAATTTCCTTCTTTCTATTGGGCCGCATCACTCCATTCACGTGGAGTTGGATATGCATGCCAAACATAGACTCCCCCTCTCCCTTGTATGGGTCTGTGCGAGTCATGAGAGATATTTCTTCCGTTCCTTCAGAAGTTATTTCGCCTAAAATAAGAGAGAAAAGAAGTGGTACTTTAGCTCTAGTGCAAGGTAGAAGGTGGAGATGTATATGTATGCATGGCAAGGGACTTGGTGGTATTCCATTTGAATTTCGATTTGACGTCTTTTCGTTCGATATTCGTTTTCGATCTCGGAGTTAGGTTTTCGATTCCGGTTTCCCGTTGATCGAGTTCGATCAATCTGTGAGTGCTATTCTCACTTATTCTTTATTAAAATTATAAATTCTATTTATTTTGGTAATTTGTGATAAAACGAGTTTGTTCCAAAAAGCGTGTTGAATTACGAAAACGTATATTATTTCGTTTATGATATAGTGATATTTCGAGAAACTGATTTCGAATATAATTATGATAATTTATGATATTAATGATATATATGAAATTATGATTTCGAATTAGAGGATTTGATAAATAAAATGAATTTGGATAATGATTTTGAATTATGATTCGAATTAGATATTAGTGATATATTTGGAAATGATTTTGAATAACAGGTACGACGATATGTGATTTTAAATGATTTGTGAAATTCTGATTTTGAATTTGGATATTCTTTCCAATATAGAAGGTATATTTCGAATTTGTTTTCAGAAATGATTTGCGCTAAAAAGCGTGTTTCATTATATGAAAGTTATTTAGTAAATTATATGGTTATAATATTTTATTATTAGAAAGATTATATTTGGATAAGGCGTAAACAAGATTTACGATTTTTAAAGAGGGTCTCCGAGAGACTCTATATATATGTAGAATTTTATTTGGATAAAACGTAAGCCGGGCTTACGGTTTTGAAAGAGGGTCCTATGTGTACATACGCGGCTCCTCCGGTATGTTTTAGTTTGATAGGTGTAGTGTCGCGTGACCCCGTGGCGCTCTATGGAGGGAATTGCGTAGCAATCTTGATGTAGTGCAAAGTCCCGACCCCGTGGCGCCCTTTTGTTTTGGTGGGGTCTGGCTGTGGCGCATGGATATCCGTCGTCAGCTCATTTTCTAGGGAATTCGCGCTTCCCGAGCTTTTGGATTTGTTCCAGCCCGTGTGTGTGACTTGCTATCCCCCGGGTTGGCACTTCAGTCGAGAGTTATTTGCGCCCTCACCCCGGGTAAAAGTATTAGTATGATTATGATTATGATTAGGTATGAAGGTAATCGATTTGATTTCGATTTCGATTTTGAGTTTGAAAAACCGGGGCAAGTATTTTGAGATATATTTCGAGAAACTTATGATTTGAAGATAAACGATATTATCTTATGATTTTGAGATATATTTAGAAACTTATGCTTTGAAGTTATACGATATTATTTTATGAACTTATTTGAAAAATACTTATTTTAGTAAATATTTTGAACTAGGTTTTAAACGGCACTCACTTAGTCACTTCCGTGACTAATCCTTTTCGATTTACATATTTTTAGTTCAGGTATCGAAGGTCTAATATCGGGAGTTGTGGGTCCCTCGAGAGTAAGAACGCCGACGATATCGAGTTTCGTATTAATATATTTTATGCTTCCGCAATATTTATGTATTATTATTTTAATTCCGTAATGTATGTATATGTATGTGTTGTTGTGTTGTCGTTGTTTTCGAATCAGTTTGGTATCTTGTTTTGTGATGTTTTCATATGAGAGCCTGTGGTATACGAGTTGTATACTGGCGGGTTGCCGCACCCATTTCCATTTTTATATTTGGGGTGTGACAGCTTGTGTGGTATCAGAGCAAAACTTTCGAAAACAACATTCTTATCGTCGTGAGAGTTGGGTTTAGAGTTTCCTTGTGTATATGTGTCTCGTGTCGATGTCGTTCTCTAGTAATCCAAGTTCGAGTACGTATTTCTTTCGAAGCATTTCGTTCGGGAAAAGGTAAATATTTTATTTACAAAGATATTAGTATCAATTTTAGAAATGATTTTATATATTCGTACTCTTATTTTGGGATATTTTGATCGAAACATATTTGCGGTAATTGAAACGATATTTAAAACACGATTTTGAACAACAAACGTGAGGATTTACGTTTTTATGTGATTTCTGATATTATATTTCAGAATTTTAAAATCAAAAGTTTTAAATGATTTGGATGTAGTTTTGAAACATTTGAAAACAAAATAGAATTTGCGTATAAACCATGATTGTAAAAAGAAATGAAATTTGATTTAGGAGAATTTTGTGAAGTGAAAAGAATTTTCATATCATATTTTAGGATTTTGAAAAATTATAATTGTTACGATTTTGAAAAAAAAAAAAAAAAAAAAAAAAAATTATTATATTGAATTAAATGGAAAAGAACAAAATTTCATTCTTATTTTGAAAATCATTTGGTTCAAAGTATTGTCTTTGGAAAATAAAGTTTCATTAAACAAAAGGTATTTTATTTGATGAAGGTTTTAGTATGAATTTCGAAAATGATTTTTCATAATCATCTTATTTTTATGTGGTATTTTTTTATGGAAACAAATTGGTGATATTTGAAAGTTATATTGTTTTATACAAGTTAAAATCTTTTGAGTAATTTAGTTATGTGTTCATATTTTATTTTTGTGGCATTTTGATACAAACCAATTTGTCATATTTGAAAATGAGTTGATTCAATTAATTTAGTTATTTATTTTGGTTAACTATAATTAGAAGATCATACTGTTTCCATTAAACTTATTGTGATTTTGAAATCATTTGTGAAGCTATATTGTTTTAAATGTTATGCTTCAAATGAAAACCAAGTTATTTGATATTTTAGATATTTAATTATTTACTAATTTGTGAAAGAAAGATATTTTAGAAATTGATATTTTAATGAAATTCTTATTTCAGAAGTTTTTGTTTGAAAGCTTTTATATACTTGATCGGATGATATTTTAGTTTCATTTTGTGAAAATATTTGATAAAGGTTTTAGTATGAATTTTGTAAATTATTTATATTAATATTTCGGGTATTTTTGACAGAAATTTATTTATTATATATGAACATAATCTTGTTTGAAGTAAGTGAAATTTTGATTTTGAGTAAAGTCTTATTTGAAATAGAATATTATTTGTTATCTTGTTTTTAAAAGAAGTTCATTAGTCCATATTTTAGATATTGATTTAAACTAGTATTAAATTTTGTTAACAAGTTAGGGATCAATTTTTGAAAGTTTATTTTTGTGACCAGACTTTTGTTTACATTTGGTTTTAGTGAGCTTAGATTTACTTGAGCTTTGTTATGTTTTTGTCAAATGAATTGTTAAAAGTTAGTTTTGGATTTTGAGAAATTATTATTTGGGGAGAAATTGTGTTTTAGTTTTTATAAAAGAAATGGATTTGTGATATCTGAAAATGAGTTTGTTTTAAACTAATTAATTTTTTATTTTGATACTGTTATTTGTGAAGATCTGTTATCTTAGTCATTTTGTTTTTAAAGGAACTATGATATTTGATAATTAGTATTTTATGAATTGATTTTGAACAATAAATGCGGAGATTTACGATCTTAAATGATTTTGATATTAAAATTTTACAATTTAAAAAGTTTTAATTATTTGGACAAGAGTTTGGAAAGATTAGAAAATGAAATATTATTTGTGTTTTAACCATGATTGTGAAAACAAATAAAAATTTATTTAGGAGATTTTTCGAAATGAGAAGATTTTCGAAAATTATTTAAATGGATTGGAAAAACGATTTACGAAAAATGTTGATTTATAATACTTTGGTTTCTTTTCCAGTTAAAACGAGTTTTTCATGTTTAGAGGACTAAACATTTTTTTTAAGGAGGGAATAATGTAATAAATATTAAAAATAGGGTTTTAATATTTGTTTTTATTCTTTGTAAAATATTTCGAAACCAAATTTCAAGTTAGACATTTTAGTTCTTTCGAAGTTCAAAAAATTTGGAATTTAATATTTCAGAATTTTCGCAAGGTTATTATGGTAATATATTTTTGGTATCATTGAAATACATATTTATTGGGTTTCTTTGACCTTATTATGGCACTATTTGTACTTTCTTATTTAACATTTTAAATGGTAATATTTGTTAAAGATTGTGATTGGTAAATAGTTTTGAAGATTTATATTTATGTTAAATATTTTGAAGTTTGTAAATATTGAAATTTTGAGGGTTATTTGGGTAATTGTTTTGAACATATCATAGAATATAAATATGTGAACCTTTAAGGGTATATTTGAAAAATTACAAAAATTTCCTTCTTTCTATTGGGCCGCATCACTCCATTCACGTGGAGTTGGATATGCATGCCAAACATAGACTCCCCCTCTCCCTTGTATGGGTCTGTGCGAGTCATGAGAGATATTTCTTCCGTTCCTTCAGAAGTTATTTCGCCTAAAATAAGAGAGAAAAGAAGTGGTACTTTAGCTCTAGTGCAAGGTAGAAGGTGGAGATGTATATGTATGCATGGCAAGGGACTTGGTGGTATTCCATTTGAATTTCGATTTGACGTCTTTTCGTTCGATATTCGTTTTCGATCTCGGAGTTAGGTTTTCGATTCCGGTTTCCCGTTGATCGAGTTCGATCAATCTGTGAGTGCTATTCTCACTTATTCTTTATTAAAATTATAAATTCTATTTATTTTGGTAATTTGTGATAAAACGAGTTTGTTCCAAAAAGCGTGTTGAATTACGAAAACGTATATTATTTCGTTTATGATATAGTGATATTTCGAGAAACTGATTTCGAATATAATTATGATAATTTATGATATTAATGATATATATGAAATTATGATTTCGAATTAGAGGATTTGATAAATAAAATGAATTTGGATAATGATTTTGAATTATGATTCGAATTAGATATTAGTGATATATTTGGAAATGATTTTGAATAACAGGTACGACGATATGTGATTTTAAATGATTTGTGAAATTATGATTTTGAATTTGGATATTCTTTCCAATATAGAAGGTATATTTCGAATTTGTTTTCAGAAATGATTTGCGCTAAAAAGCGTGTTTCATTATATGAAAGTTATTTAGTAAATTATATGGTTATAATATTTTATTATTAGAAAGATTATATTTGGATAAGGCGTAAACAAGATTTACGATTTTTAAAGAGGGTCTCCGAGAGACTCTATATATATGTAGAATTTTATTTGGATAAAACGTAAGCCGGGCTTACGGTTTTGAAAGAGGGTCCTATGTGTACATACGCGGCTCCTCCGGTATGTTTTAGTTTGATAGGTGTAGTGTCGCGTGACCCCGTGGCGCTCTATGGAGGGAATTGCGTAGCAATCTTGATGTAGTGCAAAGTCCCGACCCCGTGGCGCCCTTTTGTTTTGGTGGGGTCTGGCTGTGGCGCATGGATATCCGTCGTCAGCTCATTTTCTAGGGAATTCGCGCTTCCCGAGCTTTTGGATTTGTTCCAGCCCGTGTGTGTGACTTGCTATCCCCCGGGTTGGCACTTCAGTCGAGAGTTATTTGCGCCCTCACCCCGGGTAAAAGTATTAGTATGATTATGATTATGATTAGGTATGAAGGTAATCGATTTGATTTCGATTTCGATTTTGAGTTTGAAAAACCGGGGCAAGTATTTTGAGATATATTTCGAGAAACTTATGATTTGAAGATAAACGATATTATCTTATGATTTTGAGATATATTTAGAAACTTATGCTTTGAAGTTATACGATATTATTTTATGAACTTATTTGAAAAATACTTATTTTAGTAAATATTTTGAACTAGGTTTTAAACGGCACTCACTTAGTCACTTCCGTGACTAATCCTTTTCGATTTACATATTTTTAGTTCAGGTATCGAAGGTCTAATATCGGGAGTTGTGGGTCCCTCGAGAGTAAGAACGCCGACGATATCGAGTTTCGTATTAATATATTTTATGCTTCCGCAATATTTATGTATTATTATTTTAATTCCGTAATGTATGTATATGTATGTGTTGTTGTGTTGTCGTTGTTTTCGAATCAGTTTGGTATCTTGTTTTGTGATGTTTTCATATGAGAGCCTGTGGTATACGAGTTGTATACTGGCGGGTTGCCGCACCCATTTCCATTTTTATATTTGGGGTGTGACAGTTTGATTATTTCAAAACACTGTCATTACTAATGTATACATCCAGAAAAGTGCAGGATAACATAGGTACGATACGAAGATGAAGGAGGACTTGTGAAGGAGGATCTCATTGGATTACATCAAGAATTAGGACATGAAGTCTCAAGATAAACAAGAAAAGAAGAACACAAGGAAGGCCATTGGAATACATCAAGAATCAAGATGTTGAAGCCTTCCGTGAGTGGGATACGCCACAAATAAACCATAGGTACAAACCTAGTAGAACTCAAGTAAAATCATGTTCAAAATAACAAAGAGTTCAGTCAAGCAGGAAGTGCGTTCTGAACGAACTCAAAGTCCGTTCAGAACGGACTTGCCACATATCAAAACTTTAAACCTTGATTAGAACCAAACGTGTCACAGGGATGTGTGCGTTCGAACGAACAATCATGTCCGTTCGAACGGACAATTAGAATCCGTTCACCCACCTTCTGAGTGCGTTGAACGGACAATCCTTCCTGTGAACGGAAAAATGTAACAGGGATGTGTGCGTTCGAACGAACACACATGTGCGTTCGAACGGACAACCTGGAATCCGTTCACCCACTTTTCAGTGCGTTGAACGGACTCTTGTTCCTGTGAACGCAAAATGCTATGTATAATTGAGTCCGTTACGAACGGACATTGTCCGTTCGAACGGACCCAAGATGTACTTGCACGTTATTTTGAAACGGCTAGTGCAAACTACAAGTGCGTTCTGAACGGACTTTATGCGTTCGAACGCACTACAAGTTTTCTGAAGGATTTCTATAGAGAGTATAAATAGAATCCTTCATGGGTCTCTCTCCCCGACTTCTTCACTTTCAAACATTCAAACCTAAAAAGAGAGAAACCCTAAGCTGTGATTATCTATATCCATTGATAGCTTGAGAAACCTCTTTAGATCGTTGATCTACTTTCGATATTCTCCACTAATCGTATCCCACTCACGTGACCGATCACGTTGTAGCTCGATTAGTGAAAAAGTGTAATAGGCTAGTGCAACAAAGTGTAAAGAGCCGTAGCTATAGATCGATAGAAGCGTGTAAATCGATCTAGGCAAATCCTTGTAATCGAGTTGAGTTGGAATTCAATCGAAAGCCAAAAAGAGGCACAAGGCATTCCCGGAGACGTAGGTACTCGCAAATAATTGAGTCGGTCAATTAAGCAAGTAAAGGGTGAGTTAAAGCTACAAAGCAACCACCTACCGAACTTCGTAAACAAACATCTTGTGTTAAAGTGTTTGTACGGTATCATCTCTATCATCTAAATTATTATTTATTCCGCACCGTAAATTAGGTTTAAATCTAAACTAAGTGTAAGCTAGATTGCCAAATTTACCCCCCTCTAGGTTAGAATTAACCAACAATTGGTATCAGAGCAGGGTACTGACCATCTCTTAAATTTATTAAGGATAAACTTGTACCTTACGATCTAATGGCTGAATTTAATCCCATGAGCGCGGTGGAAGCAGCCATTCACTCTCTCCGTATTGAACGAGGTCTAATTTCGACACACCACCAGCCCATAGTTGTAGACGCAGAACCTTCCTCTCCTACTCTAAGCTCGACACATGACAAAAGTTATGAGGTACGTACTAACTCTTTATTTGGCATAAAATCGTTACCTAGACCTGAATTTTCTCCCGCATCCAAACTAGAACTCGAATCTTGTGACGAGTTTCTTAGGGATGAAGGGAACTCTCAACTAAATGAGGGTAAACTTGAAAGCCCCACACAAGCTCTCAAGGATAAGGTAGCTTCTCTTGAGCTATCCATCTTGGCATACAAAACTCAAATAAATGAATTTAAAGGATTTTCAAAATGTGAATGTCAAACCCTGAAATGTGAGATTTCTCATTTAAAAGTCGAAATTCAAACTATGAAAGTTGAGAATGAGTCCTTGAAGAGGGCATGTGCAATTATTGCATTGAGTCCCCCTTCATTGGATGATGTCTTAAAATCGTCATTAACGGGACAAAAGCCCAATGATAAATCCGGTTTAGGATATAAGAAAATTAACAGTAATAAACCCGACTGTTCCATATCCAAAAATCACAAATCCAAAGGGGAGAAAAATAAATCTAGGAGTCATGGAAGTGCTTTCATATACCATGATAACAACACAAAGAAAAATGTGAAAAAGGAACAACTTAACAATGTTAATAATAACTATAGGAACAATCATGTCACACAAAATTCACAACCTAGACGTAAAAATTTGGAAAGAACCGATTGTTTATTCAAACGGGGACCAAATGGTTATTTCTATGAAGTGACAAACCACACCGAGGCATTATATCAAAAAGGGTCTCCCAAACATTACACAAACGCATACAATCAACTTAAACCAAATCGATTTAAACCAAACAAATTTCAATCAAATGAATTTTATCAAATGCCAAAATCGATAACTCCTAAGAGAAGTAATCCAAGTCAACTCTCTAATTACTTTGTGAAGAGTACCACACCCACAAATAAGCCCACCGTAGCATTTTGTAACTATTGTTGCAAAATTGGTCATGTCTCAACAAGTTGTGATCTTCGCAATCCAAAATTAACGTCAAACTTTATATGGATGCGCAAGGATCGTCACTCAATGGGTCCTTCTACCTCTTACGGGATAGGACCCCCTAGGGCATAAGCCTTAAAAGAAACACTATACTCCCTAATACACCTTACCTTAAGCCGACTATTTAGGGGGAGTATAGTAAATAAGGATTCATTTTAGTTTAATTTGTATCTTTCGGTTGAACTAGTATGAATTTCTTATAAATGGGTTCAACTTCCAAAATAAAGTCATCAAAGTAGTGTCTAGATAGTTGTTGTACTAGACACATGACCTGAGATCGAGAGATAGTTAAATCTATAGAAATCATTCAATGGAGGAGACGTCACGTTTAGGGAAAATCAAAAAGTATCAAGTACGTTCGAACGAACAAACAGTGCGTTCGGAACGGATAAATGGAATATAGGATGGTCACCAATGCGTTCAAATTATGGCGCCTTTTCGTATTCGTAACAGGTCCAAGTGCGTTCCAACGAACAAAGAGAACGTTCGAATGTAGATTTAAGTCCGTTCGAACGGACTCATTGCATATTTTTCACAGATTTGAATGCGTTCAAACGCACATAGAAGTGCGTTCGAACGGACTCGTCGTAATAACTCTTCATCTACATGCAACCGACTGCATTCAATGGATGTGATGGTCCCTTTTTTCCCTTATGGCGTGATTTGAAGGGACACGATTTCATCAGTTACTTAGCCCCCCTTCATTCTCTCTCTCTCTCTCTCTCTCTCTCTCTCTCTCTCTCTCTCTCTCTCTCTCTCTCAGAAAAACTAAAAACTTCAACGATAGCCATGGACGCCTCAAACTCGAGATCGAAAGCCAAGGCAATGGGGAGGAAGATGGTAGGCGAGAGTTCGAACGCTCTACGAAGAATGAAGCAAGCGGCCAAGAAGCCTACTCTTGAAGAACGCATTCAAAGTGAATACGATTTCTCTGACCCAAACAACGAGCATCTGTTTCGAACTCCGGAGGTTGGTATCCTCTTCCATGAATGGGTATCGAAGAGACCAATTGCACCATGCTACTACTGCGATTTTCCGCCAAACATACATCACCTCCTCGACAAAGTCGAGGAAATCGAACGTCAATGGGGATTCGCGAATCTAGCATGCCTAAACGACAAATCGTTTGATGTAATCACGCGACTATTTTACGCAAATGCTGAATTCCACCGTGACAAAGAAAAGGTTACGTCATACATCCTCGGTGAAGATGTCGAAATCTCTATCAAAAACTTGAGTGCTTTGCTCGGACTCAGGGACGACGGAGAGAAAATCTACGACACTCGCAAGGCGAGAATCGAAGCTGCCATCACGGGTATCAAACCTGGGCAAGGGGCATCTCACTTGGCCGCCCATGAACAGTTTATCTGGGCCATCGGTAATAACATTCTCACTCCCTCAGAAAAATTTAAGATAAATCTCGAACATCGGGATATTATACTCTTGCATCGCATGTGGTACAAGGATCAACTACCCATCCACGTGCCCTTTCTCATCACAAGCCACATGGAAAGTGTAATGAGTCATAAGAACGCGTCCTTACCATACGAAACATTGATTGCCCGTATGATGGAACTCCAAGGGATTGAGATACCACTGAGCGATTGGGATTTTCGACCGAAATCACCAATCAACCTCGCATCCGATGCAAACCTCCGACGTTTTGGATATCGGTATTCGCCGAGCATCCTCGGATGGATTATTGACTCCGCAAAGGATGCGGTGGCGTATCACCTTCCCCGCGATCCTACCCGGTGGACGAAGGGTAACACCTTGGACGAGAAAGAGGACAACGTCGACCCAGCCAATACCGATGAAAGCGGTGAAGAACCGGCTCCCAAACGAAAGAGGAATGTGGGGGGGGGGGGAATCCTCAAATGCCCAAACGGAACGGGATGATAAGAGGTTTGCCTATGTGAAGGAGATGTTCGACGAAATGGATGAGCGCATGGAGCGACACGGAAGAGCAATGCATGATGCGTTTCGTGTATCTGAAGCACGGATGCTTGAGAACGTGGATCGACAATTTGCCGATCTTTACGTTCATCTTGAGAACCGGTTCGGAACGCACCATGAATCTCAGGAGCAAGCTCCACCTTCTCCCCACCGTCCGTCTTAAATTCCTAACCCGAGCCAAATGAATTGTGATCACCCTTGGTTGTGGTGTGTGTTGTGTCGTATTATGTTATGTTATGTCTAAGTCTTGAGTATACATGAGAGTATGTGAGAACTTATCAAAACTTTGATGTGTGTCGGTATGATTGAACAATTAGGTCTATTGAATAATTATGTTTGATGAATAATTATGGTATTATGTCAGTAGCATAAACTTGTGCATTTCTTTTATTATCCTATTTTGGTTTAGTGTTCATACACTCATCAGTATAAATTCTGTGAAATTTTTGTCAGTCCGTTCAGAACGCACACGGGTCCGTTCGGAACGCACACACACACAAAAATTGTTTTATTTTCCTTAAATCTGCTAAATTTGAAAAGATTGTCATCATTCAAAACAAAATAATTTGATCATATTTACGAGCTCATACATTCATCAATTCATTCTTTGAGGGGGAGCTCGCATTTAGGGGGAGCCTTCCGTTGATGAAGTCTCATTGGCCCTTTTGATCTCTTTCAAAATGGGGGAGAAACGATCGTACGGAAAGTTCTCAACTAAATGGTGAAACTCTCCAAACCGACAGTGTTTTGAAATTAATCAAAAGGGGGAGTTTGTTGGTTCAAATTTCCTGATAGTTTGATTATTTCAAAACACTATCATTACTAATGTATACATCCAGAAAAGTGCAGGATAACATAGGTACGATACGAAGATGAAAGAGGACTTGTGAAGGAGGATCTCATTGGATTACATCAAGAATCAAGACATGAAGTCTCAAGATAAACAAGAAAAGAAGAACACAAGGAAGGCCATTGGAATACATCAAGAATCAAGATGTTGAAGCCTTCCGTGAGTGGGATACGCCACAAATAAACCATAGGTACAAACCTAGTAGAACTCAAGTAAAATCATGTTCAAAATAACAAAGAGTTCAGTCAAGCAGGAAGTGCATTCTGAACGAACTCAAAGTCCGTTCAGAACGGACTTGCCACATATCAAAACTTTAAACCTTGATTAGAACCAAACGTATCACAGGGATGTGTGCGTTCGAACGAACAATCATGTCCGTTCGAACGGACAATTAGAATCCGTTCACCCACCTTCTGAGTGCGTTGAACGGACAATCCTTCCTGTGAACGGAAAAATATAACAGGGATGTGTGCGTTCGAACGAACACACATGTGCGTTCGAACGGACAACCTGGAATCCGTTCACCCACTTTTCAGTGCGTTGAACGGACT
This sequence comes from Luzula sylvatica, assembly GCA_946800325.1. Lineage (NCBI taxonomy): Eukaryota > Viridiplantae > Streptophyta > Magnoliopsida > Poales > Juncaceae > Luzula > Luzula sylvatica. Next base: position 66,841,790 of record OX326960.1, on the reverse strand, counting down.
CTTGTTCCTGTGAACGCAAAATGCTATGTATAATTGAGTCCGTTACGAACGGACATTGTCCGTTCGAACGGACCCAAGATGTACTTGCACGTTATTTTGAAACGGCTAGTGCAAACTACAAGTGCGTTCTGAACGGACTTTATGCGTTTGAACGCACTACAAGTTTTCTGAAGGATTTCTATAGAGAGTATAAATAGAATCCTTCATGGGTCTCTCTCCCCGACTTCTTCACTTTCAAACATTCAAACCTAAAAAGAGAGAAACCCTAAGCTGTGATTATCTATATCCATTGATAGCTTGAGAAACCTCTTTAGATCGTTGATCTACTTTCGATATTCTCCACTAATCGTATCCCACTCACGTGACCGATCACGTTGTAGCTCGATTAGTGAAAAAGTGTAATAGGCTAGTGCAACAAAGTGTAAAGAGCCTTAGCTATAGATCGATAGAAGCATGTAAATTGATCTAGGCAAATCCTTGTAATCGAGTTGAGTTGGAATTCAATCGAAAGCCAAAAAGAGGCACAAGGCATTCCCGGAGACGTAGGTACTTGCAAATAATTGAGTCGGTCAATTAAGCGAGTAAAGGGTGAGTTAAAGCTACAAAGCAACCACCTACCGAACTTCGTAAACAAACATCTTGTGTTAAAGTGTTTGTACGGTATCATCTCTATCATCTAAATTATTATTTATTCCGCACCGTAAATTAGGTTTAAATCTAAACTAAGTGTAAGCTAGATTGCCAAATTTACCCCCCTCTAGGTTAGAATTAACCAACACATCTGAAATATATTTCTACATGAAGATTATAGATAATCTAATTATCTATCTAACCCAATTTGAACCATTCAAATCGGATTTTCCCACTGACAGTTATGGCCACGAATGTACGACTACATTCGTTTATCCTTGTGTACACTTTTACGGTTGATCCTGAAACTGTATTTCCTTCAGTCTCCCACTCAATTTCAGATCTACCTAAAAGGTACTCATGCATATCCAATACGCACGATTTTAGAGAATATAGCTCGCGTATCAAATACAAAGCTATGCACATCCAATGTGCCAATTTTATGATCAAGCCCGACTTAGTACGACTCGTTGTGTGACCATGTAGGTTCGACTTAACGATGGCAGTAGGTTGTTTCCAATACCTACAAGCTCATGAGCGGGATCTAGTCACTCCATCATAGCTACCCATGTTAAACGAATAATGATTGTGATCATTGTGCCTATCTCGAATAGCGGTTACTAGTTCTCTTGTTTGCGATATCCGTTAATCAAAAGGCATGGTAATAGTCATCCTTATAATTTGATTAACTACACTTATTCCCCGATTCCGAGTTGAGTTAACAAATTTCAATCGATATTAACCATTAATACCATTGACCGTGGCCACAGTTTTCGTTAATCGACTCATCGAGCGGCGCCTAAGAGATATCTCTTCCTTTCGGAATAAACAATTCCTATCTTAGAGACTCACATTGAATTCCGTGTTTCGGACAATACCCAATGATGACCCTTTTGACTCCCTGTTACGGTGAGCATAAGATCATATCAAAGCATTGTGTTACGCACGTAAATCAATCAATGATCCCCTCAAGTTCGAAGAACCTAAAACCCCATCCATCGCAAGTCCATCTATAATGACTAAACCATGTCATGGTCTCGCGGCTTCGGTCATATCCAATACATGTAACCTAACATATATCTACGTTCCCGATTCGACAAGCACCTTGTCCCATGATTAGCAAAACATAATCATCTCCTCGGCAAACGTACTAGTGTACGCGTTCAGTCTATTATCTAATAATAGAAATGCTTCTCTCTTAAGCAAGCTGATCCGCGACTAGGGATGTTTAGAAATGACACTTTAAGTGTGACGGTTTTGCTGCACATGGTCCTCAACCATGTCGACGTCCACACAAGTTCAAATCAAGGTTCGTGTAACAATCACATTACACAACCCGCACACAGTTTTCATATAAGGTGAATGCATATTAATTTAAGTAAACAAAATTTTTAAAAGGGATGCATTCATATGGACTAAGTATTTGGGTGATACAACGTTTACCTATGGATATCTCCATACCCATAACCTAATAGGACTATCGTATTAGATAACTACACTCTACTCTCTTCTTCCTCCTCTAGGTATCTCCATACCCATAGTCATCGCATGACAGTCACGCGCGACTAGAGAGAGCGGTTTTGTAAACGGGTCCGCACGTTCCCGCTAGTGTTAATCATCATCAGGATTGGAACATTTCCAATACCTACGATCACATCTTTTCACAAAATTTCATGGATCAAATGAAATTTTCTGAGTATTGGCTAGAAGTGGTTGTGACCTCGGCATTTTTGGCTTGTACTATTGCGTCTCACGCAATAAACAACCATAAATCCGATAACTCGTGACTACTAGAGTTTGGTCATGTATCCTTGATCCATACCACTTCCTTTTGCGATTAATAACCGCAATATACTCGCCACCGTAAATAGAATCATAAACTATTGGTCTTGTGGAACCTTTCCACATAACCGCGTTTTCATTTAAGCAAAACATGTACACACTTTGTGATCGAATGTCGTGCTACATATTTGGACGTGCTTAATCTTTGGAAACTGTTGTTGTTATAACTCTTTATAACCAACACGTCCTCCACACCATTATAGATAAAAAAATCCTGAATTATTTTTTAAAGTATTCAAGGATAACATTCACCGCTATCAATACAAATCCTGATGAATTTAAATATACATAACCATTATGTATATATATATATATATATATATATATATATATGTATAACCATTATACATTCACAAGAGTTAGTCTCATGTAATCGCATTACATTCAAACTCGTGTTATTCCTTGGATTTTATTGACGGTGAATTAGACGCTTCATCTATACGACATATAGCCACATACATATCATGACAGATATAATAGATCCTCACATCGAATGTAAAGCATCATATTTTTATTTTCGCCCTGCTTGATGTCTCACATGGAGCCGTAGAAAATTTCTGCCATTCGACATCTCTATTTAATTCCGCCAAGGAGTTATATGTTGAAAACCTTTTTCAACAATATGTCGATATATGTGCTATAATATAGAACAAGGAACTTCTTAGATCTATCCAATAGATCTTCACGCTTAATTCATAAGCGGTCTCGCCTAAATTTTGTGTCGTTACAAGAAATATAACACGGCTCCCACTAACCTTCATATGTACACAAAGTTTCCATTCGTTCCGACAATGTTATAGCAGTTTATAACTTCATCAAAACGAATATTCCAATTCCGAGAAGCTTTCTCTAATCTATCATATGGATCGTTAAAGCATGCATATCTTATCCCCGATTCTTATGAATCGACAAAACCGTAAGGTTGTGTCAAGTACACATCCTTTTAGGGGCCGTTTGGCAAGCGGAATTAGTAGAGTGGAATCGGATTATAAGGTGGAGGAGTAAAAAATTCTGGAATTAGTAATTCCACAGTTTGTTTGGATGTCCGAATTATAAGATGCTGGAAAATATAATTCTTTGTTTGGTTGGTCACAAAAATTTGGAATTTTGTTATTAAAAATTTAGAAATAATATTTCATTAAAATTGATAAAGAATAATAATATTATTGTAATATTAGTTAGATAAAAACATATTATTATAATATAACATTATTTCAATATAAAATTATAACAATATTATTATATAAAATTATATTCTATTGTTATATTTTATAAGTTATTATGAAAATACTGGAATTTAGTTAATAATTTTAATATAATTAATATAATATTAGGAATTATATAGAAAATAATATAAAATATTAACTGTACTTTTATATTATTATATTATATCTATTAATATATATTATTATTAAAATAATTATTTTATTATTTCAATATAAGTTCTATAATATTATAAATTGTATAATAATAATTTGAAAATATTAAATGTACTTCTATATTATTATAATATTATAATTTATCTAATCATATATAATGTAAGTAATATTATTGTTTTAATATATTTATTATAATATTAGCAATTATATAATAATAATAATATTAAATATAAAAGAAATATACTTTTATATTATTATAATGTTATATTTTATCTATTAATATATATTATAATTAAAATAATTAGCATGTTATTTTAATATAATTACTATAATATTAATAATTATATTATAATAAAAAAAAATATTAAATTTACTTTTATATTATTATAATATTAAATTTTATCTATTAATATATATCTTATTATTAAAATTATTATTTTAATATTTTAATATAATTACTATAATATTTGCAATTACCTAATAATAATATTATAATAATAATTAAAAAATGTTAAATGTACGTCTATATTATTAAAATTTTATATTTTATCTATTAATATATATTATAGTTAAAATAATTATTTTATTATTATATTAATTATATTTATTAATTATTAATTATATTATGATAAAATAATTATTTATCCATATATTAATATAATATAATATTAGTTATATTGATTAATACTTATAAAATTATCATAATATTAATTAAATTAATTTAATAATTAGATGAAGATGCTCCACTTTGACACTCCAACTTTTATTGGAATTACAATTTGCAAGAAAAATGGAATTATGATATGCTCCACCATCTAATTCTTTCCATAATTCTTTGTGCCAAACAAAGAATTTGCATTATTGGAATTTTAAGATTCAATTCCATCTCTAATTCCATGCATCCAAACACCCCCTTATAAAATTTCTGTCAAGAAATTTGGTTTTGACATCCATTTTGCCACATCACATAGTCATAATACGCGACCATGGCAAGCAGAATTTCGAGAATGTGAAAGCATGGCAACATGCGAAAACGTTTCTTCATAATCCAACTATGAATTGCATGAAACTCTTCGCTATAAGCCTCGCTTTACATATATGCGTATTCCTATCCGTGTCGGTTCTCATCTTGAAAACCCATTGTCTTTTCACGGGTCTAAACCCGGAAAGTAATGAAATCAAGTTCTAAACTTGATAATTTTACACGGATCGAATCTCAGAATTCATGACATCATGTCATGTGGAATCAACCTTTCATAGCATCCCTGTAGGATATCGAATCATCATATGATTTCGATCTATCATCATTAGCCACGGTAAATCCGTATTTACCGGCTTATGATATAGCCTACTTGATCTACAAATAATTCCTTTGTGTGTTTGACTCGTATTCATCAACTCTTGATGAAGTCGTGTCGACATTCATCGGTAAAATGTTCATTTTCAGATCTCGAACTCTTTCGAGATTTATTCTACTCCCACTAGCCCGCATAGAGATTAGCAACATCAAGTTTCAAACTTGTGCGCATCGAGTCCTCCTCCAAGAAGGCATCTCTTCGAGCCACGAAAATCTTATTTTCGTCGGGACGTTAGAACTAATATCCTTTAGTTTCCTTAAGGATATATGTCATAAATGAACAATTTTCAGATTTGGGATTGAATTTAACCGAAACAAATTTCGAAATATACTCACATCCACAAATCTGTACAAATGACAACTTCGGAACCATTCCGATCCATATCTAATATGGCGTCTTTTATACCGATTAGAAGGTTTATGGTCCATATCATATATGCAACCATTCATTAGTGCCGCTGTCTCAAGGGCGTATCCCCAAAACATTTTTGGGAGATCCGTTTGACTTATCATTTATTGAACCATGTCCAACATGCATTCAATTCCTATTTTCGGACACATCTCAATGTTCCGAAATGAAAATAATCGTGAAACGATTTCACAATCATGAATGATAATCAATATTCATAACTCAAATATCGCCTCTTCGATCCTATCGAAAGGTTTAGCTCAAATACTCGCCTTCTCGATCCTATCGAAAAGATTTGATTTTCTTGCTTAGTTGATTTCGTATTTCGTTTTGAAATTCTATGAACTTTTCAAAATTTCCGTTTCGGTACGCATTAAATAGATATTTTCATATCTACTTTAACCGTCCATAAACGTAAAAAAATACTGATAGCCTCCTCTTGCCTCCGAACTTATCGGAACATTTACATTTAAATGTAATTTCCAATAATTCGTTGGATCTTTCTCCAACCTTTGGAGAATGATGCAATTTGTCGTCTTTGCCTAATTGATTCACGGTTTTTCTTGTAGGCAAATTAATGCGCCAATCGTTGAGTCCGAAAACCAAAAATCAAAGAAGTAAAGTCTAACAAAATTGTGGATAACTCAAAAGTGTATAGATAAAGTATAATAGGATCGTCCACAGGGAGCAAGTATCGAAATTACGAATCAAACACGCAAAAGAATAAGCTCGAAAAAAAGCTTTGTACAGTAAAAGAATAATTGAAGGGGGTTTGTGTGAAAAAAAAAGTAAACACTAGCAAGATTAAGAGAATTTAAACGGGAAATTGCCAAGAAACAAGCTTTAAACCAATTCAATCCACATTTATTAATCCACGCAAAGATTTATTAAAAAAAACTACCGAATTCAAACACAAAAGATAGAAACAACCTATTCAAGACTCGAAACGCTCGATATCTTGATTCCGAAGTTTCCCCGGCGAAGTGCAAGAAATGCTCCCGTCAAATCGCCTCTTCCTCTTGTGCTAGATCCTCTCGAATTGCAAGAAACGCTCTTCAATAATCGATTGATCGGTTTCGTGTCGAAATTGGATCACAAACGCTGCTACTCCAAGATCTTCACAAGGTGGAGCTCGAGTCGGAAACGCTCCGAACCTCAAGTTCCGATATTTAGCTTCGATAGAATCTTGTTTGTGCCTTGGTGGAGTTTGTGGTGGAGAGAAGGAGGAGAAAGGCTTGCCCCCAAGGCAAACAGAGGAGGGGGAAGAGAACATGATTTATAGGCTTGATGCTCCTCTTAATTGGCAAGGGTAATTATGGAAGTTTTAGGGCAGCAACAAATCCACCAAAGAAGGCAACCAATAAATCATTGAGAGGGCAATAAATCATTCCTTAAGAAGGAAACGATTCAATTCTAAAGAAGGCAACAATTCAGATTTGTTGGGGCTGCGTATGGGCTGAGAGCTGGGCTGTGGGCTGTAGATTTCGCCACTGTGGCCTTGCAGGGGCTGGCAGATTTGCCTCTGCGGCCAGGCCCACTGTTGCCCATGTGCGGTGCAACAGTTTGGTGATTTTCTTCTTTTGTTTTTGCCTTTCCCGCCTCGATCCTTCACCGAATATATCGATGTGATATATCGTTTTGACTGTCTTCGGCGTGCCGGAGGCAATGGTGCTGACCAAATTTCCAAATTATTCCTCTATCTCCTGAAAATGGGCAAAAAAACACATTAGTGTAGAAATATTCATGATGTTTGAAATATGTATCATAAAAGCATAGAATATAACTTCACAAGAGCTAAAATCCCTAAATAAGACTCGTAAAACGTGTTCCATTTGCCTCACATCAAATACCCCCACACTTAAACCCTTGATCGTCCTCGATCAATTGGAGATTTGTAGTTATAATCAATCTAAGGACGAATTGCACTAGATTCTATTAAATTTGTATTCGTCATTTTCAAACGCATTTCATGAACCTATTGATTCGCTCCCGTTAATCAAGTTGCTAATGTTTAAGAAAGATAATGGTCAAATAATCAAATCTTAATTGAATAAAAATCGCAATTTCAATAGAGTTTAGAATGAGCAATTAATTTCTACCGGAAAAGGTGATTAAACACTACCGTTCGAATCTTTTCATGCCACAATTCAAAAGAAACCTGATTTCCAAAGTTTTTGAGTCTTCGTTTTGCAAGAATTCCCTTTTCAACCCGTTCGATACGTTGGTACAAGGTTCATACCCGTTTTCAGTCGAATTCCCCACCCACTCCTTCATTTCGTAGAAGTCTTTAACCGAGCGCCCCACTACACCGAAATGCAATGAGGTTACATCCCGGTATTCTATTTTGACCTTCCTTCTATTTTATTATTTTATTCTTATTTTACTTTCTTTCTTTTTTTTTCATCTTTTTTTTTTTTTCGGATCGCATTTGTCGAAGGAGTTCCGCGGCACCGAAGTGCAACGAAATTACATCCCGCCTTTTTTCAAGATCCCAAGAAGAAGGTGGGTACTATCGACATACTAACGGGTCCCCACGAACGGTTGATTCATTAAGTGTAAGTGGTCAAATTTTAAATTCATGCAAAACGCATTCAATCGGTAACTAAAATTTTTTCAAACGAATTTTAAATCAAAATGCGGGTTCAATTTTCGAAAAGTAGTGTGTCACGTAAACCACGAATCCATTGATTGTCGAAAACTCGTGATAATTGCGAAGTTATTGGTATGGGTTGGAATCCCAAAAGATTTCTTCAAATTCGTGACCAAAATTTCCAAAACATTTTGCAACATTCAATTTTGAGAGTAAAAATCGTATTAAAATGAAATTTTGTTTGAAAAACAACGATTTGTTTCAAATGAGGTGGAAAAAAATCTTTTTGTGCAATTTTGTCCTTAGTTGAAAACTAGACGTGCTCCGAGATTTAAGTTTCATCAATTTTCTATTTTATTCGCAGAAAAAGGGAAAAAAAAAAAAAAAATTCCCAATATTTTTCGTTTTAATTTGGGCACATGCAGGTTCAAAGGTTGTGGTACCCCCCCATACTTATGGTTTTACTTGTCCTCAAGTATATGGAATATAGAATGTAAAAATAGGGTAATGAAAAGATACAACCTTTGATGCGTGGGCTTGCCTCCCACGCTAGCACTCTCGTTTATTGGTCTTGAGTTCGACCATGCCGGTGTTACCCTCCTTGAAAGTGGAATGAGGAGCTCACTTGGACTGCTCTTCTTCGACCGCCTCGAATCCTTCCTTTCGAGATGTTTGAGATTGGCACATTCGAAGCTTTTGTCGAAAATTTCTCCAAGGGCATCCTCCTCTCGCTTCGAATCGATTTGTGTATAGGCCTTTGACGAAGTGGAGTGGTGAGCGGCGTGAGTGTCTCGATTATATTTGAACTTCTAGATATATCTACACAAGGAGAACTTCTTTCATTAGAAGCATCATAGTTCTTATTTGAATTTAATTTGATGATGCATGGAAAGAATTCACCTTGGAGAGTTGGAGATTTATCTTCTTGCTCGGTTTCGTCGATTCGAGTAAGTTGGACCACCATTTGGAGAGTTGAGTCTCCCGACTCCTTTTCTTCTTCTTCCAAGACCGTCTCGGTGCTTTCTTCGAATCCTCCCATACTTGAACTCTCGAATTTGAATTTGTATTCATCCGTGTAGTCATCGTAAATCGGGTCTCCGATTAGCTCGAATCCTTTGGCTTTTGGGAATTCGTGTTCGCGTGGGGGAGGTTCGTCTATTGGAATGAGAGAAATAGAGGACCTTAGCTCGATGCCTTCTTCGAATCCCCCCACACTTGAACTCATGCCACTTTCAATCTCTACGATATCTTCTTTGGAATATTTTTGGCTAAACTCTTGCATCATTGCCATCATTTCCTCCATCATTCTTTTCAATTCTTGGTATTGATCGTCGTTTTGGAATTGAAAGGGTGAATTTTGGTTTTCGATTTCGAGTTGAGATTCGTCTATGGGGTTTGGTGGAATCGTTGAGAGCAATTCATCTTCTTCTTCTCTCAAATCTTGCTCTCCTAGCTCCAAACGATTAATTTCTCTCTCTATGAACTCTTGGTTCGACATGGACTCGGAATATCCCATTTCGATCTTCGCTAGTCTCATCAATTCCCGAAGCGATATGGGTCTCTCTTGATTGTCCATCTTGTACCTTGCAAAAGAAAAAAATCTCACAATGGGTGAAATATGAAGTTCAAATATATAAAATTCAATTCGAATAACACTCAAGATTGCGAGTATGATTTATAATTTCGATTTAAAAACTGCTCCCCGGCAGCGGCGCCATTTTGATTCACGGTTTTTCGTGTACACAAATTAATGCGCCAATCGTTGAGTCCGAAAACCAAAAATCAAAGAAGTAAAGTTTAACAAAATTGTGGATAACTCAAAAGTGTATAGAGCAAGTAAGGATCATCCACAGGGAGCAAGTATCGAAATTACGAATCAAACACGCAAAAGAATAAGCTCGAAGAAAGCTTTGTACAGTAAAAGAATAATTGAAGGGGGTTTGTGTGAAAAAAAATGTAAACACTAGCAAGATTAAGAGAATTTAAACGGGAAATTGCCAAGAAACAAGCTTTAAACCAATTCAATCCACATTTATTAATCCACGCAAAGATTTATTAAAAGAAACTACCGAATTCAAACACAAAAGATAGAAACAACCTATTCAAGACTCGAAACGCTCGATATCTTGATTCCGAAGTTTCCCCGGCGAAGTGCAAGAAACGCTCCCGTCAAATCGCCTCTTCCTCTTGTGCTAGCTAGATCCTCTCGAATTGCAAGAAACGCTCTTCAATAATCGATTGATCGGTTTCGTGTCGAAATTGGATCACAAACGCTGCTACTCCAAGATCTTCACAAGGTGGAGCTCGAGTCGGAAACGCTCCGAACCTCAAGTTCCGATCTTTAGCTTCGATAGAATCTTGTTTGTGCCTTGGTGGAGTTTGTGGTGGAGAGAAGGAGGAGAAAGGCTTGCCCCCAAGGCAAACAGAGGAGGGGGAAGAGAACATGATTTGCCCTTGGCCTTAGGGTCTTATTTATAGGCTTGATGCTCCTCTTAATTGGCAAGGGTAATTATGGAAGTTTTAGGGCAGCAACAAATCCACCAAAGAAGGCAACCAATAAATCATTGAGAGGGCAATAAATCATTCCTTAAGAAGGAAACGATTCAATTCTAAAGAAGGCAACAATTCAGCTTTGTTGGGGCTGCGTATGGACTGAGAGCTGGGCTGTGGGCTGTAGATTTCGCCACTGTGGCCTTGCAGGGGCTGGCAGATTTGCTTCTGCGGCCAGGCCCACTGTTGCCCCTGTGCGGTGCAACAGTTTGGTGATTTTCTTCTTTTGTTTTTGCCTTTTCCGCCTCGATCCTTCACCGAATATATCGATGAGATATATCGTTTTGACTGTCTTCGGCATGCCGGAGGCAATGGTGCTGACCAAATTCCCAAATTATTCCTCTATCTCCTGAAAATGGGCAAAAAACACATTAGTGTAGAAATATTCATGATGTTTGAAATATGTATCATAAAAGCATTGAATATAACTTCACAAGAGCTAAAATCCCTAAATAAGACTCGTAAAATGTGTTCCATTTGCCTCACATCACTAATAAATAAGTATCGCGTTTAACCAATTGAATCTAATTCGATTGATTCTAGTAATCCAACATATGGAATCTAGATATGCATATCTCGTTTATATGGCCATGACGGCAAAGCCAAAAGAAGCAATCAACTTCTAGGTTTAATCCTCCTCGAATTTCACCGTTCTTTGAGTCATTAGTTTGGACAACTCCTTGTCCGAACTTTCTGTTTTGGAAAACATTTTCCAAAATACCCTTAGACATTTATTTCTTTCGATCCCGCCTTTTGAATTACAAGGACATCCACGCATCTTGGTGCATTGGATTCCTCGGATACTCCAAGCATCTCCAATTCAATTTTAAATCGCATCTCATGCAAATCAGGGATCGACTTATCTATCGAATGCATATGATATTCGATCACGAAGATCAAATCTCGTACCAACAACACACGAGTGTTAATCAAAGACCCATAAGGCGTCTCAAAATTAACCTACTCTTTGAGCCGCATTGAACCATTCAACGCGCTCTAGCTCTTGAAACTATTTCATGAGCGTTGTGTTTTACTTTCATATACACCCGAATTCTCAAAACAATTTTGAGAAATTTGCGTCTATACATGCCACTACAAAGCACGTAATATTGTTCGATTCCTTCTTAAAGTGTATCGAACCCGGCTTTCTCTAAATCCAAAGCCTCGAGCCCCGAATCTACCATTTTCCGTGTCCAACACGTTCCTTTAAGTCTAAGAACTATTCTTTGACTATCAAGGTTAATTATGGTAATTCCAGCCCAAAAGCCATCTATCATATCAATCTCATCGATATATTTGGTGTTTGCTTGAAAACATAATTCTAAACGGATGATGAAGATTAAGCTCCTAACCGTGCGTACTTAATCTATATGCTTATATGATGATTATATGATAGTGTTATTTTATCGAATCGATAACCCTCATACCAATACGAGACTCCAAGTCCATAACACTCAAGACCCATATATCACGATCCTCCCATAAGTTGTTTTGGCAGACGAATATGATCTCGCTATTTAGGTAGGATTATATCCAATCGCATCCAATGCGACTCTTGAACCTTTATAGGATTTCGGTGATGAATCGTATCCAATACAATCCCAGTTCCGTGTGTGCATCCTATCTATGCCCCGAACTTCCAATCAAGTCGGTTTTGGCCTCAACCCTTACTGGCTTGAACGGTTAAGTCACAACCATACTCAGCGTATCGTTCAAATAAACTACTAATAAGTCGGCTTTGGCCTTAACCCTTATCAGTCCCTATTTAACGCTTGCCACCCCGTCGATGACTACAATAACCCATGTCGGCTTTGGCCTTAACCCATGTGAGACGTAGTACCGATCATAGTGGTTGTGAATATGGAAGGCATTTCCATGACTTAAATATTATGAGGGATCATGCCATTGCATGTTTCTAAATTCGTGACATAATCATATTATATCACTATCACAAGATTTTCAATATGCATATGATTTTATTAGGGAGACTAATTATTCTAAATAATTAATTATCTAACATGCTAGAATGATTGATGCCGATCGTATTGATATAAAGAACTCAAAATTCCGAGCTTCGTAGCCAAAGTTATCGTGAAAACAAAATCAGCATCCAGAAGGGGATCCGTTATAACGGACTGCCCCATCCGTTGTAACGCAGGGGCCCAACGGGCGCGAGAAAACCTCGCCCGGGACGCGTCCGGGGCGCCAAAAACTGCCCCCGGGACGGCAGAAAAACTGTTTTTCTGCACCCTTTCGGTATTTCATTAGAACGACACTAATACTTCGCTCAAATGAAATATATTACAACATGAAAGTTCTAGATAATATCATTATCTAACTAACACAATTTGAAGCATTCAAATCGGAATTTCCTACTGAAAGTTATACCAGTTTTAGTAAAATACGAACAAACGAAAAGGTAAGTATCACTACAACAGATCTGCGCATCAGCGACGGTAAAAACCGTCGCTGATACTCCCAAAAACCGTCGCTGAACGTTTTACCGACGGCAACCCGTCGCTGATTTCCCGTCGCTGAAAGGGGCGTCGCTAATGTCACTTTTTCCGACGGGCCGTCGCTGATGTCACCTTTTCCGACGGTTGCGCTTTCTCCGGCCGGCCGTCGCAGAACCCTTCTCCGGCGGGCCGTCGCAGAACCCTTCTCCGGCGGGCCGTCGCAGAACCCTTTTCCGGCGGGCCGTCGCAGAAAAGGTGACATCTCCGGCGGGCCGTCGCAGAAAAGGTGACATCAGCATACGGATAAAAATAATTAAATTATATTAAATTTGTATATTAATAATATTAAATAATTAATTAAATAATATTAAATTCGTAAAATTAATATTAATAATAAAATTAAATAATTAAATAATATTAAATATATATAATTAATAAATAATTAAATTATTAATAATTATAATATTAATAAATAATTAAATTATGTTAATAATATATAAATAAATAATTAAATTATATTTATATTTTAATATTAATAATATTAAATAATTAATTAAATAATATTAAATTTATTTAATTAATATAATAATAAATTTGTTTTAATATTTATAATATTAATAAATAATTAAATTATATTAAATTTGTATTAATAATATTAAATTCGTAATTTTAATATTAATAATATAAATAATTAATTAAATAATATTAAATTTCTATAATTAATATTAATATAAATAATTAAATAATAATAAATTTATTTTAATAATTATAATATTAATAAATAATTAAATTATATTAAATAATATTAAATTTGTAATATTAATATTTTAATATTAATAATATATAAATATTAAATAAATAATTAAATAATATTAAATTTATATTAATAATAATTTTTAATAATTATAATAAACCCACGACAATTGAACAAATACAAACAATCCAGAAAATGAAACCACAATCCACAAATACAACAATCCGAATACGACAATCCACAAATACAACAATCCAAATACAACAGTCAAATAAACTCTCTCTAATTCTGATTCAAATTATCACTATCGAAACCTCCAAGAAAATCATTTGCCGGACCAAAATTCGCCGGTCGAGTCGATGTCTCCTGAATTTAATGAATTGTTATATGAAACTATACTACTATAATAATTATATATATTTTATTTAACATATACATACATTCGATGGTCGGGTCGATGTGTCCTGATTCTGCTGCGACATATTCGCCATGAACAAAAATATAGAAACTTCACAACACCACAAAATAAATTTTTAAATTAGCTATATATTTTTGTATTCTAACTAAGAAAAAAAATTAGTCACACTTTATAATAAAATGAATTACATTTTGTAATATAAAAATTTCTAAAATACACTACGTTATAATCACAACAAAACAAATAGCGTACTACATCCAATCAACAATTAAAACCTAAAACTAAAACTAATATTTTTCTACACATCCAAATAATTCTAAAATCCTATATCCAAACTAAGCTATAAACTATGCATTTTTCACAGATATACAATATTAACAAATATATTATAAAATAGAACTATTATTAACCTTGGTCCGGAGTTGACTATATTTAATTCGCCAAAAAGTCCAAAAATCCAAATTTCCTAAAATAATAACAACTAATTAAAAAAATTTCAAAAAACATAATTAACAAAATTAAAAATAATTTATTTCAAACAGATTAAAAAAAATCCAACAAATTCAAATTACATATTAAAGCCAACAAACGATATGCCAACAAACAATATTCCCTAATTAAGCCTAAATAGGCATTAAATAGATTTCACAATATTCACAATATTCCCTAATTAAGCCTAAATCTAAATCTAAGCCAACAAACAATATGCCCTAATTAAGCCAACAAACAGATTTCACAATATTCACAAGATTTCAAACATAATTAACAAAGTTAAAATAATAGATTTAAAATAGATTTCAAACTAATTTTTAAAAAATCACAAATTACAAAAATCCAAATTTAAAAAACCTAAAACAAATCCTCATTTAAGCCTAAAAATACAAATTTAAAATCCTCATTTAAAATCAAGACTCAAAAACAGAATTAGGCCTTCAACAGAATTAGGCCTTCAAATCTAAATCTAAGCCAACAAACAATATAAATCTAAATATAACCTAATTAAACCGAGAGAAAGACATACCTACAACCAAGAGTGAGCAGGAGAGTTCGTCAGATTTCCACCACACCAGACCAGCGAGAGCAGCCGAGATCGTCGGACTTCTACCACACCAGACCCGAGAGAGCTACAGAGAATGAGGCCTTCCACCTAAAAAAATTAAAAAAACAGATTTCAAACAGAATTAAAAAAAATCAAACATAAATTAAGTCTAAATTAATCCATTCAAAAAACAGATTTAAAACAGAATTAAAAAAAATCAGACCTAAATTAAGTCTAAATTAAGCAATTCAAAAAACAGATTTAAAACAGAATTAAAGAAAATCATACATAAATTAAGTCTAAATTAAGTCAAAATCAGACCTAAAAAACAGATTTAAAAAACAGATCTAAAACAAAAAAAAAACATATTTTAAAAAAATAACAGTCCTAAAAAAGGATTTAAGCAGGAGATTGACAATTTAAAATAGATCCGAAAACACCAAGTTCAAAAAACAAATTGAAAACTGATTCAAAAATAGATTCAAAATAACATCTAAATTTAAGCTAAATCTGCAGTTGAAAAAAAATCTCAAAAACCATTCAAAAAAAGATCAGTCTAACCTAAACCCAATATCTAAATCTAACCTAAACAAACAGAGAGAGACATACCTTCAAGCAGGAGATATCGCCGGCATTCAACCACACCAGATCCGAGCTTCCACCCGGAGACAGAACAGGAGAGAGAGAGGGAGGGCAGCTTCCACCCGGAGACAGAACATGAGAGCGAGAGGGGCTGTGGTGGTGGGTGGTGGGGAAAAAAGAGGGGCTGTGTGGGGAGAGCGAGAGGGGCTGTGTGGGGCGAGAGGGGCTGTGGGGGGAACGAGAGAGAGTGGGGGCTGTGCGGGAGGAGAGCGCGAAGAGAGAGAAGAGGGGGGGGGGCAGGGTTTATATGCGCTGGCCTAAATAAATCACCGACGGTTATATCATCACCGACGGCCCGACGGTAATCTTCTGCGACGGGGGAGTGTTGTGTAAATAATATTACCGACGGGCCGTCGGTAATCATCTGCGACGGGGAAGTGTTACACCGACGGGTTTTTGAAAATATCTGCGACGGTAACTCTTTTTACCGACGGGCCGTCGGTGGCCTTTACCGACGGGTTTATGTACGGGCCGACGGGTCAATGGGCCGACGGAGATAATTCGAATTCGAGGCGGTTTTTTTGAATTCATCCGCGACGGGCTTTCTTTTCTGACGGGCCAACGGTAAGCATCAGCGACGGTTTTTCCTTTTACCGACGGGCCAACGGTAAGCATCAGCGACGGGTTTTGGCTCTGCGACGGGCCGTCGCAATTAGCTACGGGCCGTCGGAAATGTTTACCGTCGGAGATAGCCTTTTAGCTACGGCCCGTCGGTGAAAGGGTCCAATATTTGCAACGGGCCGTCGGTAATAATATGGCCCCGTCGCTGATAAGCCCATCTGTTGTAGTGTATATCCAATACACACCTTTTCAACCCGAAAACTACAGACACCGTTTCAGTATTCTGTTGAAACAAAAATATTAAATTATTCCAACCGACTTTGAACGTGAACGAACGTTCTAGATAATCTTATTATCTAACTAACCCAATTGGATTGGACTCAATTGGGGTTTCGATGCGACATATACGGACGTTTAAGTCTCTGTATGTCAAATAGTCGCACCCTTTCAGTATTTCATAAAAACGACACTGATAATTCGTTCAAATGAAAACACTTTCTGTATCAAAGTCATAGATAATCTCATTATCTATCTACGCCAATTTGATCCAATCAATTTGGAGTTTTCCACTGAAAATTATCTTAGTTTTACTCAATGTTTCGTATTCTAATTTTCTGCAGATTTTGCCGTTTCGTCCGTTTTCGCTCGTTTCCAAAACGATAAATCATGAAACTTTTTCACGATCATTCCTAGATACTCTCAATCAACTTTTGATCGATCTCTAGCGAATTCCACTTGTGATTTTAATGGAATTTGACTTTCTCTATATGTAACATCATGCAAACGGGTACGAACTTTGATAACCCGTGCGTATATCTAATATACGACTATGATTCGACCCTCGAATCGATGGCGATCGCTCTGATACCACTGTTGGGAATTCACCCCGACCCCGGGCCCGCGCAGCGGAATGAAGGCCCGGTTCGGTTCCCTAAATCCAAGATCACGCCATGACTTCGAGGGTACGATGCAAATACAAGGATAGATCTATACCAGTGCCAAATTGATGGCACACGAAGGGTTGATCGCCGCCTTCTATTCCTCCTGTCACGTTGGTGACAATCCGCGCGTCCCATACCACGCGTCCTTCACCACTCGTTAACTACGCCGGTTCACTCGACTTCGTCTTCGTGCGTCCAAGCGTTTCCACCGTCTTTCTCACTCGAGTCGATCACAATCGAAGAACCACAAACGTCGTTCCTCTACTTGTATCCACGTTGATTCGTAAGACGTCGGTCACGGATGCACCTGCCTAGACGATGCACCGGCGAACTTGCTCGATCTAATCGATTCTCTATTTCTCTCTCTTCGCACCTTTTCACTCACGAAAGATCAAATCTGAATTTGCTCTTTTTCTTGTGTATTGGGCAGAATAATAATCTCAATCGTCTGATCTGGATGGGAGAGAAAGTATCCTATTTATATCTAATAGGATTAGGATTAGCCAAAAGGCATGTATATCCAATATACATCCTTTCACACAGAAAAGTGCATGAACCTGTTCAGTATTCTGTCCAGACGAAATTGATAAATTTCTCTGACAGAAAATCACCCAACATGAAAGTTGTAGATAATCTCATTATCTACATAACCCAATTTGGTCCAGCCCAATTGGAGTTCGTATGAAAAAGTTATGACTGTTTTACTAACTGTATGTCATACTGTTGCACCCTTTCGGTATTTCACATAAACGACACTGATACTTCGTTCATATGAAATATATTTCTACATGAAGATTATAGATAATCTAATTATCTATCTAACCCAATTTGAACCATTCAAATCGGATTTTCCCACTGACAGTTATGGCCACGAATGTACGACTACATTCGTTTATCCTTGTGTACACTTTTACGGTTGATCCTGAAACTGTATTTCCTTCAATTTGATCTCGGAGAAAGGAATGGAAGTCGACAAGGCGAAAATCGACGTAATCAAGACGCTTCCGTATCCAAAGACGGTGAAAGACGTGCGATCCTTTCTCGGCCATGCGGGGTTCTATAGGCGCTTCATCAAGGACTTCTCGAAAATTTCGCAACCGATGTGCCAACTTCTCCAAAAAGATGTAAAGTTCGAGTTTGATGCAAAATGCAAGGTGGCTTTCGACAATCTCAAGGAAAGACTTTGCTCCGCGCCAATCATCAAGTCACCAAATTGGGAGCTACCATTCGAAATCATGTGCGACGCAAGCGACACAAGTGTGGGGGCGGTACTCGGCCAAAGAGAAGGAAAGGACCCCCACGTAATTGCCTACGCCTCGAGAACCCTCGACAATGCTCAAAGAAACTACACCACTACCGAAAAGGAACTCCTCACGATTGTTTTCGCTTTAGAAAAATTTCGTTCTTATCTTTTAGGTACGAAGGTGATAGTCTTCTCGGACCACGGCGCGTTGAGACATTTGATGAAGAAGAAGGAGTGCAAACCAAGATTGCATCGATGGATCCTTTTGCTTCAAGAATTCGACCTTGAGATCAAGGACAAAAAGGGGTGCGAGAATCTCGTGGCGAACCATTTGAGTCGGCTTCCATTGAAGATCGAAGATCTTGTTCCGATTCGCGAGGAATTCCCCGAGGAACACGTTCTCGCGGCCCAAGTCGAAGCGCCATGGTACGCCGACCTAGCAAACTACATCATCACGAAGAAATTTCCCCCGAGCTTCTCCAAGGCACAACGCGATAAGATGAAAAGCAATGCTCGATTCTACGTTTGGGAAGACCCGATCCTTTTCCGCATTTGTGCCGACCAAGTAATTCGAAAATGCATTCACCAAAGTGAGGTACAATCTATTCTTTATTTTTGTCATTCATTACAATGTGGCGGACATTTCGGTATTGCACGTACCACACACAAGGTACAAGAATGTGGATTTTATTGGCCAACCTTACATAAAGACGTTGCAAACTTTGTGAAAGGTTGTGAAAATTGCCAAAAGACGGGGAACTTGAGCCGTAGAAATCAAATGCCCCTCAATTCAATCTATGTGTGTGAACCATTCGATATTTGGGGCATTGATTTCATGGGGCCATTTCCATCGTCTTTTGGCTATACTTACATCTTGTTGTGTGTACATTATGTGACCAAATGGGTGGAGGCGGTACCAACAAGGCATGCGGATTCGAAAACGGTGGCGGACTTTTTGAAGAAGAATATCTTCCAACGATTCGGCATACCGAGAGTGCTAATAAGTGATCGAGGCTCCTATTTTTGCAATCGATATCTCCAAAGCCTCCTCGAAAAATACCATGTGAGCCATCGAACCTCAACCGCGTATCATCCTCAAACGAACGGCCAAGGGGAGGTTTCGAATCGAGAAATCAAGTCTATTTTGGAGAAGGTGGTGAACCCAACACGAAGGGATTGGAGTACTCGACTAGGCGACGCACTTTGGGCATACCGAACCGCCTTCAAAACGCCAATAGGTATGACTCCTTTCAAACTCGTGTACGGAAAAGCGTGCCATTTACCGGTCGAGTTAGAGCACAAAGCCTTTTGGGCGATCAAGCAATTGGCCCTCGACTACTCGGAGGACGCATCGGCACGTAAGCTCCAATTACTCGAGTTAGACGAATTCCGGCAAGAGGCATACGACAATTTGAGCTTGTGCAAGGCAAAGGCCAAAAGATTTCATGACCGAATGATTCAAAAGAAGGACTTTCATGTGGGGGAAAGAGTGTTGTTATTCAACTCTCGTCTCAAACTTTTCCCCGGGAAACTTCGGTCCCGATGGATCGGCCCTTTTGTGGTCACCAATGTGACTACATTTGGGGTTGTCGAAATTCGAAGCGAAGAAACGAGCAAAACATTCAAAGTGAACGGCCATCGACTCAAGCACTACCACGCAAACTTCGAAACCGGGTGGATGGAGGAGCAAGCTCTAGAGCCCAACGACACCTCACAATGATGAGCTCGGCCAAGTCGAGCTCAAGACGTTAAACAAGGGCGCTAGCGAGGGAGGCACGCCCACGCATCAAAGGTTGTATCTCTCTGTTATCCCTCTTTTTGAAATTTTCGATTTTTTATACTTGAGGACAAGTAATCTCTAAGTGTGGGGGGGTAACATACAATCTTTGACCTGTATGAGCCCAATTAAAAATTTAAAAAAATCAGGGAAAATTGAAATTTTTTGATCTGGCCAGCAACTCCGTTGTAACGGACCTCAATGTCCGTTATAACGGACTCTACAGAAATTTAAAAATTTGACTGGCGCCAAGAGTTTCATTGTAACGGACCTCAATGTCCGTTATAACGGAGTGAAAATACCGTTGCAACGGACATGAAAAACACAGGAAATTGCGTTGCAACGGTAAATTCCCAAAATTTGCCAGAACTATGTACGTTGTAACGGACCTCAATGTCCGTTGCAACGGACTTACTCAGAATTTTCAAAACAAGCTATGGATAGTTCTCCGTTATAACGCAGTTAGTACGTTGTAACGGACCTCAATGTCCGTTGTAACGGACCTTCAACTGCGTTATAACGGAATAGTTTCTGGCAAGTTTTCTCTTTTACTTGAAATTTTCAAACATTTAACATTATTTTTGAACCCCGAGCATCAATAATAAATAAGTCAATCAATAAATGCATAAAAAGATTTTTCTCCACTTCATTGAATTAAAATTGTTGGTTTTTAAACGAATTTTTACCGAACCACCATTTCTACTCTCAAAATTTTAATTTTACATAATATTTGAAGAATTGTGGTTGAAATCTTTAAGAGATTCTTTCGGGGATTCAAGCCCTAATCAATATTTTCACAAATTAATGAGTTTTTGACAATTTGATCGATCCTCGATTTACATGACACACCATTTTCAATAAATGAACCCATTTTGAACGTGGAATTTCCAAATAGTTTGTTTGAACCAATTTAGTAAGTTTTGCTTGAATCTTAAAATTTGACCATTTGCACTTTAAGGATCCGACCGTTCATGGGGATTCGAAATTACACTAACGGGAACCAATTTGCGCTCAAAGCTTGATTCAATGAGCTCATGCACCGTGATTAAGTAATGAGTGGTGTGAGTCATGACCACTTGTTGGCTAAAGGGGTGCATGAGTCGTAGTAAACCAAAGTAGCCGGTTCTTGGTGTGAGTCATGATCAAGAGTTGATGCGAAAAAGTTTTCTACAATCTCGGATTAAAGCGCTTTCGATTGTCGAGTCCGTGTGATTGATTAAGTAATGAGTGGTGTGAGTCATGACCACTTGTTGGCTAAAGATTGCACGGATCCATGGGGTTTTACTAAGTAATGAGTAGTGTGAGTCATGACCACTTGTTATCCCAAAGGACACACATGGGGACCATCGAAAGCAACAACGAACAAAAGAAAAGAAAAAAAAAAGAAGAAAAGAAAAGAAAAAAAAAAGAAAAAAAAGAAAAGAAATTAAAAGAATAAAAAAAGAAAAGAAAAGGAGTTCAAAAATTCGAGCGCAAATTGGGAAAATTTAGTAGAAATCGAAGATGAACCAAGTACTAACGTACCGAACCGTTTAAAAGTGACAAATTACATTTAAGAAACGATTTTTGCAAAACGGAAAAATTGGTTTTCATTAATACTTTTTCATGAAGATCCTTGTGAATTGTGGAGTGAAAAGAATTGAATGATGGTGTTTAATCATCTTTTTCGGTTGAGATCATTTGCTCTAGTAACTTTTCAAATTTGTGAAATTTATTGAAATAGATTCTACATTTGATCAACCTATATTTCTCTCAATATTAGTAATCATGATGAAATGAGAATACCCCAATTTGCTTTGTGAAATTAGTTTTTGAACCAACAATATAACTTCAACAAAATCTTATGCAATTCTCTCTTATGTTTGACTTTTATATTCCAATTGATCGAGGACGATCAAGGGTTTAAGTGTGGGGGTATTTGATGTGAGGCAAATAAGGCACAAATTTAATACTTAATTTGGGGATTTTAGCCTTTGTGAAGAACAATTCTATATACTTTATTAATTATATTTGAGATATCATGAATAAATCTTCACTAAATGTGTTTTATTGCTGGTATTAGAAGGAGTTTCTGGGAATTTGGAGAGTGTAGTTGTCTCCAACACGTCAAGAGGAGTGAAAACGATATATTACACCGATATATTCGGTACATGAATGAGACGGGAGGCAAACAATCATCATGATAAAAACTTACACACAAGTTTACACGAAAACCACTCAATCCTTAGCCCTTATCCAGCCCACCTACCTTTGGTGGAACTTACCTCATTACCCTCAGTCCTCTTCACCAACTCGTGGCCAATAAGAAGACTCCGTGAGTGCTATAAATAAGACCAAAAGGGCCACGAGTTGGTTTACGCTCTTTTACGCCCATTCTCTCTCTCTCTCTCTCTCTCTCTCTCTCTCTCTCTCTCTCTCTCTCTCTCTATCCAAGAACTTTCAAGAACACGCAAGAATCGCAAATACGAACGATAATTTTCTAAAATCGATCACCGAATAGAAGCTTACTTCATTCGGTGAATCGGTTTATACTTCGACGAAGATCGAGTTGCGAGGATTGAGGTGGAGCTTTCTTCATCCGAATCCACGCAAGCAAGGAGTCGAGCATTCGCTATTCCACTCGGGAGCTTTCTTCCAATTAGACTTCTTGCAATCTCGAGTTCACTCAACTGGTACGGAGTTTTCTTCGATTGGCGAGTGGATCGGTACGAAAGGAAACGTTGTGCGAGGCGACTAGCTTTCTAGCATCTCAAAGCAACGGAGAAGGCATCCAAGACGAGACTCGAAGATTTCTTCATCTCTCTAGGTGTTTTCTTTCCTTTCTTGTAATTCTTGTAGTTTAAATTTGAATTGGATTTGTGTAAAGAATTCTCGGTTTAATGAATCTTTAGTTTCTTGTTTACTTGAATCGAATCTTTGTTGGTGTTTTTACTTGATCTTTTAATTTTAGTTTCTGCCTTGAACTTAGTATAAATCTCCATTAATTCAATCCCAAATTAATCTCTCAATTCAATTCTTAATTTAAATTCCAATTTCGAAATCCAGAACAAATTCCATTGTAACGGAACTTAAACTGCGTTATAACGGAACATTCGGTTTGTACCTTCCTTTCAGTCTTTTGACACTCCGTTGTAACGCAAGTTGAGTTACGTTGTAACGGACTAGTGAAGAAAAGCACTCATAAGAGCTCATAACAGCTCGTTGTAACGGAGAATTAGGTACGTTGTAACGGATTCACCAATCCGTTGTAACGCTACCTCTGTCCGTTACAACGGACGTACCCCTTCGTTCTAACGGAATTACTTCCGTTGTAACGTACCTTCATATCAATCCATACGTTAGACATAACCCTAATGTCCGTTGTAACGGACCCTAATTCCGTTGTAACGGACTATCTTCTGTGATTCATTTTTGTTAATTCTCATCTAGTTTCGATTAAAATTTGACGCACTCTCTCCTCGTGAAACGAATCTTTCATATTTTCCATTATACACACATATTTCCAACTTGTTGATTGAATCGGGTTTTCGAATACAACGATAATTTTACACGCCAAAAACCCGTCCATCAGGGGTTGGGGTAAAAATCTCCGAAAAGGGGGTAGGAGGGTAAAAATCTCCAAAGGGGGTGGGGGGTAGGGGTAAAAATATCCAAAGGGGATTTTTACCCAAACCCCCCCCCCTTTGGAGATTTTTACACCCTACCCCACTATGGAAATTTTTACCACCTACCCCCCCCCCCCCCCCTTTAGAGATTTTTACCCCTACCTCCCCTTTGAAGATTTTTACCCCCTACCCCCCCCCCCCCCCTTTGGAGATTTTTACCCCCTACCCCCCCCCCCCCCTTGGAGATTTTTACCCCCTACCCCCCCCCCCCCCTTTGGATATTTTTACCCCCTACCTCCGCTTGGAAGATTTTTACCCCCTACCACCCCTTCGGAGATTTTTACTCCCTACCCCCCCTTCCGAGATTTTTACCCCCTACCCCCCCTTTGGATATTTTTACCCCCTACCCCCCATTTGGATATTTTTACCCCCTACCCCCCCTTCCCCCCCTTGGGAGATTTTTACCCCCTACCCCCCCCCCCCCCCCCTTCGGAGATTTTTACTCCCTACCCCCCCTTCCGAGATTTTTACCCCCTACCCCCCCACCCACCCCCCCCCCCCTTTGGAGATTTTTAACCCCTACCCCGCCTTTGGAGATTTTTACCCCCTACCCCCCCCCCCCCCCCTTTGGAGATTTTTAACCCCTACCCCCCCCCCCCCCCCCCCCCCCCCCTTGGGAGATTTTTACCCCCTATCCCCCCTTTAGAGATTTTTACCACATACCCCCCCACCCCCTTTGGATATTTTTACCCCCTACCCCCCCTTTGGAGATTTTAACCCCCTACCCCCCCCCCCCCCCCCCCCCCCCCCCCTTTGAAGATTTTTACCCCCTACCCCCCCTTTGGAGATTTTTACCCCATACCCCACTTTGGAGATTTTTACCACCTACCCCCCCCCCCCCCCCCCCCCCCTTTAGAGATTTTTACCCCCCACCCCCCCTTTGGAGATTTTTACCCCCTCCCCCCCCCTTTAGAGATTTTTACCCCCTACCCCCCTTTGGAGATTTTTACACCCTACCACCCCCCCCCCCCCCCCCCCCCCCGTTTGGAGATTTTTACCCCATACCCCACTTTAGAGATTTTTACCACCTACCCCCCCCCCCCCCCCCCCCCCTTTAGAGATTTAACCCCCTACCCCCCCTTTGAAGATTTTTACCCTCCTACCCCCCTTTCGGAGATTTTTACCCAAACCCCCCCTTTGGAGATTTTTACCCCCTACCCCACTTTGGAAATTTTTACCACCTACCTCCCCCCCCCCCCCCCCCCCCCTTTAGAGATTTTTACCCCCTACCTCCCCTTTGAAGATTTTTACCCCTACCCCCCCTTTGGAGATTTTTACCCCCTACCCCCCCTTTGGATATTTTTACGCCCTACCACCCCTTTGGAGATTTTTACCCCCTACCCCCCCTTTGGAGATTTTTACCCCCTACCCCCCGTTTGGAGATTTTTACCCCCTACCCCCCCTTTGGAGATTTTTACCCCCTACCCTCCTTTGGATATTTTTACCCCCTACCACTCCTTTGAAGATTTTTAACCCCTACTCCCCCTTTGGAGATTTTTACCCCCTACCCCCCTTTGGAGATTTTTACCCCATACCCCACTTTGGAGATTTTTACCCCCTTACCCCCCCTTTGGAGATTTTTACCCCCTACCCCCCCTATGGAGATTTTTACCACCTACCACCCCCCTTTAGAGATTTTTACCCCCAAGCCCCCCTTTGGAGATTTTTACCCCATACCCCACTTTGGAGATTTTTACAACCAACCCCCCCCCCCCCCCCTTTAGAGATTTTTACCCCCTACCCCTCCTTTGAAGATTTTTACCCCAACCCCCCCTTTGGAGATTTTTACCCCCTACCCCCCTTTGGAGATTTTTACCCCATACCCCACTTTGGAGATTTTTACCCCCCCCCCCCCCCCCCCATTTGGAGATTTTTACCCCCTAACCCTCCTTTGAAGATTTTTACCCCCTACCCCCACCCCCAACCCCCCCCACCCCCCCCCCCCCCCCTTTGGAGATTTTTACCCCCTACCCCCCCCCCCCCCCCCCCTTTGGAGATTTTTACCCCATACCCCACTTTGGAGATTTTTACCACATACCCCCCCACCCCCTTTTAGAGATTTTTACCCCCGACCCCCCCCCTTTGGAGATTTTTAACCCCTACCCCCCCTTTGGAGATTTTTACCCCCTACCCCCCCCTATGGAGATTTTTACCACCTACCACCCCTCTTTAGAGATTTTTACCCCCAAGACCCCCTTTGGGGATTTTTACCCCATACCCCACTTTGGAGATTTTTACCACCAACCCCCCCCCCCCCCTTTAGAGATTTTTACCCCCTACCCCCCCTTTGAAGATTTTTACCCCTACCCCCCCCTTTGGAGATTTTTACCCCCTACCCCCCCTTGGGAGATTTTTACCCCCTACCCCCCCCTATGGAGATTTTTACCACCTACCACCCCCCCTTTAGAGATTTTTACACCCTAGCCCCCCTTTGGAGATTTTTACCCCATACCCCACTTTGGAGATTTTTACCACCAACCCCCCCCCCCCCCCCCCCCCCCCCCCTTTAGAGATTTTTACCCCCTACCCCTCCTTTGAAGATTTTTACCCCCTACCCCCCCTTTGGAGATTTTTACCCCCTACCCCCCTTTGAAGATTTTTACCCCCTACCCCCCTTTGGAGATTTCCCCCCCCTACCCCCCTTTGGAGATTTTTACCTCCCCCCCCCCCCTTTGGAGATTTTTACCCCCTACCCCCCCCCCCCCCCCCCCCCTTTGGAGATTTTTACCCCCTACCCCCCCTTTGGAGATTTTTACCCCCTACCCCCCCTTGGGAGATTTTTACCACCTACCCCCCCCCCCCCTATGGAGATTTTTACCACCTACCACCCCCCTTTAGAGATTTTTACACCCTAGCCCCCCTTTGGAGATTTTTACCCCATACCCCACTTTGGAGATTTTTACCACCAACCCCCCCCCCCCCCCCCCCCCCCCCCCCCTTTAGAGATTTTTACCCCCTACCCCTCCTTTGAAGATTTTTACCCCCTACCCCCCCTTTGGAGATTTTTACCCCCTACCCCCCTTTGAAGATTTTTTCCCCCTACCCCTCCTTTGGAGATTTTCCCCCCCTACCCCCCCTTTGGAGATTTTTACCTCCCCCCCCCCCCCCTTTTGAGATTTTTACCCCCTAGCCCTCTTTTGAAGATTTTTACCCCCTACCCCCCCCCCCCCCCCACCCTTAGCAGATTTTTACCCCCTACCCCCCCCCCCCCCCCCCCCCCTTTGGAGATTTTTACCCCATACCCCACTTTGGAGATTTTTACCCCCTACCCCCCCTTTGGAGATTTTTACCCCCTACCCCCCCTATGGAGATTTTTACCACCTACCACCCCCCCTTACAGATTTTTACCCCCAAGCCCCCCTTTGGAGATTTTTACCCCATACCCCACTTTGGAGATTTTTACCACCTACACCCCCCCCTTTAGAGAGATTTTTACACCCTACCCCTCCTTTGAAGATTTTTTTTTCCCCTACCCCCCCTTTGGAGATTTTTACCCCCTACCCCCCCTTTGGAGATTTTTACCCCATACCCCACTTTGGAGATTTTTACCCCCTACCCCCCCCCCCCCTTTAGAGATTTTTATCCCCTACCCCCCCTTTGGAGATTTTTACCCCCTACCCCCCCCCCCCCCCCCCTTTTGAGATTTTTACCCCCTACCCCCCTTTGGAGATTTTTACCCCATACCCCACTTTGGAGATTTTTACCCCCCCCTTTGGAGATTTTTACCCCCTAGCCCTCCTTTGAAGATTTTTACCCCCTACCCCCCCCCCCCCCTTCGGAGATTTTTACCCCCTACCCCCCCTTTGGAGATTATTACCCCATACCCAACTTTGGAGATTTTTACCACATACCCCCCCCCCCCCCCTTTAGAGATTTTTACCCCCTACCCCCCCTTTGGAGATTTTTACCCCTACCCCCCCTTTGGAGATTTTGACCCCCTACCCCCCTTTTTGAGATTTTTACCCCCTACCCCCCCCTTTGGAGATTTTTACCCCCTACCCCCCCTTTGGAGATTTTTACCCCCTACCCCCCCTTTTTGAGATTTTGACCCCCTACCCCCCCTTTGGATATTTTTACCCCCTACCCCCCCTTTGGAGATTTTTACCCCCTACCCCCCCCCCCCCCCCCCCCCCCCCTTTTTGAGATTTTTACCCCCTACCCCCCTTTGGAGATTTTTACCCCATACCCCACTTTGGAGATTTTTACCCCCCCCCCCTTTGGAGATTTTTACCCCCTAGCCCTCCTTTGAAGATTTTTACCCCCTACCCCCCCCCCCCCCCCCTTTGGAGATTTTTACCCCCTACCCCCCCTTTGGAGATTATTACCCCATACCCAACTTTGGAGATTTTTACCACATCCCCCCCCCCCCCCCCCTTTAGAGATTTTTACCCCCTACCCCCCCTTTGGAGATTTTTACCCCTACCCCCCCTTTGGAGATTTTTACCCCCTACCCCCCCTTTTGAGATTTTTACCCCCTACCCCCCCTTTGGAGATTTTTACCCCCTACCCCCCCTTTGGAGATTTTTACCCCCTACCCCCCCTTTGGAGATTTTTACCCCCTACCACCCCTTTTTGAGATTTTGACCCCCTACCCCCCCCTTTGGAGATTTTTACCCCCTACCCCCCCTTTGGAGATTTTTACCCCCTACCGCCCCTTTTGAGATTTTTACACCCTACCCCCCCTTTGGAGATTTTTACCACCTACCCCCCCCCCCCCCCCCCCCCCCCCTTTAGAGATTTTTACCCCCTACCCCCCCTTTGAAGATTTTTACCCCCTACCCCCCCCTTTGGAGATTTTTACCCCATACCCTACTTTGGAGATTTTTACTACCTACCCCCCCCCCCCCCCCCTTTAGAGATTTTTACCCCCTACCCCCCCTTTTGAGATTATTACCCCATACCCCACTTTGGAGATTTTTACCACATACCCCCCCCCCCCCCTTCGAGATTTTTACCCCCTACCCCCCTTTGGAGATTTTTAGCCCCTACCCCCCCTTTGGAGATTTTTACCCCCTACCCCCCTTTTGAGATTTTTACCCCGTACCCCCCCCCTTTGGAGATTTTTACCCCCTACCCCCCACTTTGGAGATTTTTACCCCCCCCCCCCCTTTGGAGATTTTTACCCCCTAGCCCTCCTTTGAAGATTTTTAGCCCCTACCCCCCCCCCCCCCCCCCCCCCCTTTGGAGATTTTTACCCCCTACCCACCCCTTTGGAGATTTTTACCCCCTACCCCCCCATTGAAGATTTTTACCCCCTACCCCCCCTTTTGAGATTTTTACCCCCTACCCCCTCTTTGGAGATTTTTACCCCCTACCCCCACTTTGAAGATTTTTACCCCCTACCCCCCCTTTGGAGATTTTTACCCCATACCCTACTTTGGAGATTTTTACTACCTACCCCCAACCCCCCCCCCCCCCCCCCCCCCCTTTAGAGATTTTTACCCCCTACCCCCCCTTTGGAGATTTTTACCCCATACCCCACTTTGGAGATTTTTACCACATACCCCCCCCCCCCTTTCGAGATTTTTACCCCCTACCCCCCCTTTGGAGATTTTTACCCCCTACCCCCCCCCCCCCCTTTGGAGATTTTTACCCCCTACCCCCCCTTTTGAGATTTTTACCCCCTACCCCTCCTTTGGAGATTTTTACCCCCTACCCCCCCTTTTGAGATTTTTACCCCCTACCCCCCCTTTGGAGATTTTTACCCCTACCCCCCCCCCCCCTTTGGAGATTTTTACCCCATACCCTACTTTGGAGATTTTTACTACCTACCCCCCCCCCCCCCCCCCCCCCTTTGGAGATTTTTATCCCCTACCCACCCCTTTTGAGATTTTTACCCCCTACCCCCCCCCCCCTTTGGAGATTTTTACCCCCTACCCCCCCCCCCCCCTTTGGAGATTTTTACCCCCTACCCCCCCCCCCCCCTTTTGAGATTTTTACCCCCTACCCCCCCCTTTGGAGATTTTTACCCCATACCCCACTTTGGAGATTTTTACCCCCCCCCTTTGGAGATTTTTACCCCCTAGCCCTCCTTTGAAGATTTTTACCCCCTACCCCCCCCCCCCCCCTTTGGAGATTTTTACCCCCTACCCCCCCTTTGTAGATTATTACCCCATACCCAACTTTGGAGATTTTTACAACATACCCCCCCCCCCCCCCCTTTAGAGATTTTTACCCCCTACCCCCCCTTTGGAGATTTTTACCCCTACCCCCCCTTTGGAGATTTTTACCCCCTACCCCCCCTTTTGAGATTTTTACCCCCTACCCCCCCTTTGGAGATTTTTACCCCCTACCCCCCCTTTGGAGATTTTTACCCCTACCCCCCCTTTGGAGATTTTTACCCCCTACCCCCCCTTTAGAGATTTTTACCCCCTACCCCCCCTTTGGAGATTTTTACCCCCTACCCCCCCTTTTTGAGATTTTTACCCCCTACCCCCCCCCCCCCCCCCCCCCCCCTTTGGAGATTTTTACCCCCTACCCCCCCTTTGGAGATTTTTACCCCCTACCCCCCCTTTTGAGATTTTTACCCCCTACCCCCCCCCCCCCCCTTTAGAGATTTTTACCCCCTACCCCCCCTTTGAAGATTTTTACCCCCTACCCCCCCCCTTTGCAGATTTTTACCCCATACCCTACTTTGGAGATTTTTACTACCTACCCCCCCCCCCCTTTAGAGATTTTTAACCCCTACCCCCCCTTTCGAGATTATTACCCCATACCCCACTTTGGAGATTTTTACCACATACCCCCCCCCCCCCCCCCCCCCCCCTTCGAGATTTTTACCCCCTACCCCCCCTTTGGAGATTTTTACCCCTACCCCCCCTTTGGAGATTTTGACCCCCTACCCCCCCTTTTGAGATTTTTACCCCCCCCCCCCTACCCCCCCCCCCCCCCCCCTTTGGAGATTTTTACCCCCTACCCCCCACTTTGGAGATTTTTACCCCCCCCCCCCCCTTTGGAGATTTTTACCCCCTAGCCCTCCTTTGAAGATTTTTAGCCCCTACCCCCCCCCCCCTTTGGAGATTTTTACCCCCTACCCACCCATTTGGAGATTTTTACCCCCTACCCCCCCTTTGAAGATTTTTACCCCCTACCCCCCCTTTTGAGATTTTTACCCCCTACCCCCC
Organism: Luzula sylvatica; assembly: GCA_946800325.1. Taxonomy (NCBI): domain Eukaryota; kingdom Viridiplantae; phylum Streptophyta; class Magnoliopsida; order Poales; family Juncaceae; genus Luzula; species Luzula sylvatica. The sequence continues at coordinate 66,810,413 of OX326960.1, read as the reverse complement.
CTTTGGAGATTTTTACCCCCTACCCCCCCTTTGAAGATTTTTACCCCCTACCCCCCCTTTGGAGATTTTTACCCCATACCCAACTTTGGAGATTTTTACTACCTACCCCCCCCCCCCCCCCCCCCCCCCCCCCCCTTTAGAGATTTTTACCCCCTACCCCCCCCTTTGGAGATTTTTACCCCATACCCCACTTTGGAGATTTTTACCACATACCCCCCCCCCCCCCCCCTTTCGAGATTTTTACCCCCTACCCCCCCTTTGGAGATTTTTACCCCCTACCCCCCCTTTGGAGATTTTTACCCCCTACCCCCCCTTTTGAGATTTTTTACCCCCTACCCCCCCTTTGGAGATTTTTACCCCCTACCCCCCCTTTTGAGATTTTTACCCCCTACCCCCCCTTTGGAGATTTTTACCCCCTACCCCCCCCCCCCCCCCCCTTTGGAGATTTTTACCCCATACCCTACTTTGGAGATTTTTAGTACCTACCCCCCCCCCCCCCCCCCCCTTTAGAGATTTTTACCCCCTACCCCACCTTTGGAGATTTTTACCCCCTACCCCCCTTTGGAGATTTTTACCCCCTACCCCCCCCCCCCCTTTGGAGATTTTTACCACCTACTGCCCCCCCCCCCCCCCTTTACAGATTTTTACCCCCTAGCCCCCCTTTGGAGATTTTTACCCCATACCCCACTTTGGAGATTTTGACCACCTAAACCCCCCCCCCTCCCTTTAGAGATTTTTACACCCTACCCCTCCTTTGAAGATTTTTTCCCCTACCCCCACTTTGGAGATTTTGACCACCTACACCACCCCCCCTTTAGAGATTTTTACACCCTACCCCTCCTTTGGATATTTTTACCCCCTACCCTTCCTTTGGAGATTTTTACCCCCTACCCTTCCTTTGGAGATTTTAACCCCCTACCCTTCCTTTAGAGATTTTTACCCCCTACCCCCCTTTGGATATTTTTACCCCCTACCCTTCCTTTGGAGATTTTTACCCCCTACCCCCCCCCCCCTTTGGAGATTTTTACCCCCTACCCCCCCTTTGAACATGTTTACCCCCTACCCCCCCCCCCCCCCCCGCCCCCCTTTGAAGATTTTAACCCCCTACCCCCCCTTTGGAGATTTTTACCCCCTACCCCCCCCTCCCCCTTTGGAGATTTTTACCCCCTACCCCCCCCCCCCCCCCCCCCCCCCCCCCCTTGGGAGATTTTTACCCCCTACCCCCCCTTTGGAGATTTTTATCCCCTACCCCCCCTTTGAAGATTATTACCCCCTACCCCCCCTTTGGAGATTTTAACCGCCTACCCCCCCTTCGGAGATTTTTACTCCCTACCCGCCCTTCCGAGATTTTTACCCCCTACCCCCCCCCCCCCTTTGGTGATTTTTACCCTCGTACCCCCCCTTTCGGAGATTTTTACCCCCACCCCCCCTTTGGATATTTTTACCGCCTACCCCCCCTTTGGAGATTTTTACCCCCTACCCCACTCTGGAGATTTTTAACACCTACCCCCCCCCCCCCCCCCCCCCCCCCCTTTAGAGATTTTTACCCCCTACCTACCCTTTGAAGATTTTTACCCCCTACCCCCCCTTTGGAGATTTTTACCCCTACCCCCCCCTTTGGAGATTTTTACCCCCTACCCCCCTTGGGAGATTTTTACCCCCTACCCCCCCACCCCCCCCCCCCCCCCCCTTCGGATATTTTTACCCCCTACCCCCCCATTGGAGATTTTTACCCCCAACCCCCCCTATGGAGATTTTTACTCCCTACCCCCCCCCCCCCCCCCCCCCCCTTTAGAGATTTTTACCCCTACTCACCCCTTTGGAGATTTTGACCCTCCTACCCCCCTTTCGGAGATTTTTACCACCACCCCCCCCCTTTGGGGATTTTTGCCGCCTACCCCACTTTGGAGATTTTTACCACCTACCCCCTCCCCCCCACCTTTAGAGATTTTTACCCCCTACCCCCCCTTTGGAGATTTTTACCCCTTACCCCCCATTTGGAGATTTTTACTCCCTACCCCCCCTTTGGAGATTTTTGCCCCTTACCCCACCTTCGGAGATTTTTACTCCCTACACCCCCCCCCCCCCCTTCCGAGATTTTTACCCCCTACCCCCCCTTTGGATATTTTTACCCCCTAACCCCCCCCCCCCCCGTTTGGAGATTTTTACCCCCTACCCCACCTTTGGAGATTTTTTACCCCCTACCCCCCCCTTCGGAGATTTTTACCCCCTACCCCCCCTTTGGAGATTTTTACCCCCTACCACCCCTTTGGAGATTTTTACCCCCTACCCCCCCCCCCTTTTGAGATTTTTACCCCCTACCCCCCTTTGGAGATTTTTACCCCCTACCCCCAACTTTGGAGATTTTTACCCCTCCACCCCCCCCCCCCCCCCCCCCCCCCCTTTGGAGATTTTTACCCCCTACCCCCCCTTTGGAGAATTTTACCCCCTAGCCCTCCTTTGAAGATTTTTACCCCCTACCCCCCCCCCCCCCCCCCCCCTTTGGAGATTTTTACCCCCTACCCACCCCTTTGGAGATTTTTACCCCCTACCCCCCCTTTGAAGATTTTTACCGCCTACCCCCCCCCCCCCCCCCCCCCTCATTTTGAGATTTTTACCCCCTACCCCCCCTTTGGAGATTTTTACCCCATACCCCACTTTGGAGATTTTTACCACAGACCCCCCCCCCCCCTTTCGAGATTTTTACCCCCTACCCCCCCTTTGGAGATTTTTACCCCCTACCCCCCCTTTGGAGATTTTTACCCCCTACCCCGCCTTTTGAGATTTTTACCCCCTACCCCCCCTTTAGAGATTTTTACCCCCTACCCCCCCTTTTGAGATTTTTACCCCCTACCCCCCCTTTGGAGATTTTTACCCCCTACCCCCCCCCCCCTTTGGAGATTTTTACCCCATACCCTACTTTGGAGATTTTTACTACCTACCCCCCCCCCCCCCCCCCCCCCCCCCCCCTTAGAGATTTTTACCCCCTACCCCACCTTTGGAGATTTTTACCCCATACCCCACTTTGGAGATTTTTACCCCCTACCCCCCCCCCCTATGGAGATTTTTACCACCTACCACCCCCCCTTTACAGATTTTTACCCCCTAGCCCCCCTTTGGAGATTTTTACCCCATACCCCACTTTCGAGATTTTGACCACCTACACCCCCCCCCCCCCCTTTAGAGATTTTTACACCCTACCCCTCCTTTGAAGATTTTTTCCCCTACCCCCACTTTGGAGATTTTGACCACCTACACCCCCCCCCCCCCCCTTTAGAGATTTTTACACCCTACCCCTCCTTTGAAGATTTTTCCCCTACCCCCCCTTGGGAGATTTAAACCCCTACCCCCCCCCCCCCTTTAGAGATTTTTACCCCCTACCCCCCTTTGGATATTTTTACCTACTACCCTTGCTTTGGAGATTTTTACCCCCTACCCCCCCCCCCCCCTTTGGAGATTTTTACCCCCTACCCCCCTTTGGAGATTTTTACCCCCTACCCCCACTTTGAAGATGTTTACCCCCTACCCCCCCCCCCCCCCTTTGAAGATTTTAACCCCCTACCCCCCCTTTGGAGATTTTTACCCCCCCCCCCCTTTGGAGATTTTTACCCCCCCCCCCCCCCCCCTTTGGAGATTTTTACCCCCCCCCCCCCCCCCCCCCTTTGAAGATTTTTACCCCCTACCCCCCCTTTGGAGATTTTAACCGCCTACCCCCCCTTCCGAGATTTTTACCCCCTACCCCCCCCCCCCCCTTTGGAGATTTTTACCCTCCTACCCCCCTTTCGGAGATTTTTACCCCCACCCCCCCTTTGGATATTTTTACCCCCTACCTACCCTTTGAAGATTTTTACCCCCTACCCCCCCTTTGGAGATTTTTACCCCCTACCCCCCCTTGGGAGATTTTTACCCCCTACCCCCCACCCCCCCCCCCCCCCCCCCCCCTTCGGAGATTTTTACCCCCTACCCCCCCTTGGGAGATTTTTACCCCCTACCCCCCTTTGGAGATTTTTACCCCCTACCCCCCCTTTGGAGATTTTTACCCCCTACCCCCCCTTTTGAGATTTTTACCCCCTACCCCCCCTTGGAGATTTTTACCCACTACCCCCCCAACCCCCCCCCCCCCCCCCCTTTTGAGATTTGTACCCCCTACCCCCACTTTGGAGATTTTTACCCCCTACCCCCCCTTTGGAGATTTTTACCCCATACCCTACTTTGGAGATTTTTACTACCTACCCCCCCCCCCCCCCCCCCCCCCTTTAGAGATTTTTACCCCCTACCCCACCTTTGGAGATTTTTACCCCATACCCCACTTTGGAGATTTTTACCCCCTACCCCCCTTTGGAGATTTTTACCCCCTACCCCCCCTATGGAGATTTTTACCACCTACCACCCCCCCCCCCTTTACAGATTTTTACCCCCTAACCCCCCCTTTGGAGTTTTTTACCGCCTACCCCCCTTTGGAGATTTTTACCCCCTACCCCCCCCCCCCCCCTTGGGACATTTATACCCCCTACCCCCCCCCCCCCCCCCTTCGGAGATTTTTACCCTCTACCCCCCCTTTGAAGATTTTTACCCCCAACCCCCCCTATGGAGATTTTTACTACCTACCCCCCCCCCCCCCCCCCCTTTAGAGATTTTTACCCCCTACCCCCCCTTTCGAGATTATTACCCCATACCCCACTTTGGAGATTTTTACCACATACCCCCCCCCCCCCCCTTCGAGATTTTTACCCCCTACCCCCCCTTTGGAGATTTTTACCCCCTACCCCCCCTTTGGAGATTTTTACCCCCTACCCCCCCTTTTGAGATTTTTAACCCCTACCCCCCCCCCCCCCCCCCCCCCCCTTTGGAGATTTTTACCCCCTACCCCCCACTTTGGAGATTTTTACCCCCCCCCCCCCCTTTGGAGATTTTTACCCCCTAGCCCTCCTTTGAAGATTTTTAGCCCCTACCCCCCCCCCCCCCTTTGGAGATTTTTACACCCTACCCACCCATTTGGAGATTTTTACCCCCTACCCCCCCTTTGAAGATTTTTACCCCCTACCCCCCCTTTTGAGATTTTTACCCCCTACCCCCCCTTTGGAGATTTTTACCCCCTACCCCCCCTTTGAAGATTTTTACCCCCTACCCCCCCTTTGGAGATTTTTACACCATACCCAACTTCGGAGATTTTTACTACCTACCCCCCCCCCCCCCCCCCCTTTAGAGATTTTTACCCCCTACCCCCCCGTTGGAGATTTTTACCCCCCCCCCCCCCCCCCTTTGGAGATTTTTACCCCCTAGCCCTCCTTTGAAGATTTTTAGCCCCTACCCCCCCCCCCCCCCCCCCCCCCCCCTTTGGAGATTTTTACACCCTACCCACCCATTTGGAGATTTTTACCCCCTACCCCCCCTTTGAAGATTTTTACCCCCTACCCCCCCTTTTGAGATTTTTACCCCCTACCCCCCCTTTGGAGATTTTTACCCCCTACCCCCCCTTTGAAGATTTTTACCCCCTACCCCCCCTTTGGAGATTTTTACACCATACCCAACTTCGGAGATTTTTACTACCTACCCCCCCCCCCCCCCCCCCCCCCCCCCCCTTTAGAGATTTTTACCCCCTACCCCCCCGTTGGAGATTTTTACCCCATACCCCACTTTGGAGATTTTTACCACATACCCCCCCCCCCCCCTTTCGAGATTTTTACCCCCTACCCCCCCCTTTGGAGATTTTTACCCCCTACCCCCCCTTTGGAGATTTTTACCCCCTACCCCCCCTTTTGAGATTTTTTACCCCCTACCCCCCCTTTGGAGATTTTTACCCCCTACCCCCCCTTTTGAGATTTTTACCCCCTACCCCCCCTTTGGAGATTTTTACCCCCTACCCCCCCCTTTGGAGATTTTTACCCCATACCCTACTTTGGAGATTTTTACTACCTACCCCCCCCCCCCCCCCCCCCCCCCCCCCCTTTAGAGATTTTTACCCCCTACCCCACCTTTGGAGATTTTTACCCCATACCCCACTTTGGAGATTTTTACCCCCTACCCCCCTTTGGAGATTTTTACCCCCTACCCCCCCCCCCCCCCCCCCCCCATGGAGATTTTTACCACCCCCCCCCCCCCCCTTTACAGATTTTTACCCCCTAGCCCCCCTTTGGAGATTTTTACACCATACCCCACTTTGGAGATTTTGACCACCTACACCCCCCCTCCCTTTAGAGATTTTGACACCCTACCCCTCCTTTGGAGATTTTTACCCCCTACCCCCCCCCCCCCCCCCCTTTGGAGATTTTTACCCCCTACCCCCCCTTTGGAGATACCCCCTACCCCCCCCCCCCCCCTTTGAAGATTTTTACCCCCTACCCCCCCTTTGGAGATTTTAACAGACTACCCCCCCTTTGGAGATTTTTACCCCCTACCCCCCCTTGGGAGATTTTTACCCCCTACCCCCCCCCCCCCCCCCCCCCCCCCCCTTCGGATATTTTTACCCCCTACCCCCCCATTGGAGATTTTTACCCCCAACCCCCCTATGGAGATTTTTACTACCTACCCCCCCCCCCCCCCCCCCCCCCCTTTAGAGATTTTTACCCCTACTCACCCCTTTGGAGATTTTGACCCTCCTACCCCCCTTTCGGAGATTTTTACCACCACTCCCCCCCTTTGGGGATTTTTGCCGCCTACCCCACTTTGGAGATTTTTACCACCTACCCCCTCCCCCCCACCTTTAGAGATTTTTACCTCCTACCCCCCCTTTGGAGATTTTTACCCCCTACCCCCCCTTTGGAGATTTTTACTCCCTACCCCCCCTTTGGAGATTTTTGCCCCTTACCCCACCTTCGGAGATTTTTACTCCCTACACCCCCCCCCCTTCCGAGATTTTTACCCCCTACCCCCCCTTTGGATATTTTTACCCCCTAACCCCCCCCCCCCCCCCCCCCCCCCGTTTGGAGATTTTTACCCCCTACCCCACCTTTGGAGATTTTTTACCCCCTACCCCCCCCTTCGGAGATTTTTACCCCCTACCCCCCCTTTGGAGATTTTTAACCCCTACCCCCCCCCCCCTTTGGAGATTTTTACCCCCTACCCCCCCCCCCCCCCCCCCCCCCCCCTTTTGAGATTTTTACCCCCTACCCCCCCTTTGGAGATTTTTACCCCCTAGCCCTCCTTTGAAGATTTTTACCCCCTACCCCCCCCCCCCCCCCCCCCTTTGGAGATTTTTACCCCCTACCCACCCCTTTGGAGATTTTTACCCCCTACCCCCCCTTTGAAGATTTTTACCGCCTACCCCCGCCCCCCCTTTTGAGATTTTTACCCCCTACCCCCCCTTTGGAGATTTTTACCCCATACCCCACTTTGGAGATTTTTACCACATACCCCCCCCCCCCCCTTTCGAGATTTTTACCCCCTACCCCCCCTTTGGAGATTTTTACCCCCTACCCCCCCTTTGGAGATTTTTACCCCCTACCCCGCCTTTTGAGATTTTTACCCCCTACCCCCCCTTTGGAGATTTTTACCCCCTACCCCCCCTTTTGAGATTTTTACCCCCTACCCCCCCTTTGGAGATTTTTACCCCCTACCCCCCCCCCCCTTTGGAGATTTTTACCCCATACCCTACTTTGGAGATTTTTACTACCTACCCCCCCCCCCCCTTAGAGATTTTTACCCCCTACCCCACCTTTGGAGATTTTTACCCCATACCCCACTTTGGAGATTTTTACCCCCTACCCCCCCCCCCCCCCCCCCCCCCATGGAGATTTTTACCACCTACCACCCCCCCTTTAGAGATTTTTACCCCCTAGCCCCCCTTTGGAGATTTTTACCCCATACCCCACTTTGGAGATTTTGACCACCTACACCCCCCCCCCCCCCTTTAGAGATTTTTACACCCTACCCCTCCTTTGAAGATTTTTTCCCCTACCCCCACTTTGGAGATTTTGACCACCTACACCCCCCCCCTTTAGAGATTTTTACACCCTACCCCTCCTTTGAAGATTTTTCCCCTACCCCCCCCTTGGGAGATTTAAACCCCTACCCCCCCCCCCCCCCCCTTTAGAGATTTTTACCCCCTACCCCCCTTTGGATATTTTTACCTACTACCCTTCCTTTGGAGATTTTTACCCCCTACCCCCCCCCCCCCTTTGGAGATTTTTACACCCTACCCCCCCTTTGGAGATTTTTACCCCCTACCCCCACTTTGAAGATGTTTACCCCGTACCCGCCCCCCCCCCCCCCCCCCCCCCCCTTTGAAGATTTTAACCCCCTACCCCCCCTTTGGAGATTTTTACCCCCTACCCCCCCCCCCCCCCCCCCCCCTTTTGAGATTTTTACCCCCTACCCCCCCCCCCCCCCCCCCTTTGGAGATTTTTACCCCCTACCCCCCCTTTGGAGATTTTTACCCCCTACCCCCCCCCCCCCCCTTTGAAGATTTTTACCCCCTACCCCCCCCTTTGGAGATTTTAACCGCCTACCCCCCCTTCGGAGATTTTTACTCCCTACCCCCCCTTCCGAGATTTTTACCCCCTACCCCCCCCCCCCCCCCCCCCCCCCCTTTGGAGATTTTTACCCTCCTACCCCCCTTTCGGAGATTTTTACCCCCACCCCCCCTTTGGATATTTTTACCCCCTACCTACCCTTTGAAGATTTTTACCCCCTACCCCCCCTTTGGAGATTTTTACCCCCTACCCCCCCTTGGGAGATTTTTACCCCCTACCCCCCACCCCCCCCCCCCCCCCCTTCGGAGATTTTTACCCCCTACCCCCCCTTGGGAGATTTTTACCCCCTACCCCCCTTTGGAGATTTTTACCCCCTACCCCCCCTTTGGAGATTTTTACCCCCTACCCCCCATTTGGAGATTTTTACCCCCTACCCCCCCTTGGAGATTTTTACCCACTACCCCCCCCAACCCCCCCCCCCCCCCCCCCCCCCTTTTGAGATTTGTACCCCCTACCCCCACTTTGGAGATTTTTACCCCCTACCCCCCCTTTGGAGATTTTTACCCCATACCCTACTTTGGAGATTTTTACTACCTACCCCCCCCCCCCCCCCCCCCCCCCTTTAGAGATTTTTACCCCCTACCCCACCTTTGGAGATTTTTACCCCATACCCCACTTTGGAGATTTTTACCCCCTACCCCCCTTTGGAGATTTTTACCCCCTACCCCCCCTATGGAGATTTTTACCACCTACCACCCCCCCTTTACAGATTTTTACCCCCTAACCCCCCCTTTGGAGTTTTTTACCGCCTACCCCCCTTTGGAGATTTTTACCCCCTACCCCCCCCTTGGGACATTTATACCCCCTACCCCCCCCCCCCCCCCCCCCCCCCTTCGGAGATTTTTACCCTCTACCCCCCCTTTGAAGATTTTTACCCCCAACCCCCCCTATGGAGATTTTTACTACCTACCCCCCCCCCCCCCCCCCCCCCCTTTAGAGATTTTTACCCCTACTCACCCCTTTGGAGATTTTGACCCTCCTACCCCCCCTTTCGGAGATTTTTACCCCACCCCCCCTTTGGGGATTTTTACCGCGTACCCCACTTTGGAGATTTTTACCACCTACCCCCTCCCCCCCACCTTTAGAGATTTTTACCCCCTTCCTCCCCTTTGGAGATTTTTACCCCCTACCCCCCCTTTGGAAATTTTAACCCCCTACCCCCCCTTTGGATCTTTTAACCCCCTACCCCCGCTTTGGAGATTTTTGCCCCCTACCCCCCCCCCCCCCCCCCTTCGGAGATTTTTACTCCCTACCCCCCCTTCCGAGATTTTTACCGCCTACCCCCCCTTTGGAGATTTTTACCCCTACCCCCCCTTGGGAGATTTTTACCCCCTACCCCCCTTTGGAGATTTTTACCCCCTACCCCCCCTTTGAAGATTTTTACCCCTACCCCCCCTTTGGAGATTTTAACCCCGTACCCCCCCTTTGGAGTTTTTACCCCCTACCCCCCCCCCCCCCCCCCCCCCCCCCCCCCCTTTGGAGATTTTTACCCCCTACCCCCCCTTGGGAGATTTTTACCCCCTACCCCCCTTTGCAGATTTTTACCCCCTACCCCCCCTTTGGAGATTTTTAGCCCCTACCCCCCCCCCCACCCCCATTGGAGATTTTTTACCCCCTACCCCCCTTTGGAGATTTTTACCCCCCCCCCCCCCCCCCCCCCCCCCCCTTCAGAGTTTTTTACCACCTACCCCCCCCCCCCCCCCCCCCCCTTTGGAGATTTTTACCCCCTACCCCCCCCCCCCCCCCCCCCCTTTAGAGATTTTTACCCATACCCCACCCTTTGGAGATTTTTACCCTCCTACCCCCCTTTCGGAGATTTTTACCCCCACCCCCCCCCCCCCCCCCCCCCCCCTTTGGAGATTTTTACCCCCTACCCCCCCCCCCCCCCCCCCCCCCCCCACCCCCCCTTTGGAGATTTTTACCCCCACCCACCCTTTGGAGAGTTTTACCCCCTACCCCCCCCCCCCCCCCCCTTCAAAGATTTTTACTCCCTACCCCCCCTTCCGAGATTTTTGCCCCCTACCCTCCCACCCCCTTTAAAAAATATCTTCTTTGAACTTTTTGAAGGTGTCAGACTTCATTTTTTGTATTTTTAAGAAATTTTTGAAAAAATTGAAATTTGTGTGTGTTAGTCTTCAATTACGGAGTATTTTGAGTATTTCATGAAAATTGAGTATTTTGCTTATGTTACACTTCAATTTTAACATTCTTTTAAAAAATATCTTTATTTAATTTATTTTAAGGTGTTAGACTTCATTTTTTGCATTCTTAAGAAATTTTTGAAAAAATTTAAATTTTTGTGTGTTAGTCTTCAATTACGGAGTATTTTGAGTATGACATGAAAATTGAGTATTTTGCTTATGTGACACTTCAATTTTTACTTTTTTTTTAAAAAATATCTTCATTGAATTTTTTGAAGGTGTTAGACTTCAGTTTTTTGCATTTTTAAGAAATTTTTGAAAAAATTGAAATTTGTGTGTGTTAGTCTTCAATTACGGAGTATTTTGAGTATGACATGAAAATTGAGTTTTTTTTCTTGTGTTACACTTCAATTTTAACATTATTTTAAAAAATATCTTCACTGAATTTTTTGAAGGTGTTGGACTTCAGTTTTTTGCATTTTTGTGAAATGTTTTAAAAAATTGAAATTTGTGTGTGTTAGTCCTCAATTACGAAGTATTTTGAGTATGACATGAAAATTGAGTATTTCGCTTATGTTACACTTCAATTTTAACATTCTTTTAAAAAATATCTTCATTGAATTTTTTTTAACGTGTTAGACTTCATTTTTTGCATTCTTAAGAAATTTTTGAAAAAATTGAAATTTGTGTGTGTTAGTCTTCAATTACGGAGTATTTTGAGAATGACATGAAAATTGAGTAATTTTCTTATGTTACACTTAAATTTTTACTTTTTTTTAAAAAATATCTTCATTGAATTTTTCGAAGGTGGTTAGACTTCAGTTTTTTGAATTTTTAAGAAATTTTAGAAAAAATTGAAATTTGAGTGTGTGTTAGTCTTCAATTACGGAGTATTTTGAGTATGACATGAAAATTGAGTTTTTTTCTTGTGTTACACATCATTTTTAACATTATTTAAAAAAATATATTCGTTGCATTTTTTGAAGGTGTTAGACTTCATTTTTTGCATTTTTAAGAAATTTTTGAAAAAATTAACATTTGTGTGTCTAAGTCTTCGGTTACGGAGTATTTTGAGTATGACATGAAAATTGAGTATTTTACTTATGTTACAATTAAATTTTAACATTCTTTTAAAAAATATCTTCATTGAATTTATTGAAGGTGTTAGACTTAATTTTTTGCATTTTTAAGAATTTTTTGGAAAAATTGAAATTTGTGTGTGTTAGTCTTCAATTACGGAGTATTTTGAGTATGACATGAAAATTGAGTATATTGCTTATGTTAGACTTCAATTTTTACATTTTTTTAAACAATATCTTCAATGAAATTTTTTTGAAGGTGTTAGATGATGAGCGGGTTTTTGTCGTGTAAAATATCGTTGTGTTAAAAACCCCGAACAATCAACAAAATTTGTAATCTAAGTTTGTACAGTGGCAAATGTATAGATTCGTTCCACGGGGAGCAATTGCGTCAAAATTTGGATCAAAATGGATGAGAAATAACGAAGAAAATTCACAGAAGATAGTCCGTTACAACGGAAGTAAGTTCCGTTACAACGCACTTGAGTGAATTTTCTGGCGCTAGTGTGAGATGAACGTCCGTTACAACGGATGAAACTCCGTTATAACGCACTAAACTTGTCCTCAAGTATAACAAATCGAAAATTCCTAAAAGAGGGATAATAGAGAGATACAACCTTTGATGCGTGGGCGTGCCTCCCTCGCTAGCGCTCTTGTTTAACGTCTTGAGCTCGACTTGGCCGAGCTCATCATTGTGAGGTGTCGTTGGGCTCTAGAGCTTGCTCCTCCATCCACCCGGTTTCGAAATTTGCGTGGTAGTGCTTGAGTCGATGGCCGTTCACTTTGAACGTTTTGTTCGTTTCTTCGCTTCGAATTTCGACAACCCCAAATGTAGTCACATTGGTGACCACAAAAGGGCCGATCCATCGGGACCGAAGTTTCCCTGGGAAAAGTTTGAGACGAGAGTTGAATAACAACACTCTTTCCCCTACTTGGAATTCTTTCTTTTGAATCATTCGGTCATGAAATCTTTTGGCCTTTGCTTTGCACAAGCTCGAATAGTCGTAGGCCTCTTGCCGGAATTCGTCTAGCTCGAGCAATTGGAGCTTACGTGCCGATGCGTCCTTCGGGTAGTCGAGGGCCAATTGCTTGATCGCCCAAAAGGCTTTGTGCTCTAATTCGACCGGGAGATGGCACGCCTTTCCGTACACGAGTTTAAAAGGAGTCATACCTATTGGTGTTTTGAAAGCGGTACGATACGCCCAAAGTGCGTCGCCTAGTCGAGAACTCCAATCCTTTCGTGTCGGGTTCACCACTTTCTCCAAAATAGATTTTATTTCTCGATTCGAAACCTCCGCTTGGCCGTTTGTTTGAGGATGATACGCGGTGGAGGTTCGATGGCTCACATGGTATTTCTCGAGGAGGCCTTGGAGATATCGATTGCAAAAATGGGAGCCTCGATCGCTTATAAGAACTCTTGGTATGCCGAATCGTTGAAAGATATTTCTCTTCAAAAAGTCCACCACCGTTTTCGAATCCGCATGCTTGGTTGGTACCGCCTCCACCCATTTTGTCACGTAATCTACACACAACAAGATGTAAGTATAGCCAAAAGACGATGGAAACGGGCCCATGAAATCAATGCCCCAAATATCGAATGGTTCACACACATAGATTGAATTGAGGGGCATTTGATTTCTACGGCTCAAGTTCCCCGTCTTTTGGCAATTTTCACAACCTTTCACAAAGTTTGCAACGTCTTTATGCAAGGTTGGCCAATAAAATCCACATTCTTGTACCTTGTGTGTGGTACGTGCGATACCGAAATGTCCACCACATTGTAATGTATGACAAAAAGAAAGAATAGATTGTACCTCACTTTGGTGAACGCATTTTCGAATTACTTGGTCAGCACAAATGCGGAAAAGGAGCGGGTCTTCCCAAACGTAGAATCGCGCATTGCTTTTCATCTTGTCGCGTTGCGCCTTGGAGAAGCTCGGGGGAAATCTCTTCGTGACGATGTAGTTTGCAAGGTCGGCGTACCATGGTGCTTCGACTTGGGCCGCAAGAACGTGTTCTTCGGGGAATTCCTCGCGAATCGGAACGAGATCTTCGATCTTCAATGGAAGCCGACTCAAATGATCCGCCACGAGATTCTCGCATCCCTTTTTGTCCTTGATCTCGAGGTTGAATTCTTGAAGCAAAAGGATCCATCGGAGCAATCTCGGTTTGCACTCCTTCTTCTTCATCAAGTGTCTCAACGCGCCGTGATCCGAAAAGACTATCACTTTCGTACCTAAAAGATAAGAACGAAATTTCTCCAATGCAAACACAATTGCGAGGAGTTCCTTTTCGGTGGTGGTGTAGTTTCGTTGGGCATTGTCGAGAGACTTTGAGGCGTAGGCGATGACGTGAGGGTCTTTTCCTTCTCTTTGGCCAAGTACCGCCCCCACACTTGTGTCGCTTGCGTCACACATTATTTCGAATGGTAGCTCCCAATTTGGCGACTTGATGATTGGTGCGGAGCAAAGCTTCTCTTTCAAATCGTCGAAGGATCTCTTGCACTTTTCCCCGAACTCGAATTTTTCGTCTTTCTTCAATAGTTGGCACATTGGTTGGGCGAGTTTGGAGAAATCTTTGATGAAGCGCCTATAGAATCCCGCATGGCCAAGAAAGGATCGCACGTCTTTTACCGTCTTTGGATACGGAAGTGTCTTGATTACGTCGATTTTCGCCTTGTCGACTTCCATTCCTTTCTCCGAGATCAAATGACCTAATACAATTCCATTGCTCACCATGAAGTGGCATTTCTCAAAATTTAAGACAAGGTTAGATTCAATGCATTTCTCGAGTATTTGGGACAAGTGATCTAGACACGAGTCGAATGAGTCCCCAAATACCGAGAAATCATCAATAAAAACTTCAATGAATTTGGAAATATAATCGGAGAAAATAGAAAGCATACACCTTTGAAATGTGCCGGGAGCATTACATAGCCCGAATGGCATGCGTCGGTACGCGAAGGTACCAAACGGGCACGTGAATGTGGTCTTCTCTTGATCTTCGGGTGCGACCGGTATTTGGAAATATCCCGAAAATCCATCGAGGAAGCAATAGAATGGATTTCCCGCGAGTCTTTCTAACATTTGATCGATGAATGGAAGCGGAAAGTGATCCTTCTTTGTCGCCTTATTAAGCCTTCGATAATCGATGCAAACTCGCCACCCGTTTTGAACTCGAGTCGGTACTTGATCGCCTTCATCGTTCTCAACTATCGTCATCCCCGTTTTCTTTGGCACCACGTGTATGGGTGAGACCCATTTCGAATCGGCGATGGGGTAGATTATTCCGGCGTCGAGTAGCTTGATCACCTCTTTCTTTACAACTTCCATCATTGGCGGATTGAGCCGCCTTTGTGGTTCTCGCGAGGGCTTAGCATCGTCCTCGAGAAAGATTCGGTGTGTGCACATGGAGGGGGAGATGCCCGGAATGTCGGAGAGTGTCCACCCGAAAGCCTTCTTATTCCTTTTTAGCATTTCGATGAGTTTTTCTTCTTGCTCCTTTGCTAGGTTCGAGGCGATTATCACCGGCAAAGTTTCCGCTTCATCGAGAAAAGCATACTTTAGTCCAATAGGTAATTTTTTTAATTCTAACCTTGGAGCTTGTTCGATTGAAGGTGGAGCTCTTTGCATCGGGATTTCGAGGTCTCTTAGAAAGAGTGCTTGATCTATGCTTCGTTCTTCTTCCAACTCCGACTCGATTTCGAATGTAGGATTGTCACATCCTTCAAATTCTTCGAACAAAGGGTTTGAGCTCCATTGAAAGTTTTCGAGAGAGCTATCCATGACTTCTTGTACACAATCGTCGATCACGTCCATAGCACTTAAGTTGAGTGTACCTACAATGGGTTCTTTTAGTTTGTCAAAAATATTGAATTTGATTACCTCATCATCGAACTCCATCGTGAGCTCTCCCGCGTGTACATCGATTTTTGTGCGCGCCGTCTTCAAAAATGGCCGTCCAAGGAGAATCGGGGTTGAATCGTTACTCCCCTCATTCATGTCCAACACGTAGAAGTCCGCTGGGAAATAAAGTCCATTCACCGTTACGATCACATCTTCGACTACCCCCACCGGCTTTGTCGTAGATCTATCGGCCAATTGAATTACTACTTGTGTATCGTCGAGAGGGCCGAGATCTAGGGTTTTGAAAACCGAGAAGGGCATTACATTAATGGATGCGCCCAAATCAAGCATGCATTTCGGTAATTCATGTTGCCCGATTTTGCATGGAATGGCAAACATCCCCGGATCTTTGTGCTTTTGAGGGAGTCTCAAAATCGCCGAAACACTCTCCCCCACACTTATTAATTCATCTCCTTTTCTCTTTCTTTTATTCGTGCACAATGCCTTGAGGTATTTTGCCAAACGAGGCACGTCTTTGATTGCTTCGAGTAGAGGAATGTTTACCTCCACTTTCTTTAAGATGGCAAGCACGTCGTTGTTCGATTCGATTGGCTTTGGGAGACGACTCAGGAAAGGTGGTTTGACTTGAGTCGATTCGGTTTCTAGTTCTTGAGTTGGTAATGTCGCGGCTTGAGTCGGACTCTCTTTCGGTACCGGTACCTCGAGCTCCTTTTCTTCTTGTACCTCCTTGCTCTTCGAACTTTCGCCCACCTCTTTACCGCTTCGGAGCGATATTGCGTTCACATGCCTTTGCTCGGAAGGAGCCAAAGATTGAGATTGGAGTCGAGATGTACCTTGAGATTCGATTACGTTTACTCGAGTGGCAATTTGATTGATTTGAGTCTCCAAGTTGCCCACATGGCGATTTGTGTTCGAGATCTCTTGTCTTACACTTGTCACATCTTGCTTCACAACTCCAATATCTTGCTTTATTGAGTTCATGTTTTTCTCGTTTTTGTCGATTTTTCCGTTCATTGATTGCATCATTGACATCATTCCTTCCATCATTTGCTTCATTTCTTGATTCGGGTCTTGAGTTGGAAACGATTTTTGAACCGCTTGAGTCGCATTTGGATGTTGGTACGTGGCCGGTTTTGCAACCGCTTGTCGGTATGGATCGGGTTGAGCATTGTTGGGATTCGACCAACTAAAGTTAGGATGGTTGCGGAGATTAGGGTTATACGAGTTCGAGGCGTCGAATTTCTTGTAAACGGCATTCGCATCTTCGATCACACTCGGGCACTCATCGGTGTGGTGTGTATTTGCGAGGCAAACCCCACATGTTTTCGTTTCCTCCTTACCCAAAGCCTTCATGATGATCTCGAGCTTGTTGTTAAGCATGTCGACATTGAGGTCGCTACACGCATTAACTCGGTATTCAACATTCCTTCTTGATTGAGAATTGGTTGCCATTACTTCGAGTAGCTTCTTAATCTCTTCGAGATCTTTGTTCGCGATACTTCCTCCCGCGGATGCGTTGAGGAATTGACTCTCGGAGTATCCTAGCCCTTGTATAAATTGCTCGTATAGGTAATGGATTGCGACATTGTGGCTTGGACATTCCTACATCAAACGATTGAATCGATCGTAATACTCGTGGAGAGCTTCGTTTGGCTTTTGCGTGATTGCTAGAAGTTCTCGCCTAATTGCCGCCAATCTCGAATGCGAGTAGTATTTCTCCTTGAAACGCCTAGCCACTTCATTGAAATCGAGGGGTCATGGTAGGTTGTAGAACCAATCTTTCGGTCCTTCACCTAGTGAATAAGGGAAAATAAGAAGTAGAATATCGTTAAATGCTTCATAATTTGCATAGATGTTTAGTTGAATTTTAAAATCTTTCAAATGCTTGTGTGGGTTTTCGGTTGCTTTGCATTGAAAGATGGGTAAAGAGCCAATGATGCTCGGATCGGCTTTAAAGTTCGGTATATTCGGCCTAATAAAATTGTAATTATCTTCTATGATATTTGGGGCCACTAATTCCTTTAATGTTTTCGGTCTTGGAATCCTAGTTTCATCATCCATGTTTGAATTTAAATGAGTAGAGAGAGAAGAAAAAGTTTGAGTTTGAAGTTGAGGTTCGTCTTGATCTTCTTGTGTCGGTTCCTTGCTCTTCTTAGAGCTCTTGTTCCTTCTTTCGATTTCCTTGACAAATGGAAGTAATTCGCCTTTTCGCGATCTTGTGTTGTGCATAAAGCTTTCTTCTTTCACCTAGATTGTCACAAAAGTAACAAAGAAGTGAGTAAACAAATTTATGAATTTAAATCTCAAGTTTCGATCTAAAATATTGACTTAAACACCGCTCCCCGGCAGCGGCGCCATTTGATGAGCGGGTTTTTGTCGTGTAAAATATCGTTGTGTTAAAAACCCCGAACAATCAACAAAATTTGTAATCTAAGTTTGTACAGTGGCAAATGTATAGATTCATTCCACGGGGAGCAATTGCGTCAAAATTTGGATCAAAATGGATGAGAAATAACGAAGAAAATTCACAGAAGATAGTCCGTTACAACGGAAGTAAGTTCCGTTACAACGCACTTGAGTGAATTTTCTGGCGCTAGTGTGAGATGAACGTCCGTTACAACGGATGAAACTCCGTTATAACGCACTAAACTAGTCCGTTATAACGAACAGTGGTTGCGTTGCAACGGATTGGTTAATCCGTTACAACGGACCTCAATTTCCGTTACAACGCACTAGTATTGAACTATTAAAGTGGAAATCCTGGTGAGTCCGTTACAACGGAGTTAAGTTGCGTTACAACGGAGTACCAACAGACTGAAAGTCAGGTACAAACCGTTGAGTCCGTTGTAACGCAGTTCAAGTTCCGTTATAACGGAAGTTTTTCTGGAATTCTGGTGTGAGTTTTGATTTGAGACTTGAATTAAAGGTTTGTTTTGAGATTGAATTAAGTACGATTAAACTGAGTTTTAAGGCAGAAATTGAGAGCAAAAACTTAAGTAAAAGAGAAAGTTTTAGAACAAAGATTCGATTCAAGTAAACAAGAAACTAAAGATTCATTAAACCGAGAATTCTTTACACAAACCCAATTTCGAATTTAAACTACAAGAATTACAAGAAAGGAAAGAAAACACCTAGAGAGATGAAGGAAGCTTCGAGTCTCGTCTTGGATGCCTTCTCCGTTGCTTGAGATGCTAGAAAGCTAGTCGCCTCACACAACGTTTCCTTTCGTACCGATCCACTCGCCAATCGAAGAAAGCTCCGTACCGGTTGAGTGAACTCGAGATTGCAAGAAGTCCAATTGGAAGAAAGCTTCCGAGTGGAATAGCGTATACTTGACTTCTTGCTTGCGTGGATTCGGATGAAGAAAGCTCCACCTCAATCCTCGCAACTCGATCTTCGTCGAAGTGTAAACCGATTCACCGAATGAAGTAAGCTTCTATTCGGTGATCGATTTTAGAAAATTATCGTTCGTATTTGCGATTCTTGTGTGTTCTTGAAAGTTCTTGGACTTGCTTAAAGAGAGAGAGAGAGAGAGAGAGAGAGAAGAGAGAGAAAGTGCTCCGAAGAGCGGGAAAAGGGGTGTGAAAAGAACGTCCCAAACTCGTGGCCCTTGTGGTCATATTTATAGCACTCATGGAGTCTTCTTATTGGCCACGAGTTGGTGGAGAGGATTGGGGGTAAGGAAGTAATTCCCACCAAAGGTAGGTGGGCAGGATAAGGGCTAAGGGTTGAGTGGTTTTCGTGTAAACTTTTGTGTAAGTTTTCATCATGATAATTGTTTGCCTCCCGTCTCATTCATGTACCGAATGTATCGATGTAATATATCGTTTTTACTCCTCTTGACGTGTTGGAGACAACTACACTCTCCAAATTCCCAGAAATTCCTTCTAATTCCTGTGATTAAGCAGTAAAACACACTTAGTGAAGAAATATTCATGTTATCTCAAATATGATTAATAAAGTATATAGAATTGTTCTTCACAAGGGCTAAAACCCCCAATTTAAGCATTAATTTTGTGCCTTATTTGCCTCACATCAAATATCCCCACACTTAAATCCTTGATCGTCCTCGATCAATTAGAGTATAAAAGTCAAACATAAGAGAGAATTGCATAAGATTTTGTTGAAGTTATATTGTTGGTTCAAAAACTAATTTCATGAATCAAATGGTTCACTCTCATTTCATCAAGTTCACTAGTTATTTAGAATGATATTGGTCTTTTCATTATTAGATCTCGAAATTAACTCGAAATTTCATAAGAGTTTTTCATGACACTCGATCTCAAACGGTAAGAGCGACCTAAACGTTTTTACTTCGAATTGCTTTACTCCACAATCTCAAAAGGACTCAATTCGATAGCTATTATCGGGCCAAAATTTCCCGTTTTGCTATATGATCTTAAATGCAAGTTATTCATTTTAAAACACGTTTGGTACAATGGTACAAGGTTCATACCCGTTTTCGATCAATTTTCCCGCTCATTCGTTTTCTTTTCTTTCTTTGGAAGTCTTTAACCGAAAGCCCCACTACACCGAAATGCAATGAGGTTACTCTCGGTGTTGTCTTTTGACCTTCTTCTTTTTTTTTTGAAAAAATTAGCATTTGTGTGTCTTAGTCTTCAGTTACGGAGTATTTTGAGTATGACATGAAATTTGAGTATACTACTTTTGTTACAATTCAATTTTCACATTCTTTTAAAAAATATCTTCATTGAATTTATTGAAGGTGTTAGACTTCATTTTTTGCATTTTTAAGAAATGTTTGAAAAAATTGAAATTTGTGTGTGTTAGTCTTCAATTACGGAGTATATTGAGTATGACATGAAAATTGAGTATTTTGCTTATGTTACACTTCAATTTAAACATTCTTTTAAAAAATTTCTTCATTGAATATTTTTTAAGGTGTTAGACTTCATATTTTGCATTTTTAAGAAATTTTTGAAAAAATTGAAATTTGTGTGTGCTAGTCTTCAATTACGGAGTATTTTGACTATGACATGAAAATTGAGTTTTTTTCTTGTGTTACAGTTCAATTTTAACATTATTTTAAAAAATATCTTCGTTGAATTTTTTGAAGGTGTTAGACTTCATTTTTTGCATTTTTAAGAAAATTTTGAAAAATTAACATTTGTGTGTCTTAGTCTTCAATTACGGAGTATTTTCAGTATGACATGAAAATTGAGTATTTTGCTTATGTTACACTTCAATTTTTACTTTTTTTTAAAAAATATCTTCATTGAATTTTTTGAAGGTGTTAGACTTCAGTTTTTTGCAGTTTTAAGAAATTTTTGAAAAAATTGAAATTTGTGTATGTTAATCTTCAATTAAGGAGTATTTTCAGTATGACCTGAAAATTGAGTAATTTTCCTATGTTACACTTCAATTTTTACTTTTAAAAAAAAAATATCTTCATTGATTTTTTTGAAGTTGTCAGACTTCAGTTTTTTGCATTTTTAAGAAATTTTTGAAAAAATTGAAATTTGTCTGTGTTAGACTTCAATTACGGAGTATTTTGAGTATGACATGAAAATTGAGTATTTTGCTTATGTTACACTTCAATTTTAACATTTTTTTAATAAATATCTTTATTTAATTTATTTTAAGGTGTTAGACTTCATTTTTTGCATTCTTAAGAAAATTTTGAAACAATTGAAATTTGTGTGTGTTAGTCTTCAATTACGGAGTATTTTGAGTATGACATGAAAATTGAGTATTTTGCTTATGTTACACTTCAATTTTAACATTCTTTTAAAAAATATCTTCATTGAATTTTTTTTAAGGTGTTAGACTTCATTTATTGCATTCTTAAGAAATTTTAGAAAAAATTGAAATTCGTGCGTGTTAGTCTTCAATTACGGAGTCTTTTGAGTATGACATGAAAATTGAGTATTTTGCTTATGTTACACTTCAATTTTTACTTTTTTGTAAAAAATATCTTCATTCAATTTTTTGAAGGTGCTAGACTTCATTTTTTGCATGTTTAAGAAATTTTTGAAAAAATTAACATTTGTGTGTCTTAGTCTTCAATTACGGAGTATTTTGAGTATTACATGAAAATTGAGTATTTTGCTTATGTTACACTTGAATTTTTACTTTTTAAAAAAAAATATCTTCATTGAATTTTTTGAAGGTGTTAGAGTTCAGTTTTTTTGCATTTTTAAGAAATTTTTGAAAAAATTGAAATTTGTCTGTGTTAGTCTTCCATTACGGAGTATTTTGAGTATGACATGAAAATTGAATTTTGTTCTTGTGTTACACTTCAATTTGAACATTCTTTTAAAAAATATCTTCTTTGAACTTTTTGAAGGTGTGAGACTTCATTTTTTGTATTTTTAAGAAATTTTTGAAAAAATTGAAATTTGTGTGTGTTAGTCTTCAATTACGGAGTATTTTGAGTATGACATGAAAATTGAGTATTTTGCTTATGTTACACTTCAATTTTAACATTCTTTTAAAAAATATCTTTATTTAATTTATTTTAAGGTGTTAGACTTCATTTTTTGCATTCTTAAAAAATTTTTGAAAAAATTTAAATTTGTGTGTGTTAGTCTTCAATTACGGAGTATTTTGAGTATGACATGAAAATTGAGTATTTTGCTTATGTGACTTCAATTTTTACTTTTTTTTTAAAAAATATCTTCATTGAATTTTTTCAAGGTGTTAGACTTCAGTTTTTTGCATTTTTAAGAAATTTTTGAAAAAATTGAAATTTGTGTGTGTTAGTCTTCAATTACGGAGTATTTTGAGTATGACATGAAAATTGAGTTTTTTTTCTTGTGTTACCCTTCAATTTTAACATTATTTTAAAAAATATCTTCACTGAATTTTTTGAAGGTGTTAGACTTCAGTTTTTTGCATTTTTATGAAATGTTTTAAAAAATTGAAATTTGTGTGTGTTAGTCCTCAATTACGAAGTATTTTGAGTACGACATGAAAATTGAGTATTTCGCTTATGTTACACTTCAATTTTAACATTCTTTTAAAAAATATCTTCATTGAATTTTTTTTAACGTGTTAGACTTCATTTTTTGCATTCTTAAGAAATTTTTGAAAAAATTGAAATTTCTGTGTGTTAGTCTTCAATTACGGAGTTTTTGAGTATGACATGAAAATTGAGTAATTTTCTTATGTTACACTTAAATTTTTACTTTTTTTTAAAAAATATCTTCATTGAATTTTTCGAAGGTGGTTAGACTTCAGTTTTTTGAATTTTTAAGAAATTTTAGAAAAAATTGAAATTTGTGTGTGTGTTAGTCTTCAATTACGGAGTATTTTGAGTATGACATGAAAATTGAGTTTTTTTCTTGTGTTACACATCAATTTTAACATTATTTAAAAAAATATATTCGTTGCATTTTTTGAAGGTGTTAGACTTCATTTTTTGCATTTTTAAGAAAATTTTGAAAAATTAACATTTGTGTGTCTTAGTCTTCAATTACGGAGTATTTTCAGTATGACATGAAAATTGAGTATTTTGCTTATGTTACACTTCAATTTTTACTTTTTTTTAAAAAATATCTCCATTGAATTTTTTGAAGGTGTTAGACTTCAGTTTTTTGCAGTTTTAAGAAATTTTTGAAAAAATTGAAATTTGTGTGTGTTAATCTTCAATTAAGGAGTATTTTCAGTATGACCTGAAAATTGAGTAATTTTCCTATGTTACACTTCAATTTTTACTTTTTAAAAAAAAATATCTTCATTGATTTTTTTGAAGTTGTCAGACTTCAGTTTTTTGCATTTTTAAGAAATTTTTGAAAAAATTGAAATTTGTCTGTGTTAGTCTTCAATTACGGAGTATTTTGAATATGACATGAAAATTGAGTATTTTGCTTATGTTACACTTCAATTTTAACATTCTTTTAATAAATATCTTTATTTAATTTATTTTAAGGTGTTAGACTTCATTTTTTGCATTCTTAAGAAAATTTTGAAACAATTGAAATTTGTGTGTGTTAGTCTTCAATTACGGAATATTTTGAGTATGACATGAAAATTGAGTTTTTTTTCTTGTGTTACCCTTCAATTTTAACATTATTTTAAAAAATATCTTCACTGAATTTTTTGAAGGTGTTAGACTTCAGTTTTTTGCATTTTTATGAAATGTTTTAAAAAATTGAAATTTGTGTGTGTTAGTCCTCAATTACGAAGTATTTTGAGTACGACATGAAAATTGAGTATTTCGCTTATGTTACACTTCAATTTTAACATTCTTTTAAAAAATATCTTCATTGAATTTTTTTTAATGTGTTAGACTTCATTTTTTGCATTCTTAAGAAATTTTTGAAAAAATTGAAATTTCTGTGTGTTATTCTTCAATTACGGAGTTTTTGAGTATGACATGAAAATTGAGTAATTTTCTTATGTTACACTTAAATTTTTACTTTTTTTTAAAAAATATCTTCATTGAATTTTTCGAAGGTGGTTAGACTTCAGTTTTTTGAATTTTTAAGAAATTTTAGAAAAAATTGAAATTTGTGTGTGTGTTAGTCTTCAATTACGGAGTATTTTGAGTATGACATGAAAATTGAGTTTTTTTCTTGTGTTACACATCAATTTTAACATTATTTAAAAAAATATATTCGTTGCATTTTTTGAAGGTGTTAGACTTCATTTTTCGCATTTTTAAGAAAATTTTGAAAAATTAACATTTGTGTGTCTTAGTCTTCAATTACGGAGTATTTTCAGTATGACATGAAAATTGAGTATTTTGCTTATGTTACACTTCAATTTTTACTTTTTTTTAAAAAATATCTTCATTGAATTTTTTGAAGGTGTTAGACTTCAGTTTTTTGCAGTTTTAAGAAATTTTTGAAAAAATTGAAATTTGTGTGTGTTAATCTTCAATTAAGGAGTATTTTCAGTATGACCTGAAAATTGAGTAATTTTCCTATGTTACACTTCAATTTTTACTTTTTAAAAAAAAATATCTTCATTGATTTTTTTGATGTTGTCAGACTTCAGTTTTTTGCATTTTTAAGAAATTTTTGAAAAAATTGAAATTTGTCTGTGTTAGTCTTCAATTACGGAGTATTTTGAATATGACATGAAAATTGAGTATTTTGCTTATGTTACACTTCAATTTTAACATTCTTTTAATAAATATCTTTATTTAATTTATTTTAAGGTGTTAGACTTCATTTTTTGCATTCTTAAGAAAATTTTGAAACAATTGAAATTTGTGTGTGTTAGTCTTCAATTACGGAGTATTTTGAGTATGACATGAAAATTGAGTATTTTGCTTATGTTACACTTCAATTTTAACATTCTTTTAAAAAATATCTTCATTGAATTTTTTTTAAGGTGTTAGACTTCATTTTTTGCATTCTTAAGAAATTTTTGAAAAAATTGAAATTCGTGCGTGTTAGTCTTCAATTACGGAGTCTTTTGAGTATGACATGAAAATTGAGTATTTTGCTTATGTTACACTTCAATTTTTACTTTTTTGTAAAAAATATCTTCATTCAATTTTTTTAAGGTGTTAGACTTCATTTTTTGCATGTTTAAGAAATTTTTGAAAAAATTAACATTTGTGTGTCTTAGTCTTCAATTACGGAGTATTTTGAGTATTACATGAAAATTGAGTATTTTGCTTATGTTACACTTGAATTTTTACTTTTTAAAAAAAAATATCTTCATTGAATTTTTTGAAGTTGTTAGAGTTCAGTTTTTTTGCATTTTTAAGAAACTTTTGAAAAAATTGAAATTTGTCTGTGTTAGTCTTCCATTACGGAGTATTTTGAGTATGACATGAAAATTGAGTTTTCTTCTTGTGTTACACTTCAATTTTAACATTCTTTTAAAAAATATCTTCTTTGAACTTTTTGAAGGTGTGAGACTTCATTTTTTGTATTTTTAAGAAATTTTTGAAAAAATTGAAATTTGTGTGTGTTAGTCTTCAATTACGGAGTATTTTGAGTATGACATGAAAATTGAGTATTTTGCTTATGTTACACTTCAATTTTAACATTCTTTTAAAAAATATCTTTATTTAATTTATTTTAAGGTGTTAGACTTCATTTTTTGCATTCTTAAGAAATTTTTGAAAAAATTTAAATTTGTGTGTGTTAGTCTTCAATTACGGAGTATTTTGAGTATGACATGAAAATTGAGTATTTTGCTTATGTGACTTCAATTTTTACTTTTTTTTTAAAAAATATCTTCACTGAATTTTTTCAAGGTGTTAGACTTCAGTTTTTTGCATTTTTAAGAAATTTTTGAAAAAATTGAAATTTGTGTGTGTTAGTCTTCAATTACGGAGTATTTTGTGTATGACATGAAAATTGAGTTTTTTTTCTTGTGTTACCCTTCAATTTTAACATTATTTTAAAAAATATCTTCACTGAATTTTTTGAAGGTGTTAGACTTCAGTTTTTTGCATTTTTATGAAATGTTTTAAAAAATTGAAATTTGTGTGTGTTAGTCGTCAATTACGAAGTATTTTGAGTATGACATGAAAATTGAGTATTTCGCTTATGTTACACTTCAATTTTAACATTCTTTTAAAAAATATCTTCATTGAATTTTTTTTTAACGTGTTAGACTTCATTTTTTGCATTCTTAAGAAATTTTTGAAAAAATTGAAATTTGTGTGTGTTAGTCTTCAATTACGGAGTATTTTGAGTATGACATGAAAATTGAGTAATTTTCTTATGTTACACTTAAATTTTTACTTTTTTTTAAAAAATATCTTCATTGAATTTTTCGAAGGTGGTTAGACTTCAGTTTTTTGAATTTTTAAGAAATTTAGAAAAAATTGAAATTTGTGTGTGTGTTAGTCTTCAATTACGGAGTATTTTGAGTATGACATGAAAATTGAGTTTTTTTACTTGTGTTACACATCAATTTTAACATTATTTAAAAAAATATATTCGTTGCATTTTTTGAAGGTGTTAGACTTAATTTTTTGCATTTTTAAGAAATTTTTGAAAAAATTAACATTTGTGTGTCTAAGTCTTCCGTTACGGAGTATTTTGAGTATGACATGAAAATTGAGTATTTTACTTATGTTACAATTCAATTTTAACATTCTTTTAAAAAATATCTTCATTGAATTTATTGAAGGTGTTAGACTTAATTTTTTGCATTTTTAAGAATTTTTTGGAAAAATTGAAATTTGTGTGTGTTAGTCTTCAATTACAGAGTATTTTGAGTATGACATGAAAATTGAGTATAGTGCTTATGTTAGACTTCAATTTTTACATTTTTTTAAACAATATCTTCAATGAATTTTTTTTGAAGGTGTTAGACTTCAGTTATTTGCATTTTTAAGACATTTTTGAAAAAATTGAAATTTGTCTGTGTTAGTCTTCAATTACGGAGTATTTTGATTATGACATGAAATTTGAGTTTTCTTCTTGTGTTACACTTCAATTTTAACATTCTTTTAAAAAATATCTTCATTGAATTTTTTGAAGGTGTTAGACTTCATTTTTTGTATTTTTAAGAAATTTTTTAAAAAATTGAAATTTGTGTGTGTTAGTCTTCAATTACGTAGAATTTTGAGTATGACATGAAAATTGTGAATTATGCTTATGTTATACTTCAATTTTAACATGCTGTTAAAAAATATCTTCATTCAATTTTTTTTAAAGTGTTAGACTTCATTTTTTGCATTCTTAAGAAATTTTTAAAAAAATTTAAATTTGTGTGGGTTAGTCTTCAATTACGGAGTATTTTGAGTATGACAAGAAAATTGAGTATTTTGCTTATGTTACACTTCAATTTTTACTTTTTTTAAAAAAATATCTTCATTGAATTTTTTGAAGGTGTCAGACTTCAGTTTTTTGCAGTTTTAAGAAATTTTTGAAAAAATTGAAATTTGTGTGTGTTAGTCTTCAATTACGGAGTATTTTGAGTAGGACGTGAAAATTGAGGATTTTGCTTATGTTACACTTCAATTTTAAAATTTTTTTGAAAAATATCTTCATTGAATTTTTTGAAGGTGTTAGACTTCAGTTTTTTGCATTTTTAAGAAATTTTTGAGAAAAATGAAATTTCTGTGTGTTAGTCTTTTATTACGTAGTATTTTGAGTATGACATGAATATTGAGTTTTTTTCTTGTGTTCCACTTCAATTTTAACATTATTTAAAAAAATATCATCGTGCAATTTTTTGAAGGTGTTAGACTTTATTTTTTATATTTTTAAGAAATTTTTGAAAAAATTGAAATTTCTGTGTGTTAGTCTTCAATTACGGCGTATTTTGAGTATGACATGAAAATTGAGAATTTTGCTTATGTTGCACTTGTCCTTTTTCTTTTTTTATAAAATATCTTCATTGAATTTTTGGAAGGTGTTATAGACTTGAGTTTTTGGCATTTTTAAGAAATATTTAAAAGAATTGAAATTTGTGTCTGTTAGTCTTCAATTACGGAGTATTTTGAGTATGACATGAAAATTGAGTTTTTTTCCTCTGTTACACTTCAATTTTAACAATATTTTAAAAAATATCTTCGTTGATTTTTTTGAAGGTGTTAGACTTCATTTTTTGCATTCTTAAGAAATTTTTGAAAAAATTGAAATTTGTGTGTGTTAGTCTTCATTTACGGAGTATTTTGAGTATAACACGAAAATTGAGTTTTTTTTCTTGTGCTACACTTCAATTTTAACATTATTTTAAAAAATATCTTCATTGAATTTTTTAAAGGTGTTAGACTTCAGTTTTTTGCATTTTTAAGAAATTTTTGAAAAAATTAAAATTTGTGTTTGTTAGTCTTCAATTACGTGGTATTTTGAGTATGACATGAAAATTGGGTATTTTGCTTATGTTATACTTCAAATTTAAAATTTTTTTAAACAATATCTTCATTGAATTTTTTGAAGGTGTTAGACTTTAGTTTTTTGCATTTTTAAGAAATTTTTGGAAAAATATAAATTTGTGCGTGTTAGTCTTCAATTGCGGAGTATTTTGAGTATGACATGAAAATTGAGTATTTCGCTTATGTTACACTTTAATTTTAACATTTTTAAAAAAAATATCTTCATT
Source organism: Luzula sylvatica (assembly GCA_946800325.1). Lineage (NCBI taxonomy): Eukaryota > Viridiplantae > Streptophyta > Magnoliopsida > Poales > Juncaceae > Luzula > Luzula sylvatica. The sequence continues at coordinate 66,781,872 of OX326960.1, read as the reverse complement.
GAATTTTTTGAAGGTGTTATAGACTTCAGTTTTTTGCATTCTTAAGAAATTTTTGAAAAAATTTAAATTTGTGTGTGTTAGTATTCAATTACGAAGTATTTTGAGTATGACATGAAAATTGAGTTTATTTCTTGTGTTACACTTCAATTTTTACATTTTTTTAAACAATATCTTCAATGAAATTTTTTTGAAGGTGTTAGACTTCAGTTATTTGCATTTTGAAGACATTTTTGAAAAAATTGAAATTTGTCTGTGTTAGTCTTCAATTACGGAGTATTTTGAGTATGACATGAAATTTGAGTTTTCTTCTTGTGTTACACTTCAATTTTAACATTCTTTTAAAAAATATCTTCATTGAATTTTGTGAAGGTGTTAGACTTCATTTTTTGTATTTTTAAGAAATTTTTTAAAAAATTGAAATTTGTGAGTGTTAGTCTTCAATTACGTAGAATTTTGAGTATGACATGAAAATTGAGAATTATGCTTATGTTACACTTCAATTTTTACTTTTTTTAAAAAAATATCTTCATTGAATTTTTTGAAGGTGTTAGACTTCAGTTTTTTGCAGTTTTAAGAAATTTTTGAAAAAATTGAAATTTGTGTGTGTTAGTCTTCAATTACGGAGTATTTTGAGTATGACATGAAAATTGAGGATTTTGCTTATGTTACACTTCAATTTTAACATTTTTTTGAAAAATATCTTCATTGAATTTTTTGAAGGTGTTAGACTTCAGTTTTTTGCATTTTTAAGAAATTTTTGAGAAAATTGAAATTTCTGTGTGTTAGTCTTTAATTACGTAGTATTTTGAGTATGACATGAATATTGAGTTTTTTTCTTGTGTTCCACTTCAATTTTAACATTATTTTAAAAAATATCATCGTGGAATTTTTTGAAGGTGTTAGACTTTATTTTTTATATTTTTAAGAAATTTTTGAAAAAATTGAAATTTCTGTGTGTTAGTCTTCAAATACGGCGTATTTTGAGTATGACATGAAAATTGAGCATTTTGCTTATGTTGCACTTGTCCTTTTTCTTTTTTTATAAAATATCTTCATTGAATTTTTTGAAGGTGTTATAGACTTGAGTTTTTGGCATTTTTAAGAAATATTTAAAAGAATTGAAATTTGTGTCTGTTAGTCTTCAATTACGGAGTATTTTGAGTATGACATGAAAATTGAGTTTTTTTCCTCTGTTACACTTCAATTTTAACAATATTTTAAAAAATATCTTTGTTGAATTGTTTGAAGGAGTTAGACTTCATTTTTTGCATTCTTAAGAAATTTTTGAAAAAATTGAAATTTGTGTGTGTTAGTCTTCATTTACGGAATATTTTGAGTATAACACGAAAATTGAGTTTTTTTTCTTGTGCTACACTTCAATTTTAACATTATTTTAAAAAATATCTTCATTGAATTTTTTAAAGGTGCTAGACTTCAGTTTTTTGCATTTTTAAGAAATTTTTGAAAAAATTAAAATTTGTGTTTGTTAGTCTTCAATTACGGGGTATTTTGAGTATGACATGAAAATTGGGTATTTTGCTTATGTTATACTTCAAATTTTAAATTTTTTTAAACAATATCTTCATTGAATTTTTTGAAGGTGTTAGACTTTAGTTTTTTGCATTTTTAAGAAATTTTTGGAAAAATATAAATTTGTGCGTGTTAGTCTTCAATTGCGGAGTATTTTGAGTATGACATGAAAATTGAGTATTTCGCTTATGTTACACTTTAATTTTAACATTTTTAAAAAAAATATCTTCATTGAATTTTTTGAAGGTGTTATAGACTTCAGTTTTTTGCATTCTTAAGAAATTTTTGAAAAAATTGAAATTTGTGTGTGTTAGTATTCAATTACGAAGTATTTTGAGTATGACATGAAAATTGAGTTTATTTCTTGTGTTACACTTCAATTTTAACATTCTTTCAAAAAATGTCTTGATTGAATTTTTTCAAGGTGTTAGACTTCAGTTTTTTGCATTTTTAAGAAATTTTTGAACAAATTTAAATTTGTGTGTGTTAGTCTTCATTTACGGAGTATTTTGAGTATGACATGAAAATTGACTTTTTTTCTTGTGTTACACTTCTATTTTAACATTCTTTTAAAAAATATATTCATTGAATTTTTTTAAGGTGTTAGACTTCAGTTTTTTACATTTTCAAAAAAATTTTGAAAAAATTGAAATTTGAGTGTGTTAGTCTTCAATTACGGAGTATTTTGCGTATGACATGAAAATTGAGTTTTTTTCTTGTGTTACACTTCAATTTTAACATTATTTTAAAAAATATCTTCGTTGAATTTTTTGAAGGTGTTAAACTTCAGGTTTTTGCATTCTTAAGAAATTTTTTAAAAAATTGAAATTTGTGTGTGTTAGTCTTCAATTACAGAGTATTTGGAGTATGACATGAAAATTGAGTCTTTTTCTTTTGTTACACTTCAATTTTTACATTTTTTTTATAAAATATCTTCATTGAATTTTTTGAAGGTTAGACTTCAGTTTTTTGCATTTTTAAGAAATATTTTAAAAAATTGAAATTTGTGTGTGTTAGTCTTCAATTACGAAGTATTTTGGGTATGACATGGAAATTAAGTATTTTTCTTATGTTACACTTCAATTTTAACATCCTTTTAAAAAATAACTTGATGGAATTTTTTTTTAAGGTGTTAGACTTAATTTTTTGCATTCTTAAGAAATTTTTGAAAAAATTGAAATTTGCGTGTGTTAGTCTTCAATTACGGAGTATTTTGAGTATGAAACGAAAATTGAGTATTTTGCTTATGTTACACTTCAATTTTTACTTTTTTTTAAAAAATATCTTCATTCAATTTTTTGAAGGTGTTAGACATCAGTTTTTTTGCATTTTTTAGAATTTTTTTAAAAAATTTAAATTTGTGTGTGTTAGTCTTCAATTACGGAGTATTTTGAGTATGACATGAAAATGAGTTTTTTTCTTGTGTTACACTTCAATTTGAACATTATTTTAAAAAATATCTTCATGGAATTTTTTTAAGGTGTTAGACTTCATTTTTTGCATTTTAAAGAAATTTTTGAAAAAATTAACATTTGTGTGTCTTAGTCTTCAGTTACGGAGTATTTTGAGATTGACATGAAAATTGAGTATTTTACTTATGTTATAATTCAATTTTAACATTCTTTTAAAAAATATCTTCATTGAATTTATTGAAGGAGACTTCATTTTTTGCATTTTTAAGAAATGTTTGGAAAAATAGAAATTTGTGCGGGTTATTCTTCAATTACGGAGTATTTTGAGTATGACATGAAAATTGAATATATTGCTTATGTTACACTTCAATTTTTTCATTTTTTTAAACAATATCTTCATTGAAATTTTTTTTAAGGTGTTGGACTTCAGTTTTTTGTATTTTTAAAATTTTTCGAAACAATTGAAATTTGTCTTTGTTAGTCATCAATTACGGTGTATTTTGAGCATGACAAGAAAATTGAGTAATTTTGTTATGTTACACTTCAATTTTAACATTCTTTTAAAAGATATCTTCATTGAATTTTTTGAAGGTGTTAGACTTCAGTTTTTTGCATTTTTAAGAAATTTTTGAGAAAATTGAAATTTCTGTGTGTTAGTCTTTAATTACGTAGTATTTTGAGTATGACATGAATATTGAGTTTTTTTCTTGTGTTCCACTTCAATTTTAACATTATTTAAAAAAATATCATCGTGCAATTTTTTGAAGGTGTTAGACTTTATTTTTTATATTTTTAAGAAATTTTTGAAAAAATTGAAATTTCTGTGTGTTAGTCTTCAAATACGGCGTATTTTGAGTATGACATGAAAATTGAGCATTTTGCTTATGTTGCACTTGTCCTTTTTCTTTTTTTATAAAATATCTTCATTGAATTTTTTGAAGGTGTTATAGACTTGAGTTTTTGGCATTTTTAAGAAATATTTAAAAGAATTGAAATTTGTGTCTGTTAGTCTTCAATTACGGAGTATTTTGAGTATGACATGAAAATTGAGTTTTTTTCCTCTGTTACACTTCAATTTTAACAATATTTTAAAAAATATCTTCGTTGATTTTTTTGAAGGTGTTAGACTTCATTTTTTGCATTCTTAAGAAATTTTTGAAAAAATTGAAATTTGTGTGTGTTAGTCTTCATTTACGGAGTATTTTGAGTATAACACGAAAATTGAGTTTTTTTTCTTGTGCTACATTTCAATTTTAACATTATTTTAAAAAATATCTTCATTGAATTTTTTAAAGGTGTTAGACTTCAGTTTTTTGGATTTTTAAGAAATTTTTGAAAAAATTAAAATTTGTGTTTGTTAGTCTTCAATTACGTGGTATTTTGAGTATGACATGAAAATTGGGTATTTTGCTTATGTTATACTTCAAATTTTAAATTTTTTTAAACAATATCTTCATTGAATTTTTTGAAGGTGTTAGACTTTAGTTTTTTGCATTTTTAAGAAATTTTTGGAAAAATATAAATTTGTGCGTGTTAGTCTTCAATTGCGGAGTATTTTGAGTATGACATGAAAATTGAGTATTTCGCTTATGTTACACTTTAATTTTAACATTTTTAAAAAAAATATCTTCATTGAATTTTTTGAAGGTGTTATAGACTTCAGTTTTTTGCATTCTTAAGAAATTTTTGAAAAAATTGAAATTTGTGTGTGTTAGTATTCAATTACGAAGTATTTTGAGTATGACATGAAAATTGAGTTTATTTCTTGTGTTACACTTCAATTTTTACATTTTTTTAAACAATATCTTCAATGAAATTTTTTTGAAGGTGTTAGACTTCAGTTATTTGCATTTTGAAGACATTTTTGAAAAAATTGAAATTTGTCTGTGTTAGTCTTCAATTACGGAGTATTTTGAGTATGACATGAAATTTGAGTTTTCTTCTTGTGTTACACTTCAATTTTAACATTCTTTTAAAAAATATCTTCATTGAATTTTTTGAAGGTGTTAGACTTCATTTTTTGTATTTTTAAGAAATTTTTTAAAAAATTGAAATTTGTGTGTGTTAGTCTTCAATTACGTAGAATTTTGAGTATGACATGAAAATTGAGAATTATGCTTATGTTACACTTCAATTTTAACATGCTGTTAAAAAATATCTTCATTGAATTTTTGTTAATCTGTTAGACTTCATTTTTTGCATTCTTAAGAAATTTTTAAAAAAATTTAAATTTGTGTGGGTTAGTCTTCAATTACGGAGTATTTTGAGTATGACAAGAAAATTGAGTATTTTGCTTATGTTACACTTCAATTTTTACTTTTTTTAAAAAAATATCTTCATTGAATTTTTTGAAGGTGTTAGACTTCAGTTTTTTGCAGTTTTAAGAAATTTTTGAAAAAATTGAAATTTGTGTGTGTTAGTCTTCAATTACGGAGTATTTTGAGTATGACATGAAAATTGAGGATTTTGCTTATGTTACACTTCAATTTTAACATTTTTTCGAAAAATATCTTCATTGAATTTTTTGAAGGTGTTAGACTTCAGTTTTTTGCATTTTTAAGAAATTTTTGAGAAAATTGAAATTTCTGTGTGTTAGTCTTTAATTACGTAGTATTTTGAGTATGACATGAATATTGAGTTTTTTTCTTGTGTTCCACTTCAATTTTAACATTATTTTAAAAAATATCATCGTGGAATTTTTTGAAGGTGTTAGACTTTATTTTTTATATTTTTAAGAAATTTTTGAAAAAATTGAAATTTCTGTGTGTTAGTCTTCAATTACGGCGTATTTTGAGTATGACATGAAAATTGAGCATTTTGCTTATGTTGCACTTGTCCTTTTTCTTTTTTTATAAAATATCTTCATTGAATTTTTTGAAGGTGTTATAGACTTGAGTTTTTGGCATTTTTAAGAAATATTTAAAAGAATTGAAATTTGTGTCTGTTAGTCTTCAATTACGGAGTATTTTGAGTATGACATGAAAATTGAGTTTTTTTTCTCTGTTACACTTCAATTTTAACAATATTTTAAAAAATATCTTCGTTGAATTTTTTGAAGGTGTTAGACTTCATTTTTTGCATTCTTAAGAAATTTTTGAAAAAATTGAAATTTGTGTGTGTTAGTCTTCATTTACGGAGTATTTTGAGTATAACACGAAAATTGAGTTTTTTTTCTTGTGCTACACTTCAATTTTAACATTATTTTAAAAAATATCTTCATTGAATTTTTTAAAGGTGTTAGTCTTCAGTTTTTTGCATTTTTAAGAAATTTTTGAAAAAATTAAAATTTGTGTTTGTTAGTCTTCAATTACGGGGTATTTTGAGTATGACATGAAAATTGGGTATTTTGCTTATGTTATACTTCAAATTTTAAATTTTTTTAAACAATATCTTCATTGAATTTTTTGAAGGTGTTAGACTTTAGTTTTTTGCATTTTTAAGAAATTTTTGGAAAAATATAAATTTGTGCGTGTTAGTCTTCAATTGCGGAGTATTTTGAGTATGACATGAAAATTGAGTATTTCGCTTATGTTACACTTTAATTTTAACATTTTTAAAAAAAATATCTTCATTGAATTTTTTGAAGGTGTTATAGACTTCAGTTTTTTGCATTCTTAAGAAATTGTTGAAAAAATTGAAATTTGTGTGTGTTAGTATTCAATTACGAAGTATTTTGAGTATGACATGAAAATTGAGTTTATTTCTTGTGTTATACTTCAATTTTAACATTCTTTCAAAAAATATCTTCATTGAATTTTTTCAAGGTGTTAGACTTCAGTTTTTTGCATTTTTAAGAAATTTTTGAACAAATTTAAATTTGTGTGTGTTAGTCTTCATTTACGGAGTATTTTGAGTATGACATGAAAATTGACTTTTTTTCTTGTGTTACACTTCAATTTTAACATTCTTTTAAAAAATATATTCATTGAATTTTTTTAAGGTGTTAGACTTCAGTTTTTTACATTTTCATAAAAATTTTGAAAAAATTGAAATTTGAGTGTGTTAGTCTTCAATTACGGAGTATTTTGCGTATGACATGAAAATTGAGTTTTTTTCTTGTGTTACACTTCAATTTTAACATTATTTTAAAAAATATCTTCGTTGAATTTTTTGAAGGTGTTAAACTTCAGGTTTTTGCATTCTTAAGAAATTTTTAAAAAAATTGAAATTTGTGTGTGTTAGTCTTCAATTACAGAGTATTTGGAGTATGACATGAAAATTGAGTCTTTTTCTTTTGTTACACTTCAATTTTTACATTTTTTTTATAAAATATCTTCATTCAATTTTTTGAAGGTGTTAGACTTCAGTTTTTTGCATTTTTAAGAAATATTTTAAAAAATTGAAATTTGTGTGTGTTAGTCTTCAATTACGAAGTATTTTGGGTATGACATGGAAATTAAGTATTTTGCTTATGTTACACTTCAATTTTAACATCCTTTTAAAAAATAATTTGATGGAATTTTTTTTTAAGGTGTTAGACTTAATTTTTTGCATTCTTAAGAAATTTTTGAAAAAATTGAAATTTGCGTGTGTTAGTCTTCAATTACGGAGTATTTTGAGTATGACATGAAAATTGAGTATTTTGCTTATGTTACACTTCAATTTTTACTTTTTTTTAAAAAATATCTTCATTCAATTTTTTGAAGGTGTTAGACATCAGTTTTTTTGCATTATTTAGAATTTTTTTAAAAAATTTAAATTTGTGTGTGTTAGTCTTCAATTACGGAGTATTTTGAGTATGACATGAAAATTGAGTTTTTTTCTTGTGTTACACTTCAATTTGAACATTATTTTAAAAAATATCTTCATGGAATTTTTTTAAGGTGTTAGACTTCATTTTTTGCATTTTAAAGAAATTTTTGAAAAAATTAACATTTGTGTGTCTTAGTCTTCAGTTACGGAGTATTTTGAGATTGACATGAAAATTGAGTATTTTACTTATGTTATAATTCAATTTTAACATTCTTTTAAAAAATATCTTCATTGAATTTATTGAAGGAGACTTCATTTTTTGCATTTTTAAGAAATGTTTGGAAAAATAGAAATTTGTGCGGGTTATTCTTCAATTACGGAGTATTTTGAGTATGACATGAAAATTGAATATATTGCTTATGTTACACTTCAATTTTTACATTTTTTTAAACAATATCTTCATTGAAATTTTTTTTAAGGTGTTGGACTTCAGTTTTTTGTATTTTTAAAATTTTTTGAAACAATTGAAATTTGTCTTTGTTAGTCATCAATTACGGTGTATTTTGAGCATGACAAGAAAATTGAGTAATTTTGTTATGTTACACTTCAATTTTAACATTCTTTTAAAAGATATCTTCATTGAATTTTTTGAAGGTGTTAGACTTCAGTTTTTTGCATTTTTAAGAAATTTTTGAACAAATTTAAATTTGTGTGTGTTAGTCTTCATTTACGGAGTATTTTGAGTATGACATGAAAATTGAGTTTTTTTCTTGTGTAACACTTCAATTTTAACATTCTTTTTAAAAATATCTTCATTGAATTTTTTTAAGGTGTTATACTTCAGTTTTTTGCATTTTTAAGAAATTTTTGAAAAAATTGAAATTTGAGTGTGTTAGTCTTCAATTACTGATTATTTGGAGTATGACAAGAAAATTGAGTTTTTTTCTTGTGTTAAATTTCAATTTTAACATTATTTAAAAAAATATCTTCGTTGAATTTTTTGAAGGTGTTAAACTTCAGTTTTTTGCATTCTTAAGAAATTTTTTAAAAAATTGAAATTTGTGTGTGTTAGTCTTCAATTACGGAGTATTTTGAGTATGACATGAAAATTGAGTCTTTTTCTTGTGTTACACTTCAATTTTCACATTTTTTTAAAAAAAATATCTTCATTGAATTTTTTTAAGGTGTTAGACTTCAGTTTTTTGCATTTTTAAGAAATTTTTTAAAAAATTGAAATTTGTGTGTGTTAGTCTTCAATTACGAAGTATTTTGGGTATGACAGGGAAATTTATTATTTTGCTTATGTTACACTTCAATTTGAACATCCTTTTAAAAAATATCTTGATTGAATTTTGTTTAAGGAGTTAGACTTCATTTTTTGCATTCTTTAGAAATTTTTGAAAAAAATTGAAATTTGCGTGTGGTAGTCTTCAATTACGGAGTATTTTGAGTATGACATGAAAATTGAGTATTTTGCTTATGTTACACTTCAATTTTTACATTTTTTTGAAAAATATCTTCATTGAATTTTTTGAAGGTGTTAGACTTCAGTTTTTTGCATTTTTAAGAAATGTTTGAAAAAATTGAAATTTGTGTGTGTTAGTCTTCAATTACGGAGTATTTTGAGTATGACATGAAAATTGAGTTTGTTTCTTGTGTTACACTTCAATTTTAACATTATTTTAAAAAATATCTTTGTTGAATTTTTTGAATGTGTTAGACTTCATTTTTTGCATTTTTAAGAAATTTTTGAAAAAATTAACATTTGTGTGTCTTTGTCTTCAGATACGGAGTATTTTGAGATTGACATGAAAATTGAGTATTTTACTTATGTTACAATTCAATTTTAAAATTCTTTTGAAAAATATCCTCATTGAATTTATTGAAGGAGACTTCATTTTTTGCATTTTTAAGAAATGTTTGGAAAAATAGAAATTTGTGTGTGTTAGTCTTCAATTACGGAGTATTTTGAGTATGACATGAAAATTGAGTATATTGCTTATGTTACACTTCAATTTTTACATTTTTTTAAACAATATCTTCTTTGAAATTTTTTTTAAGGTGTTGGACTTCAGTTTTTTGTATTTTTAAAATTTTTTGAAACAATTGAAATTTGTCTTTGTTAGTCTTTAATTACGGAGTATATTGAGCATGACATGAAAATTGAGTAATTTGGTTATGTTACACTTCAATTTTAACATTCTTTTAAAAGATATCTACATTGAATTTTTTTAAGGTGTTGGACTTCAGTTTTTTGCATTTTTAAGAAATTTTTGAACAAATTTAAATTTGTGTGTGTTAGTCTTCATTTACGGAGTATTTTGAGTATGACATGAAAATTGAGTTTTTTTCTTGTGTTACACTTCAATTTTAACATTCTTTTAAAAAATATCTTCATTGAATTTTTTTAAGGTGTTATACTTCAGTTTTTTGCATTTTTAAGAAATTTTTGAAAAAATTTAAATTTGAGTGTGTTAGTCTTCAATTACGGAGTATTTTGCGTATCACATCAAAATTGAGTTTTTTTCTTGTGTTACACTTCAATTTTAACATTATTTTAAAAAATATCTTCATTGAATTTTTTTAAGGTGTTATACTTCAGTTTTTTGCATTCTTAAGAAATTTTTAAAAAAATTGAAATTTGTGTGTGTTAGTCTTCAATTACGGAGTATTTTGAGTATGACATGAAAATGGAGTCTTTTTCTTGTGTTATGCTTCAATTTTCACATTTGTTTTAAAAAATATCTTCATTGAATATTTTGAAGGTGTTAGACTTCAGTTTTTTGCATTTTTAAGAAATTTTTTAAAAAATTGAAATTTGTGTGTGTTAGTCTTCAATTACGAAGTATTTTGGGTATGACAGGGAAATTTATTATTTTGCTTATGTTACACTTCAATTTGAACATCCTTTTAAAAAATATTTTGATTGAATTTTTTTTAAGGTGTTAGACTTCATTTTTTGCATTCTTAAGAAATTTTTGAAAAAATTGAAATTTGCGTGTGTTAGTCTTCAATTACGGAGTATTTTGAGTATGACATGAAAATTGAGTATTTTGCTTGGGTTACACTTCAATTTTTACTTTTTTAAAAAAAATATCTTCATTGAATTTTTTGAAGGTGTTAGACTTCAGTTTTATGCATTTATTAGAAATTTTTGAAAAAATTGAAATTTGTGTGTGTTAGTCTTCAATTACGGAGTATTTTGAGTATGACATGAAAATTGAGTTTTTTTCTTGTGTTACACTTCAATTTTAGAATCCTTTTAAAAAATATCTTCGTTGAATTTTTTGAATGTGTTAGACTTCATTTTTTGCGTTTTTAAGAAATTTTTTAAAAAATTGAAATTTCCGTGTGTTAGTCTTCGATTACGGCGTATTTTGAGTATGACATGAATATTGAGTATTTTGCTTATGTTACACTTCAATTTTAACATTCTATTAAAAAATATCTTCATTGAATTTTTTGATGGTGTTAGACTTAATTTTTTACATTCATAAGAAAATTTTCAAAAAATTGAAATTTGTATGTACGTCTTCAATTACGGAGTATTTTGAGTATGACATGAAAATTGAGTATTTTTCTTATGTTACACTTCAATTTTTACATTTTTTTAAAGAATATCTTCGTTGAATTTTTTGAAGGTGTTAGACTTCATTTTTTGCGTTTTTAAGAAATTTTTAAAAAAATTGAAATTTCCGAGTGTTAGTCTTCGATTACGGCGTATTTTGAGTATGACATGAAAATTGAGTTTTTCTCTTGTGTTACACTTCAATTTTAGAATTCTTTTAAAAAATATCTTCGTTGAATTTTATGCAGGAGTTAAGACATCATTTTTTTCGTTTTTAAGAAATTTTTGAAAAAATTGAAATTTCTGTGTGGTAGTCTTCAATTACGGCGTATTTTGAGTATGACATGAAAATTGAGTTTTTTTTCTTATGATGCCCTTCAATTTTTAGATTTTATTTAAAAATATCTTCGTTGAATTTTTTGAACGTGTTAGTCTTCAGTTTTTTGCATTTTTAATAAATTTTTGAAATAATTGAAATTTATGTGTGTTAGTCTTCAATTACGGAGTATTTTGAGTATGACATGAAAATTAAGATTTTTTCTTGTGTTACACTTCAATGTTAACATTCTTTTAAAAAAAAAATTCATTGAATTTTTTGAAGGTGTTTGACTTCATTTTTTGCATTTTTAAGAAATTTTTTAAAAAATTGAAATTTGTATGTGTTAGTCTTCAATTACGGAGTATTTTGAGTATGAAATGAAAATTAAGTTTTTTTCTTTTGTTACACTTCAATGTTAACATTCTTTTAAAAAATATCTTCATTGAATGTTTTGAAGGTGTTAGACTTCATTTTTTGCGTTTTTAAGAAATTCAAATTTCCGTGTGTTAGTGTTCGATTACGGCGTATTTTGAGTATGACATGAAAATTGAGTTTTTTGCTTATGTTGCACTTCAATTTTTACATTTTTAAAAAAAAATATCTTCATTGAATTTTTCGAAGGTGTTAGACTTCATTTTTTGCATTCTTAAGAAATTTTTGAAAAAATTGAAATTTGTGTGTGTTAGTCTTAAATTACGGAGTATTTTGAGTATGACAAGAAAATTTAGTTTTTTTCTTGTGTTACACTTCAATTTTTGAATTCTTTTTAAAAATATCTTCGTTGAATTTTTTTTAAGGTGTTAGGCTTCATTTTTTGCGTTTTTAAGAAATTTTTTAAAAAATTAAAATTTCTGTGTGTTAGGCTTCGATTACGGCGTATTTTGAGTATGACATGAAAATTGAGTTTTTTGCTTATGTTGCACTTCAATTTTTACAATTTTTTAAAAAAATATCTTCTTTGAATTTTTTAAGGTGTTAAACTTCAGTTTTTAGCATTTTTATGAAATTTTTTAAAAAATTGAAATTTGTGTGTTTTAGTCTTAAATTACGGATTATTTTGAGTATGACCTGAAAATTGAGTGTTTTTCTTGTGTTACACATCAATTTTTGAATTCTTTTAAAAAATATCTTCGTTGAATTTTTTGAAGGTGTTAGACTTCATTTTTTGCGTTTGTTAGAAATTTTTACAAAAATTGAAATTTCTGTGTGTTAGTCTTCAATTACGGAGTATTTTGAGTATGACATGTAAATTGAGTTTTTTTCTTGTGTTACACTTCAATTTTAGAATTCTTTTAAAAAATATCTTCGTGGAATTTTGTGAAGGTGTTAGACTTAATTTTTTGCGTTTTTAAGAAATTTTTTAAAAAATTGAAATTTCTGTGTGGTAGTCTTCAATTACGGCGTATTTTGAGTATGACATGAAAATTGAGTTTTTTTCTTATGGTGCCCTTGAATTTTTACATTTTTTTAAAAAATATCTTCGTTGAATTTTTTTAAGGTGTTAGACTTTAGTTTTTTGCATTTTTAAGAAATTTTTTAAAAAATTGAAATTTCTGTGCGTTAGTCTACAATTACGGAGTATTTTGAGTATGATATGAAAATTAAGTTTTTTTCTTGTGTTACACTTCAATGTTAACATTCTTTTAAAAAATATATTCATTGAATTTTTTGAAGGAGTTAGACTTCATTTTTTGCATTTTTAAGAAATTTTTGAAAAAATTGAAATTTGTATGTGTTAGTCTTCAATTACGGAGTATTTTGAGTATGACATGAAAATTGAGTTTTTTTCTTGTGTTACCCTTCAATTTTAACATTCTTTAAAAAAATATCTTCATTGAATTTTTGGAAGGTGTTAGACATCATTTTTTGCATTCTTAAGAAATTTTTTAAAAATTTAAATTTGTGGGTGTTAGCCTTCAATTACGGAGTATTTTGAGTATGACATGAAAATTGAGTTTTTTCTTTTGTTACATATCAATTTTAGCATACTTTTATAAAATATCTTCATTGAATTATTTGAAGGTGTTAGACTTCATGCATTTTTAAGAAATATTGGAAAAAATTCAAATTTCTGCGTGTTAGGCTTCAATTACGGAGTATTTTGAGTATGACATGAAAATTGAATTTTTTTCCTTGTGTTACACTTCAATTTTAACATTCTTTTAAAAGATATCTTCGTTGAATTTTTTGAAGGTGTTAGACTTTATTTTTTGCATTTTTAAGAAATTTTTGAAAAAATTGAAATTTGTATGTGTTAGTCTTCAATTACAGAGTATTTTAAGTATGACATGAAAATTGAGTTTTTTTCTTGTGTTACACTTCAATTTTAACATTCTTTTAAAAAATATCTTCATTGAATTTTTTTTAAGGTGTTAGGCTTCATTTTTTGCATTTTTAAGAAATTTTTGAAAAAATTGAAATTTGCGTGTGTTAATCTTCAATTACGGAGTATTTTGAGTATGACATGAAAATTGAGTATTTTGCTTATGTTACAGTTCAATTTTTACTTTTTTTTTTAAAATATCTTCATTGAATTTTTTAAAGGTGTTAGACTTGTGTTTTTTGCATTTTTAAGAAATTTTTGAAAAAATTGAAATTTGTGTTTGTTAGTCTTCAATTACGGAGTATTTTGAGTATGACAAGAAAATTGAGTATTTTGCTTATGTTACACTTCAATTTTAACATTCTTTTAAAAAATATCTTCATTGAATTTTTTTAAGGTGTTAGTCTTCATTTTTTGCATTCTTAAGAAATTTTTGAAAAAATTGAAATTTGTGTGTGTTAGTCTTCAATTACGGAGTATTTTGAGTATGACATGAAAATTCAGTATTTTGCTTATGTTACACTTCAATTATTCCTTATTTTTAAAAAAATATTTTCATTGAATTTTTTGAAGGTGTTAGACTTCAGTTTTTTGAATTTTTAAGAAATTTTTGGAAAAATTGAAATTTGTGTGTGTTAGTCTTCAATTACGGAGTATTTTGAGTATGACATGAAAATTGAGTTTTTTTCTTGTGTTACACTTCAATTTTAACATTCTTTTAAAAAATATCTTCATTGAATTTATTGAAGGTGTTAGACTTCATTTTTTGCATTTTTAAGAAATTTGCTGAAAAATACAAATTTGTGTGTGTTAGACTTCTATTACGGAGTATTTTGAGTATGACATGAAAATTTAGTATTTTGCTTATGTTACACTTCAATTTTTACATTTTTTTGAACAATATCTTCATTGAATGTTTTGATGGTGTTAGACTTCAATTTTTGCAATCTTAAGAAATTTTTTAAAAAATTGAAATTTGTGTCTGTTAGTCTTCAATTACGTAGTATTTTGAGTATGGCATGAAAATGAGTATTTTGCTTATGTTACACTTCAATTTTAACATTATTTTAAAAAATATCTTCGTTGAATTTTTTGAAGGTGTTAGACTTCATTTTTTGCATTTTTAAGAAATTTTTTAAAAAATTAACATTTGTGTGTCTTAGTCTTAAGTTACGGAGTATTTTGAGATTGACATGAAAATTGAGTATTTTACTTATGTTACAATTCAATTTTAACATTCTTTTAAAAAATATCTTCATTGAATTTATTGAAGGTGTTAGACTTCATTTTTTTCATTTTTATGAAATTTTTGAAAAAATTGAAATTTCTGTGTGTTAGTCTTCAATTACAGCGTATTTTGAGTATGACATGAAAATTGAGTATTTTACTTATGTTCCACTTGTATTTTTTCTTTTTTTTTAGAAAATGTCTTCAGTGAAATTTTTAAGGTGTTAGACTTCAGTATTTTGCATTTTTACGAAATTTTTGAAAAAATTGAAATTTGTGTTTGTTAGTCTTCAATTACGGAGTATTTTGAGTATGACATGAAAATTGAGTATTTTGCTTATGTAACACTTCAATTTTAACATTCTTTTAAAAAATATCTTCATTGAATTTTTTTAAGGTGTTAGACTTCATTTTTTGCATTCTAAAGAAATTTTTGAAAAAATTGAAATTTGTGTGTGTTAGTCTTCAATTATGGAGTATTTTGAGTATGACATGAAAATTGAGTATTTTGCTTATGTTACACTTCAATTTTTCCTTTTTTTTTTAAAAATAATTTCATTGAATTTTTTGAAGGTGTTAGACTTCAGTTTTTTTAATTTTTAAGAAATTTTTGGAAAAATTGAAATTTGTGTGTGTTAGTCTTCAATTACAGAGTATTTTGAGTATGACATGAAAATTGAGATTTTTTCTTGTGTTACACTTCAATTTTAACATTCTTTTAAAAAATATCTTCATTGAATTTTTTGAAGGTGTTAGACTTCAGTTTTTTGCATTTTTAAGAAATTTTTGAAAAAATTGAAATTTGTGTGTGTTAGTCTTCAATTACGTAGTATTTTGAGTATAACCTGAAAATTGAGTGTTTTTCTTGTGTCACACTTCAATTTTAACATTATTTTAAAAAATATCTTCGTTGAATTTTTTGAAGGTGTTAGACTTTATTTTTTGCATTTTTAAGAAATTTTTAAAAAAATTGAAATTTCTGTGTGTTAGTCTTAAATGATGGCGTATTTTGAGTATGACATGAAAATTGAGTATTATGCTTATGTTACACTTCAATTTTAACATTCTTTTAAAAAATATCTTCATTAAATTTTTTTAAGGTGTTAGACTTCATTTTTTGCATTCTTAAGAAATTTTTTAAAAAATTGAAATTTGTGTGTGTTAGTCATCAATTACGGAGTATTTTGAGTATGACATGAAAATTGAGTATTTTTCTTATGTTACACTTCAATTTTTCCTTTTTTTTAAAAAATATCTTCATTGAATTTTTTGAAGGTGTTAGACTTCAGTTTTTTGAATTTTTAAGAAATTTTTGAAAAAATTGAAATTTGTGTGTGTTAGTCTTCAATTACGGAGTATTTTGAGTATGACATGAAAATTGAGTTTTTTTCTTGTGTTACACTTCAATTTTAACATTCTTTTAAAAAATATCTTCTTTGAATTTTTTGAAGGTGTTAGACTCCATTTTTTGCATTTTTAAGAAATTTTTTAAAAAATTAACATTTGTGTGTCTTAGTCTTCAATTACGGAGTATTTTGAGGATGACATGAAAATTGAGTATTTTGGTTATGTTACACTTCAATTTTAACATTCTTTTAAAAAATATCTTCATTGAATTTATTGAAGGTGTTAGAATTCATTTTTTGCATTTTTAAGAAATTTGCTGAAAAATACAAATTTGTGTGTGTTAGTCTTCAATTACGGAGTATTTTGAGTATGACATGAAAATTGAGTATTTTGCTTATGTTACACTTCAATTTTTACATTTTTTTAACCAATATCTTCATTGAATTTTTTGATGGTGTTAGACTTCAATTTTTGCATTCTTAAGAAATTTTTTAAAAAATTGAAATTTGTGTCTGTTAGTCTTCAAATACGGAGTATTTTGAGTATGACATGAAAATTGAGTATTTTGCTTATGTTACACTTCAATTTTGATATTTAAAAAAAAATATCTTCGTTGAATTTTTTGAAGGTGTTAGACTTCAGTTTTTTGCATTTTTAAGAAATTTTTGAAAAAATTGAAATTTGTGTGTGTTAGTCTTCAATTACGTAGTATTTTGAGTATGACATGAAAATTGAGTGTTTTTCTTGTGTTACACTTCAATTTTAACATTATTTTAAAAAATATCTTCGTTGAATTTTTTGAAGATGTTAGACTTCAGTTTTTTGTATTTTTAAGAAATTTTTGGAAAAATAGAAATTTGTGTGTGTTAGTCTTCAATTACGGAGTATTTTGAGTATGAGATGAAAATTGAGTATTTTTCTGATGTTACACATCAATTTTGACATTTTTTTAAAAAATATCTTCATTGAATTTTCTGAAGGTGTTAGACTTTAGTTTTTTGCATTTTTATGAATTTTTTTAAAAAATTGAAATTTGTGTCTGTTAGTCTTCAATTACGGAGTATTTTGAGTATGACATGAAAATTGAGTATTTTTCTTATGTTACACTTCAATTTTGATATTTAAAAAAATATCTTCATTGAATTTTTTGAAGGTGTTAGACTTCAGTTTTTTGCATTTTTAAGAATTTGTTGAAAAAATTGAAATTTGTGTGTGTTAGTCTTCAATTACGTAGTATATTGAGTATGACATGAAAATTGAGTGTTTTTCTTGTGTTACACTTCAATTTTAACATTATTTTAAAAAATATTTTTGTTCAATTTTTTGAAGGTGTTAGACTTCATTTTTTGCATTTTTAAGAAATTTTTTAAAAAATTAACATTTGTGTGTCTTAGTCTTCAATTACGGAGTATTTTGAGGATGACATGAAAATTGAGTATCTTGGTTATGTTACACTTCAATTTTAACATTCTTTTAAAAAATATCTTCATTGAATTTATTGAAGGTGTTAGACTTCATTTTTTGCATTTTTCAGAAATTTGCTGAAAAATACAAATTTGTGTGTGTTAGTCTTCAATTACGGAGTATTTTGAGTATGACATGAAAATTGAGTATTTTGCTTATGTTACACTTCAATTTTTACATTTTTTTAAACAATATCTTCATTGAATTTTTTTATGGTGTTAGACTTCAATTTTTGCATTCTTAAGAAATTTTTTAAAAAATTGAAATTTGTGTCTGTTAGTCTTCAATTACGGAGTATTTTGAGTATGACATGAAAATTGAGTATTTTTCTTATGTTACACTTCAATTTTGATATTTAAAAAAAAAAATCTTCATTGAATTTTTTGAAGGTGTTAGACTTCATTTTTTGTATTTTAAAGAAATTTTAGGAAAAATTGAAATTTGTGTGTGTTAGTCTTCAATTACGGAGTATTTTGAGTATGACATGAAAATTGAGTATTTTGCTTATGTTACACTTAAATTTTTACATTTTTTTAAACAATATCTTCATTGAAATTTTCTTTAAAGTGTTAGACTTCAGTTTTTTTGCATTCTTAAGAAATTTTTGAAACAATTGAAATTTGTCTGTGTTAGTCTTCAATTACGGAGTATTTTGAGCATGACATGAAAATTGAGTAATTTGGTTATGTTACACTTCAATTTTAACATTCTTTTAAAAGATATCTTCATTGAATTTTTTTAAACAATATCTTCATTGAAATTTTCTTTAAAGTGTTAGACTTCAGTTTTTTTGCATTCTTAAGAAATTTTTAAAAAAATTGAAATTTGTGTGTGTTAGTCTTCATTTACGGAGTATTTTGAGTATGAAATGAAAATTGAGTTTTTTTCTTGTGTTACACTTCACTTTTTACATTTTTTAAAAAAATTATCTTCATTGAATTTTTTTGAAGGTGTTAGACTTCAGTTTTTTGCATTTTTAAGAAATTTTTTAAAGAATTGAAATTTGTGTTTGTTAGTCTTTAATTACGGAGTATTTTGAGTATGACATGAAAATTGAGTATTTTGCTTATGTTACACTTCAATTTTAACATTCTTTTAAAAAATAACTTCTTTGAATTTGTTTAAGGTGTTAGACTTCAGTTTTTTGCATTTTTAAGAAATTTTTAAAAAAATTGAAATTTGTGTGTGTTAGTCTTCAATTACGGAGTATTTTGAGAAAATTGAGTTTTTTTCTTGTGTTACACTTCAATTTTAACA
Organism: Luzula sylvatica; assembly: GCA_946800325.1. Classification (NCBI taxonomy): domain Eukaryota; kingdom Viridiplantae; phylum Streptophyta; class Magnoliopsida; order Poales; family Juncaceae; genus Luzula; species Luzula sylvatica. The sequence continues at coordinate 66,762,733 of OX326960.1, read as the reverse complement.
TTCTTTTAAAAAATATCTTGATTGAATTTTTTGAAGGTGACTTCATTTTTTGCATTTTTTAGAAATTTTTTAAAAAATTGAAATTTGTATGTATTAGTCTTCAATTACGGAGTATTTTGAGTATGACATGAAAATTGAATATTTTGCTTATGTTACACTTCAATTTTTAATTATTTTTAAAAAATATCTTGATTGAATTTTTTGAAGGTGTTAGACTTCATTTTTTGCATTTTTAAGAAATTTTTTAAAACATTGAAATTTGTGTGTGGTAGTCTTCAATTACGGAGTATTTTGAGTATGACATGAAAATTGAGTTTTTTTTCCTCATTTACACTTCAATTTTATCCTTATTTTAAAAAATATCTTCGTTCAATTTTTTTAAGGTGTTAGACTTCATTTTTTGCATTTTTAAGAATTTTTTGAAAAAATTGAAATTTGTGTGTCTTAGTCTTCAATTACGGTGTATTTTGAGTATGACATGAAAATTGAGTATTTTGCTAATTTTACACTTCAATTTTTACATTTTTTAAAAAAATATCTTCATTGAATTATTTGAAGGTGTTAGACTTCATTTTTTGCATTCATAAGAAATTTTTGAAAAAATTGAAATTTGTGTGTGTTAGTCTTCCATTACGGAGTATTTTGAGTATGACATGAAAATTGAGTATTTTGCTTATGTTACACTTCAATTTTTACATTTATTAAAAAAAATATCTTCGTTGAATTTTTTGAAGGTGTTAGACTTCATTTTTTTTATTTTTAAGAAAATTTTCAAAAATTTTAATTAGTGTGTCTTAGTCTTCAATTATGGTGTATTTTGAGTTTGACATGAAAATTGAGTATTTCGCTTATTTTACACTTCAATTTTTACATTTTTTAACAAAATATCTTCATTGAATTTTTTGAAGGTGTTAGACTTCAATTTTTGCATTCTTAAGAAATTTTTGAAAAAATTGAAATTTGTGTGTGTTAGTCTTCAATTACGGAGTATTTTGTGTATGACATGAAAATTGAGTTTTTTTCTTGTGTTACACTTCAATTTTTACATTTTTTAAAAAAAATATCTTCATTGAATTTTTTGAAGGTGTTAGACTTCAGTTTTTTCCATTTTTAAGAAATGTTTTAAAAAATTCAAATTTGTGTGTGTTAGTCTTCAATTACGGAGTATTTTGAGTATGACATGGAAATTCAGTATTTTGCTTATGTTACACTTCAATTTTAACATTCTTTTAAAAAATATCTTCTTTTAATTTTTTGAAGGTGTTATAGACTTCAGTTTTTTGCATTTTTAAGAAATTTTAAAAAAAAATTGAAATTTGTGTGTGTTAGTCTTCAATTACAGAGTATTTTAAGTATGACATGAAAATTGAGTTTTTTTCTTGTGTTACACTTCAATTTTTTCAATTTTTTTAAAAAAATATCTTCATTTAATTTTATGATGGTGTTAGACTTCAGTTTTTTTAATTTTAAAGAAATTTTTTGAAAAATTTAAATTTGTGTGTGTTAGTCTTCAATTACGGAGTAATTGGACTATGACATGAAAATTGAGTATTTTGCTTATGTTACACTTCAATTTTAACATCCTTTTAAAAAAATATCTTCTTTGAATTTTTTTAAGGTGTTAGACTTCATTTTTTGCATTCTTAAGAAATTTTTGAAAAAATTGAAATTTGTGTGTGTTAGTCTTCAATTACGGAGTATTTTGAGTAAGACATGAAAATTGAGTCATTTGCTTATGTTACACTTCAATTTTTACATTTTTTTTAAAAAATATTTTCATTGAATTTTTTGAAGGTGTTAGACTTCAGTTTTTTGCATTTTTAAGAAATGCTTTAAAAAATTGAAGTTTGTGTGTGTTAGTCTTCAACTACGGAGTATTTTGAGTATGACATAGAAATTGAGTATTTTGCTTATGTTACACTTCAATTTTAACATTCATTTAAAAAATATTTTCATGGAATTTTTTGAAGGTGTTAAACTTCAGTTTTTTGCATTTTTAAGAAATTTTTAAAAAAATTGAAATTTGTGTGTGTTAGTCTTCAATTACGGAGTATTTTGAGTATGACATGAAAATTGAGTTTTTTTCTTGTGTTACACTTAAATTTTTACATTTTTTTTAAAAAATATCTTCATTGAATTTTTTGAAGGTGTTAGACTTCAGTTTTTTGCACTTTTATGAAATTTTTAAAAAAAATTAAAATTTGTGTGTGTTAGTCTTCAATTACGGAGTATTTTGAGTATGACATGAAAATTGATTTTTTTTTCTTGTGTTACACTTCAATTTTGACATTTAAAAAAAAAAATATCTTCATTGAATTTTTTGAAGTTGTTCGACTTTATTTTTTGCATTTTTAAGAAATTTTTGAAAAAATTAACATTTGTGTGTCTTAGTCTTAAGTTGCGGAGTATTTTTAGTATGACATGAAAATTGAGTATTTTACTTATGTTACAATTCAATTTTGACATTCTTTTGAAAAATATCTTCATTGAATTTATTGAAGGTGTTAAACTTCATTTTTTGCATTTTTAAGAAATTTTTGGAAAAATAGAAATTTGTGTGTGTTAGTCTTCAATTACGGAGTATTTTGAGTATGACAATAAAATTGAGTATATTGCTTATGTTACACTTCAATTTTTACATTTTTTTAAACAATATCTTCATGGAATTTTTTTTTAAGGTGTTAGACTTCACTATTTTGCATTTGTAAAATTTTTTTGAAACAATTGAAATTTGTCTGTGTTAGTCTTCAATTACGGAGTATTTTGAGCATGCCATGAAAATTGAGTAATTTGCTTATGTTACACTTCAATTTTAACATTCTTTTAAAAGATATTGATGTGAGGCAATTAGAGCACGTTTTTAGAGTCAAATCTAGGGAGTTTAGCCCTTGTGAAGTCTTAATCTTGGCTATTATAACATATATTTGAAACATCAAGAATAATTCTACACTAATGTGTTCTTTGCCCAATTTCAGGAATTCAAGGGATAATTTGGAAGTTTGGACAGCACCATTGCCTCCGGAACGCCGAAGACAGTCAAAACGATGTATCATACCGATACATTCGGTGAAGGATCGAGGCGGGAAAGGCAAAAACAAAAGAAGAAAATCTGGCAGCCCCTGCACTGGCCCCAGTGGCGAAATCTACAGCCCACGGTCCAGCTCTCAGCCCATACGCAGCCCCAACAAGCTGATTTGTTGCCTCCTTTAGAATTGAATCGTTTCCTTCTTAAGAAATGATTTCTTTCCCTCTCAATGATTTAATGGTTGCCTTCTTTGGTGAATTTGTTGCTCCCCTAAAACTTCCATAATTACCCTTGCCAATTAAGAGGAGCATCAAGCCTATAAATAAGACCCTAAGGCCAAGGGCAAATCATCTCTCCTGCCCCCCTTTTCTCTCCCCTTTGGGGGCAAGCCTTTCTCCTCCTTCTCTCCACCACAAACTCCACCAAGGCACAAACAAGATTCTATCGAAGCTAAAGATCGGAACTTGAGGTTCGGAGCGTTTCCGACTCGAGCTCCACCTTGTGAAGATCTTGGAGTAGCAGCGTTTGTGATCCAATTTCGACACGAGACCGATCAATCGATTATTGAAGAGCGTTTCTAGCAATTCGAGAGGATCTAGCACAAGAGGAAGAGGCGATTTGACGGGAGCGTTTCTTGCACGTCGCCGGGGAAACTTCGGAATCAAGATATCGAGCGTTTCGAGTCTTGAATAGGTTGTTTCTATCTTTTGTGTTTGAATTCGGTAGTTTCTTTTAATAAATCTTTGCGTGGATTAATAAATGTGGATTGAATTGGTTTAAAGCTTGTTTCTTGGCAATTTTCCGTTTAAATTCTCTTAATCTTGCTAGTGTTTACTTTCTTGCACACAAACCCCCTTCAATTATTCTTTTACTGTACAAAGCTTTTTTTTTGAGCTTATTCTTTTGCGTGTTTGATTCGTAATTTCAATACTTGCTCCTTGTGGACGATCCTATTATACTTGCTCTATACACTTTTGAGTTATCCACAATTTTGTTAAACTTTACTTCTTTGATTTTCGGTTTTCGGACTCAACGATTGACGCATTAATTTGCGTACACGAAAAACCGCGAATCAAAATGGCGCCGCTGCCGGGGAGCAGTTTTTAAATCGAAATTATAAATCATACTCACAATCTTGAGTGTTATTCGAATTGAATTTTATATATTTGAACTTCATATTTCACCCATTGTGAGATTTTTTCTTTTGCAAGGTACAAGATGGACAATCAAGAGAGACCCTTATCGCTTCGGGAATTGATGAGACTAGCGAAGATCGAAATGGGATATTCCGAGTCCATGTCGAACCAAGAGTTCATAGAGAGAGAAATTAATCGTTTGGAGCTAGGAGAGCAAGATTTGAGAGAAGAAGAAGATGAATTGCTCTCAACGATTCCACCAAACCCCATAGACGAATCTCAACTCGAAATCGAAAACCAAAATTCACCCTTTCAATTCCAAAACGACGATCAATACCAAGAATTGAAAAGAATGATGGAGGAAATGATGGCAATGATGCAAGATTTTAGCCAAAAATATTCCAAAGAAGAGATCGTAGAGATTGAAAGTGGCATGAGTTCAAGTGTGGGGGAATTCGAAGAAGGCATCGAGCTAAGGTCCACTATTTCTCTCATTCCAAATAGACGAACCTCCCCCACGCGAACACGAATTTCCAAAAGCCAAAGGATTCGAGCTAATCGGAGACCCGATTTACGATGACTACATGGATGAATACAAATTCAAATTCGAGAGTTCAAGTATGGGAGGATTCGAAGAAAGCACCGAGACGGTATTGGAAGAAGAAGAAAAGGAGTCGATAGACTCAACTCTCCAAATGGTGGTCCAACTTACTCGAATCGACGAAACCGAGCAAGAAGATAAATCTCCAACTCTCCAAGGTGAATTCTTTCCATGCATCATCAAATTAAATTCAAATAAGAACTTTGATGCTTTTAATGAAAGAAGTTCTCCTTGTGTAGATATATCTAGAAGTTCAAATATAATCGAGACACTCACGCCGCTCACCACTCCGCTTCGTGAAAGGCCTATACACAAATCGATTCGAAGCGAGAGGAGGATGCCCTTGGAGAAATTTTCGACAAAATCTTCGAATGTGCCAATCTCAAACATCTCGAAAGGAAGGATTCGAGGCTGTCGAAGAAGAGCAATCCAAGTAAGCTCCTCATTCCACTTTCAAGGAGGGTAACACCGGCATGGTCGAGCTCAAGACCAATAAACGAGAGCGCTAGCGAGGGAGGCATGCCCACGCATCAAAGGTTGTTTCTTTCTATTACCCTAGTTTTATATTTTCACATTTCACAACTTGAGGACAAGTAAAATCTTAAGTGTTGGGGGGAGGTAACACAACCTTTGAACCTATCTTTGAGCCCAATTAAAACTTAAAATCTGGGAATTTTTTTTTTCCTGCGAATAAAATAGAAAATTAATGAAACTTAAATCTCGGAGCACGTCTAGTTTTCAACTAAGGACAAAAATTGCACAAAAAGATTTTTCTCCACCTCATTTGACACAAATTGTTGTTTTTCAAACAAAATTTCATTTTAATACGATTTTTACTCTCAAAATTGAATGTTGCAAAATGTTTTGGAAATTTAGGCAACGAATTTGAAGAAATCTATTGGGATTCCAACCCATACCAATAACTTCGCAATTATCACGAGTTTTCGACAATCAATGGATTCGTGGTTTACGTGACACACTACTTTTCGAAAATTGAACCCGTATTTTGATTTAAAACCCGTTTGAGAAGTTTTTAGTTACCGATTGAATGCGTTTTTAATGAATTTAAAATTTGACCACTTGCACTTAATGAATCAACGTTCGTGGGGACCCGATAGTAAGTCAATAGTACCCGCTCTCTTCTTGGATCTTGAAAAAAAAAAAAAAAAAAAAAAAAAAGGGCGGGGATGTAATTTCGTTGCATTTCGGTGCTGCGGAACTCCCTTCCACAAATGCGATCCGAAAAAAAAAGGAGGAAAAAAGAAAACACCGAGATGTAATCTCGTCGCGCCGTAGTGGCGGGACTCTCGGTTAAAGACTCCAATGAAATTAAGGAGTGGGTGGGGAATTTGATTGAAACGGGTATGAACCTTGTACCATCGTACCGAACGGGTTAAAAAGGGAATACCTTGCACTTTAATTCATTCTTGCAAAACGATAGGATTGGTTAACTCAAAAACTTTGGAAATCGGGTTTCTTTTGAATTGCGGCGTGAAAAGATTCGAACGGTAGTGTTTAATCGCCTTTTCCGGTTGAAATTGATTGCTCATCTTTAAACTCTATTGAAATTGCGATTTTATTCAATTAAGATTTGATTATTTTACCATTATCTTTCTTAAACATTAGCAACTTGATTAACGGGAGCGAATCAATGGGTTCATGAAATGCGTTTGAAAATGACGAATACAAATTTAATAGAATCCAGTGCAATTCGTCCTTAGATTGATTATACTACAAATCTCCAATTGATCGAGGACGATCAAGGGTTTAAGTGTGGGGGTATTTGATGTGAGGCAATTAGAGCACGTTTTTAGAGTCAAATCTAGGGAGTTTAGCCCTCGTGAAGTCTTAATCTTGGCTATTATAACATATATTTGAAACATCAAGAATAATTCTACACTAATGTGTTCTTTCCCCAATTTCAGGAATTCAAAGGATAATTTGGAAGTTTAGACGACACCATTGCCTCCGGAATGCCGAAGACAGTCAAAACGATGTATCATACCGATACATTCGGTGAAGGATCGAGGCGGGAAAGGCAAAAAGAAAAGAAGAAAATCTGCCAGCCCCTGCACTGGCCACAGTGGCGAAATCTACAGCCCACAGTCCAGCTCTCAGCCCATACGCAGCCCCAACAAGCTGATTTGTTGCCTCCTTTAGAATTGAATCGTTTCCTTCTTAAGAAATGATTTGTTTCCCTCTCAATGATTTATTGGTTGCCTTCTTTGGTGAATTTGTTGCTCCCCTAAAACTTCCATAATTACCCTTGCCAATTAAGAGGAGCATCAAGCCTATAAATAAGACCCTAAGGCCAAGGGCAAATCATCTCTCCTGCCCCCCTTTTCTCTCCCCTTTGGGGGCAAGCCTTTCTCCTCCTTCTCTCCACCACAAACTCCACCAAGGCACAAACAAGATTCTATCGAAGCTAAAGATCGGAACTGGAGGTTCGGAGCGTTTCCGACTCGAGCTCCACCTTGTGAAGATCTTGGAGTAGCAGCGTTTGTGATCCAATTTCGACACGAGACGGATCAATCGATTATTGAAGAGTGTTTCTTGCAATTCGAGAGGATCTAGCACAAGAGGAAGAGGCGATTTGACGGGAGCGTTTCTTGCACTTCGCCGGGGAAACTTCGGAATCAAGATATCGAGCGTTTCGAGTCTTGAATAGGTTGTTTCTATCTTTTGTGTTTGAATTCGGTAGTTTCTTTTAATAAATCTTTGCGTGGATTAATAAATGTGGATTGAATTGGTTTAAAGCTTGTTTCTTGGCAATTTTCCATTTAAATTCTCTTAATCTTGCTAGTGTTTACTTTCTTGCACACAAACCCCCTTCAATTATTCTTTTACTGTACAAAGCTTTTTTTTTTAGCTTATTCTTTTGCGTGTTTGATTCGTAATTTCGATACTTGCTCCCTGTGGACGATCCTATTATACTTGCTCTATACAATTTTGAGTTATCCACAATTTTGTTAAACTTTACTTCTTTGATTTTCGGTTTTCGGACTCAACGATTGACGCATTAATTTGCGTACACGAAAAACCGCGAATCAGATATCTTCATTGAATTTTTTGAAGGTGTTAGACTTCAGTTTTTTGCATTTTTAAGAAATTTTTCAATAAATTGAAATTTGTGTGTGTTAGTCTTCAATTACGGAGTATTTTGAGTATGACATGAAAATTGAGTTTTTTTCTTGTGTTACACTTCAATTTTTACATTTAAAAAAAAATATCTTCATTGAATTTTTTAAAGGTGTTAGACTTCGGTTTTTTTAATTTTTAAGAAATGTTTTAAAAACTTTTAATTTGTGTGTGTTAGTCTTCAATTACGGAGTATTTTGAGTATGACATGGAAATTCAGTATTTTTCTTATGTTACACTTCAACTTTAACATTCTATTAAAAAATATCTTCATTGAATTTTTTGAAGGTGTTAGACTTCAGTTTTTTGCATTTTTAAGAAATTTAAAAAAAAAATCAAAATTTCTGTGGGTTAGTCTTCAATTACTGAGTATTTTAAGTATGACATGAAAATTGAGTTTTTTTCTTGTGTTACACTTCAATTTTTACATTTTTTTAAAAACATATCTTCATTTAATTTTATGAACGTGTTAGATTTCAGTTTTTTGCATTTGTAAGAAATTTTTTAAAAAATTGAAATTTGTGTGTGTTAGTTTTCAATTTCGGAGTAATTGGAGTATGACATAAAAATTGAGTATTTTGCTTATGTTACACTTCAATTTTAACATCCTATTAAAAAATATCTTCTTTGAATTTTTTTAAGGTGTTTGACTTCATTTTTTGCGTTCTTAAGAAATTTTTGAAAAAATTGAAATTTGTGTGTGTTAGTCTTCAATTACGGAGTATTTTGAGTAAGACATGAAAATTGGGTCATTTGCTTATGTTACACTTAAATTTTTACATTTTTTTTAAAATATATTTTCATTGAATTTTTTGAAGGTGTTACACTTCAGTTTTTTGCATTTTTAAGAAATTTTTTAAAAAATTGAAATTTTTGTGTGTTAGTCTCCAATTACGGAGTATTTTGAGTATGCCATGAAAATTTAGTTTTTTTCTTGTGTTACACTTCAATTTTTACATTTTTCTAAAAAAATATCTTCATTGAATTTTTTGAAGGTCTTAGACTTCAGTTTTTTGCATTTTTAAGAAATTTTTTAAAAAATTTAAATTTGTGTGTGTTAGTCTTCAATTACGGAGTATTTTGAGTATGACATGAAAATTGAGTTTTTTTCTTTTGTTACACTTAAATTTTTATATTTTTAAAAAAATATATCTTCATTGAATTTTTTAAAGGTGTTAGACTTCAGTTTTTTGCATTTTTAAGAAATTTTTGAAAAAATTCAAATTTGTGTGTGTTAGTCTTCAATTACGGAGTATTTTGAGTATGATGTGAAAATTGAGTATTTTGCTTTTGTTACTCTTCAATTTTACCATTCTTTTAAAAAATATCTTCATTGAATTTATTTAAGGTGTTAGACTTCATTTTTTGCATTCTAAATAAATGTTTCAAAAAATTGAAATTTCTGCGTGTTAGTCTTCAATTACGGAGTATTTTGATTAGGACATGAAAATTGAGTATTTTGCTTATGTTACACATCAATTTTTACTTTTTTTAAAAAAATATCTTCATTGAATTTTTTGAAGGTGATTTCAGTTTTTTGCATTTTTAAGAAATTTTTGAAAAATTGAAATTTGTGTGTGTTAGTCTTCAGTTACGGAGTATTTTGAGTATGACATGAAATTTGAGTTTTTTTTCTTGTGTTACACTTCAATTTTGACATTATTTAAAAAATGTAAAAAACTAAACGAAGATATTTTTTAAAAAAATGTAAAAATTTAAGGGCAACACAAGCAAAAAACTCAATTGTCATGTCATACTCAAAATACGCCGTAATTGATGACTACCACACGGAAATTTCGATTTTTTAAAAATTCTCTTAAAAACGCAAAAAATGAAGTCTAACACCTTCAAAAAATTCCATGAAGATATTTTTTAAAAAAAATGTAAAAGATGAAGTGTAACATAAGCAAATTACTCAATTTTCATGTCTTACTCAAAATACTCCGTAATTGAAGACTAACACACACAAATTTCAATTTTTTCAAAAATTTCTTAAAAATGCAAAAAATGAAGTCTAACACCTTAAAAAAATTCAATGAAGATATTTTTTATAAGAATGTTAAAATTGAAGTGTAACGCAAGAAGAAAACTTAATTTTCATGTCATATTAAAAATACTCCGTAAAATAGAAGTGTAACACAGACAAATTTCAATTTTTTCAAAAATTTCTTAAAAATACAAAAAACTGAAGTCTAGCACCTTAAAAAAAATTTCAATGAAGATATTGTTTAAAAAAAAGTAAAAATTGAAGTGTAACATAAGCAAAATACACAATTTCCATGTCATACTAAACATATTCCGTAATTTAAGACTAACACACACAAATTTCAATTTTTTCAAAAATTTCTTAAAAATGCTGAAAACTGAAGTCTTGAAGTGCAACATAAGCAAAAAACTCAATTTTCATGTCATACTCAAAATACGCCGTAATTGAAGACTAACACCCAGAAATTTCAATTTTTTAAAACTTTTCTTAAAAACGCAAAAAATGAAGTCTCACACCTTCAAAAAATTCAACGAAGATATTTTTTGAACTAATGCTAAAATTGAAGTGTAACACAAGAAAAAAACACAATTTTCATGTCATACTCAAAATACTCCGTAATTGAAGACTAACACACAATAATTTAAATTTTAAAAAAAATTTCTTAAAAATGCATAAAACTGAAGTCTAACACCTTCAAAAAATTCAATGAAGATATTTTTTAAAAGAATGTTAAAATTGAAGTGTAACACAAGAAGAAAACTCAATGTTCATGTCATACTCAAAATACTCCGTAATTGAAGACTAACACAAACAAATTTCAATTTTTTCAAAAATTCTTAAAAATGCAAAAAACTGAAGTCTAAAATTCAATGAAGATATTGTTTAAAAAATTCTAAAAATTGAAGTGTAACATATGCAAAATACTCAATTTTCATGTCATACTCAAAATACTCCGTAATTGAAAACTAACACACATAAATTTCTATTTTTCCAAAAATTTCTTAAAAATGCAAAAAATTAAGTCTAACACCATCAATAAATTCAATGAAAATATTTTTTAAAAGAATGTTAAAATTGAAGTGTGACATAAGAAAAATACTCAATTTTCATGTCATCCTCAAAATACTCCGTAATTGAAGACTAAGACACACAAATGTGAATTTTTCCAAAAATTTCTTAAAAATGCAAAAAATTAAGTCTAACACCATCAATAAATTCAATGAAGATATTTTTTAAAAGAATGTTAAAATTGAAGTGTGACATAAGAAAAATACCCAATTTTCATGTCATCCTCAAAATACTCCGTAATTGAAGACTAAGACACACAAATGTTAATTTTTTCAAAAATTTCTTAAAAATGAAAAAAATGAAGTCTAACACCTTCAAAAAATTCAATGAAGATATTGTTCAAAAAATGTAAAAATTGAAGTGTAACATAAGAAAATTACTCAATTTTCATGTCATACTCAAAATACTCCGTCATTGAAGACTAACACACACAAATTTCTATTTTTCCAACAATTTCTTAAAAATGCAAAAAATTAAGTCTAACACCATCAATAAATTCAATGAAGATATTTTTTAAAAGAATGTTAAAATTGAAGAGTAAAAAAAAAAAAAAAAAAAAAAAAAAAAAAAAAAATTGCCAACTAGAGTTTGTCTAGTTGGTCACACCTCTTGGCTAGGGAGCGAGAGGTGTGGGGTTCGATTCCCGGCGGGGACACTGGATTATAGATTAAATGTTAAATGAGTGAATATAGTGTGTGACATACGTGTTTGTAATAAAATAAAATTAAAAAAAAAAAAAAAAGAGGAGATTGTGTTTGGAAGGGGGACTTTGAGCCCTCTCCGAATTTACTCAAAAAAATAAAAAAATAAAAACATAAGCAAAATACTTAATTTTCATGTCATCCTCAAAATACTCCGTAATTGAAGACTAAGACACACAAATTTGAATTTTTTCAAAAATTTCTTAAAAATGCAAAAAATGAAGTCTAACACCTTCAAAAAATTCAATGAAGATATTTTTCAAAAGAATGTTAAAATTCAAGTGTAACACAAGAAAAAAACTCAATTTTCATGTCATAGTCCAAATACTCCTTAATTGAAGACTAACACACACAAATTTCAATTTTTTCAAAAATTTCTTAAAAATGCAAAAAACTAAAGTCTTGAAGTGGAACATAAGCAAAAAACCCAATTTTCTTGTCATACTGAAAATACGCCGTAATTGAAGACTAACACCAAGAAATTTCAATTTTCTAAAAAATTTCTTAAAAAAGCAAAAAATGAAGTCTACACCTTCAAAAAATTAAACGAAGATATTTTTTAAAATAATGCTAAAATTGAAGTGTAACATGAGAAAAGACCTCAATTTTCAAGTCATACTCAAAATACACCATAATTGAAGACTAACTCACACAAATTTCAATTTTTTAAAAAAATTCTTAAAAATGCAAAAAACTGAAGTCTGACACCATCGAAAAATTCAATGAAGATATTTTTTTTTAAAAATGTAAAAATTGAATTATAACATAAGAAAATTACTCAATTTTCATGTCCTACCCAAAATACTCCGTAATTGAAGACTAACACACACAAATTTCAATTTTTTAAAAAATTTCTAAAAAATAGGAAAATCTGAAGTTTAACACCTTCAAAAAATTCATTGAAGATATTGTTCAAAAAAATGTAAAAATTGAAGTGTAACATAAGCAAAATACTCAAATTTCATGTCATACACAAAATACTTCGTAATTGAAGGGTAACACACACAAATTTCTATTTTTCCAAAACATTCTAAAAAATGCATAAAATTAAGTCTAACACCTTCAAAAAATTCTATGAAGATATTTTTTAAAAGAATGTTAAAATTGAAGTGTAACATAAGCAAAATACTCAATTTTCATGTCATCCTCAAAATACTCCGTAATTGATGACTGAGACACACAAATGTGAATTTTTTCAAAAATTTCTTAAAAATGAAAAAAATGAAGTCTAACACCTTCAAAAAATTCATTGAAGATATTTTTTATAAGAATGTTAAAATTGAAGTGTAACACAAGAAAAAAACTCAATTTTCATGTCATAATCAAAATACTCCGTAATTGAAGACTAACACACACAAATTTAAATTTTTTCAAACATTTCTTAAAAATGCAAAAAACTGAAGTCTAACACCTTCAAAAAATTCAATGATGATATTTTTTAAAAGAATGTTAAAATTGAAGTGTAACATAAGCAAAATACTCAATTTTCATGTCATACTCAAAATTCTCCGTAATTGAAGACTAACACACACAAATTTCAATTTTTTCAAAAATTTCTTAAGAATGCAATAAATGAAGTCTAACACCTTAAAAAAATTCCATGAAGATATTTTTTAAAAGAATGTTAAAATTTAAGTGTAACATAAGCAAAATACTCTATTTTCATGTCATACTCGAAATACTCCGTAATTGAAGACTAACAAACAAAAATTTCAATTTTTTAAAAAAATTCTTAAAAATGCAAAAAACTGAAGTCTAACTCCTTAAAAAAATTGAATGAAGATATTTTTTTAAAAAAATATAAAAATTGAAGTTTCACACAAGAAAAAAACTCAATTTTCATGTCATACTCAAAATACTCCATAATTGAAGACTAACACACACAAATTTCAATCTTTTAAACTATTTCTTAAAAATTCAAAAAACTGAAGTCTTAACACCTTCAATAAATTCAAGGAAGATATTTTTTAAAAGAATGTTAAAATTGAATTGTAACATAAGTAAAGTACTCAATTTTCATGTCATACTCAAAATACTCCTGTAACTGAAGACTAAGACACACAAATTTGAATTTTTTCAAACATATCTTAAAACTGCAAAAAATGAAGTCTAACTCCTTCAAAAAATAAAACGAAGATAATTTTTAAAATAATTTTAAAATTGAAGTGTAACACAAGATAAAAACTCAATTTTCGTGTCACACTCAAAATACTCCGTAATTGAAGACTAACACACACAAATTTCAATTTTTTCAAAACTTTCTTAAGAATGCAAAAAATGAAGTCACCTTCAATAAATTCAATGAAGATATTGTTTAAAAAAATGTAAAAATTGAAATGTAACATAAGAAAAATAGTCAATTTTCATGTCATACTCAAAATACTACGTAATTGAAGTTTAACACATACAAATTTCTATTTTTACAAAAATTTCTTAAAAATACAAAAAATGAAGTCTAACTCCTTTAAAAAATTCAATGCTGATATTTTTTAAAAGAATGTTAAAACTGAAGTGTACCACAAGAAAAAAAAACTCAATTTTCTTGTCATACTCAAAATACTCCGTAATTGAAGACTAACACACACAAATTTCAATTTTTTCAAAAATATCTTAAAAATGCAAAAAACTGAAGTCTAACACCTTAAAAAAATTAAATGAAGATATTTTTTAAAAAAATTTAAAGATTGAAGTGCAACATAAGCAAAAAACTAAATTTTCATTTCATACTCAAAATACTCCGTAATTGAAGACACAAATTTCAATTTTTTCAAAAATTTCTTAAAAATGCAAAAAATGAAGTCTAACACCTTCATTAAATTCAATGAAGATATTTTTTAAAAGAATGTTAAAATTGAAGTGTAATAAAAGAAAAAAACTCAATTTTCATGTCATACTCAAAATGCTCCGTAATTGAAGACTAACACACACAAATTTCAATTTTTTCAAAAATTTCTTAAAAATGCAAAAAATTAAGTCTAACACCATCAAAAAATTCAATGAAGATATTTTTTATAAGAATGTTAAAATTGAAGTGTAACACAAGAAAAAACTCAATTTTCATGTCATACTCAAAATACTCCGTAATTGAAGACTAAAACACACAAATTTCAATTTTTTCAAAAATATCTTAAGAATGCAAAAAATGAAGTCTAACACCTTAAAAAAATTCAATGAAGATGTTTTTTAAAAGAATGTTAAAATTGAAGTGTAACACAAGAAAAAACTCAATTTTCATGTCATACTCAAAATACTCCGTAATTAAAGACTAACACCCACAAATTTAAATTTTTTCAAAAATATCATAAGAATGCAAAAAGTGAAGTCTAACACCTTCCAAAAATTAAATGAAGATATTTTTTAAAAGAATGTTTAAATTGAAGTGTAACACAAGAAAAAACTCAATTTTCATGTCATACTCAAAATACTCCGTAATTGAAGACTAAAACACACAAATTCCAATTTTTTCAAAAATATCTTGAGAATGCAAAAAATGAAGTCTAACACCTTCCAAAAATTCAATGAAGATATTTTTGAAAAGAATTTTAAAATTGAAGTGTTACACAAGAAAAAAACTATATTTTCATGTCATACTGAAAATACTCCGTAATTGAAGACTAACACACACAAATTTCAATTATTTTCAAAAATATTTGACAAATGCAAAAAATGAAGTTTAACACCTTCAAAAAATACAATGAAGAAATTTCATAAAAGTATGTTAAAATTGAAGTGTAACACAAGAAAAAACTCAATTTTCATGTCATACTCAAAATACTCCGTAATTAAAGACTAACACCCACAAATTTAAATTTTTTCAAAAATATCTTAAGAATGCAAAAAGTGAAGTCTAACACCTTCCAAAAATTAAATGAAGATATTTTTTAAAAGAATGTTTAAATTGAAGTGTAACACAAGAAAAAACTCAATTTTCATGTCATACTCAAAATACTCCGTAATTGAAGACTAAAACACACAAATTTCAATTTTTTCAAAAATATCTTGAGAATGCAAAAAATGAAGTCTAACACCTTCCAAAAATTCAATGAAGATATTTTTTATAAGAATGTTAAAATTGAAGTGTAACACAAGAGAAAAACTCAATTTTCTTGTCATACTCAAAATACTCCGTAATTGAAGACTAAGACACACAAATTTCAATTTTTTCAAGAATTTCTTAAAAATGCAAAAAATGAAGTCTAACATCTTCAAAAAATTCAATGAAGATATTTTTTAAGAGAATGGTTAAATTGAAGTGTAACACATGAAAAAAACTCAATTTTCATGTCATACTCAAAATACTCCGTAATTGAAGACTAACTCACACACATTTCAATATTTTAAAAAATTTCCAAAAAATGCAAAAAACTAAAGTCTAACACCTTCAAAAAATTCAATGATGATGTTTTTTAAAAAAATGTAAAAATTGAAGGGTAACATAAGAAAAATACTCAATTTTCATGTCATACTCAAAATACGCCCTAATTGAAGACTAACACATAGAAATTTCATTTTTTTGAAAAATTTCTTAAAGATTCAAAAAATGAAGTCTAACAACTTCAAAAAATTCATTGAAGATATATTTTTAAAAGAATGTTAAAATTGAAGTGTAACAACTATATTTTCATGTCATACTGAAAATGCTCCGTAATTGAAGACTAACACACACAAATTTCAATTATTTTCAAAAATTTCAGACAAATGCAAAAAATGAAGTCTAACACCTTAAAAAAATACAATGAAGAAATTTCATAAAAGTATGTTAAAATTGAAGTGTAACACAAGAAAAAACTCAATTTTCATGTCATACTCAAAATACTCCGTAATTGAAGACTAAAACACACAAATTTCAATTTTTTCAAAAATATCTTAAGAATGCAAAAAATGAAGTCTAACACCTTCCAAAAATTCAATGAAGATGTTTTTTAAAAGAATGTTAAAATTGAAGTGTAACACAAGAAAAAACTCAATTTTCATGTCATACTCAAAATACTCCGTAATTAAAGACTAACACCCACAAATTTAAATTTGTTCAAAAATATCATAAGAATGCAAAAAGTGAAGTCTAACACCTTCCAAAAATTAAATGAAGATATTTTTTAAAAGAATGTTTAAATTGAAGTGTAACACAAGAAAAAACTCAATTTTCATGTCATACTCAAAATACTCCGTAATTGAAGACTAAAACACACAAATTCCAATTTTTTCAAAAATATCTTGAGAATGCAAAAAATGAAGTCTAACACCTTCCAAAAATTCAATGAAGATATTTTTGAAAAGAATTTTAAAATTGAAGTGTTACACAAGAAAAAAACTATATTTTCATGTCATACTGAAAATACTCCGTAATTGAAGACTAACACACACAAAATTCAATTATTTTCAAAAATATTTGACAAATGCAAAAAATGAAGTTTAACACCTTCAAAAAATACAATGAAGAAATTTCATAAAAGTATGTTTAAATTGAAGTGTAACACAAGAAAAAACTCAATTTTCATGTCATACTCAAAATGCTCCGTAATTAAAGACTAACACCCACAAATTTAAATTTTTTCAAAAATATCTTAAGAATGCAAAAAGTGAAGTCTAACACCTTCCAAAAATTCAATGAAGATATTTTTTAAAAGAATTTTAAAATTGAAGTGTTACAGAAGAAAAAAACTATATTTTCATGTCATACTGAAAATACTCCGTAATTGAAGACTAACACACACAAATTTCAATTATTTTCAAAAATTTCTGACAAATGCAAAAAATGAAGTTTAACACGTTCAAAAAATACAATGAAGAAATTTCATAAAAGTATATTAAAATTGAAGTGTAACTCTAGAAAAAACTCAATTTTCATGTCATACTCAAAATACTCCGTAATTGAAGACTAACACACACAAATTTCAATTTTTAAAAAAATATCTTAAGAATGCAACAAATGAAGTCTAACACCTTCCAAAAATTCCATGAAGATATTTTTTAAAAGAATGTTAAAATTGAAGTGTAACACAAGAAAAGAACTCAATTTTCATGTCATACTCAAAATACTCCGTAATTGAAGACTAACACACAAAAATTTCAATTTTTTCAAAAATATCTGAAGAATGCAACAAATGAAGTCTAACACCTTCCAAAAATTCAATGAAGATATTTTTTAAAAGAATGTTAAAATTGAAGTGTAACACAAGAAAAAAACTCAATTTTCATGTCATACTCGAAATACTCCGTAATTGAAGACTAACACGCCCAATTTTCAATTTTTTAAAAAATATCTTAAGAATGCAAAAAATGAAGTCTAACACCTTCCAAAAATTCAATGAAGATATTTTTTAAAAGAATGTTAAAATTGAAGTGTAACACAAGAAAAAAACTCAATTTTCACGTCATACTGTAAATACTACGTAATTAAAGACTAACATCCACAAATTTAAATTTTTTCAAAAATATATTAAGAATGCAAAAAATGAAGTCTAACACATTCCAAAAATTCAATGAAGATATTTTTTAAAAGAATTTTAAAATTGAAGCGTAACACAAGAAAAAAACTATATTTTCATGTCATACTGAAAATGCTCCGTAATTGAAGACTAACACACACAAATTTCAATTATTTTCAAAAATTTCAGACAAATGCAAAAAATGAAGTCTAACACCTTAAAAAAATACAATGAAGAAATTTCATAAATGTATGTTAAAATTGAAGTGTAACACAAGAAAAAACTCAATTTTCATGTCATACTCAAAATACTCCGTAATTGAAGACTAAAACACAAAAATTTCAATTTTTTCAAAAATATCTTAAGAATGCAAAAAATGAAGTCTAACACCTTCCAAAAATTCAATGAAGATGTTTTTTAAAAGAATGTTAAAAGTGAAGTGTAACACAAGAAAAAACTCAATTTTCATGTCATACTCAAAATACTCCGTAATTAAAGACTAACACCCACAAATTTAAATTTTTTCAAAAATATCATAAGAATGAAAAAAGTGAAGTCTAACACCTTCCAAAAATTAAATGAAGATATTTTTTAAAAAAATTTAAAGATTGAAGTGCAACATAAGCAAAAAACTAAATTTTCATTTCATACTCAAAATACTCCGTAATTGAAGACACAAATTTCAATTTTTTTAAAAATATCTTAAAAATGCAAAAAATGAAGTCTAACACCTTCATTAAATTCAATGAAGATATTTTTTAAAAGAATGTTAAAATTGAAGTGTAATAAAAGAAAAAAACTCAATTTTCATGTCATACTCAAAATGCTCCGTAATTGAAGACTAACACACACAAATTTCAATTTTTTCAAAAATTTCTTAAAAATGCAAAAAATTAAGTCTAACACCATCAAAAAATTCAATGAAGATATTTTTTATAAGAATGTTAAAATTGAAGTGTAACACATGAGAAAAACTCAATTTTCTTGTCATACTCAAAATACTCCGTAATTGAAGACTAAGACACACAAATTTCAATTTTTTCAAGAATTTCTTAAAAATGCAAAAAATGAAGTCAAACACCTTCAAAAAATTCAATGAAGATATTTTTTAAGAGAATGGTTAAATTGAAGTGTAACACATGAAAAAAACTCAATTTTCATGTCATACTCGAAATACTCCGTAATTGAAGACTAACTCACACACATTTCAATATTTTAAAAAATTTCCAAAAAATGCAAAAAACTAAAGTCTAACACCTTCAAAAAATTCAATGAGGATGTTTTTTAAAAAAATGTAAAAATTGAAGGGTAACATAAGAAAAATACTCAATTTTCATGTCATACTCAAAATACGCCCTAATTGAAGACTAACACATAGAAATTTCATTTTTTTGAAAAATTTCTTGAAGATTCAAAAAATGAAGTCTAACAACTTCAAAAAATTCATTGAAGATATATTTTTAAAAAATGTAAAAATTGAAGTGTAACATAAGAAAAATGCTCAATTTTCATGTCATACTCAAAATACACCGTAATTGAAGACTAACACACACAAATTTCAATTTCATCAAAAATTTCATAAAACTGCAAAAAAATGAAGTTTAACACCTTCAAAAAATTGAATAAAGATATTTTTTTAAATAATGTTAAAATTGAAGTGTAACGGAAGAAAAAAACACAATTTTCATGCCATACTCAAAATACTCCGTAATTGAAGACTACCACACATAAATTTCAATTTTTTCCAATATTTCTTAAAAATGAATGAAGTCTAACGCCTTCAACAAATTCAATGAAGATATTTTTTAAAAGAACGTTAAAATTGAAGTGTAAAACAAGCAAAGCACAAAATTGTCATGTCATACTCAAAATACTCCGTAATTGAAGACAAACACACACCAATTTCAATTTTTTCAAAAATTTCTTAAAAATGTGAAAAACTGAAGTCTGACACCTTCAAAATATTCGACGGAGATATTTTTTAAAAGAATGTTAAAATTGAAGTGTAACACAAGAAAAAAACTCAATTTTCTTGTCTTTCTCAAAATACTCCGTAATCGAAGACTAACACACACAAATTTCAATTTTTCCAACAAATTCATAAAAATGCAAGAAATGAAGTCTAACGCCTTCAACAAATTCAATGAAGATATTTTTTAAAAGAATGTTAAAATTGAAGAGTAAAACAAGAAAAAAACTAAATTTTCATGGCATACTCATAATACTCCGTAATTGAAGACTAACACACACAAATTTCAATTTTTTAAAAAATTTCATAAAAATGCAAAAAACTGAAGTCTAACACCTTCAAAAAACTAAATGAAGACATTATTTAAAAAAATGTAAAAATTGGAGTGCAACATAAACAAAATACTCAATTTTCAAGTCATATTCAAAATACTCCGTAATTGAAGACTAACACACCCAAATTTAAATTTTTTCAAAAATTTATGAAAAATGCCAAAAATGAAGTCTAACACCTTCAAAGAAATCAACGAAGATATATTTTTTTTAGAATGTAAAAATTGGAGTGTAACATAAGCAAAATTCTCAATTTTCATGTCATACTCAAAATACTCCGTAATTGAAGAAATAACACATACAAATTTCAATTTGTCCAAATATTTCTTAAAAATGCAAAAAATTAAGTCTAACACCTTCAATAAATTCAATGAAGATATTTTTTAAAAGAATGTTAAAATTGAAGTGTAACATAAGAAAAAAACTCTATTTTCATGTCATACTCAAAATGCTCCGTAATTGAAGACTAACACACACAAATTTCAATATTTTCAAATTGTTTTTAAAAATGCAAAAAACTGAAGTCTAACACCTTAAAAAAATTCAATGAAGATATTTTTTAAAAGAATGTTAAAATTGAAGTGTAACACAAGAAAAAAACTCAATTTTCATGTCATTCTCAAAATACTCCGTAATTGAAGACTAACACACACAAATTTCAATTTTTCTAAAAATTTCATAAAAATGCAAAAAATGAAGTCTAACGCCTTCAACAAATTCAATGAAGATATTTTTTAAAAGAATGTTAAAATTGAAGTGTGAAACAAGAAAAAAACTAAATTTTCATGGCATACTCATAATACTCCGTAATTGAAGACTACCACACATAAATTTCAATTTTTTCCAATATTTCTTAAAAATGAATGAAGTCTAACGCCTTCAACAAATTCAATGAAGATATTTTTTAAAAGAATGTTAAAATTGAAGTGTAAAACAAGCAAAGCACAAAATTGTCATGTCATACTCAAAATACTCCGTAATTGAAGACAAACACACACCAATTTCAATTTTTTCAAAAATTTCTTACAAATGTGAAAAACTGAAGTCTGACACCTTCAAAAAATTCGACGGAGATATTTTTTAAAAGAATGTTAAAATTGAAGTGTAACACAAGAAAAAAACTCAATTTTCATGTCTTTCTCAAAATACTCTGTAATCGAAGACTAACACACACAAATTTCAATTTTTCCAAAAAAATCATAAGAATGCAAGAAATGAAGTCTAACGCCTTCAACAAATTCAATGAAGATATTTTTTAAAAGAATGTTAAAATTGAAGTGTAAAACAAGAAAAAAACTAAATTTTCTTGGCATACTCATAATACTCCGTAATTGAAGACTAACACACACAAATTTCAATTTTTTAAAAAATTTCATAAAAATGCAAAAAACTGAAGTCTAACACCTTCAAAAAATTAAATGAAGACATTATTTAAAAAAATGTAAAAATTGGAGTGCAACATAAACAAAATACTCAATTTTCAAGTCATATTCAAAATACTCCGTAATCGAAGACTAACACACACAAATTTCAATTTTTCCAAAAAAATCATAAAAATGCAAGAAATGAAGTCTAACGCCTTCAACAAATTCAATGAAGATATTTTTTAAAAGAATGTTAAAATTGAAGTGTGAAACAAGAAAAAAACTAAATTTTCATGGCATACTCATAATACTCCGTAATTGAAGACTAACACACACAAATTTATATTTTTTGAAAAATTTCTTAAGAATGCAAAAAATGAAGTCTAACACCTTCAAAAAGTTCAATGAATATATTTTTTAAAAGAATGTTAAAATTGAAGTGTAACACAAGAAAAATACTCAATTTTCATGTCATACTCAAAATACTCCGTAATTGAAGACTAACACACACAAATTTCAAATTTTTCAAAAATTTCATAAAAATTCAAAAAATGAAGTCTAACACCTTCCAAAAATTCAATGAAGATATTTTTAAAAAGATAGTTAAAATTGAAGTGTAACACAAGAAAAAAAACTCAATTTTCATGTCATACGCAAAATACTCCGTAATTGAAGACTAAGACACACAAATTTCAATTTTTTCACAAATTTTATAAAAATGCAAAAAATGAAGTCTACCCCTTAAAAAAATTCATTGAAGTTATTTTTTTTAAAATGTAAAAATTGAAGTGTAACATAAGCAAAATGCTCAATTTTCATGTCATACTCAAAATACTCCGAAATTGAAGACTAACACTCACAAATTTAAATTTTTTCAAACATTTCTTAAAAATGCAAAAAATGAAGTCTAACCCCTTCAAAAAATTCATTGAAGTTATTTTTTTTAAAATGTAAAAATTGTAGTGTACCATAAGCAAAATGCTCAATTTTCATGTCATACTCAAAATACACCGTAATTGAAGACTAACACACACAAATTTCAATTTCATAATAAATTTCTTTAAAATGCAAAAAATGAAGTATAACACCTTAAAAAAATTCAATGAATATATTTTATAAAATAATGTCCAAATTGAAGTGTAACGCAAGAAAAAAACTCAATTTTCATGTCATACTCAAAATACTCCGTAATTCAAGACTAACACACACAAATTTTAATTTTTTCAAAAATTTCTTAAAAAGGCAAAAAACTGAAGTCTAACACCTTAAAAAAATTCAATGAAGATATTTTTTAAAAGAATGTTAAAATTGAAGTGTACCACAAGAAAAAAAACTCAATTTTCATGTCATACTCAAAATACTCCGTAATTGAAGACTAACACACACAAATTAGAATTTTTTAAAAAATTTCTTAAAAATGCAAAAAACTGAAGTCTAACACCTTCAAAAAATCCAATGAAGATATTTTTTCAAAAAATGTAAAAATTTAAGTGTAACATTAGCAAAATACTCAATTTTCATATGATACTCAAAATACTCCGTAATTGAACACTCACACCCACAAATTTAAATTTTTAAAAAAATTTCTTAAGAATGCAAAAAATGAAGTCTAACACCTTCCAAAAATTCAATGAAGATCTTTTTTTAAAGAAAGTTAAAATTGAAGTGTAACACAAGAAAAAAACTCAATTTTCATGTCATACTAAGAATACTCCGTAATTGAAGACTAACACACAAAAATTTAAATTTGTTCAAAAATTTCTTAAAAATGCAAAAAAGTGAAGTCTAACACCATCCAAAAATTCCATGAAGATATTTTTTAAAAGAATGTTAAAATTAAAGTGTAACACAAGAAAAAAACTTAATTTTCATGTCATACTCAAAATACTCCGTAATTGAAGACTAACGCACACAAATTACAATTTCATCAAAAATTTCTTAAAAATGCAAAAAACTCAAGTCTAAAACCTTCAAAAAATTCAAAGAAGATATTTTTTAAAAAAATGTAAAAATTGAAGTGTAACATTAGCAAAATACTCAATTTTCATGTCATACTCAAAATACTCCGTAATTGAAGACTAACACTCACAAATTTAAAAATTTTCAAATATTTCTTAAAAATGCAAAAAAATTGAAGTCGACCTTCAAAAAATTCAAACAAGATATCTTTTTAAAAAATGTAAAAATTGAAGTGTAACATAAGCAAAATGCTCAATTTTCATGTCATACTCAAAATACACCGTAATTGAAGACTAACGCACACAAATTAGAATTTCATCAAAAATTTCTTAAAAATGCAAAAAATGAAGTCTAACACCTACAAAAAAATGAATGAAGATATTTTTTAAAAGAATGTTAAAATTGAAGTGTAACGCAAGAAAAAAACTCAATTTTCATGTCATACTCAAAATACTCCGTAAATTGAAGACTAACAAACACAAATTTCAATTTTTTCAAAAATTTCTTAAAAATTCAAAAAACTGAAGTCCAAAGCCTTCAAAAAATTCAATGAAGATATTTTTTTTGAAAATGTAAAAATTGAAGTGTGACATAAGCAAAATACTCAATTTTCATGCCATGCTGAAAATACTCCGTAATTGAAGACTAACACACAGAAATTTCAATTTTTTCCAATATTACTTAAAAATGCATGAAGTCTAACACCTTCAAATAATTCATGGAAGATATTTTATGAAAGTATGTTAAAATTGAAATCTAACACATGAAAAAACTCAATTTTCATGTCATACTCAAAATAATCCGTAATTGAAGACTAACACACACAAAGTTCCATTTTGTCAAAAATTTCTTACAAATGAAAAAAATGAAGTCTAACACCTTCAAAAAATTCAATCAAGATATTTTTCAAAAGTATATTAAAATTGAAGTGTAACACAAGAAAAAAACTCAATTTGCATGTCATTCTCAAAATACTCCATATTTGAAGACTAACACACACAAATTTCAATTTTTTCAAAAATGTATTAAAAATTCAAAAAATGAAGTCTATGAACTTCAAAAAATTCAACGAAGCTATTTTTTGAAAAAATGTAAAAATTGAAGTTTAACATAAGCAAAATACTCAATTTTCATGTCATACTCAAAATACTCCGTAATCGAAGACTAGCACACACAAATTTCAATTTTTCTTAAAAATTTCTTACAAATGCAAAAAATGAAGTCTAACACCTTCAAATAATTCAATGAAGAAATTTTATAAAAGTATGTTAAAATTGAAGTGTAACACAAGAAAATACTGAATTTTCATGTCATACTCAAAATAATCCGTAATTGAAGACTAACACACACAAAATTCAATTTTTTCAAAAATTTCTTAAAAATGCCAAAAATGAAGTCTAACACCGTCAAAAAATTCAAAGAAGATATCTTTTAAAAGAATGTCAAAATTGAAGTGTAACACAAGAAGAAAACTCAATTTTCAGGTCATACTCAAAATACTCCGTAATCGAAGACTAACACACCCAAATTTCAATTTTTTAAAAAATATCTTAAGATTGCAAAAAATGAAGTCTAACACCTTCCAAAAATTCGATGAAGATATTTTTTAAAAGAATGTTAAAATTGAAGTGTAACACAAGAAAAAACTCAATTTTCATGTCATACTCAAAATACTCCGTAATTGAAGACTAATACCCACAAATTTAAATTTTTTCAAAACTTTCTCACAAATGCAAAAAATGAAGTCTAACACCTTAAAAAAATACAATGAAGAAATTTCATAAAATTATGTTAAAATTGAAGTATAACACAAGAAAAAAACTCAATTTTCATGTCATACTCAAAATACTCCGTAATTGAAGACTAAAAGACACAAATTTTAATTTTTTCAAAAATATCTTAAGAATGCAAAAAATGAAGTCTAACTCCTCCCAAAAATTCAATGAAGATATTTTTTAAAAGAATGTTAAAATTGAAGTGTAACACAAGAAAAAACTCAATTTTGATGTCATACTCAAAGTACTCCGTAATTAAAGACTAATACCCACAAATTTAAATTTTTTCAAAAATATCTTGAGAATGCAAAATGTGAAGTCTAACACCTTCCAAAAATTCAATGAAGATATTTTTTCAAAGAATGTCAAAATTGAAGTGTAACACAAGAAAAAAACTCAATTTTCATGTCATACTCAAAATACTCTGTAATTGAAAACTAACACACACAAATTTCAATTTTTTCAAAAATATCTTAAGAAAGCAAAAAATGAAGTCTAACACCTTCCAAAAATTCAATGAAAATAGTTTTTAAAAGAATGTTAAAATTGAAGTGTAACACAAGAAAAAAAACTCAATTTTCATGTCATACTGTAAATATTCCGTAATTGAAGACTAACACACACAAATTTCAATTTTTTCAAAAATATCTTAAGAATCCAAAAAATGAAGTCTAACACCTTCCAAAAATTCAATGAAGATATTTTTTAAAAGAATGTTAAAATTGAAGTGTAACACAAGAAAAAAACTCAATTTTCATGTCATACTCAAAATACTCCGTAATTGAAGACTAACACACCCAAATTTCAATTTTTTAAAAAATATCTTAAAAATGCAAAAAATGAAGTCTAAAACCTTCCAAAAATTCAATGAAGATATTTTTTAAAAGAATGTTAAAATTGAAGTGTAACACAAGAAAAAAACTAAATTTTCATTTCATACTGTAAATACTCCGTAATTAAGGACTAACATCCACAAATTTAAATTTTGTTCAAAAATATAGGAAGAATGCAAAAAATGAAGTCTAACACATTCAAAAAATTCAATGAAAATATTTTTTAAAAGAATTTTAAAATTGAAGTGTAACACAAGAAAAAAACTATATTTTCATGTCATACTGAAAATACTCCGTAATTGAAGACTAACACACACAAATTTCAATTATTTTAAAAAAATTCTGACAAATGCAAAAAATGAAGTCTAACACCTTCAAAAAATACAACGAAGAAATTTCATAAAAGTATGTTAAAATTGAAGTGTAACACAAGAAAAAACTCAATTTTCATGTCATACTCAAAATACTCCGTAATTGAAGACTAACACACACAAATTTCAATTTTTTAAAAAATATCTTAAGAATGCAACAAATGAAGTCTAACACCTTCCAAAAATTCAATGAAGATATTTTTTAAAAGAATGTTAAACTTGAAGTGTAACACAAGAAAAAAACTCAATTTTCATGTCGTACTCAAAATACTCCGTAATTGAAGACTAACACACACAAATTTCAATTTTTTCAAAAATATCTGAAGAATGCAACCAATGAAGTCTAACACCTTCCAAAAATTCAATGAAGATATTTTTTAAAAGAATGTTAAAATTGAAGTGTAACACAAGAAAAAAACAAAATTTTCATGTCATACTGAAAATACTCCGTAATTGAAGACTAACACACTCGAATTTCAATTTTTTCAAAAATATCTTAAGAATGCAAAAAGTGAAGTCTAACACCTTCCAAAAATTCCATGAAGATATTTTTTAAAAGAATGTTAAAATTGAAGTGTAACACAAGAAAAAAACTCAATTTTCATGTCATACTCAAAATACTCCGTAATTGAAGACTAACACACCCAAATTTCAATTTTTTAAAAAATATCTTAAAAATGCAAAAAATGAAGTCTAAAACCTTCCAAAAATTCAATGAAGATATTTTTTAAAAGAATGTTAAAATTGAAGTGTAAAACAAGAAAAAAACTCAATTTTCATGTCATACTGTAAATACTCCGTAATTAAGGACTAACATCCACAAATTTAAATTTTGTTCAAAAATATAGGAAGAATGCAAAAAATGAAATCTAACACATTCAAAAAATTCATTGAAAATATTTTTTAAAAGAATTTTAAAATTGAAGTGTAACACAAGAAAAAAACTATATTTTCATGTCATACTCAAAATACTCCGTAATTGAAGACTAACACACACAAATTTCAATTTTTTTAAAAAAATTCTGACAAATGCAAAAAATGAAGTCTAACACCTTCAAAAAATACAACGAAGAAATTTCATAAAAGTATGTTAAAATTGAAGTGTAACACAAGAAAAAAATCAATTTTCATGTCATACTCAAAATACTCCGTAATTGAAGACTAACACACACAAATTTCAATTTTTTAAAAAATATCTTAAGAATGCAACAAATGAAGTCTAACACCTTCCAAAAATTCAATGAAGATATTTTTTAAAAGAATGTTAAAATTGAAGTGTAACACAAGAAAAGAACTCAATTTTCATGTCATACTCAAAATACTCCGTAATTGAAGACTAACACACAAAAATTTCAATTTTTTCAAAAATATCTGAAGAATGCAACAAATGAAGTCTAACACCTTCCAAAAATTCAATGAAGATATTTTTTAAAAGAATGTTAAAATTGAAGTGTAACACAAGAAAAAAACTCAATTTTCATGTCATACTCGAAATACTCCGTAATTGAAGACTAACACGCCCAATTTTCAATTTTTTAAAAAATATCTTTAGAATGCAAAAAATGAAGTCTAACACCTTCCAAAAATTCAATGAAGATATTTTTTAAAAGAATGTTAAAATTGAAGTGTAACACAAGAAAAAAACTCAAATTTCACGTCATACTGTAAATACTGCGTAATTAAAGACTAACATCCACAAATTTAAATTTTTTCAAAAATATATTAAAAATGCAAAAAATGAAGTCTAACACATTCCAAAAATTCAATGAAGATATTTTTTAAAAGAATTTCAAAATTGAAGCGTAACACAAGAAAAAAACTATATTTTCATGTCATACTGAAAATGCTCCGTAATTGAAGACTAACACACACAAATTTCAATTATTTTCAAAAATTTCAGACAAATGCAAAAAATGAAGTCTAACACCTTAAAAAAATACAATGAAGATATTTTTTAAAAAAATGTTAAAATTGAAGTGTAACACAAGAAAAAACTCAATTTTCATGTCATACTCAAAATACTCCGTAATTGAAGACTAAAACACAAAAATTTCAATTTTTTCAAAAATATCTTAAGAATGCAAAAAATGAAGTCTAACACCTTCGAAAAATTCAATGAAGATGTTTTTTAAAAGAATGTTAAAATTGAAGTGTAACACAAGAAAAAACTCAATTTTCATGTCATACTCAAAATACTCCGTAATTAAAGACTAACACCCACAAATTTAAATTTTTTCAAAAATATCATAAGAATGCAAAAAGTGAAGTCTAACACCTTCCAAAAATTAAATGAAGATATTTTTTAAAAAAATTTAAAGATTGAAGTGCAACATAAGCAAAAAACTAAATTTTCATTTCATACTCAAAATACTCCGTAATTGAAGACACAAATTTCAATTTTTTTAAAAATTTCTTAAAAATGCAAAAAATGAAGTCTAACACCTTCATTAAATTCAATGAAGATATTTTTTAAAAGAATGTTAAAATTGAAGTGTAATAAAAGAAAAAAACTCAATTTTCATGTCATACTCTAAATGCTCCGTAATTGAAGACTAACACACACAAATTTCAATTTTTTCAAAAATTTCTTAAAAATGCAAAAAATTAAGTCTAACAGCATCAAAAAATTCAATGAAGATATTTTTTATAAGAATGTTAAAATTGAAGTGTAACACAAGAGAAAAACTCAATTTTCTTGTCATACTCAAAATACTCCGTAATTGAAGACTAAGACACACAAATTTCAATTTTTTCAAGAATTTCTTAAAAATGCAAAAAATGAAGTCTAACACCTTCAAAAAATTCAATGAAGATATTTTTTAAGAGAATGGTTAAATTGAAGTGTAACACATGAAAAAAACTCAATTTTCATGTCATACTCAAAATACTCCGTAATTGAAGACTAACACACAAAAATTTAAATTTGTTCAAAAATTTCTTAAAATGCAAAAAAGTGAAGTCTAACACCATCCAAAAATTCCATGAAGATATTTTTTAAAAGAATGTTAAAATTAAAGTGTAACACAAGAAAAAAACTTAATTTTCATGTCATACTCAAAATACTCCGTAATTGAAGACTAACGCACACAAATTACAATTTCATCAAAAATTTCTTAAAAATGCAAAAAACTCAAGTCTAAAACCTTCAAAAAATTCAAAGAAGATATTTTTTAAAAAAATGTAAAAATTGAAGTGTAACATTAGCAAAATACTCAATTTTCATGTCATACTCAAAATACTCCGTAATTGAAGACTAACGCACACAAATTACAATTTCATCAAAAATTTCTTAAAAATGCAAAAAACTCAAGTCTAAAACCTTCAAAAAATTCAAAGAAGATATTTTTTTAAAAAATGTAAAAATTGAAGTGTAACATAAGCAAAATGATCAATTTTCATGTCATACTCAAAATACACCGTAATTGAAGACTAACGCACACAAATTAGAATTTCATCAAAAATTTCTTAAAAATGCAAAAAATGAAGTCTAACACCTTCAAAAAAATGAATGAAGATATTTTTTAAAAGAATGCTAAAATTGAAGTGTAACGCAAGAAAAAAACTCAATTTTCATGTCATACTCAAAATACTCCGTAAATTGAAGACTAACAAACACAAATTTCAATTTTTTCAAAAATTTCTTAAAAATTCAAAAAACTGAAGTCCAACGCCTTCAAAAAATTCAATGAAGATATTTTTTTTGAAAATGTCAAAATTGAAGTGTGACATAAGCAAAATACTCAATTTTCATGCCATGCTGAAAATACTCCGTAATTAAAGACTAACACACAGAAATTTCAATTTTTTCCAATATTACTTAAAAATGCATGAAGTCTAACACCTTCAAATAATTCATGGAAGATATTTTATGAAAGTATGTTAAAATTGAAATCTAACACATGAAAAAACTCAATTTTCATGTCATACTCAAAATAATCCGTAATTGAAGACTAACACACACAAAGTTCCATTTTGTCAAAAATTTCTTACAAATGAAAAAAATGAAGTCTAACACCTTCAAAAAATTCAATCAAGATATTTTTCAAAAGTATATTAAAATTGAAGTGTAACACAAGAAAAAAAACTCAATTTGCATGTCATTCTAAAAATACTCCATAATTGAAGACTAACACACACAAATTTCAATTTTTTCAAAAATGTATTAAAAATTCAAAAAATGAAGTCTATGAACTTCAAAAAATTCAACGAAGCTATTTTTTTGAAAAAATGTAAAAATTGAAGTTTAACATAAGCAAAATACTCAATTTTCATGTCATACTCAAAATACTCCGTAATCGAAGACTAGCACACACAAATTTCAATTTTTTTTAAAAATTTCTTACAAATGCAAAAAATGAAGTCTAACACCTTCAAATAATTCAATGAAGAAATTTTATAAAAGTATGTTAAAATTGAAGTGTAACACAAGAAAATACTGAATTTTCATGTCATACTCAAACTACTCCGTAATTGAAGACTAACACACACAAAATTCAATTTTTTCAAAAATTTCTTAAAAATGCAAAAAATGAAGTCTAACACCGTCAAAAAATTCAAAGAAGATATCTTTTAAAAGAATGTTAAAATTGAAGTGTAACACAAGTAGAAAACTCAATTTTCAGGTCATACTCAAAATACTCCGTAATCGAAGACTAACACACCCAAATTTCAATTTTTTAAAAAATATCTTAAGAATGCAAAAAATGAAGTCTAACACCTTCCAAAAATTCGATGAAGATATTTTTTAAAAGAATGTTAAAATTGAAGTGTAACACAAGAAAAAAACTCAATTTTCATGTCATACTGTAAATACTCTGTAATTAAAGACTAACATCCACAAATTTTAATTTTTTCAAAAATATCTTAAGAATGCAAAAAATGAAGTCTAACTCCTCCCAAAAATTCAATGAAGATATTTTTTAAAAGAATGTTAAAATTGAAGTGTAACACAAGAAAAAACTCAATTTTGATGTCATACTCAAAATACTCCGTAATTAAAGACTAATACCCACAAATTTAAATTTTTTCAAAAATATCTTGAGAATGCAAAATGTGAAGTCTAACACCTTCCAAAAATTCAATGAAGATATTTTTTAAAAGAATGTCAAAATTGAAGTGTAACACAAGAAAAAAACTCAATATTCATGTCATACTCAAAATACTCCGTAATTGAAAACTAACACACACAAATTTCAATTTTTTCAAAAATATCTTAAGAAAGCAAAAAATGAAGTCTAACACCTTCCAAAAATTCAATGAAAATAGTTTTTAAAAGAATGTTAAAATTGAAGTGTAACACAAGAAAAAAAACTCAATTTTCATGTCATACTGTAAATATTCCGTAATTGAAGACTAACACACACAAATTTCAATTTTTTCAAAAATATCTTAAGAATCCAAAAAATGAAGTCTAACACCTTCCAAAAATTCAATGAAGATATTTTTTAAAAGAATGTTAAAATTGAAGTGTAACACAAGAAAAAAACTCAATTTTCATGTCATACTCAAAATACTCCGTAATTGAAGACTAACACACCCAAATTTCAATTTTTTAAAAAATATCTTAAAAATGCAAAAAATGAAGTCTAAAACCTTCCAAAAATTCAATGAAGATATTTTTTAAAAGAATGTTAAAATTGAAGTGTAACACAAGAAAAAAACTCAATTTTCATGTCATACTGTAAATACTCCGTAATTAAGGACTAACATCCACAAATTTAAATTTTGTTCAAAAATATAGGAAGAATGCAAAAAATGAAGTCTAACACATTCAAAAAATTCAATGAAAATATTTTTTAAAAGAATTTTAAAATTGAAGTGTAACACAAGAAAAAAACTATATTTTCATGTCATACTCAAAATAATCCGTAATTGAAGACTAACACACACAAATTTCAATTTTTTTAAAAAAATTCTGACAAATGCAAAAAATGAAGTCTAACACCTTCAAAAAATACAACGAAGAAATTTCATAAAAGTATGTTAAAATTGAAGTGTAACACAAGAAAAAACTCAATTTTCATATCATACTCAAAATACTCCGTAATTGAAGACTAACACACACAAATATCAATTTTTTAAAAAATATCTTAAGAATGCAACAAATGAAGTCTAACACCTTCCAAAAATTCAATGAAGATATTTTTTATAAGAATGTTAAAATTGAAGTGTAACACAAGAAAAGAACTCAATTTTCATGTCATACTCAAAATACACCGTAATTGAAGACTAACACACAAAAATTTCAATTTTTTCAAAAATATCTGAAGAATGCAACAAATGAAGTCTAACACCTTCCAAAAATTCAATGAAGATATTTTTTAAAAGAATGTTAAAATTGAAGTGTAACACAAGAAAAAAACTCAATTTTCATGTCATACTCGAAATACTCCGTAATTGAAGACTAACACGCCCAATTTTCAATTTTTTAAAAAATATCTTAAGAATGCAAAAAATGAAGTCTAACACCTTCCAAAAATTCAATGAAGATATTTTTTAAAAGAATGTTAAAATTGAAGTGTAACACAAGAAAAAAACTCAATTTTCACGTCATACTGTAAATACTCCGTAATTAAAGACTAACATCCACAAATTTAATTTTTTTCAAAAATATATTAAGAATGCAAAAAATGAAGTCTAACACATTCCAAAAATTCAATGAAGATATTTTTTAAAAGAATTTTAAAATTGAAGCGTAACACAAGAAAAAAACTATATTTTCATGTCATACTGAAAATGCTCCGTAATTGAAGACTAACACACACAAATTTCAATTATTTTCAAAAATTTCAGACAAATGCAAAAAATGAAGTCTAACACCTTAAAAAAATACAATGAAGAAATTTCATAAAAGTATGTTAAAATTGAAGTGTAACACAAGAAAAAACTCAATTTTCATGTCATACTCAAAATACTCCGTAATTGAAGACTAAAACACACAAATTTCAATTTTTTCAAAAATATCTTAAGAATGCAAAAAATGAAGTCTAACACCTTCCAAAAATTCAATGAAGATATTTTTAAAAGAATGTTAAAATTGAAGTGTAACACAAGAAAAAACTCAATTTTCATGTCATACTCAAAATACTCCGTAATTAAAGACTAACAACCACAAATTTAAATTTTTTCAAAAATATCATAAGAATGCAAAAAGTGAAGTCTAACACCTTCCAAAAATTAAATGAAGATATTTTTTAAAAGAATGTTTAAATTGAAGTGTAACACAAGAAAAAACTCAATTTTCATGTCATACTCAAAATACTCCGTAATTGAAGACTAAAACACACAAATTCCAATTTTTTCAAAAATATCTTGAGAATGCAAAAAATGAAGTCTAACACCTTCCAAAAATTCAATGAAGATATTTTTGAAAAGAATTTTAAAATTGAAGTGTTACACAAGAAAAAAACTATATTTTCATGTCATACTGAAAATACTCCGTAATTGAAGACTAACACACACAAATTTCAATTATTTTCAAAAATATTTGACAAATGCAAAAAATGAAGTTTAACACCTTCAAAAAATACAATGAAGAAATTTCATAAAAGTATGTTAAAATTGAAGTGTAACACAAGAAAAAACTCAATTTTCATGTCATACTCAAAATACTCCGTAATTAAAGACTAACACCCACAAATTTAAATTTTTTCAAAAATATCTTAAGAATGCAAAAAGTGAAGTCTAACACTTTCCAAAAATTAAATGAAGTTATTTTTTAAAAGAATGTTTAAATTGAAGTGTAACACAAGAAAAAACTCAATTTTCATGTCATACTCAAAATACTCCGTAATTGAAGACTAAAACACACAAATTTCAATTTTTTCAAAAATATCTTAAGAATGCAAAAAATGAAGTCTAACACCTTCCAAAAATTCAATGAAGATGTTTTTTAAAAGAATGTTAAAATTGAAGTGTAACACAAGAAAAAACTCAATTTTCATGTCATACTCAAAATACTCCGTAATTAAAGACTAACAACCACAAATTTAAATTTTTTCAAAAATATGATAAGAATGCAAAAAGTGAAGTCTAACACCTTCCAAAAATTAAATGAAGATATTTTTTAAAAGAATGTTTAAATTGAAGTGTAACACAAGAAAAAACTCAATTTTCATGTCATACTCAAAATACTCCGTAATTGAAGACTAAAACACACAAATTCCAATTTTTTCAAAAATATCTTGAGAATGCAAAAAATGAAGTCTAACACCTTCCGAAAATTCAATGAAGATATTTTTGAAAAGAATTTTAAAATTGAAGTGTTACACAAGAAAAAAACTATATTTTCATGTCATACTGAAAATACTCCGTAATTGAAGACTAACATACACAAATTTCAATTATTTTCAAAAATATTTGACAAATGCAAAAAATGAAGTTTAACACCTTCAAAAAATACAATGAAGAAATTTCATAAAAGTATGTTAAAATTGAAGTGTAACACAAGAAAAAACTCAATTTTCATGTCCTACTCAAAATACTCCGTAATTAAAGACTAACACCCACAAATTTAAATTTTTTCAAAAATATCTTAAGAATGCAAAAAGTGAAGTCTAACACCTTCCAAAAATTAAATGAAGATATTTTTTAAAAGAATGTTTAAATTGAAGTGTAACACAAGAAAAAACTCAATTTTCATGTCATACTCAAAATACTCCGTAATTGAAGACTAAAACACACAAATTTCAATTTTTTCAAAAATATCTTGAGAATGCAAAAAATGAAGTCTAACACCTTCCAAAAATTCAATGAAGATATTTTTTAAAAGAATTTTAAAATTGAAGTGTTACAGAAGAAAAAAACTATATTTTCATGTCATACTGAAAATACTCCGTAATTGAAGACTAACACACACAAATTTCAATTATTTTCAAAAATTTCTGACAAATGCAAAAAATGAAGTTTAACACGTTCAAAAAATACAATGAAGAAATTTCATAAAAGTATGTTAAAATTGAAGTGTAACTCTAGAAAAAACTCAATTTTCATGTCATACTCAAAATACTCCGTAATTGAAGACTAACACACACAAATTTCAATTTTTTAAAAAATATCTTAAGAATGCAACAAATGAAGTCTAACACCTTCCAAAAATTCAATGAAGATATTTTTTATAAGAATGTTAAAATTGAAGTGTAACACAAGAAAAGAACTCAATTTTCATGTCATACTCAAAATACTCCGTAATTGAAGACTAACACACAAAAATTTCAATTTTTTCAAAAATATCTGAAGAATGCAACAAATGAAGTCTAACACCTTCCAAAAATTCAATGAAGATATTTTTTAAAAGAATGTTAAAATTGAAGTGTAACACAAGAAAAAAACTCAATTTTCATGTCATACTCGAAATACTCCGTAATTGAAGACTAACACGCCCAATTTTCAATTTTTTAAAAAATATCTTAAGAATGCAAAAAATGAAGTCTAACACCTTCCAAAAATTCAATGAAGATATTTTTTAAAAGAATGTTAAAATTGAAGTGTAACACAAGAAAAAAACTCAATTTTCACGTCATACTGTAAATACTCCGTAATTAAAGACTAACATCCACAAATTTAAATTTTTTCAAAAATATATTAAGAATGCAAAAAATGAAGTCTAACACATTCCAAAAATTCAATGAAGATATTTTTTAAAAGAATTTTAAAATTGAAGCGTAACACAAGAAAAAAACTATATTTTCATGTCATACTGAAAATGCTCCGTAATTGAAGACTAACACACACAAATTTCAATTATTTTCAAAAATTTCAGACAAATGCAAAAAATGAAGTCTAACACCTTAAAAAAATACAATGAAGAAATTTCATAAAAGTATGTTAAAATTGAAGTGTAACACAAGAAAAAACTCAATTTTCATGTCATACTCAAAATACTCCGTAATTGAAGACTAACACACACAAATTTCAATTTTTTAAAAAATATCTTAAGAATGCAACAAATGAAGTCTAACACCTTCCAAAAATTCAATGAAGATATTTTTTAAAAGAATGTTAAACTTGAAGTGTAACACAAGAAAAAAACTCAATTTTCATGTCATACTCAAAATACTCCGTAATTGAAGACTAACACACACAAATTTCAATTTTTTCAAAAATATCTGAAGAATGCAACCAATGAAGTCTAACACCTTCCAAAAATTCAATGAAGATATTTTTTAAAAGAATGTTAAAATTGAAGTGTAACACAAGAAAAAAACAAAATTTTCATGTCATACTGAAAATACTCCGTAATTGAAGACTAACACACTCAAATTTCAATTTTTTCAAAAATATCTTAAGAATGCAAAAAATGAAGTCTAACACCTTCCAAAAATTCAATGAAGATATTTTTTAAAAGAATGTTAAAATTGAAGTGTAACACAAGAAAAAAACTCAATTTTCATGTCATACTCAAAATACTCCGTAATTGAAGACTAACACACCCAAATTTCAATTTTTTAAAAAATATCTTAAAAATGCAAAAAATGAAGTCTAAAACCTTCCAAAAATTCAATGAAGATATTTTTTAAAAGAATGTTAAAATTGAAGTGTAACACAAGAAAAAAACTCAATTTTCATGTCATACTGTAAATACTCCGTAATTAAGGACTAACATCCACAAATTTAAATTTTGTTCAAAAATATAGGAAGAATGCAAAAAATGAAGTCTAACACATTCAAAAAATTCAATGAAAATATTTTTTAAAAGAATTTTAAAATTGAAGTGTAACACAAGAAAAAAACTATATTTTCATGTCGTACTCAAAATAATCCGTAATTGAAGACTAACACACACAAATTTCAATTTTTTTAAAAAAATTCTGACAAATGCAAAAAATGAAGTCTAACACCTTCAAAAAATACAACGAAGAAATTTCATAAAAGTATGTTAAAATTGAAGTGTAACACAAGAAAAAACTCAATTTTCATATCATACTCAAAATACTCCGTAATTGAAGACTAACACACACAAATTTCAATTTTTTAAAAAATATCTTAAGAATGCAACAAATGAAGTCTAACACCTTCCAAAAATTCAATGAAGATATTTTTTAAAAGAATGTTAAAATTGAAGTGTAACACAAGAAAAGAACTCAATTTTCATGTCATACTCAAAATACTCCGTAATTGAAGACTAATACACAAAAATTTCAATTTTTTCAAAAATATCTGAAGAATGCAACAAATGAAGTCTAACACCTTCCAAAAATTCAATGAAGATATTTTTTAAAAGAATGTTAAAATTGAAGTGTAACACAAGAAAAAAACTCAATTTTCATGTCATACTCGAAATACTCCGTAATTGAAGACTAACACGCCCAATTTTCAATTTTTTAAAAAATATCTTAAGAATGCAAAAAATGAAGTCTAACACCTTCCAAAAATTCAATGAAGATATTTTTTAAAAGAATGTTAAAATTGAAGTGTAACACAAGAAAAAAACTCAATTTTCACGTCATACTGTAAATACTCCGTAATTAAAGACTAACATCCACAAATTTAAATTTTTTCAAAAATATATTAAGAATGCAAAAAATGAAGTCTAACACATTCCAAAAATTCAATGAAGATATTTTTTAAAAGAATTTTAAAATTGAAGCGTAACACAAGAAAAAAACTATATTTTCATGTCATACTGAAAATGCTCCGTAATTGAAGACTAACACACACAAATTTCAATTATTTTCAAAAATTTCAGACAAATGCAAAAAATGAAGTCTAACACCTTAAAAAAATACAATGAAGAAATTTCATAAAAGTATGTTAAAATTGAAGTGTAACACAAGAAAAAACTCAATTTTCATGTCATACTCAAAATACTCCGTAATTGAAGACTAAAACACACAAATTTCAATTTTTTCAAAAATATCTTAAGAATGCAAAAAATGAAGTCTAACACCTTCCAAAAATTCAATGAAGATGTTTTTTAAAAGAATGTTAAAATTGAAGTGTAACACAAGAAAAAACTCAATTTTCATGTCATACTCAAAATACTCCGTAATTAAAGACTAACACCCACAAATTTAAATTTTTTCAAAAATATCATAAGAATGCAAAAAGTGAAGTCTAACACCTTCCAAAAATTAAATGAAGATATTTTTTAAAAGAATGTTTAAATTGAAGTGTAACACAAGAAAAAACTCAATTTTCATGTCATACTCAAAATACTCCGTAATTGAAGACTAAAACACACAAATTCCAATTTTTTCAAAAATATCTTGAGAATGCAAAAAATGAAGTCTAACACCTTCCAAAAATTCAATGAAGATATTTTTGAAAAGAATTTTAAAATTGAAGTGTTACACAAGAAAAAAACTATATTTTCATGTCATACTGAAAATACTCCGTAATTGAAGACTAACACACACAAATTTCAATTATTTTCAAAAATATTTGACAAATGCAAAAAATGAAGTTTAACACCTTCAAAAAATACAATGAAGAAATTTCATAAAAGTATGTTAAAATTGAAGTGTAACACAAGAAAAAACTCAATTTTCATGTCATACTCAAAATACTCCGTAATTAAAGACTAACACCCACAAATTTAAATTTTTTCAAAAATATCTTAAGAATGCAAAAAGTGAAGTCTAACACCTTCCAAAAATTAAATGAAGATATTTTTTAAAAGAATGTTTAAATTGAAGTGTAACACAAGAAAAAACTCAATTTTCATGTCATACTCAAAATACTCCGTAATTGATGACTAAAACACACAAATTTCAATTTTTTCAAAAATATCTTAAGAATGCAAAAAATGAAGTCTAACACCTTCCAAAAATTCAATGAAGATGTTTTTTAAAAGAATGTTAAAATTGAAGTGTAACACAAGAAAAAACTCAATTTTCATGTCATACTCAAAATACTCCGTAATTAAAGACTAACACCCACAAATTTAAATTTTTTCAAAAATATCATAAGAATGCAAAAAGTGAAGTCTAACACCTTCCAAAAATTAAATGAAGATATTTTTTAAAAGAATGTTTAAATTGAAGTGTAACACAAGAAAAAACTCAATTTTCATGTCATACTCAAAATACTCCGTAATTGAAGACTAAAACACACAAATTCCAATTTTTTCAAAAATATCTTGAGAATGCAAAAAATGAAGTCTAACACCTTCCAAAAATTCAATGAAGATATTTTTGAAAAGAATTTTAAAATTGAAGTGTTACACAAGAAAAAAACTATATTTTCATGTCATACTGAAAATACTCCGTAATTGAAGACTAACATACACAAATTTCAATTATTTTCAAAAATATTTGACAAATGCAAAAAATGAAGTTTAACACCTTCAAAAAATACAATGAAGAAATTTCATAAAAGTATGTTAAAATTGAAGTGTAACACAAGAAAAAACTCAATTTTCATGTCATACTCAAAATACTCCGTAATTAAAGACTAACACCCACAAATTTAAATTTTTTCAAAAATATCTTAAGAATGCAAAAAGTGAAGTCTAACACCTTCCAAAAATTAAATGAAGATATTTTTTAAAAGAATGTTTAAATTGAAGTGTAACACAAGAAAAAACTCAATTTTCATGTCATACTCAAAATACTCCGTAATTGAAGACTAAAACACACAAATTTCAATTTTTTCAAATATATCTTGAGAATGCAAAAAATGAAGTCTAACACCTTCCAAAAATTCAATGAAGATATTTTTTAAAAGAATTTTAAAATTGAAGTGTTACAGAAGAAAAAAACTATATTTTCATGTCATACTGAAAATACTCCGTAATTGAAGACTAACACACACAAATTTCAATTATTTTCAAAAATTTCTGACAAATGCAAAAAATGAAGTTTAACACGTTCAAAAAATACAATGAAGAAATTTCATAAAAGTATGTTAAAATTGAAGTGTAACTCTAGAAAAAACTCAATTTTCATGTCATACTCAAAATACTCCGTAATTGAAGACTAACACACACAAATTTCAATTTTTTAAAAAATATCTTAAGAATGCAACAAATGAAGTCTAACACCTTCCAAAAATTCAATGAAGATATTTTTTAAAAGAATGTTAAAATTGAAGTGTAACACAAGAAAAGAACTCAATTTTCATGTCATACTCAAAATACTCCGTAATTGAAGACTAACACACAAAAATTTCAATTTTTTCAAAAATATCTGAAGAATGCAACAAATGAAGTCTAACACCTTCCAAAAATTCAATGAAGATATTTTTTAAAAGAATGTTAAAATTGAAGTGTAACACAAGAAAAAAACTCAATTTTCATGTCATACTCGAAATACTCCGTAATTGAAGACTAACACGCCCAATTTTCAATTTTTTAAAAAATATCTTAAGAATGCAAAAAATGAAGTCTAACACCTTCCAAAAATTCAATGAAGATATTTTTTAAAAGAATGTTAAAATTGAAGTGTAACACAAGAAAAAAACTCAATTTTCACGTCATACTGTAAATACTCCGTAATTAAAGACTAACATCCACAAATTTAAATTTTTTAAAAAATATATTAAGAATGCAAAAAATGAAGTCTAACACATTCCAAAAATTCAATGAAGATATTTTTTAAAAGAATTTTAAAATTGAAGCGTAACACAAGAAAAAAACTATATTTTCATGTCATACTGAAAATGCTCCGTAATTGAAGACTAACACACACAAATTTCAATTATTTTCAAAAATTTCAGACAAATGCAAAAAATGAAGTCTAACACCTTAAAAAAATACAATGAAGAAATTTCATAAAAGTATGTTAAAATTGAAGTGTAACACAAGAAAAAACTCAATTTTCATGTCATACTCAAAATACTCCGTAATTGAAGACTAAAACACACAAATTTCAATTTTTTCAAAAATATCTTAAGAATGCAAAAAATGAAGTCTAACACCTTCCAAAAATTCAATGAAGATGTTTTTTAAAAGAATGTTAAAATTGAAGTGTAACACAAGAAAAAACTCAATTTTCATGTCATACTCAAAATACTCCGTAATTAAAGACTAACACCCACAAATTTAAATTTTTTCAAAAATATCATAAGAATGCAAAAAGTGAAGTCTAACACCTTCCAAAAATTAAATGAAGATATTTTTTAAAAGAATGTTTAAATTGAAGGGTAACACAAGAAAAAACTCAATTTTCATGTCATACTCAAAATACTCCGTAATTGAAGACTAAAACACACAAATTCCAATTTTTTCAAAAATATCTTGAGAATGCAAAAAATGAAGTCTAACACCTTCCAAAAATTCAATGAAGATATTTTTGAAAAGAATTTTAAAATTGAAGTGTTACACAAGAAAAAAACTATATTTTCATGTCATACTGAAAATACTCCGTAATTGAAGACTAACACACACAAATTTCAATTATTTTCAAAAATATTTGACAAATGCAAAAAATGAAGTTTAACACCTTCAAAAAATACAATGAAGAAATTTCATAAAAGTATGTTAAAATTGAAGTGTAACACAAGAAAAAACTCAATTTTCATGTCATACTCAAAATACTCCGTAATTAAAGACTAACACCCACAAATTTAAATTTTTTCAAAAATATCTTAAGAATGCAAAAAGTGAAGTCTAACACCTTCCAAAAATTAAATAAAGATATTTTTTAAAAGAATGTTTAAATTGAAGTGTAACACAAGAAAAAACTCAATTTTCATCTCATACTCAAAATACTCCGTAATTGAAGACTAAAACACACAAATTTCAATTTTTTCAAAAATATCTTGAGAATGCAAAAAATGAAGTCTAACACCTTCCAAAAATTCAATGAAGATATTTTTTAAAAGAATTTTAAAATTGAAGTGTTACAGAAGAAAAAAACTATATTTTCATGTCATACTGAAAATACTCCGTAATTGAAGACTAACACACACAAATTTCAATTATTTTCAAAAATTTCTGACAAATGCAAAAAATGAAGTTTAACACGTTCAAAAAATACAATGAAGAAATTTCATAAAAGTATGTTAAAATTGAAGTGTAACTCTAGAAAAAACTCAATTTTCATGTCATACTCAAAATACTCCGTAATTGAAGACTAAAACACACAAATTTCAATTTTTTAAAAAATATCTTAAGAATGCAACAAATGAAGTCTAACACCTTCCAAAAATTAAATGAAGATATTTTTTAAAAGAATGTT
This sequence comes from Luzula sylvatica, assembly GCA_946800325.1. Lineage (NCBI taxonomy): Eukaryota > Viridiplantae > Streptophyta > Magnoliopsida > Poales > Juncaceae > Luzula > Luzula sylvatica. The sequence goes on along the minus strand of OX326960.1, from coordinate 66,719,928 downwards.
TAAATTGAAGTGTAACACAAGAAAAAACTCAATTTTCATGTCATACTCAAAATACTCCGTAATTGAAGACTAAAACACACAAATTTCAATTTTTTCAAAAATATCTTAAGAATGCAAAAAATGAAGTCTAACACCTTCCAAAAATTCCATGAAGATGTTTTTTAAAAGAATGTTAAAATTGAAGTGTAACACAAGAAAAAACTCAATTTTCATGTCATACTCAAAATACTCCGTAATTAAAGACTAACACCCACAAATTTAAATTTTTTCAAAAATATCATAAGAATGCAAAAAGTGAAGTCTAACACCTTCCAAAAATTAAATGAAGATATTTTTTAAAAGAATGTTTAAATTGAAGTGTAACACAAGAAAAAACTCAATTTTCATGTCATACTCAAAATACTCCGTAATTGAAGACTAAAACACACAAATTCCAATTTTTTCAAAAATATCTTGAGAATGCAAAAAATGAAGTCTAACACCTTCCAAAAATTCAATGAAGATATTTTTGAAAAGAATTTTAAAATTGAAGTGTTACACAAGAAAAAAACTATATTTTCATGTCATACTGAAAATACTCCGTAATTGAAGACTAACATACACAAATTTCAATTATTTTCAAAAATATTTGACAAATGCAAAAAATGAAGTTTAACACCTTCAAAAAATACAATGAAGAAATTTCATAAAAGTATGTTAAAATTGAAGTGTAACACAAGAAAAAACTCAATTTTCATGTCATACTCAAAATACTCCGTAATTAAAGACTAACACCCACAAATTTAAATTTTTTCAAAAATATCTTAAGAATGCAAAAAGTGAAGTCTAACACCTTCCAAAAATTAAATGAAGATATTTTTTAAAAGAATGTTTAAATTGAAGTGTAACACAAGAAAAAACTCAATTTTCATGTCATACTCAAAATACTCCGTAATTGAAGACTAAAACACACAAATTTCAATTTTTTCAAAAATATCTTGAGAATGCAAAAAATGAAGTCTAACACCTTCCAAAAATTCAATGAAGATATTTTTTAAAAGAATTTTAAAATTGAAGTGTTACAGAAGAAAAAAACTATATTTTCATGTCATACTGAAAATACTCCGTAATTGAAGACTAACACACACAAATTTCAATTATTTTCAAAAATTTCTGACAAATGCAAAAAATGAAGTTTAACACGTTCAAAAAATACAATGAAGAAATTTCATAAAAGTATGTTAAAATTGAAGTGTAACTCTAGAAAAAACTCAATTTTCATGTCATACTCAAAATACTCCGTAATTGAAGACTAACACACACAAATTTCAATTTTTTAAAAAATATCTTAAGAATGCAACAAATGAAGTCTAACACCTTCCAAAAATTAAATGAAGATATTTTTTAAAAGAATGTTTAAATTGAAGTGTAACACAAGAAAAAACTCAATTTTCATGTCATACTCAAAATACTCCGTAATTGAAGACTAAAACACACAAATTTCAATTTTTTCAAAAATATCTTAAGAATGCAAAAAATGAAGTCTAACACCTTCCAAAAATTCAATGAAGATGTTTTTTAAAAGAATGTTAAAATTGAAGTGTAACACAAGAAAAAACTCAATTTTCATGTCATACTCAAAATACTCCGTAATTAAAGACTAACACCCACAAATTTAAATTTTTTCAAAAATATGATAAGAAAGCAAAAAGTGAAGTCTAACACCTTCCAAAAATTAAATGAAGATATTTTTTAAAAGAATGTTTAAATTGAAGTGTAACACAAGAAAAAACTCAATTTTCATGTCATACTCAAAATACTCCGTAATTGAAGACTAAAACACACAAATTCCAATTTTTTCAAAAATATCTTGAGAATGCAAAAAGTGAAGTCTAACACCTTCCAAAAATTCAATGAAGATATTTTTGAAAAGAATTTTAAAATTGAAGTGTTACACAAGAAAAAAACTATATTTTCATGTCATACTGAAAATACTCCGTAATTGAAGACTAACATACACAAATTTCAATTATTTTCAAAAATATTTGACAAATGCAAAAAATCAAGTTTAACACCTTCAAAAAATACAATGAAGAAATTTCATAAAAGTATGTTAAAATTGAAGTGTAACACAAGAAAAAACTCAATTTTCATGTCATACTCAAAATACTCCGTAATTAAAGACTAACACCCACAAATTTAATTTTTTTCAAAAATATCTTAAGAATGCAAAAAGTGAAGTCTAACACCTTCCAAAAATTAAATGAAGATATTTTTTAAAAGAATGTTTAAATTGAAGTGTAACACAAGAAAAAACTCAATTTTCATGTCATACTCAAAATACTCCGTAATTGAAGACTAAAACACACAAATTTCAATTTTTTCAAAAATATCTTGAGAATGCAAAAAATGAAGTCTAACACCTTCCAAAAATTCAATGAAGATATTTTTTAAAAGAATTTTAAAATTGAAGTGTTACAGAAGAAAAAAACTATATTTTCATGTCATACTGAAAATACTCCGTAATTGAAGACTAACACACACAAATTTCAATTATTTTCAAAAATTTCTGACAAATGCAAAAAATGAAGTTTAACACGTTCAAAAAATACAATGAAGAAATTTCATAAAAGTATGTTAAAATTGAAGTGTAACTCTAGAAAAAACTCAATTTTCATGTCATACTCAAAATACTCCGTAATTGAAGACTAACACACACAAATTTCAATTTTTTAAAAAATATCTTAAGAATGCAACAAATGAAGTCTAACACCTTCCAAAAATTCAATGAAGATATTTTTTAAAAGAATGTTAAAATTGAAGTGTAACACAAGAAAAGAACTCAATTTTGATGTCATACTCAAAATACTCCGTAATTGAAGACTAACACACAAAAATTTCAATTTTTTCAAAAATATCTGAAGAATGCAACAAATGAAGTCTAACACCTTCCAAAAATTCAATGAAGATATTTTTTAAAAGAATGTTAAAATTGAAGTGTAACACAAGAAAAAAACTCAATTTTCATGTCATACTCGAAATACTCCGTAATTGAAGACTAACACGCCCAATTTTCAATTTTTTAAAAAATATCTTAAGAATGCAAAAAATGAAGTCTAACACCTTCCAAAAATTCAATGAAGATATTTTTTAAAAGAATGTTAAAATTGAAGTGTAACACAAGAAAAAAACTCAATTTTCACGTCATACTATAAATACTCCGTAATTAAAGACTAACATCCACAAATTTAAATTTTTTCAAAAATATATTAAGAATGCAAAAAATGAAGTCTAACACATTCCAAAAATTCAATGAAGATATTTTTTAAAAGAATTTTAAAATTGAAGCGTAACACAAGAAAAAAACTATATTTTCATGTCATACTGAAAATGCTCCGTAATTGAAGACTAACACACACAAATTTCAATTATTTTCAAATATTTCAGACAAATGCAAAAAATGAAGTCTAACACCTTAAAAAAATACAATGAAGAAATTTTTTAAAAGAATGTTTAAATTGAAGTGTAACACAAGAAAAAACTCAATTTTCATGTCATACTCAAAATACTCCGTAATTGAAGACTAAAACACACAAATTTCAATTTTTTCAAAAATATCTTAAGAATGCAAAAAATGAAGTCTAACACCTTCCAAAAATTCAATGAAGATGTTTTTTAAAAGAATGTTAAAATTGAAGTGTAACACAAGAAAAAACTCAATTTTCATGTCATACTCAAAATACTCCGTAATTAAAGACTAACACCCACAAATTTAAATTTTTTCAAAAATATCATAAGAATGCAAAAAGTGAAGTCTAACACCTTCCAAAAATTAAATGAAGATATTTTTTAAAAGAATGTTTAAATTGAAGTGTAACACAAGAAAAAACTCAATTTTCATGTCATACTCAAAATACTCCGTAATTGAAGACTAAAACACACAAATTTCAATTTTTTCAAAAATATCTTAAGAATGCAAAAAATGAAGTCTAACACCTTCCAAAAATTCAATGAAGATGTTTTTTAAAAGAATGTTAAAATTGAAGTGTAACACAAGAAAAAACTCAATTTTCATGTCATACTCAAAATACTCCGTAATTGAAGACTAAAACACACAAATTTCAATTTTTTCAAAAATATCTTGAGAATGCAAAAAATGAAGTCTAACACCTTCCAAAAATTCAATGAAGATATTTTTTAAAAGAATTTTAAAATTGAAGTGTTACAGAAGAAAAAAACTATATTTTCATGTCATACTGAAAATACTCCGTAATTGAAGACTAACACACACAAATTTCAATTATTTTCAAAAATTACTGACAAATGCAAAAAATGAAGTTTAACACGTTCAAAAAATACAATGAAGAAATTTCATAAAAGTATGTTAAAATTGAAGTGTAACTCTAGAAAAAACTCAATTTTCATGTCATACTCAAAATACTCCGTAATTGCAGACTAAAACACACAAATTTCAATTTTTTCTAAAATAACTTAAGAATGCAAAAAATGAAGTCTAACACCATCCAAAAATTCAATGAAGATATTTTTTATCAGAATGTTAAAATTGAATTGTAACACAAGAAAAAACTCAATTTTCATGTCATACTCAAAATACTCCGTAATTAAAGACTAACACACCCAAATTTGAATTTTTTAAAAAATATCTTAAAAATGCAAAAAATGAAGTCTAAAACCTTCCAAAAATTCAATGAAGATATTTTTTAAAAGAATGTTAAAATTGAAGTGTAACACAAGAAAAAAACTCAATTTTCATGTCATACTGTAAATACTCCGTAATTAAGGACTAACATCCACAAATTTAAATTTTGTTCAAAAATATAGGAAGAATGCAAAAAATGAAGTCTAACACATTCAAAAAATTCAATGAAAATATTTTTTAAAAGAATTTTAAAATTGAAGTGTAACACAAGAAAAAAACTATATTTTCATGTCATACTCAAAATACTCCGTAATTGAAGACTAACACACACAAATTTCAATTTTTTTAAAAAAATTCTGACAAATGCAAAAAATGAAGTCTAACACCTTCAAAAAATACAACGAAGAAATTTCATAAAAGTATGTTAAAATTGAAGTGTAACACAAGAAAAAACTCAATTTTCATGTCATACTCAAAATACTCCGTAATTAAAGACTAACACACACAAATTTCAATTTTTTAAAAAATATCTTAAGAATGCAACAAATGAAGTCTAACACCTTCCAAAAATTCAATGAAGATATTTTTTAAAAGAATGTTAAAATTGAAGTGTAACACAAGAAAAGAACTCAATTTTCATGTCATACTCAAAATACTCCGTAATTGAAGACTAACACACAAAAATTTCAATTTTTTCAAAAATATCTGAAGAATGCAACAAATGAAGTCTAACACCTTCCAAAAATTCAATGAAGATATTTTTTAAAAGAATGTTAAAATTGAAGTGTAACACAAGAAAAAAACTCAATTTTCATGTCATACTCGAAATACTCCGTAATTGAAGACTAACACGCCCAATTTTCAATTTTTTAAAAAATATCTTAAGAATGCAAAAAATGAAGTCTAACACCTTCCAAAAATTCAATGAAGATATTTTTTAAAAGAATGTTAAAATTGAAGTGTAACACAAGAAAAAAACTCAATTTTCACGTCATACTGTAAATACTCCGTAATTAACGACTAACATCCACAAATTTAAATTTTTTCAAAAATATATTAAGAATGCAAAAAATGAAGTCTAACACATTCCAAAAATTCAATGAAGATATTTTTTAAAAGAATTTTAAAATTGAAGTGTAACACATGAAAAAAACTATATTTTCATGTCATACTGAAAATACCCCGTAATTGAAGACTAACACACACAAATTTCAATTATTTTCAAAAATTTCTGACAAATGCAAAAAATGAAGTCTAACACCTTAAAAAAATACAATGAAGAAATTTCATAAAAGTATGTTAAAATTGAAGTGTAACACAAGAAAAAACTCAATTTTCATGTCATACTCAAAATACTCCGTAATTGAAGACTAAAACACACAAATTTCAATTTTTTCAAAAATATCTTAAGAATGCAAAAAATGAAGTCTAACACCTTCCAAAAATTCAATGAAGATGTTTTTTAAAAGAATGTTAAAATTGAAGTGTAACACAAGAAAAAACTCAATTTTCATGTCATACTCAAAATACTCCGTAATTAAAGACTAACACCCACAAATTTAAATTTTTTCAAAAATATCATAAGAATGCAAAAAGTGAAGTCTAACACCTTCCAAAAATTAAATGAAGATATTTTTTAAAAGAATGTTTAAATTGAAGTGTAACACAAGAAAAAACTCAATTTTCATGTCATACTCAAAATACTCCGTAATTGAAGACTAAAACACACAAATTCCAATTTTTTCAAAAATATCTTGAGAATGCAAAAAATGAAGTCTAACACCTTCCAAAAATTCAATGAAGATATTTTTTAAAAGAATTTTAAAATTGAAGTGTTACACAGGAAAAAAACTATATTTTCATGTCATACTGAAAATACTCCGTAATTGAAGACTAACACACACAAATTTTAGTTATTTTCAAAAATATTTGACAAATGCAAAAAATGAAGTTTAACACCTTCAAAAAATACAATGAAGAAATTTCATAAAAGTATGTTAAAATTGAAGTGTAACACAAGAAAAAACTCAATTTTCATGTCATACTCAAAATACTCCGTAATTAAAGACTAACACCCACAAATTTAAATTTTTTCAAAAATATCTTAAGAATGCAAAAAGTGAAGTCTAACACCTTCCAAAAATTAAATGAAGATATTTTTTAAAAGAATGTTTAAATTGAAGTGTAACACAAGAAAAAACTCAATTTTCATGTCATACTCAAAATACTCCGTAATTGAAGACTAAAACACACAAATTTCAATTTTTTCAAAAATATCTTGAGAATGCAAAAAATGAAGTCTAACACCTTCCAAAAATTCAATGAAGATATTTTTTAAAAGAATTTTAAAATTGAAGTGTTACAGAAGAAAAAAACTATATTTTCATGTCATACTGAAAATACTCCGTAATTGAAGACTAACACACACAAATTTCAATTATTTTCAAAAATTTCTGACAAATGCAAAAAATGAAGTTTAACACGTTCAAAAAATACAATGAAGAAATTTCATAAAAGTATGTTAAAATTGAAGTGTAACACAAGAAAAAACTCAATTTTCATGTCATACTCAAAATACTCCGTAATTGAAGACTAAAACACACAAATTTCAATTTTTTCTAAAATATCTTAAGAATGCAAAAAATGAAGTCTAACACCTTCCAAAAATTCCATGAAGATATTTTTTAAAAGAATGTTAAAATTGAATTGTAACACAAGAAAAAACTCAATTTTCATGTCATACTAAAAATACTCCGTAATTAAAGACTAACACCCACAAATTTAAATTTTTTCAAAAATATCTTAAGAATGCAAAAAGTGAAGTCTAACACCTTCCACAAATTCAATGAAGATATTTTTTAAAAGAATGTTAAAATTGAAGTGTAACACATGAAAAAACTCAATTTTCATGTCATACTCAAAATACTCTGTAATTGAAGACTAACACACACAAATTTCAATTTTTTCAAAAATATCTGAAGAATGCAACAAATGAAGTCTAACACCTTCCAAAAATTCAATGAAGATATTTTTTAAAAGAATGTTAAAATTGAAGTGTAACACAAGAAAAAAACTCAATTTTCATGTCATACTGTAAATACTCCGTAATTGAAGACTAACACGCCCAATTTTCAATTTTTTAAAAAATATCTTAAGAATGCAAAAAATGAAGTCTAACACCTTCCAAAAATTCAATGAAGATATTTTTTAAAAGAATGTTAAAATTGAAGTGTAACACAAGAAAAAAACTCAATTTTCACGTCATACTGTAAATACTCCGTAATTAAAGACTAACATCCACAAATTTAAATTTTTTCAAAAATATATTAAGAATGCAAAAAATGAAGTCTAACACATTCCAAAAATTCAATGAAGATATTTTTTAAAAGAATTTTAAAATTGAAGCGTAACACAAGAAAAAAACTATATTTTCATGTCATACTGAAAATGCTCCGTAATTGAAGACTAACACACACAAATTTCAATTATTTTCAAAAATTTCTGACAAATGCAAAAAATGAAGTTTAACACCTTAAAAAAATACAATGAAGATATTTTTTAAAAGAATGTTAAAATTGAAGTGTAACACAAGAAAAAAACTCAATTTTCATGTCATACTGTAAATACTCCGTAATTAAGGACTAACATCCATAAATTTAAATTTTTTCGAAATTATAGGAAGAATGCAAAAAATGAAGTCTAACACCTTCAAAAAATACAATGAAGAAATATCATAAAAGTATGTTAAAATTGAAGTGTAACACAAGAAAAAACTCAATTTTCATGTCATACTAAAAATACTCCGTAATTGAAGACTAACACACACAAATTTCAATTTTTTCAAAAATATCTTAAGAATGCAAAAAATGAAGTCTAACACCTTCCAAAAATTCCATGAAGATATTTTTTAAAAGAGTGTTAAAATTGAGGTGTAACACAAGAAAAAAACACAATTTTCATGTCATACTGTAAATACTCCGTAATTGAAGACTAACACTCACAAATTTCAATTTTTTCAAAAATATCTGAAGAATGCAAAAAATGAAGTCTAACACCTTCCAAAAATTCAATGAAGATATTTTGTAAAAGAATGTTAAAATTGAAGTGTAACACAAGAAAAGAACTCAATTTTCATGTCATACTCAAAATACTCCGTAATTGAAGACTAACACGCCCAAATTTCAATTTTTTAAAAAATATCTTAAGAATGCAAAAAATGAAGTCTAACACCTTCCAAAAATTCAATGAAGATATTTTTTAAAAGAATGTTAAAATTGAAGTGTAACACAAGAAAAAAACTCAATTTTCACGTCATACTGTAAATACTCCGTAATTAAAGACTAACATCCACAAATTTAAATTTTTTCAAAAATATATTAAGAATGCAAAAAATGAAGTCTAACACATTCCAAAAATTCAATGAACATATTTTTTAAAAGAATTTTAAAATTGAAGTGTAACACATGAAAAAAAACTATATTTTCATGTCATACTGAAAATACTCCGTAATTGAAGACTAACACACACAAATTTCAATTATTTTTAAAAATTTCAGACAAATGCAAAAAATGAAGTCTAACACCTTCAAAAAATACAATGAAGAAATTTCATAAAAGTATGTTAAAATTGAAGTGTAACACAACAAAAAACTCAATTTTCATGTCGTACTCAAAATACTCTGTAATTGAAGACTAACACACACAAATTTCAATTTTTTCAAAAATATCTTAAGAATGCAAAAAAGAAGTCTAACACCTTCCAAAAATTCAATGAAGATATTTTTTAAAAGAATGTTAAAATTGAAGTCTAACACAAGAAAAAAACTCAATTTTTTTGTCATACTCAAAATACTCTGTAATTGAAGACTAACACACCCAAATTTCTTTTTTTTAAAAAATATCTTAAGAATGCAAAAAATGAAGCCTAACACCTTCCAAAAATTCAATGAAGATATTTTTTAAAAGAATGTTAAAATTGAAGTGTAACACAAGAAAAAAACTAAATTTTCATGTCATACTGTAAATACTCCGTAATTGAAGACTAACACACACAAATTTCAATTTTTTTAAAAATATCTTAAGAATGCAAAAAATGAAGTCTAACAGCTACCAACAATTCAATGAAGATATTTTTTAAAAGAATGTTAAAATTGAAGTGTAACACAAGAAAAAAACTAAATTTTCATGTCATACTGAAAATACTCCGTAATTGAAGACTAACACACACAAATTTCAATTTTTTCAAAAATATCTTAAAAAGGCAAAAAATGAAGTCTAACACCTTCCAAAAATTCAATGAAGATATTTTTTAAAAGAATGTTAAAATTGAAGTGTAACACAAGAAAAAAACTCAATTTTCATGTCATACTGTAAATACTCCGTAATTAAGGACTAACATCCACAAATTTAAATTTTTTCAAAAATATATGAAGAATGCAAAAAATGAAGTCTAACACATTCAAGAAATTCAATGAAAATATTTTTTAAAAGAATTTTAAAATTTAAGTGTAACACAAGAAAAAAACTATATTTTCATGTCATACTGAAAATACTCCGTAATTGAAAACTAACACACACAAATTTCAATTATTTTCAAAAATTTCTGACAAATGCAAAAAATGAAGTCTAACACCTTCAAAAAATACAACGAAGAAATTTCATAAAAGTATGTTAAAATTGAAGTGTAACACAAGAAAAAACTCAATTTTCATGTCATACTCAAAATACTCCGTAATTGAAGACTAACACACACAAATTTCAATTTTTTCAAAAATATCTTAAGAATGCAAAAAATGAAGTCTAACACCTTCCAAAAATTGAATGAAGATATTTTTTAAAAGAATGTTAAAATTGAAGTGTAACACAAGAAAAAAACTCAATTTTCATGCCATACTCAAAATACTCCGTAATTGAAGACTAACACACACAAATTTCAATTTTTTCAAAAATATCTTAAGAATGCAAAAAAGAAGTCTAACACCTTCCAAAAATTCAATGAAGATATTTTTTAAAAGAATGTTAAAATTGAAGTGTAACACAAGAAAAAAAACTCAATTTTAATGTCATACTCAAAATACTCCGTAATTGAAGACTAACACACCCAAATTTCAATTTTTTTAAAAAATATCTTAAGAATGCAAAAAATGAAGCCTAACACCTTCCAAAAATTCCATGAAGATATTTTTTAAAAGAATGTTAAAATTGAAGTCTAACACAAGAAAAAAACTAAATTTTCATGTCATACTGTAAATACTCCGTAATTGAAGACTAACACACACAAATTTCAATTTTTTCAAAAATATCTGAAGAATGCATCAAATGAAGTCTAACACCTTCCAAAAATTCAATGAAGATATTTTTTAAAAGAATGTTAAAATTGAAGTGTAACACAAGAAAAAAACACAATTTTCATGTCATACTCAAAATACTACGTAATTGAAGACTAACAGACCCAAATTTCAATTTTTTAAAAAATATCTTAAAAATGCAAAAAATGAAGTCTAACACCTTCCAAAAATTCAATGAAGATATTTTTTAAAAGAATGTTAAAATTGAAGTGTAACACAAGAAAAAAACTCAATTTTCATGTCATACTGTAAATACTCCGTAATTAAGGACTAACATCCACAAATTTAAATTTTTTCAAAAATATATGAAGAATGCAAAAAATGAAGTCTAACACATTCAAAAAATTCCATGAAAATATTTTTTAAAAGAATTTTAAAATTGAAGTGTAACACAAGAAAAAAACTATATTTTCATGTCATACTGAAAATACTCCGTAATTGAAAACTAACACACACAAATTTCAATTATTTTCAAAAATTTCTGACAAATCCAAAAAATGAAGTCTAACACCTTCAAAAAATACAACGAAGAAATTTCATAAAAGTATGTTAAAATTGAAGTGTAAAACAAGAAAAAACTCAATTTTCATGTCATACTGAAAATACTCCGTAATTGAAGACTAACACACACAAATTTCAATTTTTTCAAAAATATCTTAAGAATGCAAAAAATGAAGTCTAACACCCTCCAAAAATTCAATGAAGATACTTTTTAAAAGAATGTTAAAATTGAAGTGTAACACAAGAAAAAAACTCAATTTTCATGTCATACTGTAAATACTCCGTAATTGAAGACTAACAAACACAAATTTCAATTTTTTCAAAAATATCTGAAGAATGCAAAAAATGAAGTCTAACACCTTCCAAAAATTCAATGAAGATATTTTTTAAAAGAATGTTAAAATTGAAGTGTAACACAAGAAAAGAACTCAATTTTCATGTCATACTCAAAATACTCCGTAATCGAAGACTAACACGCCCAAATTTCAATTTTTTAAAAAATATCTTAAGAATGCAAAAAATGAAGTCTAACACCTTCCAAAAATTCAATGAAGATATTTTTTAAAAGAATGTTCAAATTGAAGTGTAACACAAGAAAAAAACTCAATTTTCATGTCATACTCAAAATACTCCTTAATTGAAGACTAACACACACAAATTTCAATTTTTTCAAAAATATCTTAAGAATGTAAAAAATGAAGTCTAACACCTTCCAAAAATTCAATGAAGATATTTTTTAAAAGAATGTTAAAATTGAAGTGTAACACAAGAAAAAACTCAATTTTCATGTCATACTCAAAATACTCCGTAATTAAAGACTAACACCCACAAATTTAAATTTTTTCCAAAATATCTTAAGAATGCAAAAAGTGATGTCTAACACCTTCCAAAAATTCAATGAAGATACTTTTTATAAGAATGTTAAAATTGAAGTGTAACACAAGAAAAAACTCAATTTTCATGTCATACTGTAAATGCTCCGTAATTGAAGACTAACACACACAAATTTCAATTTTTTCAAAAATATCATAAGAATGCAAAAAATGAAGTCTAACACCTTCCAAAAATTCAATGAAGATATTTTTTAAAAGAATGTTAAAATTGAAGTGTAACACAAGAAAAAACTCAATTTTCATGTCATACTGTAAATACTCCGTAATTGAAGACTAACCCAGACAAATTTCAATTTTTTCAAAAATATCTTAAGAATGCAAAAAATGAAGTCTAACACCTTCCTAAAATTCAATGAAGATATTTTTTAAAAGAATGTTAAAATTGAAGTGTAACACAAGAAAAAAACTCAATTTTCATGTCATACTCAAAATACTCCGTAATTGAAGACTAACACACCCAAATTTCAATTTTTTTAAAAATATCTTAAAAATGCAAAAAATGAAGTCTAACACCTTCCAAAAATTCAATGAAGATATTTTTTAAAAGAATGTTAAAATTGAAGTGTAACACAAGAAAAAAACTCATTTGTCATGTCATACTGTAAATACTCCGTAATTAAGGACTAACATCCACAAATTTAAATTTTTTCAAAAATATATGAAGAATGCAAAAAATGAAGTCTAACACATTCAAAAAATTCAATGAAAATATTTTTTAAAAGAATTTTAAAATTGAAGTGTAACACAATAAAAAAACTCAATTTTCATGTCATACTCAAAATACTCCGTAATTAAAGACTAACACCCACAAATTTAAATTTTTTGAAAAATATCTTAAGAATGCAAAAAATGAAGTCTAACACCTTCCAAAAATTCAATAAAGATATTTTTTAAAAGAATGTTAAAATTGAAGTGTAACACAAGAAAAATACTCAATTTTCATGTCATACTGTAAATACTCCGTAATTGAAGACTAACACACCCAAATTTCAATTTTTTTTAAAAATATCTTAAGAATGCAAAAAATGAAGCCTAACACCTTCCAAAAATTCCATGAAGATATTTTTTAAAAGAATGTTAAAATTGAAGTGTAACACAAGAAAAAAACTCAATTTTCATGTCATACTCAAAATACTCCGTAATTGAAGACTAACACGCCCAAATTTCAATTTTTTAAAAAATATTTTAAGAATGCAAAAAATGAAGTCTAACACCTTCCAAAAATTCCGTGAAGATATTTTTTAAAAGAATGTTAAAATTGAACTGTAACACAAGAAAAAAACTCAATTTTCATGTCATACTGTAAATACTCCGTAATTAAAGACTAACATCCACAAATTTAAATTTTTTCAAAAATATATTAAGAATGCAAAAAATGTAGTCTAACACATTCCAAAAAATCAATGAATATATTTTTTAAAAGAATTTTAAAATTGAAGTGTAACACAATAAAAAACTCAATTTTCATGTCATACTCAAAATACTCCGTAATTAAAGACTAACACCCACAAATTTAAATTTTTTCAAAAATATCTTAAGAATGCAAAAAATGAAGTCTAACACCTTCCAAAAATTCAATGAAGATATTTTTTTAAAGAATTTTAAAATTGAAGTGTAACACAATAAAAAAACTAAATTTTCATGTCATACTCAAAATACTCCGTAATTGAAGACTAACACGCCCAAATTTCTATTTTTTAAAAAATATCTTAAGAATGCAAAAAATGAAGTCTAACACCTTCCAAAAATTTAATGAAGATATTTTTTAAAAGAATGTTAAAATTGAAGTGTAACACAAGAAAAAAACTCAATTTTCATGTCATACTTTAAATATTCCGTAATTAAAGACTAACATCCACAAATTTAAATTTTTTCAAAAATATATTAAGAATGCAAAAAATGAAGTCTAACACATTCCAAAAATTCAATGAAGATATTTTTTAAAAGAATTTTAAAATTGAAGTGTAACACATGAAAAAAACTATATTTTCATGTCATACTGAAAATACTCCGTAATTGAAGACTAACACACACAAATTTCAATTATTTTAAAAAATTTCTGACAAATGCAAAAAATGAAGTCTAACACCTTCAGAAAATACAATGAAGAAATTTCATAAAAGTATGTTAAAATTGAAGTGTAACACAAGAAAAAACTCAATTTTCATGTCATACTCAAAATACTCCGTAATTGAAGACTAAAACACACAAATTTCAATTTTTTCAAAAATATCTTAAGAATGCAAAAAATGAAGTCTAACACCTTCCAAAAATTCAATGAAGATATTTTTTAAAAAAAAGTTAAAATTGAAGTGTAACACAATAAAAAACTCAATTTTCATGTCATACTCAAAATACTCCGTAATTAAAAACTAACACCCACAAATTTAAATTTTTTCAAAAATATCTTAAGAATGCAAAAAATGAAGTCTAACACCTTCCAAAAATTCAATGAAGATATTTTTTAAAAGAATGTTAAAATTGAAGTGTAACACAAGAAAAAAACTCAATTTTCATGTCATACTGTAAATACTCCGTAATTGAAGACTAACACACACAAATTTCAATTTTTTCAAAAATATCTTAAGAATGCAAAAAAGAAGTCTAACACCTTCCAAAAATTCGATGAAGATATTTTTTAAAAGAATGTTAAAATTGAAGTGTAACACAAGAAAAAAACTCAATTTTTATGTCATACTCAAAATACTCCGTAATTGAAGATTAACACACCCAAATTTCAATTTTTTTAAAAAATATCTTAAGAATGCAAAAAATGAAGCCTAACACCTTCCAAAAATTCCATGAAGATATTTTTTAAAAGAATGTTAAAATTGAAGTATAACACGAGAAAAAAACTCAATTTTCATGTCATACTCAAAATACTCCGTAATTGAAGACTAACACGCCCAAATTTCAATTTTTTAAAAAATATCTTAAGAATGCAAAAAATTAAGTCTAACACCTTCCAAAAATTCCATGAAGATATTTTTTAAAAGAATGTTAAAATTGAAGTGTAACACAAGAAAAAAACTCAATTTTCATGTGATACTGTAAATACTCCGTAATTAAAGACTAACATCCACAAATTTAAATTTTTTCAAAAATATATTAAGAATGCAAAAAATGAAGTCTAACACATTCCAAAAAATCAATGAAGATATTTTTTAAAAGAATTTTAAAATTGAAGTGTAACACATGAAAAAAACTATATTTTCATGTCATACTGAAAATACTCCGTAATTGAAGACTAACACACACAAATTTCAATTATTTTAAAAAATTTCTGACAAATGCAAAAAATGAAGTCTAACACCTTCAAAAAATACAATGAAGAAATTTCATAAAAGTATGTTAAAATTGAAGTGTAACACAAGAAAAAACTCAATTTTCATGTCATACTCAAAATACTCCGTAATTGAAGACTAAAACACACAAATTTCAAATTTTTCAAAAATATCTTAAGAATGCAAAAAATGAAGTCTAACACCTTCCAAAAATTCAATGAAGATATTTTTTTAAAAAATGTTAAAATTGAAGTGTAACACAATAAAAAACTCAATTTTCATGTCATACTCAAAATACTCCGTAATTAAAAACTAACACCCACAAATTTAAATTTTTTCAAAAATATCTTAAGAATGCAAAAAATGAAGTCTAACACCTTCCAAAAATTCAATGAAGATATTTTTTAAAAGAATGTTAAAATTGAAGTGTAACACAAGAAAAAAACTCAATTTTTATGTCATACTCAAAATACTCCGTAATTGAAGACTAACACACCCAAATTTCAATTTTTTTAAAAAATATCTTAAGAATGCAAAAAATGAAGCCTAACACCTTCCAAAAATTCCATGAAGATATTTTTTAAAAGAATGTTAAAATTGAAGTGTAACACAAGAAAAAAACTCAATTTTCATGTCATACTGTAAATACTCCGTAATTAAAGACTAACATCCACAAATTTAAATTTTTTCAAAAATATATTAAGAATGCAAAAAATGAAGTCTAACACATTCAAAAAAATCAATGAAGATATTTTTTAAAAGAATTTTAAAATTGAAGTGTAACACATGAAAAAAACTATATTTTCATGTCATACTGAAAATACTCCGTAATTGAAGACTAACACACACAAATTTCGATTATTTCAAAAAAATTTCTGACAAATGCAAAAAAATGAAGTCTAACACCTTCAAAAAATACAATGAAGAAATTTCATAAAAGTATGTTAAAATTGAAGTGTAACACAAGAAAAAACTCAATTTTCATGTCATACTCAAAATACTCCGTAATTGAAGACTAAAACACACAAATTTCAATTTTTTCAAAAATATCTTAAGATTGCAAAAAATGAAGTCTAACACCTTCCAAAAATTCAATGAAGATATTTTTTAAAAAAATGTTAAAATTGAAGTGTAACACAATAAAAAACTCAATTTTCATGTCATACTCAAAATACTCCGTAATTAAAGAATAACACCCACAAATTTAAATTTTTTCAAAAATATCTTAAGAATGCAAAAAATGAAGTCTAACACCTTCCAAAAATTCAATGAAGATATTTTTTAAAAGAATGTTAAAATTGAAGTGTAACACAAGAAAAAAACTCAATTTTCATGTCATACTGTAAATACTCCGTAATTGAAGACTAACACACACATATTTCAATTTTTTCAAAAATATCTTAAGAATGCAAAAAAGAAGTCTAACACCTTCCAAAAATTCGATGAAGATATTTTTTAAAAGAATGTTAAAATTGAAGTGTAACACAAGAAAAAAACTCAATTTTTATGTCATACTCAAAATACTCCGTAATTGAAGACTAACACACCCAAATTTCAATTTTTTTTAAAAATATCTTAAGAATGCAAAAAATGAAGCCTAACACCTTCCAAAAATTCCATGAAGATATTTTTTAAAAGAATGTTAAAATTGAAGTGTAACACAAGAAAAAAACTCAATTTTCATGTCATACTCAAAATACTCCGTAATTGAAGACTAACACGCCCAAATTTCAATTTTTTAAAAAATATCTTAAGAATGCTAAAAATGAAGTCTAACACCTTCCAAAAATTCCATGAAGATATTTTTTCAAAGAATGTTAAAATTGAAGTGTAACACAAGAAAAAAACTCAATTTTCATGTCATACTGTAAATACTCCGTAATTAAAGACTAACATCCACAAATTTAAATTTTTTCAAAAATATATTAAGAATGCAAAAAATGAAGTCTAACACATTCAAAAAAATCAATGAAGATATTTTTTAAAAGAATTTTAAAATTGAAGTGTAACACATGAAGAAAACTATATTTTCATGTCATACTGAAAATACTCCGTAATTGAACACTAACATACACAAATTTAAATTATTTTAAACAATTTCTGACAAATGCAAAAAATGAAGTCTAACACCTTCAAAAAATACAATGAAGAAATTTCATAAAAGTATGTTAAAATTGATGTGTAACACAAGAAAAAACTCAATTTTCATGTCATACTCAAAATACTCCGTAATTGAAGACTAACACGCCCAAATTTCAATTTTTTAAAAAATATCTTAAGAATGCTAAAAATGAAGTCTAACACCTTCCAAAAATTCCATGAAGATATTTTTTCAAAGAATGTTAAAATTGAAGTGTAACACAAGAAAAAAACTCAATTTTCATGTCATACTGTAAATACTCCGTAATTAAAGACTAACATCCACAAATTTAAATTTTTTCAAAAATATATTAAGAATGCAAAAAATGAAGTCTAACACATTCAAAAAAATCAATGAAGATATTTTTTAAAAGAATTTTAAAATTGAAGTGTAACACATGAAGAAAACTATATTTTCATGTCATACTGAAAATACTCCGTAATTGAACACTAACATACACAAATTTAAATTATTTTAAACAATTTCTGACAAATGCAAAAAATGAAGTCTAACACCTTCAAAAAATACAATGAAGAAATTTCATAAAAGTATGTTAAAATTGATGTGTAACACAAGAAAAAACTCAATTTTCATGTCATACTCAAAATACTCCGTAATTGAAGACTAAAACACACAAATTTCAATTTTTTCAAAAATATCTTAAGAATGCAAAAAATGAAGTCTAACACCTTCCAAAAATTCAATGAAGATATTTTTTAAAAAAATGTTAAAATTGAAGTGTAACACAATAAAAAACTCAATTTTCATGTCATACTCAAAATACTCCGTAATTAAAAACTAACACCCACAAATTTAAATTTTTTCAAAAATATCTTAAGAATGCAAAAAATGAAGTCTAACACCTTCCAAAAATTCAATGAAGATATTTTTTAAAAAAATGTTAAAATTGAAGTGTAACACAAGAAAAAAACTCAATTTTCATGTCATACTGTAAATACTCCGTAATTGAAGACTAACACACACAAATTTCAATTTTTTCAAAAATATCTTAAGAATGCAAAAAAGAAGTCTAACACCTTCCAAAAATTCCATGAAGATATTTTTTAAAAGAATGTTAAAATTGAAGTGTAACACAAGAAAAAAACTCAATTTTTATGTCATACTCTAAATACTCCGTAATTAAAGACTAACACACCCAAATTTCAATTTTTTTTAAAAATATCTTAAGAATGCAAAAAATGAAGCCTAACACCTTCCAAAAATTCCATGAAGATATTTTTTAAAAGAATGTTAAAATTGAAATGTAACACAAGAAAAAAACTCAATTTTCATGTCATACTCAAAATACTCCGTAATTGAAGACTAACACGCCCAAATTTCAATTTTTTAAAAAATATCTTAAGAATGCAAAAAATGAAGTCTAACACCTTCCAAAAATTCCATGAAGATATTTTTTAAAAGAATGTTAAAATTGAAGTGTAACACAAGAAAAAAACTCAATTTTCACGTCATACTGTAAATACTCCGTAATTAAAGACTAACATCCACAAATTTAAATTTTTTCAAAAATATATTAAGAATGCAAAAAATGAAGTCTAACACATTCCAAAAATTCAATGAAGATATTTTTTAAAAGAATTTTAAAATTTAAGTGTAACACATGAAAAAAACTATATTTTCATGTCATACTGAAAATACTCCGTAATTGAAGACTAACACACACAAATTTCAATTATTTTAAAAAATTTTTGACAAATGCAAAAAATTAAGTCTAACACCTTCAAAAAATACAATGAAGAAATTTCATAAAAGTATGTTAAAATTGAAGTGTAACACAAGAAAAAACTCAATTTTCATGTGATACTCAAAATACTCCGTAATTGAAGACTAAAACACACAAATTTCAATTTTTTCAAAAATATCTTAAGAATGCAAAAAATGAAGTCTAACACCTTCCAAAAATTCAATGAAGATATTTTTTAAAAAAATGTTAAAATTGAAGTGTAACACAATAAAAAACTCAATTTTCATGTCATACTCAAAATACTCCGTAATTAAAGAATAACACCCACAAATTTAAATTTTTTCAAAAATATCTTAAGAATGCAAAAAATGAAGTCTAACACCTTCCAAAAATTCAATGAAGATATTTTTTAAAAGAATGTTAAAATTGAAGTGTAACACAAGAAAAAAACTCAATTTTCATGTCATACTGTAAATACTCCGTAATTGAAGACTAACACACACAAATTTCAATTTTTTCAAAAATATCTTAAGAATGCAAAAAAGAGGTCTAACACCTTCCAAAAATTCAATGAAGATATTTTTTAAAAGAATGTTAAAATTGAAGTGTAACACAAGAAAAAAACTCAATTTTTATGTCATACTCAAAATACTCCGTAATTGAAGACTAACACACCCAAATTTCAATTTTTTTAAAAAATATCTTAAGAATGCAAAAAATGAAGCATAACACCTTCCAAAAATTCCATGAAGATATTTTTTAAAAGAATGTTAAAATTGAAGTGTAACACAAGAAAAAAACTCAATTTTCATGTCATACTCAAAATACTCCGTAATTGAAGACTAACACGCCCAAATTTCAATTTTTTAAAAAATGTCTTAAGAATGCAAAAAATGAAGTCTAACACCTTCCAAAAATTCCATGATGATATTTTTTAAAACAATGTTAAAATTGAAGTGTAACACAAGAAAAAAACTCAATTTTCATGTCATACTGTAAATACTCCGTAATTAAAGACTAACATCCACAAATTTAAATTTTTTCAAAAATATATTAAGAATGCAAAAAATGAAGTCTAACACATTCCAAAAATTCAATGAAGATATTTTTTAAAAGAATTTAAAAATTGAAGTGTAACACATGAACAAAACTATATTTTCATGTCATACTGAAAATACTCCGTAATTGAAGACTAACACACGCAAATTTCAATTATTTTAAAAAAATTCTGACAAATGCAAAAAATGAAGTCTAACACCTTCAAAAAATACAATGAAGAAATTTAATAAAAGTATGTTAAAATTGAAGGGTAACACAAGAAAACACTCAATTTTCATGTCATACTCAAAATACTCCGTAATTGAAGACTAAAACACACAAATTTCAATTTTTTCAAAAATATCTTAAGAATGCAAAAAATGAAGTCTAACACCTTCCAAAAATTCAATGAAGATATTTTTTAAAAAAATGTTAAAATTGAAGTGTAGCACAATAAAAAACTCAATTTTCATGTCATACTCAAAATACTCCGTAATTAAAGACTAACACCCACAAATTTAAATTTTTTCAAAAATATCTTAAGAATGCAAAAAATGAAGTCTAACACCTTCCAAAAATTCAATGAAGATATTTTTTAAAAGAATGTTAAAATTGAAGTGTAACACAAGAAAAAAACTCAATTTTCATGTCATACTGTAAATACTCCGTAATTGAAGACTAACACACAAAATTTCAATTTTTTCAAAAATATCTGAAGAATGCAAAAAATGAAGTCTAACACCTTCCAAAAATTCAATGAAGATATTTTTTAAAAGAATGTTAAAATTGAAGTGTAACACAAGAAAAAAAACTCAATTTTCATGTCATACTCAAAATACTCCGTAATTGAAGACTAACACGCCCAAATTTCAATTTTTTAAAAAATGTCTTAAGAATGCAAAAAATGAAGTCTAACACCTTCCAAAAATTCAATGAAGATATTTTTTAAAAGAATGTTAAAATTGAAGTGTAACACAAGAAAAAAACTCAATTTTCATGTCATACTGTAAATACTCCGTAATTAAATACTAACATCCACAAATTTAAATTTTTTCCAAAATATATTAAGAATGCAAAAAATGAAGTCTAACACATTCCAAAAATTCAATGAAGATATTTTTTAAAAGAATTTTAAATTGAAGTGTAACACATGAAAAAAACTATATTTTCATGTCATACTGAAAATACTCCGTAATTGAAGACTAACACACACAAATTTCAATTATTTTAAAAAATTTCTGACAAATACAATGAAGAAATTTCATAAAAGTATGTTAAAATTGAAGTGTAACACAAGAAAAAACTCAATTTTCATGTCAGACTCAAAATACTCCGTAATTGAAGACTTAAAACACACAAATTTCAATTTTTTCAAAAATATCTTAAGAATGCAAAAAATGAAGTCTACCTTCCAAAAATTCAATGAAGATATTTTTTAAAAAAATGTTAAAATTGAAGTGTAACACAAGAAAAAACTCAATTTTCATGTCATACTCAAAATACTCCGTAATTAACGACTAACACCCACAAATTTAAATTTTTTCAAAAATATCTTAAGAATGCAAAAAGTGAAGTCTAACACCTTCCAAAAATTTAATGAAGATATTTTTTAAAAGAATGTTAAAATTGAAGTGTAACACAAGAAAAAACTCAATTTTCATGTCATACTCAAAATACTCCGTAATTGAAGACTAACACACACAAATTTCAGTTTTTTCAAAAATATCTTAATAATGCAAACAATGAAGTCTAACACCTTCCAAAAATTCAATGAAGATATTTTTTAAAAGAATGTTAAAATTGAAGTGTAACACAAGAAAAAAACTCAATTTTCATGTCATACTGTAAATACTCCGTAATTGAAGACTAACACACACAAATTTCAATTTTTTAGAAAATATCTTAAGAATGCAAAAAAGAAGTCTAACACCTTCCAAAAATTCAACGAAGATATTTTTTAAAAGAATGTTAAAATTGAAGTGTAACACAAGAAAAAAACTCAATTTTTATGTCATACTCAAAATACTCCGTAATTGAAGACTAACACACCCAAATTTCAATTTTTTTAAAAATATCTTAAGAATGCAAAAAATGAAGCCTAACACCTTCCAAAAATTCAATGAAGATATTTTTTAAAAGAATGTTAAAATTGAAGTGTAACACAAGAAAAAAACTCAATTTTCATGTCATACTGTAAATACTTCGTAATTAAAGACTAACATCCACAAATTTAAATTTTTTCAAAAATATATTAAGAACGCAAAAAATGAAGTCTAACACCTTCCAAAAATTCAATGAAGATATTTTTTTAAAGAATGTTAAAATTGAAGTGTAACACAAGAAAAAAACTCAATTTTCATGTCATACTCAAAATACTCCGTAATTGAAGACTAACACACACAAATTTCAATTCTTTCAAAAATATCTTAAGAATGCTAAAAATGAAGTCTAACACCTTCCAAAAATTCGGTGAAGATATTTTTTAAAAGAATATTAAAATTGAAGTGTGACACAAGAAAAAAACTCAATTTTCATGTCATACTGAAAATACTCCGTAATTGAAGACTAACACGCACAAATTTTAATTTTTTTCAAAAATTTCTAACAAATGCAAAAAATGAAGTCTAGCACCTTCAAATAATACAATGAAGAAATTTCATAAAAGTATGTTAAAACTGAAGTGTAACACTAGAAAAAACTCAATTTTCATGTCATAGTCAAAATACTCCGTAATTGAAGACTAACACACACAAATTTCAATTTTTTCTAAAATATCTTAAGAATGCAAAAAATGAAGTCTAACACCTTCCAAAAATTCAATGAAGATATTTTTTAAAATAATGTTAAAATTGAACTGTAACACAAGGAAAAAACTCAATTTTCACGTCATACTAAAAATGCTCCGTAATTGATTACTAACACACACAAATTTCAATTTTTTTCAAAAATTCCAGACAAATGCAAAAAATGAAGTCTAACACCTTCAAATAATTCAATGAAGAAATTTTATAAAAGTATGTTAAAATTGAAGTGTAACACGAGAAAAAAAAACTCAATTTTCATGTCACACTGAAAATACTCCGTAATTGAAGACTAACACACACAAATTTAAATTTTTTTAAAAAATTTCTGACATATGCAAAAAATGAAGTCTAACACCTTTAAATAATTCAATGAAGAAATTGTATATAAGTATGTTAAAATTGAAGTGTAACACAAGAAAAAAACTATATTTTCATGTCATACTGAAAATACTCCGTAATTGAAGACTAACACACACAAATTTCAATTATTTTCAAAAATTTCTGACAAATTCGAAAAATGAAGTCTAACACCTTCAAAAAATACAATAAAGAATTTTCATAAAAGTATGTTAAAATTGAAGTGTAACACAAGAAAAAACTCAATTTTCATGTCATACTCAAAATACTCCGTAATTGAAGACTAAAACACACAAATTTCAATTCTTTCAAAAATATCTTAAGAATGCAAAAAATGAAGTCTAACACCTTCCAAAAATTCAATGAAGATATTTTTTAAAAGAATGTTAAAATTGAAGTGTAACACAAGAAAAAACTCAATTCTCATGTCATACTCAAAATACTCCGTAATTAAAGACTAACACCCACAAATTTAAATTTTTTCAAAAATATCTTAAGAATGCAAAAAGCACCTTCCAAAAATTGAATGAAGATATTTTTTAAAAGAATGTTAAAATTGAAGTGTAACACAAGAAAAAAACTCAATTTTCATGTCATACTCAAAATACTCCGTAATTGAAGACTAACACACACAAATTTCTATTTTTTAAAAAATATCTTAAGAATGCAAAAAATGAAGTCTAACACCTTCCAAAAATTCCATGAAGATATTTTTTAAAAGAATGTTAAAATTGAAGTGTAAGACAAGAAAAAATCTCAATTTTCATGTCATACTGTAAATACTCCGTAATTAAAGACTAACATCCACAAATTTAAATTTTATCAAAAATATATTAAGAATGCAAAAAATGAAGTCTAACACATTCCAAAAATTCAATGAAGATATTTTTTAAAAGAATTTTAAAATTGAAGTGTAACACAAGAAAAAAACTATATTTTCATGTCATACTGAAAATGCTCCGTAATTGAAGACTAACACACACAAATTTCAATTATTTTCAAAACTTTTTGACAAATGCAAAAAATGAAGTCTAACACCTTCAAAAAATACAATGAAGAAATTTCATAAAAGTATGTTAAAATTGAAGTGTAACACAAGAAAAAACTCAATTTTCATGTCATACTCAAAATACTCCGTAATTGAAGACTAAAAAACACAAATTTTAATTTTTTGAAAAATATCTTAAGAATGCAAAAAATGAAGTCTAACATCTTCCAAAAATGCAATGAAGATATTTTTTAAAAGAATGTTAAAATAGAAGTGTAACACAAGAAAAAACTCAATTTTCATGTCATACTCAAAATACTCCGTAATTAAAGACTAACACCCACAAATTTAAATTTTTTCAAAAATATCTTAAGAATGCAAAAAATGAAGTCTAACACCTTCGAAAAATTCAATGAAGATATTTTTTAAAAGAATGTTAAAATTGAAGTGTATCACAAGAAAATACTCAATTTTCATGTCATACTCAAAATACTGCGTAATTGAAGACTAAAACATACAAATTTCAATTTTTTCAAAAATGTCTTAAGAATGCAAAAAATGAAGTCTAACACCTTCCAAAAATTCAACGAAGATATTTTTTAAAAGAATTTTAAAATTGAAGTGTAACACAAGAAAAAAACGATATTTTCATGTCATACTGAAAATACTACGTAATTGAAGACTAACACACACAAATTTCAATTATTTTCAAAACTTTCTGACAAATGCAAAAAATGAAGTCTAACACCATCAAAAAATACAATGAAGAAATTTCATAAAATTATGTTCAAATTGAAGTATAACACAAGAAAAAACTCAATTTTCATGTCATACTCAAAATACTCCGTAATTGAAGACTAAAAGAAACAAATTTTAATTTTTTCAAAAATATGTTAAGAATGCAAAAAATGAAGTCTAACACCTCCCAAAAATTCAATGAAGATATTTTTTAAAAGAATGTGAAAATTGAAGTGTAACACAAGAAAAAACTCAATTTTCATGTCATACTCAAAATACTCCGTAATTAAAGACTAACACCTACAAATTTAAATTTTTTCAAAAATATCTTAAGAATGCAAAAATTGAAGTCTAACACCTTCCAAAAATTCCATGAAGATGTTTTTTAAAAGAATGTTAAAATTGAAGTGTAACACAAGAAAAAAACTCAATTTTCAGGTCATACTCAAAATACTCCGTAATTGAAGACTAACACACACAAATTTCAATTTTTTCAAAAATATCTGAAGAATGCAAAAAATGAAGTCTAACACCTTCCAAAAATTCCATGAAGATATTTTTTAAAAGAATGTTAAAATTGAAGTGTAACACAAGAAAAAGCTCAATTTTCATTTCATACTCAAAATACTCCGTAATTAAAGACTAACACCCACAAATTTAAATTTTTTTAAAAATATCTTAAGAATGCAAAAAATGAAGTCTAACACCTTCCAAAAATTCCATGAAGATATTTTTTAAAAGAATGTTAAAATTGAAGTGTAACACGAGAAAAAAACTCAATTTTCATGTCATACTGAAAATACTCCGTAATTGAAGACTAACACACACAAATTTCAATTTTTTTAAAAAATTTATGACAAATGCAAAAAATTAAGTCTAACACCTTTAAATAATTCAATGAAGAAAATTTAGATAAGTATGTTAAAATTGAAGTGTAACACAAGAAAAAAACTATATTTTCATGTCATACTGAAAATACTCCGTAATTGAAGACTAACACACACAAATTTCAATTATTTTCAAAAATATCAGACAAATGCGAAAAATGAAGTCTAACACCTTCAAAAAATACAATGAAGAATTTTCATAAAAGTATGTTAAAATTGAAGTGTAACACAAGAAAAAACTCAATTTTCATGTCATACTCAAAATACTCCGTAATTGAAGACTAAAACACACAAATTTCAATTTTTTCAAAAATATCTTAAGAATGCAAAAAATAAAGTCTAACACCTTCCAAAAATTTAATGAAGATATTTTTTAAAAGAATGTTAAAATTGAAGTGTAACACAAGAAAAAACTCAATTTTCATGTCATACTCAAAATACTCCATAATTAAAGACGAACACCCACAAATTTAAATTTTTTCAAAAAGATCTTAAGAATGCAAAAAGTGAAGTCTAACACCTTCCAAAAATTCAATGAAGATATTTTTTAAAAGAATGTTAAATTTTAAGTGTAACACAAGAAAAAAACTCAATTTTCATGTCATACTCAAAATACTCCGTAATTGAAGACTAACACACACAAATTTCAATTTTTTCAAAAATATCTTAAGAATGCAAAAAATCAAGTCTAACACCTACCAAAAATTCAATGAAGATATTTTTTAAAAGAATGTTAAAATTGAAGTGTAACACAAGAAAAAAAACTCAATTTTCATGTCATAATGTAAATACTCCGTAATTGAAGACTAACACACACAAATTACAATTTTTTCAAAATATCTTGAGAATGCAAAAAATGAAGTCTAACACCTTCCAAAAATTCGATAAAGATATTTTTTAAAAGAATGTTAAAATTGAAGTGTAACACAAGAAAAAAACTCAATTTTCATGTCATACTGTAAATACTCCGTAATTGAAGACTAAAAGACACAAATTATAATTTTTTCAAAAATATCTTAAGAATGCAAAAAATGAAGTCTAATACCTCCCAAAAATTGAATGAAGATATTTTTTAAAAGAATGTTAAAATTGAAGTGTAACACAAGAAAAAAACTATATTTTCATATCATCCTCAAAATACTCCGTAATAGAAGACTAACACACACAAATTTCAATTATTTTCAAAAATTTCTGACAAATGCGAAAAATTAAGTCTAACACCTTAAAAAAATACGATGAAGAATTTTCATAAAAGTATGTTAAAATTGAAGTGTAACACAAGAAAAAACTCAATTTTCATGTCATACTCAAAATACTCCGTAATTGAAGACTAAAACACACAAATTTCAATTTTTTCAAAAATATCTTCAGAATGCAAAAAATAAAGTCTAACACCTTCCAAAAATTCCATGAAGATATTTTTTAAAAGAATGTTAAAATTGAAGTGTAACACAAGAAAAAACTCAATTTTCATGTCATACTCAAAATACTCCATAATTAAAGACTAACACCCACAAATTTAAATTTTTTCAAAAAGATCTTAAGAATGCAAAAAGTGAAGTCTAACACCTTCCAAAAATTCAATGAAGATATTTTTTAAAAGAATGTTAAATTTTAAGTGTGACGCAAGAAAAAAACTCAATTTTCATGTCATACTCAAAATACTCCGTAATTGAAGACTAACACACACAAATTTCAATTTTTTCAAAAATATCTTAAGAATGCAAAAAATGAAGTCTAACACCTACCAAAAATTCATGAAGATATTTTTTAAAAGAATGTTAAAATTGAAGTGTAACACAAGAAAAAAACTCAATTTTCATGTCATACTGTAAATACTCCGTAATTGAAGACTAACACACACAAATTACAATTTTTTCAAAATATCTTGAGAATGCAAAAAATGAAGTCTAACACCTTCCAAAAATTCGATGAAGATATTTTTTAAAAGAATGTTAAAATTGAAGTGTAACACAAGAAAAAAACTCAATTTTCATGTCATACTGTAAATACTCCGTAATTGAAGACTAAAAGACACAAATTATAATTTATTCAAAAATATCTTAAGAATGAAAAAAATGAAGTCTAACACCTCCCAAAAATTGAATGAAGATATTTTTTAAAAGAATGTTAAAATTGAAGTGTAACACAAGAAAAAACTCAATTTTCATGTCATACTCAAAATACTCCGTAATTAAAGACTAACACCCACAAATTTAAATTTTTTCAAAAATATCTTAAGAATGCAAAAAGTGAAGTCTAACACCTTCCAAAAATGCAATGAAGATATTTTTTAAAAGAATGTCAAAATTGAAGTGTAACACAAGAAAAAACTCAATTTTCATGTCATACTCAAAATACTCCGTAATTAAAGACTAACACCCACAAATTTGAATTTTTTCAATAATATCTTAAGAATGCAAAAAGTGAAGTCTAACACCTTCCAAAAATTCAATGAAGATATTTTTTTAAAAGAATGTTAAAATTGAAGTGTAACACAAGAAAAAAACTATATTTTCATGTCATACTCAAAATACTCCGTAATTGAAGACTAACACACACAAATTTCAATTTTTTCAAAAATATCTGAAGAATGCAAAAAATGAAGTCTAACACCTTCCAAAAATTCAATGAAGATATTTTTTAAAAGAATGTTAAAATTGAAGTGTAACACAAGAAAAAACTCAATTTTCATTTCATACTCAAAATACTTCGTAATTAAAGACTAACACCCACAAATTTAAATTTTTTTAAAAATATCTTAAGAATGCAAAAAATGAAGTCTAACACCTTCCAAAAATTCCATGAAGATATTTTTTAAAAGAATGTTAAAATTGAAGTGTAACACGAGAAAAAAACTCAATTTTCATGTCATACTGAAAATACTCCGTAATTGAAGACTAACACACACAAATTTCAATTTTTTTAAAAAATTTATGACAAATGCAAAAAATTAAGTCTAACACCTTTAAATAATTCAATGAAGAAAATTTACATAAGTATGTTAAAATTGAAGTGTAACACAAGAAAAAAACTGTATTTTCATGTCATACTGAAAATACTCCGTAATTGAAGACTAACACACACAAATTTCAATTATTTTCAAAAATATCAGACAAATGCGAAAAATGAAGTCTAACACCTTCAAAAAATACAATGTAGAATTTTCATAAAAGTATGTTAAAATTGAAGTGTAACACAAGAAAAAACTCAATTTTCATGTCATACTCAAAATACTCCGTAATTGAAGACTAAAACACACAAATTTCAATTTTTTCAAAAATATCTTAAGAATGCAAAAAATAAAGTCTAACACCTTCCAAAAATTTAATGAAGATATTTTTTAAAAGAATGTTAAAATTGAAGTGTAACACAAGAAAAAACTCAATTTTCATGTCATACTCAAAATACTCCATAATTAAAGACGAACACCCACAAATTTAAATTTTTTCAAAAAGATCTTAAGAATGCAAAAAGTGAAGTCTAACACCTTCCAAAAATTCAATGAAGATATTTTTTAAAAGAATGTTAAATTTTAAGTGTAACACAAGAAAAAACTCAATTTTCATGTCAAACTCAAAATACTCCGTAATTAAAGACTAACACCCACAAATTTAAATTTTTTCAAAAATATCTTAAGAATGAAAAAAGTGAAGTCTAACACCTTCCAAAAATGCAATGAAGATATTTTTTAAAAGAATGTCAAAATTGAAGTGTAACACAAGAAAAAACTCAATTTTCATGTCATACTCAAAATACTCCGTAATTAAAGACTAACACCCACAAATTTAAATTTTTTCAAAAATATCTTAAGAATGAAAAAAGTGAAGTCTAACACCTTCCAAAAATGCAATGAAGATATTTTTTAAAAGAATGTCAAAATTGAAGTGTAACACAAGAAAAAACTCAATTTTCATGTCATACTCAAAATACTCCGTAATTAAAGACTAACACCCACAAATTTGAATTTTTTCAAAAATATCTTAAGAATGCAAAAAGTGAAGACTAACACCTTCCAAAAATTCAATGAAGATATTTTTTAAAAGAATGTTAAAATTGAAGTGTAACACAAGAAAAAAACTATATTTTC
Organism: Luzula sylvatica; assembly: GCA_946800325.1. Classification (NCBI taxonomy): domain Eukaryota; kingdom Viridiplantae; phylum Streptophyta; class Magnoliopsida; order Poales; family Juncaceae; genus Luzula; species Luzula sylvatica. The sequence continues at coordinate 66,689,518 of OX326960.1, read as the reverse complement.
ATGTCATACTCAAAATACTCCGTAATTGAAGACTAACACACACAAATTTCAATTATTTTCAAAAATTTCTGACAAATGCGAAAAATGAAGTCTAACACCTTCAAAAAATACAATGAAGAATTTTCATAAAAGTATGTTAAAATGGAAGTGTAACACAAGAAAAAACTCAATTGTCATGTCATACTCAAAATACTCCGTAATTGAAGACTAAACCACACAAATTTCAATTTTTTAAAAAATATCTTAAGAATGCAAAAAATGAAGTCTAACACCTTCCAAAAATTCAATGAAGATATTTTTTAAAAGAATGTTAAAATTGAAGTGTAACACAAGAAAAAACTCAATTTTCATGTCATACTCAAAATACTCCGTAATTAAAGACTAACACCCACAAATTTAAATTTTTTCAAAAATATCTTAAGAATGCAAAAAGTGAAGTCTAACACCTTCCAAAAATTCAATGAAGATATTTTTTAAAATAATGTTAAAATTGAAGTGTAACACAAGAAAAAACTCAATTTTCTTGTCATACTCAAAATACTCCGTAATTGAAGACTAAAACACACAAATTTCAATTTTTTTAAAAATATCTTATGAATGCAAAAAATGAAGTCTAACACCTTCCAAAAATTCAATGAAGATATTTTTTAAAAGAATGTTAAAATTGAAGTGTAACACAAGAAAAAACTCAATTTTCATGTCATACTCAAAATAGTCCGTAATTAAAGACTAACACCCACAAATTTAAATTTTTTCAAAAATATCTTAAGAATGCAAAAAGTGAAGTCTAACACCTTCCAAAAATTCAATGAAGATATTTTTTATAAGAATGTTAAAATTGAAGTGTAACACAAGGAAAAACTCAATTTTCATGTCATACTCAAAATACTCCGTAATTGAAGACTAAACCACACAAATTTCAATTTTTTAAAAAATATCTTAAGAATGCAAAAAATGAAGTCTAACACCTTCCAAAAATTCAATGAAGATATTTTTTAAAAGAATGTTAAAATTGAAGTGTAACACAAGAAAAAACTCAATTTTCATGTCATACTCAAAATACTCCGTAATTAAAGACTAACACACACAAATTTCAATTTTTTCAAAAATATCTTAAGAATGCAAAAAATGAAGTCTAACACCTTCCAAAAATTCAATGAAGATATTTTTTAAAAGAATTTTAAAATTGAAGTGTAACACAAGAAAAAAACTATATTTTCATGTCATACTGAAAATACTCCGTAATTGAAGACTAACACACACAAATTTCAATTATTTTCAAAAATTTCTGACAAATGCCAAAAATTAAGTCTAACACCTTCAATAAATACAATGAAGAAATTTCATTAAAGTATGTTAAAATGGAAGTGTAACACAAGGAAAAACTCAATTTTCATGTCATACTCAAAATACTCCGTAATTGAAGACTAAACCACACAAATTTCAATTTTTTCAAAAATATCTTAAGAATGCAAAAAATGAAGTCTAACACCTTCCAAAAATTCAATGAAGATATTTTTTAAAAGAATGTTAAAATTGAAGTGTAACACAAGAAAAAACTCAATTTTCATGTCATACTCAAAATACTCCGTAATTAAAGACTAACACCCACAAATTTAAATTTTTTCAAAAATATCTTAAGAATGCAAAAAGTGAAGTCTAACACCTTCCAAAAATTCAATGAAGATATTTTTTAAAATAATGTTAAAATTGAAGTGTAACACAAGAAAAAACTCAATTTTCTTGTCATACTCAAAATACTCCGTAATTGAAGACTAAAACACACAAATTTCAATTTTTTCAAAAATATCTTATGAATGCAAAAAATGAAGTCTAACACCTTCCTAAAATTCAATGAAGATATTTTTTAAAAGAATGTTAAAATTGAAGTGTAGCACAAGAAAAAACTCAATTTTCATGTCATACTCAAAATACTCCGTAATTAAAGACTAACACCCACAAATTTAAATTTTTTCAAAAATATCATAAGAATGCAAAAAGTGAAGTCTAACACCTTCCAAAAATTCAATGAAGATATTTTTTATAAGAATGTTAAAATTGAAGTGTAACACAAGGAAAAACTCAATTTTCATGTCATACTCAAAATACTCCGTAATTGAAGACTAAACCACACAAATTTCAATTTTTTAAAAAATATCTTAAGAATGCAAAAAATGAAGTCTAACACCTTCCAAAAATTCAATGAAGATATTTTTTAAAAGAATGTTAAAATTGAAGTGTAACACAAGAAAAAACTCAATTTTCATGTCATACTCAAAATACTCCGTAATTAAAGACTAACACACACAAATTTCAATTTTTTCAAAAACATCTTAAGAATGCAAAAAATGAAGTCTAACACCTTCCAAAAATTCAATGAAGATATTTTTTAAAAGAATTTTAAAATTGAAGTGTAACACAAGAAAAAAACTATATTTTCATGTCATACTGAAAATACTCCGTAATTGAAGACTAACACACACAAATTTCAATTATTTTCAAAAATTTCTGACAAATGCCAAAAATTAAGTCTAACACCTTCAATAAATACAATGAAGAAATTTCATTAAAGTATGTTAAAATGGAAGTGTAACACAAGGAAAAACTCAATTTTCATGTCATACTCAAAATACTCCGTAATTGAAGACTAAACCACACAAATTTCAATTTTTTCAAAAATATCTTAAGAATGCAAAAAATGAAGTCTAACACCTTCCAAAAATTCAATGAAGATATTTTTTAAAAGAATGTTAAAATTGAAGTGTAACACAAGAAAAAACTCAATTTTCATGTCATACTCAAAATACTCCGTAATTAAAGACTAACACCCACAAATTTAAATTTTTTCAAAAATATCTTAAGAATGCAAAAAGTGAAGTCTAACACCTTCCAAAAATTCAATGAAGATATTTTTTAAAATAATGTTAAAATTGAAGTGTAACACAAGAAAAAACTCAATTTTCTTGTCATACTCAAAATACTCCGTAATTGAAGACTAAAACACACAAATTTCAATTTTTTCAAAAATATCTTATGAATGCAAAAAATGAAGTCTAACACCTTCCAAAAATTCAATGAAGATATTTTTTAAAAGAATGTTAAAATTGAAGTGTAACACAAGAAAAAACTCAATTTTCATGTCATACTCAAAATACTCCGTAATTAAAGACTAACACCCACAAATTTAAATTTTTTCAAAAATATCATAAGAATGCAAAAAGTGAAGTCTAACACCTTCCAAAAATTCAATGAAGATATTTTTTATAAGAATGTTAAAATTGAAGTGTAACACAAGGAAAAACTCAATTTTCATGTCATACTCAAAATACTCCGTAATTGAAGACTAAACCACACAAATTTCAATTTTTTAAAAAATATCTTAAGAATGCAAAAAATGAAGTCTAACACCTTCCAAAAATTCAATGAAGATATTTTTTAAAAGAATGTTAAAATTGAAGTGTAACACAAGAAAAAACTCAATTTTCATGTCATACTCAAAATACTCCGTAATTAAAGACTAACACACACAAATTTCAATTTTTTCAAAAAAATCTTAATAATGCAAAAAATGAAGTCTAACACCTTCCAAAAATTCAATGAAGATATTTTTTAAAAGAATTTTAAAATTGAAGTGTAACACAAGAAAAAAACTATATTTTCATGTCATACTGAAAATACTCCGTAATTGAAGACTAACACACACAAATTTCAATTATTTTCAAAAATTTCTGACAAATGCCAAAAATTAAGTCTAACACCTTCAATAAATACAATGAAGAAATTTCATTAAAGTATGTTAAAATGGAAGTGTAACACAAGGAAAAACTCAATTTTCATGTCATACTCAAAATACTCCGTAATTGAAGACTAAACCACACAAATTTCAATTTTTTCAAAAATATCTTAAGAATGCAAAAAATGAAGTCTAACACCTTCCAAAAATTCAATGAAGATATTTTTTAAAAGAATGTTAAAATTGAAGTGTAACACAAGAAAAAACTCAATTTTCATGTCATACTCAAAATACTCCGTAATTAAAGACTAACAACCACAAATTTAAATTTTTTCAAAAATATCTTAAGAATGCAAAAAGTGAAGTCTAACACCTTCCAAAAATTCAATGAAGATATTTTTTAAAATAATGTTAAATTTGAAGTGTAACACAAGAAAAAACTCAATTTTCTTGTCATACTCAAAATACTCCGTAATTGAAGACTAAAACACACAAATTTCAATTTTTTCAAAAATATCTTATGAATGCAAAAAATGAAGTCTAACACCTTCCAAAAATTCAATGAAGATATTTTTTAAAAAAATGTTAAAATTGAAGTGTAACACAAGAAAAAACTCAATTTTCATGTCATACTCAAAATACTCCGTAATTAAAGACTAACACCCACAAATTTAAATTTTTTCAAAAATATCATAAGAATGCAAAAAGTGAAGTCTAACACCTTCCAAAAATTCAATGAAGATATTTTTTATAAGAATGTTAAAATTGAAGTGTAACACAAGGAAAAACTCAATTTTCATGTCATACTCAAAATACTCCGTAATTGAAGACTAAACCACACAAATTTCAATTTTTTAAAAAATATCTTAAGAATGCAAAAAATGAAGTCTAACACCTTCCAACAATTCAATGAAGATATTTTTTAAAAGAATGTTAAAATTGAAGTGTAACACAAGAAAAAACTCAATTTTCATGTCATACTCAAAATACTCCGTAATTAAAGACTAACACACACAAATTTCAATTTTTTCAAAAAAATCTTAAGAATGCAAAAAATGAAGTCTAACACCTTCCAAAAATTCAATGAAGATATTTTTTAAAAGAATTTTAAAATTGAAGTGTAACACAAGAAAAAAACTATATTTTCATGTCATACTGAAAATACTCCGTAATTGAAGACTAACACACACAAATTTCAATTATTTTCAAAAATTTCTGACAAATGCCAAAAATTAAGTCTAACACCTTCAATAAATACAATGAAGAAATTTCATTAAAGTATGTTAAAATGGAAGTGTAACACAAGGAAAAACTCAATTTTCATGTCATACTCAAAATACTCCGTAATTGAAGACTAAACCACACAAATTTCAATTTTTTCAAAAATATCTTAAGAATGTAAAAAATGAAGTCTAACACCTTCCAAAAATTCAATGAAGATATTTTTTAAAAGAATGTTAAAATTGAAGTGTAACACAAGAAAAAACTCAATTTTCATGTCATACTCAAAATACTCCGTAATTAAAGACTAACAACCACAAATTTAAATTTTTTCAAAAATATCTTAAGAATGCAAAAAGTGAAGTCTAACACCTTCCAAAAATTCAATGAAGATATTTTTTAAAATAATGTTAAAATTGAAGTGTAACACAAGAAAAAACTCAATTTTCTTGTCATACTCAAAATACTCCGTAATTGAAGACTAAAACACACAAATTTCAATTTTTTCAAAAATATCTTATGAATGCAAAAAATGAAGTCTAACACCTTCCAAAAATTCAATGAAGATATTTTTTAAAAGAATGTTAAAATTGAAGTGTAACACAAGAAAAAACTCAATTTTCATTTCATACTCAAAATACTCCGTAATTAAAGACTAACACCCACAAATTTAAATTTTTTCAAAAATATCATAAGAATGCAAAAAGTGAAGTCTAACACCTTCCAAAAATTCAATGAAGATATTTTTTATAAGAATGTTAAAATTGAAGTGTAACACAAGGAAAAACTCAATTTTCATGTCATACTCAAAATACTCCGTAATTGAAGACTAAACCACACAAATTTCAATTTTTTAAAAAATATCTTAAGAATGCAAAAAATGAAGTCTAACACCTTCCAACAATTCAATGAAGATATTTTTTAAAAGAATGTTAAAATTGAAGTGTAACACAAGAAAAAACTCAATTTTCATGTCATACTCAAAATACTCCGTAATTAAAGACTAACACACACAAATTTCAATTTTTTCAAAAAAATCTTAAGAATGCAAAAAATGAAGTCTAACACCTTCCAAAAATTCAATGAAGATATTTTTTAAAAGAATTTTAAAATTGAAGTGTAACACAAGAAAAAAACTATATTTTCATGTCATACTGAAAATACTCCGTAATTGAAGACTAACACACACAAATTTCAATTATTTTCAAAAATTTCTGACAAATGCCAAAAATTAAGTCTAACACCTTCAATAAATACAATGAAGAAATTTCATTAAAGTATGTTAAAATGGAAGTGTAACACAAGGAAAAACTCAATTTTCATGTCATACTCAAAATACTCCGTAATTGAAGACTAAACCACACAAATTTCAATTTTTTCAAAAATATCTTAAGAATGCAAAAAATGAAGTCTAACACCTTCCAAAAATTCAATATAGATATTTTTTAAAAGAATGTTAAAATTGAAGTGTAACACAAGAAAAAACTCAATTTTCATGTCATACTTAAAATTCTCCGTAATTAAAGACTAACACCCACAAATTTAGATTTTTTCAAAAATATCTTAAGAATGCAAAAAATGAAGTCTAACACCTTCCAAAAATTCAATGAAGATATTTTTTAAAAGAATGTTAAAATTGAAGTGCAACACAAGGAAAAAAAACTCAATTTTCATGTCATACTGTAAATACTCCGTAATTGAAGACTAACACACACAAATTTCAATTTTTTCAAAAATATCTGAAGAATGCAAAAAATGAAGTCTAACACCTTCCAAAAATTCAATGAAGATATTTTTTAAAAGAATGTTAAAATTGAAGTGTAACACAAGAAAAAAATTCAATTTTCATGTCATACTCAAAATACTCCGTAATTGAAGAATAACACGCCCAAATTTCAATTTTTTTAAAAATATCTTAAGAATGCAAAAAATGAAGTCTAACACCTTCCAAAAATTCAATGAACATATTTTTTACAAGAATGTTAAAATTGAAGTGTAACACAAGAAAAAAACTCAATTTTCATGTCATACTATAAATACTCCGTAATTAAAGACTAAATTCCACAAATTTAAATTTTTTCAAAAATATATTAAGAATGCAAAAAATGAAGTGTAACACATTCCAAAAATTGAATGAAGATATTTTTTAAAAGAATTTTAAAATTGAATTGTAACACAAGAAAAAAACTATATTTTCATGTCATACTGAAAATGCTCCGTAATTGAAGACTAACACAAACAAATTTCAATTATTTTCAAAAATTTCTGACAAATGCAAAAAATGATATCTAACACCTTCAAAAAATACAATGAAGAAATTTCATAAAAGTATGTTAAAATGGAAGTGTAACACAAGAAAAAAACTCAATTTTCATGTCATACTCAAAATACTCCGTAATTGAAGACTAAACCACACAAATTTCAATTTTTTAAAAAATATCTTAAGAATGCAAAAAATGAAGTCTAACACCTTCCAAAAATTCAATGAAGATATTTTTTAAAAGAATGTTAAAATTGAAGTGTAACACAAGAAAAAACTCAATTTTCATGTCATACTCAAAATACTCCGTAATTAAAGACTAACACACACAAATTTCAACTTTTCAAAAATATCTTAAGAATGCAAAAAATGAAGTCTAACACCTTCCAAAAATTCAATGAAGATATTTTTTAAAAGAATGTTAAAATTGAAGTGTAACACAAGAAAAAACTCAATTTTCATGTCATACTCAAAATACTCCGTAATTAAAGACTAACACCCACAAATTTAGATTTTTTCAAAAATATCTTAAGAATGCAAAAAATGAAGTCTAACACCTTCCAAAAATTCAATGAAGATATTTTTTAAAAGAATGTTAAAATTGAAGTGTAACACAAGAAAAAAAAACTCAATTTTCATGTCATACAGTAAATACTCCGTAATTGAAGACTAACACACACAAATTTCAATTTTTTCAAAAATATCTGAAGAATGCAAAAAATGAAGTCTAACACCTTCCAAAAATTCAATGAAGATATTTTTTAAAAGAATGTTAAAATTGAAGTGTAACACAAGAAAAAAATTCAATTTTCATGTCATACTCAAAATACTCCGTAATTGAAGACTAACACGCCCAAATTTCAATTTTTTTAAAAATATCTTAAGAATGCAAAAAATGAAGTCTAACACCTTCCAAAAATTCAATGAACATATTTTTTACAAGAATGTTAAAATTGAAGTGTAACACAAGAAAAAAACTCAATTTTCATGTCATACTATAAATACTCCGTAATTAAAGACTAAAATCCACAAATTTAAATTTTTTCAAAAATATATTAACAATGCAAAAAATGAAGTGTAACACATTCCAAAAATTCCATGAAGATATTTTTAAAAGAATTTTAAAATTGAATTGTAACACAAGAAAAAACTATATTTTCATGTCATACAGAAAATGCTCCGTAATTGAAGACTAACACAAACAAATTTCAATTATTTTCAAAAATTTCTGACAAATGCAAAAAATGATATCTAACACCTTCAAAAAATACAATGAAGAAATTTCATAAAAGTATGTTAAAATGGAAGTGTAACACAAGAAAAAACTCAATTTTCATGTCATACTCAAAATACTCCGTAATTGAAGACTAAACCACACAAATTTCAATTTTTTAAAAAATATCTTAAGAATGCAAAAAATGAAGTCTAACACCTTCCAAAAATTCAATGAAGATATTTTTTAAAAGAATGTTAAAATTGAAGTGTAACACAAGAAAAAACTCAATTTTCATGTCATTCTCGAAATACTCCGTAATTAAAGACTAACACCCACAAATTTATATATTTTCAAAAATATCTTAAGAATGCAAAAAATGAAGTCTAACACCTTCCAAAAATTCAATGAAGATATTTTTTAAAAGAATGTTAAAATTGAAGTGTAACACAAGAAAAAAACTCAATTTTCATGTCATACTGTAAATACTCCGTAATTAAGGACTAACATCCTCAAATCTAAAAATTTTCAAAACTATATTAAGAATGCAAAAAATGAAGTCTAACACATTCAAAAAATTCAATGAAAATATTTTTTAAAAGAATTTTAAAATTGAAGTGTAACACAAGAAAAAAACTATATTTTCATGTCATACTGAAAATACTCCGTAATTGAAGACTGACACACACAAATTTCAATTATTTTCAAAAATTTCTGACAAATGCAAAAAATGAAGTCTAACACCTTCAAAAAATACAACGAAGAAATTTCATAAAAGTATGTTAAAATGGAAGTGTAACACAAGAAAAAACTCAATTTTCATGTCATACTCAAAATACTCCGTAATTGAAGACTAAACCACACAAATTTCAATTTTTTAAAAAATATCTTAAGAATGCAAAAAATTAAGTCTAACACCTTCCAAAAATTCAATGAAGATATTTTTTAAAAGAATGTTAAAATTGTAGTGTAACACAAGAAAAAACTCAATTTTCATGTCATACTCAAAATACTCCGTAATTGAAGACTAAACCACACAAATTTCAATTTTTTAAAAAATATCTTAAGAATGCTAAAAATGAAGTCTAACACCTTCCAAAAATTCCATGAAGATATTTTTTAAAAGAATTTTAAAATTGAAGTGTAACACAAGAAAAAAACTATATTTTCATGTCATACTGAAAATACTCCGTAATTGAAGACTAACACACACAAATTTCAATTATTTTCAAAAATTTCTGACAAATGCCAAAAATGAAGTCTAACACCATCAAAAAATACAATGAAGAAATTTCATTAAAGTATGTTAAAATGGAAGTGTAACACAAGAAAAAATTCAATTTTCATGTCATACTCAAAATACTCCGTAATTGAAGACTAAACCACACAAATTTCAATTTTTTCAAAAATATCTTAAGAATGCTAAAAATGAAGTCTAACACCTTTCAAAAATTCAATGAAGATATTTTTTAAAAGAATGTTAAAATTGAAGTGTAACACAAGAAAAAACTCAATTTTCATGTCATACTCAAAATACTCCGTAATTAAAGACTAACACCCACAAATTTAAATTATTTTCAAAAATTTCTGACAAATGCCAAAAATGAAGTCTAACACCATCAAAAAATACAATGAAGAAATTTCATTAAAGTATGTTAAAATGGAAGTGTAACACAAGAAAAAACTCAATTTTCATGTCATACTCAAAATACTCCGTAATTGAAGACTAAACCACACAAATTTCAATTTTTTAAAAAATATCTTAAGAATGCAAAAAATTAAGTCTAACACCTTCCAAAAATTCAATGAAGATATTTTTTAAAAGAATGTTAAAATTGTAGTGTAACACAAGAAAAAACTCAATTTTCATGTCATACTCAAAATACTCCGTAATTGAAGACTAAACCACACAAATTTCAATTTTTTAAAAAATATCTTAAGAATGCTAAAAATGAAGTCTAACACCTTCCAAAAATTCCATGAAGATATTTTTTAAAAGAATTTTAAAATTGAAGTGTAACACAAGAAAAAAACTATATTTTCATGTCATACTGAAAATACTCCGTAATTGAAGACTAACACACACAAATTTCAATTATTTTCAAAAATTTCTGACAAATGCCAAAAATGAAGTCTAACACCATCAAAAAATACAATGAAGAAATTTCATTAAAGTATGTTAAAATGGAAGTGTAACACAAGAAAAAATTCAATTTTCATGTCATACTCAAAATACTCCGTAATTGAAGACTAAACCACACAAATTTCAATTTTTTCAAAAATATCTTAAGAATGCTAAAAATGAAGTCTAACACCTTTCAAAAATTCAATGAAGATATTTTTTAAAAGAATGTTAAAATTGAAGTGTAACACAAGAAAAAACTCAATTTTCATGTCATACTCAAAATACTCCGTAATTAAAGACTAACACCCACAAATTTAAATTATTTTCAAAAATTTCTGACAAATGCCAAAAATGAAGTCTAACACCATCAAAAAATACAATGAAGAAATTTCATTAAAGTATGTTAAAATGGAAGTGTAACACAAGAAAAAATTCAATTTTCATGTCATACTCAAAATACTCCGTAATTGAAGACTAAACCACACAAATTTCAATTTTTTCAAAAATATCTTAAGAATGCAAAAAATGAAGTCTAACACCTTCCAAAAATTCAATGAAGATATTTTTTAAAAGAATGTTAAAATTGAAGTGTAACACAAGAAAAAAACTCAATTTTCATGTCATACTGTAAATACTCCGTAATTAAGGACTAACATCCTCAAATCTAAAAATTTTCAAAACTATATTAAGAATGCAAAAAATGAAGTCTAACACATTCAAAAAATTCAATGAAAATATTTTTTAAAAGAATTTTAAAATTGAAGTGTAACACAAGAAAAAAACTATATTTTCATGTCATACTGAAAATACTCCGTAATTGAAGACTGACACACACAAATTTCAATTATTTTCAAAAATTTCTGACAAATGCAAAAAATGAAGTCTAACACCTTCAAAAAATACAACGAAGAAATTTCATAAAAGTATGTTAAAATGGAAGTGTAACACAAGAAAAAACTCAATTTTCATGTCATACTCAAAATACTCCGTAATTGAAGACTAAACCACACAAATTTCAATTTTTTAAAAAATATCTTAAGAATGCAAAAAATTAAGTCTAACACCTTCCAAAAATTCAATGAAGATATTTTTTAAAAGAATGTTAAAATTGTAGTGTAACACAAGAAAAAACTCAATTTTCATGTCATACTCAAAATACTCCGTAATTGAAGACTAAACCACACAAATTTCAATTTTTTAAAAAATATCTTAAGAATGCTAAAAATGAAGTCTAACACCTTCCAAAAATTCCATGAAGATATTTTTTAAAAGAATTTTAAAATTGAAGTGTAACACAAGAAAAAAACTATATTTTCATGTCATACTGAAAATACTCCGTAATTGAAGACTAACACACACAAATTTCAATTATTTTCAAAAATTTCTGACAAATGCCAAAAATGAAGTCTAACACCATCAAAAAATACAATGAAGAAATTTCATTAAAGTATGTTAAAATGGAAGTGTAACACAAGAAAAAATTCAATTTTCATGTCATACTCAAAATACTCCGTAATTGAAGACTAAACCACACAAATTTCAATTTTTTCAAAAATATCTTAAGAATGCTAAAAATGAAGTCTAACACCTTTCAAAAATTCAATGAAGATATTTTTTAAAAGAATGTTAAAATTGAAGTGTAACACAAGAAAAAACTCAATTTTCATGTCATACTCAAAATACTCCGTAATTAAAGACTAACACCCACAAATTTAAATTATTTTCAAAAATATCTTAAGAATGCCAAAAATGAAGTCTAACACCATCAAAAAATACAATGAAGAAATTTCATTAAAGTATGTTAAAATGGAAGTGTAACACAAGAAAAAACTCAATTTTCATGTCATACTCAAAATACTCCGTAATTGAAGACTAAACCACACAAATTTCAATTTTTTAAAAAATATCTTAAGAATGCAAAAAATTAAGTCTAACACCTTCCAAAAATTCAATGAAGATATTTTTTAAAAGAATGTTAAAATTGTAGTGTAACACAAGAAAAAACTCAATTTTCATGTCATACTCAAAATACTCCGTAATTGAAGACTAAACCACACAAATTTCAATTTTTTAAAAAATATCTTAAGAATGCTAAAAATGAAGTCTAACACCTTCCAAAAATTCCATGAAGATATTTTTTAAAAGAATTTTAAAATTGAAGTGTAACACAAGAAAAAAACTATATTTTCATGTCATACTGAAAATACTCCGTAATTGAAGACTAACACACACAAATTTCAATTATTTTCAAAAATTTCTGACAAATGCCAAAAATGAAGTCTAACACCATCAAAAAATACAATGAAGAAATTTCATTAAAGTATGTTAAAATGGAAGTGTAACACAAGAAAAAATTCAATTTTCATGTCATACTCAAAATACTCCGTAATTGAAGACTAAACCACACAAATTTCAATTTTTTCAAAAATATCTTAAGAATGCTAAAAATGAAGTCTAACACCTTTCAAAAATTCAATGAAGATATTTTTTAAAAGAATGTTAAAATTGAAGTGTAACACAAGAAAAAACTCAATTTTCATGTCATACTCAAAATACTCCGTAATTAAAGACTAACACCCACAAATTTAAATTATTTTCAAAAATTTCTGACAAATGCCAAAAATGAAGTCTAACACCATCAAAAAATACAATGAAGAAATTTCATTAAAGTATGTTAAAATGGAAGTGTAACACAAGAAAAAATTCAATTTTCATGTCATACTCAAAATACTCCGTAATTGAAGACTAAACCACACAAATTTCAATTTTTTCAAAAATATCTTAAGAATGCAAAAAATGAAGTCTAACACCTTCCAAAAATTCAATGAAGATATTTTTTAAAAGAATGTTAAAATTGAAGTGTAACACAAGAAAAAAACTCAATTTTCATGTCATACTGTAAATACTCCGTAATTAAGGACTAACATCCTCAAATCTAAAAATTTTCAAAACTATATTAAGAATGCAAAAAATGAAGTCTAACACATTCAAAAAATTCAATGAAAATATTTTTTAAAAGAATTTTAAAATTGAAGTGTAACACAAGAAAAAAACTATATTTTCATGTCATACTGAAAATACTCCGTAATTGAAGACTGACACACACAAATTTCAATTATTTTCAAAAATTTCTGACAAATGCAAAAAATGAAGTCTAACACCTTCAAAAAATACAACGAAGAAATTTCATAAAAGTATGTTAAAATGGAAGTGTAACACAAGAAAAAACTCAATTTTCATGTCATACTCAAAATACTCCGTAATTGAAGACTAAACCACACAAATTTCAATTTTTTAAAAAATATCTTAAGAATGCAAAAAATTAAGTCTAACACCTTCCAAAAATTCAATGAAGATATTTTTTAAAAGAATGTTAAAATTGTAGTGTAACACAAGAAAAAACTCAATTTTCATGTCATACTCAAAATACTCCGTAATTGAAGACTAAACCACACAAATTTCAATTTTTTAAAAAATATCTTAAGAATGCTAAAAATGAAGTCTAACACCTTCCAAAAATTCCATGAAGATATTTTTTAAAAGAATTTTAAAATTGAAGTGTAACACAAGAAAAAAACTATATTTTCATGTCATACTGAAAATACTCCGTAATTGAAGACTAACACACACAAATTTCAATTATTTTCAAAAATTTCTGACAAATGCCAAAAATGAAGTCTAACACCATCAAAAAATACAATGAAGAAATTTCATTAAAGTATGTTAAAATGGAAGTGTAACACAAGAAAAAATTCAATTTTCATGTCATACTCAAAATACTCCGTAATTGAAGACTAAACCACACAAATTTCAATTTTTTCAAAAATATCTTAAGAATGCTAAAAATGAAGTCTAACACCTTTCAAAAATTCAATGAAGATATTTTTTAAAAGAATGTTAAAATTGAAGTGTAACACAAGAAAAAACTCAATTTTCATGTCATACTCAAAATACTCCGTAATTAAAGACTAACACCCACAAATTTAAATTTTTTCAAAAATATCTTAAGAATGCAAAAAATGAAGTCTAACACCTTCCAAAAATTCAATGAAGATATTTTTTAAAAGAATGTTAAAATTGAAGTGTAACACAAGAAAAAAACTCAATTTTCATGTCATACTGTAAATACTCCGTAATTAAGGACTAACATCCTCAAATTTAAAATTTTTCAAAACTATATTAAGAATTCAAAAAATGAAGTCTAACACATTCAAAAAATTCAATGAAAATATTTTTTAAAAGAATTTTAAAATTGAAGTGTAACACAAGAAAAAAACTATATTTTCATGTCATACTGAAAATACTCCGTAATTGAAGACTGACACACACAAATTTCAATTATTTTCAAAAATTTCTGACAAATGCAAAAAATGAAGTCTAACACCTTCAAAAAATACAAAGAAGAAATTTCATAAAATTATGTTAAAATTGAAGTGTAACACAAGAAAAAATTCAATTTTCATGTCATACTAAAAATACTCCGTAATTGAAGACTAACACACACAAATTTCAATTTTTTCAAAAATATCTTAAGAATGCAAAAAATGAAGTCTAACACCTTCCAAATATTCAATGAAGATATTTTTTAAAAGAATGTTAAAATTGAAGTGTAACACAAGAAAAAAAACTCAATTTTCATGTCATACTGTAAATACTCCGTAATTGAAGACTAACACACACAAATTTCAATTTTTTCAAAAATATCTGAAGAATGCAAAAAATGAAGTCTAACACCTTCCAAAAATTCAATGAAGATATTTTTTAAAAGAATGTTAAAATTGAAGTGTAACACAAGAAAAAAACTCAATTTTCATGTCATACTCAAAATACTCCGTAATTGAAGACTAACACGCCCAAATTTCAATTTTTTTAAAAATATCTTAAGAATGCAAAAAATGAAGTCTAACACCTTCCAAAAATTCAATGAACATATTTTTTACAAGAATGTTAAAATTGAAGTGTAACACAAGAAAGAAACTCAATTTTCATGTCATACTATAAATACTCCGTAATTAAAGACTAACATCCTCAAATTTAAATTTTTTCAAAAATATATTAAGAATGCAAAAAAAGAAGTCTAACACATTCCAAAAATTCAATGAAGATATTTTTTAAAAGAATTTTAAAATTGAAGTGTAACACATGAAAAAAAACTATATTTTCATGTCATACTGAAAATACTCCATAATTGAAGACTAACACACACAAATTTCAATTATTTTAAAACATTTCTAACAAATGCAAAAAATGAAGTCTGACACCTTCAAAAAATACAATGAAGGAATTTCATAAAAGTATGTTAAAATTGAAGTGTAACACAAGAAAAAACTCAATTTTCATGTCATACTCAAAATACTCCGTAATTGAAGACTAAAACACACAAATTTCAATTTTTTCAAAAATTTCTTAAAAATGCAAAAAATGAAGTCTAACACCTTCCAAAAATTAAATGAAGATATTTTTAAAAAAAATGTTAAGATTGAAGTGTAACACAAGAAAAAACTCAATTTTTCATGTCATACTCAAAATACTCCGTAATTAAAGACTAACACCCACAAATTTAAATTTTTTCGAAAAAATCTTAAGAATTCAAAAAGTGAAGTCTAACACCTTCCAAAAATTTAATGAAGATATTTTTTAAAAGAATGTTAAAATTGAAGTGTAACACAAGAAAAAAACTCAATTTTCATGTCATACTCAAAATACTCCGTAATTGAAGACTAACACACAAATTTCAATTTTTTCAAAAATATCTTAAGAATGCAAAAAATGAAGTCTAACACCTTCCAAAAATTCAATGAAGATATTTTTTAAAAGAATGTTAAAATTGAAGTGCAACACAAGAAAAAAACTAAATTTTCATTTCATACTGTAAATACTCCGTAATTGAAGACTAACACACAGAAATTTCAATTTTTTCAAAAATATCTTAATAATGCAAAAAATGAAGTCTAACACCTTCCAAAAATTCAATGAAGATATTTTTTAAAAGAATGTTAAAATTGAAGTGTAACACAAGAAAAAAACTCAATTTACATGTCATACTCAAAATAATCCGTAATTGAAGACTATAACACCCAAATTTTAATTTTTTTAAAAAATATCTTAAGAATGCAAAAAATGAAGTCTAACAACTTCCAAAAATTCAATGAAGATATTTTTTAAAAGAATGTTAAAATTGAAGTGTAACAAAAGAAAAAAACACAATTTTCATGTCATACTCAAAATACTCCGTAATTGAAGACTAACACACACAAATTTCAATTTATTCAAAAATATCTTAAGAATGCAAAAAATGAAGTCTAACACCTTCCAAATATTCAATGAACATATTTTTTACAAGAATGTTAAAATTGAAGTGTAACACAAGAAAAAAACTCAATTTTCATGTCATACTATGAATACTCCGTAATTAAAGACTAAAATCCACAAATTTAAATTTTTTTAAAAATATATTAAGAATGCAAAAAATGAAGTCTAACACCTTCCAAAAATTTAATGAAGATATTTTTTAAAAGAATGTTAAAATTGAAGTGTAACACAAGAAAAAAACTCAATTTTCATGTCATACTCAAAATACTCCGTAATTGAAGACTAACACACAAATTTCAATTTTTTCAAAAATATCTTAAGAATGCAAAAAATGAAGTCTAACACCTTCCAAAAATTCAATGAAGATATTTTTTAAAAGAATGTTAAAATTGAAGTGCAACACAAGAAAAAAACTAAATTTTCATTTCATACTGTAAATACTCCGTAATTGAAGACTAACACACAGAAATTTCAATTTTTTCAAAAATATCTTAATAATGCAAAAAATGAAGTCTAACACCTTCCAAAAATTCAATGAAGATATTTTTTAAAAGAATGTTAAAATTGAAGTGTAACACAAGAAAAAAACTCAATTTACATGTCATACTCAAAATAATCCGTAATTGAAGACTATAACACCCAAATTTTAATTTTTTTAAAAAATATCTTAAGAATGCAAAAAATGAAGTCTAACAACTTCCAAAAATTCAATGAAGATATTTTTTAAAAGAATGTTAAAATTGAAGTGTAACAAAAGAAAAAAACACAATTTTCATGTCATACTCAAAATACTCCGTAATTGAAGACTAACACACACAAATTTCAATTTATTCAAAAATATCTTAAGAATGCAAAAAATGAAGTCTAACACCTTCCAAATATTCAATGAACATATTTTTTACAAGAATGTTAAAATTGAAGTGTAACACAAGAAAAAAACTCAATTTTCATGTCATACTATGAATACTCCGTAATTAAAGACTAAAATCCACAAATTTAAATTTTTTTAAAAATATATTAAGAATGCAAAAAATGAAGTCTAACACCTTCCAAAAATTCCATGAAGATATTTTTTAAAAGAATGTTAAAATTGAAGTGTAACACAAGAAAAAAACTCAATTTTCATGTCATACTCAAAATACTCCGTAATTGAAGACTATAACACCCAAATTTTAATTTTTTTAAAAATATCTTAAGAATGCAAAAAGTGAAGTCTAACACCTTCCAAAAATTCAATGAAGATATTTTTTAAAAGAATGTTAAAATTGAAGTGTAACACAAGAAAAAACTCAATTTTCTTGTCATACTCAAAATACTCCGTAATTGAAGACTAAAACACACAAATTTCAATTTTTTCAAAAATATCTTATGAATGCAAAAAATGAAGTCTAACACCTTCCAAAAATTCAATGAAGATATTTTTTAAAAGAATGTTAAAATTGAAGGGTAAGACAAGAAAAAACTCAATTTTCATGTCATACTCAAAATACTCCGTAATTAAAGACTAACACCCACAAATTTAAATTTTTTCAAAAATATCTTAAGAATGCAAAAAGTGAAGTCTAACACCTTCCAAAAATTCAATGAAGATACTTTTTATAAGAATGTTAAAATTGAAGTGTAACACAAGAAAAAACTCAATTTTCATGTCATACTCAAAATACTCCGTAATTGAAGACTAAACCACACAAATTTCAATTTTTTAAAAAATATCTTAAGAATGCTTAAAATTAAGTCTAACACCTTCCAAAAATTCAATGAAGATATTTTTTAAAAGAATGTTAAAATTGTAGTGTAACACAAGAAAAAACTCAATTTTCATGTCATACTCAAAATACTCCGTAATTAAAGACTAACACACACAAATTTCAATTTTTTCAAAAATATCTTAAGAATGCAAAAAATGAAGTCTAACACCTTCCAAAAATTCAATGAAGATATTTTTTAAAAGAATGTTAAAATTGAAGTGTAACACAAGAAAAAAACTCAATTTTCATGTCATACTGTAAATACTCCGTAATTAGGGACTAACATCCTCAAATTTAAAATTTTTGAAAACTATATTAAGAATGCAAAAAATGAAGTCTAACACATTCAAAAAATTCAATGAAAATATTTTTTAAAAGAATTTTAAAATTGAAGTGTAACACAAGAAAAAAACTATATTTTCATGTCATACTGAAAATCCTCCGTAATTGAAGACTGACACACACAAATTTCAATTATTTTCAAAAATTTCTGACAAATGCAAAAAATGAAGTCTAACACCTTCAAAAAATACAATGAAGAAATTTCATAAATGTCACGACCCGAAATAAAATAATCGTGAACAACGTACTTACCTTAAATAAATGAGCATTAGCAGAGTCAATACCACACTAATACAAAAAAACCAGTTGGCATTATAATCTACAATCTACAACAACTAAATACAACATATAGTGGGCATAAACCAATACAACTAAAACAAATATAGTAACTGGTGATCGCACACTCCGCTACGCTCGTAATCTACACGAATGCCACTGCCACTTCAAATGCTACCTGGAAATGTTGGCTGAGAGTTAGATAAGTAAAATAATATTTAATTATTATTTACTCGACGACGACCACCACGACAACCTACTACGAGAACTACCACGATGACCGACTACTACAACTACAACGAATTCTACAAAATACGACAACAACCACTACAGAATTCTCATCGTGAAACCACAACGATAACAACACGGGACTAACTCATAGTCTAATACCTCGGATCAGCTTGAGGTAAAAGTCAACCACTACACTAACCACTTCGATAAGGTCGGCACCACACGGGACCCCACATAGACAAATACCCCGAACCACTTGGGGTAAGAGTCTACTGCACTCTAATAAAAGAGTGGTGTCCTCAACATTGCCACAATTGAAGACACGCCCCCTCAAAAACCACATTTACCACAACCACCCGAGGAGACCGTACTGCTACGTTTAGCAGCTTGCAAGTTCGGTAATGACCCGAAAATGCACCTCTGGCCAGGAACCACTAAAATGTCCAAACATGGGTTTCCTTATCTGGAGCTCATCCTCACTACGAGTTGATCTATATCAACAACAATCCTACATATATACTACAAAGAACTACACATATTCTACATATAAAATGATGAATAAATAAATGAATAATCAGTAATTATTGCCATGATAACCACCTCGTAATAAGCTTTCCAACGGATCCAAGAACACACGAAACGGAGACCGAACGGAGAAGTTATGACGACATTACGAAGACGTGACACATGAAATCTAGTTCGAAACACCCGTCAAAGAACCGATCAAACTACGACATCTCTACTTATCCGACACATCAAAGCTTCTACTGACCTCGAGATGAAATCCTAACGATACACGAAACAACTCAACTAGCCTCCAACTACTAGAAGAAACCTCAAACTACTACGACAAACAACAACAACAAACTACCCAAATAAATCTCAGCCATGTGTTTAATCTTGGCTCGTTTTCTCATTAATCCAACCATTAATTAATTGGACATTATCGAGCAATCGAGCCTTCTCCTAATTACTACCGGTGACTCAAACCGACATTCTCAACAATCTACGGATCTTCCCTAAAATTGAGATTTAACATAATACAACACATACCGGGTTATTGGATCTCAAACCTAAACCAAACATGAACCCGACCCGTTAAGAATAAATACCTCAATTCTCTCTCTTCCATGCATCCACAAACCGAAACCCTAATTCCACTACTTATGATCAATAAATAGCCCGACCGCCACTAATCGAACGGCCGAACCATCACGACCAAACATCTTCCTCGACAATCCAATTCTCATCACTCGACCCGACTTGAGATACTATTTCAGCCACAAAATTAGGGTTCCACAAATGAAGTCTTAATCCGAATTTAGGTCGATACAGATGGCAATATTATGAGGTATAATAATTACTAAATATCAAGTCCGAGATATACCTCACCATAACGTATCCTTTACCATCTCTGCGGCACATTCTCCTTCATCGAAATCCGTGCAACATAGCCGCCGTGCTGCCGCCTTTATCCCGCCATGTTGCCACGATCATGCCATGCCATATCCTTGCCTCGATATGAATGCCATAATGCCGTAATCCAGTGCCAATACTCGTGCCGCCATGATGTCACGCACCTACCCCTGCCGTGGTACCGCCGTGATGACATGCCGCTGGTCCGATACACGTGCGGCTACGCCATTGTGATGCCTTACTCCAATCCTCAACCTCATGCTGACATGGCCCCAATGCTGTCCAACACCAGCCCTGCCATGGCTCCACCCTGCTCAACACCAGGCCCCCATATGGCCCCCTCCTGCTCAACACCAGCCCCATAGGGCCCCATCCTGCTCAACACCAGCCCCCATACTCAAGCCGCTGCGATCCTGCCACGATACCGTTTTCAGACCCCGATACACATGCGGAACTGCCGTTTTCCTCATCCGATGTGATTGCCATAGTCCCCGTGATGTCGTCGTCTCGCCATCACCTCACACCCTTGCTGCTGCCGCTGCCCGTTGCCCCGATGCACCGGCGGTTGTGCCTCGGTGTCGTTTTCCAGCTCTTGCCCCCCAATACACACTTCATCCCCGTGGTGATGCCGTTCTCCAACCGTAGTTGTTTACTGCTACCCTTTCTCTTCATCATCAAGTCTTCCCTTTTTCCTGTGATTTAATCATTGAAAATTTCCCTAGGCGATTCTTTATTTCCCTTTGCTCCATGGCTATCATCTTAGACCAAAAATTTTCTTTGCTCCTCTTCAATTCCCTCTTTTTCTCTCCTACTTCTCTTTCCCTCTTTTTCACTTATCATCTGAGTTATAGCAACTATTTCCCTTAGTATATGCGTGAGAAAGAGAGATTATCCATATATGTGACAAATAACTGATCCCACCTACACATTAGCCAATAAGAGTCTAAAGGATAGAGTTAAGTATGAATGGGGTTTTGGGTAGGGGTTTAGTTCAAGGGTGATTCGGTTTGGATCAAGTAGGGGTTCAGATCAAGATGTGAACTCACACTTAAATAACCTAGTCTAATTATAACCAAATTTGACTCCTTGAACATGTATGTGTCCTAATACAAATGCAATTATCTCAATGCATCATGCATGATCATTTATTTATCCAATTTATCTTATTTTATCATCCAATTTTTTTGTTGACATTTATAATCATGATATAAAATTCTCCCTCCTTAATAGAATTTCGCCTTCAAAATTCGCTACGCATACCATGATATAACATTCTTCCCTCCTTAAAAGAATTTCGTCCTCGAAATTCATCATACATCTTGTCTTGTTTCATGTCATCTCATTTTCGTGATTGCAATATAATTCTTCAACCGGTCTACAATCATTCATCACACATCGTGACCACATCCCCCACCTCAACAACCTTCTAACAAAATCAATTTTATAGGTCCCATTTGATGATCATTCCATTCTACCAATAATCCCTCTGTTGATGATTATCATGTACACACCACCTTGCACGAAACCGAATAGGACCATCACTTGTGATTTCAAATTTAGAATCACCACCTCGAGCCATCTCACCACGCACCATAACTCACCACATTTCTACTCAAAGCATCTACTACTCATTTGCTTTTCCCAACTACGATACTTATTCAACTCCTTTTGCGAAAATAATTACTTCGAACTCTGTTGATCCGTGAAAATCTCAAACTTCTGTCATATAGACATCTCCAATTATTTCCATTTTGCACAAACACACCAAGTCCGTAATAAGACGCATCACTTCATACTAGAAGACCATCTCCACCCGAAAAAATTATTAACCGTTTCTTTAACTCCTCGTATCTTTCGTCACAATTTTCATTCCACATGAATTTTAAATTATTCCGCGTCGGCCACGGAATAGGCAAATCAATTTCCAAAATTAATCCCTTCACAAACCCTCTACACTAATCAGGAAGACCTGAAAATATCCGAGTCTCGGTCACATTTGAAGATTGCTTCCAATAAAGAACATCTTCTATTTCTCCAAATCTACAAAACTACCTTCACCGGTTATTACAATCCAATGAAATACCTCCCCCGAAAACTCTGAACCTCAATCCAAAAATCGCATTTGCTTTGCTTCACATACAACTTCTTCTTCCTTAAAATCTCCAACACAAACTACAAATGCATTGCATGCTACTCTCGACCTTTTCTTCGTGCATTCACTTGAGTGTCTCCCGAGTTATTACAATAATGACACACTCGCTCGCCAACCGAGAAATTCCTCCACCAATGTCCATTCCGGCTACAACAATATTAGGTAGACCTACTAGGTTATAATAAACCCGCATCACTTCAATCTTCATTTCCACACACTTCTTCTACTTTCTACCAAGAGACTTCAAGATCTCACAAATTTTCTTCACTTGCCTCTTTACACTTGCCATCCTCGTCTCACACTACTTCAGCATCTAAAAAAAATCACATTGCGCCCATACTTCTTTGTCCACTACATTTGCCTAACTATTGTACAAAACAACACACACTCCACATCATTCACACTTCTACTAGACATAAAAGGGCACACTCGACATCCATAAAATCTTTCCAACTAACCTTACCATCAAACGACATCCTCTTCACGGAGGACAGAAATGTTCCGCATCATTTTCATCAAAATCGAAACAACCAACTTCACTTTTATGTGCATCGTTCACCTCAATCATCTCCAAAGTCTTTTCTACTTAGCACATCCACTCATACATCTTCCACTTGAACACTACTACCTTTATCACATGACTCCATCATGTGTCCAATTTTCTTGCACCAAAAGCAGTAGAGCGTTAACCCCTTTTGTTTTCGATTCTCGTTGAATCGCTTTTCATCTCTTTACCATTCTAGGAGTCGTAGGGTTAGATCGTCCATCTCATTGTCCTCATTGCTAGCGTTCACGGCGGGCAAAGCTACAGCTTTGGATCGAGGAGTAGGTGTGGAGATTCCATATTCTTCATCGAGTTGCTTGAGTCGAATCTCGAAGTTTCGGAATTGACTTACCAATTCTCCGGGCGTGAGATCTTGAGATGCGATCGCTGTACCTAAAGCTACACGCAAAGATTCCCAACTACGGGGCATAGCTTGAAGTAATCTAGCAATAATTCTATCATCGGTAAGAAGTGCATTTTGGGTGGCATATCGGGTTTTTAGTACATTAATTTTTGCCCAAATTTTATCAACGGACTCTCCCTCAATCATTCGGAGATTGTTGAATTCTTGTTCGAGTCCGATGATATTTGTTCTCCTCATTTGAGATGTACCCTCGTATCTCTCATTGAGCATACGCCACATTTCACATGAGTTTTCACAGTGATCCACTAAAGATCCGATAGAACTAATCACATTGTTGAGTATTAGGTTTTGAGCGTATATGTCATTAGTTCTATCTTCTCTAGTTTGATCAGGGTAGGTTATATTGCCGGCATTGTCAACGTCTTGGACTAAAGCAAAGTCTCGCAACACTACCTTGTCAAGCCCTTGAAGAGCGAATGCATTTAACATGCATTTCTTCCAAGAGCTCCAATTGGTTCCATCTAACTCTCGAGAGTTTGATATATTTGATTTGGGGACGGTATTTATTGGGTTTTTTTCGGTCATTTTGATCGTTAAGTACAAGTTATCCCTAATATTCTAAGAGATGGTTAGTATCTTGCTCTGATACCAATTGTTGGTTAATTCTAACCTAGAGAGGGGGTAAATCTGGTAATCTAACGTACACTTACTTTAGATGATAACCAAATTTACGGTGCGGAATTAATAATAATTTAGATGATAAAGATGATACCGTACTAACACTTGAACACAAGAAGTTTGTTTACGAAGTTCGGTAGGTGCACTACAACAGATGGGAGTATCAGCGACGGGGGAAGAGCTTCAGCGACGGGCCGTCGCTAATAAAACGAGGTTTCTGCGACGGGCCGTCGCTCATACTGAAATTTCACCGTCGGCCCGTCGCTGATGACGATTTTAAAATATCATCCAATGAAGGAGGACTCGATGCAATATATGCACAAGCCTTCTTCAAGAACTCATTTTCAACTTTAATATTTTGAATTTCGACTTTTAAATGAGAAATCTCACCTTTAAAGGTTTGACACTCACATTTTAAAAAACTTTTAAATTCATTTATTTGAGATTTATATACCAAGATAGATAACTCAAGAGAAGCTACCTTATCCTTGAGAGCTTGTGTTGAGCTCCCAAGTTTAACCTCATTTAGTTGAGAGTTCCCATCATCCCTTAGAAACTCGTCACATGACTCGAGTTCTAATTTGAATGCGGGAGAAAATTTAGGTCGATGTAATGATTCTTCGTTAATTATAGAGTTGATACGTACCTCATGACTTTGGTCATGTGTTGAGTTTGGAGAGGAGGTAGAAGGTTCCACGTCTACGACGATGGGTATGCGAGGTGTCGCAGTTAGACCTCGTTCAATTCGGAGAGATTGAATTGCCGCTTCCACTGCGTTCATCGGTGGAGGGTCGATCCTTACCATGAGTGCAAGGTTTGCGGTGTGTCGGTTTGACGGACCATCCGAGTCGGATGATAAGCTTGATCCGTCTGTTTCTCCCCACCTACAATCAACATTTGCTTTGTATGCCTTTTTCTTTTTGAATTCTTTACCTTTGTATTTTTGGCGATCTTCCCGGCCCTTGTCCTCGTATTTTTTTTCGTATCGAGGTTCTCGCCTTTCCCGATCCTTGTGGTCATCATCCTTTTTGTTCCACCGAGAATTTTCAGGATGAAGCTTCTCATTCGAGTCACCACTTGAACTACCACTTCAGGCAGCAATACCACTACCTTCATCACAATGCATTTATAAATGCAATTGTGGAGATCCTTTTACCTTCACGAGACCTCTAAACTCCATAAATTACATCTCCTTCATATACAAAGCCTTCGTGTACTTTTCGCACCAATCGACGAAAGCATTATGCTTCCCTACATCATTGGACCTTACTCAGCTCCGCCAACTACAACCTTCCTTGTACCAAGCTTTCTCGAACTCTTGCCACCGACTACAACCACATCTACATAAATGCTCGGTACTTCAGAAACTACAATTTTCTCTTGAAAAAAACTTCATGAACTCCCTCCTCCTAACAACCAAAACTAGAGGAGAAACCACAAATTTACAAACTTCAAACTTCATCTTGCTCATGATAATCCTTCATGAAAATCTCACACCAATAAGAACCACACCTACATGAGCACTCCAAACTTCATAAACTACAACTCACTCATACAAAGCCTTCTTTCACTTCACGTACTAGGAATGAAAGCACTACTCTTCCTTACACAAGGCACCCTCGATTGCGCAAACTACAACTTCTTCATATGAATCCTTCTTGCGCATTTGCACCAACCATACAAAGCACTAAACCTTCCTACAAGAGTGCCTTTCAGCTCCACGAACAACATCATCTTCCTCTTCATGTCGTCCTACACTCTCTACACCAACAATGAAAGCACTATAGTTTCCTACATTAGTGGCATTCACACTCTCTAAAGTCGTTCAAAGACGCATTGGGTATGGTATGGGTACCAATGGTATAGTGTTAAAGACTTCTGCAGGTCAACTAGGACCGTTGCTCTGATACCAAAAAGGTTGTCACGATCCGAAATAAAATAATCGTGAACAACGTACTTACCTTAAATAAATGAGCATTAGCAGAGTCAAAACCACACTAATACAAAAAAACCAGTTGGCATTATAATCTACAATCTACAACAACTAAATACAACATATAGTGGGCATAAACCAATACAACTAAAACAAATATAGTAACTGGTGATCGCACACTCCGCTACGCTCGTAATCTACACGAATGCCACTGCCACTTCAAATGCTACCTGGAAATGTTGGCTGAGAGTTAGATAAGTAAAATAATATTTAATTATTATTTACTCGACGACGACCACCACGACAACCTACTACGAGAACTACCACGATGACCGACTACTACAACTAAAACGAATTCTGCAAAATACGACAACAACCACTACAGAATTCTCATCGTGAAACCACAACGATAACAACACGGGACTAACTCATAGTCTAATACCTCGGATCAGCTTGAGGTAAAAGTCAACCACTACACTAACCACTTCGATAAGGTCGGCACCACACGGGACCCCACATAGACAAATACCCCGAACCACTTGGGGTAAGAGTCTACTGCACTCTAATAAAAGAGTGGTGTCCTCAACATTGCCACAATTGAAGACACGCCCCCTCGAAAACCACATTTACCACAACCACCCGAGGAGACCGTACTGCTACGTCCAGCAGCTTGCAAGTTCGGTAATGACCCGAAAATGCACCTCTGGCCAGGAACCACTAAAATGTCCAAACATGGGTTTCCTTATCTGGAGCTCATCCTCACTACGAGTTGATCTATATCAACAACAATCCTACATATATACTACAAAGAACTACACATATTCTACATATAAAATGATGAATAAATAAATGAATAATCAGTAATTATTGCCATGATAACCACCTCGTAATAAGCTTTCCAACGGATCCAAGAACACACGAAACGGAGACCGAACGGAGAAGTTATGACGACATTACGAAGACGTGACACATGAAATCTAGTTCGAAACATCCGTCAAAGAACCGATCAAACTACGACATCTCTACTTATCCGACACATCAAAGCTTCTACTGACCTCGAGATGAAATCCTAACGATACACGAAACAACTCAACTAGCCTCCAACTACTAGAAGAAACCTCAAACTACTACGACAAACAACAACGACAAACTACCCAAATAAATCTCAGCCATGTGTTTAATCTTGGCTCGTTTTCTCATTAATCCAACCATTAATTAATTGGACATTATCGAGCAATCGAGCCTTCTCCTAATTACTACCGGTGACTCAAACCGACATTCTCACCAATCTACGGATCTTCCCTAAAATTCAGATTTAACATAATACAACACATACCGGGTTATTGGATCTCAAACCTAAACCAAACATGAACCCGACCCGTTAAGAATAAATACCTCAATTCTCTCTCTTCCATGCATCCACAAACCGAAACCCTAATTCCACTACTTATGATCAATAAATAGCCCGACCGCCACTAATCAAACGGCCGAACCATCACGACCAAACATCTTCCTCGACAATCCAATTCTCATCACTCGACCCGACTTGAGATACTATTTCAGCCACAAAATTAGGGTTCCACAAATGAAGTCTTAATCCGAATTTAGGTCGATACAGATGGCAATATTATGAGGTATAATAATTACTAAATATCAAGTCCGAGATATACCTCACCATAACGTATCCTTTACCATCTCTGCGGCACATTCTCCTTCATCGAAATCC
Organism: Luzula sylvatica; assembly: GCA_946800325.1. Lineage (NCBI taxonomy): Eukaryota > Viridiplantae > Streptophyta > Magnoliopsida > Poales > Juncaceae > Luzula > Luzula sylvatica. Next base: position 66,661,244 of record OX326960.1, on the reverse strand, counting down.
GTGCAACATAGCCGCCGTGCTGCCGCCTTTATCCCGCCATGTTGCCACGATCATGCCATGCCATATCCTTGCCTCGATATGAATGCCATAATGCCGTAATCCAGTGCCAATACTCGTGCCGCCATGATGTCACGCACCTACCCCTGCCGTGGTACCGCCGTGATGACATGCCGCTGGTCCGATACACGTGCGGCTACGCCATTGTGATGCCTTACTCCAATCCTCAACCTCATGCTGACATGGCCCAAATGCTGTCCAACACCAGCCCTGCCATGGCTCCACCCTGCTCAACACCAGGCCCCCATATGGCCCCCTCCTGCTCAACACCAGCCCCATAGGGCCCCATCCTGCTCAACACCAGCCCCCATACTCAAGCCGCTGCGATCCTGCCACGATACCGTTTTCAGACCCCGATACACATGCGGAACTGCCGTTTTCCTCATCCGATGTGATTGCCATAGTCCCCGTGATGTCGTCGTCTCGCCATCACCTCACACCCTTGCTGCTGCCGCTGCCCGTTGCCCCGATGCACCGGCGGTTGTGCCTCGGTGTCGTTTTCCAGCTCTTGCCCCCCAATACACACTTCATCACCGTGGTGATGCCGTTCTCCAACCGTAGTTGTTTACTGCTACCCTTTCTCTTCATCATCAAGTCTTCCCTTTTTCCTGTGATTTAATCATTGAAAATTTCCCTAGGCGATTCTTTATTTCCCTTTGCTCCATGGCTATCATCTTAGACCCAAAATTTTATTTGCTCCTCTTCAATTCCCTCTTTTTCTCTCCTACTTCTCTTTCCCTCTTTTTCATTTATCATCTGAGTTATAGCAACTATTTCCCTTAGTATATGCGTGAGAAAGAGAGATTATCCATATATGTGACAAATAACTGATCCCACCTACACATTAGCCAATAAGAGTCTAAAGGATAGAGTTAAGTATGAATGGGGTTTTGGGTAGGGGTTTAGTTCAAGGGTGATTCGGTTTGGATCAAGTAGGGGTTCAGATCAAGATGTGAACTCACACTTAAATAACCTAGTCTAATTATAACCAAATTTGACTCCTTGAACATGTATGTGTCCTAATACAAATGCAATTATCTCAATGCATCATGCATGATCATTTATTTATCCAATTTATCTTATTTTATCATCCAATTTATTTGTTGACATTTATAATCATGATATAAAATTCTCCCCTCCTTAATACAATTTCGCCTTCAAAATTCGCTACGCATAGCATGATATAACAATAAAAGTATGTTAAAATTGAAGTGTAACACAAGAAAAAACTCAATTTTCATGTCATACTCAAAATACTCCGTAATTGAAGACTAACACACACAAATTTCAATTTTTTCAAAAATATCTTAAGAATGCAAAAAATGAAGTCTAACACCTTCCAAAAATTCAATGAAGATATTTTTTAAAAAAATGTTAAAATTGAAGTGTAACACAAGAAAAAAAACTCAATTTTCATGTCATACTGTAAATACTCCGTAAATGAAGACTAACACACACAAATTTCAATTTTTTCAAAAATATCTGAAGAATGCAAAAAATGAAGTCTAACACCTTCCAAAAATTCAATGAAGATATTTTTTAAAAGAATGTTAAAACTGAAGTGTAACACAAGAAAAAAACTCAATTTTCATGTCATACTCAAAATACTCCGTAATTGAAGACTAACACGCCCAAATTTCAATTTTTTTAAAAATATCTTAAGAATGCAAAAAATGAAGTCTAACACCTTCCAAAAATTCAATGAACATATTTTTTACAAGAATGTTAAAATTGAAGTGTAACACAAGAAAAAAACTCAATTTTCATGTCATACTATAAATACTCCGTAATTAAAGACTAACATCCTCAAATTTAAATTTTTTCAAAAATATATTAAGAATGCAAAAAATGAAGTCTAACACATTCCAAAAATTGAATGAAGATATTTTTTAAAAGAATTTTAAAATTGAAGTGTAACACATGAAAAAAAACTATATTTTCATGTCATACTGAAAATACTCCGTAATTGAAGACTAACACACACAAATTTCAATTATTTTAAAACATTTCTGACAAATTCAAAAAATGAAGTCTAACACCTTCAAAAAATACAATGAAGAAATTTCATAAAAGTATGTTAAAATTGAAGTGTAACACAAGAAAAAACTCAATTTTCATGTCATACTCAAAATACTCCGTAATTGAAGACTAAAACACACAAATTTCAATTTTTTAAAAAATATCTTAAGAATGCAAAAATTGAAGTCTAACACCTTCCAAAAATTCAATGAAGATATTTTTTAAAAGAATGTTAAAATTGAAGTGTAACACATGAAAAAAACTCAATTTTCATGTCATACTCAAAATACTCCGTAATTGAAGACTAACACACACAAATTTCAATTTATTCAAAAATATCTTAAGAATGCAAAAAATGAAGTCTAACACCTTCCAAATATTCAATGAAGATATTTTTTTAAAAGAATGTTAAAATTGAAGTGTAACACCAGAAAAAAATTAAATTTTCATGTCATACTGTAAATACTCCGTAATTGAAGACTAACACACACAAATTTCAATTTTTTCAAAAATATCTTAAGAATGCAAAAAATTAAGTCTAACACCATCCAAAAATTCAATGAAGATATTTTTTAAAAGAATGTTAAAATTGAAGTGTAACACAAGAAAAAAACTCAATTTTCATGTCATACTCAAAATACTCCGTAATTGAAGACTATAACACCCAAATTTCAATTTTTTAAAAAATATCTTAAGAATGCAAAAAATGAAGTCTAACACCTTCCAAAAATTCAATGAAGATATTTTTTAAAAGAATGTTAAAATAGAAGTGTAACACAAGAAAAAAAACTCAGTTTTCATGTCATACTGTAAATACTCCGTAATTAAGGACTAACATCCACAAATTTAAAAATTTTCAAAACTATATTAAGAATGCAAAAAATGAAGTCTAACACATTCAAAAAATTCAATGAAAACATTTTTAAAAGAATTTTAAAATTGAAGTGTAACACAAGAAAAAAACTATATTTTCATGTCATACTGAAAATACTCCATAATTGAAGACTGACACACACAAATTTCAATTATTTTCAAAAATTTCTGACAAATGCAAAAAATGAAGTCTAACACCTTCAAAAAATACAATGAAGAAATTTCATAAAAGTATGGTAAAATTGAAGTGTAACACAAGAAAAAACTCAATTTTCATGTCATACTCAAAATACCCCGTAATTGAAGACTAAAACACAGAAATTTCAATTTTTTCAAAAATATCTTAAGAATGCAAAAAATGAAGTCTAACATCTTCCAAAAATTAAATGAAGATATTTTTTAAAAAAATGTTAAGATTGAAGTGTAACACAAGAAAAAACTCAATTTTCATGTCATACTCAAAATACTCCGTAATTAAAGACTAACACCCACAAATTTAAATTTTTTCGAAAAAATCTTAAGAATGCAAAAAGTGAAGTCTAACACCTTCCAAAAATTTAATGAAGATATTTTTTAAAAGAATGTTAAAATTGAAGTGTAACACAAGAAAAAAACTCAATTTTCATGTCATACTCAAAATACTCCGTAATTGAAGACTAACACACAAATTTCAATTTTTTCAAAAATATCTTAAGAATGCAAAAAATGAAGTCTAACACCTTCCAAAAATTCAATGAAGATATTTTTTAAAAGAATGTTAAAATTGAAGTGTAACACAAGAAAAAAACTAAATTTTCATTTCATACTGTAAATACTCCGTAATTGAAGACTAACACACAGAAATTTCAATTTTTTCAAAAATATCTTGAGATTGCAAAAAATGAAGTCTAACACCTTCCAAAAATTCAATGAAGATATTTTTTAAAAGAATGTTAAAATTGAAGTGTAACACAAGAAAAAACTCAATTTTCATGTCATACTCAAAATACTCCGTAATTGAAGACTAACACACACAAATTTCAATTTTTTCAAAAATATCTTAAGAATGCAAAAAATGAAGTCTAACACCTTCCAAAAATTCAATGAAGATATTTTTTAAAAAAATGTTAAAATTGAAGTGTAACACAAGAAAAAAAACTCAATTTTCATGTCATACTGTAAATACTCCGTAAATGAAGACTAACACACACAAATTTCAATTTTTTCAAAAATATCTGAAGAATGCAAAAAATGAAGTCTAACACCTTCCAAAAATTCAATGAAGATATTTTTTAAAAGAATGTTAAAACTGAAGTGTAACACAAGAAAAAAACTCAATTTTCATGTCATACTCAAAATACTCCGTAATTGAAGACTAACACGCCCAAATTTCAATTTTTTTAAAAATATCTTAAGAATGCAAAAAATGAAGTCTAACACCTTCCAAAAATTCAATGAAGATATTTTTTAAAAGAATGTTAAAATTGAAGTGTAACACAAGAAAAAAACTCAATTTTCATGTCATACTCAAAATACTCCGTAATTGAAGACTAACACACACAAATTTCAATTTATTCAAAAATATCTTAAGAATGCAAAAAATGAAGTCTAACACCTTCCAAATATTCAATGAAGATATTTTTTAAAAGAATGTTAAAATTGAAGTGTAACACCAGAAAAAAATTAAATTTTCATGTCATACTGTAAATACTCCGTAATTGAAGACAAACACACACAAATTTCAATTTTTTCAAAAATATCTTAAGAATGCAAAAAATTAAGTCTAACACCATCCAAAAATTCAATGAAGATATTTTTTAAAAGAATGTTAAAATTGAAGTGTAACACAAGAAAAAAACTCAATTTTCATGTCATACTCAAAATACTCCGTAATTGAAGACTATAACACCCAAATTTCAATTTTTTAAAAAATATCTTGAGAATGCAAAAAATGAAGTCTAACACCTTCCAAAAATTCAATGAAGATATTTTTTAAAAGAATGTTAAAATTGAAGTGTAACACAAGTAAAAAAACTCAGTTTTCATGTCATACTGTAAATACTCCGTAATTAAGGACTAACATCCACAAATTTAAAAAATTTCAAAACTATATTAAGAATGCAAAAAATGAAGTCTAACACATTCAAAAAATTCAATGAAAATATTTTTAAAAGAATTTTAAAATTGAAGTGTAACACAAGAAAAAAACTATATTTTCATGTCATACTGAAAATACTCCGTAATTGAAGACTGACACACACAAATTTCAATTATTTTCAAAAATTTCTGACAAATGCAAAAAATGAAGTCTACCTTCAAAAAATACAATGAAGAAATTTCATAAAAGTATGGTAAAATTGAAGTGTAACACAAGAAAAAACTCAATTTTCATGTCATACTCAAAATACTCCGTAATTGAAGACTAAAACACACAAATTTCAATTTTTTCAAAAATATCTTAAGAATGCAAAAAATGAAGTCTAACACCTTCCAAAAATTAAATGAAGATATTTTTTAAAAAAATTTTAAGATTGAAGTGTAACACAAGAAAAAACTCAATTTTCATGTCATACTCAAAATACTCCGTAATTAAGGACTAACACCCACAAATTTAAATTTTTTCGAAAAAATCTTAAGAATGCAAAAAGTGAAGTCTAACACCTTCCAAAAATTTCATGAAGATATTTTTTAAAAGAATGTTAAAATTGAAGTGTAAGACAAGAAAAAAACTCAATTTTCATGTCATACTCAAAATACTCCGTAATTGAAGACTAACACACAAATTTCAATTTTTTCAAAAATATCTTGAGAATGCAAAAAATGAAGTCTAACACCTTCCAAAAATTCAATGAAGATATTTTTTAAAAGAATGTTAAAATTGAAGTGTAACACAAGAAAAAAACTCAATTTTCATGTCATACTCAAAATACTCCGTAATTGAAGACTATAACACCCAAATTTTAATTTTTTAAAAAATATCTTAAGAATGCAAAAAATGAAGTCTCACCTTCCAAAAATTCAATGAATATATTTTTTAAAAGAATGTTAAAATTGAAGTGTAACACAAGAAAAAAACTCAATTTTCATGTCATACTCAAAATACTCCGTAATTGAAGACTAACACACACAAATTTCAATTTATTCAAAAATATCTTAAGAATGCAAAAAATGAAGTCTAACGCCTTCCAAATATTCAATGAAGATATTTTTTAAAAGAATGTTAAAATTGAAGTGTAACACAAGAAAAAAACTAAATTTTCATGTCATACTGTAAATACTCCGTAATTGAAGACTAACACACACAAATTTTAATTTTTTCAAAAATATCTTAAGAATGCAAAAAATTAAGTCTAACACCATCCAAAAATTCCATGAAGATATTTTTTAAAAGAATGTTAAAATTGAAGTCTAACACAAGAAAAAAACTCAATTTTCATGTCATACTCAAAATACTCCGTAATTGAAGACTATAACACCCAAATTTCAATTTTTTAAAAAATATCTTAAGAATGCAAAAAATGAAGTCTAACACCTTCCAAAAATTCAATGAAGATATTTTTTAAAAGAATGTTAAAATTGAACTGTAACACAAGTAAAAAAACTCAGTTTTCATGTCATACTGTAAATACTCCGTAATTAAGGACTAACATCCACAAATTTAAAAATTTTCAAAACTATATTAAGAATGCAAAAAATGAAGTCTAACACATTCAAAAAATTCAATGAAAATATTTTTAAAAGAATTTTAAAATTGAAGTGTAACACAAGAAAAAAACTATATTTTCATGTCACACTGAAAATACTCCGTAATTGAAGACTGACACACACAAATTTCAATTATTTTCAAAAATTTCTGACAAATGCAAAAAATGAAGTCTAACACCTTCAAAAAATACAAAGAATAAATTTCATAAAAGTATGTTAAAATTGAAGTGTAATACATGAAAAAACTCAATTTTCATGTCATACTCAAAATACTCCGTAATTGAAGACTAACACACACAAATTTCAATTTTTTCAAAAATATCTTAAGAATGCAAAAAATGAAGTCTAACACCTTCCAAAAATTCAATGCAGATATTTTTTAAAAGAATGTTAAAATTGAAGTGTAACACAAGAAAAAAACTCAATTTTCATGTCATACTGTAAATACTCCGTAATTGAAGACTAACACACACAAATTTGAATTTTTTCAAAAATATCTGAAGAATGCAAAAAATGAAGTCTAACACCTTCCAAAAATTCAATGAAGATATTTTTTAAAAGAATGTTAAAATTGAAGTGTAACACAAGAAAAAAACTCAATTTTCATGTCATACTCAAAATACTCCGTAATTGAAGACTAACACGCCAAAATTTCAATTTTTTAAAAAATATCTTAAGAATGCAAAAAATGAAGTCTAACACCTTCCAAAAATTCAATGCAGATATTTTTTAAAAGAATGTTAAAATTGAAGTGTAACACAAGAAAAAAACTCAATTTTCATGTCATACGATAAATACTCCGTAAGTAAAGACTAACATCCTCAAATTTAAATTTTTTCAAAAATATATTAAGAATGCAAAAAATGAAGTCTAACACATTTCAAAAATTCAATGAAGATATTTTTTAAAAGAATTTCTAAATTGAAGTGTAACACATGAAAAAAAACTATATTTTCATGTCATACTGAAAATACTCCGTAATTGAAGACTAACACACACAAATTTCAATTATTTTAAAACATTTCTGACAAATGCAAAAAATGAAGTCACCTTCAAAAAATACAATGAAAAAATTTCATAAAAGTATGTTAAAATTGAAGTGTAACACAAGAAAAAACTCAATTTTCATGTCATACTCAAAATACTCCGTAATTGAAGACTAACACACACAAATTTCAATTTTTTAAAAAATATCTTAAGAATTCAAAAAATGAAGTCTAACACCTTCCAAAAATTCAATGAAGATATTTTTTAAAAGAATGTTAAAATTGAAGCCTAACACAAGAAAAAAACTCAATTTTCATGTCATACTGTAAATACTCCGTAATTGAAGACTAACACACACAAATTTCAATTTTTTCAAAAATATCTTAAGAATGCAAAAAAGAAGTCTAACACCTTCCAAAAATTCGATGAAGATATTTTTTAAAAGAATGTTAAAATTGATGTGTGAAAAGAAAAAAACTCAATTTTCATGTCGTACTGAAAATACTCCGTAATTGAAGACTATCACACACAAATTTCAATTTTTTTCAAAAATTTCTGACAAATGGAAAAAATGAAGTCTAACACCTTCAAATAATACAATGAAGAAATTTCATAAAAGTATGTTAAAATTGAAGTGTAACACAAGAAAACACTCAATTTTCATGTCATACTCAAAATACTCCGTAATTGAAGACTAACACACACAAATTTCAATTTTTTCAAAAATATCTTAAGAATGCAAAAAATGAAGTCTAACACCTTCCAAAAATTCAATGAAGATATTTTTTAAAAGAATGTAAAAATTGAGGTGTAACACAAGAAAAAAACTCAATTTTCACATCATACTGAAAATACTCCGTAATTGAAGACTAACACACACAAATTTCAATTTTTTTCAAAAATTCCTCACAAATGCAAAAAATGAAGTCTAACACCTTCAAATAATTCAATGAAGAAATTTTATAAAAGTATGTTAAAATTGAAGTGTAACACAAAAAAAAACTCAATTTTCATGTCATGCTCGAAATACTCCGTAATTAAAGACTAACACCCACAAATTTAAATTTTTTCAAACAACATCTTAAGAATGCAAAAAATGAAGTCTAACACCTTCCAAAAATTCCATGAAGATATTTTTGAAAAGAATGTTAAAATTGAAGTGTAACACAAGAAAAAAACTCAATTTTCATGTCATACTCAAAATACTCCGTAATTGAAGACTAACACACACAAATTTCAATTTTTTCAAAAATATCTTAAGAATGCAAAAAATGAAGTCTAACACCTTCCAAAAATTCAATGAAGATATTTTTTAAAAGAATGTTAAAATTGAAGTGTAACACGAGAAAAAAACTCAATTTTCATGTCATACTGAAAATACTCCTTAATTGAAGACTAACACACACAAATTTTAATTTTTTTCTAAAATTTCTCACAAATGCAAAAAAATGAAGTCTAACACCTTCAAATAATTCAATAAAGAAATTTTATATAAGTATGTTAAAATTGAAGTGTAACACAAGAAAAAACTCAATTTTCTTGTCATACTCAAAATAATCCGTAATTGAAGACTAACACACACAAATTGAAAATTTTTCCAAAATTTCTTAAAAATGCGAAAAAGTGCACTCTAACACCTTCAAAAAATTCAATGAAGATATTTTTTTTTAAAATGTAAAAATTGAAGTCTAACATAAGCAAAATACTCAGTTTTCATGTCATACTCAAAATACTTCGTAATTGAAGACTCACACACACAAATTTCAATTTTTTCAAAAATTCCTTAAAAATGCAAAACATGAAGTCTAACACCTTCAAAAAATTCAATGAAGATATTTTTTTTAAAAATGTAAAAATTTATGTTTAACATAAGCAAAATACTCAATTTTCATGTCATACTCAAAATATTCCGTAATTGTAGTCTGACACACAAATATTTCAATTTTTTTCAAAAATTCCTGACAAATGCAAAAAATGAAGTCTAGCACCTTCAAATGATTGAATGAAGAAATTTTATAAAAGTATGCTAAAATTGATGTGTAACACAAGAAAAAACTCAATTTTCATGTCATACTCAAAATACTCCGTAATTGAAGACTAACACACAAAAATTTCAATTTTTTCAAAAATATCTTAAGAATGCAAAAAATGAAGTCTAACACCTTCCAAAAATTCCATGAAGATTTTTTTTAAAAGAATATTAAAATTGAAGTGTAACACGAGAAAAAAACTCAATTTTCATGTCATACTCAAAATACTCCGTAATTAAAGACTAACACCCACAAATTTAAATTTTTTCAAAAATATCTTGAGAATGTAAAAAATGTAGTCTAACACCTTCCAAAAATTCAATGAAGATATTTTTTAAAAGAATGTTAAAATTGAAGTGTAACACAAGAAAAAAACTCAATTTTCATGTCATACTCAAAATACTCCGTAATTGAAGACTAACACACACAAATTTAAATTTTTTCAAAAATATCTTAAGAATGCAAAAAATGAAGTCTAACACCTTTCAAAAATTCCATGAAGATATTTTTTAAAAGAATGTTAAAATTGAAGTGTAACACAAGAAAAAAACTCAATTTTCATGTCATACTCAAAATACTCCGTAATTGAAGACTAACACACACAAATTTCAATTTGTTCAAAAATATCTTAAGAATGAAAAAAATGAAGTCTAACACCTTCCAAAAATTCCATGAAGATATTTTTTAAAAGAATGTTAAAATTGAAGTGTAACACGAGAAAAAAACTCAATTTTCATGTCATACTGAAAATACTCCGTAATTGAAGTCTAACACACACAAATTTCAATATTTTTCAAACATTTATGACAAATGCAAAAAATGAAGTCTAACACCTTCAAATAATTCAATGAAAATTTTTTATATAAGTATGTTAATATTAAAGTGTAACACAAGAAAAATCTCAATTTTCATGTCATACTAAAAATACTCGGTAATTGAAGACTAACACACATAAATTTAAATTTTTTCAAAAATTTCTTAAAAATGCCAAAAAGTGCAGTCTAGCACCTTCAAAAATTTCAATGAAGATATTTTTTTTTTAAATGTAAAAATTGAAGTGTAACATAAGCCAAATACTCAGTTTTCATGTCATACTCAAAATACTCCGTAATTGAAGACTAACACACACAAATTTCAATTTTTTCAAAAATTTCTTAAAAATGCAAAACATGAAGTCTAACACCTTCAAAAAATTCAATGAAGATATTTTTTTTAAAAATGTAAAAATTGATGTTTAACATAAGCAAAATACTCAATTTTCATGTCATACTCAAAATATTCCGTAAATGTAGACAAACAGGCACAAATTTCAATTTTTTTCAAAAACATCTTACAAATGCAAAAAATGAAGTCTGACACCTTCAAAAAATTCAATGATGATATTTTTTAATAGAATGTCAAAATTGAAGTGTAACACAAGAAAAAAACTCAATTTTCATGTCATACTCAAAATACTCCGTAATTGAAGACTAACACACACAAATTTCAATTTTTTCAAAAATATCTTAAGAATGCAAAAAAAGAAGTCTAACACCTTACAAAAATTCCATGAAGATATTTTTTAAAAGAATGTTAAAATTGAAGTGTAACACAAGAAAAAAACTCAATTTTCTTGTCATACTCAAAATACTCCGTAATTGAAGACTAACACACTCAAATTTCAATTCTTTCAAAAATATCTTAAGAATGCAAAAAATGAAGTCTAACACCTTCCAAAAATTCGATGAAGATATTTTTCAAAAGAATGTTAAAATTGAAGTGTAACACTATAAAAAAACACAATTTTCATGTCATACTGAAAATACTCCGTAATTGAAGACTAACACACACAAATTTCAATTTTTTTGAAAACTTTCTGACAAATGCAAAAAATGATGTTGAACACCTTCAAATAATTCAATGAAGAAAATTTATATAAGTATGTTAAAATTGAAGTGTAACACAAGAAAAAACTCAATTTTCTTGTCATACTCAAAATACTCCGTAATTGAAGAACAACACACACAAATTTAAATTGTTCAAAAATTTCTTAAAAATGCCAAAGAGTGCAGTCTAACACCTTCAAAAAATTCAATGAAGATATTTTATTTTAAATGTAAAAATTGAAGTGTAACATAAGCAAAATACTCAGTTTTCATGTCATACTCAAAATACTCCGTAATTGAAGACTAACACACACAAATTTCAATTTTTTCAAAAATTTCTTAAAAATGCAAAACATGAAGTCTAACACCTTCAAAAAATTCAATGAAGATATTTTTTTTTTAAATGTAAAAATTGATGTTTAACATAATCAAAATACTCAATTTTCATGTCATACTCAAAATAGTCCCTAATTGTAGACTAACACGCACAAATTTCAATTTTTTTCAAAAATGTCTTACAAATGCAAAATATGAAGTCTAACACCTTCAACAAATTCAATGAAGATATTTTTTAATAGAATGTTAAAATTGAAGTGTAACACAAGAAAAACTCAATTTTCAAATCATACTCAAAATACTCCATAATTAAAGACTAACATCCACAAATTTAAATTTTTTCAAAAATATCTTAAGAATTCAAAAAATGAAGTCTAACACCTTCCAAAAATTCCATGAAGATATTTTTTAAAAGAATGTTAAAATTGAAGTGTAACACTAGAAAAAAACTCAATTTTCATGTCATACTCAAAATACTCCGTAATTGAAGACTACCACACACAAATTTCAATTCTTTCAAAATTATCTTAAGAATGCAAAAAATTAAGTCTAACACCTTCCAAAAATTCGATGAAGATATTTTTTAAAAGAATGTTAAAGTTGATGTGTGACACAAGAAAAAAACTCAATTTTCATGTCACACTGAAAATACTCCGTAATTGAAGACTAACACGCACAAATTTCAATTTTTTCGAAAATTTCTTAAGAATGCAAAAAATGAAGTCTAACACCTTCCAAAAATTCAATGAGGATATTTTTTAAAATAATGTTAAAATTGAGGTGTAAAATAAGAAAGAAACTCAATTTTCACATCATACTGAAAATATTCCGTAATTGAAGACTAACACACACAAATTTCAATTTTTTTTCAAAAATTCCTGACAAATGCAAAAAATGAAGTCTAACACCTTCAAATAATTCCATGAAGAAATTTTACAAAAGTATGTTAAAATTGAAGTGTAACACAAGAAAAAACTCAATTTTCATGTCATACTCAAAATACTCCGTAATTAAAGACTAACACCCACAAATTTAAATTTTTTCAAAAATATCTTAAGAATGCAAAAAATGAAGTCTAACACCTTCCAAAAATTCCATGAAGATATTTTTTAAAACAATGTTAAAATTGAAGTGTAACACAAGAAAAAAAACTCAATTTTCAGGTCATAATCAAAATACTCCGTAATTGAAGACTAACACACACACAAATTTCAATTTTTTTAAAAATATCTTAAGAATGCAAAAAATGAAGTCTAACACCTTCCAAAAATTCCATGAAGATATTTTTTAAAAGAATGTTAAAATTGAAGTGTAACACGAGAAAAAAAAACTCAATTTTCATGTCATACTGAAAAAACTCCTTAATTGAAGACTAACACACAGAAATTTAAATTTTTTTCAAAAATTTCTGACATATGCAAATAATGAAGTCTAACACCTTTAAATAATTCAATGAAGAAATTTTATATAAGTATGTTAAAATTGAAGTGTAACACAAGAAAAAACTCAATTTTCATGTCATACTCAAAATACTCCGTAATTGAAGACTAACACACACACAAATTTAATTTTTTTCAAAAATTTCTTAAAAATGCCAAAAAGTGCAGTCACCTTCAAAAAATTCAATGAAGATATTTTTTTTAAAAATGTAAAAATTGAAGTTTAACATAAGCAAAATACTCAGTTTTCATGTCATACTCAAAATACTCCGTAATTGAAGACTAACACACACAAATTTCAATTTTTTCAAAAATTTCTTAAAAATGCAAAACATGAAGTCTAACACCTTCAAAAAAATTCAATGAATATATTTTTTTTAAAAATGTAAAAATTGATGTTTAACATAAGCAAAATACTCAATTTTCATGTCATACTCAAAATATTCCGTAATTGTAGACTAACACGCACAAATTTCAATTTTTTTCAAAAAAGTCTTACAAATGCAAAAAATGAAGTCTAGCACCTTCAAAAAATTCAAAGAAGATATTTTTTAATAGAATGTTAAAATTGAAGTGTAACACAAGAAAAAAACTCAATTTTCATGTCATACTCAAAATACTCCGTAATTGAAGACTAACACACACAAATTTCAATTTTTTCAAAAATATCTTAAGAATGCAAAAAATGAAGTATAACACCTTCCAAAAATTCCATGAAGATATCTTTTAAAAGAATGTTAAAAATGAAGTGTAACACAAGAAAAAAACTCAATTTTCATGTCATACTCAAAATACTCCGTAATTGAAGACTAACACACACAAATTTCAATTTGTTCAAAAATATCTTAAGAATGCAAAAAATGAAGTCTAACACCTTCCAAAAATTCAATGAAGATATTTCTTAAAAGAATGTTAAAATTGAAATGTAACACAAGAAAAAAACTCAATTTTCACGTCATACTGAAAATACTCCGTAATTGAAGACTAACACACACAAATTTCAATTTTTTTCAAAAATTCCTGACAAATGCAAAAAATGAAGTCACCTTCAAATGATTCAATGAAGAAATTTTATAAAAGTATGTTAAAATTGAAGTGTAACACAAGAAAAAACTCAATTTTCATGTCATACTCAAAATACTCCGTAATTAAAAACTAACACCAACAAATTTAAATTTTTTCAAAAATATCTTAAGAATGCAAAAAATGTAGTCTAACACCTTCCAAAAATTCCATGAAGATATTTTTTAAAAGAATGTTAAAATTGAAGTGTAACACAAGAAAAGAACTCAATTTTCATGTCATACTCAAAATACTCCGTAATTGAAGCCTGACACAAACAAATTTCAATTTTTTCAAAAATATCTTAAGAATGCAAAAAATGAAGTCTAACACCTTCCAAAAATTCCATGAAGATATTTTTTAAAAGAATGTAAAAATTGAAGTGTAACACAAGAAAAAACTCAATTTTCATGTCATACTAAAAATACTTCGTAATTGAAGACTAACACACACAAATTTCATTTTTTTAAAAAATATCTTAAGAATGCAAAAAATGAAGTCTAACACCTTCCAAAAATTCAATGAAGATATTTTTTAAAAGAATGTTAAAATTGAGGTGTAACACAAGAAAAAAACTCAATTTTCACGTCATACTGAAAATACTCCGTAATTGAAGACTAACACACACAAACTTCAATTTTTTTCAAAAATTCCTGACAAATGCAAAAAATGAAGTCTAACACCTTCAAATGATTCAATGAAGAAATTTTATAAAAGTATGTTAAAATTGAAGTGTAACACAAGAAAAAACTCAATTTTCATGTCATACTCAAAATACTCCGTAATTAAAAACTAACACCCACAAATTTAAATTTTTTCAAAAATATCTTAAGAATGCAAAAAATGTAGTCTAACACCTTCCAAAAATTCCATGAAGATATTTTTTAAAAGAATATTAAAATTGAAGTGTAACACAAGAAAAGAACTCAATTTTCATGTCATACTCAAAATACTCCGTAATTGAAGACTGACACACACAAATTTCAATTTTTTCAAAAATATCTTAAGAATGCAAAAAATGAAGTCTAACACCTTCCAAAAATTCCATGAAGATTTTTTTTAAAAGAATATTAAAATTGAAGTGTAACACGAGAAAAAACTCAATTTTCATGTCATACTCAAAATACTCCGTAATTAAAGACTAACACCCACAAATTTAAATTTTTTCAAAAATATCTTAAGAATGCAAAAAATGTAGTCTAACACCTTCCAAAAATTCCATGAAGAAATTTTTTAAAAGAATGTTAAAATTGAAGTGTAACACAAGAAAAAAACTCAATTTTCATGTCATACTCAAAATACTCCGTAATTGAAGACTAACACACACAAATTTCAATTTTTTCAAAAATATCTTAAGAATGCAAAAAATGAAGTCTAACACCTTCCAAAAATTCCATGAAGATTTTTTTTAAAAGAATATTAAAATTGAAGTGTAACACAAGAAAAAAACTCAATTTTCTTGTCATACTCAAAATACTCCGTAATTGAAGACTAACACACACAAATTTAAATTTTTTCAAAATTTTCATAAAAATGCAAAAAAGTGCAGTCTAACACCTTCAAAAAATTCAATCAAGATATTTTTTTTTAAAATGTAAAAATTGAAGTGTAACATAAGCAAAATACTCAGTTTTCATGTCATACTCAAAATACTCTGTAATTAAAAACTAACACCCACAAATTTAAATTTTTTCAAAAATATCTTAAGAATGCAAAAAATGTAGTCTAACACCTTCCAAAAATTCCATGAAGATATTTTTTAAAAGAATGTTAAAATTGAAGTGTAACACAAGAAAAGAACTCAATTTTCATGTCATACTCAAAATACTCCGTAATTGAAGACTGACACACACAAATTTCAATTTTTTCAAAAATTTCTTAAAAATGCAAAACATGAAGTCAAACACCTTCAAAAAATTTGATGAAGATATTTTTTTAAAGAATGTTAAAATTGAAGTGTGACACAAGAAAAAAACTCAATTTTCATGTCATACTGAAAATACTCCGTAATTGAAGACTAACACACACAAATTTCAATTTTTTTCAAAAATTTCTGACAAATGCAAAAAATGAAGTTTAACACCTTCAAATAATACCATGAAGAAATTTCATAAAAGTAAGTTAAAATTGAAGTGTAACACAAGAAAAAAACTCAATTTTCAAGTCATACTCAAAATACTCCGTAATTGAAGACTAACACACACAAATTTCAATTCTTTCAAAAATATCTTAAGAATGCAAAAAATGAAGTCTAACACCTTCCAAAAATTCGACAAAGATATTTTATAAAAGAATGTTAAAATTGAAGTGTGACACAAGGAAAATACTCAATTTTCATGTCATACTGAAAATACTCCGTAATTGAAGACTAACACACACAAACTTTCAATTATTTTCAAAAATTTCTGACAAATGCAAAAAATGAAGCCTAACGCCTTCAAATAATACAATGAAGAAATTTCATAAAAGTCTGTTAAAATTGAAGTGTAACGACAGAAAAAACTCAATTTTCATGTCATACTCAAAATACTCCGTAATAGAAGACTGACACACACAAATTTCAATTTTTTCAAAAATATCTTAAGAATGCAAAAAATTAAGTCTAACACCTTCCAAAAATTCCACGAAGATATTTTTTAAAAGAATGTTAAAAATGAAGTGTAACCCAAGAAAAAAACTTAATTTTCATGTCATACTCAAAATACTCCGTAATTGAAGACTAACACACACAAATTTCAATTCTTTCAAAAATATCTTAAGAATGCAAAAAATGAAGTCTAACACCTTCCAAAAATTCAATGAACATATTTTTTAATAGAATGTTAAAATTGAGGTGTAACACAAGAAAAAAACTCAATTTTCACGTCATGCAAAAAATACTCCGTAATTGAAGACTAACACACACAAATTTCAATTATTTTCAAAAATTCCTGACAAATACAAAAAATGAAGTCTAACACCTTCAAATAATTCAATGAAGAAATTTTATAAAAGTATGTTCAAATTGAAGTGTAACACAAGAAAAAACTAAATTTTCATGTCATACTCAAAATACTTCGTAATTAAAGACTAACACCACCAAATTTAAATTTTTTCAAAAATATCTTAAGAATGCAAAAAATGAAGTCTAACACCTTCCAAAAATTCCATGAAGATATTTTTGAAAAGAATGTTAAAATTGAAGTGTAACACAAGAAAAAAAACTCAATTTTCATGTCATACTCAAAATACTCCGTAATTGAAGACTAACACACACAAATTTCAATTTTTTCAAAAATATCTTAAGAATGCAAAAAATGAAGTCTAACACCTTCCAAAAATTCATTGAAGATATTTTTTAAAAGAATGTTAAAATTGAAGTGTAACACGAGAAAAAAACTCAATTTTCATGTCATACTGAAAATACTCCGTAATTGAAGACTAACACACACAAATTTCAATTTTTTTGAAAACTTTCTGACAAATGCAAAAAATGAAGTCGAACACCTTCAAATAATTCAATGAAGAAATTTTATATAAGTATGTTAAAATTGAAGTGTAACACAAGAAAAAACTCAATTTTCTTGTCATACTCAAAATATTCCGTAATTGAAGACCAACACACACAAATTTAAATTTTTTGAAAAATTTCTTAAAAATGCCAAAAAGTGCAGTCTAATACCTTCAAAAAATTCAACGAAGATATTTGTTTTTAAATGTAAAAATTGAAGTGTAACATAAGCAAAATACTCAGTTTTCATGTCATACTCAAAATACTCCGTAATTGAAGACTAACACACACAAATTTCAATTTTTTCAAAAATTTCTTAAAAATGCAAAGCATGAAGTCTAACACCTTCAAAAAATTCAACGAAGATTTTTTTTTTAAATGTAAAAATTGATGTTTAACATAAGCAAAATACTCAATTTTAATGTCATACTCAAAATAGTCCGTAATTGTAGACTAACACGCACAAATTTCAATTTTTTTCAAAAATGTCTTACAAATGCAAAATATGAAGTCTAACACCTTCAAAAAATTCAATGAAGATATTTTGTAAAAAAATTTTAAAGTTGAAGTTTAACACAAGAAAAAAAAACTCCATTTTTATGTCATACTCAAAATACTCCGTAATTGAAGACTAACACACACAAATTTCAATTTTTTAAAAAATTTCTTAAAAATGCAAAAAATGAAGTCACCTTCAAAAAATTCAATGAAGATATTTTTTAAAAGAATGTTAAAATTGAAGTGTAACACAAGAAAAAAACTCCGTTTTCATGCGATACTCAAAATACATCGTAATTGATGACTAACACACAAACATTTAAATTTTTTCAAAAATTTCTTAAAAATGCAAAAAATTGAAGTCTAATACCTTCAAAAAATTCAATGAAGATATTTTTTTTTTAAATGTAAAAATTGAAGTTTAACACAAGAAAAAAAACTGAATTTTCATGTCATACTAAAAATACTCCATATTTGAAGACTAACGCACACAAATTTAAATTTTTTCAAAAATTTCCTAAAAATGCAAAAAAGTGAAGTCTGACAACTTCAAAAAATTCAATGAAGCTATTTTTTTAAAAAATGTAAAACCTGAAGTTTAACATAAGCAAAATACTCAATTTTCATGACATACTCAAAATACTCCGTAATTGAAGACTAACACACACAAATTTTCATGTCTTACAAATGCAAAAAATCACCTTCCAAAAATTCAATGAAGATATTTTTTAAAAGAATGTTAAAATCGAAGTGTAACATAAGAAAAAAACTTAATTGTCATGTCATAGTCAAAATACTCCGTAATTGAAGACTAACACACACAAATTTCAATTTTTTCAAAAATTTCATAAAAATGCAAAAAATGAAGTCTAACACCTTCAAAAAATTCAATGAAATTATTTTGTAAAAAAATGTTAAAATTGAAGTGTAACACAAGAAAAAAACTCAATTTTCATGCGATACTCAAAATACACCGTAATTGAAGACTAACACACACAAATTTAAATTTATTCAAAAATTTCTTACAAATGCAAAAAAGGGAAGTCTAACACCTTCAAAAAATTCAATGAAGATATTTTTTTAGAAAATGTAAAAAATGATGTGTAACGTAAGCAAAATACTCAATTTTCATGTCATACTCAAAATACTCCGTAATTGAAGACTAACACACACAAATTTCAATTTTTTCAAAAATTTCTTAAAAATGCAAAAACCGGAAGTCTAACACCTTCAAAAAATTCAATGAAGATATTTTTTAAAAGAATGTTAAAATTGAAGTGTAACATTACCAAAATCCTCAATTTTCATGTCATCCTCAAAATGTACGTAATTGAAGACTAACAATCACAAATTTAAATTTTTTCAAAAATTTCTTAAAAATGCAAAAAATTTAAGTTTAACACCTTAAAAAAATTAAATGAAGATATTATTCTAAAAAATGTAAAAATTGTAGTGTAACATAAGCAAAATACTCAATTTTCGTGTCATACTCAAAATACACCGTAATTGAAGACAAACACACAAATTTCAATTTTTTCAAAAATTTCTTAAAAATGCAAAAAATGAAGTCTAACTCCTTCAAAAAATTCAATGAAGATATTTTTTAAAAGAATGTTAAAATTGAAGTGTAGGACAAGAAAAAAAACTCAATTTTTATGTCATACTCAAAATACTCCCTAATTGAAGACTAACACACACAAATTTCAATTTTTTAAAAAATTTCTTAAAAGTCCAAAAAATTGAATATACACCGTAATTGATGACTAACACACACAAATTTAAAAATTTTCAAAAATTTCATAAAAATCCAAAAAATTGAAGTCTAACACCTTCAAAAAATTCAATGAAGATATTTTTTTTAAAAATGTAAAAATTGAAGTGTAACATAAGCAAACTACTCAGTTTTCATGTCAGACTCAAAATACTCCGTAATTGAAGACAAACACACACAAATTTCAATTTTAGTCAAAAATTTCTTAGAAATGCAAAAAATGAAGTCTAACACCTTCCAAAAATTCAAAGAAGATATTTTTTAAAATAATGTTAAAATTGAAGTGTAACACAAGAAAAAAAACTCAATTTTCATGTCATACTCAAAATACTCCGTAATTGAAGACTAACACACACAAATTTAAATTTTTTGAACAATTTCATAAAAATGCAAAAAATGAAGTCTAACAACTTCAAAAAATTGAATGAAGCTATTTTTTTAAAAAATGTTAAAATTGAAGTTTAACATAAGCAAAATACTCAATTTTCATGTCATACTCAAAATACTCCGTAATTGAAGACTAACACACACAAATTTCAATTTTTTTCAAAAATTTCATACAAATGCAAAAAATGAAGTTTAACACCTTCAAATAATTCCGTGAAGAAATTGTATAAAAGTATGTTAAAATTGAAGTGTAACACAAGAAAAAACTCAATTTTCATGTCATGCTCAAAATACTCCGTAATTAAAGACTAACACCCACAAATTTAAATTTTTTCAAAAATATCTTAAGAATGCAAAAAATGAAGTCTAACAACTTCCAAAAATTCCATGAAGATATTTTTTAAAAGAATGTAAAAATTGAAGTGTAACACAAGAAAAAACTCAATTTTCATGTCATACTCAAAATACTCCGTAATTGAAGACTAACACACACAAATTTCATTTTTTTCAAAAATATCTTAAGAATGCAAAAAATGAAGTCTAACACCTTCCAAAAATTCAATGAAGATATTTTTTAAAAGAATGTTAAAATTGAGGTGTAACACAAGAAAAAAACTCAATTTTCACGTCGTACTGAAAATACTCCGTAATTGAAGACTAACACACACAAATTTCAATTTTTTTAAAAAATTTCTGACAAATGGAAATAATGGACTCTAACACTTTCAAATAATTCAATGAAGAAATTTTATAAAAGTATGTTAAAACTGAAGTGTAACACAAGAAAAAACTCAATTTTCATGTCATACTCAAAATACTCCGTAATTAAAGACTAACACCCACAAATTTATATTTTTTCAAAAATATCTTAAGAATGCAAAAAATGAAGTCTAACACCTTAAAAACATTCAGTGAAGATATTTTTTAAAAAAATGTAAAAATTGAAGTGTAACATAAGCAAAATACTCAATTTTCATTCCATACTCAAAATACTCCTTAATTGAAGACTAACACACACAAATTTCAATTTTTTCAAAAATTTCATAAAAATGCAAAAAATGAAGTCTAACACCTTAAAAACATTCAGTGAATATATTTTTTTAAAAGAATGTTAAAATTGAGGTGTAACCCAAGAAAAAAACTCAATTTTCATGTCATACTCAAAATACTCGGTAATTGAAGACTAACACACACAAATTTCAATTTTTTCAAAAATTCTTAAAAGTGAAAAAAACTGAAGCCTAACACCTTAAAAACATTCAATGAAGATATTTTTTAAAAAAATGTAAAAATTGAAGTGTAACATAAGCAAAATACTCAATTTTCATTTCATACTCAAAATACGCCGTAATTGAAGACTAGCACACAGAAATGTCAATTTTTTGAAATGTTTTTCAAAAATGGAAAACATGAAGTCTAACACATTCAAAAAATTCAATGAAGATATTTTTTAAAAGAATGTTAAAATTTAAGTCTCACACAAGAAAAAAAAATTCAATTTTCATGTCATACTCAAAATACTCCGTAATTGAAGACTAATACTCACAAATTTCAATTTTTTCAAAAATTTCTTAAAAATGCAAAAAATTGAAGTCTAACACCTTCAAAAAATTCAATGAAGATATTTTTTAAAAAAATGTTAAAATTGAAGTGAAACACTAGAAATAAATACTCTATTTTTATGACATACTCAAAATACTCCGTAATTGAAGACAAACACACACAAATTTCAATATTTTCTAAAATTTCTAAAAAATGCAAAAACCATAAGTCTAACACCTTCAAAAAATTCTATAAAGATATTTTTTATAAAAATGTAAAAATTGAAGTGTAACATAAGCAAAATACTCAATTTTCATGTCATTCTCAAAATACTCCGTAATTGAAGACTCACACACACAAATTTCAATTTTTTCAAAAATTTCAAAAAAAATGCAAAAAATGAAGTCTAACTCGTTCAAATAATTCAATGAAGATAATTTTTAAAGGAATGTAAAAATTGAAGAGTAACATAAGCAAAATACTCAATTTTCATGTCATGCTGAAAATACTCCGTAATTAAAGACTAACACACACAAATTTCAATTTTTTCTAAAATTTCATCAAAATGAAAAGGACTGAAGTCTAACACCTTCACAAAAATTCAATGAAGCTATGTTTTAAAAAAATGTAAAAATTGAAGTGTAACATAAGCAAAATACTCAATTTTTATGTCATACGCAAAATACACCGTATTTGAATACTAACTTACACAAATTTCCATTTTTTAAAAAATTTCTTGAAAATGCAAAAAATGAAGTCTTACACCTTCGAAAAATTCAATGAAGATATTTTTTAAAAGAATGTTAAATTTGAGGTGTAACATAAGAAACATATTCAATTTTCATGTCATGCTCAAAATACTCCATAATTGAAGACTCACACACACAAAATTCAATTTTTTCAAAAATTTCTTAAAAATGCAAAAAATGAAGTCTAACTCGTTCAAATAATTCAATGAAGATATTTTTTAAAAGAATGTTAAAAATGAAGTGTAACACAAGAAAAAAAAACTCAATTTTCATGTCATACTCAAAAATACTCCATAATTGGAGACTAACACACACAAATTTCAATTTTTTCAAAAATTTCTTCAAAATGCAAAAAACTGAAGTCTAACACCTTCGACAAATTCAATGAAGATATTTTATAAAAAAATATAAAAATTGAAGTGTAACATAAGCAAATTACTCAATTTTCACGTCATACTCAAAATACTCCGTAATTGAAGACAAACACACACAAATTTAAATTTTTTCAAAAATTTCTTAAAAATGAAAAAAATGAAGTCTAACACCTTCAAAAAAATTCAATGAATATATTTTTTTTTTAAATGTAAAAATTGAAGTGTAAAATAAGCAAAATACTCAATTTTCATGTCATGCTCAAAATACTCCATAATTGAAGACTAACACACACAAATTTCAATTTTTTCAAAAATTTCTTAAAAATGCAAAAAATGAAGTCTAACTCGTTCAAATAATTCCATGAAGATATTTTTTAAAAGAATGTTAAAAATGAAGTGTAACACAAGAAAAAAAACTCAATTTTCATGTCATACTCAAAAATACTCCGTAATTGGAGACAAACAAACACAAATTTCAATTTTTTCAAAAATTTCTTCAAAATGCAAAAAACTTAAGTCTAACACCTTCAACAAATTCAATGAAAATATTTTATAAAAATATATAAAAATTGAAGTGTCACATAAGCAAATTACTCAATTTTCATGTCATACTCAAAATACTCCGTAATTGAAGACAAACAAACACAAATTTAAATTTTTTCAAAATTTTCTTAAAAAAGCAAAAAATGAAGTCTAACACCTTCAAAAAATTCAATGAATATATTTTTTTTTTAAATGTAAAAATTGAAGTGTAAAATAAGCAAAACACTCAATTTTCATGTCATACTCAAAATACTCCGTAATTGAAGACTATAACACACACAAATTTCAATTTTTTCAAAAATTTCTTAAAAATGCAAAAAATGAAGTCTAACTCGTTCAAATAATTCCATGAAGATATTTTTTAAAAAAATGTTAAAAATGAAGTGTAACACAAGAAAAAAAACTCAATTTTCATGTCATACTCAAAAATACTCCGTAATTGGAGACAAACAAACACAAATTTCAATTTTTTCAAATATTTCTTCAAAATGCAAAAAACTGAAGTCTAACACCTTCAACAAATTCAATGAAGATATTTTATTAAAAAATATAAAAATTGAAGTGTAACATAAGCAAAATACTCAATTTCCATGTCATACTCAAAGTACTCCGTAATTGAAGACAAACACACACAAATTTCAATTTTTTCAAAAATTTCTTAAAAATGCAAAAAATGAAGTCTAACTCGTTCAAATAATTCCATGAAGATATTTTTAAAAGAATGTTAAAATTGAAGTGTAACACAAGAAAAAAACTCAATTTTCATGTCATACTATAAATACTCCGTAATTGAAGACTAACACACACAAATTTGAATTTTTTCAAAAATATCTGAAGAATGCAAAAAATGATGTCTAACACCTTCCAAAAATTCAATGAAGATATTTTATAAAAGAATGTTAAAATTGAAGTGTAACACAAGAAAAAAACTCAATTTTCATGTCATACTCAAAATACTCCGTAATTGAAGACTAACACGCCCAAATTTAAATTTTTTAAAAAATATCTTAAGAATGCAAAAAATGAAGTCTAACACCTTCAATAAATTCAATGAAGATATTTTTTAAAAGAATGTTAAAATTGAAGTGTAACATAAGAAAAAAAATCAATTTTGATGTCATACTCAAAATACTCCATAATTGGAGACTAACACACACAAATTTCAATTTTTTCAAAAATTTTCTTAAAAATGCAAAAAACTGAAGTCTAACATCTTCAAAAACTTCCACGAAGATATTTTTTAAAA
This sequence comes from Luzula sylvatica, assembly GCA_946800325.1. Taxonomy (NCBI): domain Eukaryota; kingdom Viridiplantae; phylum Streptophyta; class Magnoliopsida; order Poales; family Juncaceae; genus Luzula; species Luzula sylvatica. Next base: position 66,636,292 of record OX326960.1, on the reverse strand, counting down.
AAATGTAAAAATTGAAGTGTAACATCAGCGAAATAATCAATTTTCATGTCATACTCAAAATACTCCGTAATTGAAGACTAACACACACAAATTTCAATTTTTTCAAAAATTTCTTAAAAATGTAAAAAATTAAGACACCTTCAAAAAATTCAACGATGTAATTTTTTTTTAAAATGTAAAAATTGAAGCGTAACATAAGCAAAATACTCAATTTTCATTCCATACTCAAAATACTCCATAATTGAAGACTAACACACACAAACTACAATTTTTTCAAAAATTTCTTAAAAATGAAAAAAATGAAGTCTAACACCTTAAAAACATTCAGTGAAGATATTTTTTTAAAAGAATGTTAAAATTGAGCTGTAACGCAACAAAAAAAATCAATTTTCATGTCATACTCAAAATACTCCGTAATTGAAGACTAACACACACAAATTTCAATTTTTTCAAAAAAATCTTAAAAATGCAAAAAACTGAAGCCTAACACCTTAAAAACATTCAATGAAGATATTTTTTTAAAAAATGTATAAATTGAAGTGTAACATAAGCAAAATACTCAATTTTCATTTCATACTCAAAATACGCCGTAATTGAAGACTAGCACACAGAAATGTCAATTTTTTGAAATGTTTTTTTAAAATGGAAAAAATGAAGTCTAACGCCTTCAAAAAATTCAATGAAGATATTTTTTAAAAGAATGTTAAAATTTAAGTCTAACACAAGAAAAAAAAATTCAATTTTCATGTCATACTCAAAATACTTCGTAATTGAAAACTAACACTCACAAATTTCAATTTTTTCAAAAATTTCTCAAAAATGCAAAAAATTGAAGTCTAACACCATCAAAAAATTCAATAAAGATATTTTTTAAAAAAATGATAAAATTGAAGTGTAACACAAGAAAAAAATACTCTATTTTTATGTCATACTCAAAATACTCCGTAATTGAAGACAAACACGCATAAATTTCAATTTTTTCTATAATGTCTTAAAAATGCAAAAACCATAAGTCTAACACCTTCAAAAAATTCAAAAGATATTTTTTATAAAAATGTAAAAATTGAAGTGTGACATAAGCAAAATACTCAATTTTCATGTCATACTCAAAATACTTCGTAATTGAAGACTAACACACACATATTTCAATTTTTTCAAAAATTAAAAAAAAAATGCAAAAAACGAAGTCTAACTCGTTCAAATAATTCAATGAAGATAATTTTTAAAAGAATGTAAAAATTGAAGAGTAACATAAGCAAAATACTAAATTTTCATGTCATACTAAAAATACTCCGTAATTAAAGACTAACACACACAAATTACATTTTTTTCAAAAATTTCATCAAAATGAAAAGAACTGAAGTCTAACACCTTCATAAAAATTCAATGAAGATATGTTTTAAAAAAATGTAAAAATTGAAGTGTAACATAAGCAAAATACTCAATTTTTATGCCATACGCAAAATACACCGTAATTGAAGACTAACTCACACAAATTTCCATTTTTTAAAAAATGTCCTGAAAATGCAAAAAATGAAGTCTTACACCTTCGAAAAATTCAATAAAGTTATTTTTTAAAAGAATGTTAAAATTGAGGTGTAACATAAGAAAAATATTCAATTTTCATGTCATGCTCAAAATACTCCATAATTGAGGACTCACACACACAAAATTCAATTTTTTCAAAAATTTCTTAAAAATGCAAAAAATGAAGTCTAACTCGTTCAAATAATTCAATGAAGACATTTTTTAAAAGAATGTTAAAAATGAAGTGTAACACAAGAAAAAAAACTCAATTTTCATGTCATACTCAAAAATACTCCGTAATTGGAGACTAACACACACAAATTTCAATTTTTTCAAAAATTTCTTCAAAATGTAAAAAACTGAAGTCTAACACCTTCCACAAATTCAATGAAGATATTTTATAAAAAAATGTAAAAATTAATATGTAACATAAGCAAATACTCAATTTTCATGTCATACTCAAAATACTCCGTAATTGAAGACAAACACACACAAATTTAAATTTTTTCAAAAATTTCTTAAAAATGCAAAAAATGAAGTCTAACACCTTAAAAAATTTCAATGAATATATTTTTTTTTAAAATGTAAAAATTTAAGTTTAAAATAAGCAAAATACTCAATTTTCATGTCATACTCAAAATACTCCGTAATTGAAGACTAACACACTCAAATTTCAATTTTTTCAAAAATTTCTTAAAAATGCAAAAAATGAAGTCTAACTCGTTCAAATAATTCAATGAAGATATTTTTTGAAAAAATGTTAAAAATTAAGTGTAACACAAGAAAAAAAAAACTAAATTTTCATGTCATACTCAAAAGTACTCCGTAATTCGAGACTAACACACACAAATTTCAATTTTTTCAAAAATTTCTTCAAAATGCAAAAAAACTGAAGTCTAACACCTTCAACAAATTCAATGAAGATATTTTATAAAAAAATATAAAAATTGAAGTGTAACATAAGCAAAATACTCAATTTTCATGTCATACTCAAAGTACTCCGTAATTGAAGACAAACACACGCAAATTTCAATTTTTTCAAAAATTTCTTAAAAATGCAAAAAATGAAGTCTAACACCTTCAACAAATTCAATGAAGATATTTTTTTAAAAAATGTAAAAATTTAAGTGTAACATAAGCAAAATACTCAATTTTCATGTCATACTCAAAATACTCCGTAATTTCAATTATTTCAAAAATTTCATAACAATGCAAAAAATGAAGTCTAACACCTTCAACAAATTCAATGAAGATATTTCATAAAAAAATATAAAAATTGAAGTGTAACATAAGCATAATAATACTCAATTTTCATGTCATAATCAAAGTACTCCGTAATTGAAGACAAACACACACAAATTTCAATTTTTTCAAAAATTTCTTAAAAATGCAAAAAATTAAGTCTAACACCTTCAACAAATTCAATGAAGATATTTTTTTTAAAAATGTAAAAATTGAAGTGTAACATAAGCAAAATACTCAATTTTCATGTCATACTCAAAATACTCCGTAATTAAAGACTAACACTGACAAATTTCAATTTTTTCTAAAATTTCATCAAAATTAAAAAAACTGAAGTCTAACACATTCACAAAAATTCAATGAAGATATGTTCTAAAAAAATGTAAAAATTGAAGTGTAACATAAGCAAAATACTCAATTTTTATGTCATACGCAAAATACACCGTAATTGAAGACTAACTCACACAAATTTCCATTTTTTCTAAAATTTCTTGAAAATGCAAAAAATGAAGTCTTACACCTTCGAAAAATTCAATAAAGATATTTTTTATAAGAATGTTAAAATTGAGGTGTAACATAAGAAAAATATTCAATTTTCATGTCATGCTCAAAATACTCCGTAATTGGAGACTAACACACACAAATTTCAATTTTTTCAAAAATTTCTTCAAAATGCAAAAAACTGAAGTCTAACACCTTCAACAAATTCATTGAAGACATTTTATAAAAAAATATCAAAATTGAAGTGTAACATAAGCAAATTACTCAATTTTCATGTCATACTCAAAATACTCCGTAATTGAAGACAAACACACACAAATTTAAATTTTTTAAAAAAATTCTTAAAAATACAAAAAATGAAGTCTAACTCATTCAAATAATTCAATGATGATATTTTTTAAAAGAATGTTAAAAATGAAGTGTAACACAAGAAAAAAAAAACTAAATTTTCATGTCATACTCAAAAATACTCCGTAATTGGAGACTAACACACACAAATTTCAATTTTTTCAAAAATTTCTTCAAAATGCAAAAAACTGAAGTCTAACACCTTCAACAAATTCAATGAAGATATTTTATAAAAATATATAAAAATTGAAGTGTAACATAAGCAAAATACTCAATTTTCAGGTCATACTCAAAGTACTCCGTAATTGAATACAAACACACACAAATTTCAATTTTTTCAAAAATTTCTTAAAAATGCAAAAAATGAAGTCTAACACTTCAACTAATTCAATGAAGATATTTTTAAAAAAATGTAAAAATTGAAGTGTGACATAAGCAAAATACTCAATTTTCATGTCATACTCAAAATACTCCGTAATTGAAGACTAACACACACAAATTTGAATTATTTCAAAAATTTCGTAACAATGCAAAAAATGAAGTCTAACACCTTCAATAAATTCAATGAAGATATTTTTTAAAAGAATGTTAAAACGTATGAAGTGCAACATAAGCAAAATAGTCAATTTTCATGTGATACTCAAAATACTCCTTAATTGAAGACTAACACACACAAATTTAAAATTTTTCAAAAATTTCTTAAAAATTCAAAAAAATAAGACTAACACCATCAAAAAATTAATTGAAGATATTTTTTTAAAAATGTAAAAATTGAAGTGTAACATAAGCAAAATACTCAATTTTCATTCCATACTCAAAATACTCCATAATTGAAGACTAACACACACAAATTTCAATTTTTTCAAATATTTCTTAAAAATGCAAAAAATTGAAGTCTTAACACCTTCAAAAAATTCAATGAAGATATTTTTTAAAAAAATGTTAAAATTGAAGTGTAACACAAGAAAAAGATACTCTATTTTTAAGTCATACTCAAAATACTCCGTAATTGAAGACATACACACACAAATTTCAATTTTTTCTAAAATTTCTTAAAAATGCAAAAGCCATAAGTCTAACACCTTCAAAAAAATCAATAAAGATATTTTTTATAAAAATGTAAAAATTGAAGAGTAACATAAGCAAAATACTCAATTTTCATGTCATACTCAAAATACTCCGTAATTAAAGACTAACACACACAAATTTCAATTTTTTCAAAAATTTCATCAAAATGAAAAAAACTGAAGTCTGACACCTTCACAAAAATTCAATGAAGATATGTTTTAAAAAAATGTAAAAATTGAAGTGTGACATAAGCAAAATACTCCATTTTTATGTCATACGCAAAATACATCGTAATTGAAGACTAACTCACACAAATTTCCATTTTTTCTAAAATTTGTTGAAAATGCAAAAAATGAAGTCTTACACCTTCGAAAAATTCAATAAAGATATTTTTTAAAAGAATGTTAAAATTGAGGTGTAACATAAGAAAAATATTCAATTTTCATGTCATGCTCAAAATACTCCGTAATTGGGAACTAACACACACAAATTTCAATTTTTTCAAAAATTTCTTCAAAATGCAAAAAACTGAAGTCTAACACCTTCAACAAATTCAATGAAGATATTTTATAAAAAAATATTAAAATTGAAGTGTAACATAAGCAAATTACTCAATTTTCATGTCATACTCAAAATACCCCGTAATTGAAGACAAACACACACAAATTTAAATTTTTTCAAAAATTTCTTAAAAATGCAAAAAATGAAGTCTAACTCGTTCAAATAATTCAATGATGATATTTTTTAAAAGAATGTTAAAAATGAAGTGTAACACAAGAAAAAAAAACTAAATTTTCATGTCATACTCAAAAATAGTCCGTAATTGGAGACTAACACACACAAATTTCAATTTTTTCAAAAATTTCTTCAAAATGCAAAAAACTGAAGTCTAACTACTTCATCAAATTCAATGAAGATATTTTATAAAAAAATATAAAAATCGAAGTTTAACATAAGCAAAATACTCAATTTTCATGTCATACTCAAAGTACTCCGTAATTGAAGACAAACACACACAAATTTCAATTTTTTCAAAAATTTCTTAAAAATGCAAAAAATGAAGTCTAACAGCTTCAACAAATTCAATGAAGATATTTTTTAAAAAAATGTAAAAATTGAAGTGTGACATAAGCAAAATACTCAATTTTCATGTCATACTCAAAATACTCCGTAATTGAAGACTAACACACACAAATTAAAATTTTTCAAAAATTTCATAACAATGCAAAAAATGAAGTCTAACACCTTCAATAAATTCAATGAAGATATTTTTTAAAAGAATGTTAAAACGTATGAAGTGCAACATAAGCAAAATAGTCAATTTTCATGTCATACTCAAAATACTCTTTAATTGAAGACTAACACACACAAATTTAAATTTTTTCAAAAATTTCTTAAAAATTCAAAAAAATAAGACTAACACCTTCAAATAATTCATTGAAGATATTTTTTTAAAAATGTAAAAATTGAAGTTTAAAATAAGCAAACTACTCAATTTTCATTCCATACTCAAAATACTCCATAATTGAAGACTAACACACACAAATTTCAATTTTTTCAAATATTTCTTAAAAATGCAAAAAATTGAAGTCTTAACACCTTCAAAAAATTCAATGAAGGTATTTTTTAAAAAAATGTTAAAATTGAAGTTTAACACAAGAAAAATATACTCTATTTTTATGTCATACTCAAAATACTCCGTAATTGAAGACATACACACACAAATTTCAATTTTTTCTAAAATTTCTTAAAAATGCAAAAGCCATAAGTCTAACACCTTCAAAAAAATCAATAAAGATATTTTTTATAAAAATGTAAAAATTGAAGAGTAACATAAGCAAAATACTCAATTTTCATGTCATACTAAAAATACTCCGTAATTAAAGACTAACACACACAAATTTCAATTTTTTCTAAAATTTCATCAAAATGAAAAAAACTGAAGTCTGACACCTTCACAAAAATTCAATGAAGATATGTTTGAAAAAAATGTAAAAATTGAAGTGTAACATAAGCAAAATACTCCATTTTTATGTCATACGCAAAATACACCGTAATTGAATACTAACTCACACAAATTTCCATTTTTTTTAAAATTTGTTGAAAATGCAAAAAATGAAGTCTTACACCTTCGAAAAATTCAATAAAGATATTTTTTAAAAGAATGTTAAAATTGAGGTGTAACATAAGAAAAATATTCAATTTTCATGTCATGCTCAAAATACTCCGTAATTGGAGACTAGCACACACAAATTTCAATTTTTTCAAAAATTTCTTCAAAATGCAAAAAACTGAAGTCTAACAGCTTCAACAAATTCAATGAAGATATTTTATAAAAAAATATTAAAATTGAAGTGTAACATAAGCAAATTACTCAATTTTCATGTCATACTCAAAATACCCCGTAATTGAAGACAAACACACACAAATTTAAATTTTTTCAAAAATTTCTTAAAAATGCAAAAAATGAAGTCTAACTCGTTCAAATAATTCAATGATGATATTTTTTAAAAGAATGTTAAAAATGAAGTGTAACACAAGAAAAAAAAACTAAATTTTCATGTCATACTAAAAAATAGTCCGTAATTGGAGACTAACACACACAAATTTCAATTTTTTCAAAAATTTCTTCAAAATGCAAAAAACTGAAGTCTAACTACTTCAACAAATTCAATGAAGATATTTTATAAAAAAATATAAAAATCGAAGTGTAACATAAGCAAAATACTCAATTTTCATGTCATACTCAAAGTACTCCGTAATTGAAGACAAACACACACAAATTTCAATTTTTTCAAAAATTTCTTAAAAATGCAAAAAATGAAGTCTAACAGCTTCAACAAATTCAATGAAGATATTTTTTAAAAAAATGTAAAAATTGAAGTGTGACATAAGCAAAATACTCAATTTTCATGTCATACTCAAAATACTCCGTAATTGAAGACTAACACACACAAATTAAAAATTTTCAAAAATTTCGTAACAATGCAAAAAATGAAGTCTAACACCTTCAATAAATTCAATGAAGATATTTTTTAAAAGAATGTTAAAACGTATGAAGTGCAACATAAGCAAAATAGTCAATTTTCATGTCATACTCAAAATACTCCTTAATTGAAGACTAACACACACAAATTTAAATTTTATCAAAAATTTCTTAAAAATTCAAAAAAATAAGACTAACACCTTCAAAAAATTCATTGAAGATATTTTTTTAAAAATGTAAAAATTGAAGTGTAAAATAAGCAAAATACTCAATTTTCATTCCATATTCAAAATTCTCCTTAATTGAAGACTAACACACACAAATTTCAATTTTTTCAAATATTTCTTAAAAATGCAAAAAATTGAAGTCTTAACACCTTCAAAAAATTCAATGAAGGTATTTTTTTAAAAAATGTTAAAATTGAAGTGTAACACAAGAAAAAGATAATCTATTTTTATGTCATACTCAAAATACTCCGTAATTGAAGACATACACACACAAATTTCAATTTTTTCATAAATTTCTTAAAAATGCAAAAGCCATAAGTCTAACACCTTCAAAAAAATCAATAAAGATATTTTTTATAAAAATGTAAAAATTGAAGTGTAACATAAGCAAAATACTCAATTTTCATGTCATACTCAAAATACTCCGTAGTTGAAGACTAACACACACAAATTTCAATTTTTTCAAAAATTTCAAAAAAAATGCAAAAAACGAAGTCTAACTCGTACAAATAATTTTATGAAGATAATTTTTAAAAGATTGTAAAAATTGAAGAGTAACATAAGCAAAATATTCAATTTTCATGTCATACTAAAAATACTCCGTAATTAAAGACTAGCACACACAAATTTCAATTTTTTCTAAAATTTCATCAAAATGAAAAAAACTGAAGTCTGACACCTTCACAAAAATTCAATGAAGATATGTTTGAAAAAAATGTAAAAATTGAAGTGTAACATAAGAAAAATACTCCATTTTTATGTCATACGCAAAATACACCGTAATTGAAGACTAACTCACACAAATTTCCATTTTTTCTAAAATTTCTTGAAAATGCAAATAATGAAGTCTTACACCTTCGAAAAATTCTATAAAGATATTTTTTAAAAGAATGTTAAAATTGAGGTGTAACATAAGAAAAATATTCAATTTTCATGTCATGCTCAAAATACTCCGTAATTGGAGACTAACACACACAAATTTCAATTTTTTCAAAAATTTCTTCAAAATGCAAAAAACTGCAGTCTAACACCTTCAACAAATTCAATGAAGATATTTTATAAAAAAAATATTAAAATTGAAGTGTAACATAAGCAAATTACTCAATTTTCATGTCATACTCAAAATACCCCGTAATTGAAGACAAACACACACAAATTTAAATTTTTTCAAAAATTTCTTAAAAATGCAAAAAATGAAGTCTAACTCGTTCAAATAATTCAATGATGATATTTTTTAAAAGAATGTTAAAAATTAAGTGTAACACAAGAAAAAAAAACTAAATTTTCATGTCATACTCAAAAATAGTCCGTAATTGGAGACTAACACTCACAAATTTCAATTTTTTCAAAAATTTCTTCAAAATGGAAAAAACTGAAGTCTAGCACCTTCAACAAATTCAATGAAGATATTTTATAAAAATATATAAAAATTGAAGTGTAACATAAGCAAAATACTCAATTTTCATGTCATACTCAAAGTACTCCGTAATTGAAGACAAACACACACAAATTTCAATTTTTCCAAAAATTTCTTAAAAATGCAAAGAATGAAGTCTAACACCTTCAACAAATTCAATGGAGATAATTTTTAAAAAAATGTAAAAATTGAAGTGTTACATAAGCAAAATACTCAATTTCCATGTCATACTCAAAATACTCCGTAATTGAAGACCAACAAACACAAATTTAAATTATTTCAAAAACTTCATAACAATGCAAAAAATGAAGTCTAACACCTTCAAAAAATTCAATGAAGATATTTTTTTTTTAAATGTAAAAATTGAAGTGTAATATAAGAAAATACTCTATTTTCATTCCGTACTCAAAATACTCCATAATTGAAGACTAACACACACAAATTTCAATTTTTTCATATATTTCTTAAAAATGCAAAAAATGAAGTCTAACACCTTCAAAAAATTCAATGAAGATATTTTTAAAAGAATGTTTAAATTGAAGTGTAACACAAGAAAAAAACTCAATTTTCATGTCATACTCAAAATACTCCGTAATTGAAGACTAACACACACATTTCAATTTTTTTAAAAATTTCTTACAAATGCAAAAAAATGAAGTCTAACTCGTTCAAATAATTCAATGAAGATATTTTTTAAAAGAATGTTAAAATTGAAGTGTAACATAAGGAAAATACTCAATTTTCATGTCATACTCAGAATACTACGTAATTGAAGATAAACACACACAAATTTCAATTTTTTCAAAAATTTCATAAAAAAGCAAAAAATGAAGTCTAACACGTTCAATAAATTCAATGAAGATATTTTATAAAAAAATATAAAAATTGAAGTGTTAACATAAGCAAAATACTCAATTTTCATGTCATACTCAAAGTACTCCGTAATTGAAGACAAACACACACAAATTTCAATTTTTCCAAAAATTTCTTAAAAATGCAAAGAATGAAGTCTAACACCTTCAACAAATTCAATGGAGATAATTTTTAAAAAAATGTAAAAATTGAAGTGTGACATAAGCAAAATACTCAATTTCCATGTCATACTCAAAATACTCCGTAATTGAAGACCAACAAACACAAATTTAAATTATTTCAAAAACTTCATAACAATGCAAAAAATGAAGTCTAACACCTTCAAAAAATTCAATGAAGATATTTTTTTTAAAATGCAAAAATTGAAGTGTAACATAAGAAAATACTCAATTTTCATTCCGTACTCAAAATACTCCATAATTGAAGACTAACACACACAAATTTCAATTTTTTCATATATTTCTTAAAAATGCAAAAAATGAAGTCTAACACCTTCAAAAAATTCAATGAGGATATTTTTAAAACAATGTTTAAATTGAAGTGTAACACAAGAAAAAAACTCAATTTTCATGTCATACTCAAAATACTCCGTAATTGAAGACTAACACACACACATTTCAATTTTTTTAAAAATTTCTTACAAATGCAAAAAATGAAGTCTGACTCGTTCAAATAATTCAATGAAGATATTTTTTATAAGAATTTTAAAATTGAAGTGTAACACAAGAAAAAAACTCAATTTTCATGTCATACTCAAAATACTCCGTAATTGGAGACTAACACACACAAATTTCAATTTTTTAAAAAATTTCTTAAAAATGCAAAAAATGAAGTCTAACACCTACAAAAAATTCCTTGAAGATATTTTTTAAAAAAATGTAAAAATTGAAGTTTAACATAAGCAAAATACTCAATTTTCTTGTCATACTCAAAATACTCCGTAATTGAAGACTAACACACACAAATTTCAATTTTTTCAAAAATTTCTTAAAAATACAAAAACCTGAAGTCTAACACCTTCAAAAAATCCAATGAAGATATTTTTTAAAAGAATGTTAAAATTGATGTGTAACAGAAGAAAAAAAAAACTCAATTTTTATGTCATACTCAAAATACTCCGTAATTGAAGACTAACACACATAAATTTTAATTTTTTCAAAAATTTCTTAAAAATGCTAAAACCTGAAGTCTAACACCTTCAAAAAATTCAATGAAGATATTTTTGTAAAAAATGTAAAAATTGAAGTTTAACATAAGCAATGTACTCAATTTTCATGTCATACTCAAAATACTCCGTAATTGAAGACTAACACACACAAATTTCAATTTTTTTAAAAATTTCTTAAAAATGCAAATAATGAAGTCTAACACCTTAAAAAAATTCAATGAAGATATTTTTTAAAAGAATGTTCAAATTGAAGTGTAACACAAGAAAAAAACTCAATTTTCATGTCATACTCAAAATACTCCGTAATTGAAGACTAACACACACAAATTAAAAAAAATTTAAAAATTTCTTAAAAATGCAAAAAATGAAGTCTAACACCTTCAAAAAATTCAATGAATATATATATTTCTTTTAAATGTAAAAATGGAAGTGTAACATTAGCAAAATACTCAATTTTCATGTCATATTCAAAATGTAGGTACCCACGAAGGAGCAATTGAGGAAGTACCTCAAGGATCAATCGAAATCGAGCACAGGTTTCTCGACCTCGCTCTTGATGAAGTCGACAATCAAGTAAACGACCGCGAAATTCACGAAGAAGAAGAACTCGAACCCCATTACCAAATCCCCGAAGTCCTTCGGGAAGTATCGGCTCATCCCCTCTCCAATGTTGTGGGAAATCCAAGAGATGGTGTTCCAACTTGGTCACGAATTCACAACTACGTAGCTCATTGCGCATACCTCTCACACATCGAAACGAAATCGTTCAAAGAGGCCAATAATGACGATGATTGGATTTAGGCAATGCAAGAAGAATTGGAGCAATTCGAGAGAAACCAAGTGTGGACGTTGGTCCCAAGACCAATATCGAGATCCATCATCGGCACTCGTTGGATCTATCGAAACAAGCTAGACGAGCACGGTAACGTGGTACGAAACAAAGCAAGACTCGTGGCCCAAGGTTTCAAACAACAAGAAGGAATGGACTGAAGGAAATACAGTTACAGATCAACTAGTAGATTGTACAAATGAGTGTAGATGAACATACGTGTTCGTCGGAACGATTGGATGCATAATAATGTTGGTTCAAATTTCCTGATAGTTTGATCATTTCAAAACACTGTCATTACTAACGTATACATCCAGAAAAGTGCAGGATGACATAGGTACGATACGAAGATGAAGGAGGGCTTGTGAAGTCTCAAGATGAACAAGACAAGAAGAACACAAGGAAGGTCATTGGAATACATCAAGAATCAAGATGTTGAAGCCTTCCGTGAGTGGGATGCGCCACAAATAAACCATAGGTAGAAACCTAGTAGATCTCAAGTAAAATCATGTTCAAAATAACAAAAAGTTCAATCAAGCATGAAGCACGTTCTGAACGAACTTAAAGTCCGTTCAGAACGAACTTGCCACATATCAAAATACTATATCTTGATAAGAACCAAAACTGTCACAGGATTGTGTGTGTTCGAACGAACAAACATGTCCGTTTGAACGGACATGTAGAATCCGTTCACCAACCAGTTAAGTTCGTTGAACGGACAATCCCTTCTGTGAACACAAAATGCAATGTATAATTGAGTCCGTTATGAACGGACTTTATCCGTTCGAACGGACCCACAAATATACTTGCACGTTATTTTGAAACGGCTAGTACAAACTGCAAGTGCGTTCGGAACGAACATTATGCGTTCGAACGCACTGGCAGTTTTCTGAAGGATTTCTATAGAGAGTATAAATAGAATCCTTCTAGGATTTCTCTCTTTCATCCCATCACTTTCAAACTTCAAAAACCAAAAGAGAGAAAACCTAAGCTTTGATTCTCCATATCCATTGATAGCTTGAGAAACCCTCTTTAGATCATTGATCTACTTTCCAAATCCTCCACTAATCGTATCCCACTCACGTGACCGATCACGTTGTAGCTCGATTAGTGAAAAATTGTAATAGGCTAGTGCAACAAAGTTTAAAGAGCCTAAGCTATAGATCGATAGAAAGCGTGTAAATCGATCTAGGCGACACCTTGTAATCGAGTGAGTTGGAATTCAATCGAAAGCCAAAAAGAGGCACAAGGCATTCCCGGAGACGTAGGTACTCGCAAATAATTGAGTCGGTCAATTAAGCGAGTAAAGGGTGAGTTAAAGCTACATAGCAACCACCTACCGAACTTCGTAAACAAACATCTTGTGTTCAAGTGATAGTACGGTATCATCTTTATCATCTTTATCATCTAAATTATTATTATTTCCGCAACGTAAATTAGGGTTACATCTAAAGTAAGTGTACGTTAGATTACCACATTTACCCCCCTTCTAGGTTAGAATTAACCAACAATTGGTATCAGAGCAAGGTACTAACTATCTCTTAGAATATTAGGGATAACTTGTACTTAACGATCAAAATGACCGAAACAAATCCAATAAATACCGTCCCCAAATCAAATATATCAAACTCTCAAGAGTTAGATGGAACCAATTGGAGCTCTTGGAAGAAATGCATGTTAAATGCATTCGCTCTCCAAGGGCTTGACAAGGTAGTGTTGCAAGGTTTTGTTTTAGTCCAAGGCGTTGACAATGCCGGTAATATAACCTACCCTGCTCAAACTAGAGAAGATAGAACTAATGACATATACGCTCAAAACCTAATACTCAACAATGTGATTAGTTCTATCGGATCTTTAGTGGATCACTGTGAAAACTAATGTGAAATGTGGCGTATGCTCAATGAGAGATACGAAGGTACATCTCAAATGAGGAGAACAAATATCATCGGACTCGAACAAGAATTCAACAATCTCCGAATGATTGAGGGAGAGTCCGTTGATAAAATTTGGGCAAAAATTAATGTACTAAAAACCCGATATGCCACCCAAAATGCACCTCTTACCGATGATAGAATTATTGCTAGATTACTTCAAGCTATGCCCCGTAGTTGGGAATCTTTGTGTGTAGCTTTAGGTACAGCGGTTGCATCTCAAGATCTTACGCCCGAAGAATTGGTAAGTCAATTCCGAAACTTCGAGATTCGACTCAAGCAACTCGATGAAGAATATGGAATCTCCACACCTACTCCTCAAGCCAAAGCCGTAGCTTTGCCCGCCGTGAACACTCGCAATGAGGACAATGAGATGGACGATCTAACCCTACGACTCCTTGAATGGCAAAGAGATGAAAAGTGATTCAACGACAATCAAAACCAAAAGGGGTTAAAGCTCCACTGCTTTTGGTGCAAGAAAATGGGACACATGATGGAGTCATGTTGGACGCTTCATCCTGAAAATTCCCAGTGGAATAAAAAGGATGATGACCACAAGGATCGGGAAAGGCGAGAACCTCGATACAAAAAACAATACGAGGACAAGGGCCGGGAAGATCGCCAAAAATACAAAGGTAAAGAATTCAAAAAGAAAAAGGCATACAAAGCAAATGTTGATTGTAGGTGGGGAGAAACGGACGGATGAAGCTCATCATCCGACTCGGATGGACCTTCAAATCGACTCACCGCAAACCTTGCACTCATGGTAAGGATCGACCCTTCACCGATGAACGCAGTGGAAGCGGCAATTCAATCTCTCCGAATTGAACGAGGTCTAACTGCAACACCTCGCATACCCATAGTCGTAAACATGGAATCTTCTACGTCCTCTCCAAACTCAACACATGACCAAAGTCATGAGGTACGTATCAACTCTATGACCTACGAAGAATCATTACATCGACCTAAATTTTCTCTCGCATTCAAATTAGAACTCGAGTCATGTGACGAGTTTCTAAGGGATGATGGGAACTCTCTACTAAATGAGGGTAAACTTGGGAGCTCAACACAAGCTCTCAAGGATAAGGTAGCTTCTCTTGAGTT
Organism: Luzula sylvatica; assembly: GCA_946800325.1. Lineage (NCBI taxonomy): Eukaryota > Viridiplantae > Streptophyta > Magnoliopsida > Poales > Juncaceae > Luzula > Luzula sylvatica. The sequence goes on along the minus strand of OX326960.1, from coordinate 66,621,071 downwards.
ATCTATCTTGGCATATAAATCTCAAATAAATGAATTTAAAGGTTTTTCAAAATGTGAGTGTCAAACCATTAAAGGTGAGATTTCTCATTTAAAAGTCGAAATTCAAAATTTTAAAGTTGAAAATGAGTCCTTGAAGAAGGCGTGTGCATATATTGCATCGAGTCCTCCTTCATTGGATGATATTTTGAAATCGTCATTCATGGGACAAAAACCAAAAGACAAATCCGGCTTAGGATACAAGAAAAATAACTTTAATAAACCAAACTTTTCAATATCTAAAAATCAAAAGTCCAAATGGGAGAACAATAAGGCAAGTAGTCATGGAAGTGCTTTCATGTACCATGATTACAACAAAGGTAAAAATGTGAAAAAGGAACAACCTAAACATGTTAATAAGAATTATAGGAACAATCATTTCACACAAAATTCACAACCTAGACGTACCAATTTGGGAAGAACCGATTGTTTGTTCAAACGGGGACCAAATGGTTATTTCTATGAAGTGACAAACTACACCGAGGCGTCATATCAAAAAGGGGCTCCCAAACATTACACCAACTCACATAAACAATTTCAACAAAATCGATTTAAACCAAACAAAGTTCAATCAAACCACTTTTGTCAAATGCCAAAATCGATAACTCCTAAAAGAAGTAACCTAAATCAACTCTCTAATCACTTTGTGAAGAGTTCCACAACCATAAATAAGCCCACCGTAGCATTTTGTAACTATTGTTGCAAAATTGGTCATGTCTCAACAAGTTGTGATCTTCGCAATCCAAAATTGACATCAAACGTCATGTGGATGCGCAAAGATCGTCACTCAATGGGTCCCTCTACCTCTCTCGGGATAGGACCCCCTAGGGCTTAAGCCCTAAAATGAGACACTATACTCCCTAGTATACCATACCTTAGGCCAAATAATTAGGGGGAGTATAGTAAGTAAGAATTCATATTAGTTTAATTTCAATTTATGGTTTAACTAATATGAATTTCTTATAGATGGGTTTAACTTCCAGAACAAAGTCATCAAAGTGGTGTCTAGATAGCGGTTGCTCTAGACACATGACTTGGGATCGAGACATGTTTAAATCTCTCGAACCGTTCAAGGGAGGAGACATCACTTTCGGAGGAAATCAAAAAGGTAAAATTGTTGGTATCGGTTCTATAGGTACCTCAAACTGAACCCTAGAGAATGTCTATCTTGTAATTGGACTTAAACATAATTTGATTAGCATAAGCCAATTGTGTGATGCCGGATATTGTGTTAAATTCGATCAAATCTCATGCTTGATTGATCAAATAAAAGACAATACCACGGTATGCAAAGGAACCCGACACGAAAACTTATACTACTTCGACATTGAATCATTCGTGCCGGGAATCCATTGTCTCACCGTATCGGAATCGGTATCTCGTTTATGGCATAGACGGTTAGGCCACATTTGTATGAAAACTATCTATAGGTTGTCAAACAAGCAATTGGTTAGAGGATTACCCTCTCATAAACTTGAATTAGAAGGGTTATGTGATGCGTGTGAAAAAGGTAAGCACACGATATCGTCTAGTTTCAAATCGAAGAACACTGTCACCACAATCCGACCTCTCCAACTTATCCACCTCGATCTCTGCGGACCACTAAGAGTCTCGAGCATGGGTATATTATTTACTCCATAAAAGTGAAACATGTGACAACTTCATTAAATGTTGCACTCTCGTTGAAAATGAAAAAAGCACCTCAATTGTCACCGTTCGAAGTGACAATGGAGGTGAATTTAGAAATGCAAAATTTGATGAATTTTGTCATACAAAGGGATATATACGCGAATTTTCCGCTCCTCGCACACCTCAACAAAATGGTGTGGTTGAACGTAAAAAATCGAACGTTAATTGAACTTGCTCGTACCATGCTAAATGAGCACCCTTCTCCAAAATATCTGTGGGCCGAAGCAGTTAACACCGCATGTCATGTGGCTAATCGGCTTAGCTTAAGACCTATTTTGAAGAAGACGCCATATGAGTTATGGTATGGGGGAAATCCAAACGTCTCATACATGAGAGTGTTCGGATGCAAATGCTTTATCTTGGACGAATTGAGTAATCGAGACAAACTCGATCCGAAGTCCATTGAAGGAGTATTTGTCGGTTACTCTAGTACAAGTAAAGCATACCGAGTTTATATACGATCTACACGAGTCGTATGTGAATCCGTTCATGTACATTTTTATGAAACTAACAAAGAAGCCGAGAAAGGTAGGTTAAATGTAGGTGAAGCTAAGGAAACAATCGCTAAATCACCAAGAGAACAAACCGAGCTTGAGTATCAACACATCGACATAACTCTTGATGAACCTCAAGGAGACAACAATTGTTGGTTAATTCTAACCTAGAGGGGGGGTAAATTCGGCAATCTAACTTATACTTAGTTTAGATTTAAACCTAATTTACGGTGCGGAATAAATAATAATTTGGATGATAAAGATGATACCGTACAAACACTTTGACACAAGATGTTTGTTTACGAAGTTCGGTAGGTGGTTGCTTTGTAGCTTTAACTCACCCTTTACTCGCTTAATTGACCGACTCAATTATTCGCAAGTACCTACGTCTCCGGGAATGCCTTGTGCCTCTTTTTGGCCTTCGATTGAATTCCAACTCAACTCGATTACAAGGATTTGCCTAGATCGATTTACACGCTTCTATCGATCTATAGCTTAGGCTCTTTACAATTTGTTGCACTAGCCTATTACACTTTTTCACTAATCGAGCTACAACGTGATCGGTCACGTGAGTGGGATACGATTAGTGGAGAATATTGAAAGTAGATCAACGATCTAAAGAGGTTTCTCAAGCTATCAATGGATATAGATAATCACAGCTTAGGGTTTCTCTCTTTTTAGGTTTGAAAGTTTGAAAATGAGGAAGTGAGAGAGAGAGACCCATGAAGGATTCTATTTATACTCTCTATAGAAATCCTTCAGAAAACTTGCAGTGCGTTCGAACGCATACAGTCCGTTCAGAACGCACTTGAAGTTTGCACTAGCCGTTTCAAAATAACGTGCAAGTACATCTTGGGTCCGTTCAAACGGACAATGTCCGTTCGTAACGGACTCAATTATACATAGCATTTTGCGTTCACAGGAACACGAGTCCGTTCAACGCACTGAAAAGTGGGTGAACGGATTCCAGGTTGTCCGTTCGAACGCACATGTGTGTTCGTTCGAACGCACATATCCCTGTGACATATTTCCGTTCACAGGAAAGATTGTCCGTTCAACGCACTCAGAAGGTGAGTGAGCGGATTCTAATTGTCCGTTCGAACGGACATGATTGTTCGTTCGAACGCACACATCCCTGTGACACGTTTGGTTCTAATCAAGCTTTACAGTTTTGATATTTAGCAAGTCCGTTCTGAACGGACTTTGAGTTCGTTCAGAACGCACTTCCTGCTTGACTGAACTCTTTGTTATTTTGAACATGATTTTACTTGAGTTCTACTAGGTTTGTACCTATGGTTTATTTGTGGCGTATCCCACTCACGGAAGGCTTCAACATCTTGAGTCTTGATGTATTCCAATGGCCTTCCTTGTGTTCTTCTTTTCTTGTTTATCTTGAGACTTCATGTCCTGATTCTTGATGTAATCCAATGAACTCCTCCTTCACAAGTCCTCCGTCATCTTCGTATCGTACCTATGTTATCCTGCACTTTTCTGGATGTATACATTAGTACTGACAGTGTTTTGAAATAATCAAACTACCAGGAAATTTGAACCAACAAACTCCCCCTTTTGATTAATTTCAAAACACTGTCGGTTCGGAGAGTTTCATCATTTAGTTGAGAACTTTCCGTACGATCGTTTCTCCCCCATTTTGAAAGAGATCAAAAGGGCCAAGGAGACTTCAACAACGGAAGGCTCCCCCTAAATGCGAGCTCCCCCTCAAAGAATGAATTGATGAATGTATGAGCTCGTAAATATGATCAAATTCTTTTGTTTTGGAATGATGACAATCTTTTCAAAATTTAGCAGATTTTTAAGAAAATATAACCGTTTTTGTGTGTGCGTTCTGAACGGAAAAAGTGGTGCGTTCGAACGCACTTGCATCTGGACTGATAGGTTATAAAAATAAATATTAAAAACCAAAATAGATGCAACAGTTTAAACTGACACTAAATCAAATCTACTCAGTTCAAGGCATGACACATGCCGATACAAACACACACACAACAATAAACAAGTCAAATTGTTCACAAACAAGAATCATGACATAACACACACAACACATTTAAACTTTTAACATCTCCGGCGATCACATCTCATTGGGGCCGGTGTAAGGGTTCTGTTCGGGTTGGGCGCTCGGATCAGTTGCGAAGAAGGCGTCGGTATTGAATTGTCCCGAGTTGGAGTCCGACGGATGCTCGGTGGTCTGATGAGGAGAGGTACGCGGGACTCGGTCTTGGGGTGCCGTGTACGGCCCGAAGCGATTTCCAAGGTGAACATAGAGATCGGAAAATTGACGACCCACATTCTCGATCATCCTGGTCTCGGAAGCATGCAGGTCCTCACGAAATGCGTCTCGCATTATTCGTCCATGTTTTTCAACCCGCTCATCCATCTCCTCGAATAACGCCTTCATATAAGCAAACCTCCTTTCGTCGTGTTCTGAAGGGGCGTTCGAGCTTTCTGCACGCTCCTTCTTCTTACGTTTTCTATCCGGGGCTTCACCGCTTAGGTCAGTATCGGCGGGGTCGGCGTTTTCCTCTTCCTCGGTTTGGGTGTCACCCTCCAGCCACCGAGTAGGATTGCGAGGAAGGTGGAATGCTTCCGCATCTTTGGAGGGACTGATAACCCAGCCATGTACATTCGATGAATACCGATATCCAAGACGTTGGAGGTTTGCTTTAGATGCGAGATTTGTTGGCTGTTCCGATCGGAAGTCCCAATCGTTCTCCGGGATTGAAACTCCTTGGAGTTCCAACATCCGGGCAATCAACGTTCCGTAAGGTAACGAGGCATTTCTTTGGCTCAGGACGCTTTCCATATGACTTAGTATGAGATAAGGCACATGGACGGGTAGTTCATCATTGTACCACATACGATACAATAGCATAATATTTCTATTTTCTAAATTTGCCTTCAATTTTGCGACAGGAGTAAGAATATTATTACCGATTTCCCAAACGAATCTCTCAGGAGCTGCCAAGTGCGATGCCGATTCTTGTGACTGGTATCGATTTGTAACCACCTTCTTCATTGGTTCGATAATGGCGGCTTCGAGTCTTCCCTTGCGTGCGTTGTAGATCTTCTCTCCATCATCCTTGAGACCCAACAACTCGCACAGATTTTCAACCGAGATCTCAACTTGTTCACCGAGGATATAGGAGGTTATCTTCTCTAGAGCATGGTTGAATACGGCGTTGGCATAGAACAATCGAGTGATGACTTCGTAGAACGGCTCTTTAAGACACGCAAGATTTGCGAATCCCCATCTTCTCTCGATTGCCTCGATCTTGTCGAAAAGATGAGGAATATTTGGTGGAAACTCGTAGTAGTAGCATTTCGCGATGGATTTCCTTGCCACCACGTCGTTGAAGAGAGTTCCGGCCTCCGGATTTCGAAAGAGATGTTCATTGTTTATATTTTTGAAATCGTAGTCTGCTTTCAAGATTTCTTGCCTCCTAGGCTTCTTAGCCGCCTTCTTCTGTGGAGGTGGAGCTCTTGACCTTGGTTGAGTGTTGGAGCTCTCCCCTTCCTTCTTCTTTCCCTTCGAATCCCCCCTAGCAAGCAAGATCTTAGCTGCATTCATGGTGATGATTCTTTATGGAGAAGGAGAGTAGGGATTTTGGTGAGAGATAGAGTTAGAAAATAGGTTTTTAGGAAGAGAATGAAGAAGAGATTGAGTTAAGATGAGATCGTGTCCCTTCAAGTCTTTTCGTACGAAGATCTGAACCATCGTGTCCATTGATTAAGGTCGGTTGCATGCTGATGGGCAGACAATACGATAAGTCCGTTCGAACGGACTAATAAGTGCGTTGGAATGCACTCATGTCTGAGAAAAGGCGCTATTTTGGGATTTTAAGTTGTATCTGGGAAGTTGTTAAGTCCGTTCTAACGGACTCCTATGTGAGTTCGAACGCACACACAACTGAGAAGAGGCGCCAGAATATGAAACGGCGCGAGTGTAAGGGTTTGAAGTAGGTTCGCTGAATGAGGCATGTGCGTTCGAACGCATTAGTTTGTTCGTTTGAACGCACTGAACACTGTTGATACTAAGAGTCGGCGCCAAAGTATGATCCGGCGCCATAATCCTATAATTCATTTTTCCGTTCGGAACGCATTCAGTTGTACGTTCGAACGCACTTAATCCTGGTAGGAAAATTTGATGGCGCCATAATTTAACAGTGACTTTGGATCTTATAGTTCAGTTGTTCGTTCCGAACGCACCTGTTTTTCGTTCGAACGGACTGGTTCCTGAGATGTGATCACTGGACTGAAATCGTGATTTATTTACAGAGACAAGTGTTCTAATGTATTCCTCTATTAACACATGTGATGTAGCTACATGAGACTCGACTAACTCGGCTAGAATTTAATTAAGCCTATTTCTTATACTCCCCTTACATATTTGGCTTAGGGTGTGGAATACTAAGGAGTATAGTGTTTCAAGTTAGGGCTTAAGCCCTAGGAGGTCCTATACCGAGAGACGTAGAGGGACCCATCGAGTGACGATCTTTACGCATCCATATTGAGTTTGACGTTAATTTTGGATTGCGAAGATCACAACCGTTTGAGATATGACCAATTTTGCAACAATAGTTACACAATGCTACGGTGGGCTTATTTGTGGATATGGAACTTTTCACAAAATAATTAGAGAGATGATTTGGTTTACTTTTCTGAGAAGTTATCGATTTTGGCATATGATGAATGTTGTTGGATTGAAATTTGCTTGGTTTAAGTCGATTTTGTTGAAATTGTTTTTGTGTGTTTGTGTAATGTTTGGGAGACCCTTTTTGATATGAAGCGTCGGTGTAGTTGGTCACTTCGTAGAAATACCCATTTGGTCCCCTTTTGAATAAACAATCGGTTCTTCCCAAATTGTTATGTCTAGGTGGTGAATTTTGTGTGAAATGATTGTTCCTATAATTATGATTAACACGTTTAGCTTGTTCTGTTTTCACATTTTTACCTTTGTTGTAGTCACGATACATGAAAGCATTTCCGTGACTATCCATTTTATTGTTCTCCCATTTGGATTTTTGATTTTTAGATATGGAAAAATCGGGTTTATTACCGTTATTTTTCTTGTATCCTAAACCGGATTTGTCATTGGGCTTTTGTCCCATTAATGACGATTTCAAGATATCATCCAATGAAGGAGGACTTGATGCACTGGTGGCACAAGCCTTCTTCAAAGACTCATTTTCAACTTTACAATTTTGAAGTTCGACTTTTAAATGAGACATCTAACCTTTAAGGGTTTGACACTCACATTTTGAAAACCATTTAAATTCTTTTAGTTGAGATTTATATGCCAAAATAGATAGTTCGAGAGAAGCTACCTTATCCTTGAGAGTTTGTGTTGAGCTCTCAAGTTTACTCTCTATTTGTTGAAAGTTTCCTTCATCTTTTAGAAACTCGTCACACAACTCGAGTTCTAATTTGAATGCAGGAGAAAACTCAGGATGATGTAATGATTCTACGTTAGTTATAGAGTTAATACGTACCTCATGACCTTGGTCATGTGTTGAGCTTGGAGTAGATGGTTCTTCGTCTATACGTGTGGGAGTGCGAGGTGTAGTGGTTAACCCTCGTTCAATTCGAAGAGATCTGATTGCCGCTTCCACTGCGCTCATTTGTGGAGAATCGATCCTTACCATAAGTGCAAGGTTTGCGGGGTGTTGGTTTGATGGACCATCCGATTCAGATGATGTGCTTGATCCATCCGTTTCTCCCCACCTGGAATTTACATGAGCTTTATATGCCTTTTTCTTTTTATGATCTTTACCTTTGTATTTGTGGCGATCATCTCGGCCCTTGTCCTCATATCTTCTTTCATATCGAGGTTCTCGTCTATCTCGATCCTTGTGATCGTCATCCTTTTTATTCCACCGAGAATTTTCAGGATGGAGCGTCCAACACGACTCCATCATATGTCCAAACTTCTTACACCAAAAGCAATGAGGTTTCAGTCCCTTTTGTTTTCGATTCTCATTAAATCGCTTTTCATCCCTTTGCCATTCTAGGAGTCGCAAAGTGAGGTCGTCCATCTCATTGTCCTCGTTGCTTGCATTCACGGCGGGCAAGGCTATGGCTTTAGATCGAGGAGTTGTCGTGAAGATTCCTTGTTCTTCATCGAGTTGCTTGAGTCGAATCTCGAAGTTCCGGAATTGACTTACCAATTCTTCGGGAGTGAGATCTTGTGATGCGACCGCCGTACCTAAAGCTATACGTAAAGATTCCCAACTCCGGGGCATGGCTTGAAGTAATCTAGCAATAATTCTATCATCGGTAAGAGGTGCATGTTGGGTGGCATATCGGGTTTTTAATACATTGATTTTTGCCCATATTTTATCAACGGACTCTCCCTCAATCATTCGGAGATTGTTGAATTCTTGTTCAAGTCCGATGATATTAGTTCTTCTCATTTGAGATGTACCCTCGTATCTCTCATTGAGCATACGCCACATTTCAAATGAGTTTTCACAATGATCAACTAGCGATCCGATAGAACTAATTACGTTGTTTAGTATTAAGTTTTGAGCGTAAATGTCATTAGTTCTATCTTCCCTAGTTTGATCGGGGTAGGTTACATTTCCGTCCGTGTCAACCTCTTGGGCCAAGACAAAGCCTTGTAACACTACCTTGTCAAGTCCTTGGAGAGCGAATGCATTTAGCATGCATTTCTTCCAAGAACTCCAATTGATTCCATCTAATTCACGTGAGTTTGATATATTTGATTTGGGTACGGTGTTTATCGGATTTATCGATGAGTTTCGTACAATAGGATTAATTTCGGTCATTTGATCGTTAAGTACAAGTTATCCCTAATACTCAAAGAGATGGTTAGTACCTTGCTCTGATACCAATTGTTGGTTAATTCTAACCTAGAGGGGGGGTAAATTCGGCAATCTAACTTATACTTAGTTTAGATTTAAACCTAATTTACGGTGCGGAATAAATAATAATTTGGATGATAAAGATGATACCGTACAAACACTTTGACACAAGATGTTTGTTTACGAAGTTCGGTAGGTGGTTGCTTTGTAGCTTTAACTCACCCTTTACTCGCTTAATTGACCGACTCAATTATTCGCGAGTACCTACGTCTCCGGGAATGCCTTGTGCCTCTTTTTGGCCTTCGATTGAATTCCAACTCAACTCGATTACAAGGATTTGCCTAGATCGATTTACACGCTTCTATCGATCTATAGCTTAGGCTCTTTACAATTTGTTGCACTAGCCTATTACACTTTTTCACTAATCGAGCTACAACATGATCGGTCACGTGAGTGGGATACGATTAGTGGAGAATATCGAAAGTAGATCAACGATCTAAAGAGGTTTCTCAAGCTATCAATGGATATAGATAATCACAGCTTAGGGTTTCTCTCTTTTTAGGTTTGAAAGTTTGAAAATGAGGAAGTGAGAGAGAGAGACCCATGAAGGATTCTATTTATACTCTCTATAGAAATCCTTCAGAAAACTTGCAGTGCGTTCGAACGCATACAGTCCGTTCAGAACGCACTTGAAGTTTGCACTAGCCGTTTCAAAATAACGTGCAAGTACATCTTGGGTCCGTTCTAACGGACAATGTCCGTTCGTAACGGACTCAATTATACATAGCATTTTGCGTTCACAGGAACACGAGTCCGTTCAACGCACTGAAAAGTGGGTGAACGGATTCCAGGTTGTCCGTTCGAACGCACATGTGTGTTCGTTCGAACGCACATATCCCTGTGACATATTTCCGTTCACAGGAAAGATTGTCCGTTCAACGCACTCAGAAGGTGAGTGAGCGGATTCTAATTGTCCGTTCGAACGGACATGATTGTTCGTTCGAACGCACACATCCCTGTGACACGTTTGGTTCTAATCAAGCTTTACAGTTTTGATATTTAGCAAGTCCGTTCTGAACGGACTTTGAGTTCGTTCAGAACGCACTTCCTGCTTGACTGAACTCTTTGTTATTTTGAACATGATTTTACTTGAGTTCTACTAGGTTTGTACCTATGGTTTATTTGTGGCGTATCCCACTCACGGAAGGCTTCAACATCTTGAGTCTTGATGTATTCCAATGGCCTTCCTTGTGTTCTTCTTTTCTTGTTTATCTTGAGACTTCATGTCCTGATTCTTGATGTAATCCAATGAACTCCTCCTTCACAAGTCCTCCTTCATCTTCGTATCGTACCTATGTTATCCTGCACTTTTCTGGATGTATACATTAGTACTGACAGTGTTTTGAAATAATCAAACTACCAGGAAATTTGAACCAACAACAATGATCCACAAGAAGAGGAAGAAGAGCAGGAAGAAGAAGAGATCGAAACTCCCTACCAAATCCCCGAGGTTCTTCGAGAAGTAGCAAACCATCCTCTCACCAACGTTGTTGGAAATCCCCGAGATGGTGTACAAACTCGGTCTCGTATCCACAACTATGTCGCTCATTGCGCATATCTCTCTCACACCGAGCCAAAATCATTCAAGGAAGCCAATCGAGATGTTGAAGCCTTCCGTGAGTGGGATGCGCCACAAATAAACCATAGGTAGAAACCTAGTAGATCTCAAGTAAAATCATGTTCAAAATAACAAAAAGTTCAATCAAGCATGAAGTACGTTCTGAACGAACTTAAAGTCCGTTCAGAACGAACTTGCCACATATCAAAATACTATATCTTGATAAGAACCAAAACTGTCACAGGATTGTGTGCGTTCGAACGAACAAACATGTCCGTTTGAACGGACATGTAGAATCCGTTCACCAACCAGTTAAGTGCGTTGAACGGACAATCCCTTTTGTGAACACAAAATGCAATGTATAATTGAGTCCGTTATGAACGGACTTTATCCGTTCGAACGGACCCACAAATATACTTGCACGTTATTTTGAAACGGCTAGTACAAACTGCAAGTGCGTTCGGAACGAACATTGTGCGTTTGAACGCACTGGCAGTTTTCTGAAGGATTTCTATAGAGAGTATAAATAGAATCCTTCTAGGGTTTCTCTCTTTCATCCCTTCACTTTCAAACTTCAAAAACCAAAAGAGAGAAAACATAAGCTTTGATTCTCCATATCCATTGATAGCTTGAGAAACCCTCTTTAGATCATTGATCTACTTTCTAAATCCTCCACTAATCGTATCCCACTCACGTGACCGATCACGTTGTAGCTCGATTAGTGAAAAATTGTAATAGGCTAGTGCAACAAAGTGTAAAGAGCCTAAGCTATAGATCGATAGAAAGCGTGTAAATCGATCTAGGCGACACCTTGTAATCGAGTGAGTTGGAATTCAATCGAAAGCCAAAAAGAGGCACAAGGCATTCCACGGGGACGTAGGTACTCGCAAATAATTGAGTCGGTCAATTAAGCGAGTAAAGGGTGAGTTAAAGCTACATAGCAACCACCTACCGAACTTCGTAAACAAACATCTTGTGTTCAAGTGTTAGTACGGTATCATCTTTATCATCTTTATCATCTAAATTATTATTATTTCCGCAACGTAAATTAGGGTTACATCTAAAGTAAGTGTACGTTAGATTACCACATTTACCCCCCTTCTAGGTTAGAATTAACCAACAAATAAGATTATGCAAATCAGGCAGAAATTACATGGTCCGTCATGACGCACCATATGGTGCGTCATGACGCACAGTAGAGTAATTCTGTGGAAAGCCAATCTATGAGTATACCGTCACGACGCACCATATTGTGCGTCCTGACGGTGGTGCGTCATGACGCACAAAGTGTCCGTCATGACGGAGCACTAGTATAACGGCTATATCCAAGTAAATGTGACTTGTGCGTCATGACGCACCATATCGTGCGTCATGACGCACAGTGATCCGAATTCTGGATGAGCAGTTTTAGATACTCATTAGTACACCATTAACTCTCAAATTAATATAAGATCTGTGGATTCTTCTTCTTCCTCTCTCTGGCTGCCAGACCTAATTCTAGTAGAGAATAGAGAGAACTTGTGAGACAAGTTAGTGGAGAATAGAGATTAGATTTAAGCAAGTTTGCGGGAATTTTAGGGGAATTCGCCGCAACAGAAACACGCGAGCTCGAGATGGATACGAGTAGAGAAATCTCGCTTGAGATTTTCTGTTGTGATCAGTCAAGAGCAAGGTCGAGCAAGTTCGGAGACAAACCGGATAAAATCCGGTTGTATACGACAAATCGGAGCTTCGGATTAGGTGTCGAATCGCGCGGGCGTGGGACGCGTGTGTTACCGAGATCGAAGCAAGGACAGCAACTACGCAAGAACAACCCTTCACCGTGATCAATTTCACGTGGTATGGTTCTTTATATATAAGAGTTATATATTCGTAGTTACATTTTTAGGATTCGTACGTTCGGGTCGTTGACGTGGTCCTCGGGATCGGGTCGGACCGGGCCTCTCAATCCGCTGCGCGGGGCTCGGTAGTGACGCCGATACCCAACAGTGGTATCAGAGCGATCGTCACGATTCGATCATCGAATCGATTTCGAATAAGTGTTATTCGGAATTTCATGTAGAATTTTAGGACATAATCGTGTAGTTATGAAATTAGGACCATATAAATCTTACTAGTATTTGATCATGAGATGATCAAAAGAATCTAGAAGTAATCATGAATTGTTCATGATTAATCGTTTTTTGAAACGATTAAAATCTGTTAAAATTACAAAATAAAACTGAAATTCAGGTTTAGTGCGTCATGACGCACGATATGTTGCGTCGTGACGCACAAGTGTATCGGGAAATCCAAGAGTTGGATCTGAGGCGTTACACTCTGTCCTTCGTGACGCACAAAAGTTGTGCGTCATGACGCACTGTGTAAATAGATACCGTCGTGACGGACCGTTTTGTGCGTCATGACGGTTGAAGCCCAAAAAGTTTCTGGAAAATCTGGACAAAATGGTTTTGCACAGTCCGTCGTGACGCACCGTCTGGCGTCGTGACGGAAGAACACAGTCCGTCGTGACGGTATAACCAACCGTCATGACGGAGGAACCTGAAATAGTTTCTGTAGTGGACAACAAAATTGTTTTGTATGGTCCGTTGTGACGCACCGTGTGGCGTCGTGACGGACTTGTGAAGTCCGTCATGACGCACATTATGTTGCGTCATGACGGAAGTCAAGGGAAGTCCATTTCAACACGGTGCGTCATGACGGACGTTATGTTGCGTCATGACGCACAGTGTAATTTTTTCTGATTTATTTAAATATGGTTCTAATCAATATTAATTATGTTCATTCATCATGATATACTTGCTTATTGATATAATTAGATTATATCACATAAATCCCTGCATAATACTTAAGTCATGAAATGCCTTCCATGTTCACAACCTCCGAGGTTGGTCATCACACCTTGCACGGTTTCAGGCCAAAGTCGGGCGTGCATTGTTGTATGTATCAACGTGAGAGGCAAGCGTTAATTGGGGACAAATGCGGGTTCAGGCCAAAGTCGGGCGCATTTGTAGTTCAATTGAACGATATGTGATCATGGTTGTGACTTAACCGTCCAAGCCAATCCGATTGGGGTTCGGGGCATAGTTAGGATGCACAAACGGAATTTAAATCATATATGATATGATTCGATACCGAAATTCTATAAAAGATCAAGAATCGCATTGGATGCGATTGGATTTATCCTACATAAATAATGAGATCCCATTTGTCGGCCAAAGTCACTTGTGGGAGGATCATGAAATATGGGTCTTGAAGTGTTATTGGATTTAGAATCCCGAATCAATATTAGGGTTATTGATTTGATAAAAGTAACATATTTCATATCATCATATAAGCGTATAGCATAAGTTCGCACATATTAGTATCAATCTTATTTTAAAGTATTTTTCGTTGTAGCAATCATGACATCAAGCAACACCAACTCAATGTCGATTAGATCGGTATTGGAAAGGGAGAAGCTAGTCGGAAAGAACTATCTTGACTGGCACCGCAACCTAAGAATTGTTCTTAGGCAAGAGTGCAAGAGTCACGTGTTGGACACAAAGATGGTGACTCCCGATGATAAGGCTTCGCCCGAAGAAAAGGCGGCATTTGACAAACTTAAGAAGGAGTCAAATGACGTGACGTGCCTCATGTTGGCATGTATGGACGCGAATTTGCAGAAGCAATTCGAGGATTCGGATGCGTACGAGATTAACGCGACGCTCAAGGAAATGTTCCAAGAGCAAGAACGGATTGAAAGGTTCAATACGTTGAAGGAGTTGGTTAACTGTAAGATGCCTAACGGATCTTCGGTTAGCACTCACGTGTTAAAGGTACAATCATTGATTGATCGTCTCGAGAAATTGGGAGAAAAGGTGTCACCAATAATGCAACAAGATTTGATCTTGTGTGCATTGCCACCGATTTTCTCGACTTTCGTGACGAACTATCACATGCATTCGATGAACAAGACGATTCCCGAGCTCCATGGGATGCTCAAGAATTTTGAGTCGGAGATGCTTAAGGCATCGGGGGAACTGATGTGAGGCAAATGGAACACGTTTTACGAGTCTTATTTAGGGATTTTAGCCCTTGTGAAGTTATATTCTATGCTTTTATGATACATATTTCAAACATCATGAATATTTCTACACTAATGTGTTCTTTGCCCATTTCCAGCATATAGAGGAATAATTTGGGAATTTGGTCAGCACCATTGCCTCCGGCATGCTGAAGACAGTCAAAACGATATATCACATCGATATATTCGGTGAAGGATCGAGGCGGGAAAGGCAAAAACAAAAGAAGAAGATCACCAAACTGCTGCAACGCACAGGGCCTGGCCGCAGAGGCAAAATTCACAGCCCACGCAGGCAAAATTCACAGCCCACGCCTAGCCCCAGCTCTCAGCCCATGCACAAGCCCCAACCAGCTAATTTGTTGCCTTCTTTAGATTGATTTGTGGCCTCCTTTAGATTGATTTGTTGCCTTCTTAGTTGATTTGTTACTCCCCAAAACCTTCCATTTCTCCCTCATCCAGCCCCAAAACCTTCCATATCTCCCTCAACCAATCAGAAGACACCATGAAGCCTATAAATAAGACCCTAAGGCCAAGGGCAAATCATATCTCCCCCCCCCCCCCTTTGGGGGCAAGCTCTCTACCATCTCTCTCCACAAACTCTTCCAAGAAACAAACAAGATTCAATCAAGAACCGTCAAATTCAAGACCAACTCTTTGGTAGAGGCGTTCTCGCCCTAGGGTTGTACGTGAAGAAATTGGAGTTAAGGCGTTCTTGCTCCATCTCGACACAAGGAAAGGATCGGTCATTCGTGCGGAAGGCGTTCTTCGACGAATTGAAGAGGATCCGCGTGAGAAGAAACGGAGACTCGAGTTGGCGTTCAACCGGATCGACGGGAAGGCATCGACACAAGTCACTAGGCGTTCTAGGGCTTGATTAGGTGGTTTCTTTCTTTTATTTCAGTTTTTGGTTGTGATTCTTTTAATAAATTCTTGTGTTGATTAATAAACTTGAGAATTTTAGTTGTTAATTCGATTTTCTTATTTAAATTACTGCCTTGATTGCCCTTGAATCTTGTTTTTAAAAACCTTCTAAACTTGTCAATTTTCACGATCCCCTTCCAAATCTGCTCAAAACCAATTCCTTCATTGCGTAGATCTTGATTTCTAGTTTCGGGAACTTTTTGAATCGTTGAATTTCATGAAATATTTGAATTGATATGAATTTTTGAAAACTGTCACTTAAACTGAAAACCTGCTGTTTCCAGAGATTGTTTTTTAGAGACCTGATTGTAATTCGTTAATAACTTTTTATTCCTTTGTCCAAATTGTTTGAAATTTTAGGATAAGTTTGATAATATTCAGACCTATCTCTAGACAAATTTTCATTAATTTTTGAATCTTAGAAATAATTATTTTAATGATCTGAAGTTTAATCATATTTTGACGCAATAGCTCCCTGTGGAACGAATCCTTACATACTTAGTCTATACAATCTTTAGTATTCACATGTTTCTTGTTTGATTTACGGTGTTTTTATTCAACGATATAACCTAAGTGTTAGCCAAAAACCCGTTATCAGGAACCCAAAGCAAGAGTTGCTAGGGATGTCCTCATGATTCAAGGAGGGATTCGTAAGAAACAAAAGTCCAAGGGCGGTGCGGGCAAGTCGTTGTCCAAACCAAAAGACTAAAGGAAAGGAGAAATCCGAGGATGTCACCTGCTTCCATTGCAAAAAGAGTGGGCATTGGAAGAGAAATTGCAAGATTTACCTCGAGGAGGTGAAGAAAAGCAAGGGGGAAGCTTTGGAAGCCGGAACCGCAGGTATGACTATTATAGATGTTAATATTTCAATTTTGGACAATTGGGTATTGGATACCGGTTGTGGAACTCATATTTGTCGAAATATGCAGGTTCTTCAAAATAGAAAGAAGTTGACAAGAGGTGAAGTGGATCTTCGAGTAGGAAATGGAGCAAAAGTTGCTGCGTTGGCCGTCGAAGATGTTTATCTTACTTTACCGAGTGGATTTATTTTAGAACTTAATAATTGTTATTTTGTTCCAAGTTTGTGTAAGAACATTATTAGTGTGTCTAGACTTGCTAATGATGGTTATGAATTTATTATTAAGAATAATGAATTTTCTATTTGTAAGGATAATTTATTCTATGGAAATGTTCAATTAGAAAATGGTCTTTACATTTTAGATATGAATTACACAAATGATAAATCAATCTATAATATAAACACGAATCGGATTAAACCTAAAGTTGAGAGTAAGACCTATTTTTGGCATTGTCGACTTGGCCACATAAACGAGAAACGCATCTCAAAACTCCATAAGGATGAACTTTTGGACTCATTTGAATTTGATTCATATGGACAATGCGAATCTTGTTTACTTGGCAAGATGACAAAAGCACCATTCTCAAAAGTTGGAGAAAGGTCCAAGGAACTATTGGAATTTATACATTCAGATGTATGTGGTCCAATGAGTACCGAGGCAAGAGGAGGTTATCGATACTTCATAACGTTTACGGATGATTTGAGTAGATATGGGTATATCTATTTGATGCGTAACAAATCTGAATCTTTTGAAAAGTTCAAAGAATTTCAGAATGAGGTTCAAAATCAACTTGGCAAGACAATCAAAGCACTTCGATCAGATCGAGGAGGCGAGTATTTGAGCTACGAGTTTGAAGATCATCTTAAAGATTGTGGAATCGTTTCACAATTGACTCCACCTGGAACGCCTCAATGGAATGGCGTGTCCGAGAGGAGGAATCGAACCTTATTGAATATGGTTCGATCGATGATGAGTCAAACTAGTCTCCCAAAATCGTTTTGGGGATATGCCCTTGAGACAGCGGCTTTTCTGATAAACCGCTTACCTTCTAAATCGGTTCAAAAGACACCATATGAGATATGGACCGGACAACCTCCGGTGTTATCTTTTATCAGAATTTGGGGATGCGATGTTTACGTTCGGAAAATGTTTTCGGATAAACTCGAACCCAAATCTGAAAAATGTTTATTTGTAGGATATCCTAAGGAAACTAAAGGATATTATTTCTACAATCCCGAGGAAAACAAGGTTTTTGTAGCTCGAAGAGGTACCTTCTTGGAGGAGGACTTTATATCTCAACGAGCTAGTGGGAGTAAAATAGATCTCGAAGAGGTTCGAGATTCAGAAATAAACATGGAACGTTGACCCGAATCCGTCAATAGTTGAGGATGTCGAGCCAATAGCACAAGGTGCTCCTCGTAGGTCTAGTAGGACACGGCTGGAACCAGTACGATATGGATTTATCATAACTGATGAAGGCAACGTCGAACTCATAGATGATGAGCCGACAACCTACAAAGATGCTATGTCGAGCGAAGATTCCGACAAATGGCATGATGCCATGAAGTCCGAGATCAAATCCATGTACGATAATCAAGTTTGGAACTTGATTGATCCACCACCCTTGGTTAAACCAGTTAGGTGTAAGTGGGTTTTCAAGAAGAAAACCGACATGGATGGGAAAGTGCATACTTATAAAGCACGGTTAGTTGCGAAAGGTTTCAAGCAAATTCATGGTGTAGACTATGATGAAACGTTTTCGCCGGTAGCCATGCTTAAGTCTATAAGGATTATCCTTGCCATAGCTGCATATTATGACTATGAGATATGGCAAATGGATGTTAAAACCGCTTTCCTTAACGGAAACTTATCGGAGGATGTGTACATCACACAACCCGAAGGTTTTATCGATCCAAAGAATCCTAAGAAAGTATGCAAGCTTCAAAGGTCCATTTATGGGCTGAAACAAGCTTCTCGGAGTTGGAATATTCGTTTTGATGAAGTCATAAGTGAGTATGATTTTATCAAAAACGAAGAAGAACCTTGTGTATATAAGAAGGTTAGTGGGAACCGTGTAGTATTTCTTGTTCTTTATGTGGACGATATATTAATCATAGGAAACGACATTCCGATGTTATCGGATGTTAAGAAGTATTTGAATACTCGTTTCGCTATGAAAGATTTAGGAGATGCCGCCTATATTTTAGGCGTGAGGACCTATAGAGATAGATCCAAGAGACTCCTCGGCCTAAGTCAGAGTACGTACATCGACAAGGTGCTGAAAAGATTTTTCATGCAAAACTCTAAGAAAGGGTTTCTTCCCATGTCGAGTGGTATAAATTTTCGAAAGCTCAATGTCCAACATCGAGCGAAGAGAAAAGTAACATGGATAAGGTTTCATATGCTTCGGCAGTTGGATCTATCATGTATGCCATGATATGTACGAGACCTGACGTATCGTATGCATTAAGCGTCCTATCACGTTACCAATCGAATCCAGGAGATCCGCATTGGCAAGCCGTGAAAACTATCCTTAAGTACTTACGAAGAACTAAGGATCAGTTTTTAGTATATGGTGGCGAGGATAATGGATTGGTTGTAACTGGTTACACCGATGCCAGTTTCCAAACATGTACCGATGATTTTCGATCACAAAGCGGGTACGTGTTTTGCTTGAACGGTGGCGCGGTTATATGGAAGAGTTCCAAACAACCGACAGTTGTTGACTCTACGACGGAAGCAGAATACATCGCGGCTTCGGAAGCCGCAAAGGAGGCGGTTTGGGTCAAGAAGTTCGTGACCGAACTCGGAGTAGTGCCAAGTATCTCGGAACCCGTGGCTGTGTATTGCGACAATACGGGAGCAATAGCACAGGCCAAGGAACCGAGATCGCATCATCGCTCCAAACACATCCTGCGTAAATTCCACTTGATTCGTGAGATTTTACAAAGGCAGGATGTTGTGATTTTGAAGATTGATACTGACGAGAATGTAGCGGATCCGTTTACGAAGCCACTTCCAGTTGCGAAACATGATCGTCATGCTAGTACTATAGGTTTGAGATACCTAGAGGAGGAAGTTGGTTTGTAGTTATCTAAAACAATAGTTGTTATGATGAGTTATTTGTTGTAAACGATGTATCACCCAAGACTTATGTTATATTAATGCACTTTCAAAAATTTTATATTTCATTTGCATTTATCTTATATGAAAACTTGTGCGAGGTTGTGTAATTTGATTACACGAACCTTGATTTATGACTTGTGTGAGCGTCTACGTGATACGTGATCATGTTAAGTAAAACCGTCACATTTCAAAAGTTATATTTCAAAAACGTCCCTAGTCATGATTAGGATACTTATGTGATAAGTATATCTATTATAAGATAATAGACTAACATGTACACTAGCATATTCGCCGAGGTGATGATTATGTTTTGCTAATCATAGGACAAAGAGTTTGTCAAATCGGGAATATGGATATGCATTAGGTTATGCATATTGTGACTTGACCAAAAGTGCGATACCATGACATGGTTTAGTCATTGTAGATGGAATCGTAATGAATGGGGTCTTAGTTCTTCACACTTGAGATGATCATGGATCATTTTTCGTACGTAACATGATGCTTAGATATAATCTTCCACTATCTGTAACAGGATGGTCATGGGATTATGATCGGGTGTTATCTGAAACACGGAATTTGATGTGAATCATCAAGATAGAAATTGTTCCTTTCGAGAGAAAGAGATATCCCTTAGGCCTATCGATGAATTGATCAGCGAAATCTCTGGCCAGAGTCAATGATATTAATTGTTAATATCGATTGTATTTGTTGATTCAATTCGGTATCGAAACAATAAGTTTAGTCAATCAAATTATAAGGATGATTATCACCATGCCTTTTGATTGACGGATATCGAGAACAAGAGAACTAAACACCACCGTTCAAGATGGGTATAAATGATCACAATCCTTTTTCGTTTTCAATGTGGGAAAACTATGATGGATTTCTTCCTAGATCCCTCTCATTAGCCTGGGAACTTAGGCATAAGTTCACTACCATTGCTTGATACGAACCTACGCGGTCACACATAGAGCTGTCTTATTTCGGGCTTAATTTCAATCTCTAAGGTTATGTGTACATGAAATGTACACTAGTACTTTCTTTAGTTGGATCTTCAACTGAGTGGGAGACTGAAGGAAATACAGTTACAGATCAACTAGTAGATTGTACAAATGAGTGTAGATGAACATACGTGTTCGTCGGAACGATTGGATGCATAATAAGATTATGCAAATCTGGCAGAAATTACA
Organism: Luzula sylvatica; assembly: GCA_946800325.1. NCBI lineage: Eukaryota > Viridiplantae > Streptophyta > Magnoliopsida > Poales > Juncaceae > Luzula > Luzula sylvatica. The sequence continues at coordinate 66,600,232 of OX326960.1, read as the reverse complement.
TGGTCCGTCATGACGCACCATATGGTGCGTCATGACGCACAGTAGAGTAATTCTGTGGAAAGCCAATCTATGAGTATACCGTCACGACGCACCATATGGTGCGTCGTCATGACGCACCATATCGTGCGTCATGACGCACAGTGATCCGAATTCTGGATTAGCAGTTTTAGATACTCATTAATACACCATTAACTCTCAGATTAACATAAGATATGTGGATTCTTCTTCTTCCTCTCTCTGGCTGCTAGACCTAATTCTAGTAGAGAATAGAGAGAACTTGTGAGACAAGTTAGTGGAGAATAGAGATTAGATTTAAGCAAGTTTGCGGAAATTTTAGGGGAATTCGCCGCAACTGAAAGACGCGAGCTCGAGGTGGATACGAGTAGAGAAATCTCGCTTGAGATTTTCTGTTATGATCAGCCAAGAGCAAGGTCGAGCAAGTTCGGAGACAAACCGGATAAAATCCGGTTGTATACGACAAATCGGAGCTTCGGATTAGGTGTCGAATCGCGCGAGCGTGGGACGCTTGTGTTACCGAGATCGAAGCAAGGACAGCAACTACGCAAGAACAACCCTTCACCGTGATCAATTTCACGTGGTATGGTTCTTTATATATAAGAGTTATATATTCGTAGTTACATTTTTAGGATTCGTACGTTCGGGTCGTTGACGTGGTCCTTGGGATCGGGTCGGACCGGGCCTCTCAATCCGCTGCGCAGGGCTTGGTAGTGACGCCGATACCCAACATAGACTTCGAAGAAACCTTTGCCCCCGTCGCTCGTTTGGAATCGATACGACTTCTACTGGCTTACGCCGCCATTGAAGGGTTCACACTCTATCAAATGGATGTTAAGAGTGCGTTCCTAAACGGAGAAATCGAAGATGAAGTTTACGTCGAACAACCACCAGGTTTCAAAGATCCAAAACAACCAAATCACGTGTGTAAGCTTTCGAAAGCATTATACGGGTTGAAACAAGTCCCTCGAGCAGGGTATGGTCGTCTCTCAAACTTCCTACTCTCAAATGGATTCGAACGGGGCAAAGTCGACACCACACTCTTAACACGTAAAAAGGGAGTTTCCATATTACTCATTCAAATTTATGTGGATGATATTATTTTTGGATCTAGTGACCCGGCAGTTGCCGAAGAATTCTCTATTCTTATGCATAGTGAATTCGCCATGAGTATGATGGGGGAGCTCACCTTCTTCCTTGGACTTCAAGTGAAGCAATCCTCCGATGGCATATTCGTAAATCAATCCAAGTACACTCGCGAGCTTCTCAAAAGGTTCGGGCTAGATCAAACGAAGACGAGTGATACACCCATGGCCAAGGAGTCAAAATTGGATGCTGATGAGGATGGCGAAGCATTCGACATTACGGAATATCGAGGAATGATCGGAAGCATATTGTATCTCACGGCAAGTAGACCCGACATCATGTTCGCCGTACGCCTATGTGCCCGGTTCCAAGCGAACCCCAAGGTATCTCATTACACCGCGGTAAAACGCATATTTCGATACTTAAAGGGGACAATCGAACTAGGAATTTGGTATGGCCATAGTGGAAATCTCATCTTGATAGGGTATACGGATGCGGATTTTGCCGGTTCTCGGGTTGACCGTAAAAGTACGAGTGGAACTTGCCAATTCTTAGGCGGGTCACTCGTCTCATGGTCAAGTCAGAAACAATACTCCGTTGCCCTATCAACGGCCGAGGCCGAATATGTAGCGGCGGGAAGTTGTTGTGCCCAACTACTACGGCTAAACCAAACTCTTGGCGATTACGGGTTAAATTTTCGAAAAATTCCCATATTGTGCGACAACAATAGCGCAATATGCATCTCGAAAAATCCCGTGCACCACTCAAGGACCAAGCACATAGACATCCGCCACCATTTCATCCGGGATCACGTTGAAAAAGATGATGTCAAACTCGAACAGGTAGACACACTCGATCAAATCGCCGACATCTTTTCCAAAGCTCTACCGTTCGCTCAATTCTCCGTCCTACGACTAAAACTCGGTATGCTCTATCTCAAAGATTAAAAGTTTCATCATCATATCTCATATACAAGTATCATCGATTATCATGAAAAACTCACATACTCATTGTGTACGATTTTCATAACCAAATCCTTTCGAAAAACATGATTTTATATCTATAAAACCTATTTTAATAGTCTATAAGTTTTTGGAATTTTTGGAAACACTACTCTCCTCGAAAATCAAAATTTGAAAAGCTCATCGCAACTTCATGTCCGTTATAACGCACCAATTTGCGTTACAACGAAACTCCAGGACTCGAGCCAAAACTCAGTTAAAATGAAGAGTTCCGTTAGAACGGATCAACCAATCCGTTGTAACGGACATGCCTTGTCCGTTCTAACGGAAATACCTGCGTTACAACGTAACAACTCAACGTTGAAACACATCTCCAACCACATACTTCCGTTACAACGAATAAAACTAACCGTTATAACGTACATGTGCGTTGCAACGGACATAATGCGTTGTAACGCACTACTACAGTACCAGTCAAAATTCGCCCAATTCAGAGTTCCGTTCCAACGGACCTTATAGCGTTATAACGGACTATGAAACTTATAGTCTCTTGAAACCCTAGCAGAAATCCGTTATAACGGACCTACACTTCCGTTGTAACGGAGTTCGGAAAAACTGCCTAATAACCCCAAGCTGTTCTTTCTCTCTCCACTCTTTCCACTTCTCTCCATCGCGAAAAACACTCCTCATCTTCCAAAAACCGAAAAATTTATCCAAAACTGAAAAACCTCTTCAAATTCCTAAACTCTAAACCTCTCCTCTTCTAAAAACCGAAAATCAAACCTATTTAAAATCCCTATTTTCCCTCACAAATCTCTCAAATTTCGAATACCCTAACTTCTCTCTAAAAACCTTCAATGGCTACCGGTGCTCATCGAACCAAGCGTCCATTGCCTACCGGTGCTCGTCGATTCGAGTTCCAAAACACGGATAACCACTACCTCTACGAATCGATTACTAAAGCACGACGATTTCAAGATGATTTTGCAAATCGCCCGGTGAGCATGTGTTTTCACATCGATTTCCCTCCCGAGGCCGTCTCGTTACGCGAAGCCGTACAAACTCGAATCCACAATTGGAGTATTGGGGGGTTATGTGGACTCCAATACCCATATTACAAGGATATAGTACGCCTTTTCTTCGCTCACGCAACACATGACGATGATGCAAAAGCCATACGAAACTATCTTCTCGGTAAGGAAATCGTAATTTTCGAGACCAATTTATGTGAGTGGCTTAACTTGTCCACAGGTGGTGAACGGTTCTATATTAGTCGTGGTGACTCCTATAACGGAAACGATTCTGAGGAATTAGATAACATCACCACAAATGGCCGATTGTACGACTATTCCACCAAATACGAACCCAATCTCCGGTTTACATGGCAAATCGGAAATAACATTCTCACTCCGGTTGCGAAACTCAAAACTAATCTCGAGGGGCGCAACAAAGTGTTGATCTACAACCTTTGGTATCAAGACTCGCCATTCATCAACGTTCCGAATTTAATAATCAAACATATGGAGTACGCACTACGAGTCAATACCTCCTCTCTTCCATATGGACATGTCATCTCGCTTGCGTACGTCAAATCCGGTATTATCATACCGAAAATGGAATGGCCGTTCGGTAGAACCCCCACCAAGAATCTTACTCACCCGGATCGCCTCGAAGTTCTCGGACTCACTCGAAAGGGCGAATTGGGAACTCGCACGGAAACCTATTACCGGTCTCGCCGAGCCGGTCCATACTTCTTTCCGGAAATCCCCTCCGCATGGGCTCCATTTAACCCCCCAGAGCAAGAGGCCAACGACCCTACGGAATCATCACGCGGGACCAAACGACGTGTCCTCAATGATGGCTCTAGCTCATCCACTCAACAGTCGTTTACTATTGAGGACATGCAAGCACTTCTAGCCGCACAAACCCTCCAACACCACACTCACGCCGAAACAATGCGCGATGAGATCCTCACGGATAATCAAATGACCCGCCATACCGTCCTTGCAACCCGCGACGAAATTTTGGTCGATAACGCTCTCACCCGAAACCATGCGGTTCAACTCCGTGCCGAACTATATGACTATGTGGATCGCCGGTTCAACACCATGAACCGTCGTTTCCAATCCCGCGATAATCCCGATGACGAAGACGAAACCTCACCCGGCGATGATTAGAGAGGAGTGTGTTCCTACCTAGCTCATTAGAGCCTAAACCTATTTTTTAAATTTAATAGTTATTTGCATATCATGTCTATGGTTTCAACCAATGTTGTAAAATACGGGAAACGGTACGGAACGGTCGGGAACCGAAAAACGGGATTACCGTAAAACGGTGAAAAAACGGTGGAAAAACGGTGAAAAAACGGTCATCGAAATCGATAGTAATTTAATTAAAATTTATAGATGAAACCAAAAAAATATATAATAATGTAATTTTTTAATAGTAAAAAAATAACATAAACAACATCCAACATAAAACATAATATCAAAACGAATATCTAACATAAACGTAACATCAAAACGAATGTCCAACAAAACGTAACATCAAAATAAAAACTCAAATCCAAACATAAACTAAATAGTAAAATCATTAACATCATTCGGGACAACCGTAAGTAAAAAAAAAATGGTAATTTTATTGCGTTGGAAAAAAAAATGGGCCAAAAAACGATAAATATTCAAAATTTCAATTTTTGGTTGTGAAAAACGGCCGTTTTTCGAACCGAAAAACGTTTTTTCCCAAAAAAAAACGGTCAAACACGGTAAAAAAACGTTTGACCGTTTTTTCAAACCGACTTGTAAAAAACGGAACGTTTTTCCACCGAAACACCGTTTTTCCACCGTTTTTCACCGTTTTTCACCGTTTTTTACAACAGTGGTTTCAACTTGTATTTTGCTTTCGTTTCGAAGTAATTGTACGCATCGCATGTTTGTTTTGAATGATGTACAAATGTTTGTTGAATTGAATGAAATTTGCTTTTACATAAAAATGTGTTCAACATTATCCCTAAAACTCGTATATTACACTTATCAAAATCAAAAATATATGTTGTATCTCTCTCATCAAAATCACTCATGACTTGTGAATTAATCACCTACATCAAAGCCTATACACGTGCGATATGCACTTGTTTAGGGGGAGCTTGTATGTAGGGGGAGCTTTCCTTCATGATTTTTCCAAATTCGCTCTCTTTTGATCCATATTCAAAAAGGGAGAGAAAGGATAATCGTATTGGAAAGATACCGATAAACGATATATCTCTCCAAATCGACATTGTTTTGAAATGAATAAAAAGGGGGAGTTTGTTGGTTCAAATTTCCTAATGTTTGATTATTTCAAATACAATGTCGATAATACTAACAAAATCTATCGAGAACATTATATAGGATACATAGGTACAAAATGCAACAAGAAGATCAAGACAAACAAGTAAAAATCAATCAAGAATAGCAAAGGATCAAGACGTCGAAGAATTGCGAAGAAGATCAAGACGTAGAAGATTCCGGAATCAAGACATCGAAGATTCCGCAAGTTGGGATATCAATCTAATCACCAAAACACATTATAGGTATCCCTAAACTTGTTTATGAATGATTAAGCTCAAATTAAGTCAAATAAACATATTCGGAATACATCAAAATGATGAACTAATATAAAAGGCAGGAAAAAGATTGTCCGTTGTAACGGACCTCACTGTCCGTTGTAACGGACATGCTCGTTCCATTCGAGTTTGGAAATCACAGCATAGTCCGTTATAACAGATTAACCAATCCGTTATAACGGACACCACAAAAACGTTGTAACGGAAGTATGTACGTTACAACGCTAATTAAATCCAAACGCGAAGGATGTCCCAGAACTATGTCCGTTGTGACGGACATATAAGTCCGTTGTAACGGACATTGAACTCACTTCAGTACAATAGTTTCTCTTCATCTCCGTTGTAACGGATTAACCAATCCGTTATAACGGAGTTCCTCTCAACGTTGTAACGGAATACTCTCCGTTGTAACGGGAATTAAAATCAAACTGAAGTGAAGCCCCAGTGTGATGTTCGTTGTAACGGACTCATCGGTTCGTTGTAACGGACATTGTTTCCGTTGTAACGGACTGTGTGTTAATTCGAATATGACAACTTAACGGCTAGTTTTGACTTTGTGTCCGTTACAACGGACCTCATGTCCGTTGTAACGGACTATGCAGAAAAAGCAAAATTAGGGAAGGGTCTATGTGTTCTATAAATAAAACCCTTCCCTCATTCTCTCTACTTACTTCAACTAACCAAATCAAACAGTAAAAAGAGAGAATACTTGCTACAATTAATTGAGCACATAATCTTCTAAACCATTCTTAGAGATTAGTCATTCCTCTTCCTCATCCAAATACGATTCCCAACTTGCGTGACCGATCACGTCTAGTTCGTATTTAGAATTGTAATAGGCTAGTGGAACAATTGTAAAGCCCGTCATAGATCGATAGAAAACGTGTAAATCGATCTAGGCAAAATCTTGTACGAGTGAGTTGGAATTCAATCGAACGCCCAAAAGGCACAAGGCATTCCCGGAGACGTAGGTACTTGCAACTAATCAAATCGGTCGATTGAGCAAGTAAAGGGTGAGTTAAAGCTACATAGCAACCACCTACCGAACTCTGTAACAAACATCGTGTGTTCACAGTGTTCGGTATTTTCTTCTTTATATTAAATTGCTTAAATTTATCTTCCGCACTAAACTGAGAATTTGTATACCTAGTCGAAAATTGCCCACTAGGTTACCTATTCACCCCCTCTAGGTAAGAATTAACCAACAAATTATACCTCAACCCCCTCAATACTCCACGGCAAAGGCATATGCAATCATCTCACAAACGGGGGTGGAGTGTTATTGGACCAAAACACTCTTTAGCATTAAAATACCAAAAAAGATTATTATATTCGGTTGGCTAGCACTCAATAACCGAATATTAACGGCGGACAATCTCTTGAAGAGAAATTGGCCACACAATTCGACTTGCGTGCTTTGTGGAGGATCCTTCGAATCGATCGACCACCTTATTTTACATTGCTCATTCTCAAACCAAATATGATGCGAAATAGTCCCTATGGCGAACCGAACCGAGCCAACAATCCGCGACTTTTGGTGGAACAATAGATTAACAAGGCCGAAGACGGAGGTAGCGAAATGGAACATCACATGGTGTGCAACCATTTGGACTCTTTGGAGGGAACGGAATAATCAGATTTTTCGAAGAAAAGGAAGAATGCACACCTTATTAATTACTATCATCAAAGATCTAGTATGCCAATGGAGTAATAACTGCTAAATTTTATATCGGTAACTAGGTTTTGTTTTTTACAATTTTCTTGTATAATATAATATTATTGTAACTAAACTTTTATGTTTATTTAAATGAAAATGATTGGATCGAGCGCGTATCGCGCTTGTCTTTCCTTCAAAAAAAAAATATTTATCTTTTCTAATGTTCACTGATTTGACTAACCAATATTTTTTTTTTGAAAATAAAGAAGCGGAGCTTCTTTTTGATATATTAATGCAAGTTTAATATATCGTTTTAATTTTACATAATCATGTAAAAAGAAACCTAGTCTAGCGACCAAAAAATAAATTTCGACATTTCCTCGGTAATAAACGTTATTACCAAAAACTAAAAGATTAAGGAGATTGAGAAGCTTTGAGGTAGAGATATGTTTCACGGCTAGAAGAAGAGTTTCCATTTCTTTGCTTCGTGGTTGATCCTTGCTATTGTCGAGGCCGGTGGTGTCCTTTGTTGGTTGAAAATTCGGTTGTTTCGCTCTTTCCAAATACCCCAAATAGTGGCTACAAAATATGTGTCGAGGATCTCCTTTTCTTCCTAGGACTTCTTAGCTCGGGCGTCAAGCCAAAAATCCGGTATTGTATCTCGGGTCTCGAACGGGAACCCGATGATGGTCTTAACCCCTTGCCAAACCCTTCTTGCGTAAGGACAATTTACAAGTAGGTGGATTGCCGATTCTTCGACGTTGCTGCAATTTTTGCAAATCGTCTCGTGGGGCCAATTTATTTTCCTTAAGATGTCTCCTGTTAGAATCCTCTCGTTTAGAGCTAACCACGCGAAGAATCTAGTCTTTATCGGAGCTTTTGTTTTCCATAGGATGGTATTCCATTTGCTCAACAAGCCGGGGTTTATGAGTAGTTTGTATATTGCGGAGATGGAGAAGGTGTCCGGTTTGCCCATCCATGATTGTTGGTTAGTTGACGGCTCGAGATCGTATGCAATTCGGAATTGAGGGAGAAGGGAGAAGAGGTCTTTGACGAAGTAGGAGGAGTGGTTGTTTGACTAACCAATATATACACGATCATTCTGAACTAAATGTTTTCATTAGATTTCGTAAACTTCATGCCTTTTAGAGTTGTTGAGTTTTTGTTAGAGAATTGCGTTGTTCGAGAATTGCGATTTTGCATGAATTTCGAATTCATTTTGAGATCAAATTGGTGGTTAGAAATTTCAAATCCAGAACTTCTGAGTTATATGATATAACTTATATCACAGGGAGAAAAAAGGGTATTTGTTAATGAAGTTATGTTGTGTTGAGAACTATGATTTAATCATTATTGAATGATTGTCTTATGTACTGTATAGTACCAATGTATGGGTAATGCGCATATATGTCATGATGGTAAAATGTTCTCCATTGAAAAAGTTAAATATAGAACTTCATTTTCAGATAGATATATTACTGTTCATGAAAATTAAGTTACAACATCATTAAAAAAAAATTTATTTATTCTTCCAAAATATAAGATTAGCTTTAGGAAAATGTTGCAAAAGTCGACGACTTCTCTAAATATTATAACAACTTTGAACGGTAAATATTATGATTATAACCATAACAACTTTTCATGCATAATTAGAACCAAACTAGGTCAACACAATTTTTAATTTATTTTATAAATTATACATTTAGTACAGTTTTTTCGAACAATAACTTATTTTACTAAAAGATAAATATATGATTATAAACATTGATATGAAAAATCCATATATACACTCTTATCATGTTTTGTAATTAGAACTAGTATCGTATAACATAGCAGCTCTGCGATATGTTGTGGATTTTTTCAAAAACATTATAACACAGAATTCAGTTGCAAAAATATAAAACCAATGCATACGGCCTATATTTTATTTTTTTTGAAAAATAAGAAGCGAAGCTTCTTTTGATATATTAATGCAAGTTTAATACATCGTTATAATTTTACACAATCATGTAAAAAGTAACCTAAACTCAATCCCGAAATTGAGTAAAAAACAACACATCAAGGGAAAATAAAGCTAATTCGTAGATTAAGAGGGGTCGGAGAGGCGATCTAGCAAAATTTTCCCCATGCCGTTGCTTCGCGCTTGATCCTTTCGATCGTCGAGGAAGGCGGTGTCCTTTTTTGGTTGAAAACTCGGTTGTTCCGTTCTTTCCAAACCTCCCAAATCGTGGCAATGAAGTATGTATCTAGAATTTTTTTTTGTTCCTTGGATTTGTTGGTGCGTGTGTGGAGCCAAAAATCCGATATCGTGTCGCGGGTCTCGAAAGGGAACCCGATGATCGTTCTAACCCCTTGCCAAACCATCTTTGCATAAGGGCACATTACGAGGAGGTGAAATGCCGACTCTTCAGCGTTGTTGCAATTTTTGCAAGTCGGTTCGTGAGGCCAATTTCTTTTCCTTAAGATGTCACCCGTTAGGATTCTTTCGTTTCGTGCCAACCAAGCAAAAAATCTCATCTTTGTCGGGGCCTTTGCTTTCCATAGGGTGGTATTCTATTCGCTAATCAGGCCGGGGTTAATGAGTAGCTTATAGATGGAGGAGGTGGAGAAGGAGTCCGGTTTGCCCAACCATATTTGTCGGTTCGTTGATGGTTCGATCTCGTGTGCAATCCGGAATTGGGGGAGTAGGGAGTAGAGGTCTTTGATGAAGTAGGAGGAGTGGTGGTTCAATAGATTTCCTAGTTCGGATGGGTGTCCGACACCGTATATGTCCCGTATGGTGGTCGCCCACATTCCTTGATTGTTTTGGCAAATTTTCCAAACCCATTTTAGTAATAAAGCGATGTTGTGCGTTTCTAGGTTTAACATTCCCAATCCACCGTTCTCCTTTGGAAGACATACCTTGTCCCAATTAATTAGGCAATGTCTGCCGAGACATTCTTGCTCTCCCTTCCAAAAAAATTTCCTTGTGATTTTATTTATTTCCTTTATGAGCCATTTTGGGAGACGAAAGCATTGCATGAAGTACGTTGGTACCGCATTGAGGACAGACTTTGCAAGAATTAATCTTCCTCCTAAGGAGAGGCACTTCCCTTTCCACCCCGAGAGTCTCGATTGCATTTTTTTTATTAGCGGAATGAAGTCAATTTTCTTTGGTTTTTTGGTGTTTAGGGGCATGCCTAGGTATAAGATAGGTAGCGATGTTTTTGTGCAATGTAGAAGCCTCTCAAGTGTCCCATGTAAGTCCACCGGCACCGCTATCGGAACAAAGGCGGTTTTGTCCCAATTTATTGCGAGGCCCGAGACTCGTTGGAATAGCTTTAAGGTGTATGATAATACCTTAAGGTTGGTCGGGTGTGCCTCTACGAATAGAATGGTGTCATCGGCGTATTGAAGCGCCCTCGTCGCGAATTTAACCGGTGATGCCATTAGGTGGTTCATTTTTTGGATAAAAGTTTGGAGTGAGTCGGCCACCAAGTCGAATAGCATGGGCGATAACGGGTCTCCTTGCCTCACACCGCGATTGTGCTTGAATTTTTGTCCTAAATTGCCATTTAATTTCACCCTTGAGGAGGCCGAGGATAAGAGATCATTTATCCACCTAACCCACTTTTGCCGAAATCCGCGGGCCTTGAGGAGGTTTTTGGTGTAGTCCCATGAGATAGTGTCGAAGGCCTTAAAGAAATCTATTTTAAGCATCACCATCGGGATTTTCTTTTTATGTGCCGCACTAAGCAACTCCCGTGCGGAAAGGAAAACTTCCCCAATTGACCGACCTTTGATGAAGGCGGCTTGGTCTCGGTGAATAATGGCTTCAATTTTTTGTTGTAACCGTACCGCCAAGACCTTTGAGATAATTTTCCCCACCGTGTTAATTACGCTAATCGGCCTATAGTCTTTTCGCTCTAGAGCGTCCTCTTTTTTCGGTATTAGGGCGATAGTTGCGGTGTTGATGGTGTCGAGAGCCAATGAGTGGTTGAAGAATTCGTTGAAAAGAATTTCCAATTTGGGCTTTAATACTTCAAAGAATTCTTGGTAAAATTCAATTGGGAAACCCTCGGGTCCGATAGATTTTCCTTTCTTCATGCTCATGATCGTCCTTCGGATTTCATCCTCGGAGAAATTTGCCGCGAGCTCGCTTAGAGCGTTTGTGGTGCTCGGATCGGTTTGGAAGAGCGCCCCTATGTTATGAATGGGGGGTTCTAAAGGGACCACTCCGAGTATGTTTTTGTAATAATCATCAAATTCCCTTTGGATTCGGTTCGGATCCGAGATGGTTTCTTCCTCAATTTTGAGTGTTGAAATTCTATTACATTTGTTCCTTGCCGAGGCAATGGCATGAAAGTATTTGGTGTTGGCGTCACCTAGCTTAAGCCAAGTGCACGATGATCTTTGTTGCCACATTTCCTCTTTAAGTTTAACTAATTCGAAAAGTTTTTCCTTTGCCGATATCCGTAAACGTGTTTCGTCTAAAGATAGGGCCCTTTCCTCTTCGACAAGGTCTAGGATTTTAATTATAAGTGTGCAATCGTCATGCACCGCATTCGCGGTTTTAAATTTCGCCTTAGCTCATTCCTTTAATTTTTTCCTTGTTTTATCGAGACATTTTTGGAAATTTTTTACTCCATTTGGAGGCGTTGACGAGTCGTCTTGTTGCCAACATTCGGAGACTAGGCCTCTCAATTCTACGTATTTAAGCCATGCTCGTTCAAACCTAAAAAGTTTGATTGTCTCGGTTAGGTTCTTTTGGATGCGAAGTATTAACGGGGTGTGGTCGGACGTGGTCATAGGGAGGTCCTCGAGTGTGATCGTCACATTTTGAATAATAAAGTGTTCAGAGACAAAAGCTCTATCAAGACGCGCCAGAGTTGGTAACTCTCTTTTGTTGGACCACGTGAATTTCCTTCCCCTTAGCGGGATCTCGGATATGTTGGCCGAGTTGATCGCCTCATTGAATCGCAAAGCGATAGTTGCGTTAAATGTTGACGCGGTCGTATCCTCCCTTGATCTAACGAGGTTGAAATCGCCTATAATTATCCATGGGAGGTTTAATTCCTTGTTTATATCCTCAATTTCATGCGTGTACTCAATTTTTCCACGAACCGATGCCGATGCCGGTCCATATGTGTTAGTTAGGAGGAAACGTGATCCGTCATCTTTCTCGAAGATTATGTTCAAACATGATAGTGTTTGGAAGGATCGAACTAAAGAGATGGTGTTGTCCCATGCGATAATGAGACCCCCTTTCGAGCCTTGTGCGTCTTTATAACACACGTTTCCGTGCCTTGCGGTTAAAATTTTCCTATGTTGAAATGGGGAGGGGTTTGACCATTTCGTTTCTTGCAAACAAATAACATTTGGTTCAGCTTTCCTAATCAAGTCTTTTACCATATTACATTTTCCTTTCAATCCTAGGACGCGTACATTCCACGACAAAACATTTAGTTTATTACACATTATAAAACATTTTTTGATTCCTTTTCATAATCCACCTCATCGAGATAGTTATCCTTATCCTCGATGATTTCATCTTCCTCGGGATTGTTAACCCCGTCCTCATCATCGTCATCGACGTCCATCACCTCCTTCTCTTCTTCCACGGTTCCTATCCTTGCCTTTTTTTTCCCTTGTTTGAAAGAAGAGGTGAAAGGATTAGATACTGAGGTCGATATAAGTTCTTTTGCGATTACAACTTTCTTTTTTTGGATTTTTTTTGTTCCCTTTGGATAATGATATGAAATAATCGAGTTTAGTTGGTATTATTTTGGAGGCCGTGTGTTTCCGGACGTGGGAGATGGATTCTTGTGTTGGAGATTCACTCGGTTCTAACCCTAATGATTTGTGGATTTCGTCGATGATTTGTTTGGTTAGTGGTTTAGCCTTAATTTCCTCGGCTTTTAATTTTGTAATTAAAGATTTGGCCCTTGGCTTAATATTTTTCCTTTTCTCCATTATTTTGCTCTCTAATTCGATAGATTCAATTTTTTTTTTTGAAAATTTTTTGGCCCGACGCCCCTGGACAGGGGCAATTCCGAAAAAAATTTTATTTTTTGTTTTTGGCAATTTTTTTCGCCCCAACCCCCTGGACAGAGACATTTTGGAGGTAAAAAATATTTTTTTTTTCCAGACCCTCCTGGACCGGGGCAGTTTCGCAATTTTTATTTTTTTTTATTTTTCGATTTGTTGATCCTTTTGTCTCCTTTGTTTGTTCAAAAATGGGAGTAACTATTTTTCCTTGTTCTTTTTGTTTATGCAATTGAATTTTAATCGTTGCGAGAGTAATATTCATATCTTCCTCCACGGTGGGCTCCGTAGTGGCAGGGATCGCTCTAGCTTGAGTTTGAGATTTCGGAGCGCCTTGCATCGCCGGTTCTTTTGGCCTAGTGATGTTTGTTGTTATTGGATCCGGGTTCCTTTTCCTAACGGGTTGGATCCGTCTTTTCTTTTTTGTCGCGGCTATGGAGGCTTCTTTCTCCTTGCATGTTTGGGCGGAGTTGTTCGTTTCGGTTTCGGTTTGGGGTTCGCCTCCTTGGTGTATGACTTCTTGCCTTTCCATTTCTATAATTTGATGGATTAAGCCGGCATCGCGCATCGATTTTCTCCCAAGTTCCCCTATGATGAGAGGCGAGGCATCCGGATTTGCTTTAAGCCCCTCTCCCGCCAGACTCCATAAAATATGGAGCCAATCTTTGTCAACGGCGACCTTTCTTTGTCTAGACCGAGGGTGATCCTTCTCGGAGGATGTTGCCGATGCATCGCTCAACCAATCCCGAGCCGAGAATGGTTCGTGTGAGCTTGCTAGATATGCCTCCTCGATTTCTCTTGCTATTAGACCTTTTTCAATTTTGTCTTGTATTTTGATTTGGATTTTTTCGTAAACCTCGGATGGCGGTTCCGGGTTTGGTGGGTTAAAAAAATTGAGCGGTTCGTTGAGTTTGGTTTTCTCGGCCGATTTGATCCTCCACGTCACTCCTCCATGCGTATATCGGATTTCGGTTGGCGTTTGATAGTTAGCCGTGACTCCAACAAGGATGTCAAGCGATTCCATTGTCGTGACGTTGATGAGTGGACCATGCTTGATTAAGATACCAAAAGAACCGGCAATTTTGCTTAACTCTTCAAGACTCCATGCGGGCGGAGGCGGGTTGAAAAGCGTTATCCATACCCGATTTGGGAATTCCGTCCTTTCTCCGCCGAGAGCTAGCTCCCATAGAAAGTTGACGAAGGATGATTTTATTACAAATAATTTTAGTCCGTTACATGTCTGTTACAAAGTATAACCGGCAATTTTTGTCAGATACTTTGTAACAAATCAAACGGTTATATCATCTTTGATACGGTTAAAATGGTAAAATATAGCATGTGATTTAATCACATCTTAATTTAGTATTAGACTATAACTAATAACTTAGTATCAAATAGTATTAATAATTGAAGGATGATTTTAAAAAGAAAATCCTAACTTTTTCGGATATTATAAAAAATCCTTATTTTTTTGAAAACTCCAAAAAGCCCTCCCTACCAATCTTTTATTTCAAATACCCCTATAGAGATTAAAACTAAATCATGAATGATATCAAAATATTTTTATCAAAATACCATTTTATTTTCATATGTAGTAATTAAAAAAATATTTGTACTATTTTATATTAATTTAAAAAAAAATCGTAAATAATTTTTAACTTCTGGTGATTTAAAAAAAAATTACATGTTGTGTTTACATAATTTCAATAGTTTATTTATTATTCATGAAAAACTAACATCCGATAATAATAAAATAAACAACAATAAATAAACACTTTGAAATACATTGATAGAAAATATCTGTTTAAATATCCAGTTTTTTATTTTCATTCTCTTTGTATTGTATTGTATTTTTGCGATAGTTTCGTGATATGTTATTTTTTGAATATTTGCAAGGTGTTCTTTTAATATTGTTGTTCATATTATTATTATTTTATGTTAGTTTTCCAGTAAAAAAATATAGAAGTCAAATATATATAATGTATGAAATATTGAAATTATATAAATATAACATATAATATTTACTTTTGTTTAATTATCATATACTAAAAAAATTTAGCACTCTTTAAAATTAATGAAAAAATGACCATTTATTTAAATTACTATAAATGTAAATAGAACGGTATTTTGGTAAAAAAATTTTAGCATCATTCATGATTAGTTTTAATCTCTAAAAGGGAGTATTCTAAATTAAAAGTTTGCTAGAAGTTTTTTTTTGTTACGACAAAATAGAGATTTTTTTAAATATCCAAAAAAATTGGGGTTTTTTTGAAAATTTCTCATGAGTAAATAATATAAAGTTCTAACTAACCTTAACGTCTCCTCTCCGTGAGCGAAATGTTAGCAGCTAAAAAAAAAAAAAGATAGATTAAAGTTTAAACAAATAAGTATATGAAAAAATCTCGGTCTTTCTCCATCCATTGAAATTAATGAGACTTGATTCCAAAAACCTCACATTTTTTGTGTCTCACACTCAGCCAATTGGACTACGAGCCTAACAACTGAAAAATAAATTATTTTTTTTTTAGTAAATTCGGAGAGGGCTCAAAGTCCCCCTTCCAAACACAATCTTCTTTTTTTTTTTTTTTTTTACAAACCCGTAGGCCACACACTATATTCACTCATTTAACATTTAATCTATAATTCAGTGTCATCGTCGGGAATCGAAGCCCACACCTCTCGCTCCCTAGCCAAGAGGTGTGACCAACTAGGCTAACTCTAGTTGGCTGAAAAATAAATTATAAAGATGACTTATTCGATGAAATGAATAAATAAATAGATAAATAACGTCACGGTAAATCTTATCGATACCTTTTATGTCATGGTCAATATTTTCTTCCATGTGAAGATACTTGACTTCTTTCCATACCATAAGTCTCTCAAAATGCATCAAACCGACATTTCATCTAGAGGATTGCCATACTGAAGTTACATTAAGAAAAATAAATGACTTGATAAATTCGAAAATTTGGTGAAAAGAAATATTAAACCAATGGCCATTTGAAGGTTTGAATTTTTAATATACGAGGTCGGCGACAAAACCACCAGCCATTTATTCCATGATTATCTACATATTTGTTTGATGAAGATGCGATCCAAGTTAATAAGTTATAATAATGTGAAAATACTGCAATTTCATGCAAAAAAGTTGAAAAATCACAAAGTTCAGAGTAGTTTGTGCTAAATTGTATTTGTTCAAGGAAGAAGATGATTAATTACGTTTTGTTCGATTGGTTTGCTGTTTAATGAGTACATATTTATACTAATTACAAGTTTGATTTCCACCCCTCGCCACTAAATAAATCAACTAATCCTAACCAATCATCTCCTAGATTTATTCTCAACCACTAAAACTAATTACATTTGTAAAAGCCCAAACACAATAATAAAAATATAAAGGCCCAATCTGACTCTTTTCATTAGTTGATGATCGTCTCCAGTAAAAAGGTAATGTATCTATCAAATTTGGAGTTTTAAGAAATGAAAAGTTTTACCTTTTTTACCTTGTATTAATAGGGTGGCAAAAAAAAACTCGAGCTCGACGTTCGTTCGAGTTCGGCTCGAAGATCGTTCGAAAATAGCTCGTTTGAAAATTGGCTCGAATTTTTCGAGCCGAACCGAGCCAGCTCGAGCCAGAATCGAGCCGAGCTCGAGCTGGGTCATGTTCGGCTCGCGAGCCAGCTCGGCTCGAACAGTTTTACTTATAAGTCCTCCAAAAATAAATTATTTACTAATAAGCCCAACAAAAACCCTACCCATCTTGACCCGGCCCAACCCAATGAATAAATAACATAACCCTAACCATTCTCTCGCTCTCTTCTCCTCCTCCTATGGTGTCCTCTCTCTCCCTCATCCAGATCAGACGAAGTCGCGAGAAATCCAGAGTCCGTCCAAATGTTCTCGTATGTCTCCTTCTTCCCGAACCGCGACAAGGTATTGGTTATTTAGTTTGTTATTCGTTTTGAAATGGTGATTTTCTTGACTCTTGTGGTTGTTTCTTGATTGTGTGTTGTGTGTTGCCAGATGGCCCAGATCCATCTCGACTCTTGTTGTTTCTCTTCTTCTCCACTATTTCAGATCCATCTTGCCCTCCTCTTTCAAGGTATCTTCAGATTTCTTTATCGCGTTGATTTTTTAGTACTTACTGAGAATTCGAAAATGGCTCTAAAATGTCTCTTATAATTTGTTGGTAACTTATTTATAATACTCAGTTCTTATTTGTCGAAAATGTAAATATGTCAAAGAATTGATATATCTTGAATTTGTTAA
Source organism: Luzula sylvatica (assembly GCA_946800325.1). Classification (NCBI taxonomy): domain Eukaryota; kingdom Viridiplantae; phylum Streptophyta; class Magnoliopsida; order Poales; family Juncaceae; genus Luzula; species Luzula sylvatica. The sequence continues at coordinate 66,582,615 of OX326960.1, read as the reverse complement.
TTGACATTTTTTAATTCAAATATTTTCAGCATTGAAATGTGAAATCAGGTCAGAATTGAAAGGTTCTTTGTAAAAGATTTTTGTAAAATTGATTTCATAATTAGTACTAACCATTCAAATTATTTATATTTTTCAGATAATAATTGGGCCAAATTTTATGTCGAAGAATTGATATACATATTGCTGATGTGGGAAATGCATCAAAATGATTTGTCCAGAGAATTGAGACGAAATGTTGTATTATTTGTTTTTTGTATGTATGAAATTGTTAGAATATTGTTATGTACATATTGTTTATTTTGTAATTATTTTTTGATTTTTATCATTTTTTTGTGATTTGTGATTTTATGAATTTATATGGTTTGTGTGATATTTTGTTTCAAAATAATTTTCGAGCTGGGTCGAGCCGAGCCGAGCTGGCTCGAGTTTTTTTCGAGCCGAGCCGAGCTGGCTCGAGTTTTTTTCGAGCCGAGCTCGAGCTGGACTTTCGAGCTCGAATGCCTCTTACGAGTCGAGCCGAGCTGGCTCGAGCTGCTCTGTGTTCGGCTCGGTTCGGCTCGTTGCCAGCCCTACTTGTATATTGTACTTATAAATTTTAGAAAATCTTAGTAACTAAATTAGGATCTTCTACCTCATCTTAGTAACTATCAAATTTAGAAAATCTTCTTCATTGTATTTATAACTATTTTCACTAGCATAATTGTTTCGTGGGCGGATCTTAGTAACTATCGTCCCCTTAAAAATTTTCGCCGAACAGTGTATATATTTAGTGATCCAGTATATTTTATAAATATAATAATGTAAAATTTATTATTTGCCCTCCAAGAGAACCGTGCAATATAAATTTAGAGTTGATTAATTATAAACGGTGATAAACAAACTTATTAAAAATATAAAATACATTAATTATGTGTAAAACGGCAAAAAGTTTCCCCCTTTTGTCTTATATATAATGGAAAATTAAATGTCATGATTTACCATTATAATTTAATTCGGTGTTAACACATCAATCATGCTAGTGGATTCTTAAATAATGTATATCACCACTCTACTTTATATATTATGTATTGATATCGACTATCGTAAGCTAAATATTTAATCTAAACACTAGAATTACAGAAGCAATCTACAAAATTAGCACCGAAGTGTTAAAATTAGAAATCAGAGGAGATTAAATAGGTGGGTCCCACTTATATATTTTACATACAAAATTTAAAATCAGGAGGACCTCGGTGATTTGTGTACGGGACCCTATCATTTTTGAATATTTAATGATTTAGGGGAATATGGAATGTATAATTGCATTCTGAATGATCTTTATATTAATCAAATCTATTGCAGATCTTGTATTATTCATTAAACAAATAAATTTTAATCCATTAAATATGAATATGATTATGTGGAATATTAGTTTGGTTTCTTAGAAACGAATAAAACCAAGCTCTTTTAGTTTGCATTTTTCACAAGCTGGCCCTTTTGGTAAACAAATACTTTATAAATTTGGGCCTTCATTAGGCTATAAAATTGGCCAGGTACCCAACACAGTACATAAATCTTTTCGATTAAATACGCAATCAATCTCTCCTTTCCTCTTCTATTCTCTTGTGAGGTTATTCTCAATTTATTTAAGATATTGATGAGTTATTTTCACAATTGGATTTTCAATTTCGTTTAAGAATTCCCTGATTATGCATTTTCAATTTCGTTTTTTGAAGAAGGCACAATTTTGTGCATTTAACTGAATGATCGAGATTTATCAACTCTACTTCTCAAAAGATTAACTCATGTTTTAATATTCATGTTCCTTTTCTCCAATTGAATGCAGAAATGATAATTTTCACGATCCAGTAAAGAAGGTCGCAAGCCCAATAAATGACAAGGTACGTCAAAAAATTAGCCCTTTTTTGTCTATCAAATGTGAATTTGACTAATTGAACCTCAATTGAAGTTGTAATTATGCATCACATTTTATTTTATTAAATCTAATTTTTCAACTGATATTCAGGAAAACCGCCTCAATTATGAAATCATTTAGTAGGAAGAAGGGGGTACCTATAGATAGATTTAAGAGTCAAAGAAGCAAAGAAATTTGTGGTGAATCAAGCAGAGCAAGAAGGATGTCGTAAGTTTCGACTAGGGATGTCAATGGGTCGGGTTCGGGTCGGGTATAGGCTCACCCATACCCTTACCCATCCTAATCGGGTAATACCAATGTTTTAAATTGCGATATTGCGGTCCATTGCGGTCGGGTCTTTTTTGCAGCGGATTGCGTTTGCGGGCGCAATTGCGGCGCAATGAACTTATTGCGGACAGTCGTTGCGATATTAAATTATGTAAAAATAATAGTTTGTTTAAATATATTTTTCACAATATTTTCTTCTAAAAAGGATAAAAAAGTTGATTGTCCAGGAACATTTTCAGTATAAATAAAAGTTGATCATAAAATTTCCATTAAATTGGCAATTATACGGGATCTTTGGATTTGTATTTTGTTGAAGAATTTTTTATCGACATCCAAAAATATCAAAACACTATAACTCAAATTTTAAATCGAAACATCAACGAAATACAATGAAAATTATGAAAGCCATATATTTATAGATGAAAATGACATATTTTAGAAGTTATGTATGTTATGAGTATATATCAAATATTTTGATAATAAAACATGGAAACTAAGTATAAAATAATCACAAAAATTATGTTATAATATTTATATTAAATAATTCTCGACGAAATTAATTTAACGTGTGTTTCATGTTTAATTCAGGGTAAAAGACAAAATTTCACAAATTCAAGCCCATCATTGCGTTCCTCTCGTCGAGACGAGCGATTTCAATATAAATTTCGTGTAATTTGATGGAAGGATTTGAAAATTACAACGATTTGAATATTATCCCGCAATTTGTACCCGCAATTACCGCAATTTTCCCGTAATTTTCCCGCAATTGCGCCGCAATGGCCGCAATTTTTCGAAAACGCAATATACCGCTATATGTTATTGCGAAATTGCGATTCTAAATTTCGGGCCGCAATTTCCGCAATTGCGCCGCAATTTAAAACACTGGGTAATACCCATACCCGACCCGTCAACTAAATGGGTAATTTTACCCGCCCCGTTTATTACCCGCGGGTTTTCGGATTACCCACGGGCATTTTTACCCATACCTAAATATATACAAAATATTAAAATATACTAACGAAAAATATATATTTTCAAATTAAAATATTAACACATAACATAATAATATCATAAAATACACAACAAATATTTTTAACAAATATTTGTAAGTAGAAATTATTTTATGAAACTAAAATTGGTAGAAACGTGAAATAGCTGTAAATAAATAAATAAATAAACATGAATTTAGAAATTTATTTATTTTTGTTTTATTTACTAAACAAATATAAAAAATAAAAATAAATTGTATAATAAAGAACAATAGAAAAAATAGATTAAACCCATTTGAAAAACAACAAAAATAACAAAATATATATTAAAATATTAATATAACTATGATTATTAAGGACCGGGTTCGGGTCGGGTATACCCACGGGTCGGGTACGACCTCACCCATACCCTACCCGTATCCGTGCCGGGTATTTTTTAATCGGGTAATACCCGATCCGCGGGTAGGTTTAATCGGATATTACCCGACCCGCCCGGGTCGGATACCCGTCGGGCACGGGTATTACCCAACCCATTGACATCCCTAGTTTCGACTCTTTTTTGCATTGTTTTTAAAACCGGACCGAACCGGACGGTTAACCGGAAAAAACCGGACCCGGTTTAAAAACCGGTTTGGTTCATTAATCGGATCGGAAATGTAATCAAACCCGCAAATTCGGTTCAAACCGGTCGGTTTTACTAAATAAACCGGACCGGACGACCCTGAAAAAACCGGCCGGTTCATATTCCTTCTCTTTCACTGTGAATGCAATTTGGGTCTATTTGTTTCCAACTCGTGCTCCATTTCTTTCCTACAAATGTAGATTTTTCAGATTTTTTGTTGTTTTTGATTGTATTTGTTTCCATTGTTCTGTGCGATACCCTCAAAATTTGTTCTCACCATGATTTATTTGATTATTTAAGAGGCTTGATTCATGATTTCTCCATCAATTTGAAACCTAATTAATATTTTCTGAACCAATTTCTAAGCCATTTTTCTTGCTAATTTTGCTCAAGATTATAGTTACAATTTCTCCACCGATTTGCTTGTTACTGGGACGATTTCGAAATATAAAGGTAAATTTTCTTCTCATTTACGGAATCCAACTGTACTGTAGCACTCCTAAATTTTTTTTAATGTCAGGATTTAGTAGTCTAGCATCTCCCACTTTTAATTGCAAGTGCCCATTCCTAACTTTTTTTTTATTGTCACTGTAGCACTCTCACTTTTTAATTGCAAGTGCCATTTCTAATCTTTTTTAAATTTCACTGTGGCAGTCCATCTTTTAATTCGAATGCACATATAAAATTTAGTTTAGTAAAGTAGAATAATTGGATTGAAATATAAAAAAAAAAAATTATGAATGATATTTGAAATTTAAGTTATTCAATAGTACTAGTAGTGTATGTTTTTTGTATTTTCAAACCAGTAAATGAACCGGTTGACCCAGCGGTCCAACCAATGAACCGGTGACCCGGCACTTTGCCGGGTCGACGTCCGGTCCGGTTTTAAAAACATTGTTTTTTTGGAAATTATCTCATTCCTAGCATACCAACCCATGATGATATTTGTTTTGATAAAATCATCTTAAATTTTTTAGGCAAAAATTCACGTATACCCTTACCCCTTAGAAAAGCACAAAATTTCACATACACCCCTCCAAAATGTGAAACATCATGAACATCCCCGTAAAATAAGAAAAATTTCACTAATACCCCTCATTTTCTAATTTCTCAAAAAGATGCATAAATTACCTTCTTTCCACTTAATACATGTCTAATTAATAGGCAATGATTGGATGGTAGTTTAGGAATATTCTAAAACGAATAAGTGAAGATACATGATATTGCTCATATGTTGTCAGGATATGTGTGATATTATCTATTTTGTAGGGATAAACATGATAGTTCTTTCTATTTTAATCGTCTAATTTTAACCGTCTTCCCACTTAAACATGCAATTTTATATTTTACTAGTCGGGAGCGCGGGGAAAATTCCGCGCATTTTGTTTGAAAAAGTTCTTTCTATTTTAATGTATAATGCATGGTTCTGAATATCGGACTCGGAATCGGACTCGGTTGGTTCTGGAGACTCAGGAATCGGTCGACTCGGACAAGACTCGGCCGAGTCAAAAAAAAAAAATCGGACTGTGAGTAAAAAAATCGGAAAAAATAGAAATAAAAAAAAAATTATTTTAAAAATAGATAAACATTCATAAACATGATACACACAAATTCAACTAATAAAACAAAAATTACTACATTAAAAAAATTGCATTACATAACAAAATTAGTACATTAAAAATTTCTACTGCCAAAAATTGTGACGAGCGGGTTGCATTATATAATCATCATCCTCATATTGATCATGAGGAGGAAAATACATTTGTAAATTTGTATTGTCGAAAATGTTCATCATTGAGTCGAAGGGTGATCGATTTTCGTGTTGTGTGTTACCAATATACGGATTGGAATAGTTGGGAACTGACATATTATACTAAACTTTAATTCAAAAATTATACTAAACTTTAATTCAAAAATTATATTAAACTTTAATTCAAAAATTAATTTAAAGATGATAGATGGAAGTTGGGAACTGACATATTATACTAAACTTTAATTCAAAAATTATACTAAACTTTAATTCAAATTCAAAAATTAATTTAAAGATGATAAATGAAAGTTAGGAACAGACATATTATACTAAACTTTAATTCAAAAATTATATTCATTTCCATTTTGAAAAAATATATAACATCTCTTGAATACACAGGACATAACAATCTTAAAAAACAAAACAAAAAAAACAAAAAACAAAATCGAAAAATCGGATCTGATTTATCCTGGTCAAACTCGGCTCGGCCGTGACCGAGTCCGACTCAACTCGGCCGAGTTTTTTTTTAACTCGGCCGATATTACGAACCATGGTATAATGGCCATTGCTTCCACGTGGCGTATCGTAACCGACTCATATCGCACCTGTATTTGTATAGCCGTATATACGTATTCTCAGCCACGTAACATAGTCTATAACAAAGATTAAATCGTCTTATTTTTTATTGCTGATGTGTTTGTTTATTAATTATTTAAGTGATTAATAAAAGGATAACACATTAACAATTAATTAATTAATATTGATTACGAATTATTATTGTACGTGTATTTTAGTTATATATTTATTAACCGGTAATGAAATATATTTTTTGTTAAATGGCCTTTTTTATTTGTGTAATTCCAGTAATAATACGATATGACATACCAATCTGACATCTCTGTTTGTGGGCCCTACGAAACAAAACGTTCAACAATTTGTGAACCAAAGTATGTCTGTAAGAGAATGAATCTAACTCGGACGCGTTGGCAAATACAAAATCTTTTGACAAAGAAAGCCAAAAGTGAATCGAAATCGAATATATTTCTCTTAAAACAAGTCATAAATCTCCATCATTATTAGTTAATTAAGAATTAAAATTAAAACCGATACAGATTTTCCACACTTTCATTTGCTATCATTATGTACTAAATAAATAATTTCTTACTGACATTGATAATTCTTAATCTCAAAAGTCGCTAAGAGGAGAAGGCGACTCTGAGGAGACTCTGAGGCGGAGGCAAACCCTAGCTGCCTCCGCCTCCGCCTCCGCCTACACCTCCCCTCACCAGCCCAAGAGCGACGGGCGAGGCCGACAGCAGATCCGACGGGCGAGCTCCGACGCAGATCCGACTCCCGAGAGCGACGGACGAGGCCGACAGCAGATCCGGCGAGCTCCGACGCAGATCCGACTCCCAAGAGCGACGGGCGAGCTCCGACGCAGATCCGAGGCAGACGCAGATCTGACGGCGGCGGCTGGAGCGAGGAAAGGGAGGAAAGGGGCGACGAAAGCTGGCTGGAGACGAACTGGCTGGCGACTGGCTGGCGACTGGCGATTGGCGACTGACTGGCTGGCGACTGGCGATGGCTGGTGACTGGCTGGCGACTGGGAAGAAAAGGCTAGGGTTTCGACGCATATCCGACTGGGAAGCAAAGGCTCGCAGGAACTGGCAGGAATTGGCAGGAACTCGCAGGAACTCACAGGAATTGATAAAGTAACTCGCAGGAACTGGAAAGGAACTCGCAGGAACTCGCTGGAACTGGCAGGAACTCACAGGAACTGCCAGGGGTCTGTGGCGATTTTGGAGCTCCTCGAAGAGCAAAAACTCGAAAGGAAAAAGCGGGAAGGGACAAAGAGAAATCGAAAAATCGCGAGGCTGGTGCCGTGTCTGGGACGAGTCTGGGACGAGTCTGGGCCGAGTCTGGGGCGAGGCCGAGAGCGACGGCCGAGTCTGGGACGAGTCTGGGGGCGAGTCCGAGAGCGACGGGCCGCGACAGCGACGGTGACAACTTCGATGACAATCCGAGCTCGCGTGGCATACCAAGGGCAGAGGGAGGTTGCGTTCGTCTAAGGATGGCCGAAAGCATCATCTCTCGGCATGTATCTTACTTTTGCAATTATAATTTATTTTTGCGAAACTACTTTTTTACATTTATCATGTAAAATCGCACCAATGTATTAAACCTTGCTTTAATATATTAAAAGAGGCTTCGCCTCTTTAGTTTTTCAAAAAAAAAAAAAAAATTTCTTACTACTGACTGAGGATTATTAATGCTTCCCATATTTTCTTCAATTGAGATTTACTGATGACTAGAGTAATCTCAAATTAAAGATTATAAAAAAACCATTGAGAAAATAAACATGTTCAAATAAACATTTTTTATACATCATTGTTTACATTCGTATATTTATTTTCTATTAAAATGAATTATTGTTTGAAAAAAAATGTACTAAACATATAATTTATAAAATAAAAATAATTTTGTGTTGCCATTCTGATTCACTGTTTGGTTTGGCCCTATTTCTATTACGCTGTCTTCAATAAAAGGATCTTATCATCTTAATTATTATTAAATAATAAAATTATAAAGTATAACATTGTTGTCATGTCATAATAATGCATGAAATTTTCACATCTTTAGCACAGCATGTTGCAAAATGTTTGCTTTATTTACCATTAGATTATATACTTTTTTAAATGCACCATAGACGATTTACTGAAAAATAAAACTCTAATATTTTGCAACTAAAATTTTCTTGCAATTTCAACTGAAATATAAAGTTATGTAATTTTAAAATTCTAATATATATATTCATGAATTTGATAGATTATTCTGATGTACAAATTTAGTAAGTTTGAAGCACTATCACCATCCTTGACAAACATATTGTCCAATTTATTGACAATTTTTTCCTTAAAAAAAGTAATTACCAACCTCCTTATTTTGGACCCATCTTTATGCAATCTCCTCATACCACCTCATCACGACTCATGCCACATCATCACAATTATTTTAACCATTAGATTAGAATATGTGACAACATATGAACCATAAAATAACCTTAGATTTTGTGTGGTTATGTTTTATTTGTAGATATTTATGTGTCCCTTATTTCACACATAGTTTTAAACAATTTTAGAAGGCCGCATCACCTTACACTAATGACGTGTTAAAATATTATTTGTTAGGTTCATGTTGGGCCAATTGTATTTGATTTTCACAATATGATACATGATCAATTGTGAATACAAATAGAATGTGAAGAGTTTAAATATCTAACATTAATAAATCAATATATAATATAATAAAACATACATCAAATATTGTTAGTATTTTCATAATATAATTTAAAAAAGTTAAGAAATATATTCGCTAGAATTTTATCTTTATTTTGAGATCCATATTATCATATATTTAATATTTTTTTCTAACTTAAAATTATGCAAGAATTGTGTAAAAAAAGATATAAAAATAAATATAATTGCATTAATGACTTGTAACACTTATTATTATTATTTTTAAAATTATAATTGAAAAAAATTGCAAATACTACTAAGTATGTTATTATCATATATTCAATATTTTTCTCTAACTTAAAATTATGAAAACAATTATGTAAAAAAGATATAAAAAAGATATAATTATATTAATGACTTGTAATCCTTATTATTATTAATTTTAAAAATATAATAGAAAAAAAATTGCACATCCTAATTATTATTATTATTTTTAAAACTATTATGTTATATTTGTATTTGTACTTAAAACAGTTTCGTGTTAATCTTTAAAAAAATAATAATGAAAGATATTTATTTACTAAACACAAATAATTTCTTTAACTTATATAATATTTTTCAATAATAAACATGAAGCTTAAAATTTATCAGACAGGAATAAATTTTTTAAACTTTTACAATGTTATTATTCTTAATTTTAGATATGAAAATTTAAAATATCATGTAGTTTTTATTTTTGTTTATGTCCACCCATGTTGTTTTATTATTTTATAGTGACATTTATTCTTTTTTGTATGTGTTGTATTATAGTATTAAATAAATATTTCGCAATGTGTCATATTCAAATATAGTATTGATAATTTTGTTATCATCAAACTTTCTTAATCAATATGATATTTATTTTCATAAAGTCTTATATTTTATCCAGAAAAATCATAATTATATATTATGTGTATATATTACGTGTATGGTAAAACAAATGAAACAAAACCGCCGCGAATCGCGGGTAATCTCCTAGTCTGGGATTAAGATTGGATATGGGACTTGATTTTAAGCAATTATTCATGATATCAACATTAAATTAAATTAAATCCTAATTTAAACTTGTTGTCAATCTGCTACGTGTATCCTTAGAAATTAAGTTAATTATTAGGTTAATTAGGATTGAAATTTTGTTATAACTTGTCATGTCTTTTAAACCCATATTCTGTATGATTTTAACAGCATAATTAACTACTGTTTAATCCGCATAATGCAATATTAATAATTAATAATAATTATACTATTTTTGTGTTAATTTCGGTTTTTACAGCGATCCAGGTCATCGCTTGTGGGTAAAAAAATAAGTTGTTTTGCTTTTTCTGGAATTTGTTGCCTGCAATTGTGGACCGTCCGATCTCCCATTCTTTGTGTTTTTTTTTATTATTTTATCTTGTGCGGCTGATGCTTATCTGATGCTTTTTATGCTTTGGGTAGGTTTGTGCCAGTTTGTATGGATTTTCTGAAGGAAATGCAGTTTCACATCTACGGTAAAATCGTACGTATAAGGATATATGAACATGGTAGTTCATAGAAAAATATAACATGTGTATTAGATGCACATATGTACATATGATATAATAATTAGATTGATAAGATAAGATTTTAGGAAAAATCTGTTCGAAACATTTTTACTAAAACGGACATAACTTTCGCATACGAACACCGATTTGGATGATTCAACTCTCATAAGTTATATAATTGGATTATCTACAACGTTCATATTCAGTGAAAACATTTGAATAACGTAGGAGGTTCATTATAATGAAATACACGAAAGGTTGCGGCAGTTCGACGACAGGACGCGAATGTTTACTAAAACTAGCATAACTTTCGGACTGGATATCCAAATTGGATAAACTCGGATTTGTTGGAAAGGTGATAAGATCATCTAGAAGTTTCGTTCATAAAGTTCCTGTTAATTACGGACCTAACTCTGTCGAAATTCCAGTTTAGTGAAAGTGTGTCTGCAGATCAGCAGGAGACACATCTTTTGATCAAATCTTCTAGAAAGTTATCATTTCATGCATATAAAAGTATCATTTGATTGATTAAAGAGTGTCTATTTAATGGTGAAGGAATACGAGTTATTCTATAAATAGGACCCTAATCTCACTCAATCAAATCAATCTAAGCAACCATTATTTCCACTAATTAATCCAGTAATTAAGAGAGAGAAAAGTTCGCCGGAATTCTCCATTGATTTCGGCAAGAGTTTAAGCAAGAGTGATTACGAGGCGTCTAGGCAGTTTCGTGATTATCCGACGACTCCCGTTTCGTGGTGGATACGAGTAGAGGTACGTATACGTTTGCGTACTAACGAGTTAAGTTCATCAACCGACGAGAAGACGAACGGAGAAAGATGACCGGTTTGGGCGTGGGACGAACCGGTACGAGCGAAAAGGTGCGAACGAAAAGGTGCGAACGAAAAAGTGCGACGTGAACGGAAGTGAAGGCTTCGCAGCGACAAACCCTTCGTAAGCGATCAATTTTGCTAGGTAGAAATATTACGTTTATTAGATTTACGTTATATTAGTTATAGGCAATTTGATAAACAAATCGTAGATGAGATATCGGGGATTTGTACTCCGTCGAGTCCAATAATTATTCGCTGCGCGGACTCGATGGGGTGTAGATAACCCAACAGTGGTATCATAACGAACGTCATACGGTTTGCGTTATCAAATCGCAAGAAAAATGATTAAGATCACATGTAGGGTCATTTTAGTAAATTTTCCCAAAATTGAAACCTAAAATAAAATTTTAAAGTCAAATTCACAAGTAATCGAATGGTAAAATATTATAGGATAATTACTGGTACCATTTAATGTCTTGAAAATAGTTTTGCTTCGAAACGAACAAAGAATTCCTTATTTGACTACAAAACTTTAGAATTTTATTTTTATAATTCAATTTAATACATGAAAACCTTGTGAATATAAAACGTAGTAAGTTGATGTATGACACAACAAATCCCTCACAGCGAAATTTGAAATGATAGAATTTTGCGTAATTATAAACTAACTAGATGTCTCCCATATAAACAGTTGTCATGTTTGTTTACAAATATACGTGTGGATTGGGCCTTCGTCAGGCATGCGTATACGCGTAGTTCAATAGGAAAATAAGCTTTAGTATAATTTAAATGTGGATTGGGCCTTCGTCAGGCATGTTTAAATTTAAACTAGTTGATACGTTTAGTATGGTTTTAGTTTAGATATTCAAGTTAATCGAATTAATTGGATAAGACATAGTTGAAATACACACACGGAATTTTGAATTACATACGATATAATTTAAATACTGAAATTTCATAAAGTTTGAGAGTCGCATATGATGCGATTGGATATGATCCTACCTAAATAACGAGATCCCACTCGATAGGCCTTCGTCACTTGCGGGAGGATTGTAATATATGGTTCTCAAGGTGTTATCGGATTATGAATCCCGAATCGATCATGAGGGTGATTGTTTTGATAAAAGTGACACAAATAACCCTATTAAATAAAGCATATAGAATTAATACGCACAGTTAATTAATTAATCATTATTATGTTTTAGGAATCATGTCTAGTAACAATACCAGTTCCATATCGATTCGATCGTTATTGGAGAAAGAGAAACTTGTTGGTAGGAATTTTCTGGATTGGCACCGTAACCTTAGAATCGTTCTAAGGCATGAAGATCTAATAAGTGTATTAGAAACGCCAATAGTGGAAGTGGCTAATCCAACAGAAGCTCAAAAGACAGAGTTGAAAGTACTCAAAGGCAAATCAAATAATGTAAAAGAGACTTGAACGGTTCAATACTCTTAAAGGTTTGGTTAATTGTAGAATGGCACCAGGGTCGTCAGTTAGCACGCATATGACCGTCTAGAGAAATTCGACGAAGTAATCTCGGCAACATTGCAACAGGATTTGATCCTTTGTTCATTACCGCCGACATTTGCCTCATTCGTGAAGAACTATCACATGCATTCGATGAACAAGATGATCCCCAAATTACATGGGATGCTGAAGAATTATGAATCAGAAATGATTACGACGGGTCCTAAAAACTGCAGCGGATCGAATGATGTCTTAATGATTCAATCGGGAAATCGTAAAAGAAACAACTCAAAAGGTGCATCAGGTTCAGGCTCTAAGAAGAAGCTGAAACTGAATAACAAAGGAAAATCCGAGAAGAAGAAGAAACAGGACGATGATAAATGTTTTCATTGTGAAAAGACGGGCCATTGGCGCCGCAACTCCAAGGTATTTCTCGAAGAGTCGAGGAAGAACAAAGGGAAAGCCGTAGCGGCCGGTACCGCAGGTATGTCTGTTATAGAAATTAATATTTCTACTATGAATAATTGGGTATTAGATACTGGTTGTGGAACTCATATTTGTCGTAATGTGCAGATCCTAAGAAATAGTAGAAGATTGAAGTCTGGTGATGTAGATCTCCGCGTTGGAAATGGAGCAAAGGTTGCGGCTTTTGCAATAGGAGAAGTGGATCTAGCATTACCAAGTGGATTTAATATAGTATTAACACTACAACATAACAGTTAATTTGGGTCGGTTAAAACCGTCCCTAAATAACCTCAAAACCGTCCCTAACCAATTTAGGATCGGTTAGCCGTCCCTATTGTACTGTCCCTGAAGCCTCCGACCCTGACAGGGTCGGGCCGTCCCTAAACTCCATTTGGGTCGGTATATTTTGTGTCGGGCCGTCCCTAAACGTGAATAGTACAGTGCCATCTGCAGGACAAAGGACAGCGCAGAGTTAGGGACGGGCAGTCCCAATCAGCCTTGTAGGGACAGACTGTCACAAGAACAAAAAGTACATGACGAATGACAGAAAAATCTGTGCAAGTTTATTAATTAAATTTTACATAAAATATTTGTATTATATAATAATTAATATTATATATTAATAATATATATTAATATATTAATTTTATTAACAATTCAAACATTCAAACAAAAGAATACAAAACAAATTCAAACAAACACACAAACAAAATAATACATACACATTCAAACTAGCACACAAATAACAATTCGATGATCGTTGATACGCACATAAATTTTACGACATAATCAACTCTCATAAATCCCAAAAAACACAAATACCAAACACATAAATTCTACAACATAAATAAAACGCACATAAATCCCAAACAAGCACAAATACAACTAAAAATTTGTCAGATCGTCATGCGGGAAAAACTGGTTCGTCGTGAGATCCTTAGAATATACATTAAAAACAATAATCATTTAGTTCTATAATTTAATACAATGACGAAATAACGAAATGAGATATTAACCTTTTTCTTAACAAATGTCGAACCGTCATCAAAAGAAAAGCTCCCTACCGTCAAATGCCGAAACTCGAATCGTCAGCTTTGCCAAAACTCAAAACCAATATAATCACGTTCCTAAAAACAAAGAATGAATGAACATGGAAAAAACAGTTAATACAAAAATAAAACCTGCCAGGAATATAAATCATAAATGGAGGCAAACCCTAGCCGCCTCCCCCCCCCCCCCCTTCTTTCTCTTTCTCCTCCACCCCCGCCCAGCCCGTCCACCACCGCACACCATCCTCCTCGACCCTGCAAAAAGACAGGAACCTCTCGATTCGTCCATGTTTCTAGAACTCCGATTCCCCTCCTCCCGGAGCCTCTACTCCCCTGCAAAAAGAGTGGAAAAAATAAAAATAAAAGCTGTAAAAAAATGATTGAAATTTCAAAAAATGAATGAAATAAAAATCAGCACAGAGTCTGAATAATATACAACAATTTTTTTTCGTAAATAGAGAAAAAAAAGGAAAAAAGATGAAAAAAAAAGGTACAAATAAGTCAATGAAAAATTACAAAAAAACTAATTCATAAAAAAAAAAAGAGTTTCACAAAGTAAAAAAAAATTAAATAAAAGGAAAAAATAGCTTAATAAAAACAGTAAAGAAAAATACAGTACAAAAAGTTATAAAAATTATTATAAATTCTAAAAAAATTATTAAAAAACAGTAAAGAGACAACCAAATTTGAAAATAAAAAACAGTAAAATAATACACAAATTTGAAAATAAAAAACATATCAAATGAGTTAAAATAACAGCCCTAAAAAAGAAAAAAATGATAAAGAATAGCAAAAAAAATGTAAAATAACAGCCCTAAAAATCGCCTCAAAAAGATTAAAAAACAGTACAAAACATGGATTTTTTTTCGTATTAATATATTAAAAAACAGTACAAATTAACAGCCCTAAAAATATTTTTTTAATGAGTTAAAAAACAGTATTAAAATATTTTTTTTCGTATTAAAAAACAGTACAAAATAACAGCCCTAAAAATCGCCTCAAAAATTGTAAAATAACAGCCCTAAAAATAACAGTACAAACCCTAAACAAATCATGAAACAAGTTAAAAGAAGTTACCTTCGAAAAAAGCTAGAGAGAGCGAAGAAAACACCTTCGAAAACAGCTTCCTGAAATGGATTAAAATCATCTATCAGATCAAAATTAGGGCTTCGAAAAGTCGAAATTAGAGCTGCCGCGAGGGATCTTAGTCTTGAAAGAAAAAATACCTTTTGTCTTGGATCTTAGCCTTGAAAGAGAACAGGAAACTATGGCAATGGTGGTGGTCGCGACGAAGGTTCTTGGCCTTCTTTCTCTTCACCGTCAGCAGCGTCGTTCGTCCTAGGGTTTCATCTTTGCTCTTCTTCTCCAACACGAGAGAGAGAGAGAGAGAGAGAGAGAGAGAGAGAGAGAGAGAGAGAGAGAGATCGCACAAAGAGCTTCATGTGTTTGTGGTATCTGGGAGAGAGAGAGAGAGAGAAGAGGGAGGGAGAGAGTATTAAAGAAGAGAGAGAGAAAGAGGGCGCACGGGGAAGAGTGGAAAGAGAGAGAAGACGTGTGGCAGTGTAATGTGGCAGAAAATTAGGGGCGGCCGGTCCCAATCAATGAATTAGGGTCGGTGGGGTATCTAGGGTCAGGCCGTCCCTAATAGTTTGGGTCGGTCAGAAGACTTAGGGACGGGTGGTCCCTGATTTTTGGGTCGGTGAGCAGGTTAGGGACGGGCTGACACTAAGAGCATAGGGACGGTACATTCTTTAGGGTCGGGCCGACACAAATGTTTAGGGACGGTTAAACTAGTTTGGGACGGGCCGATGCAAATTTTAGGGACGGGCCAACCCAAAAACACCGACCCTAACTTTATTTAGGGACGGACAGTCCCAAACTAACCGTCCCTAATTGTTTGGGTCGGTTTTTTTAGGGACGGCCGGTCCCAATAGGCCTGATATGTTGTAGTGTAAATAAATGTTTTTATGTACCAAATTTATGTAAAAATATAATAAGCGTGTCTAAATTAGCGAATGATGGCTATGAATTTGTTATTAGGAATGATGAATTTGTGATATGTAAAGACAATAATATTTATGCTAATGTAGTTATTGAGAATGGTCTTTATGTGTTAGATTTAGATAAATTTAATAAATTCATCTATAACGTGAATGAATCTCGGAATAATCCTAAAGTTGGTAATCAAACTTACTTTTGGCATTGTTGTTTAGGTCATATAAATAAGAAACGCATCTCGAAACTCCATAAAGATGGTTTACTCGACTCATTTGAATTTGATTCATATGGAAAATGCGAATCATGTTTACTTGGCAAAATGATAAAAGCGCCGTTTTCGAAGAAAGGTCAACGGTCCACGGAGCTATTAGAACTAATACATTCAGATGTATGTGGTCCAATGAGCATCGAGGCAAGAGGAGGTTATCGTTACTTCATCACATTTACTGACGATTATAGTAGATATGGCTATGTCTATTTAATGCGTCTTAAATCTGAATCTTTTGAAAAGTTCAAAGAATTCCAAAATGAAGTAGAGTACCAGCTAGGCAAGAAAATCAAAGCTCTTCGATCTGATCGAGGAGGCGAGTATTTGAGCTATGAGTTTGACGATCATTTAAAAGATTGTGGAATTGTTTCACAACTTACTCCACCTGGCACACCACAATGGAATGGCATATCTGAAAGGAGAAATCGTACCCTATTAGATATGGTTCGATCAATGATGAGTCAAACTAGTCTTCCAAAATCATTTTGCGGATATGCACTTTTTGACAGCGGCTTATTTGATAAATCGCTTACCTTCAAAGTCGGTTGAAAAAATACCATATGAGCTATGGCATGGAAAAACTCCATTATTGTCTTTTATTAAAATCTGGGGATGCGAAGCATATGTCCAAAGAATGATTTCTGACAAGCTCGATCCCAAATCAGACAAATGTCTATTTGTCGGTTATCCTAAAGAAACAAGAGGATACTATTTTTACAATCCAGCTGAAAATAAAGTTTTCGTGGCACGAAGAGGTGTCTTCTTAGAGGAGGACTTTATCTCTTCGCACAATCGAGGAGCAAAAATAGATCTTGATGAAATTCGAGATACCGAAATAGAAGTTGAACCGACGATGATTGATTCAGAACCGTCAAATGTTGACTTAGCTGAATCAAGTACACAAGTCATTGTACCTTCTCGTCGATCTAGTAGGATTCGCCATGAACCTGAACGCTATGATTTTATCATAACTGATAATGGCGACATCGAGTTCATTGATGATGAACCGAAATCCTACAAAGATGCGATTAAAGGTATAGATTCCAACAAATGGCTCGAAGCCATGAAATCAGAAATCGAGTCCATGTATGATAATCAAGTTTGGAACTTGATAGATAAACCTCTAGGGGTCACACCCGTTAGATGTAAATGGGTTTTCAAGAAGAAAACTGATATGGATGGAAATGTGCAAACTTACAAAGCACGGCTTGTCGCGAAAGGTTTCAAACAAATCCATGGTATTGACTATGATGAAACGTTTTCGCCGGTAGCCATGCTTAAGTCTACTCGCATACTACTTGCTATAGCTGCATACTATGATTATGAGATATGGCAAATGGACGTTAAAACCGCATTTCTTAACGGAAATTTAATAGAGGATGTGTACATGACACAACCCGAAGGTTTTATCGATCCAAAATATGCGAATAAAGTTTGTAAGTTACAACGATCCATTTCTGGATTGAAAAAAGCATCTCGAAGTTGGAATATACGATTTGATGAAGTTATAAGCGAGTATAATTTTATCAAAAACGTAGATGAACCTTGTGTATACAAGAAGGTAAGTGGGAGCCGTATTGTGTTTCTTGTTCTTTATGTGGACGATATATTGCTCATAGGAAATGATATTCTGATGCTTACGGAAGTTAAAAAATAGTTAACGAGTCGTTTCGCTATGAAAGACTTAGGCGAGGCAGCTTATATATTAGACGTAAAAATCTATAGAGATAGATCTAAAAGACTCCTTGGTTTAAGTCAAAGTACATATATTGACAAGGTATTGCATAAATTTGCAATGGAAAATTCCAAGAAGGGATTTATACCTATGTCGCATGGTATTAATTTCTCTAAAAATCATTGTCCAACATCGATTGAAGATAAGAAATTAATGTCTGATGTTCCATACGCTTCGGCGGTAGGATCCATCATGTATGCCATGATATGTACTCGTCCAGACGTATCATATGCCTTAAGCGTTGTTTCACGCTGTCAATCGAATCCTGGTGAAGCACATTGGATTGCGGTTAAATCTATCCTTAAATACTTACGTAGAACAAAGGATCTCTTTCTCGTGTATGGTGGTACTAGTGAATAGCTAATCGTTAAAGGATATACCGACGCTAGTTTTCAAACATGTATTGATGACTTTAGGTCTCAATCATGTTATGTGTTTTGTCTAAATGGCGGTGCGGTTGTTTGGAAGAGTTCCAAACAACCTACGATAGCTGATTCCACTACAGAAGCGAAATATATCGCAGCTTCGGAAGTAGCCAAAGAAGTGGTTTGGATGCGTAAATTCATCCTGGAACTTGGAGTAGTCCCAAGCATTATGAAACCCATTGGCGTATACTGCGACAATTCGGGTGCGATCGCTCAAGCTAAAGAACCTAGATCACATCACCGTTCTAAACATATTCTCCGGAAGTTTCATTTGATTCGTGAAATTTTGCAACGCAAGGAAGTTGCCATAATTAAAGTTAATACTGACGACAACGTGGCGGACCCGTTTACGAAACCATTAGCTCAAGCCAAGCATGATAGGCATACTCGCAACATTGGTTTAAGATATCTATAGGAGGAATTGAATTAGGGATTATATTAGCTATCTCATCCCAATATTCCTTAGTAATTTCGTAAACGATGTATTATTAGTTCTATAAATAAATGTAATCAATAAATATAAAAACTTTTTATTTTGATTATTCTACAATTTAGCTTTATTTTAACTTGTGTGTGGGGTTATATAATTAGTTATATTAATCCAGATTTATATCTCGAAATATGAGCGTTTAGTATAATAAGATTTACTAAGTAAAGACGTCATATATTAAATACTTAAAATAAATGTTATTTAAAACGAAATTTAATAAGAGTATATATTTCGAAGTTGTCCCTATTTATGATTAGGATATTTAATGAGTTAAATATATTATATTATATGATAATAGACTAACATGATTATTATGTTTGCCGAGGTGATGATTCAGCTTTACTAATCATTGACAAAAGAGCATGTCAAATAGGAAATATAGTTACATATAGTTGATATGTATGGACTTGACCAAAAGGTGCGAATTCATAACATGGTTTAGTTGAAGGAAATACAGTTTCAGGATCAACCGTAAAAGTGTACACAAGGATAAACGAATGTAAGCGTACATTCGTGGTCATATCTTTCAGTAGGAAAATCCAATTTGAATGGTTCAAATTGGGTTAGATATATAATAAGATTATCTACAACCTTCATATAGAAATATATTTCATATGAACGAAGTATCAGTGTCGTTTCTATGAAATACCGAAAGGGTGCAACAGTATGACATACAGTTAGTTAAATAGTCATCACTTTTGCATACGAGCTCCAATTGGGCCAGACCAAATTGGGATGTGTAGATAATAAGATTATCTACAACTTTCGTGTTGGGTGATTTTCTGTCAGAGCAATTTACCAATTTCGTATGGACAGAATACTGGACAGATTCATGCAACTTTCTGTGTGAAAGAGTGTATATTGGATATACATGTCTTTTGACCAATCCTAATCCTATGTGATATAAATAGGATATTTCTCTCTCATCAAAGTGGTTCTTTTCAGTTAATTAATTCAGAATATTCCAGAGAATTGTGAGACAACTTTCTAGAGAGAGAAAGGGTGTAAAGAGAGAGAAACCGTGAAAAGGTGTTTTCCGGTATAGAGAATCAATCAATCTAGCAAGTTCGCCGGTGCATCGTCTAGGCAGTTGCACCCGCGACCGACGTCTTACGAGTCAAGGTGGATACAAGTAGAGGAGCAACATCTGGGGCTCTTTCGGTTGTGATCGATTCGGAGGAACGAAATCTGCCGGAGACGGAAACGAGCGAATCGAGTAACGGGCTATGGAAGCATGCGGGCATGGAACGCACGAAGACAACCCGAGGCGTGTCAAGACGGTGGGAGACGTGCGGTATGGGACGTACGGGCTAGTCACAAATGTGACACCGAAGGAAAAGAAGGATGCGAGCTATCAACCCGTCGTGCGTGATCAATTTCACGCTGGTAATCGTCTATCCTACTTTGCATCGTACCCTCGAAGTCATGGCGTGATCTTGGATTTAGGGAACCGGACCGGGCCTTCATATCCGCTGCGCGGGCCCGGGGATGGGTCAATTCCCGACATTAGTCATTAAAAATGAATCGCAACGAATAGGTTTTGGTAGCTTCATACTTGAGATAACACTTGATTAATTTTTATACGTAGTTGCATATTTTGATATAGTTAACATTATTCCGTAAATGGGTAATAATGCTATCATTGGGTGTGTCACGAAATATGAATATTAATGTGATTCTCAAGATAGGAATTGTTCATTTCGAAAGAAATAGATATTTTGTTGGCCACCTATTGAATTAAATTAACATGTGCACAAATTGATATTGATCAATTGTTAAATTAATTCATGAGAAATCGGAAAAACATTAAGTCAATTACATAAAGGGGATGACTATCACCATGCCTCGTCATTGACGGATATCGCGAACAAGAGAACCAAAATCGTATATCGAGATTAGGTATAAATGATGAAAGTCATTTAAATTCAATTTAACATGGGTAGCTATGATGGAGTAATTAGATCCTGTTCATAAGCTTGTAAGACTTAGGCATAAGTTTACGGTCATCGTTAAGTTGAACCTACACGATCACACATAGAAATGAGACAAGTCGGGCTTGAACAATACGTATATAGGATATACATAAACTCTCTAAAAATTATACACATATATGATATGTATAGTACGTTTTACGTAGATATAAAATTGAGTGGGAGACAGAAGGAAATGCAGTTTCACATCTACGGTAAAATCGTACGTATAAGGATATATGAACATGGTAGTTCATAGAAATATAACATGTGTATTAGATGCACATATGTATATATGATAATTAGATTGATAAGATAAGATTTTAGGAAAAATCTGTTTGGAATATTTTTACTAAAACGGACATAACTTTCGTATACGAACACCGATTTGGCTGATTCAACTCTCATAAGTTAGATAATTGGATTATCTACAACTTTCATATTCAGTGTAAAAACATTTGAATAACGTAGGACGTTCATTCTAATGAAATACACGAAAGGTTGCGGCAGTTCGACGAAAGGACGCGAACGTTTACTAAAACTAGCATAACTTTCGGACTGGATATCCAAATTTGATAAACTCGGATTTGTTGGAAAGGTGATAAGATCATCTAGAAGTTTCGTTCATAAAGTTCCTGTTAATTACGGACCTAACTCTGTCGAAATTCCAGTTTAGTGAAAGTGTGTCTGCAGATCAGCAGGAGACACATCTTTTGATCAAATCTTCTAGAAACTTGTCATTTCATGCATATAAAAGTATCATTTGATTGATTAAAGAGTGTCTATTTACTGCTGAAGGAATACGAGTAATTCTATAAATAGGACCCTAATCTCACTCAATCAAATCAATCTAAGCAACCATTATTTCCACTAATTAATCCAGTAATTAAGAGAGAGAAAAGTTCGTCGGAATTCTCCATTGATTCCGGCAAGAGTTTAAGCAAGAGTGATTACGAGGCGTCTAGGCAGTTTCGTAATTATCCGACGACTTCCGTTTCGCGGTGGATACGAGTAGAGGTACGTATACGTTTGCGTACTAACGAGTTAAGTTCATCAACCGACGAGAAGACGAACGGAGAAATACGACCGGTTTGGGCGTGGGACGAACCGGTACGAGCGAAAAGGTGCGAACGAAAAGGTGCGATGTGAACGGAAGTGAAGGCTTCGCATCGACAAACCCTTCGTAAGCGATCAATTTCGCTAGGTACAAATATTACGTTTATTAGATTTACGTTATATTAGTTATAGGCAATTTGATAAACAAATCGTACATGAGATCTCGGGGATTTGTACTCCGTCGAGTCCAATAATTATCCGCTGCGCGGACTCGATGGGGTGTAGATGACCCAACATTTTCTTGTTGCTCGTGTGTTTCTTCTCGGTTCTTGGTTAGCTTTGTTGCAACTTTATTTTTGTTGAAGCTTTTTCTTTTGGGTTTACTGTGCCAGATTCGTAAAAAGGTCTTCTGTTGATATTAGGAAAAAGTCTGTTTTTGGTTCGTAACAAATTCCGAAATGTTCCACTTGCCCCCTAACTATTTTTTTTTGGTCTTTTTGCCCCCTAAACTTGCTATTTTTGTTCGGTTTGCCCTCTCCATCCAATAACTCGTGCCCCCCCCCCCAGTTAAATGGCTGTTAAATATGCTGACGTGACATTATTTTATACTTATTTTATGTTGACGTGACAAATATTCAAATTCAAAAATCCTTTTCTTTACCGACGGACCGTCGGTAATCCTCGACCCGTCGGTAATATTGTATGAGCCGTCAGTAAAAGTTATTCGAGTCGGGCCGTCGGTGATAAAAGCCGTCGGTAGTAAGCTATGGCCGACGGACCGTCGGTAATCGTCTTTGCTGCCTTTCTCTTCCCTCATTCCCCTCTCTCTTCTCTATTCCCTCCCCCGAGCCCATTTCCCTCCTCTCCCTCTCTCTTCTCACCGGAGTCCTCTTCTTGTTAATAAATTTTAATATCCGCATGATACGAAATTGTAAAAAAATTGTTAAATTTTTGTTTGACCCACGCAAGTTATATATTTTTGTTAATATTTAACATTTTTCACACGATCTTTTTCTCTTTGAATATTTTTAATGTGAAATATTATATTTTTATTGAGGATAAGTTTATTCTCTAATATTATTGAAACATTAATATTAAAAATTAGTCAAATGTATTTATTTGTAAATTCTTGCAAATTCTGGTGGGATTTTAGGAGACACCTGCCTGTGGTACTGATAACTCATAAAATAGGTCGTTTAAAATAGGTCGTTTATAACAAAGTAATTTATAAAATAGGTCGTTTTTATTTTTGGAAACATTATATTTTCACGAGTTAATCAAAACAATTTATAACAAATACTAAGTATAGTACTAAGTATAGGTTCGTTCCAAGGAAATTTTGCGTATAATCGAAATTGCAATTCAAGAATTATTTCTACTAATCCAGAGACCTTGAAATTTTGTCACAATCATTATCTAAAGTTCACAAAGTACTGATTAGAATTTCACTTTCAAAAATATAATTTTCTAATTTATGCAGATGATTGATCACAAGGGTATTTTAGGCACTTATCAAATTCCAGAAAAATATAGATCGCCAAACAAGATCTCAAATTTGGCACAAAGATTCACAATTTAATACTAAGAGAGATAACAGAAGAATTTCACAGGTTTGGTATTTCAGTAAAAAGTAATGATCGAATTACAAATAAGCCCCTGGTGAGATCACGAAAAGGTCCAGAAGGATTTTTATTGAGAGGCAGTTTTCATAAATTCATATCAAATCGAAAATTATATCAAACAAACTCAATCAAAATCCTAATTCAAGAGTAAGCTCAGATGTAAAATCTCAAGTAATTTTTGGGATTTAAACAGTTTTACAATGGATTCAACAAGCAGGGAAATGAAGGTCCAGATCTAAAGTTTTTTACCAAATTACAGTTTAGTCCCTAACACAATGATTTTCTAAAATCCATATCAAATAGGAAATTGCAGAGAATTGATTGATTCAAAATATGTTTTAAACTAAAGATCCAGATCTAAACAGTGAGATTGAGAAAGGACTATTTTTCTATGTTTTTCTATTTAAAATTGAATTTACAAAACAGCACAGAAAATTGAGTATATCACAAAGAAAAAAATAGGAAAAATTCTACAAAAATTCTACAAAAATTCCACAAACTATATTTCACAGTATATAACAAGTTCACAAAGAGATTTCAATCAGATCTAAAAATCCTAAACTAGAGAAAGAAAATACCGAAAAAGTGATGAAATGGAGTCCAAGATTTCGTCTTGGCGATGTCCTTGCTCCGTCACGTCTTGAGAGGAATGATGGGAGTAGGAGAGAAACTTCGAGACTCGTAGAGAGTGAGGGAGGATGAAGATCCTCGAGAAGGCTTCGAAAACCGTGCTTCGACACGATCTTTTCGGCGAAAATGGCTCAAAGATGAGCAAGATGGAGCTTCGACGCTCTAACAATGGAGGGGAAGAGGCTAAGACCTTACCTTCCCCCAAAAATGGAGTGAGTGACCCAAGAGGTCCAAGGGTGAGTTGAGAGAGGAGTTTTGGATGTCTTTTATAGGGGAAAAGAGGGGGAAATAATTCGAAAATTTCAGATCTGATGTTGCAACTTGCATGGTTAGGTAGATCAAGTTGCAACGAATCCAACGCTCGAAACGGCATCCAATTTGGAGATCGGACGGCCGAGAAAACTTGAAAATACCCTCCAAAATGTTCCTCCAAGATCCAGATTAAATCCTTTTAAATCATCAGAAAATACCATAAATTTAACTGTTCATCTCCATTGTGAACAGAAATGGAGGCTGCGGTCTGTGCTAATTTGTTCATTGGGTCAGAAAATGGACAGGTCCATTGACAACCGAATGGAGGGTAGTTTAAAGGCTGTTGGAGCCAAAACAAGTTGTTCAAACAAACTCCACAGATTCTCTGCGAACGAGATGGTGTGGCTGATCGTGCAGCATCACGATAAGAGAGGAGAGAAGGAGTATCAACGTGGGTTACAAGATCTAAATGTCACAGAGGATCTCGTGCACAGTACTCAGTTGACTGGTCAATAGTTCATCCGCTGCAGAGAATCTGGTGTGGTATTCCGTGTAGCGAGTCACATCCTTTGACCCGTTTGGAGTAAAAGCTCGGTTTCTCTCTCATGCCTTCATCAAATATCATCATATGATATATCAAATCGATCGGCACGACGAGACCGATCCATCTACAGTCCTGGTTTTGTGAGATTTTGCACTTTTCACCTGAAATTAACACAAAACACATATTAAAGTATTTAATCTCAATAAATTGGAATTATGAATATTTGGTATACTTTAAGCATATTTATGTGTTTAAATTCTATATTTTGCGCATGTAAAAAGTGATGAAAAATCCCCTTATCAAATCTCCCCACACTTAGAGCTTGTTTGTCCTCAAACAAAAATATATAGAATTTAAGCTCAAAAAGAAATGCATGTTCTAGGTTTTGTTGAAAATGTATTCATCGATTTAAAAGTTCAATTTCCTCAAGAAAAAGATTTTTTACACTCATTTCATCATATGTCCTTTATATTGAAAGAATTTAATTCAACCTTTTAAAATCTATTTTCAAATGAAAGGTTCACAATTTCAAAAGTTTTTAGAGAAAAATTGGTCTCATTCGAATAAGATGATTAAACACCAAATTTTAAATCTTTTCACTACATAAATCACAAAGATTTTCATCAAAAAAGTTTAAGAGAGAACCAATTATTCCGATTTGCAAAAAATCATTTATTCAATGTAAATTGTCACTTTTTAAATCGTTCGGTACTTTAGTACTTGGTTCCTATTCGGTTTCAACTAATTCCCCCAATTGCGCTTGTTTACAATTCTTTTCTTATTTAACCGAGAGTTCCGCTGCACCGAAATACAACGAAATTACATCCCGGTGTTCTCTTTTTTTTATTTTTTTATTTTTTTTTATTAGATCTTTTCTTTAACAGGGAGTTTCGTTGCACTGAAATACAACGAAATTACATCCCGGTATTCTCTTTTTTTTTAGATCTCAAGTCGCAAGCGGGTCCAATCTATTTACTACCGAATCCCCATGAACGATCGAGCTCTTAAGTGCAAGTTGTCCCTTTTTAAGATTTATGAAAACTTACTAAAGTGGTTTAAACAAAACTTTTTTTAGAAATTTCGAGTAAAATATGGGTTTAAGCTTCAAAAAATGGTGTGTCATGTAAATCGAAAATCGACCAAATTTCAATAAACTCCAATTTTGTGATTTCATTGATTAGGGTTCGAATCCCCAAAAGAATCTCTCAAAGATCTTAATCAATTCCTTCAAATATCTTGTCATAATTTTGAGAGTAAAAATCTAAAAAAATCGATGATTTATTCAATTAAGTGGAGAAAAACCTTTAACATGCAAAAAACTCTTCTTCTTTTTTTTTCGAAAATTTTTAAATTTTTTAGGATTTTTTCTAAAGTCAAAAAGGAAGAAAATAGGTCGTAAAAACCCTCCCCACACTTAGAAAATTGGCTCGTCCTCGAGCGAAAAGATCAATTCTAGTAAAAATTAAGGGAGAGAGATGGAGAAATACGACCTTTTGAAGCGTGGGTTGCCTCCCCGCAAGCGCTCTTTGTTTAACGTCGTTTGAGCTCGACGTTTGCCAAGGTTATCCCGCCTTGAAGTGGAAAGAATCACCATTGTGAGTTGCGGCTTTTCGACCACCTTGGAGCATTCGTTTCGAGAGAGAGAGAAGAAGAGTGCTCGTTTTGTTGACTATGCGTGGAATTTCGTTTCGAGCATGTGTCGAGATTGCCGTCAAAAATTTTCCTCGATCTTTCACGAATGCATTTGCGCTTGGCACTTGTTGAATAGGTGTGGTAATCGGCGTGAGCGCTTCGAATGTGTTCGGCATTGTTGATTTATCTACAAAAATTAGACCAATTCTTTCATTAGAAGTATCAATGTTCTTAGTAATTTGATTTGATATGAAATTAAATGGAATTGATTCACCTTTGAGAATTGGAGAGACTTTTTCTTCTTCATGTTCGTCCTTTATTTGAATTTTCGTGTCAAGATCTTGATTCGCCAATTCTTCATTTTCTTCTTTGACCTTGATTGTCGTGTCGACTTCTTCCTCGAATTTCACCACGCTTAGCTCATCGATCTCGATTATCGTCTCAATTTCTTCTTGTTTTTCGACCCTTACATCTTCACATTTGATTCTCGTTTCGTATGTGATATCCTCATCGAATCTCCCCACACTTAATTCTTTGAACTCTTCCGAATTGTCGAGGTAATAATCGTGCACTTCTTCGCTTTGTTTGTATTCGAGTTTGAGTTCATCTACTTCGGCTCGTAAATTGGCAGGTTGTGCTTCGAGAATTTCCCTTCGTTGATCTTCAAAATCATTTTCGTTTGTCGCTTCGATGTTTTCTTGTTTGTCACCTTCGATTTTCGTTTCATATGTGATATCCTCATCGAATCTCCCCACACTTAATTCTTCGATTTGTTTGGTGTAATTTAACATCATTTCCATCATCAAATCCATTTTCGATGAAAGGTTGTTGATCGCGTCGTATCGTGATGATTCTCCTTCGTCTTGATGTTGTGTTGGTTGAGATTGAGGAAACGCGCAATGTTGTTGGTATTCGTATGGACATTCATCGAATTGAGAAGGTTCGTATTGCATGTGATCGTGTTCTTGACCATAAAAGGTGGAATATTCGTTTTGGAATTGGTACGAGTTTGGAGAGGGTTCGGCATAAGCATCGAAGTAAGGCCCTTGATGAAGAGGTTCGTTTCGAATCGGAGGTCGATAACATCTTTGCGGACGAAAAAGTGATGAAATGGAGTCCAAGATTTCGTCTTGGCGATGTCCTTGCTCCGTCACGTCTTGAGAGGAATGATGGGAGTAGGAGAGAAACTTCGAGACTCGTAGAGAGTGAGGGAGGATGAAGATCCTCGAGAAGGCTTCGAAAACCGTGCTTCGACACGATCTTTTCGGCGAAAATGGCTCAAAGATGAGCAAGATGGAGTTTCGACGCTCTAACAATGGAGGGGAAGAGGCTAAGACCTTACCTTCCCCCAAAAATGGAGTGAGTGACCCAAGAGGTCCAAGGGTGAGTTGAGAGAGGGGTTTTGGATGTCTTTTATAGGGAAAAAGAGGGGGAAATAATTCGAAAATTTCAGATCTGATGTTGCAACTTGCATGGTTAGGTAGATCAAGTTGCAACGAATCCAACGCTCGAAACGGCATCCAATTTGGAGATCGGACGGCCGAGAAAACTTGAAAATACCCTCCAAAATGTTCCTCCAAGATCCAGATTAAATCCTTTTAAATCATCAGAAAATACCATAAATTTAACTGTTCATCTCCATTGTGAACAGAAATGGAGGCTGCGGTCTGTGCTAATTTGTTCATTGGGTCAGAAAATGGACAGGTCCATTGACAACCGAATGGAGGGTAGTTTAAAGGCTGTTGGAGCCAAAACAAGTTGTTCAAACAAACTCCACAGATTCTCTGCGAACGAGATGGTGTGGCTGATCGTGCAGCATCACGATAAGAGAGGAGAGAAGGAGTATCAACGTGGGTTACAAGATCTAAATGTCACAGAGGATCTCGTGCACAGTACTCAGTTGACTGGTCAATAGTTCATCCGCTGCAGAGAATCTGGTGTGGTATTCCGTGTAGCGAGTCACATCCTTTGACCCGTTTGGAGTAAAAGCTCGGTTTCTCTCTCATGCCTTCATCAAATATCATCATATGATATATCAAATCGATCGGCACGACGAGACCGATCCATCTACAGTCCTGGTTTTGTGAGATTTTGCACTTTTCACCTGAAATTAACACAAAACACATATTAAAGTATTTAATCTCAATAAATTGGAATTATGAATATTTGGTATACTTTAAGCATATTTATGTGTTTAAATTCTATATTTTGCGCATGTAAAAAGTGATGAAAAATCCCCTTATCAGGTACCCAGTTAATTCATTGAACAATTGAAGAGTTTTTTTTTTTTTGATCAAAATAGAGTAGGCTCAAAGTCCTACATCCATTATTTTCATTAATTAAAAAAAGTTTACAGAGACTATACTGGGACATATATCCCATTAAAGCACCTCTCTAAACATTACATTTTACATAACTCAAAAATCCTGCAAAACAAAACTCAGAAAAGAGATACTTGATTCCAAATCCGGATTTAGTTCCAAGCTTGAATTGTAAATCCAGACTTGTATATCCATTTCTTACCAAGAATCTCCGACAGGAAATCCATGTAATAACTCATTACCTCTCTCTTTCACCCTCGCCATAGATCCCCTTCTTGCCAAATTTCCTTCATCTCTTATCGTAGCTCATGGCATCTCTCTGCCTAATTCACCATTGGATTTGCCTCCTCCTTCTCCTTCGATCTCTTCATTGTGCTGTGTCTTCTTGCTGTTATTGCCGCTACTATGGAGCTGTGCTCTTCGGTACAGATTGAGATCTGATAGAATAGAATCAATCAACTGATTTGCTCGAAGTTTCAAATCTCCAAATACTCGTCTACATCTTTCACACCAGATGGAATAGAGAAAAATTGCAATCAATTGGCTATATGAGGCTTTGGTGTGTTCTTCTTCCATTAAAGATAATGGATTTACTCCCTGATTTGACGAAATCCCCAAATAGGTATCCAATTTTCTCCAAACTTCTTTTGAATACTCACATTTGTAAATCAAGTGTTCTATCGTTTCTTCTTGACATGTACACAAACTACATCAATTGGGAATAATCCACCCTTTCTTCTTCAAATTATCAATGGTATTTAATCTGTTTTTACTTAATAACCAAATGAAAATATTGATTTTTAAAGGAATACTCAAATTCCACATTTTAAACAGTGGATATTTTTCAGAAACCCCCTTTACTAATGTTTCATATGCACTTTTGCAGCTGAAGGTGAATTTAGGAGACCATTTCCACTGAATTTTATCCGGTACATCCCTTATTATGATATCAATTAAAGCCTCTTCAAGAATCGATAACTGGGAAGCTGCTGCAATGGAGATGGGGTTGCAAAGATTTAAGATTGAATGTAAGTCTTCTGATTCCAATTGAACAATAATATCTGATAAAGTAGAATATTTATTGTTTGCAAAAGAATATAGTTCCTTATATTTAGCTCTTAATATTCCATTTCCCCAATTATCTTCCCAAAAATCAATCTTTTCTCCTGTACCAATAATAAAAGTTGAACTTTCTTTAAAAAACTCCAAATTTTTTAACACATCCTTCCAAAAATATGAAATCTTACTGTAAAATTGTATACCAATATCTCCTACTGGCATTTTAATTAAGTCATTCCATGGCAAATTTTCTCCAACTTTATAAAATTTCCAAAGCCATTTTGTTAATAAGACCCTGTTAAAGATTTCCAGATTTATCACCCCCAAACCTCCACATTCTTTAGGCCTACAAACTTCTTTCCAATTAACTAGATTATATCCTTGATTTTTTTTCCCTCTCCATAAAAACTTCCTTTTAATTGCATCTATTTCCTTCAAAGCCCATTTTGGGAATTTAAAAACTTTGAAATGATATATTGGTAAAGAAGTTAAAACTGAGTTAATCAATATTAATCTTCCTGCCATTGTTAAGTTGCTTCCTTTCCAGCTTCCCAATCTATTGCTTAATTTATCCACAAATTCCCTAAATTGAGCTTTATTTGGTCTTTTAAAATGTAGAGGCAAACCCAAATAATTTATTGGGAATTCCTTAACTGTGCATTTTATTTCTTTTGAAATTTTCCTCATAACAACATCCTGGATATTCATTCCAACCATCTCAGACTTATTAAAATTAATTTTCAATCCAGTATTTATTTCAAAAACTTCCAGTAGATATTTTAGCCTTCTTACTTCTACACAGCTTGGTTCCAGAAATAAAATAGTATCATCAGCATAGAATAAGGAATTTTTAATTCCTTCTATTGGTTTCTTTAAGTATCCTTTTTCACTTAAGTCCTCAATTAGTTTGGATAATACATCCATAACTAGGATAAAGAGGTAGGTTGAGAGAGGATCTCCCTGTCTCAAACCTCTTCTTAGATGCACAAATTTTCCTGGTTTTCCATTCAAAATAATTCTTGTTGATCCTTGAAGAACTGAATTCTAAACCCATGCTATAAAATTATCACCAAATCCTCTTGCCTTTAATAATTTAATTAAAAAATCCCAAGATACACTATCAAAAGCTTTATGTATATCAAGTTTCAACACCAATAATGATTTTTTTAATCTTTTTGCTTTGCAAATAATTTCCCTTGCATAAACAAAATTATCTACAATATTTCTATCTTTTAAAAATCCAGATTGATTTATTTGGATCATTTCATTTATTTTCTCTTTCAATCTATTTGATAAAACCTTGGAAAATATTCTTTGTATACTAGAAACCAAGCAAATGGGTCTAAAATCCCTGGCACAAATTGTCTCTTCCTTTTTTGCAATTAATGCTATAAAAGAAGAATTAAACATTGATAATCCTTTTTTCCCCTCATGTACAAATAAATGTAGAATTTCATCTTTTAATAAGTACCAAAATTTCTTGAAAAATTCTGCATTAAATCCATCTGGTCCAGGTGATTTTTCTAGTTTCCACTGAGAAATTACCTCATCTAATTCCTTCATTTCAAAATCTTTTTCCAAAACAGTTAAGTCTATATCTTCCTCACAATAGATTTTTTCTAAATTTATAATTCCTAATTTTCCTGCTTTTTCCACATCATCTATATTTTTTCCCATAAGGTCTTTATAAAAATTAAATAATATATTAGCTTTAGATTGATGATCCCTTACTTCCAAACCATTTTCTTTAAGCATGGGAATTAATAATTTTTTTTTTTAATAGTTGCATGATCATGGAAGAACTTTGTATTTGCGTCACCCTTTAAAACCCATTTAAATTTTGACCTTTGTTTCCAATATAATTCATCTTGTTTTGCCAATTCCTCAAATCTTTCCTTAGCTTTAATTTTAAGCCATATCTCCACTGAGTTTACTTCCCTCCTTTCACTCAGCTCATCAATCCAATTTAGGATCTTTTTGCAATTTTTAAATTGAAGTTGTACATTTCCTAATTTCTCCTTACTCCACTTTTTTAATCTTTTCCCTAGGGCTTCCAGTTTATAATAAAATTCCTCCATATTGTCTGATCTAGTAGCTTGAAAGTAAGATTTGGTAATATTTACAGCTTCTTCATTCCTTAACCAAATATTTTCAAACCGAAATCCTTCAAAAATTGGAAAATCAGTTCTTGCTTGATATATAATTGGTAGATCATCAGAGCATGTATTAACTCCTGAAAACAGTTGAGAATTAGGAAAAATTTCCATCCATTTTGAATTTATAATTACCCTATCAATTCTGGCTTTTGCTATATTTGTTGCCCATGTAAATTTCCTACCAAATAAAGGCAGGTCATTCAAAGAATTGGAATCAATAAAATCCTTAAATAAAAATGTATTTCTCCAATCTCTATCAAGCCCACTTCCCTCTTCACATGAATAAACCAGATTTAAATCCCCCATAATTAACCAAGGTTTATCAAAATTATGTGCCATATCACTTAATTCTTCAATTAAATCCACTTTTAAATTCCTTTCAGTAGGACCATAAATTCCAGAAACCCTAAATTGTAATCCACTCCACTTTGTTTCTAGAATTAGGTTAAGAGAATATCTTAGAATTTCTGTCTTAATTAGTTTAAACATGTTTGAATTCCAAGCCAACAATATTCCTCCAGAGGCACCTTGTGAGGGTTTGTATTCAAAACCCTTTAGTGAGGGCCCACAAATTTTTCTCACTATATCTTCATTCAATATTTCCATTTTGGTTTCTTGTAAGCATATTAAATCCAATTTCTCTGGTACAATAGATTTATTTATTAATATTTTCTTCTCAGCATCATTCATTCCTCTTATATTCCAACTCATAAATTTCATTTTTTAAACACCATTTAAATATAAATTTTAAAAGCTCCTCCAATAATTTCTAACTCAATTTTCATCTTGATCCCTAATTAGGGATTTAATAGTATCCATCATTTTATCTTCTATATTAATTCATGTTGAAGTCAAAATTGCTATAATATCCTCTTTATGTTCAATTTTTTCTTTTCCACTTAAGTCCAGAGTTGGTATTTGCTTTATACTTCCTCCTTTATTCCTTTTATTTTTTCGATTTTGTACTTCCTTAAATTGAACAAGTTGAGCTTTTTCTAATGATGAGGAGTATAATTCAGATTGCTTATCCTTTAACCTTAAACTCCTTCTCTGTTCCTCTAATTTAATTTTATTTTTCTTGTTTTGTTGTTTATTAGGTTTTGGTGAAGAAGGAGAGGCCAAAGGGGATATTGCTTGCAAGGGGGCTAATTTCAATGGAGAAGATTCCTTATCTGGATTATTCAGGGTTGAGACCATAAAAGCAGTAAGTGATAGATCTTCCTCATTTAAAACTTCTTGCAGAATTTCTTCAATAATTTCTTTCTCTTCATTGTTGTCTTGAAAAATTACCATTTGGCCCTTATTCCAATCTTCCTCATCATTTTTTCCATTTACATCCTCACAAACTTCCATTTCTAAATTCTTTAAATCAGTCTCAACATTTACTTCCTCTTTATGATAATCCTCACCATTCACTATTTGAACTTCCTGTAGATCTTCCTCTATAAGCAATTCATCTTTATCTTTATTATTTTTTCCTTTTTGTTGATATGGATCTTCCACATTCCTCTCTAGTATCTCATTTAATACAGTCAAATTCCTCTCTTGATTCACACAGTTTCCACTGTTTAGGTTAATCCTTAAATCAAACTGTTCCATTTTGTTTAATATTTCACTGAATATTCTCTTAAAGGAAATTAGGTTTTCTATAGGTATTCCCAAATTGCCCTCAAGTTGTCCTGAATTATTTCCCAAAAATACCCTCATCCTCCTTGCAGACCATTAAGGCATTAACTTCATCCTTTTCTTTTACCAGGTCCTTACTACTATCATTTTTATTATTTATCTTGATTCTCCACTCTTTTACAACTGGTTGCTTTTTAATTCTCCAAATCTTTTTAAGCTTAGTTTTTTTATTATTCATTTTCAACTTAACCTGTCTTATAGGTTTCTCCATTCTCTCTCCGATCTCATCTTTCACCTTACTAACTTCAACCAAGGTATTTCCACCTTCATCAATTAATTCTAAACCATCTGTTAATTCCTCATTTTTGGTCATTATGGTTAGATAAATTTCTTGTACCACTTTCTCTTTCATATCAAAATCTCCAATATGAACTATAGATCCAAATCCAGCCACCATGATTGACAAATCTATTGCATTGCAGTATTTGATAGGTATATTTTTGAGTTTTATTTGCATTCTCCGAGAGTTTAAGGTGTGGATTCCTGATAGATAAATTTTGTTTATTTTCAGGGTTGAAGAGGAAGAGGCTTAAAGATTTTTGGATGAAGTAATTGGCTGAATTCTCTGTGTATTTGTAATGGTTTGATTGATTGGCTGAATTCTGTGCTTGGTTGTAGTGGTTTGTGTAATTGGCTTTTTTTGCAAGATTTGAGGATTGTGTGAGATTTGAATTGGAGAGGGAATTGTATAATTTGGACTCTGATTTTGATTCATATTGCATTGCAACTGCTTATGCCCCAATTTCCCACATTTGAAGCATCTAAAAGGGGCTCTGCAATCTATCACATAGTGATTTGTGGAGAGGCATTTGAAACACTTGTTTTTGAAAATCTAGGCTTTTGCATCTTGAAATTCCTGGTTTGAGTTTGTTTGAACTTTCCTCTTTTTTCGAACTAAGATCCATTCCCCATCAGAGGAACTAGGTAGATCTTTAAGCAAGGCACTTAGG
This sequence comes from Luzula sylvatica, assembly GCA_946800325.1. Taxonomy (NCBI): domain Eukaryota; kingdom Viridiplantae; phylum Streptophyta; class Magnoliopsida; order Poales; family Juncaceae; genus Luzula; species Luzula sylvatica. The sequence continues at coordinate 66,547,662 of OX326960.1, read as the reverse complement.
TAAGATTTGTCAATATCCATAGCGATCAAAGTTTGAGTTTGGTAATAGGAAATTCTGTAGGTAGTAATAGAAGTTTGAATTACTCTTTCAAGCTTATTCTTACTTCTACTTTCGACCTAATAAGAAAATCCTTAAGCCCGCTACACCCCGAGGGGGCTATGACTTAGTTTAACCTAAACTCTTCAATGATCTCCGGCCAATCTGGTGGAGAAATCTTGTTTCTTGAAATCTTGTTTCCAAAGTACCTTTCCTGATTAACAATTTCTATCTTAACAATTGAAGAGTTAACTCGAGAGGAAAGAGGAACTCCTTTGTGAAGTAGGAGTTTCAAACTGCCGTTAATGGCGAGAGGTTTCAAGTCTAGAAAACATCCTATTTTAACCCCCACGAGGGTTCTTCTTTTCTCGCCAACCTCCTCTATTCCAATCGCCCACTTCTCTGTTTCGTTTCTCCTTCTTCGACCTGAGGTTTCGTTTCTCCTGTTTCGTTTCTCAAGGCAGCAAAGACGATTACCGACTGCCCGTCGGCCATACTACCGACGGCTTTTATCACTGACGGCCCGACTCGAATAACTATTACCGACGGCTATTGTCCAAGTAAAAAATATCGCTGTTTTTTCGATTATTCATTGAAAATGAAGAACTAATATTTCCCTCGGTCTCTGAGTGTGTGACTGTAATTAAATTTTAAAAAATATCGCTGTTTGTTGTGTATAAAACAAGTATTCTAATATTTTAATATTGATACATTTAAGTGGAATCAGAGAATATACATTTGGCAAAGAAGTTGTTATCTTTTAGATTGGTGTTTCCTAAAGCAATCTCTATAAAAATTGCGATGTGTAAGAATAAATTTATGTACGTATTTCAAACAAAATACAAGACAAAAGTGAATAATTTGTCCATATAGGAGAGTAAATGTTGTGGTGGTGTTAGTACAAATGATTTTCTATCTGAGCAAATGTTCCAAAGAGTGTGTGTGATCTTTTTAATAAACAAAGTTGTTGATGTATTTGTGTATTTGTAAACACCAAATGTATGTGTGATTATCTTAGTTGACTGCATGATGTATTCTTGAGTTCTGAGGTTATGACAGTGTCAATGGATGTTGATGTATTTGTGTATTTGTAAAGCTATGTTTCCATTTTTTTTATAACTCAAAAGTATAGTCAATTGAATTTACCCCTCCCATTAAATTTACACCACTTTGGAGCCAAACCAGGAGGCCACGTCATCCACTACTGTTCATCCTCTTCAGCTTACTGTTCACACCATTATACTGTTCACTGAATTACTGTTCATACTTTTACTGTTTACTGGGTTTTTTTTTACCAAGCTGCGTTTTTTGTGTGCTTATTATAACAGTTTTGATTGGTACCAAGTTGCGTATTTTATGTTTTTTGTTTACCTTTTTTAGAATTTTATTTTATTTCACATGTCTGATATTCTAAATAAAACATTTGAATTTTTCTTTTGGAACATATGATATGCTTTCAGGAGAAAAAAAGTTTGTATTTATTACGTAATACTTGTGAGACTATTTAATATCAGACTTTTTTTTTTAATTAACATTTGGATAAAATCGAAAAGTTTGATTTGTACTTATAACATTTTAGATAAAATTATTATTTTATGATCATAAAATTTTTTGAAATATCGCAGCGAAACGCGAGAAATATTTCTAGTATGGTAAATGGTAATAGTCATGTCAAATTATAATGTGAGTGCATATTTGATACATGTTATGCAACTTTTCTCCTGTAGTTACTAAAATCACAACTTCAGTCATATTATTGTTTATTAATAGTTATTTGAAGAAAAAAAGGTCAATAGTATAGGGTAATTATACCCTACCCCCTCATTTCCCCCACACCCCATCTATATCACCAATTAACCATTAATTGATGATTAATTAGTAATGTAATTAACAAAAGTATTTGATTATGATAAGAGCAAAATTAAGCACATTTTTAGTATATAATTTGGGGATTTTAGCTCTTTCAAATGACAACTTTGTGTATATAATTGTTCATATTTAAGATTGCAAGAATATTTCATCACTAAGTGTGTTTTATTGATAATTTTAGGTTTTTGGGCGAAAGTTTTTGGAATTCCAACAGTGTAGTTGTCTTCCTCTCCTCGCGCCGATAAAATCGATATATTATACTGTCCATTTCGATACACGTATGAAGAAGGAGGCAAGAAATCTACCACACAAAAGTCTACACCAAATTCTATACGAAAACAACTCACACTATAACCACCATTCAGCCCACCTTCCTCACCTACAATTACCAAACTACCCTCAATCCTCTCAACCATCTCTTGACCAATGGGAAGACTCCAAATACATTATAAATAGACCCCAAGGGCCCTTGGGCAGGATTTGCTTCTTCCCCCCTCTCCCCCGTTCTTCGGAGCACTTTCTCTCTCTCTCGCACTTTCTCTCCCTCTTAGCAAGTCCAAGAATCTTTCAAGAACTCGCAAGTACTGCCAAGAACAAGCAAGAATTGCAAAACGAACGATAATTCTCTAAGATCGATCCCCGAATAGAAGCTTACTTCATTCGGTGAATCGGTTTACACTTCGACGAAGATCGAGTTGCGAGGATTGAGGTGGAGCTTTCTTCATCCGAATCCACGCAAGCAAGGAGTCGAGCATTCGCTATTCCACTCGGGAGCTTTCTTCCAATTGGACTTCTTGCAATCTCGAGTTCACTCAACCGGTACGGAGCTTTCTTCGATTGGCGAGTGGATCGGTACGAAAGGAACACGTTGTGCGAGGTGAGTAGCTTTCTACGCATCTCGAACAACGAGGAAGGCATCCACGACGAGACTCGAAGCTTTTTTCATCTCTCTAGGTGTTTTCTTTCCTTTCTTGTAATTCTTGTAGTTTAAATTGAATTGGATTTGTGTAAAGAAGTTAAAGATTGTGTTGAATCTAGTTTCTTTGTTTAATCTTGTTTCTTGCATTCGATCTTGTGCTCTCTTTTGTGTGATATTTTTGTTCTCTTTTTGTTCTGCGTAGATCTTGATTTCTAGTTTCGGGAACTTTTTGAATCATAGAATTTCATGAAATATTCGAATTGATATGAATTTTTGAAAACTGTCACTCAAACTGAAAACCTGCTGTTTCCAGGGGACTGTTTTTCAGAGGCCTGATTGTAATTCGTTAATAACTTTTTATTTCGTTGTCCAAATTGTTTGAAATTTTAGGATACATTTGATAATATTCAGACCTATCTCTACACAAATTTTCATTAATTTTGGAAACTTCGAAATAATTATTTTGATTCATTCTTCGACGCATATACTCCTCGTGGAACGAACTTCTATATTTCCACTATACACATATATTTCCAAACTTGTTGATTGAATTGGTTTTCACATACAACGATATCTCAATTTAAAAGTGATCGAAAACCCGCTCATCAAATGGCGCCGCTGCCGGGGAGTAATGTTTAAGTCAAATTTTGAATCAAACTTGCAATCTAGAGTGATATTTTTAATAGATTTGATACATTTGAACTTGATATTTCACTAATTTCGAAAATTTTCTATTCTTGCAAGGTACACGGAGTAGAGCAAGATGAATCAAGAAAGACCAAGAACGTTTGGAGAATTGCTAACTCAAGAAAGAACTCCAAGAAGATATCCAAAACACATGACGCTTAAAGAAATGATCAATCAAGATATCGACGAATGGGAAGAAAGAAAAGAAGAACGAAGGCTCGGTTTGCTCTCAAGTTCACCCTCAAATCAAAACGATGAATCACGCACCGAGACCCTTTATCAAGATCCCATCTACGAAGCTCGCCAATACGAAAATGAATCCCCATGGGGTCATGAGACACAATCCTATACCGAAAACTACTATCAACTCTCAAAACCCACATACGAACCTTCTCAAAATGAACTCGAATTTCAACATGAATTTGAATGCCATGACCCACCATTTCAATCCCAAAACGAAGATCCAAACGAAGAATTAAAAAGAATGATGGAGGAAATGATGGCGATGATGATATCTTTTAAACAAGAGGTAAATCAAGATGTTGAATATTTGAAACAAGAATTAAAGGAAATCAATCAAGAGATTAAAACCACCTCTCGACGACTCGGAAATATTCAATCCACGCTCAATGATCTAGATCAAAGAGTGACTTGTCTCGAGTTAGAATATTCGAACGAGGAGATTGTGGAGATTGAAGATGACAAGAGTTCAAGTATGGGGGGATTCGATGAAAGTATTGGAACGATCATTGAAGAAGAAAAGGTGTCATTGGATTCGACTCTCCAAAAGACGGTTCAACTCACTCCAATCGATGATAACGCGCAATTATCAAACGAGCAAGAAGAGAAATCTACAATTCTCCAAGGTGAATTCTTTCCATATATAATCCACTTTAATTTATTTAAGAACTATGATGCTTCTCATGATAGAAATTCACCTTGTGTAGATTTATCAAGGAAGTCAAATACATTCGAGACACTCACGCCTCTTACAACGCCTCTCCAACAAAGGCCTTTAGAAGAAAAGCTTGGACAAATCCAAGATGAAATAAAGAATCTCTTCACGCCAAGTTCAACTTACGCTAAACGAAAAATAATCATGGCAATCGCACAAGTCTCCAATCTCTTAATGAGGCTGCTCAAAGGCGGTCGTAAAGCTGCTAAAAGCATAAGCGCCTCATATAATCTCGAAATAGGCTAACTTTGGGTGTCTAGCCCAAAGACGTAAAAGAAAGGGCGCTAGTTGGGAGGCAACCCACGCACCAAAAAAAAAAAAAAAAAAAAAAATTTCAGGTTTTATCTATCCATCTTTTTTCTATTTTAGTCGACATTTTTTTTCGTATCTTTTCGCTTGAGGACAAGCTTGGAAATAAGTGTGGGGGGGATAATATTTGGATTTCCTTTGTATATATTCGCTTTTATTTTACTTTTATGCTTTTATTTTGCTTTTATGAAAATTGAAAATTTGAAAAATTAAAAAAAATTAAAAAAATTCTACCACCATTGTATATATCATATTTTAAATCAATTTTTCGTGATCGTCCTCGATTTTTAAGCACTTAAATACTTGTTAAAGAAACGGTTTTTCTCCACGATCAAGTCTAAACAATCACACATCTTCTTAAAAAGAATTTTCACCATCCACTTAAAGAATATTCTTTTTCTCAAATGAATATTAAAGAAAACAATAAACGGTCTTTTATGAGACTAATTTGGGATTCAATCCCGTCTATAATAAGATTTGCTTAAAGAAGTATTTATTTTAAATGATTTTCATTGTGATTTACGTGGCACACCATTTTTGAATAAGAACCCATTCTTAATTAAGAAATTCTAAAAAGTTTTATTCAACCATTTTTGGTAGTTTTTGCATTAGTTTAAAAATTTGACAACTTACACTTAAGGATCCTAACCGTTCATGGCGACTTATGTTCCAACCAAACGGAATTTTATTGCGCTCGCGATTTTTTCAAAAAGAATTCGAAATGGAGTAAGCCGGGCATGAGCGAACCGTACTCATGATCGGTTCGAAACATTGTGAATTAATATTTTATATAAAAATATTTCAATGAAAGAAGATAGAAAAGAAAAAGAAAAAAAAGAAAAAAAAGAAAGAAAAAAAAAAAAAAAAGAAAAAAAAAAAAAAGAAAAAAAGAAAAGAAAAAGAAAATAGAAAAAAAAAAATATATATATATAAAATAATATTTTTGAGCAAAATTTAAGGAAATTTGGTTGGATTTAAGGAGGACCCAAGTACTTACGTACCGAGCGGTTATAAAAGTGAATTACTTACATTTAAGGTCAACTTTTGCAAAAATGAAAAAATTGGTTCTAATAATACTTTTAAAAGATTTTTCCTCTTTAATTATGTGGTGTTACGTTCATTATGTGGTGTTTAACTATCTTTTTCGAGTGAAAATCATTTCTTAATAAATATTTTAAAAATTCGCAAAATCCTCATTATAGAAGTTTGATATTTTGTTCCTCTTGAAATAACATATGATTAAGAGAGTATAAATATTTCTTATGAAATTCAAATTTATGAGATAGTGTGATTACAATTTCAACAAAACCTAACTTGTATTTTTTGTGCTTAAAATATATTTTATTACGTTTTATTTTGTCGAGGACGACAAAAGCTAAGTGTGGGGGTATTTGATAAGAGCAAAATTAAGCACATTTTTAGTATATAATTTGGGTATTTTAGCTCTTTCAAATGATAACTTTGTGTATATAATTGTTCATATTTAAGATTGCAAGAATATTTCATCACTAAGTGTGTTTTATTGATAATTTTAGGTTTTTGGGCGAAAGTTTTTGGAATTCCAACAGTGTAGTTGTCTTCCTCTCCTCGCGCCGATAAAATCGATATATTATACTGTCCATTTCGGTACACGTATGAAGAAGGAGGCAAGAAATCTACCACACAAAAGTCTACACCAAATTCTATACGAAAACCACTCACACTATAACCACCATTCAGCCCACCTTCCTCACCTACAATTACCAAACTACCCTCAATCCTCTCAACCATCTCTTGACCAATGGAAAGACTCCAAATACATTATAAATAGACCCAAGGGCCCTTGGGCAGGATTTGCTTCTTCCCCCCTCTCCCCCGCTCTTCGGAGCACTTTCTCTCTCTCTCGCACTTTCTCTTCCTCTTAGCAAGTCCAAGAATCTTTCAAGAACTCGCAAGTACTGCCAAGAACAAGCAAGAATTGCAAAACGAACGATAATTCTCTAAGATCGATCCCCGAATAGAAGCTTACTTCATTCGGTGAATCGGTTTACACTTCGACGAAGATCGAGTTGCGAGGATTGAGGTGGAGCTTTCTTCATCCGAATCCACGCAAGCAAGGAGTCGAGCATTCGCTATTCCACTCGGGAGCTTTCTTCCAATTGGACTTCTTGCAATCTCGAGTTCACTCAACCGGTACGGAGCTTTCTTCGATTGGCGAGTGGATCGGTACGAAAGGAACACGTTGTGCGAGGTGAGTAGCTTTCTACGCATCTCGAACAACGAGGAAGGCATCCACGACGAGACTCGAAGCTTTCTTCATCTCTCTAGGTGTTTTCTTTCCTTTCTTGTAATTCTTGTAGTTTAAATTGAATTGGATTTGTGTAAAGAAGTTAAACATTGTGTTGAATCTAGTTTCTTTGTTTAATCTTGTTTCTTGCATTCGATCCTGTGCTCTCTTTTGTGTGATATTTTTGTTCTCTTTTTGTTCTGCGTAGATCTTGATTTCTAGTTTCGGGAACTTTTTGAATCATAGAATTTCATGAAATATTCGAATTGAAAACCTGCTGTTTCCAGGGGACTGTTTTTCAGAGGTCTGATTGTAATTCGTTAATAACTTTTTATTTCGTTGTCCAAATTGTTTGAAATTTTAGGATAAATTTGATAATATTCAGACCTATCTCTACACAAATTTTCATTAATTTTGGAAACTTCGAAATAATTATTTTGATTCATTCTTCGACGCATATACTCCTCGTGGAACGAACTTCTATATTTCCACTATACACATATATTTCCAAACTTGTTGATTGAATTGGTTTTCACATACAACGATATCTCAATTTAAAAGTGATCGAAAACCCGCTCATCAGATTAACAGTTAATTAATCCGGATTAACCAATAACTGACTGTTACTAATTATTTAATATTAAAAATACATCCGATTAATCATTAATTCGGTTAATTAACCTACTAATTAATGGTTAATTAGTGGATAGAGGGTGGGTGGGGGAAATGGAGGGGTACAGTATATGCCCTCGATAGTATATTGCTGATGTGGTTAAAGTAGATAGTGAAATTGTAGTATATTGCTGATTGCTGATGTGCTTAAAGTAGATAGTGATGTTGTAGTATATTGCCGATGATGCGCACAGGGATAAATATTGATCATGGTACGAGAAATGTTTTGATTTTTTTGAAAGGCCGGATTTTAAAAAATAGTAACATTTACGTATTGATGATCTTGGGGGTTTTATTTGTGCTGAGGCTAAAAGTAACGTGTTCATTGAAATACTCATAATATTCCTAACAAACAAAGATGTTTACACAGTATATTCTTGAGTTTTCATTTTGTGACAGGGAATGACAGACCTATACTCTGAACCTTTCTCTCTCTATTCGCGGAATTTTTTATTTTGTCTTTTTTGCTTTATAAACATAATTAATTGGTATACATGAACCTTACAACACATTATTGATTAGCCTGTACAACCTATACCATCAACCCTATAACCTATATCCTGGTCCCTATTATTGGTTAGATCGTCGAACATATATCATGAACTCTGTAACCTATACTCTGAACACTACTGTTGATTAGATGTGTTATGTGTTTAATTTGTATATCATTACATTTACAAAATCTTTATTTTAAAACTTTTTCGGACGTATTGCAGTGCTCAAATGACTAATACATTTTACAAACAAGGTATCTAAATTGTGCTACTTCATAAGATCTACAACTTTGATATTTGACAAATTTCCTAAATCCCCACCTAACTTTGTCAAAAACATTGGACGATTTGTAATAATGTTATTGCTCAAGCAAAACACAGAAAAAGCCAACAACAAACAATTTCGCCAAGAGGCCTTGCGAAGTGCTCAAACTAGATTTGGGGGTGTTAACCGGGGTCAAAATCAGTATGACCAATGGTGGAAAATCCTGGATTTGATGACTTTTGCCAAGTGACCTGGCGAAAATCACCAAATCCTGGGTTTTTCATTTTTGAACATAATGATTGTAATTAGACCCTTGTTAACATTCCTAAACCCACTTTAAGTTCTTTCACCTTGTCTTTTTGGCAAAAGTCTTTTAACTCTCGCCAAGTTAGTTAACGAAACTGTTAGTTCTACATAATGGAAAATTTTTATACTAACTAGCTTTTTCCTCGCACAATTGCGCGGGAGCCCTCGAGTTTGTCATGATTATTCGCACATCCGTGATTTGGTATATTTTTAACCCCTTAATTTTTTTTTGATATTATAAAAAATCCTCTATCTTTTCGTAAACTCAAAAAAAAAACTCTTTACCAAACTTTTATTTAAAAATACTCCTTATAGATGATATTAATTTTTTTTTTCCAAAATACCCTTCAAATCTCATATGTAATAATTAAAAGTTCTATTCAAAAAAAAAAATAATTAAAAGTTATTTTTGTTATTTTTTATTAATTTTAAGAAAATTCATAAACACTTCGTAACATGTAGTGATTTAAAAAAATTTAAATTATTACATATTTTGTTTATATAATTTTAATATTCCATTCTTTATTCATAAAAAACTAACATTAAATAATAATAAATAAACATCTTGCAAATATATTAACAGAAAATATCTATTTAAACATCTACTTTTTATTTTAGTTTTCCTTTTATGTATTTTTTAATTATTTATGATATTTTATTTTTAAATGTTTGCAAGATGTTCTTTTAATAATATTGTTCAACTTATTATAATTTTATGTTAGTTTTTCAAGAAAAATAATACATAAGTCGAATTTTTGTAATGAATGAAATATTAAAATTATATAACATATAACATATAGTAATTTTTTTTTAATTATTATATATTACAAAAAGTTTAAGAATTTTTTAAAACTAAAAAAACATTTTTTTTAAATGAATAATATGTAAATTAATTGTTTTTTACAATATCTAAAAATTTAAGGAGTCTTTTGAAAATTTTCCAAGTAAAGTGGTGATAGGGAGGCATAATAAGGTGGTGATGTGGAGGCATGAGATGAGAGAAATTATTAATAATGTAATAAATGACCGAAATTTAAATTAAAAAGGACCAAAATGTTAATAAAAAGTACCAAAGTGTGAACTAAAACTGAAAAGGATCAATATATAAATAAAAAGAACTATAATGTAAATTCAAAAATGTAAAAAAGGACCGACATGTAAATAAAAGAGGATCAAGATGTAAATACGAAGGACCAAAATGTAAGTTTCTAAACTTAAAAGGACAAAAATGTAAATAGAAAGGATCAAAATGTAGTTTTTTCAACTAAAAATGATCAAAATATAAATAAAAAGGACCAAAATGTAAATAATTTTTTTCAAAGAGGCCCCTGGACCAAAGTGTAATTTTTCAAACTTGAAAGGACCAAATGTAAATAAAAAGGACTAAAATATAAATAAAAAAAGGACCAAAATGTAAATAAAAAAAGACCGAAATGTAATTTTTTCAAATAAAAAGGATCAAATTGTAAATATAAGAGGACCAAAATGTGAAAAAAATATTTTTTTTTTACAAAGAGGCCCCTGATGACGTGGCCTCATGTATGAGCTCCAATTATGCAAACTCTATACCTAAAAATGATCAAAATATAAATAAAAAGGATCAAAATGTAAATAATTTTTTTCAAAGAGGCCCCTGGACCAAAGTGTAATTTTTCAAACTTGAAAGGACCAAAATGTAAATAAAAAGGCCCAAAATGTAAATAAAAAAGGACCAAAATGTAATTTTTTTCAAAAAAAAGGACCAAATTGTAAATATAAAAGGACCAAAATGTGAAAAAAATATTTTTTTTTTATAAAGAGACCCCTGATGACGTGGCCTCATGTATGAGCTCCAATTTTGCAAACTTTATACATAAGTATAATATAATATTGCAAATTGGATTTTTTTTATGGATGTTGTATATCAAAAAATAATCTTTAATGGTGAGTTTGTAGTGGGTACTATACGAAGGAGACTGGCAAGATAAAGACAGTATGGACTTGTGTACCAGTCCGTGTTGACCGGGTAACGATGACCCTACACTATAAATTACAACACAACCTTGGTGTTATCTCTATGTGGCCTAAATTAAACCCAACCTAATACATGATGGATACCAAGGGAAATCATTCGAGTTGCGAGATGCAGGATTATTTGAACTATTTTTTTTGGGGGTCAATTCTTAAAAAAAAAGAGCTTTGACATTTTGGAAATTATGAAAAACCTCTTCAATTTTAGATTTTCCCCAAAATTTCTTAAAAAATGAGTTGGATTATTTTTACTCTTGTGGAGTTATGTTTAAATTTTTCCATTCAACAATAATTATTTTGATAAAAATACCCTCTCATTTAATTATTTGTATATTTATTTTATTCAATACAAAATGTAATTAATATATTTTTCGACAAAATATTTTGTGTTATTATTTTAACGATATTTCGTGATATATTTCGCAATACATTAATTTATTTTATGATGTTTTATTACACAAAAAATCAACTATTTTCTATGTAAATTATAATTTTATTTTATGTAAAATATTTTGTTTTATGATTGTATTTATATTTTAGCATTTATGTACTTATTTATTTATTTTATATTAAAGATAAAATATGTTTTTCATTTTCTGTTTAATTTCAACAACAAAAAAAATTGTAAGTGTATTTTTGTACAAAAAATATTTGGATGGAGAAAAGTAAGGTTAATTTCATAAGGAGTAAAACAGTTCAACTTAGTTCTGAGGGCTTTTTTTGAAAGAATTTAAAAAGTAAGGGGTTCTGATAGTTTCCTGAATAATTAGGTTTTTTTTTTAAGAATTTCACCTTTAAAAAAATAATTTTAATTTCACTTTTTTTTAAAGTTCGGCATGTCATTTTAATTAGGTTTCTTGGTCAGACCGACCCTGTTGCTTGTTTCTTCTGGGCCAGTCCACCCTTGTTGCTTATCAGGATCGGTATCTTCTTAGTTAGGCCGCCCATGTTGCATGTTTCTTCTGGGTCAGGCCGCCCTTGTGGCCTGATTCTTCTTGGTCAGGCCGACCCAGATGCTATTTATTTAATATTTATTTGATATTAAATATAAATGATAAATAAATAATACTTATTTATTAAATATTAAATTAATATTAAAAAAATAATATTAAAGCATATATTTAATATTTATTTATTATTTACTATTAAATAAAAAATAAGTATTTATGTATAGTTTAATATTTAATATTAAATATACGGTTTAATATTATTTATTTATTATTAATATATGTTGCCATGAAGTAACGGTGTAGAAGAAAGAGATTTGGTGTCACATTGTCGGCGTTGCCGTCTCGTGTAGAAGAAAAAGAGAGAGGGAGGGAGGGAAAAGCTTTTAAATACACTAGCTAGTACAGGAAAACATGGATGAATAGATATCAATAATCCAAAGACATTACCGTTCATCATCTGCATCACAGCCATCGTGGTATTGTCGGAGAGAGAAGAAAATACTAGTAAGAAAATAGAATATGCGAGGAGGCTAGGGCGTTCGAGGTGACACAGGGGAAGAGAAGAGGTCGAGGGGGTCGAACATGGAGAGGTGGAAGGATGAGAAGGGGGAGTGGCGAGAGATTGGAGGACTGGCCAATGCTGCTGGGGACGGAGGTGCGAGCCAAAGAGAATCAGAGCAGGTGTACGATCGACCGGAGCAAGGGGGGGGGGGGGGGGGGGGTCGATGCACCATTAGGGTTTGCCCCACCCCCGGTATCAAGCTTGTTCCTTCTTCGCCTTTTCTTTTTGCTTTTCGTACAAAACGTGACGAGAGAGAATTGTACCTTCAATAGCTATGTTGCACGGATACGGATACGGATATCGTATCTGACACGATACGGATATGACGATACGATAATTTTTTAAAGAAACATAGGGTACGATACGTCTATTATATATAATATTTTATTATTTTATTAATTATAATTTATATATTTTATATTTTTATATAGGCCAAATTTCATATGTACCCAAACAAAAACCCATAATTTCACGTATATCCCTGCAAAACGTGAAATATCATGAATACCCCTACAAAACTTTTAAAATTTCATGAATGTCCTTTTTATTAAATTTCGCTTAGCTATTCGTTAAGATTATCACTAATTTTTGCTTTTCCGATTTTACTCCCTATGTAAATATGAAATAATATTTATGTTGAAAAAATATAAAAAAGCACCAATTAACGATAATTAAGGAATAGTTAACCGAATTCTAACAAAAAGGACATATATGAAATTTTAGTAGTTTTGTAGGGGTATTCATGATATTTCATATTTTACAGGGGTATACGTGAAATTGTGGGGTTTTGCAGGGTACATATGAAATTTGGCCTTTTATATATTATATATTTGACATAAAATATACTAAAAATTATTTTAACAGAAAAAACTTCTTATTAAGTAAATGTTTATTTTATTTAGTTATTTGAATTATTCATTTATTTCGATTTCTAATTTTATTTTTCAAGTACATTTTTTTATACATTACAAGTATCCGCACGTATCCGATAGTATCCGAGAATTATCCGATATTATTTGAAATAAAATATTCGAATACGTCACGTGAAGTATTCGGTAAGTATATGACGAGGATCCGACGAGTATCGGTATCCGATACGGTATCGGATACGATCCAACTTGATTTTTGAAGTATCCGCACAACATAGTTCAATAGTTATGCCCTACAAATACGTAAATGAATTTTGTCTTTTTAATATAAAAAAAAAAAAAAAAAATTGGTCATCTTAGTTCGTGTGTATGAATTGAATATATTTTTACGTGAAATGTCAGGCCCATTGATAAAACTAAGAGGCATATATTTAGCATCACCACATCCTCAATTTTACCTTCGACGATGTTATGATCCATTAATCCAAATCCTAATTAAGCGAACTAAATAATTAAAATTGATGTTAATTAACCTAAATATGTTAATCCAAATTCTTATTAATCAAAATTCATTAATCCTAATCCTAATTATACAAAAAATGATTTGATTAACTGAAATATTGATGTCATCGAGGGTAAAATTGAGGGGGCGTGTGTGTGTGTGGTGGCGTAGGGGTGGGGGGTGGAGGGGTATATAATTTTCCTTTAACACTAATATGCAAATGGGGTTTGATATGATGCTCCTCAAACTAAAAAAACATCATCGATGAGGTGGCAATAAAGGATTAAATGGATTACAATTCAAACCTCCCAACCTTTTTGCTACCTACACTACACTACACTACAATTTATTTGTACATACAAAAATCTCAAAATATGCAAATACATTAACAATCTCGCACATATATCTAGGAAAATGTTGGACATACTCCCACCTCTCCATCAAGAACTTTGATAACGTGGATATAGTTTGACACATTAAAAATTAACGTTTTAATTCATGATTTGACATCTTAATTGGATATTCAATCATAAATTAAGATAATCAAACCATAAATTAAGATGTTAAATCATGTAGTTATGAGTTAATTTTTAAAATGTTAAAACATATCCACATCATAGAGACTCTTTCAAATCTACCTTGCCTCCATGTCTGTAATGGACACCTCGTTAGGCGAAAAGGTCCCAACAGACTTACCAGACCTCTCATAACTATAATTGCTTCCAATACTATTACTCATATTAGAAAACGATCCAGCTCGCATCCCATTGCTCCCGATGCAAAACGCCGGTCTCGAGGGCTTTTCAAGAGAAACCGTCTCACTACTCAACATGACTGCCACATTCGACATTGTGGGTCTATCACTCGGATTATCTTGAACACATAATATTGCAATTTGAATGCATCTTAATACTTCACTTGTTGGGTAATTTTGTCCTAATGTTGGGTCTATTAATTCGGTTATGGTCCCGTTTATCCAATGCTCCCAAACCTTGGCAAATTAATTAGGACAATTACGTTAATTATTACCTTATTGCATTAAAAAATGAATATTATTAGTGTAGCTATGTTGGTTACTTACAAAGCTTAGAAGATCAGCTTCAGACTCTCCGGTATCGAAGGTGCCACTATTTCTCCTTCCCGAAATAATTTCTAAAACTAAGACTCCATAACTAAAAACATCGGATTTGATCGAGAAGTGTCCTCGCATTGCATATTCCGGTGCCATATATCCACTACAAACAAAAAGTTCCATATACTCAATCATAATCTATTTTATCTTAGCATAGAAATGCTGAGAGATAATTAAAGAAAGAAAGGTAAATATTTAGTTACTAGGTGCCGACGACACGGTTTGTGACATCTTGACTCTGGTCACCTCCGAAAAGTCTGGCCAGACCAAAATCAGATATTTTCGGACTCATATCTGCATCAAGCAACACGTTACTCGCTTTCAAATCACGGTGTATAATTCTGAGTTGAGAATCTTCGTGCAGATATAAAAGCCCTCTTGCAACTCCAGTAATTATTTTGTGTCTTTTCCTCCAATCAAGCATTTGCTTCTTCTGAGCATCTAATTAAATTCAAAGTCAAAGTCAATTTTGCAATTTAAATTTTAATATTTTTTTTTTTTTGCAATTTAGATATAACGCAAATGGGCAATTTACAAATTTCCCCAAAATAAAACACTGTAGCTTACCGAAAAGAATTTGGTCGAGGCTTTTGTTGGGCACGTACTCATAAACAAGCATTTTTTCTTGGTCTTCTAAACAAACACCAAGAAGTCTGACAAGATTTTTGTGTTGGAGTTTTGCAACCAAAAGTAGTTCGTTTTTTAGCTCGCCTATTCCTTGACCCGAAGTCTCCGAAAGCCTCTTCACCGCTATTTCACGCCCATCAGGTAAAACTCCCTAATAAATAAAGTAATTAATTGCGCATGCACTGATGCTTGTTCTTTTTATTAACTTGAGATTATTGGTACCTTATAAACAGATCCAAAACCACCTTCACCAAGTTTATTTTCATTAGCGAAATTAATTGTTGCTATTCTTAATACCGAGAGATCAAGAAGTAGCGATTCCACATTTTGAATCTCGTCGGGATTAGACACGTCTGTACGTTTAATTAAGAAAAAGGAAATAAATCAATGTGTGTTTTTTTTATCTCACGTTTGACTTTGATATGTAAGTTTAGTTCGAATAGTAATTAGTAAGCACTTACTTAATAGTGGTTGTGTTAGTTTTGTTTTTCTCCTATTGACGAAGCAGACGGAAAGAGACAAAATAGCGATGAATGCAACGCCTACTGGTATGGCGATGGCCAGAACTGTACCCGTTGTATTTTTGTTTTTGCCTGTAATCAAGATAACCGTTAATTAAAGGTTATGGTGAAAAAATGTTAATCAAATAGCAATTTTCAATGATCGAAAAAGTATAAGGCACGAATGATCAGAATAGTCATTTCATAATCAAAATCTTAAAATACCACTCTAGAGTCTAGACCTTTGAATGTAATATTTTCTCATATTGCACCATTATTCAAAATTTGTATTATTCAAGAAAAAATAAATATCAAAATAAATACTATATTTCGTTATTAAATCTTAGTAAATCATTATTTATTTTAAAAAAATGTGTTCGTACTAAAATACGTTTCATATTTTATAAAATGATATATCTAAAAGTATTTTATTTTGACAAATAAAAATCATATTTTTCATAGAAATATTTATATATAAGAAAATATTACATTCATTTACGAATTATATTTTCATTATGTTAATATAACAAATTAATCAAGCGCCATAATATCAAAAAATAAATTAATTAAATATTGATTTTTTATAAAAGAAATATTATACATCATGTTTAATATTTTCAGATATTAATATTATTAAAAAAATTTATAATTTTTGTGAACTTTTTTAATAACATTTTCAAATAGTAAATACATTCTTAAATATAAATAAATATGATTTTTTTTAAATTTAATAATAAAATATATAATTTTTTTTGATATATTTTTTTAAATAATATAAATTTTGGTTATCAATATTGATGCAAATTGAAGAGATATAGAAGGAAAATTTAATATTTGACCCTTCTCGACCACGATAATTCTTGATTTAGGACAGTAGCAATATGAAAATCTCTCATAGTTAAAGGTTATGGTGATTAAAGGTAACTCAATTGATTAGGAAAAGCTACAAAAATATAACCACAAGTTATCAAGACACATAGCCTACGGGCGCATGTGTGTAAAAAAAAAAAAAAAAAAAATTATCAAGACACAGGAATATTTTTTTGAATTGTTCTAGTTACTTGTTAGTCATTAGTCATTATCCTATCCTGGAATTATTGTCATTTTGCCATCAATCAAAAAAAAAATTATTGTCATTTTGCCTATAGTCAAGGTCCACGTCAACCTTGTGGAATTAATAAAGGAAAATGATACATGTTCCCTCTAAATTTCCTGTGTTGGTTATTAGTGCCCAGTATATCTAAAACTAAAAGTACATTTTATGTATTAAATCGATTTGTACAATCATTAATTATATATTTGTTTAACATATTTCTGTCTATTAAATCAAATTTGTTTATTTATTCAACAATAAGATAATTGTAAGAGAACTTGGTAGCACCACTCATCAATAAATTATTTATTCGTGATGCAACTTTTCAAGCTTCGAATTGATTGATTAGGACATTTTATTGACTATTAGCTGTGTTACGCGGATATTTCAAAAATGCACAAGTATTCTGAGGATACGCGTATCTGATACGGATACGGGTGCGATACGACTCAGATACGTATCGGATACGCCACGTGGCGTATTCGAATATTTTAATATTTATTTTTTCCGGCAGGATACGGCTGAGAATACGTCCAGAATACTGCTGGGATACTCCATTTATGATACTTCGGCCATTATATATTTTGGCCCATAATATTTTTAAATAAATTATATATGATACTTCTAGGATAATCATATATGATACTTCTAGGATACTTCTAAATTAGTTCTAAAATATTTCTATAACAAGTTTATGATAGTTTTATGATACTTGTATTGTTTGGTTGATATTATTTATTGTCATGATATTTAATTTAAAAATATTATTAATTTATTATTTAATTTATTACTAATTTATTAATTATATATAATATAAAAATATTAAACTAATAATTATATAGCCGTATCCGTATGCGTGACTTTTTGAAAATTACCGTATCACCGTATCCGTATCGTATCGGATACGCTATCCGTATCTGTATCCGTGCAACATAAACTATTAGTCTATCGTGACTACTGTACTAACGAATTGGACGGTTAACAATTGGTTTGACAGCGCATCCCCTTAATTACAGAGACTTGTTATAAAAGTCAGGCTTTCCAAGTCTAACTTTGCTTCTTTAATCTTTACCTTTGGTAAATGCTAAAATTATCAATTTATCATTATAGCCTTTGAATAATTTTGCCTCCTGTTATGCACATGAAAATAAATAACCAATTTACCCAGATTTCTTATTTTCATCCATTTCTGGACGATCCCATAGTATTATTATTATTGTAATTATTCCAATCATTAAATCATATATTACAAAATTTAAATATTTGATTAATTATTTTTTTTATAATAAATAGAGAATGATCATATGTTTTTCATCCATTGAAGCCAATGAAAATTGAATCTATAAACACACTCAACCAACTGGACTACTTGCCCATTAACAATATTAATCATACTTTTTATAATTATTGATTCTACGTAAACATGTTCACCTAACTTTGCAATTTCAAATAGTATCTTCCATCAATCATTATCATTGTTCCAAATAAAACGATTTTATGTTATTTCTACCCAGTTTCCAGAATTTTTTAGTTGATTCTCTATTTTAATATTAAACCAAATTTGTTTAATCGTTTATAATTTCACATGAATTTATAAGATAAAATGAAAAAATACACAGTTAAAAATGAATAGTTCACATATTAAAAAGCAAACAAATTTATAATTCTGTAACATATATTAAATGATATTCATATTTTTTAAATGATAATTTTAAAAACAATACATGATATAAAGTAATTTTTAACTATATATATTTTCAAATACTAATAAACACGAAAGGAAAAAAATTATGTACTAAAACAGAAATAATCATCGATTGTTGTTATTTGATAAATCACCTATTCTTTTTACCAATTCATATTTTTATTTTTTTTAGGAAAATATTTTATGAAGTTGTTATTTGACAATTCACCAAGTAGCCATAAAATTATGGAATTATATATGCAGCTCCAAAAATATGAAAAAACATCTTTGATAAGGTGACAAGAGAAGATTAAATAGATTGATTAGTTCTATTAATTAATTCGATTAACGATGAAATTGATCGTTTAATTGAATTGACAAATCAATTAATATGTACTAATATTAACATATTATAAATTCTTGACGTGTTAATTAAACGTGTCGATAAACATTTAATTGAGTCAATTAAAAAATTTAATCAATTTAATTTGTCATTTCATTAAGGACGTTGGAATAAGTTTGGAGACCAAGTATACTTCTCTTAAAATTCTCGTTTAATACCTGTGGGTGGTGGATTTACCACCGGAGGCAGCAACACCGGAGCTGGAGCCGGAGCAGGAGCCTCTAAAGCTTTAAGAGCCAAAATGGGCGTTCCTTGATAAAACTGATAAATCTCATACCTAACATTACACAACACCCCAAAAAATCTCCCTCCTTCTCTCCCACTAAGTGTGTTTTTGAGCTCACCAATCAACCCACTCAAACAAGACGCGCAATCCGACCCAGACAAGTCAGGCGTGCACTGTACCAAACCATACAACGCTGGTACCGGCGTAGTCGTATTCATTTGGGCGGTACCGAACTTTTTTGAGTTGTTGAAAGCCGCGTAGTCACCAGTGGTGTTCATGAGATCGTGTATTTGATTATTGAACAAGTTGGTCGCGGATCCAGTTATGTTCTTGACGTTCCACATGTAAGCTTGTTGTGAGTTATCCGTCGAGCCGAGAAAGTGCTGATCGGAGTAGCGTAACAAACAAAAATCATACCAAATGATTGCTTCTCTGTTGTACGGACATAGATTTTGCACATCTGGAGAAGCTTGAGAGAGACAAGAAGAACAAGCAGATGAATTGACGTCTCCACGGCAGAGAACTAAGCCTGAAATTTGATTTGGGACGGAACCCACCATGCCAGAGGCGAACCCGAAGTTTTTGGAATTGGTTGCGTTTGTTGTGAGAGAACCGAAGAGAGTGTTGAGATTTGATTCGTATGTACTGTTAGCAGTGAAGTTCGTCGAGCCGCAAATTTGGTATAGGGGAGCATCGGCGCTGGCTGTTGGTGGGCAGAGAAAGAGGAGGAGAAGAGTGGAGAGGAAAACGAGGAAGAGACGAGGGAATTGCATGGCGAGAGCGAGAGCGAGAGCGAGAGCGAGAGCGAGAGAAAGAAAGAGAGAGTTCAAGGCTCGAGGATTTGTGAGAGCAAGGAGCGGTGTTCTTATCGAGAGAGGAGGAGACGGACTAAGAAGTCACCTTGAGTCAATGGGCTCATAGCCTAGTTGGTTGAGTGTGAAACACAAAAACTCATGTGTTGTGAGAGGTTGTGGATTCGATTTCCATTGACATCAATGGATGGAGGACATATGAACATTTTCTATTTATTATCAAAAAAAAAAAAATCACCTTGAATAATTGACTAAATTTTTTTTTTTTTCAACAATAATTGACTAAAATAAGTGGGGCTGATCATGTATATTTAAATGAAAAATATTGGACGTACTCCTAATTTTTCTCCAAGAATCTTCATGACATGAATACGATTTAACACATTAAAAATTAATATCTTAATTCATGATTTTACATCTTAATTATATGTTCAATCATAAATTAAAACAATCAAATCATAAATTAATATGTTAAATCATTTATTTATGTATTAATTTTTAAAATATTAATTAACGCTAAAAACCCCCTAGTACACACACAATCACCTGTTCAATCAACTTTTACAAAACAATAAGTGAGTGTGTACTCTTATCAAGTTTATAAAACTAAAAACGTGGCAAGAAACACTAATTGATTCTCTCAAATTATCAAACACTAATTAAATATATTAGCAATCTACAAAAATATTCAAGCAACTAGAATAGACCTGTTATTTTTGGCAAGTTAAGTGAGTGTGTACTCCTTCGTTATTTTCGAATACACTAATTTTTTTCTGTAATTCCAATATCCAGGATTTCAACCTAAATCCAGGATTTTGGACCAAAATGCTTGGAACTGTAGTAATAAGATTAATTATTTGGTAACAAATATTTTTAAGTAAATCCTACATTATCACTTAAACTGCTAGAAAGAGATAATTTTTAAGGGCACCGTATACTCTTTTCTTTATTACTGTTAAGAATATTTTTTTTATTATTTGATGGGAAATGAAACATTAATTTGATTAATTAGAGTAATTACAAACTGTTTATTTATAGATTAAGACCCTGAGATCCAACGATCTGATCAATATCAGCAGTTGAATATACAATACCTAACTAAAACTCACAAGATCCAAACTATTGATTACTAAAGCCAAAACTATATACAAGTAAGACTAATATTAATCAAATGTTTTTATTGTATATATCTGATAGTTTTGAAAGTCGGAATCGGAATCGGAATCGTCCAATGCATGTAGAGTAAGAATTGGTCGAGTCGGATCGGAATCGCTCGAATCGGATCAGCGGATCGGATTTTGATAAATAAATATATTTTCAAATCGAAAAAATTGAACAAAAATATTTTGTTTCAAATATAAAAATAAAAGAAGGTCGGTAGAGAAGCTCAAATTATGTGTATTTATTTATATAAAAATAAAAGACTACCCAAATCTTTGGATATAATAAATACTCCATTCTTCCAGATATTTAAGTATCAAATAAAGAATATTAAATATAAAAATATAAATAGTAAAAAAATTTAAAAAATATTAAGCATAAAAAATATAGAAAATAAAAACGAACAAAATATGATGTTACATATATGAATAGCATAGTATCTGATTGATTTAATGTCTGAATCAGATATTTGTTCCGTATTCGAATATTGTATCTGTATCCATATCCAAATATGATAGCAGTGTTCATATTTGAATCTGATATATGTGTTCGTATCTGGGTATTTGACTCTTATTTATTTCGATACCGATATTATTGATATTTGTATTCGTACCTGCAAAAAAAATCGTTGATCATATAATAATATTCGTATGGATATTCAATTTTTTTTATTCATATCAATTTTTTTATGTCAAATACATTTTTAGATTTGGAATATTTAGTATTCCATTATTCGTATCAAAATTATTCATATAAATATATTTGTATTCAATTTATATTCCTATGCACATTGTTTTGTATACAAATAATAATATCTGTTCGGGTTCGAATAAAAAAATACTTTAATAATATTCACACAGTTCAAATTTCTTGTCTCTATTTATTCTTAGAAAAAATTACACTTTTGCCCCTCAAAGTTGTCCCAAATGTTCGACTTACCTCCCTACTAAAATCTGCATCTTTTACCCCGAACTTTCAAAATTTGTTCATGTTGCCCCTTTCGTCAGTTTTGTGCTATATCATCAGTTAAATGATGAGGTGGCAAGATGACACGGCATTTTTTATATTTTGTATTGTGACATGGCAATTTAACTTCTAACCCGATTCGTTTCTTCCTAACCCGACCCGAGCCCATCTCTCTTATTCTCTTCTTTTCTCTCAAACCCACCTGAACCACTACAACAGATCTGCACATCAGCGACGGTAAAAACTGTCGCTGATACTCCCAAAAACCGTCGCTGAAATTTACCGACGGCAACCCGTCGCTGATCTCCCGTCGCTGAAAGGGACGTCGCTAATGTCACTTTTTCCGACGGGCCGTCGCTGATGTCACTTTTTCCGACGGTTGTTCTTTCTCCGGCGGGCCGTCGCAGAAACCTTCTCCGGCGGGCCGTCGCAGAAAGTATTAATAATATTAAATTTGTAATAATAGTATTAAATAATATTAATATTTTAATATTAAGAATATAAATAAATAATTAAATAATAATAAATTTATATAATTAATATAAAAATAAATAATTAAATAATAATAAATTTGTATTAATAATATTAAATTTGTAATAATAGTATTAAATAATATTAAATTTGTAATATTAATATTTTAATATTAAGAATATAAATAAATAATTATATTATATTAAATTTGTAATAATAGTATTAACCCATCTCTCTCTCTCTTCTCTCGCGCTCTCTTCTCTGTCTCTCTTCTCTTCTCTCCATCCCTTACTGCTCAGAGAGAGAGAGCAAGAGAGCTCGTGCGAGAGAAGGAACAGAGAGAGAGGGGGTTGTTGAGAGAGATGAGTTTGGGTTATTGGATTGAATTATTTTTGTTAATGGGTTGGGTTTAGATGAATATTTTAATTTTAATTTTTATTCAATTTGCCACATGTTTCAAAATAATTTAAAAAGATGCCACGTCACAGTGCCATCTCACCATTTAACTGATGATAGAGCACAAAACTAACGGAGGAGGCAAGATGAACAAATTTTGAAAATTCGAGAGGTAAAAGGGTGCAGATTTTAGTAGGGGGGTAAGTTGAACATTTGGGACAAGTTTTGGGGGGGGGGGGGGGGGGAGTGTACTTTTTTCTTCTTCTTAGGAAAAATTCAGAACGGAGATCAAATATCTTCGTGAATCACCAATATCGACATAAAAGTTTGAAAATACCAAAATTAACAAAAGTCGAGGGGTTGAATAATGATCGGCATTTCATATGTCGAAAGCAATTAACTTCGACAACTTCTAATAATGTATAGACCTCATTCCATACCAAACCCACACACCGCACACTTCACAACCATGTATCACTAAGCCTTTATAAAAAATATTCTTTTTTGCAATATAGACATGAATTTTATCAAATAACAAAAATAACAAGTTTTTGTAAAAACTAGCAATAGCCCGCGCAACAATTGCGCGTGACTTTATATCTTTTTTTATATGTTTTTGTATAATTTGTTTAAATAAAATTTGCGCAACAAAAATAACAAGGTTTTATACATTCTTGACCGTTTATTTGAATTGACACGTCAATTAATATTTTATAATATTAATATATTATAAATTATTGATGTGTTAATTAAACGTGTCAATTAACATTTAATTGAGTCAATTAAAAATGCTAATCAATTCACTTTGTTACCTCATAAGGAATATTGTGATTAGTTTTAAAAATGCTAATCAATTAAAAATGCTAATCAATTAAACGTGTCAATTAACATTTTATAATATCCTCGACCCCGGACCCGCGCAGCGGAATGAAGGCCCGGTCCGATTCCCCGATTCCCGAGATCACACCACGACTTCGAGAGTACGATGCAATTAGAAGGATAGATCTATACCAGTGCCAAATTGATGGCACACGAAGGGTTGATCGCCGCCTTCTATTTCCTGTCACGTTGGTGACAATCCGCGCGTCCCACACCACGCGTCCTTCACCAATCGTTTGCTACGCCGGTTCACTCGACTTCGTCCTCGTGCGTCCAAGCGTTTCCACCGTATTTCTTACTCGAGTTGATCACAATCGAAGAGTCACAAACGTCACTCCTCTACTTGTATCCACGGTGATTCGTAAGACGTCAGTCGCGGATGCACCTGCCTAGACGATGTACCGGCGAACTTGCTCGATCTAATCGATTCTCTATTCCTCGAGAAACTCTTTTTCTCGATTTCTCTCTCTTCGCACCTTTTAACTCACGAAAGATCAAATCTGAATTTGCTCTTTTTCTCTTGTGTATTAGGTAGAATAATTCTGTAGAATTGCATAGTGAGGAGAGAGAAAGTATCCTATTTATATCTAATAGGATTAGGATTAGCCAAAAGGCATGTATATCCAATATACACCCTTTCACACAGAAAACTTCATGAACCTGGTCAGTATTCTGTCCAGACGAAATTGATAAATTTCTCTGACAGAAAATCACCTAACATGAAAGTTGTAGATAATCTAATTATCTACAAAACCCAATTTGTCCCAGCCCAATTCGAGTTCGTATGCAAAAGTTATGATTGTTTTACTAACTGTATGTCATACTATTGCACCCTTTCGTTATTTCACATAAACGACACTGATACTTCGTTCATATGAAATATATTTCTACATGAAGGTTATAGATAATCTAATTATCTATCTAACCCAATTTGAACCATTCAAATCGGATTTTCTTACTGAAAGTTATGGCCACGAATGTACGATTACATTCGTTCATCCACGTGTACACTTTTACGGTTGATCCTGAAACTGTATTTTCTTCAGTCTCCCACTCAATTTCAGATCTACCTAAAAGGTATTCATGCATATCCAATACGCACGATTTTAGAGAATATAGCTCGCGTATCAAATACCAAGCTATGCACATCCAATGTGCCGATTTTATGATCAAGCCCGACTTAGTACGACTCGTTGTGTGACCATGTAGGTTCGACTTAACGATGACAGTAGGTTGTTTCCAATGCCTACAAGCTCATGAGCGGGATCTAGTCACTCCATCATAGCTACTCATGTTAAACGAATAATGATTGTGATCATTGTGCCTATCTCGAATAGCGGTTACTAGTTCTCTTGTTTGCGATATTCGTTAATCAAAAGGCATGGTAATAGTCATCCTTATAATTTGATTAACTACACTTATTCCCCGATTCGGAGTTGATTTAACAAATTTCAATCGATATTAACCATTAATATCATTGACTCTGGCCAGAGATTTCGTTAATCGACTCATCGAGCGGCGCCTAAGAGATATCTCTTCCTTTCGGAATAAACAATTCCTATCTTGGAGACTCACATTGAATTCCGTGTTTCGGACAATACCCAATGATGACCCTTTTAACTCCCTGTTATGGTGAGCGTAAGATCATATCAAAGCATTGTGTTACGCACGTAACGCAATCAATGATCCCCTCAAGTTTGAAGAACCTAAAACCCCATCCGTCGCAAGTCCATCTATAATGACTAAACCATGTCATGGTCTCGCGGCTTCGGTCATATCCAATACATGTAACCTAACATATATCTACGTTCCCGATTCGACAAGCACCTTGTCCCATGATTAGCAAAACATAATCATCTCCTTGGCAAACGTACTAGTGTACACGTCCAGTCTATTATCCAATAATAGAAATGCTTCTCTCTTAAGCAAGCTGATCCGCGACTAGGGATGTTTAGAAATGACACTTTAAGTGTGACGGTTTTGCTGCACATGGTCCTCAACCATGTCGACGTCCACACAAGTTCAAATCAAGGTTCATGTAACAATCATATTACACAACCCAGCACACAGTTTTCATATAAGATGAATGCATATTAATTTAAGTAAACAAAAATTTTAAAAGGGATGCATTCATATGGACTAAGTATTTTGGTGATACAACGTTTACCTATGGGTATCTCCATACCCATAACCTGCGAGGACTATCGTATTAGATAACTACACTCTACTCTCTTCTTCCTCCTCTAGGTATCTCCATACCCATAGTCATCGCATGACAGTCATAAATCCGATAAATCCGATAACTCGTGACCTCGACATTTTTGGATTGTACTATTGCGTCTCACGCAATAAACAACCATAAATCCGATAACTCGTGACTACTAGAGTTTGATCATGTATCCTTGATCCATACCACTTCCTTTTGCGATTAATAACCGCAATATACTCGCCTCCGTAAATAGAATCATAAACTATTGGTCTTGTGGAACCTTTCCACATAACCGTGTTTTCATTTAAGCAAAACATGTACACACTTTGTGATCGAAAGTCGTGCTACATATTTGGACGTGCTTAATCTTTGGAAACTGTTGTTTGTTATAACTCTTTATAACCAACACGTCCTCCACACCATTATAGATAATTAATCCTGAATTCTTTCGCAAAGTATTAAAGGATAAACTTCACCTCTATCAATACAAATCCCGATAGGTTTAAATATACATAATCATTATGTATATATTTGTATAACCATTATACATTCACAAGAGTTAGTCTCATGTAATCGAATTACATTCAAACTCATGTGATTCCCATGAATTTTATTGACGGTGAACTAGACGCTATATTTGTATGACAGATAACCATATACATATCATGACAGATATAATAGATCCTAACATCAAATGTAAGGCATCATATTATTACTTTTCGCGCTGCTTGATGTCTCACATCGAGCCGTTGAAAATTTCTGCCATTCGACATTTCGATTTAACTCCTCCAAGGAGTTTACATGTTGAAAACCATTTTCAACAATATGTCGATATATGTGCTTAATTCATAGAACGAGGAACTTCTTAGATCTATCCTATAGATCTTCACGCTTAATTCATAAGCGGTCTCGTCTAAATCCTTTGTCGTTACAAGAAATATAACGCAGCTCCCACTAACCTTCATGTGTACACAAAGTTTATAATTTTGTCAAAACGAATATTCCAATTCTGAGAAGGTTTCTCTAATCCATCATATGGATCGTTAAAGCGTGCATATCTTATCCCCGATTCTTATGAATCGACAAAACCGTAAGGTTGTGTCAAGTACACATCCTTTCATAAAATTTCTGTCAAGAAATTCGGTTTTGACATCCATTTTGCCACATCACATAGTCATAATACGCGACCATGGAAAGCAGAATTTTGAGAATGGAAAAGCATGGCAACAAGCGAAAACGTTTCTTCATAGTCCGACTATGAATTGCATGAAACTCTTCGCAAAAAGCCTCGCTTTACATATATGCGTATTCCTATCCATGTCGGTTCTTCATCTTGAAAAACCCACTCACATTTCACGGGTCTAACCCAGAAAGTAATGAAATCAAGTTCTAAACTTGATAATTCACATGGATCGAATCTCAGATTTCATGACACCGTGTCATGTGGAATCAACTTTTCATAGCATCCTTGTAGGATATCGAATCATCATATGATTTCGATCTATCATCATTAGCCACGATAAATTCGTATTTACCGGCTTATGATATAGCCTACTTGATCTACGAAACATTCCTTTGTGTGTTCGACTTGCGTTCATCGACTCTTGATGAAGCCATGTCAACTTTCATCGGTACAATGTTCATTTTCAAATCTCGAACTCTTTCGAGATTTATTCTACTCCCACTAACCCGCATAGAGATAAATGGCACCAAGTTCCAAACTTGTGCGCATCTAGTCCTCCTCCAAGAAGGCATCTCTTCGAGCCACGAAAATCTCATTTTCGTCGGGACATTAGAACTAATACCCTTTAGTTTCCTTAAGGATAAACGAACAATTTTCAGATTTGGGATTGAGTTTAACCGAAACAAATTTCGAAATACACTGACATCCTCAAATCTGTACAAGTGACAACTTCGGAACCATTCCGATCCATATCTCATATGGCGTCTTTTGTACCGATTAGAAGGTTTATGATCCATATCTTATATGCAACCATTCATTAGTGCCGCTGTCTCAAGGGCATATTCCCAAAATATTTTTGGGAGATCCTATTGACTTATCATTTATCGAACCATGTCCAACATGCGTTCATTTCCTCTTTTCGGACACATCTCAATGTTCCAAATGAAGACAATCGTGAAACGATTTCACAATCATAAATGGTCATCAATATTCATAACTCAAATATCGCCTTTTCGATCCTATCGAAAGGTTTAGCTCAAATACTCGCCTTCTCGATCCTATCGAAAAGTTTTGATTTTCTTGCTTAGTTGATTTCGTATTTCGTTTTTGAAACTCTTTGAACCTTTCAAAAGTCTCCGTTTCGGCACGCATTAAATAGATATTTCCATATCTACTTTAACCGTCCATAAACATAACAAAATACTGATAGCCTCCTCTTGCCTCGGAACTTATCAGATCATCTACATGTGAATGTAAGTTCCAATAATTCGTTGGATCTTTCTCCAACCATTGGAGAATGATGCCCTTTGTCGTCTTGCCTAATAAGTAAGTATCGCATTAATCAATCGAATCTAATTCGAATAATTCTAGCAATCCATCATATGGAATCTAGATACGCGAATCTCGTTTATATGGCCAAGACGGCAATGCCAAAAGAGGCAATCAACCTCTTGGTTTAATCCTCCTCGGATTTCACCATTCTTTGAGTCATAAGTTTGGACAACTATTTGTCCGAACTCTCCATTTTGGAAAATATTTTTCCAAAATACCCTTAGACATACATTTCTTTCGATCCCGCTTTTGAATTACAAGGACATCCACGCATCTATATGCATTGGATTCCTCGGATACTCCGAGTATCTCCAATTCAAATTTAAATCGCATCTCATGCAATTTCGGGATCGACTTATCTATCGAATGCATATGATATTCGGTCACGACGATCAAATCTCGTACCATCAACACACGAGTGTTAATCCAAGACCCATAAGGCGTCTCAAAATTAACCTACTCTTTGAGCCGCATTGAATCATTCAACGCGCTCTAGCTCTTAAAACTATTTCATGAGCGCTGTGTTTTACTTTCATATACACCCGAATTCTCAAAACAATTTTGAGAATATGCGTCTATACATGCCACCACAAGGCACGTAATATCGTTCGATTCCTTCTTAAAGTTTATCGAACCCGGCTTTCTCTAAAGCCAATGCCTCGAGCCCCGAATCTACCATTTCCGTGGCCAACACGTTCCTTTAATTCTAAGAACTATTCTTTGACTATCAAGGTTAATAACGGTAATTCCGGCCCAAAAGCCATCTATCATATCGATCTCATCGATATATTTGGTGTTGCTTGAAAACATAATTCTAAACGGATGATGAAGATTAACTCCTAACCGTGCGTACTTAATCTATATGCTTATATGATGAATATATGACAGTGTTATTTTATCGAATCGATAACCCTCATACCGATACGGGACTCCAAGTCCATAACACTCAAGACCCATATTTCCGTTCCTCCCACAAGTGACTTTAGCCTATCGGGTGGGATCCCGTTATTTAGGTAGGATTATATCCAATCGTATCCAATACGACTCTTGAACCTTTATAGGATTTCGGTGATGGATCGTATCCCATACAATCCCAGTTCCGTGTGTGCATCCTATCTATGCCCCGAACTCTAATCGGATTAGCTTGGACGGTTAAGTCACAACCATCTCCAACGTATCGTTCAATTGAACTACTCACGTGCCCGACTATGGCCTGAACCCACGTGAGTCCCCAATTAACGCTTACCACCCGCATCAATACATACAATAATACGTGCCCAACTATGGCCTGAAACCACGCATTATGTCATATCAATCTCGATGGATGTGGACATGGAAGGCATTTTTACGACTTAAATATTATGAGGGATCATGACATTCATGTTTAAATAATTCGTGACATAATCATATTATATCACTATCACAAGATTTCGAAATGCATATGATTTATTTAGGGAGACTAATTATTCTAAATAATCAATTATCTAATATGCTAGAATGATTGATGCCGATCATATCGATATAAAGAACTCAAAATTCCGATTTGTGTAGCCAAAGTTATCACGAAGACAAAATCAGCAAACAAAAACTAGTCCGTTGTAACGCTCCATGGTCCGTTACAACGGAACCCCAGATTCATGTCTACTCCGTTACAACGGAACACATGCCCGTTATAACGCTATTTTATTTCGGAGATTGGCCAAAATTGTCAGAAACATGTCCGTTATAACGCAACCTAGGGTCCGTTACAACGGACGAACTTGTGAAGAACTCCGTTACAACGGACTCCAAGGGAAGACTAAGGCATCCCCGCATACTCGTATCACATACAAGGTCCGTTACAACGGATCAACCAGTCCGTTATAACGGACTATGCGATTTTTCTGCTGTTTCTTCTGTTTTCGCTCTTTTCCAAAACGATTAATCATGAAACATTTTCACGATCATTCCTAAATACTCTCAATCAACTTTTGATCGATCTCTAGCGAATTCTACTTGTGATTTTAACGGAATTTGAATTTCTCTATTTGTAACTGTAGGGTTACGCACACGATTATCATAGTGTGCAGCGGAAATTAGTTCACGTGCGTAACCTAATTCTACCGGGATCACGCCCTAAAACCACCGAAAAAGGAAGAGTTTCGGAGAATTACCTCGTACAAGTTATTACGTGTCGATTATTTCTCCAAATCCGTGAACCTTCTCCAAGAATCGCTCGTGCAATCCCTCTACTCGTGTCCACCTCGATTTCGTCCGATCGGAAATCGCCAACGCCGTTCTAGTCGCCGTCACGATTAAATCTCTCAAGATCCTTGCTCGAATCTCCCTCTAAATCTCTCAGATCTAATCTGAATTCTGTGGAAGAAGAAGAAGAGAAATGACGGCTCAAAACCCTAGAAAACTTAGGTCAAATTCCGGAATCAGAACTTTATATATATAGGAAACAGGTCAGTTCGAACGAACTTAACATAGTTCGTTCGAACGAACTCAGTTCGTTCGAACTCAGTTCGTTCGAACGCACCTAAATGTTCGTTCGAACGAACCCACTTCTGTTTATCACGAATAAGTCCGTTCGAACGCACTGATATAGTTAGTTCGAACGAACCTTATTCTGACTGCAGAATTGCCTATTTATATAAATTCTTCCAAGTTAATTCTTAAGCCATATTTTCTTTCAAACTCCCTCTTGGATTAAGACTTAATCAACTTGGCCATATGTCCAACATATGTCGTGAGATCTAATCACACGTGATTCCATTTTGTTTGTCCAACAAACTTATTGGTGAGCATTATCTTGAGAATCCGATATATTACGAAATCTTGGTGTGACCTTGTAGGTTCGTCTAAGACTGGCAGTGGATATGGCAGCAATCCACAAGGTATTGCGAGCACTAGACTGCCGTTAATACCTACCCAGAATTAGTACGAAAAAGGTGGAGAACACCTTTATGAAGATGCTGTACATCTTCATACCTAGCTCAGATAAGTGTTACTAGTCCTCTTGTTCGCGATATCTTTTGATCAAAAGGGTCACGGTGAAGCGTAAGACTTCAAGTCATCCCCTTTTCTTTTTGATCAGATACACTCTTTCTCGATAAGAATTAGATTGATAATAACAATGCGAACTCTACTGAGTTCCATCGAGCTTGGCCAAGCATTTCATCAATCTCAATTCAATCGAGGGGCCCGAGAGATATCTCCCTCTATCCTTTTTCAAGGTTATAAAGGAACAATTCCTATCTGCAATCTCACATCCTTTGCCTATGCTAAAAACAATACCCAATAGTAATCTCTGCTACACAGTTACGCGTAGGGTCAATTATATCAAAGCATTGCCTTTTCACATACTAGGTATCCATGAAACCACTCAAGTATGAAGAACCAAAACGCACTATCTGGATATGAGTTCGTCTCCAATGACTCTGACCATGTCACAAACTCATATAGTGGTCAGTCCAATATACGACGCCGCGTATATCCATATTCTAGAATCGACGCTACCGTCCCAGATCAGTAAAACCTGATCATCTCATCTACGAATATGCCAGTGTATGTAAAAGTCTCCATTCAGTGAATGGACTACCTGGTTCAAACCTATGAACAACTTTATACACCAGGGACGTTTTAGAATTATATTCATTCCGTTTAGTGGTTTTACTATCATTCAATTGACGAATCAATATGCCAGACTATGGCCATGCAACATATTATTCTCAACTGACTCGATGCACTAAACTAGAATAAAATTCAAGGTCTATCCGATTATAATAATCGAATAACTTCTCACACACTTTCTTGTTATTTAAAATTTTTGAAATATGAAGGTTTAGGTCATATAATGAATAATAATATAAATATCTGTCTCATAAACAAATACAATCCCAATAACACGCCTAGGGCATAATAAATGTTCTCCCACTTGCACTAGGCAGATCAAATCCCCTTATGCAATAAGAAACATAAATAAAATACCCAATCTAACACTGCGATAGATATCCCAATCCTATCGCCCTAGCATGCTGCTCATGCTTGGCACGTGATAGTGGCTTCGTAAATGGATCGGCCACGTTATCATCAGTAGGTATCTTCATTATTTTCACGTCACCTCTCTTCGTAATCTCACGAATCAAGTGGTAACGCCGGAGTACATGCTTGGACCTGTGATGCGTTCGCGGTTCCTTTGATTGTGCTATTGCTCCGTTATTGTCACAATACACATCCATGGGACCCGAGATGCTTGGCATAACTCCAAGTTCCATCACGAACTGTCGTAGCCAGACAGCCTCCTTTGCGGCTTCCGAAGCCGCTATGTATTCCGCTTCAGTTGTAGAATCAGCCACCGTCTTCTGTTTGGAGCTTTTCCAAACAACAGCTCCGCCATTGAGCGTGAAGACGTAACCACTTTGAGATTGGAAATCATCCGGGCAAGTTTGGAAACTAGCATCTGTATATCCTTGGATAACCAGATCTCTTTCCGCACCACCATAGACAAGAAACATATATGTAGTATTCCTAAGATACTTAAGAATGCTCTTGACTGCGGACCAGTGAACTTCCCCGGGATCAGATTGATAGCGGGAAGTCACACTCAACGCATATGCGACATCTGGTCTAGTACATATCATGGCATACATGATCGATCCTATAGCCGAAGCGTATGGGATCCGACTCATTCGCTCACGTTCAGCATCCGTTGAAGGACACTGAGCCTTAGTGAGAGCGATGCCATGTGACATTGGCAGAAATCCTTTCTTGGATTGCTCCATGTGAAACCTAGTTATCACTTTGTCAATATATGTACTTTGACTTAGTCCGAGAAGTCTTCTCGATCTATCTCTATAGATCTTCACACCTAAAATATAGGCGGCTTCTCCTAAGTCCTTCATTGCGAATTGACTACCCAAATATGCCTTAACCTGGTTAAACATTGGGATGTCATTTCCAATGAGTAAGATGTCGTCCACGTACAAGATGAGGAATACGACCAAACTCCCACTGAATTTCTTGTATACACAAGGTTCCTCGATATTTTGAATGAAACCATACTTTGCGATGACCTCATCGAATCGTATGTTCCACGCACGAGATGCTTGTTTTAATCCATAAATGGATCTCACAAGCTTGCACACTTTATTCGTATTCTTTGGATCGACAAAACCCTCGGGTTGTGTCATATACACATCCTCGGTAAGGTTCCCGTTAAGGAAAGCGGTTTTGACATCCATCTGCCATATCTCATAATCGTGATATGCAGCTATCGCTAGAAGAATGCGAATACTTTTAAACATGGCTACTGGAGAAAACGTTTCATCATAGTCTATACCATGAATTTGCTTGAAACCTTTTGCCACCAGTCTTGCTTTAAAAGTGTGTACATTACCATCCATGTCGGTTTTCTTCTTGAAAACCCATTTGCACCCAACGGTCTTAGCACCATTAGGTAGATCAATAAGATTCCAAACCTTATTATCATACATGGACTGGATCTCGGTTTTCATGGCGTCATGCCATTTCGAGGAATCCAGGCTAGACATAGCACCTTTGTAGGAGGTTGGCTCGTCATCTAGAGTCAACTCATCATCGTCATTACTAATGAGAAATCCATATCTCTCAGGTTCTTGACGATTCCTACTAGATCTACGTATAGCTTGTGTACTAGATTCAGGTTCACCATCCAATGGTAACTCAGAATCTTGTTCCAGATCAACTTGTTCACTTTGTGGTTCTCGAATTTCTTCGAGATCAATTTTACTCCCACTGGCTTGACGATCTAGGAATTCCTTCTCTAAGAAGTGTCCTCGTCGAGCCACGAAAACCTTGTTTTCGCTAGGCAAATAAAAGTAGTATCCTTTTGTTTCTTGAGGATACCCCACAAATAAACACTTGTCTGATCTTGGCTCGAGTTTTTCCGTCAATAATCTTTTGACGTATGCCTCGCAACCCCAAATCTTTAGATAAGACAATGATGGAACCTTGCCATGCCATATCTCATATGGTGTCTTGTCAACTGATTTGGTCGGAACTCTATTCAGTATATGAGCGGCCGTTTGAAGCGCGAAACCCCAAAATGACTTTGGCAAATCCGTTCGACTCATCATCGAGCGAACCATGTCTAACAAGGTCCTATTCCTCCTCTCGGACACTCCATTCCATTGGGGTGTACCGGGTGGAGTCCATTGTGATACTATACCACAATCTCGAAGATAGTCCTCAAACTCATAGCTCAAGTATTCGCCACCTCGATCCGATCGAATGGCTTTTACTTTCTTGCCCAGTTGAAGTTCTACTTCATGTTGAAACTCTTTGAATTTCTCAAAAGTTTCACTTTTGTGACGCATTAAGTATAGATATCCATATCTACTATAATCGTCAGTAAAAGTCACGAAGTAGCGATACCCATTTCTAGCCTCGACACTCATTGGTCCACATACATCGGAATGTATGAGAGCCAATACATCTTTCGATCTTTCTCCCTTTTTGGAGAAAGGTGTCTTTGTCATCTTACCCATCAAACAAGATTCGCAATTTTCTATTGACTCCAAGTCAAAAGAATCTAGCACTCCATCCTTTTGGAGTCTAGCAATGCGTTTCTTGTTTATGTGTCCGAGACGACAATGCCATGAGTATGTTTCATTAGTTTGAGTTATATTTATGTTATAAATGGACTGATTATTGTTGTTATTATCTAAATCCAAGACATATAGACCATTTTCAACTAGAACATTACTAAAGAAAATGCCATTCTTGCGAATAAAACAATCATTAGTACCAATAACTAATTCATATCCATCCGCAATAAGTCTAGAAACAGAAATAATACTCCTACTCAAAGTAGGTACATAACAACAATTATCCAAAACTAAAATAAGTCCATTTGGCAAAGTTAAATCATACGTCCCTTCGGCTAATGCTGCTACTCGAGCTCCATTCCCGACGCGTAAATCAACTTCGCCACGAATCAACAATCTTCTACTTCTTAGGCCCTGCATATTATTACAAATATGAGTCCCACATCCAGTGTCCAACACCCATGATGATGAAGTAAAGAAATAAGATTCGATAACAAAAATACCTGATGCCTGTGTGTCCAAGGAAGCGGTCTTTTGCTTGCTCTCCCTCAGGAAGATCTCGCAATCACGCTTCCAATGCCCCTCCTTGAGGCAGTGGAAACACTTCTTGTTATCCTTGGCTTTCTTGCCCACAGGCTTAGGCGCAACCTTGTTACCCTTTGCCTTCCTTTTCTTGTTTTTGTTCCCATTGCTTGGACTCTTCCCTTCAACCACCAATACTTCCGAAGTCCTAGACTTCATGTACCGAGGTTTCATGTCAGCTTCGAATGTTCTGAGCATTCCGATAAGCTGGGGAATGGTCCTTTTCATGTCTGACATGTGGAAATGCGAAATGAACGAATCGAAACTCGGTGGCAGCGACAACATGATCAAATCAGTTTGTAACTCCACCTCGAATTTTATGCCAAGCCTCTCAAGATGATCGAAATATCCTTTCATCTTGAGAAGGTGCGAGCTAACAGGCGTACCATCTTGCATCTTGCATTGCGTCGCATTGCCAAGAGCTTGGTACTTCTCCACCCTTGCTTGAACCTGAAACATCTCCCTGAGCTGTTTCATAATCTCGTATGCATCCTGTTTCTCAAACTGGATTTGATATTCAGGAGTCATAGTAGCCAACATGAGGCATGTGACATCATTCGAATCGTCCATCATGGTCGTATATTCGAATGTCTCATCCTCAGTTGCTTTATCCCCTGGCACAGGAGGGATAGGCGTCTCCAAGACATGTGCCTTTCCTTCCTGTTTCAGAACGAATCCCAGATTCCTCTGCCAGTCGAGAAAATTCTTTCCGTTCATTCGTTCCCTTTCCAAAATGGAACGCAAACTGAAGCGGTTATTACTTGGTAAAGCCATGAATTCTACAATGTTTGAAAAATAATGTAATTAATAACGTGGTCTTTCATATATTAAAATTCATTTTTAAATAACTTGAAATACCCATTATTTTATCATTTCAAATAGCCCCCACTATTGAAACGGAGATTTGATACCTTAAATCTCATAATGGACAAGATCCCTATATAACGTATTGCTAAGGTGACTATGGCCAACCACTCAGAAAATACGTCACATCGGGTAGGACGATGTCCAATCATCTCCAAGAAGATTCTTGCTTTACTCGTGAGGTCCGGTATTGAGTCCAACTCAAAACCAGAATGTGTGTACCTCACTCCTTGCCCCAAATCGTAGCCTAGCTAGCGAAATGGTCAAGTCCAAACCACAAATAGAGTATCACTCAATCAGCGAATTGACATGCCAGACTATGGCCATGCAACACATCAATTCCTAATCAATGCATGCCTTCCTTGCTACGTACGTGTAAATCTGTGCCAGACTATAGCCATGCAACATAAATAAACAAACACTAGCCTAGAAGGTTCCATTTAGGGAGGCATAAGACTTGATAATTACGTGGGAGGATTTTACTTTTTATCAAAATCATTTTATTTTATTTATTAACCAAAACAAATAAAATAATAAGGTATAGCATATTGGCCTTTTAGTTTTATGAGCAATCATAAAACCCTAAAATTCCCATTCCTAAAACCCAAGATGACTCCTTGCTTCGAAGATCCAATCTTCGTGTCGTGTCGTGTCGTCTTGCCTTGAAGTTCCCTCTTCAAAACTAAACCTATTTTATTTTAATACAACTTTGGAAGACTCACTGGTCCCCATATATTTAAATAAAATACAACTTGGAAAGCTCACCGGCCCCCACACAACACACATACAAGCAATCACAGACAATCATCCCCGTTTTAGGCTATATGCTATACCGTATCGAATTTGTAAATTGGAAATTTTAAAATTATTGGACATTTTTGACAGAAAAAAAATTGGTTGTCCAGAAAATTGTTCGAACGATCGCAACTCCAAGTTCGATCGAGAAACGTCAGAAAAAAAAATTTCAACATTTTTACTCTTTTTTTTTTTTTTGAACCAGAAATAGGTCCGTTCGAACGCAACTCCAAGTTCGTTCGAACCGATCAGTCCGTTCGAACCGAACACTAGGTTCGTTCGACCAGACCAGTTCGTTCGAACGCAACTCCAAGTTCGTTCGAACGAACACTATTCTGCCAGCTTTTCTAATTTTTGAAATTCAGCCCTAAAATTCTAAAATTTCCTAAATTCGAATTAAATCATCGATTTTCGATGGTTTTAACGAGCGATTGCTCTGATACCACTGTAGGGTTACGCACACGATTATCATAGTGTGCAGCGGAAATTAGTTCACGTGCGTAACCTAATTCTACCGGAATCACGCCCTAAAACCACCGAAAAAGGAAGAGTTTCGGAGAATTACCTCGTACAAGTTAGTACGTGTCGATTATTTCTCCAAATCCGTGAACCTTCTCCAAGAATCGCTCGTGCAATCCCTCTACTCGTGTCCACCTCGATTTCGTCCGATCGGAAATCGCCAACGCCGTTCTAGTCGCCGTCACGATTAAATCTCTCAAGATCCTTGCTCGAATCTCCCTCTAAATCTCTCAGATCTAATCTGAATTCTGTGGAAGAAGAAGAAGAGAAACGACGGCTCAAAACCCTAGAAAACTTAGGTCAAATTCCGGAATCAGAACTTTATATATATAGGAAACAGGTCAGTTCGAACGAACTTAACATAGTTCGTTCGAACGAACTCAGTTCGTTCGAACTCAGTTCGTTCGAACGCACCTAAATGTTCGTTCGAACGAACCCACTTCTGTTTATCACGAATAAGTCCGTTCGAACGCACTGATATAGTTAGTTCGAACGAACCTTATTCTGACTGCAGAATTGCCTATTTATATAAATTCTTCCAAGTTAATTCTTAAGCCATATTTTCTTTCAGTAACATCATGCAAACGGGTACGAACTTTGATAACCCGTGCGTATATCAAATATACGACTATGATTCGACCCTCGAATCGATGGCGATCGCTCTGATACCACTGTTGGGAATTCTTTCCGTCCCCGGGTTCCCTTAATCCAAGATCATGCAGTGGATATGTAGGCCCGGTCCGGTTCCCTTAATCCAAGATCACGCCATGACTTCGAAGGATACGATGCAAATAAGAAGAATAGATTCATACCAGTGCAAAATTGATTGCACACGAAGGGTTGATTACTAGTCGGAGGTCGTCGGTCGTGGGTGCAACTGCCTAGACGCTGCACCGGCGAACTTGCTTGATCGATTGATTCTCTATACCGGAAAACTCCTTTTCTCGGTTCTCTCTCTTTACACCCTTTCACTCACTAGAAAGATGTCTCTCTATAATTCTGGAATATTCTGAATAATCCGAATGATTGGACTGAATGAAGCATCCTTTGATGAGAGAGAATTATCCTATTTATATCACATAGGATTATGATGGGCCAAAAGACATGTATATCCAATATACACTCTTTCACACAGAAAGTTGCATGAACATGTTCAGTATTTTGTCCATACGAAATTGGTAAATTCCTCTGACAGAAAATCAACCTACACGAAAGTTGTAGATAATCTTATTATCTACCCAACCCAATTTGGCCTGGCCCAAAAGTTATGACTGTTTTACTAACTGTATGTCATACTGTTGCACCATTTCGGTATTTCATAGAAACGACACTAATACTTCTTTCATATGAAATATATTTCTACATGAAGCTTGTAGATAATCTTATTATCTATCTAACCCAATTTGAATCATTCAAATTAGATTTTCCTACTGAAAGATATGACCACGAATGTACGTTTACATTCGTTTATCCTTGTGTATATTTTTACGGTTGATCCGAAACTGTATTTCCTTCAGGTGGCGTGGGTGGGAAGATAGTGCACGTAGATGTGCGAGGAGTTGGGTCCTGTGGAGGAGGAGGAGGAGGAGGTTGAGGTGCTGGCGAGTTGGGTGGAGGTGGTGGAGGCGGGTTATTTAGGTTTAGTGCTTGGTGGTTGTAGGACGAATGAGAGTTCGGGGACGTATATGCATAGTGTCCATCTCTAAGGCACCTTACACATTTCATCATGAACTTGCAGTAAGATATGTGATGCCCTTTTCTCAAACAGTTGAAACAGCGATCCCTCCAAGCCGGGTTTCTAGGGTTTGGTGGCAGAGTAAGATTTGTCGGTATTGTTTCTGGGTAGTTTTTTAGAGGCGGACCTTGTGGTCCGAGGGTTTTTTTCAACACCGAGCCTCTCATAAGGACTTCAATGAACGTTAGAGCACGTGTTCTTGTTTCAGTTGTTTGTACATTTTGGGTTTTGTTTGGTGGAGAAGGAGATGTTGTATTTGTGTTTGTATTAGTTGGTGTATGGGAGGGAATGTTTTGTTTGTGTTGTGGCTGACCACTGGTGTATTTATCGAGTAAATCCATGCATTGGGATGGAGGAGTTGAAGAAATTTTATGATTATTCTGGCATGGGATATTGCTTGTTCGGGAGTAGTTACCTGCTGAAGTACATGGATGAAGCTTGATAGGTTGAATTGGATGGTGCATGCTCGTCGCTCGTGGCTGAGTTTTCATTGGTTGGGTCTTCCTTCTCCACACCGATTGTATTCTTGCAGGAGCACGCCTGAGTGTGTTGTTGCGTCTGATTTCAGTCCATCCGTCCGTCCGTCTGACTTGAGTCAGGCGACCCATCTCCTCTCCTATAAGTCGCCCTATATCGCCTCCTATAAGTCGCCCTTTATCTCCTCTCCGTACGAGCAGAATATAGGTTTTTTTTTTTTATATCATGTTTTTATTAAGTCATTTTTTTATATCATGTTTTTATTTTCTTAAGTTATTATTTTGCTAGAGCTTTCAAATAATATATTTAAATGATGTCATCATAGAATTTCCAATTTGTATGATGAAATTATGGAAATTCATATCCGATGCAGTATCGATATGATTAATGAACGTGAATCATTTTCTTTGTTCGTTTTATACGCACAATTCATACAATTTTGTTTTGTAATAAATCTTCTGAGTTTAATTATATTACTGTTCAAATATGATATCTCCCTGTTCTAAATAATAGAAAAAGATATTTGTGTGGAAACAAACAAAATAGTACATTATGACATAAATATATTATTTGAAAAAAATACATAATGTCCAAAAATTATATAGATTTATATTATTAATTTAGTTTTATGTTAATGATAATACATTTATAAAATATGGTTAATATATTCATATGATTAATGACAATATTTTTTTATCGTACTTACTAGAGATATAATAATAGTGTTTTTTTTGTTTTGAAATTATAATATTATTTTTGTTATTACTTATTATACTTATGCATAAAGTAGAGAGAATTCTTGATCATACATGAGGCCACGTCACCTCTTTGGTATATTTATATTTCGGTCCCTTTTTTTTTGGTTTATTTACATTTTGGTCTTTTTTTATTTATATTTTGGTCATTTTTTGGTTTATTTATATTTTGGTCCTTTTTATTTATATTTTGGTCATTTTTTATATTTTGGTCCTTTTTTCTTATTTTATGTTTTGGTCTTTTTTTTGGTTTATTTACATTTTCGTCATTTTTTACATTTTGATTTTTTTTCCCTATTTTATATTTTGGTCCTTTTTTATATTTTTATATTTTTTCCCTATTTTACATTTTGGTTTATTTACATTTTTATCTTTTTTATAATTTTCCTTTTTACCCAATTTTTTTCCTTTTTACATTTTGGTCCTTTTTTTGCTTTTCAATTTTTTTTGTATTTGCTCATTTTGCACGCGTATATATGAAATTTTATAACCTCAAATTTATGCGAGTTTTTTTGTCATTTGCCCGTCGTATCCATCTCGACACATTGTGATCCTTTAATGAACTGTAACTATAATGCATCTATTGACATCAAATATATTTGCGAATATGTCCTTATTATATTAATCGATTTTAAAAATACCTGAACAAATGATATTTATACAAATTATATCAGAAAATAATATCAGTGATAGATTAATTTCATTAATCTTATGCATCTATTGACGTTATGATATTTGCAAATATGTCATGATTAGATTAATTTAGTTCAAATGCACGCGCGTTAATTCACACATGAGTTAATTCTATTTAAATAATTATATAAAAAACATGTAAAAAAATAGATATGTTGTCCCGCGCAATTGAACGAGGATAAAGCTAGTTAAAAGTAAATTTCAGATGATATTTTTATTCTCATCATAAAGCATCACTTTATAATATTTAAATAAAAAACCATACATATATTTGCAATATAGCGACCATAATATCTTAGTTCACGTATGAATTTGTGCTGAAGAAATTTGTGGCCAGAAGTGCATGATAAATATGTTTCCTTAATAAAATGAAAAGTTTTCTTTACTTCAAAAAGATAAAAAGAAGAAAGCTAATCAACTTTGTATGTAGAATTTTTTTATTAAATATAAATATTTTATCTTCCATTTATATTATTTGGTATCAATGAATATTAAATCCATAAATATTTGTAGCTGTTTAATTAAAATTAAAAATGTAATTGAACTATTCAAGTGCTATGGTCTTATTATAGTAAG
Organism: Luzula sylvatica; assembly: GCA_946800325.1. NCBI lineage: Eukaryota > Viridiplantae > Streptophyta > Magnoliopsida > Poales > Juncaceae > Luzula > Luzula sylvatica. The sequence continues at coordinate 66,505,352 of OX326960.1, read as the reverse complement.
CCAAATTAAAAATGAAAATTAATTGGATCTATTTTATGGCGGGTCTTACAGTACAAAGACTTGGAGTTAGATTTTCTTTCTTTCTTTTTTATTGAGCAAAACTCGTAGGCGAGATTTGACGTTTAATTTTATTTTATGACAAATGAAAGCAAACACCTAACAGAGATCATTCTAAAGTGCTTTCACTTTTGATTCTTTTCACATATATTAGCATCTCATCTTTTTTTAATTATTTCTAGGGTCTGTATAACATTTTCAATTTTGAAATTTGTGTGCATACTAATATTTTTGTATTATTCTTATTCAATAAATAAAATTTGTCAAGTTAGTTAGATACATTTAATAATATTTTATAATTAGGATTGTAAGATTTGTTGAAAGAATTCAATTGACAAACATAGATCCTTTCGGGCCAGAACCCCCCCCCCCCCCCCCCCCCCCCCCCGAGGCCGGGCCGGAACCCCCCGCCCCCCGAGGCCCGGTCCCCTTTCGGGCCGGAACCCCCCTACCCTGCCGCCGAGGCCCGGCCCCCCTTTCGGGATGGACCCCCACCCTCCGAGGCCCGGCCCCCCACCCCGGCCGGACCCCCCACCCGAGTCCCGACCCCCTTTCGGGCCGGACCCTCCCACCCCCCTTTCGGGCCGGACCCCCCACCCCCGAAGTTCGGCCCCCTTTCGGGCCGGACCCCCCTCCCGAGGCCCGGCCCCTTTCGGGCCGGATCCCCCACCCCCGAGGCCCGGCCCCTTTCTGGCCGGACCCCCCCCCCCCTCGCCTCCCTGCTTGTACCTGCAAAATATAAGTTAAACACACATTATATACATTACCCCCTACAACATACACGCACAGATCACACACACACACACAAACTTACACATTTAACATACAACAAATGGACACACACACACACACACACACACACACACACAGAGAAAAGATCAAAATTGTCCTTTTGCAAGAGAGCTCGGTTTGCCTTTGTCTTTCTTCATTTCATTACTTGTGGGATCTTTGCATGGAGTCCAAAAGAATTATAAACCTGTACATACAAATGTGCAAAAAAAATTAGGAAGATATAATCAATTAAGAAGCAATAACAGTAAAGTTTCTGTTTTTATCAAAACAGAAATTGAAGGTGTTTATATTTAGTATTTTACAAATCAAGAAGAGGATTAAGAAAATTCCAAATTCAAGGATTATTTTTGCTATTATTTTTAAAGAATATTTCAAATTCAAAAGAAAAAGTTTGGTTGTTAAGTATCTCCTTTCTTCATAAAATAGGGGCTTTTTAACTTATTATCCAAAATTAGGATAAATAATCACGTAATTAGCATGAACCGTGAATTATGTTCCAATTACAAATCATCATCACATAATTGAAGAATTGCAAAAATCGTAAAAAGTTTTTTTCTTTATGAGAAAATGGCCCATAGGCCTTTATTACAAATTATCATCATCACAGAAGCTCAAGTAAATCCAAAAGGGAGAAAACAAGAAGAGGAATAGTAAAAAGAGAAGACAAGGTCAACAATGAAGAAAGGAGTACCTATGCCAGGAGGATGACTATTAGGATGGATGAGGAGCTCAATTAGCGCTGGACCAGGCCAGGAGGCCAAGCATGGTCTCATTCTGATCTTTGAAAGGATCTCGACGCCACATCTCGTTCTTTGAAAGGATCTTATCTGGACGCCACATTTCGTTCTTGTTCATGACTGCGGAAAGAGAATGAGAATAGATCCCTTATAAGAAGTGTTAGAGAGCCTTGGAAGAGGAGAGTAAGCCAAGTGAATGAGTGGAATAGTTCTCCATTAGTGGAGGAGAAAGAGAAGTAGAAAGTGGAAAGAGAAAAGAGATCTGGGAAGAAGGAGATGGGAGCGGGGCGAAGGGGGAAATATATAGAGAAGGGTCGACCGATCCAAGGATCTCCAACGGTCCAATTTCCAACGTTCGAGAAAAACCTGGATCGTCTCCAGTTGTACGGAACTGGATGATTTAAGAGCCCTTAGCGATTTATATTATATATACTGTATAAATGAACTTCGGTTTTCAATTTTCGCTACATGTACTCAATTCCTTCGCGAAGCTTCTCTCTTCTCGCCTCTCTTCCTCCCGTCAAAATCTGTTTCTATTAAAATAAGCAAGATCCGCCTCGAGGCTTTCTTCATCGGCTTCTTCTCTTGGGGATATTGTTAGATCAGGTTTGGTTTTCTACAATCAATTGGGTTTTTAACTTTTTATCGACAATCCTGTCACAGAATTCGTTCTCAAATCGATCAATCCTGTCACAGAAGTATGTAGTTTCACGATTTAATTTCATTAGTGCGTACCAATTTAATTTCACGATTTAAATTCATTAGTACGTACCAATTTAATTCTTATGATTACTCGATATTTACAGCACATCAATTGTGTATCTTACATTCTTAACTGTTGCAAGGCCTCTGGTTTGAAATAATCTGATAAGTGTATTTTGTGATGATAATTGTAGGGATGAGAAAGCCTGGTGAAGAAAGGCTTGCGATGGAATTAAAAAGTTTTCGATCCTGTTGTCGAGGTGCTAATTAATTTAATTCCATTCAGGTCCTTGAATTCTTTCATTTTCGCAACTTTCATCTCTCTTTTTTCTATTTATAGGATACGTGTTTATAATGAAGTACGCCAATGTTTAACAAAGGTAGTACAAAATAAATATATAAAACTGTTAAAAATAATTATAGGGATTATTTCGAATTTTCTAATAAAAAACTGTATTTTTCGTGATGATAATTATAGGGATGGAAAGCGTGGTGAAGAAAGGCTTGCGTTGGAATTAAACTGGTACCGATTTAGTTGCATAACTATCCCTTTAAATTTTCTATTTTTTACGTAACGATCCATGTAATTACCTAATTATGTTATAAAAAGGTGAGAAAGAAGATCTGGTGTAGAATCAGTGGAAGACCTTTCGTTGACGAGGAGAAAGTTATATCTTTTCCAATCGAGAATAAACTGGTACCGTTCTCTTGCATTTATTTCATGTGAAGTTATATTTATTATCATGAACTTTCAATTTATTTTAATTCCATTTTCTCTCTTTGATAATATACTTTGCGCTTTAAAGATGTGTCAGCCCTTCTTGATTTTAATCATTGAGAAATTTACAAAAATACCCCTTCCTTTAATATCAAAATCTAAAAAATGGAGGGGCTTTTCGTAAATTTCCAATAATACAGGGGCTCATTTGCAAATATTGAGTTTAATTTATTTTGATTCACTATTCTCTTATTTGGTCATTAGCATTACCACTAAAAGTCTGGGAAAAACATTTTAAAGACCTTTAATCGAACAGGTTCGTTATTATTCCTCCCTTTCTCTCTCTATTCGCGGAATTTTTGATTTTGTCTTTTTTGCTTTATAAACAGAATTAATTGGCTTCGCTTCTTGAGCAATTTTGTGGCGATACAACTTGCAGTTACTGATATTTATGCAAAAAGATCCATGATGTTTTGTAATTAAATTGTATGTTTCACTACAACAATGTCAGGGTTTGAATGCATTTATATATGCTGCTAAATGCATGTTTTAATGCTGTCTCGCCCATTTGGCAGCATTAGGCTGAAATGCTCTCCGGGGTGGTGTCCTCTAAAGTTATGAGAGCATTTTTCAAAATGCTACGTAATTGTTAACTCAATAGCATATATTAATGTCGCCAATGATAATATAACATCGAGAGCATTTATTAATGTCGTCATTTGTTAAAACAAATTGCATTTACAAATGCTACAATATGTTTAGACAGCATTTTTGAACTGGACCGGAAATATCAAATGATGGCATTTGCATATGCATTGAATTGTGACAAGTAAAAGCATTTTCAAATGCCTGGACTACAAATAACATGTCGTAATGCTATCAATATGGTATTTGGCGGCATTTATAAAGTGCTTGGATAATATACGAGAGCATTTATAAATGTCATTGTCAGTTCAAAAAGTGCATTTACGAATGCTACAATATGTTTAAACATCATTTTTGAAGTCTACAGAATTTACCTAAAGACATCATTTACGAATGCATTTAAATTATGACAAATAAAAGCATTAATTAATGCATGGATAATTAACAACAACATGTTATAATGCCATGATTATACTTATTGCCGACATTTGAAAAATGCTTTGATAGAATAAAACAACAACATTTCAAAACGCATAGATTGTATAAATCAACGACATTTTAAAATGCATCCAATATTCAATTGCCAACATTTAGAGGAATCATATAAATTTATAATTCTAAAATTATCCGAAAATAAAAATACTATATTGAAATATAAAATTCCATTTCATTTAATACTAAATCCAATTACTATCATACAAATATTCATCAACAATTACAAAATTAAATATAAAAAATGAACATCAAAACTAACCTATAAATATATACTACATTTATACCATTATAATTACATATATAATTTTCTTGCGAAACAAATATTCAAAATAATCCTTCCCATAACTTGAACAACCCTTCATCACCTTGCACATCTCAATGTCAAATGTACCGGTACAACTGGAAATTTCTGCTTGGTTCGTACCGATAACTTTCATGCATATTTGCTGAAAAATAACACAACAAAATGAGAAGAGTTTTTATAGGATTTGAATGAAATAATTATGATATTAAAATATTTTGAGCATTACATACCCTTCTATCGCTACTGCTTCATGCCAAAAACCAAGCTTCACAAAATTTAATTTCTCAATAAATGATCTTAAGTAGGGCTCAATAAGTTACAATAATGTAGAATGAAAATAAAGAACCTGTAAAGGGGTTTCTTCACCAGTATCTTCTGAAACACTCGGCACCAATAGTCCCCATTCAGTGTTTATCCCCTTGCGTACCAATACCTCTCCTGCCAATTCAGACATATCGACTGACAACTCAACAAAACTGTCGTAACTTTCAGGTTTATTTCAACTTAATGAAATTTCAGCAGATAGCCATCGTCATCGCCTTCGCTTCTCGCTCTGGTCGTTGGCCTCTAATATTCAGCAAAACTGTACCAGATTGCTGAAATTTCAGCAACAAAAAGAGAATTTAATCTAATTATTTAGCAAATTGTATATGTACTGAAGTAATTCAAATTGAAAGTACCAAATCAAAAATTGCAGCCACAATAAAAAATTGAAGCCCAAATAAAAAAATCCAGATTTGAAGTATTGCATGCATCCATAATATCAAAGCATACCAGTAAGATTGAGTACTCGAGATTGTGAACAAATTGGTAGGAAATCTAACGGTAGCTACAAAATCAGATTAAAAACAAATTTCAGGCACAAATCAAATATAGAAAAGAGGCAAGCACCTTCAAAGACAGATACTAACCAAGAAAATCAACACAAAAGCAAAAAAGAACGAAAGAATATGAATAGATACAAATAATGAAAAATCACCAATCCAAAGAGAGAAACAAATGGCGGAATAATTAGAGAATCTATTTTGTTTTGTAATTGATGTATGGCGGTATTTCAGAAAAAATGGAGCAGCGCCAAATTGGAGAGGCGCGAAATGTACAGCGCCAAATTTTCGCGAAATTTTTGGCTCGACTCGACGGCGGCATTAGGTTCAGCCGTAGAAGGGGAGAGGGCTGGGGCATGAGACGTATGAGACGTGGGGTTAGTGGAGGCCAGAGGGAGATTGATGATGGGCTTGGGCGCATGGGTTTTGAGTGAGAGGGGGGAGGGGGGGAATGAATTAACTAAGGGCCGTATGGTGGGCTTGATGGTTTTGACTCAATAATATTCATCATGTCTTTTGACATTGACTATATTGAAAATATTTCACATGAACAACAACATTAACAAATGCTATTATTCCTCATCGATTACAGCATTTGAGCGTCAATGCTGTCATTGAATTGATTTAACGGCCAAAAAAATAAATTGCTGCAAATTCTAAAGAATAAAAGCATTAATCGATAAATGCTGTAAAAATTTTTTGTTCAAAAGCATTTTTTGCAAATGCTGGAAAGAAAATGCATTGGTATGTATACATTGTTGTAGTGTTTGTGTAGGTGTGATGCTCAAGAACTCGAGGGTCACTATGCAAATGAATCTTGAGGAGATAAGATCATCATAAAATTCTTTTTTAAATATATTTTATGTATACTCACGAGTAATTTTTATTTGTAAATTTCACAGTCGAGCACAAGGATAATATGATATTTAAAATTTTGAGAAGGGCAAATACAATACTTTTAAGAGGGTTAATTTGACATTTCAGATTTTGAAAGGGTAAACACGATATTTTAGTATTAGACAAGGACATATATGATATTTGCAGATTTTTAAAAGGATAAATAAGATATTATACGAGGTCATATATGATATTTTAGTATTATACAGGGACATATATGATATTTGCAGATTTTTAAAAGGATAAATAAGATTTTTCAGATTTTTTTAAAGAATAAATAAGACATTATACAAGGACATATATGATATTTTAGTATTATTCAAGGACATATATGATATTTGCAGATTTTTAAAGGGATAATAAATAAGATATTTTAGATTTCGAAGAAGATACATATGCTATTTCAGATTTTTACAAGGATATATATGATATTTTCTGATTTGAAAGGGCATATAACATATTTTGTATTTTAGAGGGTAAATATGGTGATTTTGATTTTTTAATGTTAAATATGAAATTTGAACCTTTGAGAAGGATACAGATGATATTTCAAATTTTGAAATATCATCTCCTTCTTCCCAGGTTTAGTAAAATCACAAATTATTGTATGGTGGTTGTATTAAAATCACAATTTTTGAAATATTATCGACTCTTTGTGAAACCTGCAATGGAGAAGAGTCCAGTAGGGGACGAAAATGAAATCAATTCAGCACATTGAAGTTAATTTAGCTCTAAAATGTAAAATCTCAATTTTGGTCAATACATACAAACTCAAATAAAATCAAATGAACTCAACTCACACTGGCGATAAGAGAGATTGTGTTTGGTAGATAAAAGTAGTCATTTCTTAGAAACCTTCTTCAAGCAAATCATAACAAGAATTATTATTTTTCATTTTCTTCTTCTTGATTTTCGGGAGTGTATTCTTTACACAAAGTATAAGGCACTCAAAATAAGTTTTCTATATCATACTAAGTAAGACTAATATTAATCAAATGTTTTTATTGTGTATATCTCAAATATTGTATATCATTTTGAAATATAAAAATATGAAATAACTAAACAAGTGACACTGGTCACATCACACTCACAAGTCACAACTCACATTGGCTAAATATGATGTAAACCAAAATTCACACATGCAAATGGTAGGCAAGTTTTATTAGTATTCGCCCAACGTTTAATACGGGCCCCAAATTGTGGGATTGTTTTTTTTTAATGCATTTTGGGCTAGAACAAATATCTCAAATGTAAATAAAATTTATAGCAATAATGAAATCATGTAAGCCGAAATATTTGGTAACTGGGAATTTTTAATCATATGACATTATATAACAAATAATCGATAAATAGATCAGATCAGTGCACCTCAGGAAATATTATGGATAAAACATATGATAATGTGGTTTTATGTTGAAGTTTGAAAATTGGTCAAAATAAAGGTTTGTTTTAATTTTTGTACTAAAATTCACATGATATGTTATAAATGATAAATGATGTATTGACGCCAATGTTCCAATAAAACGATACCGATTCATTGATTAAAATATATTTTTGTACCGGTTCAAAATAATATTATTAAATTCAGGCCCAATCATATTTTTAATCCAAAAATATTAATTAAATATACTAATTTTATTTTAGGACATTTTGACTAATTATTCCTTAATTTGATTTGTAGTAGATGGAAAACACACTGAAGAGATTAAGATGACACGTCATGTCATCGGCAAACTGAAGCACGAGAACTGAAAAGCAGAATTGGTGATTATATATGTCTTGATCGGAATTTTATGGAAGTGTATTTAGATACGAAGCATTGTAATGATTGAAATATATACTCGTATTGTAATGCACTATGATATGCATTTTATGTGTGTTCGGAAATTAAATAAATTTGATGATATACATACTACGAACATGAAATGGACCATCGCATAATCAATCACATTGATGTTATTTTCTTGTGTTCGTTGAATTGGTTTAATTGCACCGTTTCTTTCTTTCTTAAATTGTTTGCAATTCTAGTCACCTTCTCTTGGATACGTGTTTTACCATGCATAATGGACCATCGCAATTAAGTAGTACATGGTATATATTTGACTGAAAAACATACTGTGAATATGATAAAATTGATACACACATGAGCAATCAAATAGAAGATTTTATGGGTTAGGAAAATGTTGCAAAAGTTCACGATTTCTCTAAATATTATACCAACTTTGAATGGCATATATTATGATTATAACCATAACAGCTTTCATGCATAATTAGACCAAACTAGAATGTGAATGGCAACACAATTTTTTATTTATTTTATAAATTATACATTTAGTACAGTTTTTTCGAACAATAATTTATTTTACTAAAAGATAAATATATGATTATAAACATTGATATGATATGAATTATCCATATATACACTCTTATCATGTTTTGTAACTAGTAAAATACCCGCGACTTCGCTGCGGATTTTTTCAATAATTTTAATACATGTAGCAACAATTTAATTGACAAATTACTTCGACCAATTTTAAAATAAAATAATGATTCTTTATTTTTAGAGTGCTTGAATTCCCTATAATTAAAAAAACAAATTAAATTATATTCATTTATTAACAAAACGTAATTTATAACTAAACATGTAACCAAGATTTAACAAAACAATTACTTTCAAGAGAATAAAAGAAAAAAGAAATTTAGATCTATCAAATATAAGATAAATGGAAGGATGTGTATAATATTAGTAATAATAATAATAATAAAAAATCTACACTTGTCTTTTTTTTTTGATAGATTGTTTTCAATTATTTTACAAAATAAAACCGCTTCGCTAATATCAATGCACCTTAACTTGCGAGACAAGAATTTTTTCCTTTAATTTCTGGACTCGTGGTCATTTGACTAAAACTCCGAGTTATCTAATTTTCTGTGATACATACTTGCATGCAACAAAAGATGATATTTTTGAATAACTACTAACTTCAAATAATTTGAGACAATAAATAGAAATTAGGAAAATTAGAGATTAAAGATGCAATGCCGAACACACTTAGCACAATAAGAAATCTCGGTTGAACAACTAACAATAAAAAACTCATGTTTCTTTCAAATGCTTCCGTTTCAATCTTTTATTTTCGTCAATATCAGAAAAAACTAAAAAGCAAATTTTTTGAATGATCTTGGAATTCCGAAGTATCATATACCCAAGCTAGAATTCAAGAGGATCATCGATTCATATATACTTTTAGATTTGCCAATTGGTTATAATTTTTTTTAACTTTTACATATACTATTAAAAAACTGAAAAACAAATGTTCTTATGACCTTGTTTTAGAATGTAAAATATTGTAGACAAGTAATTGGCATCTTCGAAGTCATCAATAACGGATCTCATGTGTACCATAATGTGACAGACACCTCACAACAGCATTTGTATGCTTAAAAAAAAGGAAAATGTCTGTTAATTAATAGAATTAATATTACTTTTTATTATACAAAACGAAATCTCTGTCTAAAAAGAACATCAATACTATGAACATAACACATAAATTGGAATTATATCATAGAAAGAATAATTCATTTCCTTGTATCACACATAATGCGATACTATGTGAAGAACGTTATTCTTTTGCAACCCAAACTATCTTAAAATTGAATCTGAAATATCATTTGTATTCTATAAAATAGAAACATGTATTAGACAACTGTTATTCTAAGAAAAATAAAACATTTGTTGTAAAATTGAAAATAATAACATCCAAACAAATACGAGAATATCTATTTTGTAAGACAAATGTCATTTTGCTTTATTTTTTCCCAATGTTTTTTGTACCCAACAAAAAATCAGATTATCATCAATATCCCTAAGAAATTGAATATATAGAAACATATTTCACTTGTATCATTACAGATACTCCAAATTATTATAGCTAGAAACTCCAAATCGAAAATTAACATTCAATCCATTTGGATATTGCAATACACGTCCAAACAATTTCAGTTAAAACTCATTTCCAAAATATTGTAAAACAAATCAAAATAACAAATAGGAAGAAAATAATTAGATTCAATCATATTTTACTAATAAAAAATACGAAATTGTCCCCCCTCAATAAAACAAAATAGGAACCTGAAATTTTTAATTTGAATGCAAGCCTAATTATCTTACAACCGTACTATTTCTCAGATTCCTCCTGTGAAACTTTTTTTCAACCGTACCCTCAATTCTCACCTAATTGCTAAATATAAACAACAAACTAAGCGAATTTTTACAACTCGTACTTTTGGAGCGCAGTCAAATCCAATCTTGAGTTCTTTTTCTCCAACTCTTCTTTCAAATTGCAGAATGGAAACCAAGCGAATTTTTGGCATAGTGACTGGGGGGAGGGGAAATTAGCCAATCGCTTCCCTTCTCTTTTTTCACATGCATTGAAAAAAAACGGATCAGCAAATGAGTTCAAAAGATGCGGCAGAATAGAGAGCTGGTTCAGAGAAGTAATGACAGAAAAAGCAAAAACCGAATTGAATAAAGTGAAAGAGATACTTAACTTAGTAAGATGGGAAGAAACAGAGGAGGAAGATGAGTTAACATGGAATTGGGGGAAGAAAAAAAGCTTCACAACCAGTTCTGCGTACAAAATAGTAACGCTAGGAGTCTTCGTTAAGAGCGAGCTAAACAACGTTTGGTCGCTTCGGGTACCACCTCGTATGCAAATCTGGATGTGGTTAGCAAAGCAAAATAGTATCTTAACGATTGATAATCTGAAGAAAAGAGGGGTACCTCTCACGAATCGGTGCTTCTTATGCTCAAAAAAAGAGGAATCGGTACAGCATCTGTTCTGTGAGTGTGAATTTGTGAAGAGGCATTGGGTGCTAGTCTTAGGTGCGTTAGATCTGACGCAGCTACTGCACAAACCGATTGAGGTCTGGTACGAAGAGGTGCTTCAGACGAAAAAGGACAAGAATCAAAGAAGTCTCTTCGCGAGCTTCTGTCACGCGATGTGGAGAGAGAGGTGCTCAAGGGCTTTTTCGTCGGAGAAGCAAGAAGAGGAAAGCCTCGCAAACAAGGTAATAGCGGAATGGGAGCTCTATATAAGAGCAGTGAGCAAGATCTCTAATGGTGAAGAGGAAGAAACGAATCAGGAGTGGAAAGATGGAGAATGAAGCTTCGTGAAGAAGGAAAGAAGTTAAAGAGGCAAAGGGGAGGAGACATCCCATGTGAACAGACCAAAAAAGAAGTGAAGAGCATGAGTGAAGGGGCAGAGTCCCAAGTGGCCTTTTCGGTGCCAATTAAAAGGCATGGCGCTTGGGGAATAGCATGGAATTGCAAGATGGGCCTGTCGTGGGCCAGAAGAAGAAGGAAGCTTCCAAGAAAAAATAGAAATTGTATTTTTTTATGAGCAACTTCAAAAATTTATTATAGGTTTAAAGATTATAAGAAAATGTAAGAGACAAAGTCGTGGGAATTGTAAAAAAATTCTGAGTATAAATATAAAATTGGAAGGAGGATTTAAAGCCTTCTCCAATAAATTTTCCAAAAAAAAAAAATAAATAAATAAAAATAAATAAACAACAAACTATAATAGTAAAATAAAACTAAACATAAAATTGAAAATTTGAAGGAAATCAGCAAAATGAAAGCCTATTATTATTTGTAGTATAAATAACATAGGAACTATTTTTATTTTTCAGAAGGCAGCTTTTTATTTGAAATATTACTTGGCGGTTGCATTCGCTCCGCTGGAAAAGAATCGAAGCATCATGAGGATTTTCTGGCTCTAATGAAAAAGAATCAAAGCATGACGATTTTCTGATAATTCATGTCCCTTTTTACTCTCATAATTTATACCTAAAATAATTATACAAAATCATCTCATTAATATAATAAATCAAAATAATAATAACGTTACATTATAAAGAAATGTAATGTTCATACCATACAAATCCTTCTCTACCAAGGCCTTTAAGTAAGCACGATTCTTGGCGAACTGGACAATATTAAATAATAATAAATATATTAGTATAACAAATTTGTAAATTAACCACTGCATTGTCCACAAATTGCATGAAAATACATGCCTTACCGAAAATTGCAACTAACAATAAGGAATAAAATGTTAATTACGTTTTTTTAATTTTCAAGATGAGATATTTTGTAATTTATCAATAATGCAGGGACCTTTGTGCAAATTTCCCATAAATAATAAAATAAATCACGGTTTGCCATTTTGGGCACAAGTGGATGCCATTAGGTTTGGTTCTCTTAATCTTGCTCCAATTGCTTCTCCGATTTTTTAAAATTCATTAAAATTATCAAAAAATAATTATCATCATAATTATCATAAGATTATAAGAAATTATCACAAATACCGTTCCAAAAACTGAAAATATAAAATTTATTCTTCTTAAACACCAAAATGTTCGAAACAAACTGAAACTAACAACTCGATTTGGATAAATTTTTAAATATGCAGCCTCGAAGGGTAAATTTGACATTTTGACTTCAGAGATGGAGGAATTTCATATTTAACCTTTGAAATGTAAAATATATCATATCTGCCCATCCAAAACATCAAAAATATCAAATTTTGCCAAAAGACCTGTTAAAGGGTAAATTTAATTTTTTTACTTATGGAAGGGTAAATATGATATGTTGAGTATCATGACGACATACATGAAATTTCCCCTTTTAAGATTTCATAAGTGCATATACGCAAAAAAATCCACATTCTTCTTTTACCTGATCAATTGGATCCAATTTGACTCAAGTCTCCAGTAATTCGGGAGAGCAGAATTTTCTCCGAGCGAAGAAATATCGACTAATGGGGGCATTCCGATTCTGGCAAACTTCGAACTCCCTGAATATTTTGGAATTTCGAGATTGAATTAGTTAACAATGTCAAATGGCACGAATCTACCCCCGTAAAAAATGGTGGGACCCACTGAACTTCTTCTCGCACATTTTCTGCACCGTTAACGACACCTAAGTATTGAATAAATTAATTATTTTGTAGGAGAATGGATGATATTTTTTTTATAATTTTAAGAGGTATATGTAAAATTTTGCAAACCAGTATGTCAGGTTTGATGCCTAGTCCATTAAAGTCGCCTTGTTCAACATCCTCCTCAATATCAGCAAATATTTCAATTCCAGTGGAGTGAGAAACCAGCAATTAAGACTGTCATCTCCTGCTATTTATTTTTTCCAGTGCATGGTTCTTTGTTGAGCCCTGATAAATTCCAAATTTATAAGAGGAGACATAGCAAATAAAAATTATACTTGATAACCCATCAAAATCCTTAGTTGAGAATTGTCAAACTAATCAGCATGTCCATATCTCGAGATTTCATTGAAGACAAAATAATTACCAAATTGAGTATCAATTTTATTCTAAATTAGGCAAAAGATTTGGCTGAAAGACAATAACATGCCCAAATTCGTTCAAAAATTCATACTTTGCTCCATCAATAAAGCAGGATTGAAAAACAAAGACAAACACAATACCTTTAAGTAATTTCTTCGGTTTGGTTGTCGATTTGACAAGAAAGAGGCGGAACCGCAGAGACAACAGGGGGCTAATTTTTTTTTCTTCTGATTGATTGTTCTTTCGTTCTTTTTTCGCAGATTTTTTCTCGTGCTAAGTCCGGATAAAGGTCGAATAAGAGAACCGCTGGAAATCAGGAGGCTACATCCAGAAGAAGAGGCAAAGAAAATCGGAGAGGAAGGCAAACATCGCGATATGTAGAGTGCAGAGTGTGTTTTCGGTGAGGAGGCATGGCCAAAATATTTCGGTGAAGAGACATGGCAGAGTTTGGATAATGAATTAAGGAAAATGAAGAGTCGTGTGTGGTACGAAATATTTTTCGTGGAATACATTTACATTGCAAATCTTTGCAATGATGACGTGGCAAATTGTGAGTGTAAATATTTACCTACAAATTTTATTAGTAGGATTAATTAGAACTAGTATCGTATAACATAGCAGCTCTGCGATATGTTGCGGATTTTTTCAAAAAAGTTATAACACATATTTCAGTTGCAAAAATATAAAACCAATGCATACCTATACATTTATTTACGTTTTTGGCAGATCTGAAGATGAAAACATATTAAGAGATTTTGTTTGTTTGAACATGCCAAATATATTTTAGTTTTTGCATGGTTTTTAGCGTGAAAATGATATAACATTTAGTTTTGATTGTATGTAATGGTCATGAATTCGAGTGTCATTTGTAAATATATTTTAGGTCAATGCTTCTTAATGTACAAATATTGATATTTTATTATTTCATAAGTATGTGATTGTATATACATTTAACCTTAGTTGCAAATATTTTCTTTATCAGATACTTAACGACATACTAATAAAACTGACATGTAACGGACTAAAATTATTTGTAATAAATACATTTGTTTGTTTGTCAGATACTTTGTAACAAATCAAACGGTTATATCATCTTTGATACAGTTAAAATGGTAAAATATAGCATGTGATTTAATCACATCTTAATTTAGTATCAGACTATAACTAAAATAGCTTTAATAATCGAAGGGGGGTTATAAAAAGAAAATCCTAACTTTTTCGGATATTGTTAAAAATTCCTATTTTTTTGGAAACACCAAAAAGGTCTCTCTACCAATTTTTTATTTTCAAATATCCATTAAAACTAAATCATGAATGATATTAAAAAAAATTTATCAAAATACCCTTCTATTTTCATATGTAGTAATTAAAAAATATTTGTACTATTTTGTATTAATTTTAAGATAATTCATAAATAATTTTTAGCATGTAGTGATTTAAATATACAAAATTATTACATGTTGTGTTTGCATAATTTTAATATTTTATTTATTATTCATGAAAAACTAACATCCGATAATAATAAAATAAACAACAATAAATAAACACTTTGAAATATATTGATAGAAAATATCCGTTTAAACATCCAGTTCTTTATTTTCATTCTCTTTGTATTGTATTTTTGTGATAGTTTCGTGATATTTTATTTTTGAAATATTTGCAAGGTTTTCTTTTAAGATTGTTGTTCATATTATTATTATTTTATGTTAGTTTTTCAGAAAAAATATATATATTGTATGAAATATTCAAATTATATAAATATAACATATAATATATATATTTTTTAATTATTATATACTAAAAAAATTTAGCACTCTTTAAAATTAATAAAAAATGACCATTTATTTTAATTACTATAAATGTAAATAAAACGGTATTTTGGTATAAAAAAACATTACCATCATTCATTATTAGCTTTAATCCCTAAAAGGAAGTATTCCAAAATAAAAGTTTGGTAGAATTTTTTTTTTTTTAGTTTTGAAAAGATAGGGATTTTTTTAAATATCCAAAAAAATTAGAGTTTTTTTGAAAATTTCCCAAGATTAAATAATATAAAGTTTTAACTAAAGTCTCCACTCTCCGTGAGCGAAATGTTAGAAGCTACAAAAACACAAATAAAAAATAGATTAAACAAATAAGTAAATGAAAAAATCTCGATGGTCCTCCATCCATTGAAATTAATGAAACTTGATTCCAAAACATCTCACAATTTTTATGTCTCACACTTAACCAACTGGACTATGAGTCCAACAACCCAAAAATAAATTATAAAAATGACTTATTCGATGAAATGAATAAATAAAATAAATAGATAAATAATGTCACGGTAAATCTTATTGATACCTTTTATGTCATGGTTAATATTTTCTTCCATGTGAAAATACTCGACTTCTTTCCATACCATAAAAATAAATGACTTGATAAATTCGAAAATTTGGTGAAAGGAAGTGTTAAAACAATGGCCATTTGAAGGCTTGAAATTTTAATATACGAGGTCGGCCACAAAACCTCCAGCCATTTATTCCATGATTATCTACATATTTTTTTGATGAAGATGCGATCCAAAATAATCTGTTATAATACTGTGAAAAAACTGCAATTTCATGCAAAAAAGATGAAAAATCACTCAGTTTAGAGTAGTTTGTGCTGAATTGTATTTTGTTCAAGGAAGAAGATGATTAATTATGTTTTGCTCGATTTGTTTGTTGTTTAATGAGTACATATTTATACTAATCACAAGTTTGATTTCCACCACTCGCCACTAACTAAATCAACTAATCCTAACCAATCATTTCCTATATTTATTCTCAACCACCAAAACTAATTACATTTGTAAAAGCCCAAACATAGTAATAGAAATATAAAGGCCCAATCTGACTCTTTCCATTAATTGATGATCGTCTCCGTTAATAAGGTTGTAAGCTCGTCTCCAGTACGACCGCTAACAGTATTATAATGTAGGGGGATTTACATATTTATCCTTTGTTAAACTTAAAATTACATATTTATCCTTCTTAAAATTAGAATATCATATTTACCCATTCATAAATCTAAAATATCATATTTACCCAAAAATTAAAAACAATCCAATTTCTCCGTTAAAGTTAACGGTCAACAATTGTATCCTTTACATATTTACCTTTTTAAAAATCCAAATTACAACTTTTAAAAATAAACAAATAATATAACAATGTAATCTCATAAATAACAATATAAACACAAAAAATACATTAATAAATTTCCAAAAAATAATAATTCTACCAATCTCAAATGACAAAAACAAAAATGTAAACAAATATAGATTCATTGCAAAAATATAACCGTGGCTAAAAATATTACTAAATTGTAGAGTGTGATTTCTTCTTGTCGAGTGAGTAAGGGTATGTATGTTATTTTTATTATTCATAGGGTGAATATGATATTTTTATTTTTAAAGAGGCAAATACGATATTTTGGATTTTTAGAAGGGTAAATATGCAAAGGGTAAAATAGTAATTTTAAATGTTGACCGTTAAGTTTAACGGGCAAATTGGATGATTTTTAATTTTTGACAAATATGATATTTTAGATTTATGAAGGGGTAAATATGATATTTTAATTTTAAGAAGGATAAGTATGTAATTTTAAGTTTAATAAAGAGTAAATATGTAAATCCCCCTATAATGTATCTATCAAATTTGGAATTTCGAAAAATGAAAGGTTTTGACTTTTCTTACCTTTAGAATCTTCTACCTCATCTTAGTAACTATCAAATTTAGAAAATCTTCTTCATTGTATTTGTAACTATTTTCAACTTGTATATTGTTTCATGAGCGGATCTGAATAGGGGGTAGAAGGGCGATCGTCCACCTAAAAAAATTTCGCCGAACAATGTATATATTTAGTGATCTAGTATATTTTATAAGTAAGTGTAAAATTTATTGTTTGCCCCCCAAAAGAACCGTGCAATATAAATTTAGAGTTGATTAATTATGAACGGTGATAAACAAACTTACTAAAAATATAAAATACATCAATTATGTGTAAAACGAAAAAGAAAAAAATTCTCCATTTTGTCCTATATATGATGAAAAATTAAATGTCATGATTTACCACTATAATTTAATTCGGTGTTAACATCAACCAATCATGCTAGTGGATTATAAAAGGATGTATATCACCACTCTACTTTATATATTACTAGCTTTTGCCCCGCGCAAATTGCGCGGGAGTTCTCGAGTTAATAACGATTATTTTTTGTGTTGTGTAATTATTTTTTTAACTTCATTTTTTTTATGTTGTATCTGATACATTATATTTCTTTACGTGATGTTGTAATTGAGTGTAGTTTCTTGTGAAAATTGAGTTGTCGCGGAATATTTAGATCCGATGAATACAAATCGCAATTGAGTATTTCGGCCATTTCAAAGTAGCTTCTGGATTAAATGCTGCTCTCCATCTCTTCGCAATAAAAGTTATGCCTAAAACATGAAAGAAATTATCAACGGTCATAATTAAAATATTGGAAATGACGAAATTACCCCTCAATGAATGTGGCCGAGTATTATGGCCATTTTGAAGTAGTCTTCCGGGTATAATACTGATCTCCACCTCCTCGCACTAAAAAACCATTCCATTCTGCCTAAAACACGAAAGAAATTATATCAACATTTAGAATCAAAATATTGTAAATGACAAAAATACCCCTCGCGGAATGCGACTGAGTATCGTGGACATTTTTATATAGCCTTGTGGGTTTAATTTTGCTCTCCATCTCCCTCGCACTCAAAGCCATTCCATTATGCCTGAACGAACTCGTTTCGGTTGCACCAATCATAACCAAAATCATGGTCTTGAGTCAGAATAAAATTACCATATTACCCTGGCCCTGCAAAGGTCCCGAATTTCTTTCTCTCTTTTCGATTTCCCGAAATATAGCAAAGTCCCAACGTTTTTCCGAATATGGTTTACTTATGAAATTATAATTATCATTAAAATCTACAAAAAATAATATAATACGACAAATATTTCAAAAAAAACCCTGTCTTTTAAAAAAAATGAAATTATCACATATATCCCTAGTAAATATGAAACTTATATACCCGTATAAATATATGAAAGTAATGATATAATTTGACAAATATAAAAAGTTTATATTTAAAAAAAACGTAAAATTTGAATGAATACCCCTACAAAAATCTGAAATTATCATATATAACCCTATAAAAATATGAAAGTAATGATATCATATGAGAAATATTAAAAAAAAAAAAATTGAAAAATATATATATTTAACATGTATCAAAAAACTGAAATTATCATATATGTATCCTAATATAAATCGGAAATTAATGATATAATATGAGAAGTTGAGAACTATCACAAAAAGCTTCTATGTTTTAAAAAATCTGAAACTATGATGTATCCCCCTACAAAAATATTAATTATCATATATATCCCTATACAAATCTCAAATTAATGATGTAATATGTGGAATAAAATAAAAACTGTATTTGAAAAATAAAAAATTAGCATGCATACCTCTGGAAAAAACATAAATTATCATATTTACCCTTATAAAAAATTCTGAATTAATGATACAATATGAGAAATATTTAAAAAATCTGAAATTATCATGTATAACCTTACAAAATCTGATATTACCATATATACCCCTATAATAATCTTAAAATAATGATATCGCATGAGAAATATTTAAAAAGCCCTTACATTTAAAAAAACTGAAATTGTTATAACATAGAAAAATCTTAAAAAACCCCTATATTTACTGAAATTTCCAAAAAAAAAAAAGCATTCATGAACAATAACAGTATTTATGAACAGTAACAGTATTATAAACAGTAATTATGCACAGTATTTTATGAACAGTATTTAAGCACAGTACGGATGAACAGTACGAAGACGTGGCTGAATGCTGGGGCAGGAAATTGTTGAGCATTATATCTATTAATAGATGTGTTGTTATCGTAAGCTAAATATTTAATGATTTACGGGAATATAGAATGTATAATTGCCATTCTTAATGATCTTTATATTTATTAAATCTATTGCAGATCTTGTTTTATTTATTAAACAAATAAATTTTAATCCATTAAATATGAATATGATTATGTGGAATATTAGTTTGGTTTCTTAGAAACGAATAAAACCAAACCCTTTTAGTTTGCATTTTTCACAAGCTGGCCCTTTTGGTAAACAAATTATAATTAGTATAATTCTATACTTTTCCCTGGCTCCTGGTTGAGCCACGTCACCAGGGATCTTTTTGTAAAAAAAATTTAATTTACATTTTGGTCCTTTTTTATTTATATTTTGGTCCTTTTTATTTCGAAAAATTACACTTTGGTCCTTTTTTATTTACATTTTGGTCCTCCAAGTTTAAAAAAATACATTTTGGTCCAAGGGCCTCTTTGTAAGAAAATTTTTAATTTACATATTGGTCCTTTTTTTATTACATTTTGGTCCTTTTTAGTTGAAAAAACTATATTTTGGTCCTTTTTATTTTTGTTTTGGTCCTTTCAAGTTTAAAATATTACATTTTGGTACTTCATATTTACATCTTGATCCTCTTTTATTTACACATTTTAATTCGAAAAAAAAAATTAATTCACATTTTGGTCCTTTTTAATTTACATTTTGGTCCTTTTCAGTTTGAAAATTACATTTCGGTCCTTCTCAGTTTGAAAATTCCACAACACCACACAAATCGAATCACTGGCCAATACAACGCTGCCGAAAAATAAATACAGAAAAAGCACAAATCATAAAAAAAAACAAATCAACGTGCCCCGCGCAATTGCGCGGGGTTATAGCTAGTACTTCATAAATTTGGGCCTTCATTAGTTAGGCTATAAAATTAGCCTTGGTACCCAACACAGTTAGGGGTGTCAATGGTTCGGATCCGGTTCGGATAGTGGTCATACCAGATCCATATCCATATTTTTTTTCGGATACGGAATTACCCGGATCCGGATACGGTTCGGATAATAAACGGATACGGATACGGTTCGGATATTGTCGGATACGGATACGGATACGGTTCTCTTTCGGATATTAAAACGGATACTATGTTATCATAACATAACTTACTTTTTAGCTATAAATATATATAATTTGTGACATAAACGACAAATATGATTATATTTAAACGTAATTTTACGATTGTGAGTTTAAATCACTCACAAATCATTAATTTGTATATGATTTTTCAACTAATATCAAATATAATATATAAAAATAATATATAATATGCGTATCCGGATTCGGTTCCGGATACTCGAATCTGGTTCCGAGTATCCGGATCCTAAAAATATCCGGATCCGGAACACGGATCCGGTCCCCGCACCAAAACCTAATATCGAATCCGGTTCCGGATCCTAAAATTAGCAACCAGATCCATATCCGGATCCACTCGGATCCAGATATTTTTTTCGAATCCGGATATTTCTTCGGATACGGTTCGGGTCGGTTCGGGCAATATCCACACCATTGACATCCCTAAACACAGTACATAAATCTTTTCGATTGCATACGCAATCAATCTCTCCTTTCCTCTCCTATTCTCGTGTGAGGTTATTCTCAATTTATTTAAGATATTGATGAGTTATTTTCTCAATTGGATTTTCAATTTCGTTTAGGAATTCCCTGATTATGCATTTTCAATTTCGTTTTTTGAAGAAGGCACAATTTTGTGCATTTAACTGAATGATCGAAATTTATAAACTCTACTTCTCAAAAGATTAACTCATGCTTTAATATTGATGTTCCATTTCTCCAATTTAATGAAAAATGATAATTTGCACGATCCCTGTAAAATATGAAAAATTTCACTAATACCCCCCATTTTCTAATTTCTCAAAAAGATGCATAAATTACCTTCTTTCCACTTAATACATGGTAGTTTAGGAATATTATAAAACAAATAAGTGAAGACACATGATATTGCTTATATTTTGTCAGGGTATTTGTGATATTATCTATTTTGCAGGGATAAACATGATAGTTTGAGAATTTGAAGGGGTGCGCTTGAAATTGTGCCAGTAAACTAAGTTGTTTTTTGCATCATTTATTTGAAAAAAAGAAAGACAAACGCTAAAATGACCCAAACTCAAATAGTTCACTTATTCAAAATTAAAAATCATGCATATGTAGTTAACTATCCCACCCAAAATTTGACGAGTAATTAAATTTCATGCGTAACAAATGAAAATTAGAATGCCCTTCATGTGTATATGTGATCAAATTAGAAAATAATGAGTTTTACATGCCATTATGTAGCAACAACGTTTACATACATAAATACATATGTTGTTGTTTTGAAAGATTGTATTTTGTGTAGAGAAAAATGAAGGGTGGCGATATTGCAAGAGCTAACATGACTAAATTGAGAGAGATTTCAAATTTTTTTATCAAATGACCTTTAAAACCCTGTTAATGATGAATTGATGATTGATATTTCATATATTTATCTATTAATTGATCCATTTTCATAAATCATGCGAATAAAAACTTTTATATATAAAAAATATTTTTATTCTTAATTTTTTTTCATCATAAAAATAATTAAATTATAACATGTCATATATATTTAAATATGAAAGTTAATATATATTGATTATATTTGGTTTTTTCATAATATTAGAAAAAATATTTTTGCATTATTTATGAAAAATATAAAAAAATAGTATATAAGTATAATAAATATCAATCACCATAAATAGGACCATAGTGGTCATTTGATTAAAAAAAATTAAAATCGTTCTTAATT
Organism: Luzula sylvatica; assembly: GCA_946800325.1. Classification (NCBI taxonomy): domain Eukaryota; kingdom Viridiplantae; phylum Streptophyta; class Magnoliopsida; order Poales; family Juncaceae; genus Luzula; species Luzula sylvatica. The sequence goes on along the minus strand of OX326960.1, from coordinate 66,483,047 downwards.
TAGCTATGTTAGCTCTTGCAATAGCGTCACCCAAAATGAAATGATACGAGAATTTCCGTAAATGCCCTATATTATTTCCTTATACCATGATTTAGCTGATAACTGAATTGTTGTTAAATGCCGTATATTATGTTCTATCTTATTTGTGGTTATGTTATGATATATTAGGAATGTATTCAAATTTAGGTCATAATCACATTATAGACATTCATTGAGTTCGAGATAATTAAAAGAAATTATGTCGAGCAGATAATTTCTATGTAACCCGCCTTTTGCAATGGCCATTTGATATTAAATTTGATTAATCAAATTGATTTCAAGGACGAATATGAAAAAAATAAAATATAAGGATACTATGCGGGATAATTAGAAGAAATTATGCCGAGCAGATAATTAGAATCAAATTGATTAATCAAATTGTTCGAGAAATTGATTACAATGGCCATTTGATATTTTAATCGTCTTCTCCATCTGTTATCCTCTAGCACACTAAAACAAAAAATTGAATCTTCCAAAAGATTGCTTCCCACTTAAACATATAATTTTATATTTTACTAGTCGGGAGGGCGCGCGGAAAATTCCGCGCGTTTTGTTTGAAAAAGTTCTTTCTATTTTAATGTATAATACCCATTGCTTCCACGTGGCGTATCGTAACTGACTCATATCGCATCCCTATTTGTATAGCCGTATATTCGTATTCTCAGTCACGTAACATAGTCTATAACAAAAATTAAATCGTCTTATTTTTTATTGCTGATGTGTTTGCTTATTAATTATTTAAGTGACTAATAAAAAGATAACACATTAACAGTAATTAATATTGATTAAGAATTATTATTGTACGTGTATTTTAATTATATATTTATTAACCGGTAATGAAATATATTTTCTGTTAAATGGCCTTTTTTTATTTGTGTAATTCCAGTAATAATACGATATGACATACCAGATTTTATATCTATGTTTGTGGGCCCTAGGAAACAAAATGTTCCAACCATTTGTGAACCAAAGTATGTCTGTAAGAGAATGAATCTAACTTGGACTCGTCCGCAAATACAAAATTTATTGACAAAGAAAGCCAAAAGTGAAACGAAATCGAATATATTTCTCTTAAAACAAGTCATAAATCTCCATCATGATCAGTTAATTAAGATTTTAAGGTTTAAAATTAAAATCTGTACAGATTTTCCACACTTTCATTTGCTATCATTATGTACTAAATAAAAAAAAATTTTACTACTGACTGGGGATTATTAATGCTTCCCATATTTTCTTGAGTGTCAAGTCTTTGTCACCTCGCTCTTTCTCAGACCAAGCTCAAGAATTCATTAACCAAGCAGATAAGGTACGCAGATTGAAAATCTAAATCCCCAAACTATTACTCATTTTTTCGTGTTTTTCTTTTTTATTTGCTGCTCGAACCTATCATTAAGTGTGATTTCATTAAGGTACCGAATTTTGAACATTATGAAATTACTAATTTACAAATTACTAATTTATAAATTAGTCCATGAAATATTTTGTTGTTATAATTGATAGTTCAAAATCCATTTGAAAAAGAAAGAAGAAGAGGAGGCGACAAAACTACTTGAATCAATGGTGAGCTACCCAGAATTCCTTACAATCCCCACACATGAATCTCTCCAGAATAAATTCCCAAAAATAGCAATAGTTTCTCTCTCTACCCTTCTCTCGCTCACCACCCCAACAAACCGCTCCCAATGCCCGAAATCTTCATCATAAGAAACCTCACAACCCTGTTACTCCGCTAAGCCGGTACCAAGAATGAAATATTGAAATATTTCAAACTGATACTGACCACATGAACGAAAAAGAAAAAGCAGGTACCGAGAGTAATTCGGTACAGGAAATCAATTGGTTTGCAGGGAATTGTTGGTTGGAATTTAGGGATGAAAATGGGGAAGGAAATGCGGTACAAGTTATTCAAGGAGTTTTACTAATTGGGGGGTACAAATTATTCAAGGAATTTCTTTGAAATTAGTTTTGGAAACGAAGATAATATTATTAACAAAGTGATGGCTTGTAAATGCTTGACTTTATGTGTCGGAGCAATGTTTAATCTCAAGGAGAACAAAAAAACGAATTTAAGCGATCTCGACGTGAAAAATGTTGATAAGCCCAAGCCCAAAATAATAAATCAAGTTTAATTGGCCCATATAAGTTTAGGAAAAGTTATTTTAAGGAAAGTAATTTAGGAAATTATTATATGGCAAGATTTATTATAGGAAAGTAATTTAGGAAATAAGTTTTAAGGCAAGCTTTAATTCTTTGTAATGCAAGTTTATGGAGCCTATAAATAGGCCTTAGATGTTTAGGGATTAATCACATTGAAATCATATATCAAATATCAATTAGAAAAGAGAGAAATACTTGTAAGAGACTATTAGAATTATAAAAGAGAGTTTTATTTTTATTAAAATTCCTATTAGAAATCCATATTCGAATCTCGTATTACCAACAAATTGGCATCAGAGCGATGACGAGTTCTGGGAGTGTTTTTGGCCATATACCGCTACCGCGATTGACGAAGACGAATTACGAAATATGGAGTATCCAGATGCGGGCGTTACTCAGTGCGCAAGATGTCTGGGAGATAGTTGAAGCTGGCTACGTGGAACCGGTTGCCGAAACGGAGCAGACGGTAAACCAATTAAAAGCAATGAAAGAGAAACGAGTGAAGGACAAGACCGCCATGTACTTGTTGTACCAAGCTGTAGACGAGTCGGGTTTTCAGAAGATTGCCGGCGCGAAAACTTCGAAGGAAGCATGGGACACTTTGGAGAGGGTGTTCAAGGGTGCCGACCGAGTGAAGCAAGTAAGGCTTCAGACTTTGCGAGGCGAATTGGAGTCCATGAAGATGAAGGAATCAGAGGGAGTATCCGACTACATCTCGCGTGTACAAGCAGTGGCGAATCAGTTAAAGGGCAACGGAGAAGCTCTAACCGACGCAAGAGTTGTTGAGAAGATTCTACGGTCTTTAACAGAGAAGTTCGAAAACGTGGTGTGCGCTATTGAAGAGTCGAAAGATTTAGATCAAATGACCGTTGATGAATTGGCAGGTTCACTTGAAGCACACGAGCAGCGAAAGAAAAAGGAGAACGAGTCACACCAGGAGGCTCTGCAAGTCAAGACGACCATAGATGAAGACAAGGCGATGTACGCTGAGAACAATCGAGGAAGAGGACGCGGCCGTGGAGGTCGATTTGGTGGTCGAGGCAGAGGCGGAAACTATAATTCCGAAGAAAAGAAGCAACCGAATCAGCAAAATTGGCGCGGCCGAGGACGAGGTCGTGGACGAGGAAGCTGGTCGAGTCGAGCAAGTGTCGAGTGTTACAATTGCGGCAAGCCTGGACACTACGCGAAGGAGTGCTGGTCCGAGAAAAAGGTAAAAGAAAATGCCAACCTAGTAGAGAAGGAGGCAAATGATGGTGTTCTCATGATGGCTCACAAAGACACCACATCGGAGAGCGATACGATCTGGTACCTCGACACCGGCGCAAGCAACCACATGTGCGGGCACAAACACCTTTTCTTAGAGATGAAGGAGCTAGACGATGGACACGTGTCATTTGGAGATGCGTCAAAGGTCCAAGTAAAGGGTAAAGGTAAAATTCGATTCTATCAGAAGGATGGTAAAGAAGGACATATCGAAAATGTCTATTACGTGCCTGAGATGAAGAGCAACATAATCAGCATGGGGCAACTATTGGAGAAAGGATACTCGGTCTTCATGAAAGATCGAACGATGCAGCTGAAGGACAAGCAAGGTCAATTAGTTGCGCGTGTTGAGATGGCGAAGAATCGAATGTTCAAGCTCAACCTGAGAAGTGTGCAAAGAATGTGCTTACGAGTCGACATGGAGGATAAAGCTTGGCTCTGGCATTTGCGGTTTGGACACTTGCACTATGGAGGCTTGCGAGAGTTGGCCAAGAAGGACATGGTGCACGGTCTGCCAGATATGGACTACACGAGCAAATTTTGCGAAGGTTGCGTACTCGGTAAACATGCAAGAGTCCCATTTCAGAAGAAGGCGAAATATGAAGCAGCAAACCCTCTCGAGCTGGTGCACACCGACATTTGTGGTCCGATCACACCGAAATCGTTCAGTGAGAAAAGGTATTTTATTAGATTCGTTGATGATTACACTAGGAGGACCTGGGTTTATTTTTTGAAGGAAAAATCCGAGGCATTCGAAGTGTTCAAGAGGTTCAAGATGCTTGTCGAGAAGATGACCGGGCGATACATCAAAGCTTTGCGGTCAGATAGAGGTGGTGAGTACACGTCAACCGCATTTACGAGTTTTTGTGAGGAGCAAGGGATTAAGAGATTCTTGACTGCGCCATACTCGCCTCAGCAAAATGGTGTGGCCGAGAAGAAGAACCGGACCATTCTCGACATGGTTCGATCGATGTTGAAGAGCAAAGGAGTGCCAAAAGAATTTTGGGCCGAGGCGCTACAGTGTGCGGTGTATGTACAAAATCGATGTCCTCATGCGAAATTAGGTGAGAAAACACCTCAAGAAGCGTGGAGCGGCATGAAACCGACGGTGTCGCATTTCAAGGTGTTCGGAAGTGTGGCGTATGCACATGTATCAGATCAAAGGAGGACGAAGCTCAATGATAAAAGCAAGAAGTTCGTGTTCATTGGATATGACGAGAAAACGAAGGCATACAAGTTGTACGACCCAATTGAAAGAAAGGTTGTGGTGAGTCGAGATGTTCATGTGAATGAGAAGAGCGCATGGGACTGGAGTAAGAAGTGCGAGATGGAGGATGAGGATGCCGAGTCAGACGAGTACGAGAAAGAAGAATCTGCAGCTATTGTACCGACTAGCCCCACAATACCTGATGAAGAAGACGAACCGAGACAGACGCGCACACGGAGCCTACAAGAGCTATACGATGCAACCAGTGAGGTACATCTTGTTTGTCTTTTGGCAGATGCGGAGAATATTTTCTTTGAAGAAGTCGTGAGAAACAAGAAATGGAAATCCGCGATGGATGAAGAGATTGGGGCTATCGAGAAAAACAAGACGTGGGACTTGGTCGTATTATCAAAAGGATGCAATCCCATAGGAGTCAAGCGGGTGTACAAGAAAAAGAAAAAATTTCAAGACGATGATCGGGATGATGAAGAGGCTTGTGCTTAAGGGAGGAATTTGTTGATAAGCCCAAGCCCAAAATAATAAATCAAGTTTAATTGGCCCATATAAGTTTAGGAAAAGTTATTTTAAGGAAAGTAATTTAGGAAATTATTATATGGCAAGATTTATTATAGGAAAGTAATTTAGGAAATAAGTTTTAAGGCAAGCTTTAATTCTTTGTAATGCAAGTTTATGGAGCCTATAAATAGGCCTTAGATGTTTAGGGATTAATCACATTGAAATCATATATCAAATATCAATTAGAAAAGAGAGAAATACTTGTAAGAGACTATTAGAATTATAAAAGAGAGTTTTATTTTTATTAAAATTCCTATTAGAAATCCATATTCGAATCCCGTATTACCAACAAAAAAAGGAATCGAATGCTTATTCGATCTAGCAAGGTAATTAATTAATTGATTAATGAACATAATATTTATCTTTTCTTATTTTTTGCTTTTTCGGGTTATGTATGAATCTTTTCTGGTCTTAATTTTTAAAAGGGTAGGAGAGAAATATGCGTGCAAAGTAGACGAGGTGCTGGCAAAATCAGGGTTCAGATAGTTTCAAATTTACGTGCTTATCTATGCGGGCATGGGGTGGATTGGAGAAGCGATGGAGATGATGCTTCTCTCTTTCGTAGGTCCCGCGGTTCAATCACAGTGGGATCTCTCTTCGCAGAAAGAGAGCATGATCATAGGCGTTGTCTTTGTGGGGATGCTTATTTGCGCCTACTCTTGGGTTGCTGATATAGTAATTATATGATTTAAATTTGATGGTCTGTTTTTCTCAGTTTCGATAAATATGCTGTTGATTTTTATCCGAATTTCAGGATTTAATTGATCATTTTTATTGGCTATTTAATAGTGATTGTAAAAATCTCGGTACAGAAATGAAATTTAATAAAACTAGAGGGATCCTTGCTTCGCTTGGGAAAAAATAATATGCAAATATTTGTGTGTGTGCTCAAATTTTATTTATTCCGAATGTTGAAGATATGGAATATAATCCTGTTTTAGAACAAAATCTAATCAAATATCCATCATTAGTTAGCAACTTAGCATTATTTTTTTTAATAATGTTGATCCTTTATAATAATTATTTATTGAATATTAACAAAAATCACGTAATATAAGCCTTAAAAACTGACGATGAAAATTCAAAAATTACAGGAATATGCATCTGAAAATAATTAGTTTAATAATTAAGTTGTAATTATTGACTCTATAAACATTTTGTTTGGAAAAACAAAAATATGGTTAGTGGCGGATGGACTCGAACTCAGGCCATCACCAACAGGCGCAACAATCATACCAATTGCACCACAAACCCTATGTGAATTTGTTCTGATTATTTTGTATTTATAGACTCCAGACACGTGTCAATTTCTTGGTGCTTTCATTAAACTTTAATATATAGTATATATTTGTATTTGTATTTCTCAGTTAATTATCTTTTTATTGATCTGTGGAGAGGCCCCATGAAAGGTTTAATGAAAAAAAGGAAACATGGAAACAATAAGGTGATTAATAGGCCGAGTGAAGAAGAAGGAGGGTTTGATTCAGATTGGAAAATTCGAGAAGGATGAAACTACGATAATTGAGAATTAGAGGGCGATATTGCAAAAATATCTTGGAGTTTTAATCAATCTGACAAAGAGGTAGTAATTTGATATTCTAATTTATTTTAAGAATTTGTTCATAATAATAAACAATTAATAGAAATTTGTTTATTTTGAATTTGTGACATGATGATGATGATGACGATGATGCGATCCTAGCTAGGTTGATAAGTTCTTGTTCAAATCTAACGATAAACCAAACAGATGACTATTTTCCATTCAAATCAAGGTATTATTACGATACTATCTGTATTTGAACATTGCTATAATTTATATATGAGACCTTCAAATTTATTTAAATTACCAAATAATACAAGCCTTCAAGAATAAGTTAAAGAGGGTTTGTAATTAACATGAAATCAAATTCACGAACAATAAATTCAAGATATGGAGTGTACAATGCAAATTGGTGATGCTTTTGTAATTTGAATCCATTTTCAGGGACCAATGTGTAACTTCACTTGTGTTTTCATGATTGACAGTGGTGCTCTTTATAACGAGGAAGGGTACCAATTGATATTGACTTACCCATTAAATCCTAATTAGCAAGTCTTTAGCCACCTTCTTTAAAATCCATGAAAGTAGTAAAACAAGGTCAAAATAATAAAATATACACCACCTAAGAATTATTTTCAAAATCTGTCAAGTGTAAAATTAATTTCATGAATTGTAATGCTCAACCTTAAAGATTGAAAGTCGCTTTACATATTTAATTTCAAGATACTCTTGAGAAATTATTTTATTGCTGTTGAGTGACAAATGGAACTACTTGTTGTCCATGTGTACTTGAGGTTCATAATCTACTCCTTGCGTCTTTGCATGCTTTAATAATGTGAATGTAAACTGAGCAAGTGAACATGTAATAAAATATGTAATAAAATTACAATTTTTGAAAGAGTTAGATCAACTATGATCTGATCATATTATGTTTATGTTCTTCATTAATATTCATATGGAGAATTGTTTTCTACATCGTGTATCCTGTTGTATAATGTTACTAATGATGTTACGTAATATAGTTACAATTATAATTATAATCGCTTATTGTTTTGTTGCTATGTTGAAAGGTCAGCATGATGTTTCATGACACTTCCATATCATTGTTCTGTCCAAAAGTATCGAAATATGTGTTGTATATATCTTGAATGGAGTAACAATATGATGCATAATTCTTGATAACGAACAAGAATTTGTTTATATAATTTTATTATTGGGTGAAACCAAAGAACATAAAGAAAATATTACGATCATAATATCTGCAATAGGTAATCGGCTCGATATAGGTGACTATTTGTTTGGACGATGTCCAGGAAAAGACTAAACAAATAATTAACATTTTTCTTCATCTTTTGACTGGTTGAAGGTGTGTCAATTTAACCCAAGTATAATACTAATACCGTGCATGTTCAAGCGTTTACAATATTATTTCAAATTTGACATTTGAATCAATGCAAATCTTGAACATTAAGTTTCAATTGTTTTGTCAAAGTCAATATTTAGCTTCAATTGAAATTTTGAAAGGCTTACTTTTTAGCAAGTTCAACCATGAGAATTGATAAAGCAATTCAAAAAACCCGCAGCGAAGTCGCGGGTATTCTACTAATAAAAATAATTTTGTGTTGTCATTCTGATTCACTGTTTGGTCTGGCTCTATTTCTATTACACTGCCTTCAATAAAAGAATCTTAATTATTATTAAACAAGGCGCCAATAATGCTCAAGAAACGGACTCTCCGAGTAAAGAGGGTCGAAATTCCAATAACAATATTGGATCCCAAACCAACCGATCCAATTCGGTTAGTTCCTTCTCTCTCTCTCTCTCTTTTTCGAAATTTTACAAATTAGCCCTTAATTATGCCTAAATAGCAAAAAAATCCTGCGTTGTCACTAATAGGGGTCTTTTTGTAAATTTGCAGCAGAAAAAATGGTTTTGCTGCGTGACATCGAGCCCGACACAAACTTGATGAGGCATGAAAGACTTGGAGACCATTTTTAGTTTGGCAATGTTTATGAAAAAGAAAATGCTATATACATTTCATTAATCTGTATGCTATTTAAATCCCCGTTTGTATTGTCGTGAAATTGTACGCCAAAAAAAAGGAATCGCTCCTAAAAATCGGTCTCGTTTGTATCTATCCCGAGTCTTATTTGGTTTGTCGCGTGGATATACTTATTTTTATCAATAATACAATTTTATTTATAATATTATATGTTTTTTGCGTTTTAACAAACTTAAACGCTTAAAAAGATCAACACTTCAAATTCTTAACAAACTCGACCAGCCCTTCGAATGACGAACCGCCTACGGCCATGGCATTCCGAGCTTCCTCGCGGACTTTACATGCCGTCTTCATCAAGCTCTCATTAGCCATCATCTCTTTCACTTTCTCGGCGATCTCTGATGCGTCGACAATCCCTTCCTCCCCTTCCCAACTCCACTCCTTCACCCACATTCCCAATCCGCTCCTCACCGCCAGATCTGCAAGCAAGTACATGTTAATTGGTCTAAGATTGCATTTGGATCATTGTATAGTAATATGTACCTGCATCTAATCGTTGGTCCCCGATTCGTGGCCATGCGAGTATTCTGACGCCGTGTATCGCCGCTTCTGTTAGCGAGTTCCATCCACAATGGCTAAGAAATCCACCGATGGCCTTGTGCCCCAAAACCACCTCTTGGTCCACCCATGATTTTATCACCAATCCTCTATCTTTCACCTTTTCTAAATATTCTTCTCCTAATAACTCTTCGAGCTCGATTTCTTCTTCTTTATCTACAATTGTCGTCTTGATGACCCATATAAACCGGCACCCACTCGCTTCTAACCCGAGACCCAATTCCTTGATTTGTTCGGTCGGCATGGCAGTGCGGTTCCCGAAGCTAACGTAAAGAACCGAGTTCTCAGGTTGCTCATCGAGCCACGAGAAAATTGTCGAATCTGTACTGAGTCGTGTCTTTATCGGCATTAACGGACCGACAGAGATTAAGGGTGGAAAATGCGGTACAACTTGTCCTCCTCTTAATGCCGTGAGAGTTTCCTTTTCCAACGACTCGAAAGTGTTGACTAATATGCCATCGACTTTGAGTAGTTCATGGCCGGTCTGGATGCATGATTTTGTGAAAAATTGATTCGGGTCGTGAAGCGGTTGAGGAATATTCTCCACCGGCACGGTTCTCAAACCGGGCACTTTTACATCACCCATAGAAACCGATTTAGGTTTAGATTCGCAATAAATAGGAAGATACGTTAAAAAAGCAAGGAATTCTGCGCATGTTGTCATTAGGAGGTAACAAGGGATGTTTAAAGATCTTGCCAACGGAGCAAAAGACGAAGATACCGCAGTGTCTACCACGAGAGCCGAGATCGGCGTCGAAGAGTTGGTTATTAAATGATCAAGAAGTTCATGCGAAGATTGGCAGATCGATTCCCAACGGAGAAAGAACGGGTCGGCATTAGCGTAACCCGAGGAATCGAGAGAGGGGAGTTGGAAATGGAGGGGATGGATGTTCGGATAACGGGAGAAGAAATTGGAGAAGTGAAGTGATTCAGTCCGTGAAACAGTTGGGAGGGTCGAAACCATGGTGACGTCGCAGAGTGTCGACAGAGACACTGCAAGACGGGAGAAAGGGGTTATGTGGCCCATTCCCGCGCTTGGTATTAGAGCAATGTGAGCTCGTTGCGAGCCATTTTTGGCCGCGGAAAGAAGAGTTCCTTGAGGAGACATTGGAGAAGAAGGGTTGAATAGGAAAAGAGGTCACTGAATCTACGAGAGTTATGTAGTGTTTCTTTTGTGTTCTCTTAAAAAAATTGTTTTGTTTTGTGTTTGCTATTTTTAATTAGAGGGCATATACTGTACCCCTCATTTCTCCCGCCCACCCTCTATATACTAATTAATCATTTATTAATGAATTAATTAACCGAATTAATGGTTAATCGGATGTATTTTTAATATTAAATAATGTGTACAAGTTAATTACCCTTTTAATTGCTCTCATGTTTGGCATGGTTGTGATCTGAATTAAAAATGTGGCCCATTCAGTCACTGTCCTCGACTCAATAATGAGACAATGTAGCCACTCAATTAAAAAATTGAAAATACTAGGACAATACCCGCGCTACGTTGCGGGATGTTTAAATTGTTTTAATAACATTAAAACAATAATTTTAAAACAATATTTTGAACCCAAAATTATATACCATAGCAAGCAATAAAAAGATAATATTTATTATGTTTTTCATTATTTTTCTAAAACAATTCGACAGAAAAATAATTAAAAATAAATTTCATTTTCTTATTCTTATTCTTATTACATTTTATGCAAGGAAACAAAATTAAATGGACATCGATTTTGATTTTAGAGAAATGAAAGGGCTGCTTAATAAGCTACGTTGCTTTTGCAATCACAACATACAATTTTACAATTGCTAGCATATTCCAGGGTCTTTATAGTTGAGAATACTTTAATTTTATTGCATCATGCTAACTTGGGCCTGTGTTTGATATCAAAATCTACTAATCAATTCTTCCATTTAGATAATGGTCTTTAAGAAACCAAAGTTAATTTGGTTGCTCGATTAATTAGGTTCATTGCCAGTCCAAATGCCTTAATTTAAGCACCCTAATTTGAACTTCAATTAAGCAATTACAAGCCCATTAGTTATAAATTGATATAAACAAAATCTTAATTAAAAAATGAGAATTAACAAGACATTATAAGCAATTGACATGAAAGACAACATCTTAAATCACTACTTTTTGGATTATACATCAATTCCTTCACAAACACAGGCAAGTTTCCCCACCCTGCACATTTTCCATATTTATTAGTTTCAGATAATTAACGAAAACCAGCAAGGGCTATTCCACAATCAATAATATTAGTTTATACATTAGTTTCAAAATGTGGGAAAAAAAGCCAGAAAACTTGTGAAGAAACCTACTCTTTAACTGTGAAAAAAGATAATGTTAGCAAATTTGCAAAAATTAAGTTCATATTTGTGACGACAAAATAACTTGAAATTTAGTTTAGATCCTTTATTACCTTGATTCTGTTTTGGAACCGGCCTTCGACTTGTCACGGTCTCAGAATCAGTCATTTGGCTAAAGAAAACGTCTGTTTCTGCATTAATCAAAAGAATCAAATTCAATTAGCCCCAAATTACATATGAAAGAAAAAGAAATCAATTAATCAATAAATGACGGTCTAATACTTAGTGGATTCGGGGTATTATGTTCTTTGAAACTCTCTTCTAATACAGCAGATCAGACAGATCTTTCGAGCTCATCAACCGAATCAAACAGAATCGAGCTCCAATCTAACACTGCATCATAATCTTTAGCCTATAAAATAATTAAAAAAAAATTACTATATATAATAAGTAAAGAAATTAAGGAAATATATAATAATGGTAATTGTAAAAAAAAGGAACATGTATTTCGTACATAAGAATTGCTTCGCAAATGAAGCAGATTTTATAGAGCTTATAGCTGCTCATATTCCTCCGCAACTTCCTACCGAGACACTAAAAAAACAAAAACATAAACATAACATAAATGCAAGGGACTAAATTGAATAATCAATTATAATTTAGTTTATTAAGATTGAAGGAATAAAATTGATTAATAATTACCAAATGTGTTCAGGTACTGATCTTTGTTAACGGCTACATTACAAATACAAATTCATATTCTTTCTTGCCCAATAATTTAATTTATTGAAATTATTTTATTCATATCCATAATACAGATTTTGCAAGCAATTCTATTGAATATGGTCCCTAATTTTAAATTTGAAAAACCCTATAACCAAAAAATTATATACCTTCGCGAAATTGTAATTTGCGAATTTTAAATGGTAATAATGAAATGGTACCTTTTGGTTAAGGGAACTTTGCTTGGTTTCTAAGAGCTCTTTTGTAAGAAACGACAAAATATTATTCTCTCCAATCCCTCTAGCAAGCATCTAATTAATTTATCAGAATTAATTACTAATTAGCTCCTAAATAAATATCTAATGAATTTAATAAAAAAATAAAATAACATCCTGAAAATAAAATAAAATTACCTGAAAATAAAACCAGTAATGAAAATTAAGAAGTATGTATAATTGGAAAGCAAAATTAATCGAAAAGAAATGGATAAACCAAATGTTACCTTTAGCAATAGTTGTTGCAAATATCTTATCCCCCTAGCGATCCGAGTTCAATTTTGGTACTTGCTCACAAATTGGTAATAAAAGAGCGAAATGAGAATTAAACCAAAAATCTGTCAAATGGAAAACTTATATGTCATAAATTGGTTGCAAGTACATGTAAAATAACTCCTAATATGAGAATTCATAAAATATGAAAACATTTTCTTAGAGGAATTTCAACAAACACCTTATCTTCATAAGGTTTTGGCTCATATATAAGACAAGATTAACATAATACTTTAACAATACTCTAAGAGAAACTTCACGGAATGAAAACTATTATGAGAAAGGAGAGATAAAAATAATTTCGAAAATAATATATGCATAAGAGGCAAGAAATTACCAAAATTGACGAGAATCGATTTATTTTTTGACAAAATTAGAGAGGGTCAGGCGGAACCTTGAGAAATCCTTAAAAAAAGATCGTGTCAGTGAGGAATATGTGCGGAAAGCAATAACTGATTACGTAGATCGCGGCAAGTCCGTCTCCGCCTCGCTTACAATGCCCCCGAAAGCTACTTCCTCCTCAGCGGTTTCTCTGCATCGATAATTGAGGGAGTGGGCGGGAGATTTGATTTCGTGAAGAGGTGACATCTGATTTCAAGAAGGAGCGAGAGAGGCGTCATGGATGGAGCAGGGAGTATGGAGCATGGACATGGAGTGGGGGACAGGCGCCCATTCATTTAGGGAGCGTCTTTTTAAGTTTAATTGGCCATGAGTGATGAGTGAAATGAAATGAACGAAATGAAAGAAAGATGAAGCGTCCATTTAAAAGAGAGCATATATGGTCCCCACAAAAGTGGGTTAAACGTCCTCGATGACGTGGCATGTTAAGCGAATTAATGGTTAATTGAAGATGAACATTTAATTTTAATGATTAATTAGTAGATACGAATCAATTAACAAACACCCCAATTAATAAATAATTAATTTTAGTTAAGATTATCATAGGTACATGTGGATTAACAGAAATTTAACACACATGTGCCACGTCATCGAGGATGTATAACTCACTTTTTGGGGGAGGAGCATAATTTCCCCATTTAAAAATAGGAGGAAATAATGAGGCGGTGCTTAACTGAAAAGATGACGTGGCGTCACGGTTAAACAGAAAATTGGTTGTAAAATGTTTTTTTTGAAAATAATGCATGAAAATTGGTTGTAAAATGTTATAATAGTAGGATTTATAATAAAATTATAAACTATAACATTGTTGCCGTGTCATAATAATGCATGAAATTTTCACTTCTTTAGCACAGTATGATGCAAATGTTTGCTTTATTTACCATTACATCGATTTACTGATAAAATACAACTCTAATATTTTGCAATTAAAATTTTCTTGCAATTTCAACTGAAATATAAAGGTATGTAATTTTAAAATTCTAATATATATTCATGAATTTGATAGATTATTCTGATGTACAAATTTTGTAAGTTTGAAGCACTATCACCATCCTTGACAAACATATCCAATTTATTGACATTTTTTTCTTAAAAAAAGTAATCTGGGATTAAAATTGGATATGGGACTTGATTTTAAGCAATTATTCATGTCGTAGTTCATGATAGCAACATTAAATTAAATCCTAATTTAAACTTGTTGTCAATCTTCTACGTGTATCCTTAGAAATTAAGTTAATTATTAGGTTAATTAGGTTTGAAATTTTGTTATAACTTGTCATGTCTTTTAAACCCATATTATGTATGATTTTAACATCATAATTAACTACTGTTTAATCCGCATAATGCAATATGATAACGGGTTTTTGGCTAACACTTAGGTTATATCGTTGAATAAAAATACCGTAAATCAAACAAGAAACATGTGAATACTAAAGATTGTATAGACTAAGTATGTAAGGATTCGTTCCACAGGGAGCTATTGCGTCAAAATATGATTATACTTCAGATCTTTAAAATAATTATTTCTATGTTTCCAAAATTAATGAAAATTTGTCTAGAGAGAGGTCTGAATATTATAAAACTTATCCTAAAATTTCAAACAATTTGGACAACGGAATAAAAAGTTATTAACGAATTACAATCAGGTCTCTAAAAAAATCTCTGGAAACAGCAGGTTTTCGGTTTAAATGACAGTTTTCAAAAATTCATATCAATTCAAATATTTCATGAAATTTAACGATTCAAAAAGTTCCCGAAACTAGAAATCAAGATCTACGCAATGAAAGAAACAAATTTAACTTTCCAGATTTGGAAGGGATCGTGAAAATTGACAAGTTTAGAAGGTTTTAAAACAAGATTCAAGGGCAATCAAGGCAGTAATTTAAATAAGAAAATCGAATTAACTACTAAAATTCTCGAGTTTATTAATCAACGCAAGAAATATTCAAACAAACACAACCGAAAGAATTAAAGTAAAAGAAGGGTAACACCTATGCAAGTCCTAGAACGCCTAGAACTCGTTGTCGATGATGCCCCGTGAACCCGGCTAAACGCAAGCTCGAATTTCCGTCTTCTTCTACGTCGATCCTCCCGAATTGCCGAAGAACGCCTTCCGCAATATGATAGATCTAGTTCGTGTCGAGGTGGAGCAAGCACGCCTTCCTCCAAACCTTCACGTTGCACTCCTAGGGTTGAGAACGCCTCCACCCAAAGAACGGCTCTTGAAATTTACTCTTTTCGGTTGTATTGAATTTCTGGATGAGTTTGTAGAGAGAGAGAGAGAGTAGAAAATATGATGATTTGGTCCTGACCAAGGGGTCCAATTTATAGGCTTGATACTCCTCTTGATTGGAAAGGATAATTATGGAAGGTTTTGGGGCTGGATGAGGGAGAATTGGAAGGTTTTGGGGAGCAACAAATCAACTAAGAAGGCAACAAATCAATCTAAAGGAGGCCACAAATCAATCTAAAGAAGGCAACAAATTAGCTTGTTGGGGCCTGTGCATGGGCTGAGAGCTGGGCTAGGCGTGGGCTGTGAGATTTGACTGCGCGGGCTGTGAATTTTGCCTCTGCGGCCAGGCCCTGTGCGTTGCAGCAGTTTGGTGATCTTCTTCTTTTGTTTTTGCCTTTCCCGCCTCGATCTTTCACCGAATATATCGATGTGATATATCGTTTTGACTGTCTTCAGCGTGCCGGAGGCAATGGTGCTGACCAAATTCCCAAATTATTCCTCTATCTCCTGAAAATGGGCAAAGAACGATTTGTTTCAAATGAGGTCGAGAAAAATCTTTTTGTGCAATTTTGTCCTTAGTTGAAAACTAGACGTGCTCCGAGATTTAAGTTTCATCAATTTTCTATTTTATTCGCAGAAAAAGGGAAAAATAAAAAAAATTAAATTCCCAATATTTTTCGTTTTAATTTGGGCACATGCAGGTTCAAAGGTTGTGTTACCCCCCCCCCCCCCCCCCCCCCCCCCCATACTTATGGTTTTACTTGTCCTCAAGTATATGGAATATAGAATGTAAAAATAGGGTAATGAAAAGATACAACCTTTGATGCGTGGCCTTGCCTCCCTCGCTAGCGCTCTTGTTTTACGTCTTGAGCTCGACCTAGCCGATCTCATCCTCTTGTAGGGTGTTGGGGCTCGAGAGATTGCTCTTCCGTCCATCCTTTTTCGTAGTTTGCATAGTAGTGCTTGAGGCGGTGGCCATTCACCTTAAACACCTTGCCCGTGCCTTCGCTCTTGATCTCGACCACTCCATAGGTGAGAACATTCATAACCTCAAAGGGGCCTATCCAACGGGACCGGAGCTTTCCGGGGAAAAGCTTGAGACGGGTGTTGAAGAGCAACACCCTTTCCCCGATTTGAAATTCTTTCTTTTTAATCATGCGGTCGTGGAAACGTTTGGCCTTCGCTTTGCATATTGCCGAGTTGTCGTAAGCTTCGAGACGGAATTCCTCGAGTTCGAGAAGTTGAAGCTTTCGGGCCGATGCATCTTTTGGGTAATCGAGGACAAGTTGTTTGATCGCCCAAAACGCTTTGTGCTCGAGTTCGACCGGGAGGTGGCACGCTTTGCCGTAGACTAGCTTGAATGGGGACATCCCGATCGGTGTCTTGTACGCGGTTCGATACGCCCATAACGCATCACCAAATCGAGCACTCCAATCCTTGCGGTTCGGGTTCACCACTTTTTCGAGTAAGGATTTGATCTCCCGATTCGATACCTCTGCTTGGCCGTTCGTTTGAGGGTGATAGGCGGTGGAGGTGCGGTGGTTGACGTGGTACTTCTCGAGTAGGCCTTGGAGATGGCGGTTGCAAAAATGGGACCCTCGATCGCTAATGAGCACCCTCGGTACGCCAAATCGCTGAAAAATGTACTTCTTTAGAAACTCGACCACCGTCTTCGAGTCCGCATTCTTCGTTGGAATCGCTTCGACCCATTTCGTGACGTAATCTACGCACAACAAAACGTAAGTGTATCCAAAAGACGAGGGAAACGGGCCCATAAAATCAATGCCCCAAACATCAAATGGGTCACATACGTACATGGAATTTAGGGGCATTTGATTTCTACGGCTCAGATTCCCCGTCTTTTGGCATTTATCGCAATTTTTCACGAAATTGGCCACGTCTTTGTGTAGTGATGGCCAATAAAAACCACACTCTTGTACCTTGTGTGCGGTTCGTGAAATGCCAAAGTGGCCACCACATTCGAATGTATGACAAAAAGAGAGAATAGAATTGACCTCATTTTGGTGGACGCACTTACGTACAACTTGATCGGCGCAAATGCGAAATAGAAGCGGATCCTCCCAAATGTAGAATCGGGACTCGCTCTTCATCTTGTGTCGTTGTGCCCTCGAGAAGCTCGGCGGAAATTCGTTTGTTACGAGATAATTGGCGAGATCGGCGTACCATGGTGCTTCGATTCGGGCCGCGAGAACGTGTTCTTCGGGAAACTCTTCGCGAATCGGTATGAGGTCCTCGGTCTTCAATGGTAGTCGGCTTAGATGATCGGCCACGAGATTCTCGCATCCCTTCTTGTCCTTGATCTCGAGGTCGAATTCTTGGAGGAGAAGTATCCATCGTAGCAATCTTGGCTTGCATTCCTTTTTCTTCATCAAATGTCGCAAGGCGCCGTGGTCCGAGAAGACAATCACCTTGGTACCTATAAGATAAGACCGGAACTTTTCCAACGCAAAGACTATGACGAGTAGCTCCTTCTCGGTGGTCGTGTAATTCCGTTGGGCCATGTCGAGCGATCTCGAGGCGTAAGCGATAACGTGAGGGTCTTTTCCTTGTCGTTGGCCTAGCACCGCCCCCACACTTGTGTCGCTTGCATCGCACATCAATTCAAAAGGTAGACTCCAATCCGGCGCTTTGATGATCGGTGCGGAGCAAAGCCTTTCCTTCAAGTCGTCGAAAGACTTTTTGCATTTCCCCTCGAATTCGAATTTCTCATCCTTCTTAAGCAATTGGCACATCGGTTGAGCGATCTTCGAGAAATCCTTGATAAACCTTCGATAAAACCCCGCGTGGCCTAGAAATGATCGCACGTCTTTCACCGTTTTCGGGTACGGGAGCGTCTTGATTACGTCGATCTTTGCCTTGTCGACCTCCATGCCTTTTTCCGAGATGAGATGACCTAGAACAATCCCTTTGCTCACCATGAAGTGGCATTTCTCAAAATTCAAAACAAGATTAGCTTCGACGCATTTTTCAAGTATTTGAGATAAATGGTGTAGACATGAATCGAAAGAGTCACCAAATACCGAGAAATCGTCCATAAAAACTTCAATGAATTTAGAGATATAATCGGAAA
Source organism: Luzula sylvatica (assembly GCA_946800325.1). Lineage (NCBI taxonomy): Eukaryota > Viridiplantae > Streptophyta > Magnoliopsida > Poales > Juncaceae > Luzula > Luzula sylvatica. The sequence continues at coordinate 66,464,338 of OX326960.1, read as the reverse complement.
AAATAGAGAGCATACACCTTTGGAAGGTACCGGGGGCATTGCATAGGCCGAACGGCATTCTTCGATAGGCGAACGTACCAAATGGGCATGTGAACGTCGTCTTTTCTTGGTCCTCGGGGGCTATCGGGATTTGGAAGTAGCCGGAGAATCCGTCAAGGAAGCAATAGTAGGGATTCCCCGCGAGCCTTTCGAGCATTTGGTCGATGAACGGGAGGGGGAAGTGGTCCTTCTTTGTCGCTTTGTTGAGGCGGCGATAGTCGACGCATACGCGCCACCCGTTTTGGATACGGGTCGGCACTTTCTCACCGTCCTCGTTTTCTACAATTGTGATCCCCGATTTCTTTGGTACGACATGAATGGGCGATACCCATTTGGAATCCGCGATGGGGTAGATTATCCCGGCGTCTAGCAACTTGATGATCTCCTTTTTTACTACCTCCATCATTGGCGGATTGAGTCGGCGTTGTGGCTCTCGAGAGGGCTTCGTATTGTCTTCGAGAACAATTCGATGCGTGCACGTAGAGGGGCTTATCCCCGGAATATCCGCGAGTGTCCATCCGAACGCCTTTTTGTTTCGCTTGAGCAAATCGATCAATCTTTCTTCTTGCTCCTTTTCGAGATGCGAGGCGATGATAACCGGCAATGTCTTTGCTTCATCGAGAAAAGCGTATTTTAGTCCAAAAGGTAATTCTTTTAAATCTAACCTTGGAGATTGCTCAATCGAAGGTGGACTCCTTTGCATCGGTATCTCGATCCGCTCGGCGAATAGTGCTTGCTCGATCTCAAGGGAATGGTTCGATTCATCTTCCGTGTTATCGTGAGCGGGGTTGTCGTCTAGATTGAATTCTTCGGCCATCGGACTCGAGTACATTTCGAAGGCATCGTATAAATTATCCACGACCTCTCGCACGCATTCGTCGACCACGTCCATAGCACTCAAATTTAAGGTACCTACATTTGACTCTTTGAGTTTAGCAAAAATATGGATTTTAATTACCTCATCATCGCACTCCATGGTGAGCTCTCCCGCATGTACGTCGATCTTTGCTCGGGCCGTTTTGAGAAATGGGCGGCCAAGGAGGATCACGCTCGAGTCGTGGCTTGCTTCGTTCATATCAAGCACGTAAAAATCCGCGGGAAAATAGAGTCCTTTTACCGTGACGATCACATCTTCGATCATACCCAATGGCCTTGTCGTAGATTGGTCGGCCAAATGAATTATCGCGTTCGTTTCGTCGAGAGGGCCGAGATCTAGGACCTTGAAGATCGAGAATGGCATCACATTGATTGAGGCGCCAAGATCTAACATGCATTTGGGTAGCTCGTGTTGGCCGATTTTGCACGGAATGGCGAACATTCTCGGGTCCTTGTGCTTTTGAGGGAGTCGTAAAATTGCCGAGACGTTTTCCCCCACACTTAGCATTTCATCCCCTTTCTTCTTGCGTTTCTTCGTACATAGAGACTTGAGATATTTTGCGATTTTAGGTACCTCGTTAATTGCGTCGAGGAGGGGGATGTTCACTTCCACGTTCTTCAAGATTGCTAGCATATCGTCGTTCGATTCGGTCGGCTTCGAGAGTCGACTCGGAAATGGGGGAGTGATGTGAATCGCTTCTGTTCCTTTGGCTTGGACCGGTTCCTCCAATGTCGGTACCGGTTGCTCGATCGGTACCGGAATTTCGATTTCTTTTTCCTCGTGTACCTCCTTGGTTTGTTTCGAACTTTCGCCAATTTCTCTTCCGCTTCGGAGTGCAATAGCATTTACGTGTCTTTGCTCGGGAGGAGCCAATGCTTGAGATTGGAGTCTAGACGTACCTTGAGTCTCGATCACGTTTACTCGTGTGGCGATTTGTGTAATTTGCGTTTCGAGGCTTCCCATGTGTCGATTCGTGTTTGCGAGTTCGCTCTTGAACTCTTGCCTCAATCCCGACACGTCTTGTCTCACCGAGTCCACATTTTGCCTCATCGAGTCTATCGTCTTGTTTACTCCCCCAATTTCCTTCGCGAGCATAGCACTTATCCCGTCCATCATTGTCTTCATGTCGAATTCTTGAGCTTGAGCTTGTTTTGGCGGTGGTGCGGTCGCGGTTGCATTCGGATGCTGGTACGGTGCCGGTTTTGCGAAAGTTTGTCGATTCGGGTCGGGTTGTGCATTGTTCGGATTCGACCACGAAAAATTCGGATGGTTGCGGTAGTTCGGGTTGTACGTGTTTGACGCCTCGAATTTCTTGTATACGGCATGTGCTTCTTCAAGGTTCGGGCATTCGTCGGTGAAATGCGTGGTCGCACAACACACTCCACACTTCTTCGGTTCGTCCTTCCCTAACGCCTTCATAATTGTGTCGAGTTTCGTGTTGAGCGCATCGACGTTGGCGTCTCCAATCGAGTTCACTCGGCATTCCGCACTTCGTCTAGATTGCGAATTTGAAGCCATTACCTCTAGCAAGGCCTTGATTTCTTCGATGTGCTTGTTCGCGATGCTTCCTCCCGCGTAGGCGTTGAGGAATTGATAGTCGGAGTAGGCCATCCCGCTAATGAATTGGTGGTAGATCACCTCGACTGTTAGGCAATTGTTCGGGCATTCCTCCAACATCCTCGTGAAGCGCTCGAAATATTCGTGATACGCCTCGTTTGGCCTTTGCGTGATTGCCAATAGATCCCTCGTGATGTTGGTCGTTCGTGCGGATGAGTAGTATTTCTCCTTGAATAGATTTGATACGTTGGTGAAGGTGTGATTTCCTCGGAGTGAGTAGTACCAATCCCTCGCTCCATCAACTAGAGAATATGGAAAATACAAAAGAAGGATTTCATTAAATGATGCATGACTAGCATAAATGTTTAATTGAATTTTAAAATCTTTCAAATGCTTATGCGGGTTTTCGGTTGCCTTTCCATGAAAGACGGGTAATGAGCCTATAATGCTCGTGTCCGGCCTAAAATCCGGTAAATTGGGTCGAACGAAATTGTGATTTTCTTCCACATATTGAGGTGCCATTAATTCCCTCAAAGTTTTTGGCCTCGGGGGAACCGGAAAGTCACCCATGATTTCAATTAAAGGAGAAGAGAGAGAAGAAAAAGTTTGGTTTTGTAGTGGAGAGTCTTCTTGATCTTCTTGTGTTCGTCGTTTGCTCTTCTTAGAGCTCTTGTTCTTCTTCCTGTGTTCTTGGAGTTGAGGTTGAAGTTTGGCTTTCTTCGATCTCGTATTTGGCATGCGATTCTTCACTCACCTAAAAAATAGTCACAAGAAACAACAAGAAGTGATTAATCGATTTCAAAAACTTAATTTTCAAAAATTCTAATCATAATTGACTTAAAAACCGCTCCCCGGCAGCGGCGCCATTTTGATAACGGGTTTTTGGCTAACACTTAGGTTATATCGTTGAATAAAAATACCGTAAATCAAACAAGAAACATGTGAATACTAAAGATTGTATAGACTAAGTATGTAAGGATTCGTTCCACAGGGAGCTATTGCGTCAAAATATGATTATACTTCAGATCTTTAAAATAATTATTTCTATGTTTCCAAAATTAATGAAAATTTGTCTAGAGAGAGGTCTGAATATTATAAAACTTATCCTAAAATTTCAAACAATTTGGACAACGGAATAAAAAGTTATTAACGAATTACAATCAGGTCTCTAAAAAAATCTCTGGAAACAGCAGGTTTTCGGTTTAAGTGACAGTTTTCAAAAATTCATATCAATTCAAATATTTCATGAAATTTAACGATTCAAAAAGTTCCCGAAACTAGAAATCAAGATCTACGCAATGAAAGAAACAAATTTAACTTTCCAGATTTGGAAGGGATCGTGAAAATTGACAAGTTTAGAAGGTTTTAAAACAAGATTCAAGGGCAATCAAGGCAGTAATTTAAATAAGAAAATCGAATTAACTACTAAAATTCTCGAGTTTATTAATCAACGCAAGAAATATTCAAACAAACACAACCGAAAGAATTAAAGTAAAAGAAGGGTAACACCTATGCAAGTCCTAGAACGCCTAGAACTCGTTGTCGATGATGCCCCGTGAACCCGGCTAAACGCTAGCTCGAATTTCCGTCTTCTTCTACGTCGATCCTCCCGAATTGCCGAAGAACGCCTTCCGCAATATGATAGATCTAGTTCGTGTCGAGGTGGAGCAAGCACGCCTTCCTCCAAACCTTCACGTTGCACTCCTAGGGTTGAGAACGCCTCCACCCAAAGAACGGCTCTTGAAATTTACTCTTTTCGGTTGTATTGAATTTCTGGATGAGTTTGTAGAGAGAGAGAGAGAGTAGAAAATATGATGATTTGGTCCTGACCAAGGGGTCCAATTTATAGGCTTGATACTCCTCTTGATTGGAAAGGATAATTATGGAAGGTTTTGGGGCTGGATGAGGGAGAATTGGAAGGTTTTGGGGAGCAACAAATCAACTAAGAAGGCAACAAATCAATCTAAAGGAGGCCACAAATCAATCTAAAGAAGGCAACAAATTAGCTCGTTGGGGCCTGTGCATGGGCTGAGAGCTGGGCTAGGCGTGGGCTGTGAGATTTGACTGCGCGGGCTGTGAATTTTGCCTCTGCGGCCAGGCCCTGTGCGTTGCAGCAGTTTGGTGATATTCTTCTTTTGTTTTTGCCTTTCCCGCCTCGATCTTTCACCGAATATATCGATGTGATATATCGTTTTGACTGTCTTCAGCGTGACGGAGGCAATGGTGCTGACCAAATTCCCAAATTATTCCTCTATCTCCTGAAAATGGGCAAAGAACACATTAGTGTAGAAATATTCACGATGTTTGAAATATGTATCATAAAAGCATAGAATATAACTTCACAAGGGCTAAAATCCCTAAATAAGACTCGTAAAACGTGTTCCATTTGCCTCACATCACAATATTGATTATATAATTTTGATATAACTTGTCATTTTCCCTCTTTTCTCCTTTATGACCAAAACTTGTTTCTCTCTCTTTCTAATTATTAAAAATAGTACCAAATTCAAATCCCGATCATTTAAATTTTGTAGTTTGTCTTAATTTTGCATCTGTATTTATTTATTTTTCAAAAAATAGGCACAATCAATCAATTCATCACTATATGAAAAAAAATTCTAATTTTACGCAAAATCCTCGACCGTGTCGAAATAAAAATCCTCGACCAATCTCGATCCCTCGTACTCGAAAATTCTAATTTTACGCAAAACCGATTTCAAATCCACTTCACCAATCTCAAATCCAACACAATATCTCACTATTAGTTCCTCCAAAAACAAACACCCCTTCAAAATCGCGAACAAATTATTTTCAAAAAAAAAATCGCGAACAAATCTTCTTGAAGTAAAAAAGACTTGCTGAGGAACAATTCTGGTACCGAAAGCGTTTTGTTTTCTAGATTTAAACGGCTGAATATGTTGATTAAGCAATATATTTCCATTTCTCCCCATTTTCTTTCTTCTTCCATTGTTTTCTTTGCCCTTTTCTTTGATAAGAGATTTGAGGAGGGAGGTGTGTTTAATAATAATATGAGTGAGTGAGTGAGTGTGAACTGTGAAATGATGCAATGAATAAAACCAAAAGTATTTATATAAGGGGAAATTTCACCTGTGTCCTCCCAAACACTCAAAATATCATATTTGTCCTTCCAAAAACACTAATATCATATTTATCTCTCCAAAACTGAAATTCCACCAAATGTATCCATCCGTTAAGTTTCTCATCAGAACTAACTGTAGTAATAAGAAATTACCAATATATCCTTCTTCCCACTCTTTTCCTTTCCCTCTCCCACCTGTCTACAGACTTTCGAGTGGAGATAATTCATACTCAATTCAAGATATGATTTATTATAGTATCTTAATTCTATATCTTTTATATATCTTTTCTATGAAACAATTCAATTTGTGCATGTGTCTACATCCCTCCTCTCTCAATAAGAAACATATTTGATAAAAAAAAACTCTGTTTTTAGAGAATTAACTTTGTCCTTCCAAAAGTGTATGCAAGCATTCTGTTCATTATATTGAAATTAAGTTGTAACTCCACTTTGGTTATTTAAAAAATATATTATAATATATTATGTTCTTTTTTTGAGAAAAAAAATATTATAATCTACATTCCCCTCTCTCTCTCATATTTTCTCTACTATTTATTGTACCAGTTTTTTTCCTCTAGTATTTTAGCTCCTAGGATGTTTGTAACAATTTTGAGTAACAAACTGATTTGGTATAACTCATGAATATGAATCGGTACCAAAATATGCAAACTTGAATAATGTATTCACAGACTCAACATTGTTATACAATTCAATGGAATAACAATAACAATATTCATATACACTCACTCTATTCAGTTAGAATTATCCTAGCTGTAAGTACTCGATTACAATGACTCTTAAGACTAATACAATCCAATTACATTATAATTTCATAACCCCGACGTTAATCTAATTACAAATCCTAAGACACATATTGGTTTTCCATCACATGTGGCATCAATTATACACTCCATCTCTTCGAGCTCCTTCAAATAACAAATATTAAACATCTCCAGAAAAGCTCCTTGTTTGAATGTTTTGAACCCAAATCTCGATATATGAAAATGAACATAACTTTGTAAGAAGATAAAATAGTGAAGAGAGAACAATTTGTTTGTATCTTAAAGGTTCTTAATCTAGCTATCATATCAAGAAGATGACTACGAATTAACATACTTGCCTCCATTTTGTCAATTACCTGACTAGATGGCACAGCATATCCATCAACAAAAGTTACAAAAATGAAAATTTCAGTGGAAATGCCCCCAGCGCCATCCTTGAATTCATTATTATTTGTTCTACATGTACCTGTCAAGTATAGTGGAGACGGTAATTATAAAAATGGAAATGACTGAAAATGTATGCTGAAAATGCTCACTTCCATCTCTTTAATTAAAAAAAATAGTTAAAAGATTTTGTTTTTAACTGAGCATGAAATCGAAAGAGGGTAAAGTCTTATTTGTACATGTTAACTCGTTTTTTCCAAATAACGATACAATACAGACTAAGATCCATTCATATGATGTGTGAATGATACAAATACCAGTTAAAAACTCATCTTCTGCAAGCTGAGAGCAGATGCTCTTTCTTAGTGGAAGAATTAAAGCTTCAGCATAATCAAACAAAATCACCAATCACACAACAAATTGAAAAGGCAAGGAGAGGAGTGAGAAAGTGAGAATGTGGGAGAGTCCCTTGGACTGTTGGACAAGAACATGTATCATGAAGAAATGAAGGGTGCCAAGTCCAACTGCCAAGTGTGGACAAGAACACTATGCACGAATCATATAAAACTTATTTTATCATATAAAACCAAGTACGCTGTAGCTAGGGAGAACAGAGTTGCCTAAAGGCAGAAATGAAGGGGAAGGCGAAAGGTGAGTTAATCAGGGGTATATTAGTTATTTTAAATTATTATTTATGAATAAACACCAGTTTAGAGGATTAATGATGGTCACTTTAACAAATGTAACGGTGAGTTAACAGATTAAGATAAATTTGATATTATGTATGTTTAAAAGGATAAATTTGACTTAAAGAAATTTTTAAAAGGATAAATTTGATATTTATTATTTTAGAGGGATAAATATGATATTTTGGGCTTTTGGAGGGATACATATGAAATTGCCCCTTTATATAATGCGGCTCGATCTAGTTGTATAATTCATATTTTTATACTTGTAATTTGTGCGTGTTATTTTCTTAAGTTGGGTGGTGTAAGGTAAATTCAATCAAATTCATTAGTTTTTTACATCATGTTTTTATTTTCTTAAATCATTATTTTGCAAGAGCAATAATATCTTTAAATGATGTCATCATAGAATTTCCAATTTGTATGATGAAATTCTGGAAATTCATATCCGATGCAGTATCGATATGATAATGAACGGGAATCATTTTTTTTGTTCGTTTTATACGCACAATTCATACAATTTTGTTTTGTAATAAATCTTCTGAGTTTAATTATATTACTGTTCAAATATGATTTCTCCCTGTTCTAAATAATAGAAAAGATATTTGTGTAGAAACAAACAAAATAGTACATTATGACATAAATATATTATTTGAAAAAAATACATAATGTCCAAAAATTATATAGATTTATATTATTAATTTAGTTGTATGTTAATGATAATACATTTATAAATTATGGTTAATATATTCATATGATTAATGATAATATTTTTTTATCGTACTTACTAGAGATATAATAATAGTGTTTTTTTTGTTTTGAAATTATAATATTATTTTTGTTATTACTTATTAAAAGTAAATTTCAGATGATATTTTTATTCTCATCATAAAACATCACTTTATAATATTTAAATAAAAAACCATACATATATTTGCAATATAGCGACCATAATATCTTAGTTCACGTATGAATTTGTGCTGAAGAAATTTGTGGCCAGAAGTGCATGATAAAGATGTTTCCTTAATAAAATGAAAAGTTTTCTTTACTTCAAAAAGATAAAAAGAAGAAAGCTAATCAACTTTGTATGTACAATTTTTTAATTAAATATAAATATTTTTTCCTCCATTTATATTATTTGGTATCAATGAATATTAAATCCATAAATATTTGTAGCTGTTTAATTAAAATGAAGAAATGTAATTGAACTATTCAAGTGCTATGGTCTTATTATAGTAAGCCAAATTAAAAATGAAAATTAATTGGATCTATTTTATGGCGGGTCTTACAGAACAAAGACTTGGAGTTAGATTTTCTTTCTTTCTTTTTAATTGAGCAAAACTCGTAGGCGAGATTTGACGTTTAATTTTATTTTATGACAAATGAAAGCAAACACCTAACATAGATCATTCTAAAGTGCTTTCACTTTTGATTCTTTTCACATATATTAGCATCTCATCTTTTTTTAATTATTTCTAGGGTCTGTATAACATTTTCAATTTTGAAATTTTTGTATTATTCTTATTCGATAAATAAAATTTGTCAAGTTAGTTAGATACATTTAATAATATTTTATAATTAGGATTGTAAGATTTGTTGAAAGAATTCAATTAACAAACACAGATCCTTTCGGACAGGAACCCCCCCCCCCCCTCGCCCCGCCCCGCCCCGCCGAGGCTCGGCCCCCTTTCGGGCCGGACCCCCCAGGCCCGGCCCGCCTTTCGGGCCGGAACCCCCCACCCCGACGTCCGGCCCACCTTTCGGGCCGGAACCCCCCCCAGGCCCGGCCCCATTTCGGGCCGGACCCCCCCCCCCCCCGAGTCCGGCCCCATTTCGGACCGGACCCCCCCCAGGTCCGGCCCCATTTCGGGCCGGACCCCCCCCCAGGTCCGGCCCCATTTCGGGCCGGACCCCCCCCCCCCCCCGAGGTCCGGCCCCCCTTTCGGGCCGGACCCCCCCCCCCCCCCGAGGTCCGGCCCGGCCCCCTTTCGGGCCGGACCCCCCACCCCCCGAGGCTCGGCCCCCCCTTTCGGGCCGGACCCCCCCCCCCACAGGTCCGGCCCCCTTTCGGGCCGGACCCCCCCTCCCGAGGCCCGGCCCCCTTTCGGGCCGGACCCCTCCTCCCGAGGCCCGGCCCCCTTTCGGGCCGGACCCCCCTCCCGAGGCCCGGCCCGATCGGGCCGGACCCCCCACCCCCCGAGGCCCGGCCCCCCTTTCGGGCCGGACCCCCCCCCCCCCCAGGTCCGGCCCCCTTTCGGGCCGGACCCCCCCTCCCGAGGCCCGGCCCCCTTTCGGGCCGGACCCCCCTCCCCCCCCCCCCTCCTCCCGAGGCCCGGCCCAAAGTTCGGGCCGGACACCCCTCGCCTCCATGCTTGTACCTGCAAAATACAAGTTAAACACACATTATATACATTACACCTACAACATACACGCACATATCATACACACACACACAAACTTACACATTTAACATACAACAAATGGACACACACACACACACACACAGAAAAGATCAAAATTGTCCTTTTGCAAGAGAGCTCGGTTTGCCTTTGTCTTTTTTCATTTCATTACTTGAGGGATCTTTGCATGGATTCCAAAAGAATTATAAACCTGTACATACAAATGTGCAAAAAAAAATTAGGAAGATATAATCAATTAAGAAGCAATAATAGTAAAGTTTCTGTTTTTATCAAAACAGAAATTGAAGGTTTTTATATTTAGTATTTTACGAATCAAGAGGATTAAGAAAATTCCAAATTGAAGGATTATTTTTGCTATTATTTTTAAAGAATATTTCAAATTCAAAAGAAAAAGTTTGGTTGTTAAGTATCTCCTTTCTTCATAAATCAGGGACTTTTTAACTTATTATCCAAAATTACGATAAATAATCACGTAATTATCATGAACTGTGAATTATGTTCGAATTACAAATTATCATCACATAATTGAAAAATTGAAAAAATCGTAAAATGTTTTTTTCTTTTTGAGAAAATGGCTCATAGGCCTTTATTATAACACAGAAGCTCAAGTAAAAATAGATAGGCCTTTATTACAAATTATCATCATCACAGAAGCTCAAGTAAATCCAAAAGGAAGAAAACAAGAAGAGGAACAGTAAAAAGAGAAGACAAGGTCAACGATGAAGAAAGGAGTACCTATGCCAGGAGGATGACTATTAGGATGGATGAGGAGCGCCATTAGCGCTGGACCAGGCCAGGAGGCCAAGCATGGTCTCATTCTGATCTTTGAAAGGATCTCGACGCCACATCTCGTTCTTTGAAAGGATCTTATCTGGACGCCACATTTCGTTCTTGTTCATGACTGCGGAAAGAGAATGAGTAGAATAGATCCCTTGTAAGAAGTGTTAGAGAGCCTTGGAAGAGGAGAGTAAGCCAAGCGAATGAGTGGAATAGCTCTCCATTAATGGAGGAGAACGAGAAGTAGAAAGTGGAAAGAGAAAAGAGATCTGGGAAGAATTAGATGGGAGCGGGGCGAAGGGGGAAATATATAGGGAAGGGCGACCGATCCAAGGATCTCCAACGGTCCAATTTCCAACGTTCGAATTTACAACGTTCGAGAAAAACCTGAATCGTCTCCAGTTGTACGGAACTGGATGAATTACCCTTCGCGATTTATATTATATATACTGTATAAATGAACTTCGGTTTTCAATTTTCGCTACATGTACTCAATTCCTTCACGAAGCTTCTCTCTTCTCGCCTCTCTCCCTCCCGTCAAAAATCCATTTCTATTAAAATACGCAAGATCCGCCTCGAGGCTTTCTTCATCGGCTTCTTCTCTTGGGGATATTGTTAGATCAGGTTTGGTTTTCTACAATCAATTGGGTTTTTATCGACAAAAATACAGTATCGGCTTCTTCTCTTGGGGATATTTTTAGATCAGGTTTGGTTTTCTACAATCAATTGGGTTTTTATCGACAAAAATACAGTATCAATTCATTTCGTTTTTAGTTTCTGAATTTTAAACTGAAAATTTCTGAAATTGACAGTTCTTTCTTTTGTTTAGGATATTAATGGTGTTAAACTAGTATATTTCGATCTTGTATTATTCTTTTCTTATGATTACTCGATATTTATTTTGCAGGATTCGTTCTCAAATCGATCAATCCTGTCACAGAAGTATGTAATTTCACGATTTAAATTCATTAGTGCGTACCAATTTAATTTCACGATTTAAATTCATTAGTACGTACCAATTTAATTCTTATGATTACTCGATATTTACAGCAAATTAATTGTGTATCTTACATTCTTAACTGTTGCAAGGCCTCTCGTTTGAAATAATCTGATAAGTGTATTTTTTGTGATGATAATTATAGGGATGAGAAAGCCTGGTGAAGAAAGGCTTGCGATGGAATTAAAAAGTTTTCGATCCTGTTGTCGAGGTGCTAATTAATTTAATTCCATTCAGGTCCTTGAATTCTTTCATTTTCGCAACTTTCATCTCTCTTTTTTCTATTTATAGGATACGTGTTAATAATGAAGCACGCCAATGTTTAACAAAGGTAGTACAAAAAAAATATATAAAACTGTTAAAAATAATTATAGGGATTATTTCGAATTTTCTAATAAAAAACTGTATTTTTCGTGATGATAATTATAGGGATGGAAAGCCTGGTGAAGAAAGGCTTGCGTTGGAATTAAACTGGTACCGATTTAGTTGCATAACTATCCCTGTAAACTTTCTATTTTTTACGTAACGATCCCTGTAATTACCTAATTATGTTATAAACAGGTGAGAAAGAAGATGTGGTGTAGAATTAGTGGAAGACCTTTCGTTGACTGGTACCGTTCTCTTGCATTTATTTCATGTCAAAATTTATTCTAGTGAAGTTATATTTATTATCATGAACTTTCAATTTATTTTAATTCCATTTTCGCTCTTTGATAATATACTTCGCGCTTTAATTTAGTGATTGATAAACTTTTTGTATTTTGATCGTGTTATTTAGGCGTATTATAAGCGGGCCATTGCAATTGCTGAGAGGGCTAAAGATGTGTCAGCCCTTCTTTATATTAATCATTGAGAAATTTACAAAAAGACCCCTTCCTTTAATATCAAAATCTAAAAAACGGAGAGGCTTTTCGTAAATTTCCAATAATACAGGGGCTCATTTGCAAATATTGAGTTTAATTTATTTTGATTCACTATTCTCTTATTTGGTCATTAGCATTACCACTAAATGTCTGGGAAAAACATTTTTAAGCACGAAGGCCTTTAATCGAACAGGTTCGTTTCATTTATTCCTCCCTTTCTCTCTCTATTCGCGGAATTTTTGATTTTGTCTTTTTTGCTTTATAATCAGAATTAATTGGCTTCGCTTCTTGAGCAATTTTGTGGCGATACAACTTGCAGTTACTGGTGGTACTGCCGGTACGAAATCCAAAAGAATAGCTATTGGGGAATTTTTCATATTTACCCCTGCAAAATTTCAAAATTTGATTTATTTTTTTGGTTATTTAGGATGCGATATTTCTGGTTAAAGCTGCAATTCTTCACCAAAATATGAGAAATCTCGATACCATCTTCATACCGCAGCCGAGCTTTCCATGTACATTCCCTAATTTTTTCTAAATATTTTTCTGTTTGTTATGCACTGGTATTTATGCAAAAAGATCCATGACGTTTTGTAATTAAATTGTATGTTTGTGTAGGTGTGATGCTCAAGAACTCGAGGGTCACTATGCAAATGAGTCTCGAGGAGATAAGATCATCATAAAATTCTTTTTTAAGTATATTTTATGTATACTCACGATTTTTTTTTTTTCGAAAATTTCAGACTTTGAAAGGGTAAATACGATATTTTAGTATTAGACAAGGACATATATGACATTTGCAGATTTTTAAAAGGATAAATAAGATATTTCAGATTTTTAAAAGGACAAATAAGATATTATACAAGGACATATATGATATTTTAGTATTATACAGGGACATATATGATATTTGCAGATTTTTAAAAGGATAAATAAGATATTTCAGATTTTTTAAAGGATAAATAAGACATTATACAAAGACATATATGACATTTTAGTATTATTCAAGGACATATATGATATTTGCAGATTTTTAAAGGGATAATAAATAAGATATTTTAGATTTCGAAAAAGGGGGAGTGATATGATAGACCCATTTTCTTATCATGGACCCATTTTTTTTTAAAAACAATTCGAATATTTTTGAAATAATGATATTTTTGTAAGATTCTAGTGTATATTTATCATTTAATGTTATTCTAAACATAAATTTTGTAGAATTAATTAATAAATAGCTAAAATTCTTAAAATAATTTTTTGAAAATGGGTCCGTGATAAGAAAATGGGTCTATCATAGCACTCTCCTCGAAAAAGATACATATGATATTTCAGATTTTTACAAGGATATATACGATATTTTCAGATTTGGAAGGGCATATATCATATTTTGTATTTTAGAGGATACATATGGTGATTTTGATTTTTTAATGTTAAATATGAAATTTGAACCTTTGAGAAGGACAAAGATGATATTTAAAATTTTGAAATATCCTTCTTCCCAGGTTTAGTAAAATCACAAATTATTGTATGGTGGTTGTATTAAAATCTCAAATTTTGAAATATTATCGACTCTTTGTGTAACCTGCAATGGAGAAGAGTCCAGTAGGGGACGAAAATGAAATCAATTCAGCACAGTGAAGTTAATTCAGCTTTAAAATCTCAATTTTGGTCAATACAAACTCAAATAAAATCAAACGAGCTCAACTCACACTGACGATAAGAGAGATTGTGTTTGGTAGATAAAGTAGTCATTTCTTAGAAACCTTCTTCAAGCATGTGTAAAGAAAGGCGTCCCTAGAAAATGGCGTGAGATTTAAAAATACATGTATTCCAAAATGTATGCAAACACAAAATTTATTGTTTGAATCTTTTATCAAATTTTGGATTTTGATTTATTGTTAGTTATTTGAATATAAGATTATAGCAACTAATCTTATCATTTGTAATAAATGCAAAACAGTACAATCAAATGACGAAAATAAATTAACGATTAAAAAATAATCTCTCTACAAAAACCATAATCATAATAAAGTCTGATAAAATCTATTAAACTTCAAAAAACATCAAACTAATCTACATAAGTAATGAGTTTGAATTCTGCAATTTCTATGGGCCTAGAATTGAATTAAAGCAAAAAATATGTTGTTTTGATTATAAAAATTCTCAATACATATTTCATTTGACAGACATAATAAACTAGTACCGAATACACAGTTCCTTTATTCACCACATTTTTTGACAGCCATAATAAGTACAATCAGATTTAAAAAAACCCTATTAATCTTTTTAACAACCTTAAATAATCATAAATCCTAATTAACGCTAAAAACCCCCAAGTACACACACAATCACCTGTTCAATCAACTTTAACAAAACAATAAGTGAGTGTGTACTCTTAAGTCTTATCAAGTTTATAAAACTAAAAACAAGGCAAGAAACACTAATTGATTCTCTGAAAAAATCAAACACTAATTAAATATATTAGCGTTAATTAGGACCAAAATCCAGGATTTTTGGCAAGTTAAGTGAGTGTGTACTCCTTCGTGTATTTTCGAATACACTTATTTTTTCTGTAATTTCAATATCCAGGATTTCAACCTAAATCCAGGATTTTGGACCAAAATGCTCGGAAATTGTAGTAATAAGATTTAATTAGTTGGTAACAAATATTTTTATTTTAAGTAAATCCTACGTTATCACTTAAACTGCTAGAAAGAGACTTTTTAAGGGAACCATATACTCTTTTCTTTATTACTGTCAAGAATAAATTTTTTATTATTTGATGGAAAATGAAACATTAATTTGATTAATTAGAGTAATTACAGACTGTTTATTTATAGGTTAAAATCCTGAGATCCAACGATCTGATCAATATCAGCCGTTGAATATACTATACCTAACTAGAACTCACAAGATCCAAACTATTGATCACTAAAGCCCAAACTATATATACAAATGAGCTAAGGCTCTTTATCTCACTAGGCCCTGTTTGCTCATAGAGTTTTGGTGACTAGGAAGTCAAGGAAACCGAGTTTTTGATGGTTTTGAAATATGGGTGTTTGGTCCACTCTTAGGAAGTCAAGGAATGAACATCAAAACTTATCTAAATCTTAGAAAAGTGTCTAATTTGTTGGTTTTTCAAAACTTATCTAGGAGATAAGTTTTGATCAAATTGATAGAATGAAATTAATAAAATAATACATCAAATTAGTTATATATTAAAATGAAAATTGTATTTAGATAATAATAATAATAATAATACATAATGAAAATTGTATTTAGATAATAATAATAATAATAATAATAATAATAATAATACATAATGAAAATTGTATTTAGATAATAATAATAATAATAATGAAAATTGTATTTAGATAATAATAATAATAATAATAATAATACATAATGAAAATTGTATTTAGATAATAATAATAATAATAATAATAATAATAATAATAATAATAATAATACATAATGAAATTGTATTTAGATAATAATAATAATAATAATAATAATAATAATAATAATAATAATAATAATAATAATAATAATAATAATAATAATAATAATACATAATGAAAATTGTAATTATAAAAAAATAATACATAATTAAAAATATATTTAGAAAATAATAATAATATACATAATTTAACAACAACAACAACAACAACAACAATCCTAGTTTTCATCAAACACCATTTAAACATCCTACACTCGCAGTTTTTGCATTTTCCTGCTACCATAGTTTCCTGATATTCATATATTGGTTTCCTGCAACTATGAGTTTCCTGTTGTTACACAAAACTGACCTAGCAAACACGCCCTAAGCCCAAGGCATTAAACTCGGCCTTGGAGCCGAATGCGTTTATTTGAACCTCGAGTCTTCTTTATCAACTAGCAATAGTCCGCGCAATAATTGTGCGGGACTTCGTACCCTTTTTTTACATGTTTTAGTATAATTTGTTTAAATAGAATTTTCGCGGGTACGTTTAAATTCAATTATATATTCATGATATGTTTACAAATATATTAATGCCAATAAATGCATTATAATTAATAAAAATGCATGAAATTTATTTATTATGAATATGTATTATAATTAATAAGGGTTCATGGAATTCGTACAACATTATAAATCCACACGAAATAAATAAAATATAACATGTTATAATTCAAACAAAATTAAAGTTTCAAAACAAATAAAAGAAAACCATGAATAATACACATAAAATCGAAATATATATTTAAAATGTCATCTATTAACATTCAACATTATAACTATTGAATGATGACTTGACAATTACTGATAGAAAGAGATAATTTAAATTGATAATAATTACATTAATAATCATACACTATCATTAGTTATTTTTTAAGTGTACCAACTAGTTTTCATATAAATAAGGTGATATGCATTTTTTTCTATATAATAAATTGAGAAGACTCATATATTCTCCATTCTTTTGTAAATATATTTTACTTCATTGCTTCTTAATGTACAAAATTCATGATTTTAGTTCATTGTGCAGAAACACTGAAGTCCGCAGTCTACATTACAAGACATATTAATTTACTATAACTAACTATAACTAATAACTTAGTATCGTATTTATGTTTTGCTAATTAGGATTTGTTTTGGCAGTTTTGGGTTTTTAAGTTAATTGAATATTTTCGTAAAAGTTTCTCTTTTATTTTTTGGGATTTATTGAGTTTTTCGGGATTACCAAATTTTGATTAAAATTTAGACATTTATGTATATAAAATAGGATTCTTATGTTTAGTAAACTGGTTTGATAGTTGAGTAATGGTACCGCTGCATATATATATTCTAAGTGTTTTTTTAATTTTTTTTAATGAAGTTGTGTCTTTTGCAAAGATTTGAAAAAATTCAGAGGGTTTATGTGTAATTTCAGGTCATAGAGGGTTCTTTTGATATTTTCTTAATATAAATTATAGGTTAAAAACTATTTTTTTTTTCGAAAGAAACATAATCTTGGGGCGTAGAAGACTCAAAAGTGACGATGAGAAATAGAATGTCAATTTTTTTTATATTTACGCTTCTAAAACAAATTAATAATATCTATTAAAGGTTTTAATGTTGACACAACAAATACGATTGTGTATTATATAATTGGATCCCTGTTGAAAACTACATTTCGCATATCAATATGTATTATATAATTGGGTATTATCACGAAACAGAAATGGTCCTCTATATATTGATTTGTGAGAAACCATATATAGATGAAGTAACATTTCCCCAGAGCTCATTATATTGATTATCATAATTAATTAACACATGATATATACTTAACATATTAATTAGTAAGGGCAATTTTGTGGTACATCTTTTTAATAAAATATTTCGGATATAGATCTTTGTTCATTATGTGAATGGTGATTTAAAAAGAATGTATCACCCAATTATACTTATGTATAAAGTTGGAAGAAATGGAGCTCATACATAAGGCCACGTCATCAAAGGGATTTTTTGTAAAAAAAATATTTTAAAATTTATATTTTTGTCCTTTTTAGTTTAAAAAATTACATTTTGGTCCTTGATCCTTTTTAGTTTAAAAAATTATATTTTGGTTCTTTTTATTTATATTTTGATCCTCTTTTATTTACATTTCGGTCCTTTTTTACATTTATGAATTTACATTTTGGTCTTTTTTATTTATATTTTGGTCCTTTTTAATTTAAGTTTATATTTTGGTCCTTTTTATTTACATTTCAGTCCTTTTTTACATTTTAATTTATATTTCGGTCCTTTTTATTTATATGTTGGTCATTTTTAGTTTTAATTTACATTTTGGTTCTTTTTATTTACATTTCGGTTTTTTTTTACATTTTGATCATTTTTCTTATTTTACATTTGGTCTTTGTTTCCTATTTTACATACATATTAAAATTTGTGAATATGTCCTGATTATATTAATCGAATTTAGAAGCATCTGAGCAAATGCTATTTATACAAATTATATTAGAAAATAATATTCGTGATAGACTAATTTCGTGAACCTCATGCATCTATTGACATCATGATATTTGCAAATATGGCATGATTAGATTAATTTAGTTCAAACGCATGCGCGTTAATTCGCACACGCGTTAATTCTATTTAAATAATTATATAAAAAATATCCCGCGCAATTACGCGGGGATAAAGCTAGTTAATTATAAAACATGATGTATCATAAAATCACCCAATTAATTTATATGTTAATTAGATGGCATATTTATTGGGGAGTTTATCGTACACCCTTTTACAAGGGTATTTTGGGTATTTTAGCAATTAATTATATTTGTAAAAGGGTGTATCATAAAAATTTATTTTTTATGGAGATTTTTGTTTAAATGAATAACAAAAAATTCCAATTTAGTTAAACATTAATTAATAAATATATTTGATATCTTACCTTAAATATTCATAAATAGATAATTACTCCAAATATCCTTGAAAATGAGTGTATGATAGAAGCCCCCATTAATTAATTATGTACCATATAATAGTAATTACTTATGTTAATTATTATATAGAGACTATTTTGTTGAAATATCATGACAGTTTATGTTCAAAATAATAACAAGAATTATTATTTTTCATTTTCTTATTCTTGATTTTCGGGAGTGTATTCTTTACACAAAGTATAAGGCACTCTAAATATTTTTCTAATATCATACTAAGTATGACCAATATTAATCAAATGTTTTTGATTGTGTGTATCTCAAATATTGTATATTATTTTGAAATTTAAAATATAAAAATTCACACTGGCTAAATATGATGTAAATCAAAATTCACACATGCGAATGGAACGCACGAGTTTAATTAATATTGACCCAATGTTTAATACGGGCCCAAATTGTGGGATTGTTCTTTTCTGAATGTCTTTTGGGCTAGAACAAATATCTCAGTCGTAAATAATTTCTTTAATTGTAATGAAATCATGGAAGGGAGATGTGAATGCCATCTCACATTGGCTTAAAAATGATGTAAGTCAAAATATTTGGTAACCGAGATTTTTGAATCATATGACATTATGTAACAAATAATCGATAAATAGATCAGATCAGTTCACCTCACGAAATATAATGGATAAAACATATGATAGTGTGGTTTTATGTTGAAGTTTGAAAAAATTGGTAAAAATAAAGGTTTGTTTTTATTTTTGTATTAAAATTCACATGATATGTTATAAATTATGTATTGACGCCAATGTTCCAATAAAACGGTACCGATTCATTGATTAAAATATATTTTTGGACTGATTTTTAACCCAAATGTACGGGCCGGTTCAAAATAATATTTTTAAATTCAGGCCCAATCAGATTTTTAATCCAAAAATATTAATTAAATATTAAACATTGATATTCTTAATTTAAAAATAATTTTATTTTAGGACATTTTGACTAATTATTCCTTAATTTGATTTGTAGGAGATGAAAAACACACCGAAGAGATTAAGATGACACGTCGTGTTATCGGCAAACTGGAGCTCGAGAATTGAAACGCAGAATTGATGATTATCTATATCACGCGGATACTTCAAAAAGACAGAAGTATCATGAGGATACGGGTATCCGATAAGGATACGGGTATGATACGGCTCGGATACGTATCGGATACGCCACGTGGCGTATCCGATTATTTTAATATTTTTTTTTTTTAGATACGGCGGGGATACGACAGGATACAGCAGGATACGGGATACGTTCATGATACGGCTGGGATACTCCATTTATGATACTTTGACTCATTATATATTTTGGTCCATAATATTTTTAAATAAATTATATATGATACTTCTAAGATACTTCTAGAATACTTCTAAATTAGTTCTAGGATATTTCTATAATAAATTTAGGATATTTTAATGATACTTGTATTTGTTATGTTGATTTTATTTATTGTCATGATATTTAATTTCAAAATATTATTTAGTTTATTATTTATTTATTTATTATATACAATATAAATATATTAAAATAATAATTATATAGTCGTATTCGTATCCGTGATTTTTTGAAAATTTCCGTATCGCGGTATCCATATCCACTACTACAAAAAATGCAGTTAGGGACAAACGTGTTTAGTCCCTAAAACACGGTTTGGATTCGCTGTAGATCTTTAGGGACTACATCTAGTCCCTAAGATTTTGTCATAACAGCCCCGACGCAGCAAATCAGGGCGACAAAAGTTTTTTTGATTTTGGTCCCTGATAACTGCATTTCTTGCGACAAGACTAATTTCCGATTTTTTCCTTCATTTTCTTAGGTAGTCCCTGAAAATGAATTTTCTGTGACAAGTTATCGTCCTGGAAAATATGCTTAATGTGACTAAATTTCGTCCCCAACTATGATTGTTCTATGACTAGATTTTGTCTCTGAATATTTATTTACGTGTCAAATTTTAGTATCTGAATATATACTTTATTTGACTAAATTTTGTCCCTGACTATGTTCTTCTGTGACTAGTTCTTGCATCTAAATACTTTTTGCATGTGACAAATTTTAGTCTCTAAATATATTATTTGTACTATTCTTAGGAATGATATTAGTGCCTGAATATGTAGATATGAGACTACATTTTGTGACGAAACTAACATTAGTCACAACATACATATTATATTAATAAAATATGACAATAATATTGTCACCATTTATATTAAATAAAAATATTACTAAAAACTGCATCATTTCATTGTTACAATGTTATAATGTTAATTCTAGTACAACAAAACAACATACAACATCTCAAAAAAGCAAGATCCTTACGAAGATATAAGATAATAATATTAGAAGCCCTTGTAATCGAATAATCATTTTAGAGTAAGGCCTTGATTGTCTTTTTAATCTTGCGCATTTCTCACGCTTCTAAATTCATAAACATTTTAGAGGAAGGTCTCGATTGTCTTTTAAGCCGGATGAACGAAGCTTCGTAACAATATTTGAGAATCCTTAATTGTTTTTAGAGGAAGGCCATCCGTCTGGTTCGGGTATTGGCCAGCCCCACTCCCATCAAAATATTTCAGTTTAATTTTTACTCGTAAATAATTCAAAGAATCGAAATTGGTACCTCCAAATAATTCGCTCGCATACGAGAAGTGAATCGTTGATTGTGATTCAAGTGTGGCTGAATCGGTCCAGATAGAATGGGATTGAGTTCAAAATTACCATGTCAAATCTACTGATATATCAATTACAAGAAAGCCCCTGCATTGTTCAAAATTGTAAAAAGAACTTTGCATTCTTAAATTAGGTGTATAAACAAAATGCCCAGCTAACAACATTATCTGTGTTTTCCAATTTTCAATCACGCAGGTTCTTTTTGAAATTTAAGAATAATGCAGGGGCTTTTGCGCAAATTTCACATAAAATAAAGCAAACCAAATTACTTACTCTAATTTTTGGTGAAGACAGACTAAAATAAGGGAACTATTTTTGTCTTTTTGCAAACGATAAGCAATTATCCTATCTCCATCTCGAATATCCGATTATCCTTCCATTATAAATAAACCTAAAAAACACAACATTTCAATTATTATTTGTTTATTATTAAATAACCGATTTAATATTTTTAATTACCGAATCGATTAAAAGAGTCTCGTCCTCTCTAAGATCGCAAGCCAAACTCAAACTCTGAACAAATCCATTCAAATCTCCAGATTTCGGTACTGTTATCGTGTACGGAGCGGTACCGTCTGTACCGAAAACACTAACAGTAACAAATCTGGTACTCGAAGAAAGAATTGACAATGACAAATACATGGAAGGTGATCGATACATTGTTCCATGTTGGACACACTAACGTCGACTTATATTGACCCTACAAAAAATTCAAAAAAATATCGTAAATGCCCTTATTGAAGTACGAGGAATATTTGGAGTGAGTATACTTGACATTAGTCGGCGATGACAGAGTTGTTGCGAACTAAATGGTTGAGCCAATGATCATCCGCCACCTCAGCATGATTCGAAATAGGCTTTTTTCACTCGGTTCAGATCTTCGTGCAATCCATCCAATATCAGTCGCCGCCAATATCTGTAAAAACCAAACCCAAATTGACTTTATAATAAAAAACTGAAAAGAAAAAAAAAAACCATAAAGACTCATTGAAGTATGAATGCAAGCCCAATTCCCGTGTTTCCACTGGTATGTTCGATCAAAACGCTCTGAAAGAAAAAGAAGAAGCAAATCTAAGTTGATTTTGTTGAAAAAGGAACTACGGTAGCGAATTTGTTTTCTCTAAAAAAAGAAACTAAGAAAGTAAATTTATGAGATTAATTAGTACCAAGCCAGTTTCTCTAGGCAGAGGAGTAATCAACCGATTTTCTTCAACATCAACGATCATACTGTATGTGATCCTGTCTTTAATTAGTACCAAGCCTCGAGTAAATATATTTCCTGTCAAAAAAGAAACTAAGCATTTCATCGAACATGTAAAGGCCTCGATTTATAAATTAGTAAAGTGACATTGCAAATACAAATTCACTTAGCGTCAAATGAGGACAACTTATGTGAGTTCTTATTGGTTTACATGAAACGTAATATTAATAGTTTAATCGAGATTGATTCATAAGAAAATACTTTATCGAGTTGGATTAAAAATTAACAAACTAAAAATATTCAAACTAATACACTATCATAAAAATTGAAAATAAATAAATTAAAACATCCAATATTAATACTGAAATTACCTTGAGAACAACCACCAATTAGGCTGAAATTACCCGAGATGATAATGGAAGTCAAAATACTGAAATTACGTCAAAATGTTGAAATTACCCAAAAAAACAGCCACAAATTTTGAACGCAAGGCTTTCAACCCTAAATTTCAGAAACAAAAATGATAATATAACAGGCCAACACTGAAATTACCTCGAGAATTGCCACTTAAAACCATAAACTTCAGAATAAATTCGAATAGAAAGCAGCTCAAATCAAAGAAAAAACGAACAAGTAAAGAAAAAGTAAACGTATCTGTAGTAGCATCAAACTCGAACCAAAAATATTGGAGGGGTCAAGGCTGGCGTTGAAGACATTAGACCGAGCTCCCTCGCCTTGTTGCCTTTTTTAGCGTAGGACAGAAATGATAGAAGGACGCCGCAAGCTCTCGCATTTTTGCCTTTTCCAGCGTAGGAGAAAGGTCAGAGCTCGTCAATACTCTAAAGCTCCGGAGAGGAGAGCAAGTGAAAGTGGTTTTAAATTTATCAAGGAGAGGAGGAACTAGGAAGGAACACGGAGAGATGGAGAGCGGGAGAAAGAGAGCACGCTGCCTTGAGCACAGGTTAGGGTTTAGAGGTAGGAACATTTGTTTTAAGAGAAAGGTTCTGAAAGGGAGTGATAGAGAGAGAGAATACTTTAGCGAAATTTTCATTTGGCGCCCAAAAGAAATGGCAATCTGAAATAATTTTTGGGGGGAAATGTTTTGTTTTTCAATTTTACAAGAAGGAAAATTTTCACTCTTAACAAAATTATTTACGCTGCATATTAATTAACATTACAACATAGTTACAGTAAAAACTTGAAATTTATCAATAAAAGCACATCCAGACTGATATATTAAAAATTCAGTATAATATGGTAAGGTTGTAAAATATTTATCATGAAAATGTTTACTTAAATGTTTTTCAACCCCATATTACACAATAACAAGTATCTGAATTTTGTATTAATTAAGAAAAACAAAATATTAAAATAAATAATATATTTCATTAATAAATCTTACAAAATCATAGTTTTTAAAAATAAAGTGTAGCTGTTAAAATATGTTCTATATTTAATAAAATGATATTTCTAAAAATATTTTATTTCCCAAATAGAAATCACATGTTTGTTTGTGAAGGAAAAGAAATCGTTATACACGTTGTTTCATTTTCATTTATTAATATTTTTTGAAGATCAATTTACATGTTTCAATGTTTCAGTTCTTTTAGTGCGAATATACCATTTGTATGATCAATATGACATTTTAAGAGTGTGTATTTATTACAATTTATTTGTCTTAACTTTTCATGGTTGATATATCATATCATATTATATAATATAATATTGTGCTATACTATTATATTATATATCATATCATATAATATTGTATTGTATTGTGTTATGTCGGATTATATTATATTATATTGTATTGTATTGTATTTATATTATATTATATTATATGTTGAATTATATTATATTGTATTAGATAATATCATATTCAAATCATATCATATTATTTTATATTATATTAAATTATATTATATTATATTGTATTGTATTGTATTTGTAGTGTGTTGTGTTGTATTATATGATTTTATATTATATTGAATTATATTCGACAATCCTTTTTAAATACTAATTTAGAGAAGAAAAAAAAAAGATGGAATTATATTATATTGTATTTTATTATAATATATTATACTATATTACATATTATATCATATAGTATTCTATTGTATTGTATTATATATGTTGTATCATATCACATCATATTATATTATATTTATATCATATCGTATTACATTGTATTCTATTATACTTTAATAGATTGTATCATATCATATCATTATATTATATTATATTATATTTTACTTTATCAAACTATATTATATAATATCATCTAATATTGTATATGTTGAATTATATTATATTGTATTACATAATATCATATTCAAATCATATCATATCATTTTATATTATATTAAATTATATTATATTATATTATATTATATTGTATTTGTATTGTGTTGTGTTGTGTTGTGTTATATTATTTTATATTATATTGAATTATATTCGAAAATCCTTTTTAAATACTAATTTAGAGAAGAAAAAAAAGATGGAATTATATTGTATTTTATTATAATATATTATATTATATTACATATTATATCATATAGTATTCTATTGTATTGTATTATGTATGTTGTATCATATCATATCATATTAATTATATTATATTACATTAAGTGTAATTATGTCATATCATGTTACATCATATTAAATTACATTTAATTTTTTTTAACTATATCAAGTGTGCATTATCAACATGTCATTTTTAATATCAATATATTATTTTGTGTTGATTTACTATTTGTAATCATATCATATATTTTATTATATTATACTAAATTATATCAAGTGTAATTATATCATGTCATGTTACATCATATTGAATTACATTCAATTGTTTGTAACCATATCAAGCGTGCATTATCAACATGTCATTTTTAATATCACTATACTATTTTGTGTTGATTTACAATTTGTAATATCAATAAATTAATAACACATTTTATATATAATATTGCATTATATTATTACATTATATATCAAATCATATAGTAATTGTATTGTATTGTATTATGTATTATGTATTATATTACATCATATGAAATTTATATTATATTTATATTATATTATTGAATTTCATTATATTATATTATATTATATGTTAAAATTTGAAATGTCTATTTTAGACACTTGAATATTTGTCATGAAAATAATATATTGATATATGTTAAATTACATTTTGGACACTCGAATGAAAATAATATATATAAATATTAGTTATCCAATACAAATATATATAATAATATCTTGTATATGTTAATTAAACATGTTAATTGTCCATACAAACAAAAATTTAAAACTACTTCAAGTAAGTCATAAACATTCAAAACATAAAAAGCAAGTAATACAAAATTATTCGACAAGATAGACCCAACGTTCTGATGCCAACATGTCCCTACATTTCAATAAAATGCAAATTAACCCTTGAATTACTGAAATAGCCTTGAATTATATTGAAAATTGAAAAATAATCGTGAACAAGAAATAGAGTAAAATGCCATTGAAATCTGTTCAGTTGCAAAACAATCCCCTTCGTTCCGATCCACAAATTTGCTTGAGCGTCAATTGAGTATTTGTAAAACAATCCTGCATTTGTAAATATTTACAAATAAGTCCCTTATTACCACCTATATGCGAGAAAACTGATATACCTTGGGAAAACTGATAATGGCCCCTGCAATCCTCAATTTTGCTTATCAGCCCCTGCAATCTCCAATTTTCATAACAGCCCCTGTGCCCATTTTGCATACCATCCCATGCCGTTTGTAACTTGGCACAAAAGTCCCTCATTTAGATATCGATAAAAGGACGCATAAAATGTATTGTTCTCGTTCCCCTCTAAACCCTAAAATAGTAAAATGTACATTCCAACTACTATCTTTTGCATCGAGTCTTGAATCTTAACTCTTAACCGAACATTTTGCTCACTAAATTGGAAAAATCAATCCTACTAAATTAATAAAAAATAATTATTCAGTTTTTAAAGCTCCAAAGAAATTTAGTAATTACTGAAATCAAGCTGGACATTCGGGGCAGAAAGGTAATTTTAGATACAAAACCATGATTAAAATCAAATCAAATGGGCAAAGGAATGAAGGCACGCTTAATAAACTTAAATCAAGTCGGGTCAGAAATGAGAGGCACAAATTCATATGGAAATATGCTTAATAAACTAAAATAGAACACTGCATAAAGGAAACTGTCACGGAGACTCAAATCGATGGAGCCAAATTGTGCGATAAACTCAAATAACCAAAATGTTTCTATTATTGAGCAAATTGTGTATGAACTCAAGTAACTCAAACTGCAAAACCAAATAAAAAATTGCAGACATAAACAATAAATGCTCCCCAAATGAAAAAAATCAGATTTACTCAATATTGTAAACAAATTGGGTTGAAATCAAATTGTAGCTACAACATTAATAATCGCAGCCATAAAATCAAATATAGAAGAGAGACAAGTACCTTTAAAACAAATGGTAGATCATGGGGGCAATTCTACATGGCGGGACGAGGCGCCGAACTTCTGGACGATTTTGGAGTTTGGACAGGTGCGAAAGGACTGGCGCCATTTTTTTTCCACGAAAATTTCCTATGTGTGATTCAATGCTATCATATATATTATCTACGATGAATATATTACAAACAATCAATTCATAACTTAAAAACCTCAATTCAAGGTAAAATAAAGAAGAAAATTAGAGAAAGACTGATTAGTACCGGTCTATCAGTCAGCTTCGAATGGAATCTCTCTCTTCAGAAATAGCTCCAAACTTGGTGAAATTAGGATAGCAATAGAAGAACTTCAACCCGCAGTGTGTGAATTTGTCGTTTTGCTAAAAGATCTGACAGAGAACCCACAATCTTGAAGAAACAGTATCAAAACTAAAAAATGAAAGAAAAAAAAAACCTCAAACTTGCGTCAGATCTGACGATTTAAGTCTTGATGGGATCAAGAGAACAAGAAGTAACAACTGACCTGGAGGTGACGAAGAAGAGAGGAAGTATAGCCGTGGAGCTTTTGTGGTGACGAACAAGAAATAACTATTGGGCGTTTCTTCCTTGTCGAAGAAGAATGAAGAAGAAAGAGAGGCAGAAGAGAGCGATGGGGGGAAGAGATAGGATTAATTGATGTTTTAATTATTTCTCTTTATTAATTTTAGTACATGAAAAATATAGAGGGAAAGTTCCCTCCAATATTTTGTTAAGTATAAAATGAAAAAATAGAGGTAAAATTTCCGTCCTAATTTTCATCATATTAGTTAATTTAAAAATTGAAAAAAAATAAAAAAATATTTCAACATAAAAAACTAATATTTGTTAAATTAGGACTACAACATGTATAACTTAGTTGTAACATTATTAAAAAAATATTCAATTTATATCATGTTATGCATTAAACATATGTGTCAATAATCAACGACCAAATTTAGTCCCAATAATTTGGCATTTTATACGTCAACTATTTTGTGACAATTTGTTTGTCACAAAATGTACTGAATTAAAAACTCAATTGTGTTTCGTGACTAATTTAGTAGCAAAAAAATAATTGTGTCCCAACAAGTTTTTTTGTTTTGTAACAAACATATTTCAGTCGCTAATAATGACATACAGAGACTAAATTTACTTAGTCGCTAAGATTTTCGTAGCTAATGATACTTTTTGTAGTAGTGATCGTATCGTATCGGATACGATACCCGTATTCGTATCCGTGCAACATAGATTATTATGTATATATATATATATATATATATATATATATATATATGTAGGAGAGTTCTATCATACACTCATTTCTTCTTATTATACACCATTTTCGATTGAACTGTTCGGGTTAAAAAATTGGTGTGAATCCAATGGTCATTATTAAATATTTAACATAAAATTTTCTTACTATACACCCTCTAAAGGGCAAAATCGTAATATTTTACCCATTATTCCATACTATCCAACTCTTTCGAGCACTCTAGCTCTCCGCCTCCAGTTGCTCTCTCTCCTCTCTCGCGTCTAGTTTCTCAACCCGTCCTGTCCATACCTCTTTCTCTCTCCGTCACCGCCAGTTTCTCTCTTGCCCCGCCCGGTCCATACCTCTCTTTCTCCCTCCGTCGCCACCTTTTTCTCGCCCCGCCCCGCCCCGCCCCGCCCCTACCTCTCTTTCTTTGTCTAAAATCGCCGTTTCTTTTTCTCTGTCTAATTCGTAGCTTCCCTTTCGGTCACGAAGTCGCCGCTTCTCGGCGATTAGGGGTGTGAGGCAAAGAGAATTCATTAACTTGGTTATTATTGATTAATGTTTTTTAATATATAATCATATTATGCGTAATTTAAGGACAGAATAATTATGTTAAATATTTCTGTGTAATATGGGAGATGTATCTTAATTTAGGGGATGTCTATTAAAATAGAAGGGTGTCTATTGATGATAGATAAAGATGTGTGTCTCTTGGGGATGCATATAATTACTATATATATCAATGTATGTACTATGTATGCAACGAATTTAGAGGGAAGAAATAATGAAGAAAAAAAAGGAAAAAAAATTCTCTGCAGCCCTTTCTCTCCGTGTGTTCCTCTCTGTTGGTTCTTCCATTAAAATATTTTAGTGTGTTTGTTAATGATCCCCAAATACAAATCCTGAAAATCTCTTCAATCAAAATAATAATTTCAAACCTCCAAAATCCCAACAGTTATTGCATATGAGGTGTTGGACGAAATTCCTAGCACCAAGGTTCCTTTCAAATTTCCAATAGAAACGCAACTAGGCATATTTCTTGAGTAAAATTTCAAATAGAATCACAAACTTAATTACTCATTTTTATCTCTCTGAGTTTTTCTCGAGTTATTTTCTTCTTGAATAGGTGAAAGGTAAATTTGTATCAAATGGAGCAATGCAAAGGCTAAAATGCAATGGAGCTCTTCATGAAACCAATGTCCAAAGGTATTTAAACTCGACAGGCATGTTAAATTTTATACATTGCATATTTGAATTTGCAAATAATTGTGGTGCTGATACTGATAGAGTAATGATTGTATATATATGCAGGTTTTTTTACAAGATTAATACATGGTTGCCGAATCAAATTGGTTATACTCATATAGCGTCTTCGGAGGATTTTTTTTTGCCGTTGTATGTTTGTACGGGGACATGATACCTAATTGCATTTTATTATCTGCTGAGAAGTCTACTTACTTGTCAGGCATTAATGGTGGATCTTCAATCCTGGAGACTATTTGATTAACTAGGATTAGTTGCAATTTTGTACATGCCATCAGAAAAAGAAAAGAAAAGAGTTGTATGTGGTTTGAAATAGTGTTGATAGCAATGTAATTAAATAGATGGGGTTTGGAAATCTGTTGCGGACGAAGAAGAAAGAAGAAGAAGAATGGAGGAGATGGGATGCTTGGTGGGGCGGGATAAGCCGCATGGTTGGCAAGAAACAATTCGATCTTCAGAGATGAACAACCTTCAATACAAGCATGTATGTGTTTTTTTTTAACAATCCCGTAGGCAAGCATGTATGTGTTCATCACGCGGGATATCTGGTTAATAACTGGCTGGCTACGTATATAAAATGAACAAAGGCAGAACATAAAGTGCGATAATTTACATGATAATTCCAGCTGTATTTATTTTTAGTTTAAGTTGCTTCGGAATAGATACTAAATCGTAGCATACAAGAGTAATACCAACAGTCTTCAAGCAATGAAAATATAAGGGGACAATCCTCTATTTTTTCTTTCAATAAAAAATATATATTTCACATTTGAAAATTTTATGCATTTTTTTATCAAAATATATTATTCGGAGTAATTACTATTTGATAGTTAATGAGTTAGTTAGGTATACTTTTTGTTAACTACAATCTTGAAATTATTTGCATTTCTTCTGTCTTTTTATGTTCAGAGAGAAAAGAGACAAAACTGTAATATATTTTTAAAGGATAATCAGAATTTTTATTTTATCTTAGAATAAGTAAAATTGCAATCAATAATTAATTGACTAAAATATATAGCTAGAGAGCAGGAAATAGAGAAGCAAAGATGAAAAAAAAGAGAAAACATAGGAAGCAACTGAAAAGGAAAGATTACAAATCAAATGGAGAAAATATCAATTGCAAGCAATGGAAGAAAAAAATTAATACATGTTAATAATTTTAATATCTAAACTACCCTTTTATCAAATGGGTGTACGATAGAAGTTTCCATATATGTATACTATCAGTAATCAGTAATTGTCTTGATCAGAATTTTATGGAAGTGTATTTAGATACGAAGCATTGTAAATTGTAATGATTGAAATATATACTCGTATTGTAATGCACTATGATATGCATTTTATGTGTGTGCGGAAATTAAATAAATTTGATGATATACTATGAACATGAAATGGACCATCGCATAATCAATCACATTGATGTTATTTTCTTGTGTTCATTGAATTGGTTTAATTGCACCGTTTCTTTCTTTCTTAAATTGTTTGCAATTCTAGTCACCTTCTCTTGGATACGTGTTTTACCATGCATAATGGACCATCGCAATTAAGTAGTACATGGTATATATTTGACTGAAAAACATACTGTGAATATGATAAAATTGATACACGCATAAGTAGGGGTGGGCAAATGGTTCGGTTTATTTGGGAACCGAACCGAACCGGTCGAATTCGGTTTAATCGGTTTGGTTTTTCGGTTTATTCGGCTCGGTTCGGTTCAAAAATTGATATTATTCGGTTTATTCGGTTCGGTTCGGTTTTGGTATTTTTAAAACCGATTAAACCGAACCGACCGAATTAGTATTATTTTTCATGTTTTTATTATGTTTATTTTAAAAAATTAATATTTCATATTGTAAAATTATAAATAATATAATTATATTTTATATGATTTGTTTTTATATTTTTTTTGCTGAATAGAATTTAAATTTTATTATTATAAAGCTTCTTATTCGGTTCAACCGAACAAACCAAATAAGACATTGATGTTATTTTCTTGTGTTCAATGAATTGGTTTAAGTGCACCGTTTCTTTCTTTCTTAAATTGTTTGCAATTCTAGTCACCATCGCAATTAAGTAGTACATGGTATAATATTTGACTGAAAAACATACTGTGAATATGATAAAATTGATACACGCATGAGAAATCAAATAGATGATTTTATGGGTTAGGAAAATGTTGCAAAAGTTCACGATTTCTCTAAATATTATAACAACTTTGAATGGCAAATATTATGATTATAACCATAACAACTTTTCATGCATAATTAGAACCAAACTAGAATGTGAATGGCAACACAATTTTTTATTTATTTTATAAATTATACATTTAGTACAGTTTTTTCGAACAATAATTTATTTTACTAAAGATAAATATATGATTATAAACATTGATATGATATGAATTATCCATATATACACTCTTATCATGTTTTGTAATTAGAACTGGTATCATATAACATAGCAGCTCTGCGATATGTTGCGGATTTTTTCAAAAAAATTATAACACATAATTCAGTTACAAAAATATAAAACCAATGCATACCTATACATTTATGGGAGAATTTTCTCTCTGTCTTCCCTACACACTCAAATAACATATTTATCCATGTGGAAATGACAATATCATTATTACCCCTACAAAACATGTATAATATCAAATTAACATAAACTTATTTTTTTGGTTAAACTTGACATATGACCAACTAAAATTACCACTATACCCTCCCCTTACACGTTCTCTCCACACACACCCCCCTCTCTCTCTCTCTCTCTCTCTCTCTCTCAATCGATCTATCCATCCCCTCAAGGTAACTTACTTTCTCTTATTCTCGATCTAGTTCACACTTGATTTTCACTCCGATTACCCACTCCATGTCTCTGTCCAATGGAGTAGTCTAGACTCCTCTCAATAACCCACTCCGATTCTCTCTCGATTTCTCTGTCTCCTATGAGACTGACACGATGACACTCTGCACAAGCACCTACAAACTCCGATTGACCTATATGTGACTATCCATTTGCATATGAAACTCTGCACAAGCTACGATTTTCCACTGAAAACGTACCACGGGTATTAGGGTTGCCTGGAATTGAGACATGATCGTGCACCAAGATGAAAGCTACCTGAAATTGAATTAAGGTTGCTTGGAGCATCGATAATTATGTTGAATTAAGTTCAAGGTTTAGGATTTTTCTAATTTAATTTTTGGATTTGTATTAATTGGATGTATTATGTTAGATATAAATTAGATTTATCATTATTCCGGCACTAAATTGGCTAGGTTTTATTGGATGTATTATGTTTGATTAAAAATTGAGTATCCATGTGATTATTAAGTTATTATAATTTACGTGTTATGATTTGTAATTTGAAAGTTGAGCGTATAATGTGTATCACTTGGGTTTGGATTTGCACAACATCACTAGTTCAGTTTTACATTAGTCTATTGGTTTGGTGCCTACTGATAACTTATCATGATTAGTATTTTTGAAAAATTAAAATAATCATAGTATTTGCTAGGACAATTTGTACTCAAAATTTGCAAGAACAACAAGGCATTCAACAATCTAAACCTAACATTATTCTCCTCCAATGTATTACAACGAAACAGATAAAAGTCCCAAATTTAATTTTCTCATTTCTTAACCACTTGCAACCCAGCTGCAAGTCACCCCACCCAGCAGTCGCCCCAGCTACCAGTTGCCCCAGCCAGCCGTTGCCCTAGTCGTCCCACCAGCTATCGCCAATTTCGCCAAGAAAATCCTTTTCTCTTCGCCAAACGCCGTTCACCCTTCGCCATGGGAAGACTCGAGCCCTTCGCCAGAGTTCTTATTGGCTGGTTTTAAGGTTTTATAAGTGGGGGAGGTGGGATTGAGTTTGTTAACGGGTTTATAATTAGTGGATTTTGGATAGTGTTTATGGGGTATATTCATTAAAAGGGTATTTTGGTCATATAAAATAAATTTTATGATTTAATTAGTTGAAGAATTTAAAATTAGGTTAAATTTAACGTTAAACTTATCGGTGAGGATAAATTTGATATTGTGTATACTTTAACAGGGACAAATTTGATATTATTTATGTTAACCGTTAAGTGAGGATAAATATGATATTAACAATTTAAGAGGGATAAATATGTTATTTAAGAAATGAGGAGGGATATAGATGAAATTGCCCCAAAATTATACAATTACAATTTTGCCCTCGGACATTCAGATAAATCGACGAAATATTCGCCAGATTTTTCGGGGGTTCGAGTAACGGCTAATACCTAAACATACTGAAAAGAGATTGCGAGATTTAGAAAAAAAAATCTATATTTTTAAAATATTGGAGTAAATTTAATATTTTTATTTTAAAAGGACAAGTTTTATATTTTGAATTTTATGAAGGAAAATTTTGGACTGTAGACCAAATAAGTTTGGTATTACCCAAAATGGACACCAAAGTTTGAAAATTTGGAAAATAACACTCTCGACATTTGAAAAGTCGAGAGATTTAAAAATCGGTCGACCTTTCAAAAGTCGAACACTTTTAGTCCTTAATCACTAACTGACTGATGCTAATTATCTTTATTAAAAGCTTTCAACGTTTGAAACGTTGAACAAAATGGCTCGACCTTTCAAAGGTCGAGAGATTGAAAAAACAATGGGAAATTTTCAAAAAACCCCCTATCTTTTTTGGATATTCTAAAAAAAAACCCTATCTTTTTGGAAACTCCAAAAAACCCCCTCTACCAAACTTTTATTTTCAAATACCCCCCTATGGGGTTAAAATTAACTATGAATTGTGTTAAATATTTTTTAATGACCAAAATACCCTTCTTTTTACATATTTAGTAATTAAAATAATGTTTTTGTTATTTGTATTAATTTTAAAAAAGTCCTAATTTTTTTTTAGCTTATAATAATTTTTAAAAAATAATTATCATATGTTATATTTATATAATTTTATATTTCATACGTTATATATATTTGACTTTCATATTTTTTTACTGAAAGAAGAACGAAAATAAAAATTATTAAATGTTAAAATATACATATGAAAAAATAATTTTATAATTTTTGCTGAAAGAAGAACGAAAATTTTACTGAAAGAAGAACGGAAATATTAAAATTATACAAACACAACATTTAATAATTTTATATGTATATTTTTGTTTTATTATTCAAACAAAAATAACAAAAATATACATATGAAAAAATAACAAAAATATACATATAAAATTATTAAATGTTGTGTTTGTATAATTTTAATATTTCTTTTATTATTCATGAAAAACTAACATCAGATAATAATAAAATAGACACCTTGAAAATATAGTGATAGAAAAATATTTCTTTAAACATCTATTTTATTTTTATTTTCGTTCTTCTATTATGTATGTTTTTAATAGATTCATGATATTTTAATTTTTAAATATTTGCAAGGTGTTCTTTTAATATTATTGTTCATCTTATTATTATTTTATGTTATTTTTTCAGTAAAAAAATATGAAAGTCAAATCTATATAATGTATGAAATATTAAAATTATATAAATATAACATATGATAATTATTTTTTAAAAATTATTATAAGCTAAAAAAAAATTAGGACTTTTTTAAATTAATACAAATAACAAAAACATTATTTTAATTACTAAATATGTAAAAAGAAGGGTATTTTGGTCATTAAAAAATATTTAACACCATTCATAGTTAATTTTAACCCCATAGGGGGTATTTGAAAATAAAAGTTTGGTAGAGGGAGTTGTTGGTTCAAATTTCCTGATGGTTTGATTATTTCAAAACACTGTCATTACTAACGTTTACATCGAGAAAATGTGTAGGATAACACAGGTACGGCTAGAAGATGATAAAGAGCTTCGAAGTCACAGGAAGCACAACAAGAGAAGACTAGAAGGAAGGCTCTTGAAGCATATCAAGAATCAAGATGTCGAAGCCTTCCGTGAGTGGGATTCGCCACAAATAAACCTTAAGGAAAAACCAAGTAGATCTCAAACAAAATCATGTTCAAATAACAAAGAGTTCAATCAAGCAAGAAGTGCGTTCTGAACGAACTCCAAGTCCGTTCAGAACGGACTTACCACATATCAAAATATCATCTCTTGATTAAACCACTTGTGTCACAGGATTGTGTACGTTCGAACGAACAAACATGTCCGTTCGAACGGACACTTAGAATCCGTTCACTCACAATTTAAGTGCGTTGAACGGACTATCATCACTGTGAACAACAAAAGCAATGTATAAGTGAGTTCGTTCTGAACGGACTTTGTTCGTTCAAACGAACTAACATATGTACTTGCACGTTATTTTGAAACGGCTAGTACAAACTACAAGTGCGTTCAGAACGAACATTGTGCGTTCTGAACGGACTTACGGTTTTCTGAAGGATTTCTATAGAGAGTATAAATAGAATCCTTGAAGGATCTTTCTCTCTCAACTCTTCACTTTCATACATTCAAAACAAAAGAGAGAAAACCTAAAGCTGTGATTATCTATATCCATTGATTGCTTGAGAAACCCCTCTTTAGATCTTTGATCTACTTTCGATATTCTCCACTAATCGTTTCCCACTCACGTGACCGATCACGTTGTAGTTCGATTAGAGAAAATTTGTAATAGGCTAGTGCAACAACTTGTAAAGAGCCTAAGCTATAGATCGATAGAAGCGTGTAAATCGATCTAGGCAAAACCTTGTACTCGAGTGAGTTGGAATTCAATCGAACGCCAAAAAGAGGCGCAAGGCATTCCCGGAGACGTAGGTACTCGCCACTAATTGAGTCGGTCAATTAAGCGAGTAAAGGGTGAGTTAAAGCTACATAGCAACCACCTACCGAACTTCGTTAAAAAACATCTTGTGTTCAAGTGTTTTTACGGTATCATCTATATCATCTAAATTATTAATTCCACATAGTAAGTTGGGTAACTAGATAAAGTAATTGTACGGTAAATTACCTGAAATACCCCCTTCTAGGTTAGACTTAACCAACAATTGGTATCAGAGCAAGGTACTAACCATCCCTTAGAATATTAGGGATAACTTGTACTTTAAAAGATCTAATGGCCAAAATTAACCCAACCGTCCAAAATTCAAACATCTCAAACCTCATCGACTCTCCATCAATGAGCGCAGTGGAAGCGGCAATTAAATCTCTCCGAATTGAACGGGGTCCAATCCAGACACCTCACACACCCGTAATCTTCAGTGTCGAACCCTCTACTCCGACTCCTACTCCAAAGTCAACACATGACCAAAGTCATGAGGTACGTATCGAATCTATATCTAATTTGGAATCATTACATCAACCTCAATATTCACCTTCTCTAAAATTAGAAATTGAGTCTTGTGACGAGTTCTTGAGGGATGATGGGAACCCTAAACGAAATAAGGGAAAATTTGAGAACTCAAAACAAGCTCTCAAGGATAAGATAGCTTCTCTTGAACTATCTATTTTGGCATTTAAATCTCAAATACATGAATTTAAAGGTTTTTCAAGATGTGAATGTCAAGCTTTAAAAGGCGAGATTGCTCACTTAAAAGTCGAACTTCAAAATTCTAAAATTGAAAATGATTCCTTGAAGAAGGCGTGTGCATCCATTGCATCGAATCCTCCTTCATTGGATGAAATTTTAAAATCGTCACTCATGGGACAAAAGCCCAATGACAAATCCGGTTTAGGATATAAGAAGAATAACGGTAATAAACCCGATTCTTCCAACTCCAAAAATCAAAAATCAAAATGGGAGAACAATCGAGTTGGTAGTCGTGGAAATGCTTTCATGTACCATGATTACAACAAGGGTAAAAATGTGAAAAAGGAACAATCTAAATGTGCTAGTCATAATTATAGGAATAATCATTTCACACAAAATTCACAACCTAGACGTAACAATTTGGGAAGAACCGATTGCTTATTCAAACGGGGACCAAATGGTTACTTCTATGAAGTGACTAACTACACCGAGGCTTCGTATCAAAAAGGGGCTCCCAAACAGTATACAAACACTCAAAAATATTTTCAACCAACTCGAGTTAAATCAAAACAATCACCATCAAATCAATATCATCAAATGCCAAAATCGATAATTCCTCAAAGAAGCAACTCAAATTCACTTTCCAACTATTTTATTAAGAGTTCCACAACCACCAATAGTCCAACCGTGGTCCTTTGTAATTATTGTTGCAAGATTGGTCACATCTCAACAAGTTGCAATCTTCGCAACCCAAAATTGACATCTAATGTCGTTTGGATGCGCAAGGATCGTAACACAATGGGTCCTTCTACCTCATATGGTATTGGACCCCCTAGGGCTTGAGCCCAACTGTGACACTGTACTCCCTCGTATGACCATACCATAAGCCAAATATTGAGGGGGAGTATAGTAAATGAGAATTCATATTAGTTTAATTTTAATTTACATGTTAACTAATATGAATTTCTTATAGATGAGCTTAACCTCCAAAACCAAGTCATCAAAGTGGTGTCTAGATAGTGGTTGTTCGAGACACATGACTTGGGATAGAGAGATGTTCAAATCTCTCGAACCATTCAAGGGAGGAGACGTTACCTTCGGAGGAAATCAAAAAGGTAAAATTGTCGGTATCGGTTCCATAGGTACCTCAAATTGGACCCTAGAAAATGTCTATCTCGTAATAGGATTTAAACATAATTTGATTAGCATAAGCCAATTATGTGATGCCGGATATTGTGTAAAATTCGATCAAATCTCATGTGTGATTGATCGAATAAAAGATAATATCACGGTATGCAAAGGAACCCGACACGAAAATCTGTACTACTTCGATTTTGAATCTTTCGTGCCAGGAATTCATTGTCTCACTATATCAGAGTCGGTAGCTAGACTATGGCATAGAAGATTAGGCCATATTTGTATGAAAACTATTTATAGGTTATCCAAAAAGGAATTAGTTAGA
The DNA here is from genome assembly GCA_946800325.1 of Luzula sylvatica. Classification (NCBI taxonomy): domain Eukaryota; kingdom Viridiplantae; phylum Streptophyta; class Magnoliopsida; order Poales; family Juncaceae; genus Luzula; species Luzula sylvatica. Next base: position 66,425,579 of record OX326960.1, on the reverse strand, counting down.
GGATTACCATCTCATAAACTTGAATTAGAAGGATTATGCGATGCGTGTGAAAAGGGTAAGCACACGAGGTCATCCGGGTTCAAATCGAAGAATATGGTCACCACAATCCGACCTCTACAACTCACCACAATCCGACCTCTACAACTTATTTGGTCTACAGTCCAAAATTTCCCTATAATTAAACCTCCTCACAACTAATATTCAAAATATTAAAGAGAATATGAAGACAGAAAAAAATTTAAGAGCCCACAGGCCACAACTTCATAGGTACCCCCACAAAACTTCAAAATATCACATATACACATCCAAAATGAGAAATTGTTCTCCCTTTAAAGAGTGGATGTTTTTGAGCTCTCACATTGAGCCACCTCATTTTTGACTTTCTATCACACATATTAATATTTATATAATTTCCATATTTATTTTATGATTTGATTATATCCATTAATTTATATCATGTATCCATTAATTTATATCATGTTTTACCCATTTAACCATTTAATAATTTATTTTATGATCTTTATATCATGTTCAACCATAATTATATTAATATTTATGTCATGTTTTCATATTTATTTTATGATTTCATATTTATTTTGTGATTTGATATTCATTAATTTATATCGTGCTTTACACATTTCATATTTTTTTCATATTTTTTTGTGATATTCATTAATTTATTTTATGACATGATTTCATATTTATTTTGTGATTTCATTAATTTATATCATGTTTTACGCATTTAATAATTTTCATATTTTTTGTGATATTCATTAATTTATTTTATGATATTATATCAAATTACACATTTAATAATTTTCATATTGGTTTTATAATATTTTTTATGTAAACATAACAAATAACAATTAATAAGTGAATACACAATCTTTTATCTAATACAAACAGTTACATTAAAAATCCCACATTGAGCCACCTCATCTCTTTGACTTTCTATCACACATATTAATATTTATATAATTGCCATATTTATTTTATGATTTGATTATATCCGTTAATTTATATCATGTATCCATTAATTTATATCATATTTTACCCATTTAACCATTTAATAATTTACTTTATGATCTTTATATCATGTTCTACCTTAATTATATTAATATTTATATCATGTTTTTATATTTATTGTATGATTTCATATTTATTTTGTGATTTGATATTCATTAATTTATATCATGCTTCACGCATTTAATATTTTTTCATATTTGTTTTGTGTTATTCATTAATTTATTTTATGATATGATTTCATATTTATTTTGTGATTTCATTAATTTATATCATGCTTTGCGCATTTAATAATTTTCATATTTTTTTGTGATATTCATTAATTTATTTTATGATATTATATCAAATTACACATTTAATAATTTTCATATTGGTTTATGATATTTTTTCTGTAAACATAACAAATAACAATTAATAAGTGAATCCACAATCTTTTATCTAATACAAACAATTACATTAAAAATCTCACATTGAGCCACCTCATCTCTTTGACTTTCTATCATACATTATATAATTTCCATATTTATTTTATGATTTGATTATATCCATTAATTTATATCATGTATCCATTAATTTATACATGTTTTATCCATTTAACAATTTAAGAATTTATTTTATGATCTTTATATCATGTTCTACCTTAATTATATTAATATTTATATCATGTTTTCATATTTATTGTATGATTTCATATTTATTTTGTGATTTGATATTCATTAATTTCTATCATGCTTTACGCATTGAATAATTTTTTCATATTTGTTTTGTGCTATTCATTAATTTATTTTATGATATGATTTCATATTTATTTTGTGATTTCATTAATTTATATCATGCTTTACGCATTTAATAATTTTCATATTTTTGTGATATTAATTAATTTATTTTATGATATTATATCAAATTACACATTTAATAATTTTCATATTGATTTTATGATATTTTTTCTGTAAACATAACAAATAACAATTAATAAGTAAATACACAATCTTTTATCTAATACAAACAATTACATTAAAAATTCGCAGCGAATAGCGAACAAATTTCCTAGTATCATTAATATCCCCTACAAAGGCACAGGACATATCATGTATATTGTATACCCCAAAAAAAACTTCAAAATGTCACATGTACCAGTCCAAAACGAGGAATGTCATCTCATGAATACCCCTACAAAAGCATAGTATATATAATGATTTATCCCTGCAACATAGTACATATCATGTATACCCCACACAACTTTCTTTTTTAGTACATATCATGTATACCCCACAAAACTTCAAAATATCACAAACATATACCCCTAAAAATGAGATATCCGTATATCATGTATAAGTTATAACCCTGCAAAACATAATGCATATCATGTATACCCCTATGAAACTTAAAAATATCACATATGCCCTGTTCAAAATGAGAAATATCGTGAATGTCCCTACAAAGTGTAATACATATCATGTATATGCCTACAAAGCATAGTATGTGTGTACAAGGTATTTCAGCAAAAAATGTACAAACCATAGCGCACCCATGATATTTCACATTTTGGAGGACACGCGTGTCTTTTGCTGGAAGAAATTTCAACAAAAATATAGTGAACTAAACAAATAAATTTATATTCAATATAGCATGTATACCCCTTCCAAAACATATAATTTTGTACTTATAAAATATTTTTGTTTGTACAATTTTTAATGGGACAAACTGTACAGGTGCATGATCACCTTCGAGCAATTGACTGGTACAAGTTCCTCTACAGCGTGAATTGTGAAAATGAAAGGTGGACAATTCTACCCCTGCCCTCACACACTTCATAATTCTTCACCGAGTCGCTATCTTTAGAACCCGACCCGTTACCGCTGTCACATGTATTGTATCTCAACACATTGACTTCACGTGTCACACCGAATATTGATTCTTCTAATGTCAGAGGAATGTCAGATCTAAGAATAAAATTCGCAATATTATTCAAGGCAATTTAAAATGAAAATTTTTTAGATGTAACCAAGTTTTTAAACTTTATATCCGAAATAATCAAGTTTTGAACATAATTCTCAAAATGTCTTTTGCGGGATAACATTCAGCGCATTTTTAAATTGCGGGGAATCATTCAGCGCCTTTGTTTACCGAGTAATTAAGGCAGTTAAATAAAGGCGCCGAATGAAACATCGCCAGGCGCTGAATGAATCAGCGCCATATTCACAGATATTTTAAAAAAAAATTTATTCCAATCCAAGATGTACCAGCCGAATTCTCCATTATTTAGTTATTACGTTCAATTATATTGATAATTAAGATACATAATTAAATATTCAGTAAAATTTATTCAAATTTATGAATTTGAATGAATATTAATTATGTATTAAATTAACAGCTAATATGTAATGGTTATTATTTTAATTAAATATACGAATCGAAATTATCCAAATTTTATCATAATATTCCTATGTTATAATTAGTATATTTAATTAAAATGATAACCATTACATGTTAGCTGTTAACTTAATCCATAATTAATAATTATTCGAATTCATAAATTCGAATAAATTTTACTGAATATTTAATTATATATCTTAATTATCAATATAATTGAACGTAATAACTAAATAATGGAGAATTCGACGGGTACATCTTGGATTGGAATAATTTTTTTTTTAAATATCTGTGAATATGGCACTGATTCATTCAGCGCCTGGTGATGTTTCATTCGGCGCCTTTATTTAACTACCTTAATTAATCGGTAAACAAAGGCGCTGAATGGTTCCCCGCAATTAAAAAAAGGCGCTGAATGGTACCCCGAAAAAGACATTTTGAGAATTATGTTCAAAACTTGATTATTTCGGGTATAAAGTTTAAAAACTTGGTTACATCTAAAAAATTTCCATTTAAAATATACGTACAAAGATGTTTTTTTTAATTGATATAGAATTGAATTACCTAAATATTACCTAGTATGAAGACTTATATTTGTTGTTGAATCGCAGAAGAACAAATTGAAGACTTCGAAGGGGTCTAACTGAAAAGTTGCAAGCAGAAAAATTAGAAAGGGAACCTGAAATACATGCGTCCAAATGAAAAAAAGAATTAATATTAAAATTTAGTTAATTTATCAGATTCTTCGTACCAGTCATATAAAGATCTTTTTTTCCTCGTCTGATAACACCTACAACGCATATTCGTCAGAACATAGCAACGCATATTCCTAGCATATATTTTCGCCTCCGAGATTTTTGTTCATATCATGATGATATTGAAATTTGGCAGACAAATATTTGTGAAGAGTTGAACTTTCAATGTTGTTTGTTATATCGCCTAATAGGTGTTCGACGAATTGCTCCAACCATCGACAATACAAATACAATTCAGAAATGGCATACAAGTAACACAAGTTCTCTCAAGTTCTCTCCTGCAAGCTCTGTTAATCCCCTCCAACCATCGAAAATACCTTTCGAGTGAGATTCATATATGCTCTGTTAATCCCCTCCAAGTTCTCTCCTGCAAATACCTTTCGAGCGAGATTCATGTAAGCGTCGCATAATGGTCCGCCACTTTCTCCGCCACCACTCGTAGGTCCGACCCAGCCAATAACCGCCGACGCTCATTATGTTCTGACTGCTACTTCCTGCTCTTCTTCGACCTCTCGGGCTGTCAGAAATGCTACATAAAAGTGGGGCGATGTTTTGTGAGAGGCGATGCTCTGTGGAGGCGATGCTCCACGAAGCACTCACACATGGAGGCGATGCTCTGTGGAGTGATGTCGGCCTGCCTTCCTGCACTACTTCTCCGGCAAGCATAAACAGAAAGAGGGGGGAGAGTGAGAGAGGAGGGTGTACAGGCGGGAGCATGTCTGGGTGGAGTGGAGTTATGGCCGTATGGGCTCGTACTTTCCCAGTGGAATGAAGTAAAAAAAAATGAGGGTAAAAAGGAGGAGCGTCTCAGATCTATTTACTTTTATCATACGGTTAAGAGATTAGATGATAAACGTGAATCACGCTAAATACTGGGTGTTCGTACATTTAAAGGGAGAATAATTGGGTATGTTTTGTTAATCTTCATGTTAATTATAATATAGAGAATGTGGTGGTGAATTACGGGGGGCAAAGTATAATTTGAAATTAAGTGTTACTTATGTATGTTTGTTAATCATCCTGTTAATTAGAATATCCAGAAAAGTTGACTATTAATTGATGCGTTAGTATGGTAAGCAAGGAGGCTAGGATCATTAATTTATACACTATCTACCATGTTTGAATAGTTCAGGATCTCAATTCCAATTTTCTTATAGATTTCAATTTCTTAGTTTTTGTACTCTAGTTTTTTTGTTATGAATTAAACGCTGAAGAAGAACTGGGAATTGCATTCCTTAGAAAAGTTGTTATGGTAAGTGTGAGATATTAGTCTTTTGGTTCATATGTAGGGAATTTTGAGTTATGTAGCCCTTAATTCCATTATATAGGGGTTGTAATTACTACATTGGATACCTAAAATAGAAGTGGGACTTTAGAGATCTGTAGCCCTTAATTCCATTATATAGGGGTCGTAATTACTACATTGTGTTAATGAGAATACAGAGAATACATTGGTGAATTATGGGGGCAGAGAATAATTCGAATTATTTAATTTTTTGATTTATCAAATTCTGTGATACTTGTTTTCGAATTACTCTGATTTCGAGATATTAAATGTTTGACTTATTCTAATACAAATTAATTCAATATTTGATAAAAATAAATATATAATTTCGGTCATTTGAATTTGGGACATTAATACTTTTACCGGATCAATTCATTTTGTGTTTTGGTTAATAATCTAGTTATATGTTCTATAGTACTTATTTGTGTTCGGATCATCCCAAGTTCGAATCATTATGTTTCTGTTTCGATTCAGTTTCACATTCGGATCATTGAGTTTTAAATATTTTCCAGTTCAGTTCATATATTGGGTAATATATGTTTGTGTGTTAAATCACTAAGGTATACAAATTAAAATGAGCAGACATGTGATAAACGTACACTACATCCAATTCGTCCAGGTCCGGTCCTGGACTTTGGCCCAGTCGGTCCGGATCACAGGCCTCCATTTCCTATAATCCTCTATTTTTTACATATAAATTAATTATACCTATTATCAATCCGACCCATTAACCCTTATATGCACCGAACCCGCTTGTGCAAGGACCCGGATCCGCTATTCTTATATGCACTTGCGACAACGAAACCCTACTTCCTGAATCATGCTCTGTGACTTCCGTGCGACTGCGACTGAAGCGACTTGCGAGGCTGCGACGCGACTGAAGGGACCTGCAATCGGCATGCACGCGAGACGACCATGATAGGAGCCCAGCTGTCCAGGACACAACTTTCTTCTTCGAGTTCACAAGCTTCATTCAGCTCCTCTTCGTTTCTTCGTCATATTTTTCACAGCGGCAGGGATTTTCGTCGGGATTTTCGTCAATTTCGTGTTATTTTGTCAATCTTCGCTGCGTGTGACACTCTCCTCTTCGAATTGCTGTTCAATTTCGTGTTATTTCTCTTTAATTTTTGTTTGATTTATGTAATTTTGCTGCGATAGAGAATTTCTTTAAATTGTGACTATATGCTTTGTGAATTATGTAAATTGTGAATATATCGTCTGTAAATTGTGAATATATACACTCTTCGAAGTTCGAAGAATTGCTGTAACTTTTGTTTTGCTCTTGTAATTATGTTTGGCTCTTGTTACAAGCTGTAATTTCTCAAGTCATGTAAATTTTATAAGCTCTGCCTCTGCAACTTTCAAATTTTGCCCAAGAATCTTGTAAGTTGTAATTTTTGTAATATATGCTCTGTAAATTATGTTGTGACTGAATTTTTTCAAGTATGTGAATATTTCGACAATTGTGATTTGTGAATATTTCGACAAAGAAATTGCAACAGTATGTATGCGACTGAATTTTTTCAAGTAAATTATAATTACAAGTAATTTCTGTTGGGCTTTTTTCGAGTATGTGATTGAATTTCGAGCATGCTCTATAAATAACTTTTTTGCATTTTCGAGTACATGCTTGTAGCTTGCTTTCTGTGACTGCAATTTGTAGTAATTTTGTGCTTGATTCAATTAAAAGAATATGTAGCAATTTGTTATGATGATTTTTTTTTTATAATTGTAGGTATAATCATGAGAAATAAAAGGATTTTTATTTGGAAAATGAAAAAAAAAAACTAAGAAAGATGCGGATTTTTTATTTGATCTCAAAGATGTGTCATGGATAGATTTGTTATGACTAATGCATCGAGAGAACGTTCAAGTTACGAGGAAAATGAGGATGAAAAAGATAATTTGATTAATGAGGAAAAAAAACGATAATTTGGTAAACGAGGAGGAAAATGATAATTTGGTTAACGATAATTTGATTAAAATGATATAATTTCGTAATTATAAATTATCGTAACATTATGCCACAGGCTTCCGAAAATTCAGGACCGAGCCAGAATTCGTCCGACATGCACGATTTATTTTCTCTTTTGTGTTTATCTCAATTGTTATTATATTATTGTGTGAATAAAAAGGACAAATATAAATTATCAAAGAAACAAAAAAAAACACTAAAATAAAGAAAAGATGATATCATATCTCAAATATCTCAAGTATTTATAGACGCACAAATTTATCAATATTTTTGTCATAATCTTAACATGATGTATATTTTATTTGGCTTAATTTCTCTTATTTCCTTCCGAAAACACAAAATATCAAATTTGTTCTTCTAATAAATATCAAGCTCATCCCTCTAAATATCTATAAATTATCAAATTTGTAGACGCACTTTTATTTCTCAGTAAAAAAAGCAACCACCGCCGTCTGCTGACACGTATAGATTTTGTTTTGTAAATACGGTGAATTTCAGAGCTATTTATATAAGAGGCCATTTACTGTGCCCCCCAAACCCATCACCACATCCTTGATATCTTATCCATCTTCCAAAAATTACCCACTCGATTAACAGTGCTTCGAATTAACTGTTAATTGAATTAATGAATTATTAAGTACTAATATGAGGTGTTAATTTACTCACAATTAACTGTTAATTCGAAACATTAATTAATTTGGAGAGAAAGTGGGGTGCAAATTGGAGTTGGGAATTAACACCCAACCCAAAAAAAACAAAAGAGATTGGGATCGTGAGTGTGGTGATGGGTTTTGGGGGCAAGGTATAATTTCCCTTTATATAACGACATGTGTTTACCCACATAAAAAAAAAAGCAGCCAATAATAACAAGATGCGTGATAAAATTGTTCTAGGTTTGTTTGTAAATAAACTCAACTTTAGGGACATTTGTATAAGGCCCATGTACTTTATGAGGGGAGAGAAAAATATTTTCTCAAGATTCGAATAAAAAAGATAGGAACATTCGAGATAATTAAAGGCGGCTCGAAGAATATTACAAAGATAAGGGTTCATCTTTTTCGATATTTTCTCAAGATTCGAATAAAAAATTCGGGATTTAGTGTAATGCTTGACCAATGAGAAAAATTACACGTTTGTAAATATTTGAACTTTTAGAATGATGAATAAATAAATAATGATGTTGGTTTTAGAGGGAACTAATTTGTCACTTTTGGATAAAATTTTATTGTCGATGGATCCTCTCAATATTTCATTTTTGTCTTGAAATGTGTCATTTTGGGTATTATTAATATTCTATATAATCATTGGATATTGTACTTTTTCTATTTGAAATAAGAATATATCCGATAATAAAAAGAAAGAAACATTGTTCATTGAATTTTAGCAGAGTTTATTTTGGGTATTAATATTCTATATAATCACTGGTTATTTCATTTTTGCAGTCTGAAACGAAACCAAGAGAAATTAACATGGTTCATTGAACAAAAATGATATATTCACAAACATAATTCACAAATCTAATCTCGATGAGTATTTTTAGGTATACATTAATTATATATGACATAGAATTTGTCTGGGTCCCATCTAATTTAACTTTTACCAGAACACGTGTTACTCGCTTGTTTGTTGGCTTCTAACGAACAAATAGCACGTAAACTTATATTCTTAGTTCACGCCTAGTTCAGGCCCTTGAGTTTGAATTTAATTACCAAAATATCTGCTGGATTTTATTTGGATTCAATATATATATATATATATATATATATATATATATATATATATATATATATATATATATATATATATATATATATATATTGGAAAAATGTATTTTCATATAAACAAATTTGTGTATGTACATAAAAATATTATATTTGCACTTAAAATATAATATATATCGTAATATAAAATATAAACTAACAAATATTTATTACAATAATATATTCTTATTTATTAACCTTCAATTTTATCTTCTGTTTTAAAAATAAAAAACACTTATTTTTGGAATAGCAAAATTATTGTTCATTTTAAACAAGTAAAATATTTAAAAACTAGGGGAATTCTTCAAAACCCCCCTAATTTTTATTATTGTATTTGTATCTATAAATGATGTATTAACAATTAAAAGAGTATATTAATGTCGAAAATGAAATATTGACTTTGAAAATAATATATTTGCATCGAAAATTATATAGAATTATTCAAAAGGTATATCCACGTTGAAATGTTATATTTGCATGTGAGCATTGAAAAATGTTATTTTACATTAAAACAATTTATTGATAAATAAAATGGATGCATTCACACCAAAATGATATTTGTACACTAAAAATAAGAAAAACACTACAATTACCGAACTATTTTACATAAACTCCACCGATTGGTTAAATTAGACAATAACATCACATTTAATATATGGGTCACGATCAATTAATTCATTCAAATACAAGTCCAAATATAATTCGGGAGTAATTCGGTATTTTATTTCCGCGAGTGTATCATAGTTGTTAATGTTGCTAAAAATAATATAGTATCGCGGTAAAATGATATAATGTCACTCAAATATTATTTTAGTAGTATAAATATATTATTTTATGAATATAAAGATATTTCGATTTCGAAAATGATATTTTTCTATTGTAAAATAATATATTTATATATCTAAAGTAATATTTTATATTTTTGGTAGAAGATAACAAAAAAGGACTTTGTGCATAGGTACATAATATATGTATAGAATGGGGACGTGTTATATCCAATAACAATAGTAGTTTAATCAATGCATCATTGCAAGTTTTTAAATTTCTTAATACTTCACTGTGGGTGCAAATAAGGGTAAATATTGGGTACACATATGGGTGGAAGAAAACTCTGGCGCACTTACCCACGCGTGAACCTTCTAAACAATTACACTTCAAAAGCCCCAAAAATTGAGGTAATTACTACTCTACCATGACATGTTTCGGTGGCCTGTTGGTTGGTTTTTTATTCAGCCAAGATATCCTGTTTTAACACGTATTACTCGCTTGTTTGTTGGTTTCTAACGGACAAATAGCACGTAGTTAATTTATATTCTTAATTCAGGTCCTTGAGTTTTAATTTAATTATGAAAATACCTGCTGCATTTTATTTGGATTCATTATATATATTGGAAAAATGTATTTTGATATAAACAAATATGTGCATATACATAAAAATACTATATTTGCACTTAAAATATAATATATATTGTAATATAAAATATAAACTAACAAAGATTTATCACAATAATATATTCTTAATTATTAACCTTCAATTTTATTTTCGGTTTTAAAAATAAAAAACACTTATTTTTGGAATAACAAAATTATTGTTCATTTTAAACAAGTAAAATTAAAAAACTATATGAATGATGACAAACGAGATTGTAAGTCATTAAATTTTTTTTGTTTTTTAGACTCCAATAAGAAATATTAGAATTAGAATTTAATATTTTAAGTCCTTAAATTTTAAAAGTTATATTATTCATTATCAAACTTATAATATTTGTAATTTTATAATTAAAATGTAAAAAAAAAAAAAATCTAACTACTAAATGTTCCAGATTTTTTATCTACATTATATTTAAATATGCGCACGAAGCGGTCACACCTATGTTGCACGGATACATTCAAAAACCAAGCTAGATCATATCAGTGGAAAACGAAGGGACTTTGAACAGGTCAAATATTTAGACCGGCTTTTTTTTTACGAAAATGCCATAATCTAAGAAGTGCGGATTTGATTTGGATCATTAGATCTGTTGATCCGACGGTCTGTAAAATGTTGGTCATGTTAGCCACACAAGTATATTAGTCATGGATATATATTCCGGTCCATTTCAATAAACTAATATTTTGTTTTTTTAGAAGAATCCTAGATCATGAATCGTGCTTTTTTTTTAATTAAATTTTCATATGATGTCAATGATACTCGAATCCATAATATATGAATCTTGTGTCAAAATACCTAACCATCCAAGCTACGAGGTTTGGTCAATAAACCAATATATTAAGGCAATTAAAATAGTGAAATTGCACTGATTTCAGTTTTCAATAGACCATTCTCCATCCAAGTCAGGTGATGAAAGTCCACTTACAAGTGTTTTTAATTGCTCAATGTGTATTTGAATTTTGGTATTTTTTTATATTGCAATTTTTTTTGTTTATTTAGCTAAGGCATCTTAAAGTATTCTATGACCAAATAAGTGCATTTAAACGGACTTATTTTGAATAATTATTACGTATTTTAAAAGGTAATTTTAACGCCTATATTACAAAAATAAAATATTGCTTCATTTTAATCATGTTTAAATCTTGATATTTGTTTATACATGTATATTTTTTCGTACTTAGTTTAAGCGGCGGCACACTACCTGGCCCATGCAAAAAGAGTCATGTGTTGAGTTTGTATGTATTAATTAGTCCATTTTAATATAATTTATTTTTATTAAAACTAGAGACAAGTTAACCCCAAATATTCAAATTTACTCCAATTTCATAATCATTTTGGGTGTTTTAATCTAAATTCACAAAATACTTTCATTCCATGAAAAAAATCTGAAATTTTTTAATTTAAATGTGACATTTTTGTATGCTGTTTTATGCTACATGATATTTTTCATATTATAGTGGTATATGCCATAATGAAGTATTTCGAATGATCATATGATATAACTTTTTTATTTTATTTTAGTATATGTGATGCTGCGATCTCCAAATCATTAAGCTGTGGAAAGTGGAAGTACAAAAAAAAAAAAAAATTGTATTGGGCATTAAGCATATTGATATTTTGCTACTCTCCGTGTATCTCCATCTATTGTATCAATAAAAATCATTATATTAACTTTTTAACATACATAAACACATTTAATACTATATATTTTTAAATAAACTATTATATTAATTGCAAAATCTTAGGGCATATTTTGAGAGGAGGAATTAGAATTATAAGACAGGCAAAATTTAGATGTGTTACTTGAGCTCTCGAGAAAAGTTGATCTTATCAAAGTTCAGATCAATGGCAAATAGCCCATGTTATTTAGATGTGGCAAAAAAAGGAGGTACTCAAATTCCAAATCAGGCCAGATTGGCAATTTGTGCAGAAAAAGAAGAGGAGAGATAATTCTGAAAACACAACAAAATTTTCTCAATTCCACAACAAATGTTACAGATGCTTATCTACAACCCATTTTGTTGCCATTTGTCGTGACCCAATCAGATGTTTGCATTGCAATCGATTAGGACATGTAATGAAAAATTGTTACAGCCTAAATCGAAACTATAAATCTCAGGCCAATTATACAAACGATATTACTATCAAAATTCCTAAAAAAACCCTAAACCTTGAAAAAACACTCAACTCTCAGTCGACAAATCCTCCATTCCAACTTGTCTCTTCTCCTCTTGGATTTTTTTCCCACAATCCAAATAATGAATCCTTGGTTTTTATTCCTGCAAAATCAAAACAAGATTCTTTCTCCGAGATTGAGATCAAACTGTTCAATCTTCCTTTATCTTATTGTAATGCGCAAGACTTGCAATTGATTGTTTCTGGTTTTGTGACTCTCAAACAAGTTGGTTCATTTCAAGTTGGTACAGAGGTGGTACCTGAATTATCAATCAAAATCAATTCGAGCTTGATTAAAATTCCAAGTGCTATTAAAATTATCGAGGGAGATAATACTACCTTGGTGAAGACTTCGCACTGCACCAACCAAGCAAATGAGCTTCATAATAACAAGAAGAATGAAGTAATTCATCTCAAAGAGACACCTGTAATAAAGATGAAAGAGAAAAAAAATAAAATAAAGAAAATTTGGAGGATTAAAAAGAAAAAACCAACTTTAGAGTGGAGAATAAAGACTATCATTCAAGGGAAGAGTAATGCCGAACCACAGAAATCGTCCTCAACAATTACAAGCCCTCAGTTTGAACTTCAATTGACTCAACTGGAGCCTCTAGTTTATAGTAAACTGGAACTTCCAGTTCTTAACCAACAATCAGAAGATATTCCTTTTGATAAAAATAGGCACTCAATAATAAAAGAGGTAATAATCGGGATTTCAAATTCAAAACAATCACAACCTAAAACTCCTGAAATTATTTTATCAAAGGGTCAAAATTCAGTCTTCAATTATCGTAAGGACAAAGAGGTGTTATTAGATGATTCAGGGGATGGAATGGATGGAACCGTGGAAGGAATTAATATAAAATCAATTAATGATGAGATAAATGAAGAAATAGGGGAGGTGCGAATAATTGAAATTGGAGAAAAAGAAGTGCTTGAAAGAACAAATCATGAAGAGAAAAAGCAATTAAATAATAAAAAAGAGATGAAAATGAAAGTAAAAAAGCAAAAGCAGCCAAATAAAGAAGAGCAAAGGAGAAGTTTAAGGTTGAAAGGTAAAACAAATACTTCATATTATTCATCAACCGATAAAGCACAATTCGTCAAATATGGAGAAATCCATGAAAGGTCAATGGATAATATACACGAGTTAGAAGAGAATGAAGTGTTGCAAATGATAGAAGCTCGAGGAATTGTGCTCAACCCTAATTCAATAAATATCATTAAAGGGATGATTGGGAAGAGACCAATAAGTGAGATAAGAAAAATTATTGATATCGTCTTGCAAATACTAAAGAGAGCAAGTCATGAATCAGTGTTAGTACAAGAGAACAATGGAGTAAAAGATGGCATCAATGTATAGGATGAGTGATACAACTTACATGGAGAAACTTTTAGGGAGAAATAGTAGAAAATTAGAAGGGCGGCTTGAAGAGGAAAGAAGAAAAAGCAAGGCAGTGCATGTGCATATGTTATCTGAAAATGAGATAAAAAGAGGGCTTGAAGAGGAATATTTAAATTCTCTTTTTCAAGGAATTGAAAATCCGGCAATTTTATCTCCATATTACAATTTAGGATTTCATTTTCCAAGTTTTATTAAGAAAATGAAATTAGGATTACTGAGTGATGTTTTTATTTTCTATGTTTTTGTTGGTTGTTTATATTACTGTGAGATATTAACATGAGACAAACAAATTAAGATTTAAAATTCCAATGTTGGAGTTTTAAATCTTATAGTAATTGTATAATTTTTAAATGAAATAATAATAGATGGGGGACATGTGAGCCCTCTCTATTTTTCTCAAAAAAAAAAAGACAGGCAAAATTTAATTTTTTGTTTGTCTTATGAAAATAGAGGTGAATTTCAAAGTGGATGTACTTATTATTTTATCCTTATTATAAACTTCTAAAACCGAAAAGAAAACCTCTATAAAACTTGTTTGGTAAATGCATGCATTCAAATAAACTTGAAGAATATAAAAGAACATTACATATGATATCCCAATTACATTTGACAACGTGAAGTACATAATATAATATCATGCAAAGACATTAAAAAATCATTTGCAAACATATAATAGCAAAAACTAAAATATCAGATTCATTCCTCAAACATACAACGTTCAAACTAAACTTCCTATAAAATAAAAATGACAAATATAAAAACTGAAATTTTATCCTTATTATATCAACTCAAAGAAACATATTCAATCCCTATAAAATATTCATGAGATATTATTAGACATGATAATTTTCACTAAAATTGTATTAATCAGAAAATTGAATTTTAGTTAGTATAAAAATGTTGTTAATTTTCACTAATTATTTGGATTATCACCAAAGTTAATATAAAAATGTTGTTAATTCTCATATCTCAATTTGGGTTATCTATTAACTTATAAAATGAACATAATACCCTCCGTAAAATGGAGAGAAGGAAAAGCCAATTAATTCTACGCACATCTCAATTTGGATCATCTACTAACTTATGAAATGCTCCTAATAAACATGTCACAAAATGGAGAGAATAAAAGGTCAATTAATTATCTCTTAATTATATTTGATAGATTTAATAATCAAGTTCAAATAATTAGCAATATTAATTATTTTTGAAACTTGAAAATTTCTTAATTTTTCATGTATCGATTAAGAGTGAAGTAAATATCAATTGACAACATATGCTATTTATTATTTATTTAGTGTTAATTCACTTGTTAATTGACTGTTAATTACAAAAGTTTATAACAAAAAAAATGGTTAAATTATTTTCAAATTTTATCAAGTAAAAAATGCATGTATCAAGTTTAAATAGAAACTCCCCTGCCAATTAATTGTTAAAATTGTTTGACTGTTAATTATACAAATTCTTATTATTTCCACTGAAAAAATACTCTTCAGAAAATAAAATAACATTTAGTACCAATAATTTCTTAATTTTTCACTAATTATTTGGATTATCCTGTAACATTTCAACATTCATTATTTCTTTAATGAAGAAGACTGGATTTGACACCGGATAGCTATACAAAGCATAAACATAACTATTATGCAAATGAAAAGACGGGAAATTAGACACTCAAAAAAAGTACAATGTGTTAATTGGAAACTCAATATGAAACTTAAAAATAAATATTTAACTAGATGTACCAACCGTTAACTGATAATGTCATCATGATTGCATCAACACTTTTTTTACAAATCATGGGGACCAAATTTTAATGGGCTACACAAATGGCCTCATTTCCAAATAATTGTATTCGGATCCTTAAAAAAGAATACAGAAAATATACGTATATTTTGATCATATATGAGAATATATACCTTGGCATAACTTTACTGATAGGTTCTGAAAGAATATGAGTTTATTAGGGTCGTTTTAGGGAAGTTTTATTTTTAATTTTGTGATGAATATTACTAGGATCTAGTCTAGTTATAATTTATAAATTAGAGATATTTTATATTATGAATGTGATTTTAGCGGAGAATTTTTGTTGTTCTATTATTATTATATAAATTCAAATTCATACAAAACAATATTCCAAATTCACAATAAAACAAATATTTTACCACCCTAAAACATTACATATATAAAACTATAATCCAAATTCACAATAAAGATATCTTATTTTTATAAATCCTTCCGATTACAAAAAAAAAACATTACTATATGCTGCCAAATAGTATTTTGCTAATGCCTAAATCTAAACATATATCATTTTGAAATGCTACACAATATTTAAAAGAGTTCCTTTAACCAAAATCAAATATACAAATTCACACAATTACATGTTTTTATTCAAAATTTCCAAAAATACAGTTAAAAATATATGTACACCAATATGATAGCTTGCCTATGAATTATGATATTGAAAACCCCACCAACCACCCCAAGGCTTAGTGCTGCACACAAAAAAGACATTTGGGGCCAATAATAGCAAACTTGCATGTTGACCCTAAATTTTCATACGTGATATTATATTATGTGAGCTAAGTCTACAACTCGTGATAAATCGGCTTTGAAATCCTCTGATAAACAAACTAGGAGCTCGCAATTAGAGCAATCATCTTCTTGAACTGGTATTTAATTAATATTTAAATAATTTGTCAAAACTTCCGTTTTTAATTTTTTTTCTCAGTTTCTATTCAATGATGTCGTTGGATTTTAATTTTTTTCAACAAAGGTTTTTTTTAAGAGATGCATGAAAATGTTTGCCAATAAATGGGGGACTTGAAAACACCATTAAACCACCTATTAATATGTTGTTCAGAAAAAATGAAAACTGCAATCACATTGTTGAAATCAGCTAGGAATTAAACCTGAAATCAACAAGTGTTAAAGATGATGAAGTGCCAAGTTAATTACTAATTTAAGAATAATTATATAATCAGACTATTTAACAATATTATTAAATAATCAGACTATTTAACAATATTATTAAATAATCAGACTATTAAACAATTCGCTTATTATAATGATAAATAAGGATATCCAATTTCTGTTGTACTTGGGGGCATATAATGTAATGTATTTGTGCAAAATAGTTTTGTATTTGTGGAAGGAATAATATGATATATTTATTGTATTTATGTAAGATGACATATTTTCAGTTTAGATTTGACAATTTTAGTTACTTAATTTACTGATTATAGTTATCTATGATGATATGTATGTTACAACTCATTTTACAATCTTAAATATGTAACTGTAAATATAATATTTCAAATTATAAATATGAAATTACAATTTCAGATTTGTGTCTCATATCTTGTCCACATAATTATATTGAAATACTCTAATATCTCATCTCATATTTTCAAATGTTCGTCTCATATTTTATTAATGCCAACAATCTCTTCCATAACTATAAAAATAATACTAAACATTAAATTATGTGAATATACACAAACTAATTAAACTATCAAAATATTTTAATAAAAATATATAAAAACTACATTATTATATCCGCAGCGAAGCGCGGATATTTTCCTAGTATATTATATTACACATCAGTTCATAAATATCATAATATTTATTTGCAGATTTTTAACCGAAATGAGTCTTGATTAGCTCCACAACACTCTACAATAAAAACTGTTACCAAGTTAATTTGATTGTATTTTTATTTTTTTAATTTGAACAAACCTGCGTTCTTCGAAATCTCCAACTGCCACCGCCAAGTTGCTTAAGTGATACCATTTGTTGTAGAAATTTTTGACTATTTCGGATGTTACTGTCCTTATCACCTTCTCCAATCCTATTTGTTGCTCTGCTCAAGCGGCACTTGTGAATTGATCCTCATTTCAATTTACTGCGACTCCAAGCTTTCATGATACATGCCACCCTTGAACTTTACCTCCATCATTATCAACTGAAACTAATAAGTAGAAATAGTAATTAATATGACATTACCTATTAAAGACGATGGTAACTAATATTATGTACAAGCCTTGTAAAGTCTAAACGAACCCTAATTACCGCAAAATCAGTCAAATTCAGAAATATCTTGAGCTCATTGGGCACAATTAGGATTTGATTTAAGTCCAAATTCGTCCAAATAAGCCTCAATTACCCTCAAATCACGTTCACATGTCACTAGGACTGGTTTGCAGGCAATTAGGTCGTTTTAGTTGTAGCTAGTGCAAAAAAGCTTAACAATTTTATGAATATAAGTCTGTTTTCGAAGACTGAAGTAAAATATCTTGTAACGTAGGCTATGGACTTCAGTGTTTCTGCACAATGAACTAGAATAATGAATTTTGTACATTAAGAAGCACTCTTCAATTACGGAATATTTTGATTGCGACATGAAAATTAAGTATTTTGCCTGCGTTACACTTCAATTTTAACATTTTTTAAAAAAATATCTTAATTCATTATTTTGAAGGCGTTAGACTTCAGTTTTTGCATTTTTAAGAAATATTTGAAACAAATTGAAATTTTTGTGTGCTAGTCTTCAATTACGGATTATTTTGAGTACGACATGAAAATTAAATATTTTGCTTGTGTTACACTTCAATTTTAATATTTTTAAAAAATAACGTCATTGAACTTTTTGAAGGTGTTAGAATTCAGTTTTTACATTTTTAAGAAATTTTTGAAAAAATTTAAATTTGTGTGTGCTAGTCTTCAATTACGGAGTATTTTGAGTATATCATGAAAATTCAGTATTTTGCTTTTGTTACACTTCAATTTTAAATATTTTTTAAAAAATTTCTTCATTGAATTTTTTGAAGTTGTTAGACATCAGTTTTTGCACTTTTAAGAAATGTTTGAAAAAATTGAAATTTGTGTGTGTTAGTCTTCAATTATGGTGTATTTTGAGTACGACATGAAAATTGAGTATTTTGATTGTGTTACACTTTAATTTTAACATTTAAAAAAAATATCTTAATTGAATTTTTTGATGGTGTTAGACTTCAGTTTTTTATTTTTAAGAAATTTATGAAAAAAATTAAAATTTGTGTGAGTTATTAATCAATTACGGACTATTTTGCTTGTGGTACACTTCAATTTTATCATTTTTAAAAAAAATATCTTTGTTGAGTTTCTTGAAGGTGTTAGACTTCTAATACTGTTAAGAAATTTTTCAAAAAATTTAAATTTGTGTGTGTTAGTCTTCAATTACAGAGTATTTTGAGTATGGCATGAAAATTGAGTATTTGGTTGTGTTACACTTCAATTTTAAAATTATTTTTTAAATCTCTTAATTGAATTTTTTGAAGGTGTTAGACTTCAATTTTTGCATTTTTAAGAAATTTTTGAAAAAATTGAAATTTTTGTGTGTGAGTCTTTAATCACGGAGTATTTTGAGTATGACATGAAAATTGAGTATTTTGCTTGTGTTACACTTCAATTTTAACGTTTTTCTAAAAATATCTTAATTGAATTTTTTGAAGGTGAGACTTCAGTTTTGGCATTTTTAAGAAATTTTTGAAAAAATTGAAATTTGTGTGTGTTAGTCTTCAATTTCGGAGTATTTTGAGTACGACATGAAAATAGAATATTTTGCTTGTGTTTCACTTCAATTATAACATTTTTTAAAATATCTTAATTGAATTTTTTTTAAGGTGTTAGACTTCAGTTTTTGCATTTTTAAGAAATTTTTGAAAAAATTGGAATTTGTATGTGTTAGTCTTCAATTACAGAGTATTTTGCTTGTGTTATACTTCAATTTGAACATTTTTTTTAAAAATATCTTGATTGAATTTTTTGAAGGTGTCAGACTTCAGTTTTTGTATTTTTAAGATTTTTTTGATAAAATTTAAATTTGTGTGTGCTAGTCTTCAATTACGGAGTATTTTGAGTATGTCATGAAAATTCAGTATTTTGCTTTTATTACATTTCAATTTTAAATTTTTTTTAAAAAATTTCTTCATTGAATTTTTTGAAGTTCGACATCAGTTTTTGCACTTTTAAGAAATTTTTGAAAAAATTAAAATTTGTGTGTGTTAGTCTTCAATTATGGTGTATTTTGAGTACGACATGAAAATTGAGTATTTTGATTGTGTTACACTTTAATTTTAACATTTTAAAAAAATATCTTAATTGAATATTTTGAAGGTGTTATGATGTGAGGCAAATGGAACACGTTTTACGAATCTTATTTAGGGATTTTAGCCCTTGTGAAGTTATATTCTATGCTTTTATGATACATATTTCAAACATCATGAATATTTCTACACTAATTTGTTGTTTGCCCATTTTCAGGAGATAGAGGAATAATTTTGGAATTTGGTCAGCACCATTGCCTCCGGCATGCCGAAGACAGTCAAAACGATATATCACATCGATATATTCGATGAAGGATCGAGGCGGGAAAGGCAAAAACAAAAGAAGAAAATCACCAAACTGCTGCAACGCACAGGGCCTGGCCGCAGAGGCAAAATTCACAGCCCACGCCTAGCCCCAGCTCTCAGCCCATGCACAAGCCCCAACCAGCTAATTTGTTGCCTTCTTTAGATTGATTTGTCGCCTCCTTTAGATTGATTTGTTGCCTTCTCAGTTGATTTGTTGCTCCCCAAAACCTTCCATTTCTCCCTCATCCAGCCCCAAAACCTTCCATATCTCCCCAAAACCTTCCATTTCTCCCTCATCCAGCCCCAAAACCTTCCATATCTTCCTCAACCAATCAGAAGACACCATGAAGCCTATAAATAAGACCCTAAGGCCAAGGGCAAACCATCTCTCCTGCCCCCCCTTTTCTCTCCCCTTTGGGGGCAAGCTCTCTACCATCTCTCTCCACAAACTCTTCCAAGAAACAAACAAGATTCAACCAAGAACCGTGAAATTCAAGACCAACTCTTTGGTAGAGGCGTTCTCGCCCTAGGGTTGTACGTGACGAAATTGGAGTTAAGGCGTTCTTGCTCCATCTCGACACAAGGAAGGGATCGGTCATTCGTGCGGAAGGCGTTCTTCGACGAATTGAAGAGGATCCGCGTGAGAAGAAACGGAGACTCGAGTTGGCGTTCAACCAGATCGACGGGAAGGCATCGACACAAGTCACTAGGCGTTCTAGGGCTTGATTAGGTGGTTTCTTTCTTTTATTTCAGTTTTTGGTTGTGATTCTTTTAATAAATTCTTGTGTTGATTAATAAACTTGAGATTGAATTGAGTTCTTTTGCTTTCTTTAAATATTTTCTTTTGTTCTAAACTTGTCAATTTTCACGATCTCCTTCCAAATCTGCTAAAAACCAATTCTTTCATTGTGTAGATCTTGATTTCTAGTTTCGGGAATTTTTTGAATCATTGAATTTCATGAAATATTTGAATTGATATGAATTTTTGAAAACTGTCACTTAAACTGAAAACCTGCTGTTTTCAGAGATTGTTTTTTAGAGACCTGATTGTAATTCGTTAATAACTTTTTATCCCGTTGTCCAAATTGTTTGAAATTTTAGGATAAGTTTCATAATATTCAGACCTCTCTCTAGACAAATTTTCATTAATTTTGGAAACTTAGAAATAATTATTTTAACGATCTGAAGTTTAATCATATTTTGACGCAATAGCTCCCTGTGGAACGAATCCTTATATACTTAGTCTATACAATCTTTAGTATTCACATGTTTCTTGTTTGATTTACGGTATTTTTATTCAACGATATAACCTAAGTGTTAGCCAAAAACCCGTTATCATGTTAGACTTCAGTTTTTGATTTTTAAGAAATTTTTGAAAAAAATTAAAATTTGTGTGCGTTATTAATCAATTACGGAGTATTTTGCTTGTGGTACACTTCAATTTTATCATTTTTTAAAAAAATATCTTTGTTGAATTTCTTGAATGTAGACTTCTAATATTGTTAAAAAAATTTCAAAAAATTGAAATTTGTTTGTGTTAGTCTTCAATTACAGAGCATTTTGAGTATGGCATGAAAATTGAGTATTTTGTTGTGTTACACTTCAATTTTAATAGTATTTTTTAAATCTCTTAATTGAATTTTTTGAAGGTGTTAGACTTCAGTTTTTGCATTTTTAAGAAATTTTGGAAAAAATTGAAATTTGTGTGTGTTAGTCTTAAATTACGGAGTATTTTGAGTACGACATGAAAATTGAGCATTTTGCGTGTGTTACACATCAATTTTAACATTTAAAAAAAAAATATCTTTATTGAATTGTTTCAAGGTGTTAGACATCAGTTTTTGCATTTTTATTGAATTTTTGGAAAAAAATTTATATTTGTGTGGATTAGTCTTCAATTACGGAGTATTTTGAGTACGACGTGAAAATGAGTATTTTTCTTGTGTTACACTTCAATTTTAAAAGTTTTTAAAAAAATATCTTAACTGAATATTTTGAAGGTGTTAGAATTCAGTTTTTGAATTTTTAAGAAATTTTTGAAAAAACTGAAATTTGTGTGTGTTAGTCTCCAACTACTTAGTATTTTGAGTACGACATGAAAATTGAGTATTTTGCTTGCGTTACACTTCAATTTTAACATTTTTAAAAAAAATATCTTAATTGATTTTTTTGAAGGTGTTAGACTTCAGTTTTTCCATTTTTAAGAAATTTTTGAAAACAATTGAAATTTGTGCGTGTTAGTCTTCAATTACGGAGTATTTTGAGTACGACATGAAAATTGAGTGTTTTGTTTGTGTTACACTTCAATTTTAACATTTTTAAAAAAATATCGTCATTGAATTTTTTGAAGGTGTTGGACTTTAGTTTTTGCATTTTTAAGAAATTTATGAAAAAATTGAAATTTTAGTTGTTAGTCTTCAATTATCGTGTATTTTAAGTACGACATGAAAATTGAGTATTTTGCTTGTGTTACACTTCAATTTTTACATTTGAAAAAAATATCTTAATTGAATTTTTTGAAAGTCTTAGACTTAAGTTTTTGATTTTTAAGAAATTTTTGAAAAAATTGAAATTTGTGTACGTTAGTCTTCAATTACGGATTATTTTGCTTGTGTTACACTTCAATTTTATCATTTTTAAAAAAAAATATCTTAGTTCAATTTTTTGAAGGTGTTAAACTTCTGATATTGTATTTTTAAGAAATTTTTCAATAAATTGAAATTTGTGTGTTAGTCTTCAATTACAGAGTTTTGTGAGTATGGCATGAAAATTGAGTATTTTGGTTGTGTTATACTTTAATTTTAACCTTATTTTGAAAATCCCTTAATTGAATTTATTGAAGGTGTTATACTTCAGTTTTTGCATATTTATGAAATTTTTGAAAAAATTGAATTTTTTGCGTGTTAGTCTTTAATTATGGAGTATTTTGAGTACGGTATGAAAATTGAGTATTTTGCTTGTGTTACACTTCAATTTTAACATTTTTTCTAAAAATATCTTAATTGAATTTTTTGTAGGTGTTAGATTTTAGTTTTTGCATTTTTAAGAAACTTTTGAAAAAATTGAAATTTGTGTTAGTCTTCAATTACGGAGTCTTTTGAGTACGATATGAAAATTGAGTATTGTTCTTGTGTTACATTTCAATTATAACAGTTTTTAAAAAAATATCTTCATTGAATTTTTTGAAGGTGTTAGACTTCAGTTTTTGCATTTTTAAGAAATGTTTGAAAAAAATGAAATTTATGTGTGTTAGTCTTCAATTACGGAGTATTTTGAGTACAGCGTGAAAATTGAGTATTTTGCTTATGTTACACTTCAATTTTAACAATTTTTTAAAAAATATCTTCACTAAATTTTTGGAAGGTGTTAGACTTCAGTTTTTGCATTTTTAAGAAATTTGGAAAAAATTGAAATTTGTGTGTGTTAATCTTCAATTACGGAGTATTTTGAGTACGACATGAAAATTGAGTATTTTGCTTGTGTTACACTTCAATTTTATCTTAATTGAATTTTTTGAAGGTGTTAGACTTCAGTTTTTGCAATTTTAAAAAAAAATTGAAAAAAATGAAAGTTGTGTGTTAGTCTTCAATTACGGAATATTTTGAGTACGAAATTAAAATTGAGTATTTTTCTTGTGTTACACTTCAATTTTAACATTTTTTAAAATAATATCTTAATTGAATTTTTTGAAGGTGTTAGACTTCAGTTTTTGCATTTTTAAGAAATTTTTGAAAAAAGTTAAAATTTGTGTGTGTTAGTTTTCAATTACGGAGTATTCTGAATACGACATGAAAATTGAGTATTTTGCTTGTGTTACACTTCAATTTTAACATTTTTGTAAATAATATCTTAATTGAATTTTATGAAGGTGTTAGACTTCAGTTTTTACATTTTTAAGAATTTTTTGAAAAAAATGGAATTTTGTGTGTGTTAGTCTTCGATTACGGAGTATTTTGAGTACGACATGAAAATTGAGTATTTTGATTGCGTTACACTTAAATTCTAACATTTTTTTAAAAAATATCCTCATTGAATTTTTTGAGGGTGATAGTTAGATTATTAGTTAGTTTGTTAATTAGCTAGTGGGTTAGTTAATTAGTAGTAAGTTAGTTAGTTAGTTAGTTAGTTAGTTAGTTAGTTAGTTTGTTAGTTAGTTATTTAGTTAGTTTGTTAGTTAGCTAATAGTTAGTTAGTTAACTAGTTAGTTATTAAACTAGTTAGTTAGTTAGTTAGTCAGTTAGTTAGTTAATAGGTAAGTAAGAAGATAGTTAGTTAGTTAAAGAGTTTGTTAGTTATTTGGGTGGTGTTTAGGAAGGTAGTTAGTTAATTAGTTAGTTAGTTAGTTAGTTAGTTAATATGTATGTAGGAAGATAGTTAGTTAGTTAGATAATAGGTATGTAGGAAGTTAGTTAGTTAGTCAGTTAGTTAGTTAGTTAGTTAGTTAATTAGTTAGTTTGTTAGCTAGTTAGTTAGTCGGTTTGTACGAAGGTAGTTAGTTAATTAGTTAGTTAGGTAGTTTGTAAGTTAGTTAGTTAATAGGTATGTATGAAGGTAGTTAGTTAGTTTGTTAATTTGTTATTTAGTTAGTTTGCTAGTAGTTAGTTAGTTAGTTAGTTAGTTAATTAGTTAGTTATTTAGTTAGTTAGTAAGTTAGCTAGTAGTTTGTTAGTAATTAGTTAATTACTTAGTTAGTTAGTTTGTTAGTTAGTTAGTGAGAATGTACGAAGCTAGTTAGTTAGTTAGTTAGTTAGTTTGTTATCTAGTAGCTAGTTAGTTAGTTAATTAGTTCGTTAGGCAGTTAATCAGTTCGTTAGTCAGTTAATCAGTTAGTTAATAAGTTAGTTAGTTAGTTAGTTTGTTTGTTAATATTTATGTAAGAAGATAGTTAGTTAGTTAGTTATATAGTTAGTTAATGAGTTAGGTAATTTGTTAGTTAGTTAGTTGGTTAGTTAGTTAGTTAGTTAGTCAGTTAGTTAATCAGTTAGTTATTTAGTTAGTTAGTTAGTTAGTTAGTTAGCAAGTATTTAGTTAGTTAAATATTTATTTATTTAGTTAGTTAGTTTGTTGTTATGTAGAAAGGCAGTTAGTTAGTTAGTTGGTTGGTTAGTTAGTTAGTTAGTTAATAGGTATGTAGGAAGATAGTTAGTTAGTTAATAGGTACGTAGGAAGATAGTTAGTTCCTTAGTTAGTTAGTTGGTTAGTTTGTTAGTAAGTATGTTCATTACTTTGTCGGTATGTAGGAAACTAGTTAGTTAGTCAGTTAGTAAGTAAATTAGTAAATTAGTTAATTAGCTAGTAGTTTGGTAGTTTGTTAGTTAGTTAGTTAGTCAGTCAGTTAATATGTTAGTTAGTTAGTTAGTTAGTTAGTTAGTTAGGTAGTTTGTGAGTCAATATGTATTTATGAAGGTAGGTAGTTAGTTAGTTAGATAGTTAGTTAGTTAGTTAGTAGTTATTTAGTTAGTTAGTTAATTGGTTAGTTATTTAGTTAGTTAGTTAGTTAGTTAGTTATTTATTTATTTAGTTAGTTAGTTAGTTGGTGGGTATGTCGGAAGGTAGGTAGTTAGTTGGTTAGTTTGTTAGTTAATATGCATGTGAGAAGGTAGTTAGTTAGTTTTATAGTTAGTTAATTAGTTAGTCAGTTAGTTAGTTAGTTAGTTAGTTAGTTAGTTATCTAGTAGTTAGCTAGTTAGTTAGTTAGTTTTTTAGTTAGTTATCTAGTTAGCTAACTAGTTAGTTATTTAGTTAGTTAGTTAGTTAGTTAGTTAGCTAGTAGTTAGGTAGTTAGGTAGTTAGTTATTTAGTTAGTTAGTGGGTATGTAGGAAGGTAGTCAGTTAGTTAGTTAGTTAATATGTATGTAGGAAGATAGCTAGTTAGTTAGCTAGTTAGTTAGTGACTTAGATAGTTAGTTAGTTATCAAGTAGTTACTTAGTCATTTAGTTAATCAGTTAGTTATTCAGTTAGTTTAGTTAGTTAGTTAGTTAGTTATTTATTTATTTATTTATTTAGTTAGTTAGTTAGTTAGTTGGTGGGAATGTCGAAAGGTAGTTAGTTAGTTAGTTAGTTAGTTAGTTAGTTAGTTAGTTAGTTAATAGGTATTTAGTAAGATAGTTAGTTAGTTAGTTAATTAGTTAGTTATTATGTTTGTTATCTTGTAATAAGTTAGTTAGTTAGTTAGTTATTTTGTCAGTTAGCTAGTAGTTAGTTAATTAGTTAGTTATTTAGTTAGTCAGTTAGTTATCAGTTAGTTACTTAGTTAGTTAGTTAACTTGTTAGTTGTTTAGTTAGTTAGTTATTTAGTTAGCTAGTAGTTAGTTAGTTAGTTAACTTGTTAGTTATTTAGTTATTTAGATAGTTAGTTAGTTATTTAGTGGGTTTGTGCTAAGTTAGTTAGTTAGTTAGTTAATATGTATGTAAGAAGGTAGTCAGTTAGTTCGTTAATTAGATAGTTAGTTAATTAATTAGTTAATTAGGTAGTTAGTTAGTTAGTTAGTTAGTTAGTTAGTTAGTTAGTTAGTTAGTTAGTGGGTTTGTAGGAAGGGAGTTAGTTAATTAGTTAGTTAGTTAGTTAGTTAGTTAATATGTAATGTAGGAAGATAGTTAGTCAGTTAATTAGTTAGTTATTTAGTTAGTTATCCAGTTTGTTAGTTAGTTAGTTAGTTAGTTAGTTAGTTAATAGGTATGTAGGAAGGTAGTTAGTTAGTTAGTTAGTTAGTTAGTTAGTTAGCTAGCTAGTAGTTAGTTAGTTACTTAGTTAGTTAACTAGTTAGTTAAATAGTTAGTTAGTTAGTTAGGATGCATGAAGCTAGCTAGTTAGTTAGTTAGTTAATTAATTCGTTAGACAGTTAGTAAGTTAGTTAGTTAGTTAGTTAATATATATGTAAGTATGTAGTTAGTTAGATTGATAGTTAGTTAATTAATTAGTTGGTTAGTTAGTTAGTTATCTAGTAGTTAGTTAGTTAGTTAGTTAGTTATTTATTTAGTTAGTTAGCTAATAGTTAGTTAGTTAGTTAGTTAGTTAGTTAGTCGGCATATAGGATGGTAGTTAGTTAGTTGGTTAGTTGGTCAATTAGTGAGTTAGTAAGTTAGTTAATAAGTATGTAGGAAGACAGTTAGTTAGTTAGTTAGTGAGTTAGTTAGTTAGTTAGTTAGTTAGTTAGTTAATAGGCATGTAGTAAGACAATTAGTTAGTAATGTTGGTTAATTCTAACCTAGAGGGGGGGGGGGTAAATTTGGCAATCTAACTTACACTTAGTTTAGATTTAAACCTAATTTACGGTGCGGAATAAATAATAATTTAGATGATAAAGATGATACCGTACAAACACTTTGACACAAGATGTTTGTTTACGAAGTTCGGTAGGTGGTTGCTTTGTAGCTTTAACTCACCCTTTACTTGCTTAATCGACCGATTCGATTAGTGGCAAGTACCTACGTCTCCGGGAATGCCTTGTGCCTCTTTTTGGCTTTCGATTGAATTCCAACTCAACTCGATTACAAGGATTTGCCTAGATCGATTTACACGCTTCTATCGATCTATAGCTAAGGCTCTTTACACTTTTTGTACTAGCCTATTACAATTTCTAAATACGAACTAAGACGTGATCGGTCACGCAAGTTGGGAATAGTATTTGAAAGGAGAAGAGGGAAATCTAATCTCTAAGAATGTTTTAGAAGATTATCTAACTCAATGATATAGCAAGGATTCTCTCTTTTGAAGGTATAACTTTGGATAGATCAAGTTGCAAGAGAGAATGAGGGAAGGGTTCTATTTATAGAACACATAGTCCCTTCCCTGAATTACTTATTCTGAATAGTCCGTTGCAACGGACATATGGTCCGTTGCAACGGAGTGATTCAAAAACTAGCCGTTGGAGGCTGCCGTACTTGAATTTATTACACAGTCCGTTGTAACGGAACGTAGTCCGTTGCAACGGACGTCTGTGTTAGCTAGTCCGTTCCAACGGACTTGAGTCCGTTCCAACGGACATGCTACTGAGACAACACTTCAGCTTTGGTTTTAATTCCCGTTGCAACGTAGAGTTTTCCGTTACAACGTGGTGAGGGGTTCCGTTACAACGGACTGGTTAATCCGTTACAACGGACCTATGTGGAAGTTTATACTGAAGTGAAGCCTTGATGTCCGTTACAACGGACATTCTTCTGTGACAGGCTTCCTCATCGGAAATAAAATAACGTTGCAACGGAGATAGAGTTCCGTTACAACGTACATTTCCGTTACAACGTATTGGTGATTACGTTGCAACGGACTATACTGGTTTTTCCCATGTTGAATAAATCGAGTAGTTCCGTTACAACGGACTGGAATTCCGTTGCAACGGACATACTGATTTCAGCCTTTTTAATTGAATTCAAGTACTTTTTCATTGAGTTTAATCTTTTAAACAAGTTTAGAGATACCTATATATTGTATTGATGATTAGGTAGATATCCCAACTTGCGGAATCTTCTATGTCTTGATCTTCTTCGCAATTCTTCAATGTCTTGATTCATGTGCGTCTTGATTTTATCCGTGATTCTTTGACGTCTTTGATTGTTGTTATTCTTGATTGATCCTTTCATTTTGTACCTATCTCCTACACATTTATCTTGCTAGATTTCGTTAGTAGTATCGACATTGTATTTGAGATAATCAAACAATAGGAAATTTGAACCAACAAGTAAGTGAGTTTGTAGGAAGGTAGTTAGTTAATTAGTTAGTTAGGTAGTTAGCTATTTAGTTAGATTATATGTATGTATGAAGGTAGTTAGTTAGTTAATTAGTCAATTAGTTAGTTATTTAGTTAGTTAGGTAGTTAGTTAGTTAGTTAGTTAGCTAGTAGTTAGTTAGTAAGATAGTTAGTTAATTAGTTAGTTAGTTAGCTAGTTAGTTAGTTAGTTAGCTAGTAGTTAGTTAGTTAGTTAGTTAGTTAGCTAGTAGTTTGTATGTTAGTTTATAGGTATGTACGAAGATAGTTAGTTATTTAGTTAGTTAATTCGTGAGTTATTTAGATAGTAATCTAGTAGTTAGTTAGCTAGTTAGTTAGTTAGTTAGTTAGTTAGTTAGTTTATATATATGTAAGGATGTAGTTAGTTAGTTAGTTAGTTTGATAGTTAGTTAGTTAGTTAGTTAGTTAGCTATTAGTTTGTTAGTTAATTAGTTAGATATTTAGTTAGTTGGTTAGTCAGTCAGCTAGTAGTTAGTTAGTTAACTAGTTAGTTATTTAGTTAGCTAGTTAGTAAGATAGTGGGTATGTAGGAAGTTAGTTAGTTAGTTAGTCAATTTGTTAATAGGTATGCAGGAAGATAGTCAGTTAGTTAGTTTCTAAGAAGGTAGTTACTTAATTAGTAAGTTAATTAGTTAGTTAATATGTATGTAGGAAGATAGTTAGTTAGTTAGTTAATTAGTTAGTTAGCTAGTTTGTTAGTTAGTAAATGGGTTCGTACGAATGTAGTTAGTTAATTAGTTAGTCAGGTAGTTAGTCAGTTAGTTATTGAGTATTTATGAAGGTAGTTAGTTAGTAAGTTAGGTAGTTAATTAGTTAGTTATTTAGTTAGTTAGCTAGTAGTTAGTTAGTTAGTTAGTTTGTTAATAGTTAGTTATTTAATTAGTTAGTAAGTTAGTTAGTTAATGGGTATGAATGAAGGTAGTCAGTTAGTTAGTTAATTAGTTAGTTGGCTAGTAGTTAGTTAATTATTTTGTCAGTTAATTAGTTAGTTAGTTAGTTATTTAGTTAGTTAATTAGTTAGTTAGTTAGTGGGTATCTATGAAGGTAGGTAGGTAGTTAGTTAGTTAGTTTATATGTATGTATGAAGATAGTTAGTTAGTTAATTGGTGAGTTATCTTGATAGTTATCCAGTAGTTAGTTAGTTTGTTTGCTAATTATTTATCTAGTAGTTAGTTAGTCAGTCAGTTAGTTAGTTAGTTAGTTAGTCAGTTAGTTTATATATGTGTATGGAGGAAGTTAGTTAGTTAGTTAGTTAGTTAGTTAGTTAGATATTTAGTTAGTTATTTAGGTAGTTAGTTAGTTAGTTAGTTAGTTAGTTAGTTAGTTAGTTAGTAGTTTGTTAGTTAACTAGTTAGTTATTTGGTTAGTCAGTTAGTTAGTTAGTTAGTTAGTGGGTATGTAGGAAGTTAGTTAGTTATAACTAACCAACTAACTAACTAACTAACTAACTAACTAACTCATTAACTAACTATTTAACTAACTAACTAACTAACTAACTTCTTACATACATATTAACTAACTAATTAACTAACTGATTAACTGACTAACTAACTAATTAACTAACTAACTAACTAACTAATTAACGAACTAACTATCTTCCTACATATCTATTAACAAACAAACTAACTAACTAACTAACTAACTGATTAACTAACTAACTATCTAACTAACTACTAGATAACTAACTAACTACCTAATTAACTAACTCATTAACTAACTATCTAACAAACTAATTAACTAACTAACTGACTACCTTCTTACATACATATTAACTACCTAGCTACCTAACTAATTAACTAATTAACAGACTGACTAACTAACTAACAAACTAACTAACTACTAGCTAACTAACTAAATAACTAACTAATTAACTAACTACCTTCGTACAAACCCACTAACTAACTAGCTAACAAACAAACTAATTAACTATCTAACTAACTATCTTCCTACATACCTATCAACTAACATATTAACTATCTTCCTACATACCTATTAACTAACTAACTAACTAACTAACTAATTAAGTAACTACCTTCCTAAAAACCCACCAAATAACTTACTAACTAACTCATTAACTAACTAACTAACTAACTATCTTCCTACATACCCATTAACTAACTAAATAACTAACTAGTTAACCAACTAACTACTAGCTAAGTAACTACCTAGCTAACTAAATAACTAATTAACTAACTAACTAACTAACTAACTTACTACTAATTAACAAATTAACTAGCTAATTAACTACCTTCTTACATACATATTAACTAACTAACTACCTTCTTACATACATATTAACTTACTAACTAACTACTAGATAACTAACTAACTAACTTACTAACTAACTACTACTAGATAACTAACTAAATAACTAACTAATTAACTAACTAACTAACTAACTATCTTCCTACATACATATTAACTAACTATCCAAACAACTAAATAACTAACTAGTTAACTAACTAACTAACTAACTAACTAACTACTAATTGACTAACTAACTTACTAACTAACTAACTAACTAACTAACTAACTAACTAACTAACTAACTAACTAACAAATTAACTGACTAACTAACTTACTAATTACTAGCTAATTGACAAACTAAACTAACTAACTAACTAACTACTAGATAACTAACTAATTAACTAACTAACAATCTTCCTACATTCCTATCACTACTACAAAAAGTCTCATTAGCTTCGAAAATCCTAGTGACTAAGTATATTTAGTCTATGCATGTTGGTTATTAGGAGCACATTTTGCTTTGTCCCAAAACAGTTATATTTCTTGGGACAAAGATTTTGTTTTGGCACTACAATTGTCACAGAAGAAGATTAAGATTTTAAGTCCGTACATTTTGAGACTATTGTTTGTCACAAAATAGATTACTTATAAAATGAAAAATAATTGGAACGAAAGTTGGTCGTTGATTGTTGTAAATTATATGGAAAGTCTTGCGTGATATATATATATATATATATATATATATATATATATATATATATATATATATATATATATATATATATATATATATATATATATATAAGGTCATACATTAATTTTATACTATTGTAATTAATTTAGACAAGTCTTAATTCAATTCAACAAGAAATATTTTAGGGACCGGCGTAGTCCGTCTCTAAAATAAGATTTTGGTCGCCATTGGTTTGGAGACAATATGTAGTCGTTAATATTTTGTCCTAACATCGTGAGTTCAATAAATTAATTTAATACTAATCATAATTAATTTGACAAATATTAATTTTTAGGTAGAAATTAATATATCATTTTAGTGTTCATGGGAACTAATATGTGATGAGAATGTTGGAGCGAATTTTCCCTCTAATTATCTTTTCATCCCTAAGGAAAAGCAAACATCACATATATCCCAATTGATATTAAATGCATTTTTTTAGACGGTAATTTGTTATAATTGACGTGTTCAATTTCTCGTAACCCTAATATACAACATAAAATAACTAAAGTCATATTAAACCACGGTGATCATAACAAACTACCTTATACAACAATTTCCATAAGTATTGTTTCAATTACGCCATTTGATTTCAAAATTCTCTCACTATTTAATGAAAACATCATAGATAAAAAATGAAATTCCTAAAAAAAACAATCTTCACAAATCAAATACAAGTTACATAACTTAAGAATTCTAAAATTAATAAATAAAATTTTACTGTTTTCTCGCGGCGAAGTATCTCCTCCAATAAATTAACTTTTTAGAGGAATTCATCGAACACCTTATCATCACAAGATGTTTGTTTGATATTTATCACAGCTTTTTTTTAATTGAAAAAACTGTGTATGAGACATTATTAAATTTTAATTACACATTGATCTATAATATGCATTAGACTCTCATGATTCAAAGTGAAGAAAAATCTTAGAGGAATTTCGTCGGACACCTTATCATCACGAGGTTTTGGCTAGAAAGTGAAGAAACTTCTAAAAAAGGAATTTAATCGAACACCTTATCATCACAAGGTTTTGGCTTGAGATATATTATAGCCCCATCTGAATTTGAAAAAAAAATTATGTATGAGACTTTATTAAATTCCAATTATTCCTTGTAATAAATATAATCAGCAACAAAAATTAGAGAGAAATTTATAATCAGCCCGATTATAAATTCCAATTATTCCTTGTAACAAACTATAATTGGAATTTAATTAGTTGACATTCAAGAAATCAAAAGTAATTTAAGTAATGAACTGAATTAGTTAGAACAAAAAAAAAAGGTGAAGTATTAAACCCCTTGATATATTAAGCTTGTCCAACAGAATTCCAAACATCCCAAACTCAGTCATAATATGTCCATTACCTACAAAACAATAAAAAATATAATTATAATTTATAAGATTACAAATATAGAAAAATATAATTTATATTCAAATAAACTTACAAGAATGTAATAATCTCCTTGTCGTCCATTGAAATGAACACTTGATATTTCATAAACACATTCAATGAACTGTCCAATGATAAATAAAAAAAGTAACTAAATAACTAATTAACTACCTAACAAACTAAATAAGTAACAAACTAACTAACAATTAGCTAACTAACAAACTAACAAACTAAATAAATAACTAACAAATTAACTTACTAACTAACTAACTAACTAACTAACTAATTAACTTACTAACTAACTAACTAACTAACTAACTAACTAACTAACTATCTTCCAACATATATATTAACTAACTAACTAACTAACTAACTAACTAACTACCTTCGTACACTCTCACTAACAAACTAACTAATTAACTAACTAATTAACTAACTAACTACTAGCTAACTAACTAACTAACTAACTAAATAAATAACTAACTAACGAACTAACTAACTAACTAACTACTAGCTAACTAACTAAATAACAAATTAACAAACTAACTACCTTCATACATGCATATTGACTAACAACTAACTAACTACCTAACTAACTAATTAACTAACTACTATCGTACAAATCCTCTAACTAACTAACTAGCTAACAATCTAACTAATTAACCAACTAACTAACTTACTAACCAACTATCTTCCTACATACCTATTAACTAACTAACTAACTATCTTCCTACATACCTATTAACTAACTAACTAACTAACTAACTACTAGCTAACTAACTAACTAACTAACTAAATAACTAACTAGTTAACTAACTAACTAACTTACAACTAACTAATTAGCTAACTAACTAATTAACTAACTAGCTAAAAATCTAACTTTCAAACTAACTAACTAACTACCTTCTTACATACATATTAAGTTATTAACTAACTAACTAACTAACTAACCAACTAGCTAACTACTAGATAAATAACTAACTAACTAACTAACTAACTAACTACTAGATAACAAGCTAAATAACTAACTAATTAACTAATTAACTAAGTAACTATATTCCTACGTACATATTAACTAACAATCTAACCAACTAAATAACTAACTAACTAACTAACTAACTAACTAGTTTACTAACTAACTAACTAACTAACCAACTAACTAACTACTAGATAACTAACTAACTAACTAACTAACTAACCAACTAACTAACTACTAGATAACTAACTAACTAACTAACTAACTATTAGATAACTAACTAACTAGTTAACAAAGTAACGAAGTAACTAACTAGCTACCTTTCCAACATACCCACTAACTCACTCACTAACTAACTAACTAACTAACTAACTAATTAACTAACTAACTAACTACTAGCTAACTAATTAACTAACTAACTAACTACTTAACTAATTAACTAACTACCTTCGTACAATCCCAATAATTAACTAACTAACTAACTAACGAACTAAGTTACTAAATAACTAACTAGTTAACTAACTAAACAACTAACTAGTTAACTAACTAACTAACTAACTAACTAAACAACTAACTAGTTAACTAACTAACTAACTAACTAACTACAAGATAACTAACTAACTAACTAAATAACTAACTAAATAACTACTAGCTAACTGACTAAATAACTAACTAACTAACTTATTACTAGATAACTAACATAATAACTAACTAATTAACTAACTAACTATCTTACTAAATACCTATTAACTTAACTAACTAACTAACTAACTAACTACATTCCGACATACCCATCTACTAACTAACTAACTAACTAAATAAATAACTAACAAACTAACTGCTAACTAATTAACTAACTAACTAACTAACTAACTAAGTAACTAACTAACTACTAGCTAACTAACTAAATAACAAATTAACAAACTAACTAACTACCTTGATACGTACCTATTAACTAACTAATTAACTAACTACCTTCGTACAAACCCACTACCTAACTAGCTAACAAACACTACTACAAAAAATGCAGTTAGGGACAAACGTGTTTAGTCCCTAAAACACGGTTTGGAGTCGCTGTAGATCTTTAGGGACTACATCTAGTCCCTAAGATTTTGTCATAACAACCCCGACGTAGCAAATCAGGGCGACAAAAGTTTTTTTGATTTTGGTCCCTGATAATTGCATTTCTTGCGACAAGACTAATTTCCAATTTTTTCCTTCATTTTCTTAGGTAGTCCCTGAAAATGAATTTTCTGTGACAAGTTATCGTCCTGGAAAATATGCTTAATGTGACTAAATTTCGTCCCCAACTATGATTGTTCTATGACTAGATTTTGTTTCTGAATATTTATTTACGTGTCAAATTTTAGTATCTGAATATATACTTTATTTGACTAAATTTTGTCCCTGACTATGTTTTTCTGTGACTAGTTCTTGCCTCTAAATACTTTTTGCATGTGACAAATTTTAGTCTCTAAATATATTATTTGTACTATTTTTAGGAATGATATTAGTGCATGAATATGTAGATATGAGACTACATTTTGTGACGAAACTAACATTAGTCACAACATACATATTATATTAATAAAATATGACAATAATATTGTCGCCATTTATATTAAATAAAAATATTACTAAAAACTCTATCATTTCATTGTAACAATGTTACAATGTAAATTCTAGTACAACAAAACAACATACAACATCTCAAAAAAGCAAGATCCTTACGAAGATATAAGATAATAATATTAGAAACCCTTGTAATCGAATAATCATTTTAGAGTAAGGCCACGATTGTCTTTTTAATCTTGCGCATTTCTCACGCTTCTAAATTCATAAACATTTTAGAGGAAGGTCTCGATTGTCTTTTAAGCCGGATGAACGAAGCTTCGTAACAATATTTGAGAATCCTTAATTGTTTTTAGAGGAAGGCCATCCGTCTGGTTCGGGTATTGGCCAGCCCCACTCCCATCAAAATATTTCAGTTTAATTTTTACTCGTAAATAATTCAAAGAATCGAAATTGGTACCTCCAAATAATTCGCTCGCATACGAGAAGTGAATCGTTGATTGTGATTCAAGTGTGGCTCAATCGGTCCAGATAGAATGGGATTGAGTTCAAAATAACCATGTCAAATCTACTGATATATCAATTACAAGAAAGCCCCTGCATTGTTCAAAATTGTAAAAAGAACTTTGCATTCTTAAATTAGGTGTATAAACAAAATGCCCAGCTAACAACATTATCTGTGTTTTCCAATTTTCAATCACGCAGGTTCTTTTTGAAATTTAAGAATAATGCAGGGGCTTTTGCGCAAATTTCACATAAAATAAAGCAAACCAAATTACTTACTCTAATTTTTGGTGAACACAGACTAAAATAAGGGAACTATTTTTGTCTTTTTGCAAACGATAAGCAATTATCCTATCTCCATCTCGAATATCCGATTATCCTTCCATTATAAATAAACCTAAAAAACACAACATTTCAATTATTATTTGTTTATTATTAAATAACTGATTTAATATTTTTAATTACCGAATCGATTAAAAGAGTCTCGTCCTCTCTAAGATCGCAAGCCAAACTCAAACTCTGAACAAATCCATTCAAATCTCCAGATTTCGGTACTGTTATCGTGTACTGAGAGGTACCGTCTGTACCGAAAACACTAACAGTAACAAATCTGGTACTCGAAGAAAGTATTGACAATGACAAGTACATGGAAGGTGATCGATACATTGTTCCATGTTGGACACACTAACGTCGACTTATATTGACCCTACAAAAAATTCAAAAAAATATCGTAAATGCCCTTATTGAAGTACGAGGAATATTTGGAGTGAGTATACTTGACAATAGTCGGCGATGACAGAGTTGTTGCGAACTAAATGGTTGAGCCAATGATCATCCGCAATCTCAGCATGATTCGAAATAGGATTTTTTCACTCGGTTCAGATCTTCGTGCAATCCATCCAATATCAGTCGCCGCCAATATCTGTAAAAACCAAACCCAAATTGACTTTATAATAAAAAACTGAAAAAAAAAAACCATAAAGACTCATTGAAGCTATGAATGCAAGCCCAATTCCCGTGTTTCCACTGGTATGTTCCATCAAAACGCTCTGAAAGAAAAAGAAGAAGCAAATCTAAGTTGATTTTGTTGAAAAAGGAACTACGGTAGTGAATTTGTTTTCTCTAAAAAAAGAAACTAAGAAAGTAAATTTATGAGATTAATTAGTACCAAGCCAGTTTCTCTAGGCAGAGGAGTAATCAACCGATTTTCTTCAACATCAACGATCATACTGTATGTGATCCTGTCTTTAATTAGTACCAAGCCTCGAGTAAATATATTTCCTGTCAAAAAAGAAACTAAGCATGTCATCGAACATGTAAAGGCCTCGATTTATAAATTAGTAAAGTGACATTGCAAATACAAATTCACTTAACGTCAAATGAGGACAACTTATGTGAGTTCTTATTGGTTTACATGAAACGTAATATTAATAGTTTAATCGAGATTGATTCATAAGAAAATACTTTATCGAGTTGGATTAAAAATTAACAAACTAAAAATATTCAAACTAATACACTATCATAAAAATTGAAAATAAATAAATTAAAACATCCAATATTAATACTGAAATTACCTTGAGAACAACCACAAATTAGGCTGAAATTACCCGAGATGATAATGGAAGTCAAAATACTGAAATTACGTCAAAATGTTGAAATTACCCAAAAAAACAGCCACAAATTTTGAACGCAAGGCTTTCAACCCTAAATTTCAGAAACAAAAATGATAATATAACAGGCCAACACTGAAATTACCTCGAGAATTGCCACTTAAAACCATAAACTTCAGAATAAATTCGAATAGAAAGCAGCTCAAATCAAAGAAAAAACGAACAAGTAAAGAAAAAGTAAACGTATCTGTAGTAGCATCAAGCTCGAACCAAAAATATTGGAGAGGTCAAGGCTGGCGTTGAAGACATTAGACCGAGCTCCCTCGCCTTGTTGCCTTTTTTAGCGTAGGACAGAAATGATAGAAGGACGCCGCAAGCTCTCGCATTTTTGCCTTTTCCAGCGTAGGAGAAAGGTCAGAGCTCGTCAATACTCTAAAGCTCCGGAGAGGAGAGCAAGGGAAAGTGGTTTTAAATTTATCAAGGAGAGGAGGAACTAGGAAGGAACACGGAGAGATGGAGAGAGGGAGAAAGAGAGCACGCGGCCTTGAGCACAGGTTAGGGTTTAGAGGTAGGAACATTTGTTTTAAGAGAAGGGTTATGAAAGGGAGTGATAGAGAGAGAGAATACTTTAGCGAAATTTTCATTTGGCGCCCAAAAGAAAGGGCAATCTGAAATAATTTTTGGGGGGAAATGTTTTGTTTTTCAATTTTACAAGAAGGAAAATTTTCACTCTTAACAAAATTATTTACGCTGCATATTAATTAACATTACAACATAGTTACAGTAAAAACATGAAATTTATCAATAAAAGCACATCCAGATTGATATATTAAAAATTCAGTATAATATGGTAAGGTTGTAAAATATTTATCATGAAAATGTTTACTTAAATGTTTTTCAACCCCATATTACACAATAACAAGTATCTGAATTTTGTATTAATTAAGAAAAACAAAATATTAAAATAAATAATATATTTCGTTAATAAATCTTACAAAATCATAGTTTTTAAAAATAAAGTGTAGCTGTTAAAATATGTTCTATATTTAATAAAATGATATTTCTAAAAATATTTTATTTCCCAAATAGAAATCACATGTTTGTTTGTGAAGGAAATGAAATCGTTATACATGTTGTTTCATTTTCATTTATTAATATTTTTTGAAGATCAATTTACATGTTTCAATGTTTCAGTTTTTTTAGTGCGAATATACCATTTGTATGATCAATATGACATTTTAAGAGTGTGTATTTATTACAATTTATTTGTCTTAACTTTTCACGGTTGATATATCATATTATATAATATAATATTGTGTTATACAATTATATTATATATTATATCATATAATATTGCATTGTATTGTGTTGTGTCGGATTATAATATATTATATTGTATTGTATTGTATTTATATTATATTATATTATATAGTATTATATTATATTATATGTTGAATTATATTATATTGTATTACATAATATCATATTCAAATCATATCATATTATTTTATATTATATTAAATTATATTATATTATTTTATATTGTATTGTATTTGTAGTGTGTTTTGTCGTATTATATGATTTTATATTATATTGAATTATATTCGACAATCCTTTTTAAATACTAATTTATAGAAGAAGAAAAAAGATGGAATTATATTCGACAATCCTTTTGTTCAACTTGCCCCCTAAACTAGCTATTTTTGATTTTTTTGGTCCCTCCGTCAAATACCCCTGCCCCCCGGGTCAAAATACCGTTAAACCATATTATTTTATCTTATTTTTCTACCCGATCCATCATGAATTAACCCGACCCAATATTTTTCTACCCGATCCGTTTATTAGAACTCTCTCTCACAGCGCTCTCTCTCTCTCCCCCCTCACAACAACACATCCCCTTCTCTGGCTCCGCTCACACCACTCACTCGCCGGCCTCTCTCCGCTCACAAAAATTGATTCACAGCGCTCTCTCTCTCTCTCTCTCTCTCTCTCTCTCTCTCACACACACACACACACACACACACCTCGACACCTCGGTTGCCGGAAAAAGGTTTGCTTTAGAAGTTTTGGCGAAGAACGGGTGTTATTTCGAGAGTGTCTTGCATGTGCCTGGCTCGCCTCCTGTCAAGGTTGATTCTTAGGTAGGTTTTTGTAAAATTCGATTTCTGTTCAGATTATGGATGCATGCAAAGTTCAATCTTTATTTAGTCGAATTAAGGTCAAATTATTTCTGAATTAGGGATTTTCTGGTCGAATTAGCTACTTATCCAACCCAAATCAAGTTTTAATTTATTTTTGTTAAGCTTTAGTCTATGATTGAACCACTGAAAAAACAGTTTCACTACATTTCCAAAATAATCGAAGATCTGGCAAACCCTAAACCCACAATTTCCTTGCATGTATAATTTTATCCCTTATTACATCTCAAGTGAACTATGATCCAATTTCGATTCTTCAAATTGCAGGATTTGCTAAAAATTGGGCTTGTTCTCGTTGATTTTAGTTTTTATTCGAGTCTAATTTTGGTTTTAGCTAGGGTCATATTCGAATTGACTAAGTAAACAATTTTCATATATGTTTTTGCAGGATTATGTAAAGGATATAATAGAAGGCTAAGTCAAGTTTAATCGAGGAAACGTAAATATGATGTCATGCAGGATTATGAAAAGGATATAATAGAAGGCTAATTTTATCCCTTATAATAGAAGGCTAAGTCAAGCCCTCCTGCGACGAATTATAATCAAGACCAAGCTCTCTCCATCGGTACATTACTGGTACCATAGGTTTGGGACATGTGATCTGCTAAAAAACAAGAACTGACTCGAACGATCTGCGAGCTGGTACAGTGGGATTGGTACGATTGGTACCTTAATGGTACGATAGGTTTGGGTCGGGTGAGGGATAGCGTTTAGTTCATGATTGTACTTGAAGTGAGTGGAATTGAGTTGTAATTTGAATGTTATATCGTGGTTAACATTTAATTGAACGAATTATATTGTTAATTGGGTATATAAGGATCGTAATTTGTGAGATCGTGTGATATGGATGTGATATCTTAAGAGTTATTATGAGTATGGTAATGAAATTGTGTATGAATTGATTTTAATTGAATTGATACCGGAACTCAAGTTATTATGAGTTGGTATAAAACTCGTATTACAATGAATCGAAGTGAATTACAAAACAAAATAATTTAAATTATAAAACAGAACATTAGTAATTCAATTTTAACTATTAAAATTTCACACACAATTACCAATTCTCGAGTCATAAATTTAATTTTAGACAACAATTAACATTAATTCTAAAACAAATTTTAGACAACAATATAAATACACAAAACACAATTCTAAACCTACTACAAGTCAATCCTCGACACAATCATAACCCAAAACCTAATACAAATTTCATACACAATTCAATTGACCGAAACTTCAAAACTTCGACAAATCATTTTGTGCGTCAAATGCAGCGAGTCGAATTCATATAATTTCAACACTTCTGTTGTTTCCTCCCAATGCATTCGTATCACCTAATAACAAATTTAAATAAGCAAAATGTAATTTAACATCATTTAATTTCAACAAACAAATTAAGACTGAATCAAGCCCTAAATAACCAAATTAAATTATAATCCATTTTATTGTGAACTATAATTAATCTCAATTACCCCCGATCAACCCTAATTAAGCATCCTTGACAAAAAAAATCCATTTTGTTCTAATTGGTCATATTATCCACAATAAAAACCTAATTCAGCCTCAATTTGCAAACACAAACCCCAATTAAAATTATACTAATTATACCTCAAGTATGACCGAGATGGCAGACGAGGGTTACAATTTCTGCGACGTGATTCAGACTTCATAAGAATTTGGGTTACAGTCAATAGCAGAGAGAGTTGGGCGAACAGCTAAGAGAAAGGGTGATTGTGCGTCTTCAGGGAAAGGGTTGGCGTCGTGGATTCGAGCCGTCGCCGGAAAGGGCAACGAAAAGATGTTCTGCGATCTTTCATTGAATCGCCAACCTCTGTTGCAATTTCAAAGACCGTTATGGTCTAGGGTTAGGTTTTACGATGGAGAATGGCGTCGCCCATTTTTGCCAGCCACCAACAGAGAGAGGGGCGTCGCCAACTATGAATAAAAGAGAAGCGTGATGTTTCTCTGAATCGCCAGTCGCCGGAGTCGTGAATCGGGAAGATAAAAGAGAGAGAGAGAGAGAGAGAGAGAGAGAGAGAGAGAGAGAGAGAGA
Source organism: Luzula sylvatica (assembly GCA_946800325.1). NCBI lineage: Eukaryota > Viridiplantae > Streptophyta > Magnoliopsida > Poales > Juncaceae > Luzula > Luzula sylvatica. The sequence continues at coordinate 66,382,993 of OX326960.1, read as the reverse complement.
GAGAGAGAGAGAGAGAGAGAGAGAGAGAGAGAGAGAGAGAGAGAGAGAGAGAGAAGCAGAGAGGATGAAAGAAAATAAACATTAAACGAGGCCAAATAGAGTTAATAAACGGATCGGGTAGAAAAATATTGGGCCGGGTTAATTCATGATGGATCGGGTAGAAAAATAAGATAAAATAACATGGTTTAACGGTATTTTAACCCGGGGGGCAAGGGGTATTTGACGGAGGGACCAAAAAAAATCAAAAATAGCGAGTTTAGGGGGCAAGTTGAACCAAAAAAAAAGTCGGGGGGCAAGTTGAACATTTCGGTATTTGTTAGGGACCAAAAACAGACTTTTTCCATGTTTTAATTATTTCTCTTTATTAATTTTAGTACATGAAAAATATAGAGGGAAAGTTCCCTCCAATATTTTGTTAAGTATAAAATGAAAAAATAGAGGTAAAATTTCACTCCTAATTTTTATCATATTAGTTAATTTAAAAATTGAAAAAAAAAAAAAAAATTTCAACATAAAAAACTAATATTTGTTAAATTAGGACTACAACATGTACAACTTAGTTGTAACATTATTAAAAAAATAATCAATTTATATCATGTTATGCATTAAACATATGTGTCAATAATCAACGACCAAATTTAGTCCCAATAATTTGGCATTTTATATGTCAACAATTTTGTGACAATTTGTTTGTCACAAAATGTACTGAATTAAAAACTCAATTGTGTTTCGTGACTAATTTCGTAGCAAAAAAATAATTTTGTCCCAACAAGTATTTTTGTTTTGTAACAAACATATTTCAGTCGCTAATAATGACATACAGAGACCAAATTTACTTAGTCGCTAAGATTTTCGTAGCTAATGACACTTTTTGTAGTAGTGAAACTAACTAACTAACTAACTAACTAACTATCTTCCAACATACCTATCAACTAACTATCTTCCTACATACCTATTAACTAACTAACTAACTAACTAATTAACTAACTAGTTAACTAACTAATTAACTAACTAACTTCTAATTGACTAACTAACTAACTAACTAACTAACTAACTAACTAACTAACTAACTAACAAACTTACCAATTATCTAACTTACTAACTAACGTCCTTCTTACATACATATTGACTAACTAATTGACTAGCTGACTAACTAACTAACTAACTAACTAACTAATTAACTGACTAACTAACTTACTAATTACTAGCTAACTGACAAACTAAACTAACTAACTAACTACTAGATAACTAAGTAAATAATTAACTAACTAACTAACTAACAATCTACCTACATTCCTATTAAGCAACTAACTAACTAACTAATTAACTACCTTCCTACATACCCACTGCCTAACTAACTAACTAAGTAACAAACTAACTAACAATTAGTTAACTAACAAACTAACAAACTAAATAAATAACTAACAAATTAACTTACTAACTAACTAACTAACTAATTAACTTACAAACTAACTAACTAACTAACTAATTAACTAACTATCTAACTAACTAACTCACTTACTTCATACATACATATTGACTAACAAACTAACTAACTAACTAACTAACTAACTAACTAACTAACAGATTAACTTACTAACTAACTAACTAACTAACAAACTAACTAACTACTAGCTAATTAACAAATTAACTAATTAACTAACTAAGTAACTACCTTCCTACATACCAACTAACTAATGAACATACTTACTAACAGACTAACTAACTAACTAAGTAACTAACTAACTAACTAACTATCTTCCTACGTACCTATTAGCTAACTAACTATCTTCCTACATACCTATTAACTAACTAACTAACTAACTAACCAACTAACTAACTAACTAACTAACTGTCTTTCTACATAACAACTAACTAACTAAATAAATAACTAATTAACTAACTAACTAACTTACAAACTAAATGACTAACTGACTAACTAACTAACTGACTGACTATCTAACTAACTAACCAACTAACTAACTAACTAACTCATTAACTAACTATTTAACTAACTAACTAACTAACTAACTTCTTACATACATATTAACTAACTAATTAACTAACTAACTAACTTATTAACTAACTGATTAACTGACTAACTAACTAATTAACTAACTAACTAACTAATTAACGAACTAACTATCTTCCTACATATCTATTAACAAACTAACTAACTAACTAACTAACTAACTAACTGATTAACTAACTAACTATCTAACTAACTACTAGATAACTAACTAACTACCTAATTAACTAACTCTTTAACTAACTATCTAACAAACTAATTAACTAACTGACTGACTACCTTCTTACATACATATTAACTACCTAACTACCTAACTAATTAACTAATTAACTGACTGACTAACTAACTAACTAACTAACTAACTAACTACTAGCTAACTAACTAAATAACTAACTAATTAACTAACTACCTTCGTACAAACCCACTAACTAACTAGCTAACAAACAAACTAATTAACTATCTAACTAACTATCTTCCTACATACCTATCAACTAACATATTAACTATCTTCCTACATACCTATTAACTAACTAACTAACTAACTAACTAATTAAGTAACTACCTTCCTAAAAACCCACCAAATAACTAACTAACTAACTCATTAACTAACTAACTAACTAACTATCTTCCTACATACCCTTTAACTAACTAAATAACTAACTAGTTAACTAACTAACTACTAGCTAAGTAACTACCTAGCTAACTAAATAACTAATTAACTAACTAACTAACTAACTAACTAACTAACTAACTAACTTACTACTAATTAACAAACTAACTAGCTAATTGACTACCTTCTTACATACATATTAACTAACTCATAATCTAACTATCAAGCTAACTAACTAACTACCTTCTTACATACATATTAACTTACTAACTAACTACTAGATAACTAACTAACTAACTTACTAACTAACTACTACTAGATAACTAACTAAATAACTAACTAATTAACTAACTAATTAACTAACTATCTTCCTACATACATATTAACTAACTATCCAACCAACTAAATAACTAACTAGTTAACTAACTAACTAACTAACTAACTTCTAATTGACTAACTAACTAACTAACTAACTAACTAACTAAATACTAACTAACTAACTAACTAACTAACTAACTAACTAACAAACTTACCAATTATCTAACTTACTAACTAACTACCTTCTTACATACATATTGACTAACTAATTGACTAGCCGACTAACTAACTAACTAAATAACTAACTAACTAATTGACTGACTAACTAACTAACTAATTACTAGCTAACTGACAAACTAAACTAACTAACTAACTACTAGATAACTAACTAAATAATTAACTACCTAACTAACTAACAATCTACCTACATTCCTATTAAGCAACTAACTAACTAACTAACTAATTAACTACCTTCCTACATACCCACTACCTAACTAACTAACTAAGTAACAAACTAACTAACAATTAGCTAACCAACAAAATAACAAACTAACAAACTAAATAAATAACTAACAAATTAACTTACTAACTAACTAACTAACTAACTAACTAATTAACTTACTAACTAACAAACTAACTAACTAATTAACTAACTATCTAACTAACAAACTCACTTACTTCATACATACATATTGACTAACAAACTAACTAACTAACTAACTAACTAACTAACTAACTAACATATTAACTGACTAACTAACTAACTAACTCACAAACTATCTAACTACTAGCTAATTAACTAATTAACTAATTAACTAACTAAGTAACTACCTTCCTACATACCAACTAACTAATGAACATACTTACTAACTAACTAACTAACTAACTAACTAAGTAACTAACTAACTAACTAACTATCTTCATACGTACCTATTAGCTAACTAACTATCTTCCTACATACCTATTAACTAACTAACTAACTAACTAACCAACTAACTAACTAACTAACTAACTAACTGCCTTTCTACATAACAACTAACTAACTAAATAAATAACTAATTAACTAACTAACTACTTGCTAACTAACTAACTAACTAACTAAATGACTAACTGACTAACTAACTGACTGACTAACTAACTAACTAACCAACTAACTAACTAACTAACTAACTAACTAAATAACTCATTAACTAACTATTTAACTAACTAACTAACTAACTAACTTCTTACATACATATTAACTAACTAATTAACTAACTAACTAACTTATTAACTAACTGATTAACTGACTAACTAACTAATTAACTAACTAACTAACTAACTAATTAACGAACTAACTATCTTCCTACATATCTATTAACAAACTAACTAACTAACTAACTAACTAACTGATTAACTAACTAACTATCTAACGAACTACTCGATAACTAACTAACTACCTAATTAACTAACTCATTAACTAACTATCTATCAAACTAATTAACTAACTATCTGACTACCTTCTTACATACATATTAACTACCTAACTACCTAACTAATTAACTAATTAACTGACTGACTAACTAACTAACTAACTACTAGCCAACTAGCTAAATAACTAACTAATTAACTAACTACCTTCGTACAAACCCACTAACTAACTAGCTAACAAACAAACTAATTAACTATCTAACTAACTATCTTCCTACATACCTATCAACTAACATATTAACTATCTTCCTACATACCTATTAACTAACTAACTAACTAACTAACCAACTAACTAACTAACTAACTAACTGCCTTTCTACATAACAACTAACAAACTAAATAAATAACTAATTAACTAACTAACTACTTGCTAACTAACTAACTAACTAACTAAATGACTAACTGACTAACTAACTGACTGACTAACTAACTAACTAACCAACTAACTAACTAACTAACAAACTAACTAATCAACTAACTAATTAACTAACTAACTACTAGCTAACTTCTTACATACATATTAACTAACTAATTAACTAACTAACTAACTTATTAACTAACTGATTAACTGACTAACTAACTAACTAATTAACGAACTAACTATCTTCCTACATATCTATTAACAAACTAACTAACTAACTAACTAACTAACTGATTAACTAACTAACTATCTAACTAACTACTAGATAACTAACTAACTACCTAATTAACTAACTCATTAACTAACTATCTAACAAACTAATTAACTAACTAACTGACTACCTTCTTACATACATATTAACTACCTAGCTACCTAACTAATTAACTAATTAACTGACTGACTAACTAACTAACTAACTAACTAACTAACTACTAGCTAACTAACTAAACAACTAACTAATTAACTAACTACCTTCGTACAAACCCACTAACTAACTAGCTAACAAACAAACTAATTAACTATCTAACTAACTATCTTCCTACATACCTATCAACTAACATATTAACTTTCTTCCTACATACCTATTAACTAACTAACTAACTAACTAACTAATTAAGTAAGTACCTTCCTAAAAACCCACCAAATAACTAACTAACTAACTAACTATCTTCCTACATACCCATTAACTAACTAAATAACTAACTAGTTAACTAACTAACTACTAGCTAAGTAACTACCTAGCTAACTAAATAACTAATTAACTAACTAACTAACTAACTAACTAACTTACTACTAATTAACAAATTAACTAGCTAATTAACTACCTTCTTACATACATATTAACTAACTAACTACCTTCTTACATACATATTAACTTACTAACTAACTACTAGATAACTAACTAACTAACTTACTAATTAACTACTACTAGATAACTAACTAAATAACTAACTAATTAACTAACTAACTAACTAACTATCTTCCTACATACATATTAACTAACTATCCAACCAACTAAATAACTAACTTGTTAACTAACTAACTAACTAACTAACTAACTACTAATTGACTAACTAACTTACTAACTAACTAACTAACTAAATACTAACTAACTAACTAACTAACTAACAAACTTACCAACTATCTAACTTACTAACTAACTACCTTCTTACATACATATTAACTAACTAATTGACTAGATGACTAACTAACTAACTAACTAACAAATTAACTGACTAACCAACTTACTAATTACTAGCTAATTGACAAACTAAACTAACTAACTAACTAACTACTAGATAACTAACTAATTAACTAACTAATAATCTTCCTACATTCCTATTAAGCAACTAACTAACTAACTAACTAATTAACTACCTTCCTACATACCCACTACCTAACAAACTAATTAAGTAACAAACTAACTAACAATTAGCTAACTAACAAACTAACAAACTAAATAAATAACTAACAAATTAACTTACTAACTAACTAACTAACTAACTAACTAATTAACTTACTAACTAACTAACTAACTAACTAACTAACTAACTAACTATCTTCCTACATATATATTAACTAACTAACTAACTAACTAACTACCTTCGTACACTCTCACTAACTAACTAACTAATTAACTAACTAATTAACTAACTAACTACTAGCTAACTAACTAACTAACTAACTAACTAAATAACTAACTAACGAACTAACTAACTAACTAACTACTAGCTAACTAACTAAATAACAAATTAACAAACTAACTACCTTCATACATGCCTATTGACTAACAACTAACTAACTAACTACCTAACTAACTAATTAACTAACAACTAACTAACAACTAACTAACTACCTAACTAACTAATTAACTAACTAATATCGTACAAATCCACTAACTAACTAACTAGCTAACAATCTAACTAATTAACTAACTAACTAACTTACTAACCAACTATCTTCCTACATACCTATTAACTAACTAACTAACTATCTTCCTACATACCTATTAACTAACTAACTAACTAATTACTAGCTAGCTAACTAACTAACTAACTAACTAAATAACTAACTTGGTAACTAACTAACTATCTTACAACTAACTAATTAGCTAACTAACTAATTAACTAACTAGCTAAAAATCTAACTATCAAACTAACTAACTAACTACCTTCTTACATACATATTAACTAACTAACTAACTAACCAACTAGCTAACTACTAGATAAATAACTAACTAACTAACTAACTAACTAACTACTAGATAACAAGCTGAATAACTAACTAATTAACTACTTAACTAACTAACTTACTATCTTCCTACATACGTATTAACTAATTATCTAACCAACTAAATACCTTACTAGTTAACTAACTAACTAACTACTAACTAACTAACTAACTAACCAACCAACTAACTAACTACTAGAAAACTAACTAACTAACTAACTAACTATCTAATTAACTTACTAATTACCTTCTTAAAAACATATGAACTGACTAACTAACTAACTAACTAACTTACTAACTAACTGACTAACTGACATACTAATTACTAGCTAACTGGCAAACTAACAAACTACTTGATAACTAACTAAATAACTATCAAATTAACTAACTAACTATCTTCCAACGTACATATTAAGCAACTAACTAACTAACTGACTAACTAACTAATTAACTACCTTCATACATACCCACGAACTAACTAACTAACTAACTAACAAACTAACTAACTTACTAACTACTAGCTAACTAACTAACTAGTTAACTAACAAACTACTAACTAACTAACTAACCAACTAACTACCTAACTAACTAACAAAATATCTAATTGGCTTACTAACTAACTACCTCCTTACATATATATAAACTAACTAACTAACAAACAAACTAACTAACTAACTAACAGACTGACTGACTGACTAACTACTAGATAAATAACTAGCTAACTAACTAACTAACTACTATATAACTATCTAGATAACTCACTAATTAACTAACTAACTATCTTCCAACATACCTACAAACTAACTAACTAACTACCTACCCACCTTCACATCTACCCACTAACTAACTAACTAATTAACTAACTAATTAACTACTACCTAACTTACTAATAACTAACTAACTGACTTCCTTCATACATACCTATTAACAAACTAACTTACTAACTAACTAATTAACTAACGAATTAATTAACTAAGTGACTAACTAACTACTAGCTAAATAACTAACTAACTAACTAACTAACTAATTAACTAACTAAATAACTAACTATTAACAAGCAAACTAACTAACTAACTACTAGCTAACTAACTAACTAACTAATTAACTAACTAACTTACTAACTAACAACCTTCATACATACCTATTTACTAACTAACTAACTAACTAACTACATAACTAATTAACTAACTACCTTCCGAAAAACCCATCAAATAACTAACTAACTAACTCTTTAACTAACTAACTAACTATCTTCCTACATACCTATTAACTAACTAAATAACTAACTAGTTAACTAACTAACTACTAGCTAACTAACTAACTAAATAACTAACTAACTAACTAACTAACTAACTAAGTAATTAACTAACTAACTAGCTAATTAACAAACTAACTCATAATATAACTATCAAACTAACTAGCTAACTACCTTCTTACGTACATATTAACTAACTCACTAACTTACTAACTAACTAACTAACTAACTAACTAACTACTAGATAACTAACTAACTGACTTACTAACTAACTACTACCAGATAAGTAACTAAATAACTAACTAATTAACTAACTAACTAACTATCTTCCTACATACATATTAACTAACTATCCAACCAACTAAATAACTAACTAGTTAACTAACTAACTAACTAACTAACTACTAACTAACTAGCTAACTAACCAACTAACTAACTACTAACTAACCAACTAACTAACTACTAGATAACTAACTATCTAACTAACTAACCAACTTACCAACTATCTAACTTACATATTAACTAACTAATTGACTAACTGACTAACTAACTAACTAACTAACTAATTAACTGACTAACTAACTTACAAATGACTAGCTAATTGACAAACTAAACTAACTAACTAACTACTAGATAACAAACTAAATAACTAAATAACTATCTACCTACATTCCTATTAAGCAACTAACTAACTAACTAACTAATTAACTACCTTCCTACATACCCACTACCTAACTAACTAACTAAGTAACTAACTAACTAACTAACTATTAGCTTACTAACAAACTAACTAACTAAAAATTAACTAACTAACTAACTAACTAACTAACTAACTAACTAACTAACTTGCTACATATATATTAACTAAATAACTACCTTCGTACATTCTCACTAACTAACTAACAAACTAACAAACTGACTAATTAACTAACTAATTAACTAACTACTAGCTAACTACCTAACTAACTATCTAAATAACTAACTAACGAACTAACTAACTAACTAACTAACTAACTAACTAACTAACTAACTAACTTCATACATATATATTAACTAAATAACTACCTTCGTACATTCTCACTAACTAACTAACAAACTAACAAACTGACTAATTAACTAACTAATTAACTAACTAACTACTAGCTAACTAACTAACTAACTAACTAAATAACTAACTAACGAACTAACTAACTAACTAACTAACTAACTACTAGCTAACTAACTAAATAACAAATTAACAAACTAACTACCTTCATACATACATATTGACTAACAACTAACTAACTACTTAACCAACTAATTAACTAACTACAATCGTACAAACCTACTAACTAACTAGCTAACTAACTAACTAATTAACTAACTAACTAACTATCTTCCTACATATCTATTAACTTACTAACTAACTATCTTCCTACATACCTACTAACTAACTACTAGCTAACTAACTAACTAACTAACTAACTAATTAACTAAGTAAATAATTAACCAAATAACTAACTACTAGCTAGCTAACTAATTAACTAACTAACTGACTACCTACATACATACCCATTGACAAACTAACTTACCAACTAACTAATTAATGTAACTATCAAACTAAGTAACTACCTACCTTCTTACATACATATTAACTAACTCACTGACTAACTAACTAACTAACTAACCACTAGATAACTAACTAACTAACTAACTAACTAACTAACTAACTCACTAACTAACTAACTAACTACTAGATAACTAACTTACTAACTTTCTAACTAACTACTACCAGATAACTAACTAAATAACTAACTAACTAACTATCTTCCTACATGATATTAACTAACTATCCAACGAACTAAATAACTAACTAGTTAACTAACTAACTAACTAACTACTGACTAACTAACTAACTAACTAACTAACAAACTAACCAACTAACTAACTACTAACTAACTAACTAACTAACTAACAAACTTACCAATTATCCAACTTACTAACTAACTACCTTCTTACATACATATTAACTAACTAATTGACGAACTGACTAACCAACTAACTAACTAACTAATTAACTGACTAACTAACTTACTAATTACTAGCTAATTGACAAACTAAACTAACTAACTAACTACTAGATAACTAACTAAATAACTAACTAATTAACTAACTAACTGTCTTCCTGCATTCCTATTAAGCAACTAACTAACTAACTATCTAATTAACTACCTTCCTACATACCCACTACCTAACTAACTAACTAAGTAACAAACTAACTAACTATTAGCTAACTAACAAACTAACTAACTGAATAAATGACTAACTAATTAGCTTACTAACTAACTAACTAACTAACTAACTAACTATCTTCCTACATATATATTAACAAAATAACTAAATAACTACCTTCGTACATTCTCACTAACTAACTAACAAACTAACAAACTAACTAATTAACTAACTAATTGACTAACTAACTACTAGCTAACTAACTAACTAACTAACTAAATAACTAACTAACGAACTAACTAACTAACTAACTAACTAACTACTAGCTAACTAACTAAATAACAAATTAACAAACTAACTACCTTCATACATACCTATTGACTAATAACTAACTAACTACCTAACCAACTAATTAACTAACTATTATCGTACAAACCCACTAACTAACTTGCTAACAAACTAACTAATTAACTAACTAACTAACTAACTATCTTCCTACATATCTATTGACTTACTCACTAACTATCTTCCTACATACCTATTAACTAACTAACTAACTAACTAACTAACAACTAGCTAACTAACTAACTAAATAACTAACTAGTTAACTAACTAACTAACTTACTAACTAACTAACTTACTACTAACTAACTAGCTAATTAACTAATTAACTAACTAGCTAAAAATTTAACTATCAAATACCTATCTAACTACCTTATTACATACATATTAACTAACTTAACTAACTTACTAACTAACTAACTACCAACTAGATAAATAACTAACTAACTAACTAACTACTAGATAACTAGCTAAATAAGTAACTAATTAACTAACTAACTAACTAACTAACTATCTTCCTACATACATATTAACTAATTATCTAACCAACTAAATACCTAACTAGTTAACTAACTAACTAACTACTAACTAACTAACTGACTAACCAACCAACTAACTAACTACTAGAAAACTAACTAACTAACTAACTAACTAATTAACTTACTAACTACCTTCTTAAATACATATGAACTGACTAATTGACTAACTAACTAACTTACTAACTAACTGACTAAGTAAATTACTAATTACTAGCTAACTGGCAAACTAACAAACTACTTGATAACTAACTAAATAACTATCAAATTAACTAACTAACTATCTTCCGACGTACATATTAAGCAACTAACTAACTAACTAATTAACTACCTTCATACATACCCACGAACTAACTAACTAACTAACTAACTTACTTACTAACTACTAGCTAACTAACTAACTAACTAGTTAACTAACAAACTACTAACTAACTAACTAACCAACTAACTACCTAACTCACTAACTAAATATCTAATTGGCTAACTAACTAACTACCTCCTTACATACATATAAACTAACTAACTAACAAACAAACAAACTAACTGACTAACTAACAGACTGACTGACTGACAAACTACTAGATAAATAACTTGCTAACTAACTAACTAACTAACTACTAGATAACTATCTAGATAACTCACTAATTAACTAACTAACTATCTTCCAACATACCTACCTACAAACTAACTAACTAACTACCTACCCACCTTCACATCTACCCACTAACTAACTAACTAATTAACTAACTAATTAACTACTAGCTAACTTACTAATAACTAACTAACTGACTTTCTTCATACATACCTATTCACAAACTAACTTACTAACTAACTAATTAACTAATGAATTAATTAACTAAGTAACTAACTAACTAACTACTAGCTAAATAACTAACTAACTAACTAACTAACTAACTAACTAACTAACTAACTAACTAACTATTAACAAGCTAACTAACTAACAAATTACTAGCTAACTAACTAACTTACTAACTAACTACCTTCATACATACCTATTAACTAACTAACTACCTAACTAACTAACTACCTAACTAATTAACTAACTACCTTCCGAAAAAGCCACCAAATAACTAACTAACTAACTCTTTAACTAACTAACAAACTATCTTCCTACATACCTATTAACTAACTAAATAACTAAATAGTTAACTAACTAACTACTTGCTAACTAACTAACTAAATAACTAACTAACTAACAAACTAACTAACTAATTAACTAACTAACTAGCTAATTAACAAACTAACTCATAATATAACTATCAAACTAACTAGCTAACTACCTTCTTACATACATATTAACTAACTCACTAACTAACTAACTAACGAACTAACTAACTACTAGATAACTAACTAACTAACTTACTAACTTACTACTACCAGATAACTAACTAAATAACTAACTAATTAACTAACTAACTAACTAACTGTCTTCCTACATACATATTAACTAACTATCCAACCAACTAAATAACTAACTAGTTAACTAACTAACTAACTAACTAACTACTAACTAACTAACTAACTAACTAACCAACTAACTAACTACTAACTAACCAACTAACTAACTACTAGATAACTAACTAACTAACTAACTAACCAACTTACCAACTATCAAACTTACTATGTAACTACCTTCTTACATACATATTAACTAACTAATTGACTAACTGACTAACTAACTAACTAACTAACTAACAAATTAACTGACTAACTAACTTACTAATGACTAGCTAATTGACAAACTAAACTAACTAACTAACTACTAGATAACTAACTAAATAACTAACTAACTATCTACCTACATTCCTATTAAGCAACTAACTAACTAACTAACTAATTAACTACCTTCCTACATACCCACTACCTAACTAACTAACTTAGTAACTAACTAACTAACTATTAGCTTACTAACAAACTAACTAACTAAAAAAATAACTAACTAATTAACTAACAAACTAACTAACTAACTAACTAACTAACTAACTATCTTCCTACATATATATTAACTAAATAACTAAATAACTACCTTCGTACATTCTCACTAACTAACTAACAAACTAACAAACTAACAAACTAACTAATCAACTAACTAATTAACTAACTAACTACTAGCTAACTAACTAACTAACTAACTAAATAACTAACTAACGAACTAACTAACTAACTAACTAACTAACTACTAGCTAACTAACTAAATAACAAATTAACAAACTAACTACCTTCATACATACATATTGACTAACAACTAACTAACTACCTAACCAACTAATTAACTAACTACAATCGTACAAACCCACTAACTAACTAGCTAACAAACTAACTAATTAACTAACTAACTAACTAACTAACTAACAAACTATCTTCCTACATATCTATTAACTTACTAAGTAACTATCTTCCTACATACCTACTAACTAACTAACTAACTAACTAACTACTAGCTAACTAAATAACAAACTAACTAACTAATTAACTAACTCAATAATTAACTAACTAACTAACTACAAGCTAGCTAACTAATTAACTAACTCAATAATTAACTAACTAACTAACTACAAGCTAGCTAACTAATTAACTAACTAACTGACTACCTACATACATACCCATTGACTAACTGACTTACCAACTAACTAATTAATGTAACTATCAAACTAAGTAACTACCTACCTTCTTACATACATATTAACTAATTCACTAACTAACTAACTAACTAACCACTAGATAAATAACAAACTAACTAACTAACTAACCACTAGATAACTAACTAACTAACTAACTAACTAACTACTAGATAACTAACTAACTAACTTACTAACTAACTACTACAAGATAACTAACTAAATAACCAACTAATTAACTAACTAACTAACCATCTTCCTACATAGATATTAACTAACTATCCAACCAACTAAATAACTAACTAGTTAACTAACTAACTAACTAACTACTAACTAACTAACTAACTGACTAACTAACTAACCAACTAACTAACTACTAAGTAACTAACTAACTAACTAACTAACTAACTAACTAACTAACAAACTTACCAACTATCTAACTTACTAACTAACTACCTTCTTACATACATATTAACTAACTAATTGACTAACTAACTAACTAACAAACAAACTAACTAACTAATTAACTGACTAACTAACTTACTAATTACTAGCTAATTGACAAACTAAACTAACTGACTAACAACTAGATAACTAACTAAATAACTAACTAATTAACTAACTAACTGTCTTCCTACATTCCTATTAAGCAACTAACTAATTAACTAACTAATTAACTACCTTCCGACATACCCACTACCTAACTAACTAACTAAGTAACAAACTAACTAACAATTAGCTTACTAACAAACAAACTAACTAAATAAATAACTAACTAATTAACTTACTAACTAACTAACTAACTTACTAACTAACTATCTTCCTACATATATATATTAACTAACTAACTACCTTCGTACATTCTCACTAACTAATTAACAAACTAACTAACTAACGAATTAACTAACTAATTAACTAACTAACTACTAGATAACTAACTAACTAACTAATTAAATAACTAACGAACGAACTAACTAACTAACTAACTAGCTAACTAACTAACTACTAGCTAACTAACAAAATAACAAATTAACAAACTAACTACCTTCATACATACCTATTGACTAACAACTAACTAACTACATAACTAACTAATTAACTAACTAATATCGTACAAACCCACTAACTAACTAGCTAACAAACTAACTAATTAACTAACTAACTAACTAACTAACTAACTATCTTCCTACATACCTATTAACTAACTAACTAACTATCTTCCAACATACCTATTAACTTACTAACTAACAAACTATCTTCCTACATACCTATTAACTAACTAACTAACTATCTTCCTACATACCTATTAACTAACTAACTAACTAACTAACTACTAGCTAACTAACAATCTAACTAACTAAATAACTAACTAGTTAACTAACTAACTTACTTACTAACTAACTAACTTACAACTAACTAACTAGCTAACTAATTAATTAACTAACTGGCTAAAAATCTAACTATCAAACTAACTAACTAACTAACTTCTTACATACATATTAACTAACTAACTGACTAACTAACTAACTAACTAACTAATTAACTACTAGATAACTAACTAACTAACTAACTAACTAACTACTAGATAACTAGCTAAATATATAACTAATTAACTAACTAACTAACTAACTATATTCCTACATACATATTAACTAACTATCTAACCAACTAAATAACTAACTAACTAACTTCTAACTAACTGACTAACTAACTAACTAAATAACTAACTAGTTAACTAACTAACTAACTAACCAACTAACTAACTACTAGATAACTAACTAACTAACTAAGTATTAGATAACTAACTAACTAGTTAACAAAGTAACTAACTAGCTACCTTTCCTACATACCCACTAACTAACTAACTAACTAACTATTTAACTAACTAACTAACTACTAACCAACTAATTAGCTAACTAACTAACTAATTAACTAACTATATAACTAAACAACTACTAGATAACTAACAAACTAACTAACTAACTAACTCACTAACTAACCCACTACTAACTAACTGACTAACAAACTAACTACTAGATAACTAACTAAATAACTAACTAATTAACTAACAATCTTCCTACATACCAATTAACTAACTAACTACCTAACCATCGAACTAACTACCTTCCTACGTAACAACTAACTAACTAAATAAATAAATAACGAACTAACTAACTAACTACTAGCTAACAAACAAACTAACTAACTAACTAAATAACTAATTGACTAACTAAGTAACTAACGAACTAACTAACTAATTAACGAACTATCTAACTAACTAACTAACTACCTTCTTACATACATATTGATTAACTAACAAACTAACTAACTTATTAACTGGCTAACTAACTAACTAACTAACTAACTAACTAACTAACTACTTAGTAATTAACCAATTAAATAACTAACTAGCTAACTAACTAACTAACTAACTAACTAGCTACCTTTCTACATACCCACTATTTAAATAACTTACTAACTAACTAACTAACTAACTAACACTACTACAAAAAGTCTCATTAGCTTCGAAAATCCTAGTGACTAAGTATATTTAGTCTCTGTATGTTGGTTATTAGGAGCACATTTTGCTTTGTCCCAAAACAGTTATATTTTTTGGGACAAATATTTTGTATTGGCACTACAATTGTCACAGAAGAAGGTTAAGATTTTAAGTCCGTACATTTTGAGACTATTGTTTGTCACAAAATAGGTTACTTGTAAAATGAAAAATAATTGGAACGAAAGTTGGCCGTTGATTGTTGTAAATTATATGGAAAGCTTTGCGTGATATATATAAGGTCATAAATTAATTTTATACTATTGTAATTAAGTTAGACAAGTCTTAATTCAATTCAACAAGAAATATTTTAGGGACCGGCTTAGTCCGTCTCTAAAATAAGATTTTGGTCGCCATTTGTTTAGAGACAATATGTAGTCGTTAATATTTTGTCCTAGCATCATGAGTCCAATAAATTAATTTAATACTAATCATAATTAATTTGACAAATATTAATTTTTTGGTAGAAATTAATATATCATTTTAGTCTTCATGGGAACTAATATGTGATGAGAATGTTGGAGCGAATTTTCCCTCTAATTATCTTTTCATCCCTAAGTAAAAGCAAATATCACATATATCCCAATTGATATTAAATATATTTTTTTAGACGATAATTTGTTAGAATTGACTTGTTCAATTTCTCGTAACCCTAATATACAACATAAAATAACTAAAGTCATATTAAACCACGGTTATCATAACAAACTACCTTATACAACAATTTCCAAAAGTATTGTTTCAATTACGCCATTTGATTTCAACATTCTCTCACTATTTAATGAAAACATCATAGATAAAAAATGAAATTCCTAAAAAAATCAACTTCACAAATCAAATACAAGTTACATAACTTAAGAATTCTAAAATTAATAAATAAAATTTTACAGTTTTCTCGCAGCCAAGTATCTCCTCCAATAAATTAACTTTTTAGAGAAATTCATCGAACACCTTATCATCACAAGATGTTTGTTTGATATTTCTCACAGCTTATTTTTAATTGAAAAAATTGTGTATGAGGCATTATTAAATTTCAATTACACATTGATCTATAATATGCATTAGACTGTCATGATTCAAATTGAAGAAAAATCTTAAGGGGAATTTCGTCGGACACCTTATCATCACGAGGTTTTGGCTAGAAAGTGAAGAAACTTCTAAAAGGAATTTAATCGAACACCTTATCTTCAAACGTAACCTACAAATGGAGATCTACATTTATTATTTCTAAAGAATAAAAATATCATGCTTATGCTTCGAAAGTTAAAAATATCAAATGATTTAATCGAATTAAATTATTATGACATTTAAAATTTTGAGGATAAATATGATATATAATTGAAAGGGCAAATGTGATATTTTGGATTTCGAAAGAAAGTACCAAGCAAGCCCGGAGACATTTCATGGCCCAAGCAAGTCTGAAGACTCCACTGGTACGGGAAGCAATAAGAAATGTACCAGTCTTAAAACTTCGTACCAGTAATTCGAAACAATTGTTTCCTTTATCATACATTGTATATGAGATCAAATGATGATCCGGATCATTTCAGATAATTCCTCATATGCACAACCTGAAAACATAATTGCATACCAGTCCCTCAAGTTTACAGGGTTATATGTGTAAAAATAAGAATTTATTTATTTATTTTACCCTCAAAATTTTTGTCTTAGTTAGCACTTGATTATTTACTCTTTATGGTACCTGATAGAGCTTGAGTGACCAAGAAACAATGTTTCTCTCGGGCATAAAGTCGAACAATTTACGTGCATCCTCCATCAGCGAGTATTTCACATACATGTCAATAACACAAGTCATAACAAACACATCATTTGAGAAAGGAGTTTTCATAACTAAAAAACTGAAACATAAATCGAAAAATCAGAATAGAAAAAACTTGATTTTATAAAATTGATTACTCAAAATATTACTACTTGCAACCACCAAGCACCCAAAGTACATATTCTTCCTTCACATTATCTGGTAGTGTGAAAACGTACTTTGTCATGCTTGTATCTTTTGAAATAAGGGCTCCTGCTTTCATGCGGTCTTGACTCGTTAATCCTGGTAATTTCATTAGCTCTTCAAATACTCTATCTTTCTTTGCTGCATCTTCAGACTTAGGAGAAAATCATTTTATCATGTGAAAATTCAATGTAGAATCATTTCTGCATGTGCACTCTTACATAATCATATTAGAAGAGAGATGTTTTTTTATCCTATGGAAGAAGAATCTCAAGAAAATAATTTATTTCAGTCGACGGATGAGATAGAGAATAATCGAATTAGACATATCGAAACAAGTGACGATTGGACACATTGGAGAGATACTCTAGCCGAACAAATGTTTAATAAGTGAAGGAATTCAAGGAATATTAATTAAACCAATTTAGTTATTTCGTATTTTGACGAATTATTAATTTTATTATTGCAATGATATATTTTGTTGTATTTTTTATTTTATTCTAGTATATTTTATGACAACAATTTAATATAAATATATTAATTTAATGAATATGTTGTTTTTATAAGTATAATATGATATGACATGTAATTTCTTTTCCATGGGAATAGAGAAAAGCCATCAATTTTGGTGGTAATCATATTCCCATCAATTATGCCCTAGGGAATGGAGTATTCCGTTACTTTATTACCTAGCGCGCAAACCAAACATGGGAATGGAATCCATGCTGGAGTATGCCAAGGCATTCTCATTTCAAAGCTCCAACCAAACGCCCCCTTAGGGTTTAGAGGTGGGCACAGAAGGTGAGAAGGGTTTATGAAAGAGACAGTGATAAAGGGAGGGGAAATAGTTTAGCAAAAATTTCATGTGGCGCCCAAACAAATGGACAATCTGAAATAATTTTGAGGGAACTTTTGTTTTTCATTTGAGGAGGGGAAAATTTGACAAGCAAACATTATTAATTACCCCTTTACTAATCATACTGCATATTAACGATACAATAAACAATCCAATTATATGTTTACACTACAAACTTAAAATTTATCAAGAAATGAAAATGTGTTTTAAAATTTTTTACCCATCTTACAACACCATTACCTGTATCTATATTTTATATTATTTAAGAAAAACGAAATATTACAATAAACTATATATTTCATTAATAAATCTTAAAAAGTCATATATTTTTTTTAAATGTATGCCTAACATAAAAATGATGTTCTATATTTTATAAAATGATATTTCTAAAAGTATTTTATTTCGCAATTAAAAAACACATGTTATTTGCAAAGAAAATGAAAAGATATATACATGTTTCCCTCTTAATATTTATCACATATATTAGTTTATTTAAAAACAAAAAATATATATATATATTTCCAACTCTAAGTAAAATTGAGATATTTAAGTTTCCTCCAAAATATTTTGTTAGTTTAACAATGAAAATATCATTTAGAGAGAAAATTATCTCGAATATTTTGTTAATTATAATCACATATATATTTATTTTCCGAAAATATATATATTTTTTTAAAAAAGAAATTACCTCGAATATTTATTTTCCGAAAATTATCTCACATTTTATTATCTCACATTTAAAAAAATATTTAGATGTCCCATGCAAAAAAAAAAAAGTAAAAAAAATGTATTTAATTCTATTCTTCCAAAATAATGGATTAATTTTTTTTTTTTTAAATGGATTATTTTTTGTTTCTAAAAAAATGCATTAATTATTATTTATTTTTCGAAAATAATTTTTTTGAATCAATATATTTGTTCATAATTTCAATATTTTATGTTTGCTATAAATAAAAATTTCATAATTAAAAATTTGAAATGTCATATATATATTTTTTTTAATATATGTCCATGTGATATGATGATGTCATCTTTATTTGAATGAGATTGAATATCAATTGGGATACATGTGATAATATTTACATTCTCAACTTAATGAAAAAATATTTAGATGTCTCATGCAAAAAAAAAAAGTAAAAAAAAATGCATTTAATTCTATTCTTACAAAATAATGGATTAATTTTTTTTTTTTTAAAATGGATTATTTTTTGTTTCTAAAAAAATGCATTAATTATTATTTATTTTTCGAAAATAATTTTTTTGAATCAATACATTTGTTCCTAATTTCAATATTTTATGCTTACTATAAATAAAAATTTCATAATAAAAAATTTGAAATGTCATGTGTATATTTTTTTAATATGTGTCCATGTGATATGATGATGTCATCTTTATTTTTTTGAATGAGATTGAATATCAATTGAAATATATCTGATAATATTTACATTCTAAACTTAATGAAAAAATATTTATATGCCCCATGCAAAAAAAAAAAAAATGTATTTAACTCTATTCTTCAAAAATAATAGATTAATTTTTTTTTTAAATAATGAATTATTTTTTGGTTCTAAAAAAAAGCATTAATTATTATTTATTTTTCGAAAATAATTTTTTTGAATCAATATATTTGTTCCTAATTTCAATATTTTATGTTTACTATAAATAAAAGTTTCATAATTAAAAATTTGAAATGTCATATGTATATTTGTTTTAATATGTGTCTATGTGATATGATGATGTCATATTTATTTGAATGAGATTGAATATCAATTGGGATATATGTGATAATATTTACATTCTCAACTTAATGAAAAAATATTTAGATGTCCCATGCAAAAAAAAATGTATTTAATTATATTCTTACAAAATAGTGGATTAATTTTTTTTTAAAAAAAATGGATTACTTTTTGTTTCTAAAAAAATGCATTAATTATTATTTGTGTTACAAAATAATGAAATAATACAATATAATATAATATAATATAATATAATATAGTATGTTGAATTCATAACATGTTATGACTTAATACATTTTTTGTAATGTTATAATTAATTTACACGTATTATGTATCATAGAAAAATAACTTTTGACCTCTCTCGACTTTTTGCCAATTTTATAATTTCTGTCTATTTTCAGAAATTTTGTACTTAATTTGTCTAACAACCAAATTTTTCCTATAATATGATATGATGTAATAATATATGATATCTATCTATAATAGTCCTAATCCTGAACATTTTGCCCTTCCAGCATTTGGCCACGTCGCGCGTACTGTTCACATGGTACTGTTCATCACTGCTCACACGGTATTGTTCATAACTGTTCGCAAGTTACTGTTCATCGTAAATAAATTCCCTCCCACCTTTTATTTTCCATTTCCACGACCCAACCCAAAAAAGAAAAAAGAAAAAAAGAGCGACGACAATAGGGCGACCTAGAGGCGACAGTAGGGCAGAACGTGACGGAAAACCCTAGCGTTCAAACTTATCGGCCAGAACGTGACGGAAGGTTCGCCAGGATGACCTAGCGGCGACAGTAGGGCGCCGGTGTTTGGCGAGAAATCCGTGAGAAGAGCCACGACATCGCTGGTTCCAAGCTGGAGACGGGCGGGCAGTGACGGGCACGCGAGTCTAGGACGGGGTGGGGGCGAGTCTCGCCAACGAGGGTCTGGGATGGGCTGCAGACAGGTCCCCCCTGATGCGGGCCTGTGCGTCGATTATTCTCCTGGTTACTGGTTTGGTCGACGAGATCAGACATAGATAGACGAGTCCCAAGGTTGTACTGCTGGGATTAGGTTCGGATCGAATCCTTTGAATCCTACAGAAAAAGTCAGTTTAGTTCGAGTTTGATTTATTATTTCCATTGATTCTTAATACTATTTCTATTTATTCATATACCTAATTTGTTTTTTCGTCATGAAATCTTGAGAGTACGAACAACACTAACTTCAAATCAAATTTAATTGTTTCGAATTATAGTATTAAGATGATAAAATGTTGTATAATTCAGATGATTGAAATAGGGGTGAAAGAATACAAGTTCGATCGGTATCCAGAATTGGGAGTATGCGACATTTATGAAATGGTCCGAAATAGGGAAAGTAACAACAGACTCTTCCACGAATGCGGCTGGTCATTAAGAAAAATGAACATGCGAAGGATTTTGGACGAATCGGCACAAAAGCAAGTTACGATGGATTCTGTCCAAGCCGAACCCCACTCCAAATCTTGGAAGTACACTTCCTAAACTAACTTTAAACATGATTTTTTTAAAAAAAAATGAGGGTTTAATTTGTAATAATAAAACTTCTGAAATTTAGGTCGATAATTTCGGATCCCGCAAATCCATCGGTTAAAAAACAGGTTAAATCAATGGCCGCAGCGGGAGTCGAGGGTTAGTTATATTTAGTAATCATAATCATATAATTTGAACTTATATTTAATTTTTTCATATAGATCCATTGCTGCAATAGTAATTTAACCTCGAAACAGAGGTCGATTATTTCTTTTTAAACCTAATTTTGATCCCAACAGTTCAAGATTAGATCCATTCGATACTAAAAGGTATTTTAAATTCCATGTATAATGTAAATATATTTAAAAAAAATAAATCATACTAAAAAAACAATCCATTTATTACGCAGTTCACGAGAGGGCGAAGAAGAACACGACCCGATACTGCAAGCATTGAACAAAATGGATAATGACGAAAATACTCCCGAAATCGAAACAATTTACAACAATACCCAACACATGGATCTGAACCTAAACCTAGATTCAGACCCGTTAGATTCAGACCACATGGATATTGACATAAAAGGAGTATCTCCCAATAAAATAATTGACAAAAACAAAAACAAAGAAATCGATATCGAAGGGACGTCTCCAGTTCTCCATAAACTGGAGATTGATATCATAGGGAGCTCTCCAGTTATGAAAAAACTAGAGATAATCAATAAAGATTTGAGTAATAGTGATAGCAATAGTGACAACAATAATAATAGCGAGAGCAGTGCAGGTAAATATTTTAAAAAATACCCCTCTTTATTTTGTTGTATTTGCAGAAATACCCCTTAATAATTATAATTTTTTCGTTTAGGGAGTAGCAGTCAGAACGATAGCGAGAATACCTCAAATAACGACGATGCTGACGTGGAGGTTAATATAACGAGCGACGATGATGAGAGAGAAACTAATAAACGAATCGGAACGCAGATTTAAATCTCTTTCCTGCTTTGAAAACCGCGCCAAAATAATTGGATTCTCATCTTCGAAGGAATTAACTCAATCGAAGAGGTTTAGTGATCTTCTGAAAGAAAGTATTAATTTATTTTAGCCTTCTTCTACACAATTGTTTTTTAATTTCTTTTTGCTCTTTTTTAGGCTGATCTAATTATCGGCTCAACGGTTAGTTAGTTAGTCAGTCAGTTAGTTAGTCAGTTAGTCATTTAGTTAGTTAGTTAGTTAGTTAGTAAGTAGTTAGTTAGTTAGTTAATTAGTTATTTATTTAGTTAGTTAGTTGTTATGTACAAAGACAGTTAGTTAGTTAGTTAGTTAGTTGGTTAGTTAGTTAGTTAGTTAGTTAATAGGTATGTAGGAAGATAGTTAGTTAGCTAATAGGTACGTAGGAAGATAGTTAGTTAGTTAGTTAGTTAGTTAGTTAGTTAGTAAGTATGTTCATTAGTTAGTTGGTATGTAGGAAGGTAGTTACTTAGTTAGTTAATTAGTTAATTAGTTAATTAGCTAGTAGTTAGTTAGTTTGTTAGTTAGTTAGTTAGTTAGTCAGTTAATCTGTTAGTTAGTTAGTTAGTTAGTTAGTTAGTTTGTTAGTCAATATGTATATATGAAGTAAGTGAGTTAGTTAGTTAGATAGTTAGTTAATTAGTTAGTTAGTTAGTTAGTTAGTAAGTTAATTAGTTAGTTTGTTAGTTAGTTAGTTAGTAAGTTAATTTGTTAGTTATTTATTTAGTTTGTTAGTTTGTTAGTTTTGCTAATTGTTAGTTAGTTTGTTACTTAGTTAGTTAGTTAGGTAGTGGGTATGTAGGAAGGTAGTTAATTAGTTAGTTAGTTAGTTAGTTGCTTAATAGGAATGTAGGTAGATTGTTAGTTATTTAGTTAGTTAATTATTTAGTTAGTTATCTAGTAGTTAGTTAGTTAGTTTAGTTTGTCAGTTAGCTAGTAATTAGTAAGTTAGTTAGTCAGTTAATTAGTTAGTTAGTTAGTTAGTTAGTTAGTCAGCTAGTCAATTAGTTAGTCAATATGTATGTAAGAAGGTAGTTAGTTAGTAAGTTAGATAATTGGTAAGTTTGTTAGTTAGTTAGTTAGTTAGTTAGTTAGTTAGTATTTAGTTAGTTAGTTAGTTAGTTAGTTAGTTAGTTAGTCAATTAGAAGTTAGTTAGTTAGTTAGTTAGTTAGTTAACTAGTTAGTTATTTAGTTGGTTGGATAGTTAGTTAATATGTATGTAGGAAGATAGTTAGTTAGTTAGTTAGTTAGTTAATTAGTTAGTTATTTAGTTAGTTATCTAGTAGTAGTTAGTTAGTAAGTTAGTCAGTTAGTTATCTAGTAGTTAGTTAGTAAGTTAATATGTATGTAAGAAGGTAGTTACTTAGTTAGCTTGATAGTTAGATTATGAGTTAGTTAATATGTATGTAAGAAGGTAGTTAATTAGCAAGTTAGTTTGTTAATTAGTAGTAAGTTACTTAGTTAGTTAGTTAGGTAGTGGGTATGTAGGAAGGTAGTTAATTAGTTAGTTAATTAGTTAATTGCTTAATAGGAATGTAGGTAGATTGTTAGTTAGTTAGTTAGTTAATTATTTAGTTAGTTATCTAGTAGTTAGTTTGTCAGTTAGCTAGTAATTAGTAAGTTAGTTAGTCAGTTAATTAGTTAGTTAGTTAGTTAGTTAGGTAGTTAGTCAGTTAGCCAATTGGATATTTAGTTAGTTAGTTAGGTAGTTAGTTGGTTAGTTAGTTAGTTAGTAGTTTGTTAGTTAACTAGTTAGTTAGTTAGTTAGCTAGTAGTTAGTAAGTAAGTTAGTTAGTTAGTTAGTTCGTGGGTATGTATGAAGGTAGTTAATTAGTTAGTTAGTTAGTTAGTTAGTTAGTTGCTTAATATTTACGTCGGAAGATACTTAGTTAGTTAATTTGATAGTTATTTAGTTGGTTATCAAGTAGTTTGTTAGTTTGCCAGTTAGCTAGTAATTAGTAAGTTACTTAGTCAGTTAGTTAGTAAGTTAGTTAGTTAGTCAGTTAGTCAGTTCATATGTATTTAAGAAGGTAGTTAGTAAGTTAATTAGTTAGTTAGTTAGTTAGTTGGTTAGTTTTCTAGTAGTTACTTAGTTGGTTGGTTAGTCAGTTAGTTAGTTAGTAGTTACTTAGTTAGTTAACTAGTTGGGTATTTAGTTGGTTAGATAATTAGTTAATATGTATGTAGGAAGGTAGTTAGTTAGTTAGTTAGTTAATTCGTTACTTATTTAGCTAGTTATCTAGTAGTTAGTTAGTTAGTTAGTTAGTTAGTTATTTATCTAGTTGGTAGTTAGTTAGTTAGTTAGTTAAGTTAGTTAATATGTATGTAATAAGGTAGTTAGTTAGGTAGTGGGTATGTAGGAAGGTAGTTAATTAGTTAGTTAGTTTGTTAGTTGCTTAATAGGAATGTAGGAAGACAGTTAGTTAGTTAATTAGTTAGTTATTTAGTTAGTTATCTAGTAGTTAGTTAGTTAGTTTAGTTTGTCAATTAGCTAGTAATTAGTAAGTTAGTTAGTGAGTTAATTAGTTAGTTAGTTAGTTGGTTAGTCAGTTCGTCAATTAGTTAGTTAATATGTATGTAAGAAGGTAGTTAGTTAGTAAGTTAGATAATTGGTAAGTTTGTTAGTTAGTTAGTTAGTTAGTTAGTTAGTTAGTTAGTAGTTAGTTAGTTGGTTAGTTAGTTAGTTAGTTAGTTAGTTAGTTAGTTAGTTAGTTAGTTAGTTAGTTAGTTAACTAGTTAGTTATTTAGTTGGTTGGATAGTTAGTTAATATCTATGTAGGAAGATAGTTAGTTAGTTAGTTATTTAGTTAGTTATCTTGTAGTAGTTAGTTAGTAAGTTAGTAAGTTAGTTATCTAGTAGTTAGTTAGTTAGTTAGTTAGTTATCTAGTGGTTAGTTAGTTAATTAGTTAGTTAGTTAGTTATCTAGTGGTTAGTTAGTTAGTTAGTTAGTTAGTCAGTGAGTTAGTTAATATGTATGTAAGAAGGTAGGTAGTTACATAGTTTGATAGTTACATTAATTAGTTAGTTGGTAAGTTAGTGAGTCAATGGGTATGTATGTAGGTAGTCAGTTAGTTAGTTAATTAGTTAGCTAGCTAGTAGTTAGTTATTTGGTTAATTATTTAGTTAGTTAATTAGTTAGTTAGTTAGTTAGTTAGTTAGCTAGTAGTTAGTTAGTTAGTTAGTTAGTTAGCTAGTAGTTAGTTAGTTAGTTAGTTAGTTAGTAGGTATGTAGGAAGATAGTTAGTTAGTAAGTTAATAGATATGTAGGAAGATAGTTAGTTAGTTAGTTAGTTAGTTAGTTAGTTAATTAGTTAGTTAGTTAGCTAGTTAGTTGGTAGGTTTGTACGATTGTAGTTAGTTAATTAGTTGGTTAGGTAGTTAGTTAGTTGTTAGTCAATATGTATGTATGAAGGTAGTTAGTTTGTTAATTTGTTATTTAGTTAGTTAGCTAGTAGTTAGTTAGTTAGTTAGTTAGTTAGTTAGTTAGTTCGTTAGTTAGTTATTTAGTTAGTTAGTTAGTTAGCTAGCTAGTAGTTAGTTAGTTAATTAGTTAGTTAATTAGTCAGTTTGTTAGTTTGTTAGTTAGTTAGTGAGAATGTACCAAGGTAGTTATTTAGTTAATATATATGTAGGAAGATAGTTAGTTAGTTAGTTAGTTAGTTAGTTAGTTAATTAGATAGTTAGTTTGTTAATTAGTTAATTTTTAGTTAGTTAGTTTGTTAGTAAGCTAATAGTTAGTTAGTTAGTTAGTTAAATAGTTAGTTAATGAGTTAGTTAGTTAGTTAGTTAGTTGGTTAGTTAGTTAGTTAGTCAGTCAGTTAGTTAGTCAGTTAGTCATTTAGTTAGTTAGTTAGTTAGTTAGTTTGCAAGTAGTTAGTTAGTTAGTTAGTTATTTATTTAGTTAGTTAGTTGTTATGTAGAAAGCCAGTTAGTTAGTTAGTTAGCTAGTTGGTTAGTTAGTTAGTTAGTTAGTTAATAGGTATGTAGGAAGATAGTTAGTTAGCTAATAGGTACGTAGGAAGATAGTTAGTAAGTTAGTTAGTTACTTAGTTAGTTAGTTAGTTAGTTAGTAAGTATGTTCATTAGTTAGTTGGTATGTAGGAAGGTAGTTACTTAGTTAGTTAATTAGTTAATTAGTTAATTAGCTAGTGGTTAGTTAGTTTATTAGTTAGTTAGTTAGTTAGTCAGTTAATCTGTTAGTTAGTTAGTTAGTTAGTTAGTTAGTTAGTTTGTTTGTTAGTCAATATTTATGTATGAAGTAAGTGAGTTAGTTAGTTAGATAGTTAGTTAGTAAGTTAATTAGTTAGTTAGTTAGTTAGTTAGTTAGTTAGTAAGTTAATTTGTTAGTTATTTATTTAGTTTGTTAGTTTGTTAGTTAGCTAATTGTTAGTTAGTTTGTTACTTAGTTAGTTAGTTAGGTAGTGGGTATGTAGGAAGGTAGTTAATTAGTTAGTTAGTTAGTTAATTGCTTAATAGGAATGTAGGTAGATTGTTAGTTAGTTAGTTAGTTAATTATTTAGTTAGTTATCTAGTAGTTAGTTTGTCAGTTAGCTAGTAATTAGTAAGTTAGTTATTCAGTTAATTAGTTAGTTAGTTAGTTAGTTAGGTAGTTAGTCAGTTAGCCAATTAGATATTTAGTTAGTTAGTTAGGTAGTTAGTTGGTTAGTTAGTTAGTTAGTAGTTTGTTAGTTGACTAGTTAGTTAGTTAGTTAGTTAGTAGTTAGTAAGTAAGTTAGTTAGTTAGTTAGTTCGTGGGTATGTATGAAGGTAGTTAATTAGTTAGTTAGTTAGTTAGTTAGTTGCTTAATATGTACGTCGGAAGATACTTAGTTAGTTAATTTGATAGTTATTTAGTTAGTTATCAAGTAGTTTGTTAGTTTGCCAGTTAGCTAGTAATTAGTAAGTTACTTAGTCAGTTAGTTAGTAAGTTAGTTAGTTAGTCAGTTAGTCAGTTCATATGTATTTAAGAAGGTAGTTAGTAAGTTAATTAGTTAGTTAGTTAGTTAGTTAGTTAGTTTTCTAGTAGTTACTTAGTTGGTTGGTTAGTCAGTTAGTTAGTTAGTAGTTACTTAGTTAGTTAACTAGTTGGGTATTTAGTAGGTTAGATAATTAGTTAATATGTATGTAGGAAGGTAGTTAGTTAGTTAGTTAGTTAATTCGTTACTTATTTAGCTAGTTATCTAGTAGTTAGTTAGTTAGTTAGTTAGTTATTTATCTAGTTGGTATTTAGTTAGTTAGTTAGTTAAGTTAGTTAATATGTATGTAATAAGGTAGTTAGTTAGGTATTTGATAGTTAAATTTTTAGCTAGTTAGTCAATTAGTTAATTAGCTAGTTAGTTAGTAGTAAGTTAGTTAGTTAGTAAGTTAGTTAGTTAGTTGCCTAGTTAGTTATTTAGTTAGTTAGTTAGTTAGTTAGCTAGTTGTTAGTTAGTTAGTTAGTTAGTTAATAGGTATGTAGGAAGATAGTTAGTTAGTAAGTTAATAGATATGTAGGAAGATAGTTAGTTAATTAGTTAGTTAGTTAGTTAATTAGTTAGTTTGTTAGCTAGTTAGTTAGTGGGTTTGTACGATAGTAGTTAGTTAATTAGTTGGTTAGGTAGTTAGTTAGTTGTTAGTCAATAGGTATGTATGAAGGTAGTTAGTTTGTTAATTTGTTATTTAGTTAGTTAGCTAGTAGTTAGTTAGTTAGTTAGTTAGTTAGTTAGTTCGTTCGTTAGTTATTTATTTAGTTAGTTAGTTAGTTAGCTAGTAGTTAGTTAGTCAATTAGTTAGTTAATTAGTTAGTTTGTTAGTTTGTTAGTTTGTTAGTGAGAATGTACGAAGGTAGTTATTTAGTTAATATATATGTAGGAAGATAGTTAGTTAGTTAGTTAGTTAGTTAGTTAGTTAGTTAGTTAGTTAGTAAGTTAATTAGTTAGTTATTTATTCAGTTAGTTAGTTTGTTAGTTAGCTAATAATTAGTTAGTTTGTTACTTAGTTAGTTAGTTAGGTAGTGGGTATGTAGGAAGGTAGTTAATTAGTTAGTTAGTTTGTTAGTTGCTTAATAGGAATGTAGGAAGACAGTTAGTTAGTTAATTAGTTAGTTATTTAGTTAGTTATCTAGTAGTTAGTTAGTTAGTTTAGTTTGTCAATTAGCTAGTAATTAGTAAGTTAGTTAGTGAGTTAATTAGTTAGTTAGTTAGTTGGTTAGTCAGTTCGTCAATTAGTTAGTTAATATGTATGTAAGAAGGTAGTTAGTTAGTAAGTTAGATAATTGGTAAGTTTGTTAGTTAGTTAGTTAGTTAGTTAGTTAGTTAGTTAGTTAGTAGTTAGTTAGTTGGTTAGTTAGTTAGTTAGTTAGTTAGTTAGTAGTTAGTTAGTTAGTTAGTTAACTAGTTAGTTATTTAGTTGGTTGGATAGTTAGTTAATATCTATGTAGGAAGATAGTTAGTTAGTTAGTTATTTAGTTAGTTATCTTGTAGTAGTTAGTTAGTAAGTTAGTAAGTTAGTTATCTAGTAGTTAGTTAGTTAGTTAGTTAGTTAGTTAGTTATCTAGTGGTTAGTTAGTTAGTTAGTTAGTTAGTTATCTAGTGGTTAGTTAGTTAGTTAGTTAGTCAGTGAGTTAGTTAATATGTATGTAAGAAGGTAGGTAGTTACATAGTTTGATAGTTACATTAATTAGTTAGTTGGTAAGTTAGTGAGTCAATGGGTATGTATGTAGGTAGTCAGTTAGTTAGTTAATTAGTTAGCTAGCTAGTAGTTAGTTATTTGGTTAATTATTTAGTTAGTTAATTAGTTAGTTAGTTAGTTAGTTAGTTAGCTAGTAGTTAGTTAGTTAGTTAGTTAGTTAGTAGGTATGTAGGAAGATAGTTAGTTAGTAAGTTAATAGATATGTAGGAAGATAGTTAGTTAGTTAGTTAGTTAGTTAGTTAGTTAATTAGTTAGTTAGTTAGCTAGTTAGTTGGTAGGTTTGTACGATTGTAGTTAGTTAATTAGTTGGTTAGGTAGTTAGTTAGTTGTTAGTCAATATGTATGTATGAAGGTAGTTAGTTTGTTAATTTGTTATTTAGTTAGTTAGCTAGTAGTTAGTTAGTTAGTTAGTTAGTGAGTTAGTTCGTTAGTTAGTTATTTAGTTAGTTAGTTAGTTAGCTAGCTAGTAGTTAGCTAGTTAATTAGTTAGTTAATTAGTCAGTTTGTTAGTTTGTTAGTTAGTTAGTGAGAATGTACCAAGGTAGTTATTTAGTTAATATATATGTAGGAAGATAGTTAGTTAGTTAGTTAGTTAGTTAATTAGATAGTTAGTTTGTTAATTAGTTAATTTTTAGTTAGTTAGTTTGTTAGTAAGCTAATAGTTAGTTAGTTAGTTACTTAGTTAGTTAGTTAGGTAGTGGGTATGCAGGAAGGTAGTTAGTTAGTTAGTTAGTTAGTTGCTCAATAGGAATGTAGGTAGATAGTTAGTTAGTTATTTAGTTTGTTA
The DNA here is from genome assembly GCA_946800325.1 of Luzula sylvatica. NCBI lineage: Eukaryota > Viridiplantae > Streptophyta > Magnoliopsida > Poales > Juncaceae > Luzula > Luzula sylvatica. Next base: position 66,351,857 of record OX326960.1, on the reverse strand, counting down.
TCTAGTAGTTAGTTAGTTAGTTTAGTTTGTCAATTAGCTAGTCATTAGTAAGTTAGTTAGTCGGTTAATTAGTTAGTTAGTCAGTTAGTTAGTCAGTTAGTCAATTAGTTAGTTAATATGTATGTAAAAAGGTAGTTACTTAGTAAGTTAGATAGTTGGTAAGTTGGTTAGTTAGTTAGATAGTTAGTTATCTAGTAGTTAGTTAGTTGGTATGTTAGTAGTTAGTTAGTTGGTTAGTTAGTTAGTTAGTTGGTTAGTTAGTTAGTTAGTTAGTTAGTTAACTAGTTAGTTATTTAGTTGGTTGGATAGTTAGTTAATATGTATGTAGGAAGATAGTTAGTTAGTTTGTCAATTAGTTAGTTATTTAGTTACTTATCTGGTAGTAGTTAGTTAGTAAGTCAGTTAGTTTGTTAGTTAGTTAGTGAGTTAGTTAATATGTATGTAAGAAGGTAGTTAGCTAGTTAGTTTGATAGTTATATTATGAGTTAGTTTGTTAATTAGCTAGTTAGTTAGTTAATTAGTTAGTTAGTTAGTTAGTTAGTTTGTTATTTAGTTAGTTAGTTAGCTAGTAGTTAGTTAGTTAACTAGTTAGTTATTTAATTAGTTAATAGGTATGTAGAAAGGTAGTTAGTTAGTTAGTTAAAGAGTTAGTTAGTTAGTTATATGGTGGGTTTTTCGGAAGGTAGTTAGTTAATTATTTATGTAGTTAGTTAGTTAGTTAGTTAGTTAATAGGTATGTATGAAGGTAGTTAGTTAGTAAGTTAGTTAGTTAATTAGTTAGTTAGTTAGTTAGCTAGTAGTTAGTTAGTTAGTTAGCTTGTTAATAGTTAGTTATTTAGTTAGTTAGTTAGTTAGTTAGTTAGTTATTTAGCTAGTAGTTAGTTAGTCACTTAGTTAATTAATTCGTTAGTTAATTAGTTAGTTCGTAAGTTAGTTTGTTAATATGTATGTATGAAGGAAGTCAGTTAGTTAGTTATTAGTAAGTTAGCTAGTAGTTAATTAGTTAGTTAATTAGTTAGTTAGTTAGTGGGTAGATGCGAAGGTGGGTAGGTAGTTAGTTAGTTAGTTTGTATGTATGTTGGAAGATAGTTAGTTAGTTAATTAGTGAGTTATCTTGATAGTTATCTAGTAGTTAGTTAGTTAGTGAGCTAGTTATTTATCTAGTAGTTAGTCAGTCAGTCAGTCTGTTAGTTAGTTAGTTAGTTAGTTTGTTAGTTAGTTAGTTTATATATATGTAAGGAGGTAGTTAGTTAGTAAGCCAATTAGATATTTAGTTAGTTAGTTAGGTAGTTAGGTGGTTAGTTAGTTAGTTAGTAGTTTGTTAGTTAACTAGTTAGTTAGTTAGTTAGCTAGTAGTTAGTAAGTAAGTTAGTTAGTTAGTTAGTTAGTTAGTTAGTTAGTTAGTTAGTTAGTTAGTTAGTTCGTGGGTATGTATGAAGGTAGTTAATTAGTTAGTTAGTCAGTTAGTTAGTTAGTTGATTAATATGTACGTTGGAAGATAGTTAGTTAGTTAATTTGATAGTAATTTAGTTTGTTATCAAGTAGTTTGTTAGTTTGCCAGTTAGCTAGTAATTAGTATGTCAGTTAGTCAGTTAGTTAGTAAGTTAGTTAGTTAGTCAGTTAGTCAGTTCATATGTTTTAAAGGAAGTAATTAGTAAGTTAATTAGTTAGTTAGTTAGTTAGTTAGTTAGTTTTCTAGTAGTTAGTTTGTTGGTTGGTTAGTCAGTTAGTTAGTTAGTAGTTAGTTAGTTAGTTAACTAGTTAGGTATTTAGTTGGTTAGATAATTAGTTAATATGTATGTAGGAAGATAGTAAGTTAGTTAGTTAGTTAATTAGTTACTTATTTTGCTAGTTATCTAGTAGTTAGTTAGTTAGTTAGTTAGTTAGTTAGTTAAGTTAGTTAATATGTATGTAATAAGGTAGTTAGTTAGGTATTTGATAGTTAGATTTTTAGCTAGTTAGTTAATTAGTTAATTAGCTAGTTAGTTAGTAGTAAGTTAGTTAGTTAGTAAGTTAGCTAGTTAGTTAGTTAACTAGTTAGTTATTTAGTTAGTTAGTTAGTTAGTTAGTTAGCTAGTAGTTAGTTAGTTAAATAGTTAGTTAATAGGTATGTAGGAAGATAGTTAGTTAGTAAGTTAATAGATATGTAGGAAGATAGTTAGGTAGTTAGTTAGTTAGTTAGTTAGTTAGTTAATTAGTTAGGTTTGTTAGCTAGTTAGTTATTGGGTTTGTACGATAATAGTTAGTTAATTAGTTGGTTATGTAGTTAGTTAGTTGTTAGACAATAGGTATGCATGAAGGTAGTTAGTTTGTTAATTTGTTATTTAGTTAGTAAGCTAGTAGTTTGTTAGTTTGTTAGTTAGTTTGTTTGTTTGTAAGTTAACCTAGTTAGTCAGTTAGTTAGCTAGTAGTTTGTTAGTTAATTAGTTAGTTAGTTAATTAGTTAGTTTGTTAGTTTGTTAGTGAGAATGTACGAAGGCAGGTATTTAGTTATTTAGTTAATATATATGTAGGAAGATAGTTAGTTAGTTAGTTAGTTAGTTAGTTTGTAAGTTAATTAGTTAGTTAGTTTTTTAGTTAGTTAGTTTGTTAGTTAGCTAATAGTTTGTTAGTTAGTTACTTAGTTAGTTAGTTAGGTAGTGGGTATGTAGGAAGGTAGTTAATTAGTTAGTTAGTTAGTTAGTTGCTTAATAGGAATGTAGATAGTTAGTTAGTTATTTAGTTAGTTATCTAGTAGTTAGTTAGTTAGTTTAGTTTGTCAATTAGATAGTCATTAGTAAGTTAGTTAGTCAGTTAATTAGTTAGTTAGTTAGTTAGTTAGTCAGTTAGTCAATTAGTTAGTTAATATGTACGTAAGAAGGTAGTTACTTAGTAAGTTAGATAGTTGGTAAGTTGGTTAGTTAGTTAGTTGGTTAGTTAGTAGTTAGTTAGTTGGTTAGTTAGTAGTTAGTTAGTTGTTTAGTTACTTAGTTAGTTAGTTAGTTAGTAGTTAGTTAGTTAACTAGTTAGTTATTTTGTTGGTTGGATAGTTAGTTAATATGTATGTAGGAAGATAGTTAGTTAGTTAGTTAGTTATTTAGTTAGTCATCTAGTAGTAGTTAGTTAGTAAGTTAGTTAGTTCGTTAGTTAGTGAGTTAGTTAATATGTATGTAAGAAGGTAGTTAGCTAGTTAGTTTCATAGTTATATTATGAGTTAGTTTGTTAATTAGGTAGTTAGTTAGTTAATTAGTTAGTTAGTTAGTTAGTTAGTTAGTTATTTAGTTAGTTAGTTAGCTAGTAGTTAGTTAATTAACTAGTTATTTATTTAATTAGTTAATAGGTATGTAGGAAGATAGTTAGTTAGTTAGTTAAAGAGTTAGTTAGTTAGTTATTTGGTGGGTTTTTCGAAAGGTAGTTAGTTAATTATTTATGTAGTTAGTTAGTTAGTTAGTTAGTTAATAGGTATGTATGAAGGTAGTTAGTTAGTAAGTTAGTTAGTTAATTAGTTAGTTAGTTAGTTAGCTAGTAGTTAGTTAGTTAGTTAGCTTGTTAATAGTTAGTTATTTAGTTAGTTAGTTAGTTAGTTAGTTAGTTATTTAGCTAGTAGTTAGTTAGTCACTTAGTTAATTAATTCGTTAGATAATTAGTTAGTTAGTAAGTTAGTTTGTTAATATGTATGTATGAAGGAAGTCAGTTAGTTAGTTATTAGTAAGTTAGCTAGTAGTTAATTAGTTAGTTAATTAGTTAGTTAGTTAGTGGGTAGATGTGAAGGTGGGTAGGTAGTTAGTTAGTTAGTTTGTATGTATGTTGGAAGATAGTTAGTTAGTTAATTAGTGAGTTATCTAGATAGTTATCTAGTAGTTAGTTAGTTAGTTAGCTAGTTATTTATCAAGTAGTTAGTCAGTCAGTCAGTCTGTTAGTTAGTTAGTTTGTTAGTTTGTTAGTTAGTTAGTTTATATATATGTAACGAGGTAGTTAGTTAGTAAGCCAATTAGATATTTAGTTTGTTAGTTAGGTAGTTAGTTGGTTAGTTAGTTAGTTAGTAGTTTGTTAGTTAACTAGTTAGTTAGTTAGTTAGCTAGTAGTTAGTAAGTAAGTTAGTTAGTTAGTTAGTTAGGTAGTTAGTTAGTTCGTGGGTATGTATGAAGGTAGTTAATTAGTTAGTTAGTCAGTTAGTTAGTTAGTTGCTTAATATGTACGTTGGAAGATAGTTAGTTAGTTAATTTGATAGTTATTTAGTTTGTTATCAAGTAGTTTGTTAGTTTGCCAGTTAGCTAGTAATTAGTATGTCTGTTAGTCAGTTAGTTAGTAAGTTAGTTAGTTAGTCAGTTAGTCAGTTCATATGTTTTTAAGAAGGTAATTAGTAAGTTAATTAGTTAGTTAGTTAGTTAGTTAGTTAGTTTTCTAGTAGTTAGTTAGTTGGTTGGTTAGTCAGTTAGTTAGTTAGTAGTTAGTTAGTTAGTTAACTAGTTAGGTATTTAGTTGGTTAGATAATTAGTTAATATGTATGTAGGAAGATAGTAAGTTAGTTAGTTAGTTAATTAGTTACTTATTTTGCTAGTTATCTAGTAGTTAGTTAGTTAGTTAGTTAGTTAGTTATATATCTAGTTGGTAGTTAGTTAGTTAGTTAGTTAGTTAGTTAGTTAGTTAAGTTAGTTCATATGTATGTAATAAGGTAGTTAGTTAGGTATTTGATAGTTAGATTTTTAGCTAGTTAGTTAATTAGTTAATTAGCTAGTTAGTTAATAGTAAGTTAGTTAGTTAGTAAGTTAGTTAGTTAGTTAACTAGTTAGTTATTTAGTTAGTTAGTTAGTTAGTTAGTTAGCTAGTAGTTAGTTAGTTAAATAGTTAGTTAATAGGTATGTAGGAAGATAGTTAGTTAGTAAGTTAATAGATATGTAGGAAGATAGTTAGGTAGTTAGTTAGTTAGTTAGTTAGTTAGTTAGTTAATTAGTTAGGTTTGTTAGCTAGTTAGTTATTGGGTTTGTACGATAGTAGTTAGTTAATTAGTTGGTTAGGTAGTTAGTTAGTTGTTAGTCAATAGGTATGCATGAAGGTAGTTAGTTTGTTAATTTGTTATTTAGTTAGTAAGCTAGTAGTTTGTTAGTTTGTTAGTTAGTTAGTTTGTTTGTAAGTAAACCTAGTTAGTTAGTTAGTTAGCTAGTAGTTAGTTAGTTAATTAGTTAGTTAATTAGTTAGTTTGTTAGTTTGTTAGTGAGAATGTACGAAGGCAGTTATTTAGTTATTTAGTTAATATATATGTAGGAAGATAGTTAGTTAGTTGGTTAGTTAGTTAGTTTGTAAGTTAATTAGTTAGTTATTTTTTTAGTTAGTTAGTTTGTTAGTTAGCTAATAGTTTGTTAGTTAGTTACTTAGTTAGTTAGTTAGGTAGTGGGTATGTAGGAAGGTAGTTAATTAGTTAGTTAGTTAGTTAGTTGCTTAATAGGAATGTAGATAGTTAGTTAGTTATTTAGTTAGTTATCTAGTAGTTAGTTAGTTAGTTTAGTTTGTCAATTAGCTAGTCATTAGTAAGTTAGTTAGTCAGTTAATTAGTTAGTTTGTTAGTTTGTTAGTCAGTTAGTCAATTAGTTAGTTAATATGTACGTAAGAAGGTAGTTACTTAGTAAGTTAGATAGTTGGTAAGTTGGTTAGTTAGTTAGTTGGTTAGTTAGTAGTTAGTTAGTTGGTTAGTTAGTTAGTTAGTTAGTTAGTTAGTTAGTAGTTAGTTAGTTAGTTAGTTAACTAGTTAGTTATTTTGTTGGTTGGATAGTTAGTTAATATGTATGTAGGAAGATAGTTAGTTAGTTAGTTAGTTATTTAGTTAGTCATCTAGTAGTAGTTAGTTAGTAAGTTAGTTAGTTATCTAGTAGTTAGTTAGTTAGTTAGTTAGTGAGTTAGTTAATATATATGTATGTAAGACGGTAGTTAGCTAGTTAGTTTGATAGTTATATTATGAGTTAGTTTGTTAATTAGCTAGTTAGTTAGTTAATTAGTTAGTTAGTTAGTTAGTTAGTTAGTTAGTTATTTAGTTACTTAGTTAGCAAGTAGTTAGTTAGTTACCTAGTTAGTTATTTAGTTAGTTAATAGGTACGTAGGAAGATAGTTAGTTAGTTAGTTAAAGAGTTAGTTAGTTTGTTATTTGGTGGGTTTTTCGGAAGGTAGTTAGTTAATTAGTTAGTTAGTTAGTTAGTTAATTGGTATGTAGGAAGATAGTTAGTTGATAGGTATGTTGGAAGATAGTTAGCTAGTTAGTTAATTAGTTTGTTTGTTAGCTAGTTAGATAGTGGGTTTGTACGAAGGTAGTTAGTTAATTAGTTAGTTAATAGGTACGTATCAAGGTAGTTAGTTAGTTTGTTAATTTGTTATTTAGTTAGTTAGCTAGTAGTTAGTTAGTTAGTTAGTTATTTAGTTAGTTAGTTAGTTAGTTAGAAGTTAGTTTGTTAGTTATTTATTTAGTTAGTTAGTTAGTAGATGGGTATGTCGGAAGGTAGTTAGTTAGTTAGTTAGTTAGTTAAGTTAATAGGTATTTAGAAAGATAGTTAGTTAGTTAATTAGTTAGTTATTATGTTAGTTATCTAGTAATAAGTTAGTTAGTTAGTTATTTAGTCAGTTAGCTTGTAGTTATTTAGTTAGTTAGTATTTTAGTTAGTTAGTTAGTTATCTAGTAGTTAGTTAGTTAGTTAGTTATTTAACTAGTTTGTTGTTTAGTTAGTTAGTTAGTTAGTTAACTAGTTAGTTGTTTAGTTAGTTAACTAGTTAGTTATTTAGTAACTTAGTTAGTTAGTTAGTTAGTTAGTTAATTATTGGGATTGTACGAAGGTTGTTAGTTAATTAGTTAAGTAGTTAGTTAGTTAGTTAGATAGTTAATAGGTATGTAGGAAGGAAGATAGTTAGTTAGTTAGTTAGTTAGTTAGTTAGTTAGTTAGTTAGCTAGTAGTTAGTTAGTTAGTTAATTAGTTAGTTAGATAGTTAGTCAGTTAGTGAGTGTGTTAGTGGGTATGTTGGAAAGGTAGCTAGTTAGTTACTTAGTTACTTTGTTAACTAGTTAGTTAGTTATCTAATAGTTAGTTAGTTAGTTAGTTAGTTAGTTATCTAGTAGTTAGTTATTTGGTTAGTTAGTTAGTTAGTTATTTAGTTAGTTAGTTAGTTAGTTAGTTAGTTATTTAGTTGGTTAGATAGTTAGTTAATATGTATGTAGGAATAGTTAGTTAGTTAATTAGTTAATTAGTTAGTTATTTAGCTTGTTATCTAGTAGTTAGTTAGTTAGTTAGTTAGTTAGTTATTTATCTAGTAGTTAGCTAGTTGGTTAGTTAGTTAGTTAGTTAATATGTATGTAAGAAGGTAGTTAGTAAGTTAGTTTGATAGTTAGATTTTTAGCTAGTTAGTTAATTAGTTAGTTAGCTAATTAGTTAGTTGTAAGTTAGTTAGTTAGTTAACTAGTTAGTTATTTAGTTAGTTAGTTAGTTAGTTAGCTAGTTAGCTAGTAGTTAGTTAGTTAGTTAGTTAATAGGTATGTAGGAAGGGAGTTAGTTAGTTAGTTAATAGGTATGTAGGAAGACAGTTGGTTAGTAAGTTAGTTAGTTAGTTAATTAGTTAGATTGTTAGCTAGTTAGTTAGTGGATTTGTACGATAGTAGTTAATTAATTAGTTAGTTAGGTAGTTAGTTAGTTGTTAGTCAATAGGCATGTATGAAGGTAGTTAGTTTGTTAATTTGTTATTTAGTTAGTTAGCTAATAGTTAGTTAGTTAGTTAGTTCGTTAGTTAGTTATTTAGTTAGTTAGTTAGTTACTTAGTGAGCTAGTAGTTAGTTAGTTAATTAGTTACTTAATTAGTTCGTTAGTTAGTGAGAGTGTACGAAGGTAGTTAGTTAGTTAGTTAGTTAGTTAGTTAGTTAATATATATGTAGGAAGATAGTTAGTTAGTTAGTTAGTTAGTTAGTTAGTAAGTTAATTAGTTAGTTAGTTAGTTAGTTAGTTAGTAAGTTAATTTGTTAGTTATTTATTTAGTTTGTTAGTTTGTTAGTTAGCTAATTGTTAGTTAGTTTGTTACTTATTTAGTTAGTTAGGTAGTGGGTATGTAGGAAGGTAGTCAATTAGTTAGTTAGTTAGTTAGTTAGTTGCTTAATAGGAATGTAGGAAGATTGTTATTAGTTAGTTAATTAGTTAGTTATCTAGTATTGAGTTAGTTAGTTAGTTTAGTTTGTCAATTAGCTAGTAATTAGTAAGTTGGCTAGTCAGTTAATTAGTTAGTTAGTTAGTTAGTTAGTCAGCTAGTCAATTAGTTAGTTAATATGTATGTAAGAAGGTAGTTAGTTAGTAAGTTAGATAGTTGGTAAGTTAGTTAGTTAGTTAGTTAGTTAGTTAGTATTTAGTTAGTTAGTTAGTTAGTAAGTTAGTTAGTCAATTAGTAGTTAGTTAGTTAGTTAGTTAGTTAACTAGTTAGTTATTTAGTTGGTTGGATAGTTAGTTAATATGTATGTAGGAAGATAGTCAGTTAGTTAGTTAGTTAATTAGTTAGTTATTTAGTTAGTTATCTAGTAGTAGTTAGTTAGTAAGTTAGTTAGTTAGTTATCTAGTAGTTAGTTAGTAAGTTAATATGTATGTAAGAAGGTAGTTAGTTAGTTAATATGTATGTAAGAAGGTAGTTAATTGGCTAGTTAATTTGTTAATTAGTAGTAAGTTAGTTAGTTAGTTAGTTAGTTAGTTAGTTAGTTATTTAGTCAGCTAGGTAGTTACTTAGCTAGTAGTTAGTTAGTTAACTAGTTAGTTATTTAGTTAGTTAATGGGTATGTAGGAAGATAGTTAGTTAGTTAGTTGGTTAATGAGATAGTTAGTTAGTTAGTTAGTTAATGAGTTAGTTAGTTAGTTATTTGGTGGGTTTTTAGGAAGGTAGTTACTTAATTAGTTAGTTAGTTAGTTAGTTAGTTAATAGGTACGTAGGAAGATAGTTAATATGTTAGTTGATAGGTATGTAGGAAGATAGTTAGTTAGATAGTTAATTAGTTTGTTTGTTAGCTAGTCAGTTAGTGGGTTTGTACGAAGGTAGTTAGTTAATTAGTTAGTTATTTAGTTAGTTAGCTAGTAGTTAGTTAGTTAGTTAGTTAGTTAGTCAGTTAGTTAATTAGTTAATTAGTTAGGTAGTTAGGTAGTTAATATGTATGTAAGAAGGTAGTCAGTTAGTTAGTTAATTAGGTTGTTAGATAGTTAGTTAATGAGTTAGTTAATTAGGTAGTTAGTTAGTTATCTAGTAGTTAGTTAGATAGTTAGTTAGTTAATCAGTTAGTTATTTAGTTAGTTAGTTAGTTTGTTAATAGATATATAGGAAGATAGTTAGTTCGTTAATTAGTTAGTTAGTTAGTTAGTTAATTAGTTAGTTAGTCAGTTAATCAGTTAGTTAATAAGTTAGTTAGTTAGTTAATTAGTTAGTTAATGAGTTATCTAGTTAGTTAGTTAGTTAGTTGGTTAGTTAGTTAATTAGTCAGTCAGTTAGTTAGTCAGTTAGTCATTTAGTTAGTTAGTTAGTTAGTTAGCAAGTAGTTAGTTAGTTAATTAGTTATTTATTTTGTTAGTTAGTTGTTATGTAGAAAGGCAGTTAGTTAGTTAGTTAGTTAGTTGGTTAGTTAGTTAGTTAGTTAGTTAATAGGTATGTTGGAAGATAGTTAGTTTGCTAATAGGTACGTATGAAGATAGTTAGTTAGTTAGTTAGTTACTTAGTTAGTTAGTTAGTTAGTTAGTTAGTAAGTATGTTCATTAGTTAGTTGGTATGTAGGAAGGTAGTTACTTAGATAGTTAGTTAGGTAGTTAGGTAGTTAATATGTATGTAAGAAGGTAGTTAGTTAGTTAGTTAATTAGTTTGTTAGATAGTTAGTTAATGAGTTAGTTAATTAGGTAGTTAGTTAGTTATCTAGTAGTTAGTTAATCAGTTAGTTAGTTAGTTAGTTAGTTAGTTTGTTAATAGATATATAGGAAGATAGTTAGTTCATTAATTAGTTAGTTAGTTAGTTAGTTAATTAGTTAGTTAGTCAGTTAATCAGTTAGTTAATAAATTAGTTAGTTAGTTAATTAGTTAGTTAATATGTATGTAAGAAGTTAGTTAGTTAGTTAGTTAGTTAAATAGTTAGTTAATTAGTTAATTAGTTAATTAGCTAGTAGTTAGTTAGTTTGTTAGTTAGTTAGTTAGTTAGTCAGTTAATCTGTTAGTTAGTTAGTTAGTTAGTTTGTTAGTCAATATGTATGTATGAAGTAAGTGACTTAGTTAGTTAGATAGTTAGTTAATTAGTTAGTTAGTTAGTTAGTTAGTAAGTCAATTAGTTAGTTAGTTAGTTAGTTAGTTAGTTAGTAAGTTAATTTGTTAGTTATTTATTTATTTAGTTTGTTAGTTTGTTAGTTAGCTAATTGTTTGTTAGTTTGTTACTTAGTTAGTTAGTTAGGTAGTGGGTATGTAGGAAGGTAGTTAATTAGTTAGTTAGTTAGTTAGTTGCTTAATAGGAATGTAGGTAGATTATTGGTTAGTTAGTTAGTTAATTATTTAGTTAGTTATCTAGTAGTTAGTTAGTTAGTTTAGTTTGTCAGTTAGCTAGTTATTAGTAAGTTAGTTAGTCAGTTAATTAGTTAGTTAGTTAGTTAGTTAATTAGTTAGTCAGCTAGTCAATTAGTTAGTCAATATGTATGTAAGAAGGTAGTTAGTTAGTAAGTTAGATAATTGGTAAGTTTGTTAGTTAGTTAGTTAGTTAGTTAGTTAGTTAGTTAGTTAGTATTTAGTTAGTTAGTTAGTTAGTTAGTCAATTAGAAGTTAGTTAGTTAGTTAGTTAGTCAACTAGTTAGTTATTTAGTTGGTTGGATAGTTAGCTAATATGTATGTAGGAAGATAGTTAGTTAGTTAGTTAGTTAATGAGTTAGTTATTTAGTTAGTTTTCTAGTAGTAGTTAGTTAGTAAGTTAGTTAGTTAGTTATCTAGTAGTTAGTTAGTAAGTTAATATGTATGTAAGAAGGTGGTTAGTTAGTTAGCTTGATAGTTAGATTATGAGTTAGTTAATATGTATGTAAGAAGGTAGTTAATTAGCTAGTTAGTTTGTTAATTAGTAGTAAGTTAGTTAGTTAGTTAGTTAGTTAGTTAGTTAATTAGTTATTTAGTTAGCTAGGTAGTTACTTAGTTAGTAGTTAGTTAGTTAACTAGTTAGTTATTTAGTTAGTTAATGGGTATGTAGGAAGATAGTTAGTTAGTTAGTTAGTTAATGAGTTAGTTAGTTAGTTATTTGGTGGGTTTTTAGGAAGGTAGTTACTTAATTAGTTAGTTAGTTAGTTAGTTAGTTAATAGGTATGTAGGAAGATAGTTAATATGTTAGGTGATAGGTATGTAGGAAGATAGTTAGTTAGATAGTTTATTAGTTTGTTTGTTAGCTAGTTAGTTAGTGGGTTTGTACGAAGGTAGTTAGTTAATTAGTCAGTTATTTAGTTAGTTAGCTAGTAGTTAGTTAGTTAGTTAGTTTGTTAGTCAGTCAGTTAATTAGTTAATTAGTTATGTAGTTAGGTAGTTAATATGTATGTAAGAAGGTAGTCAGTTAGTTTGTTAATTAGTTTGTTAGATAGTTAGTAAATGAGTTAGTTAATTATGTAGTTAGTTAGTTATCTAGTTGTTAGTTAGATAGTTAGTTAGTTAATCTGTTAGTTAGTTAGTTAGTTAGTTAGTTTGTTAATAGATATGTAGGAAGATAGTTAGTTCGTTTATTAGTTAGTTAGTTAGTTAGTTAATTAGTTAGTTAGTCAGTTAATCAGTTAGTTAATAAGTTAGTTAGTTAGTTAATTAGTTAGTTAATGTGTATGTAAGAAGTTAGTTAGTTAGTTAGTTAGTTAAATAGTTAGGTAATGAGTTAGTTAGTTAGTTAGTTAGTTAGTTGGTTAGTTAGTTAGTTAGTTAGTCAGTCAGTTAGTTAGTCAGTTAGTCATTTAGTTTGTTAGTTAGTTAGTTAGCAAGTAGTTAGTTAGTTAGTTAGTTAGTTAAATAGTTAGTTAATTAGTTATTTATTTAGTTAGTTAGTTGTTATGTAGAAAGGCAGTTAGTTAGTTAGTTAGTTAGTTAGTTGGTTAGTTAGTTAGTTAGTTAGTTAATAGGTATGTAGGAAGATAGTTAGTTAGCTAATAGGTACGTAGGAAGATAGTTAGTTAGTTAGTTCGTTACTTAGTTAGTTAGTTAGTTAGTTAGTAAGTATGTTCATTAGTTAGTTGGTATGTAGGAAGGTAGTTACTTAGTTAGTTAATTAGTTAATTAGTTAATTAGCTAGTAGTTAGTTAGTTTGTTAGTTAGTTAGTTAGTTAGTCAGTTAATCTGTTAGTTAGTTAGTTAGTTAGTTAGTTAGTTAGTTAGTTAGTTTGTTAGTCAATATGTATGTATGAAGTAAGTGAGTTAGTTAGTTAGATAGTTAGTTAATTAGTTAGTTAGTTAGTTAGTTAGTTAGTAAGTTAATTAGTTAGTTAGTTAGTTAGTTAGTTAGTAAGTTAATTTGTTAGTTATTTATTTAGTTTGTTAGTTTGTTAGTTAGCTAATTGTTAGTTAGTTTGTTACTTAGTTAGTTAGTTAGGTAGTGCGTATGTAGGAAGGTAGTTAATTAGTTAGTTAGTTAGTTAGTTGCTTAATAGGAATGTAGGTAGATTGTTGGTTAGTTAGTTAGTTAATTATTTAGTTTGTTATCTAGTAGATAGTTAGTTAGTTTAGTTTGTCAGTTAGCTAGTAATTAGTAAGTTAGTTAGTCAGTTAATTAGTTAGTTAGTTAGTTAGTTAATTAGTTAGTCAGCTAGTCAATTAGTTAGTCAATATGTATGTAAGAAGGTAGTTAGTTAGTAAGTTAGATAATCGGTAAGTTTGTTAGTTAGTTAGTTAGTTAGTTAGTTAGTTAGTTAGTATTTAGTTAGTTAGTTAGTTAGTTAGTTAGTTAGTTAGTCAATTAGAAGTTAGTTAGTTAGTTAGTTAGTTAGTTAACTAGTTAGTTATTTAGTTGGTTGGATAGTTAGTTAATATGTATGTAGGAAGATAGTTAGTTAGTTAGTTAGTTAATTAGTTAGTTATTTAGTTAGTTATCTAGTAGTAGTTAGTTAGTAAGTTAGTTAGTTAGTTATCTAGTAGTTAGTTAGTAAGTTAATATGTATGTAAGAAGGTGGTTAGTTCGTAAGTTAGATAATTGCTAAGTTTGTTAGTTAGTTAGTTAGTTAGTTAGTTAGTTAGTTAGTATTTAGTTAGTTAGTTAGTTAGTTAGTTAGTTAGTCAATTAGAAGTTAGTTAGTTAGTTAGTTAGTTAACTAGTTAGTTATTTAGTTGGTTGGATAGTTAGTTAATATGTATGTAGGAAGATAGTCAGTTAGTTAGTTAATTAATTAGTTATTTAGTTAGTTATTTAGTAGTTGTTAGTTAGTAAGTTAGTTAGTTAGTTATCTAGTAGTTAGTTAGTAAGTTAATATGTATGTAAGAAGGTAGTTAGTTAGTTAGCTTGATAGTTAGATTATGAGTTAGTTAATATGTATGTAAGAAGGTAGTTAATTAGCTAGTTAGTTTGCTAATTAGTAGTTAGTTAGTTAGTTAATTAGTTAGTTAGTTAGTTAGTTAATTGGTATGTAGGAAGATAGTTAGTTGATAGGTATGTTGGAAGATAGTTAGCTAGTTAGTTAGTTAATTAGTTAGTTATTTAGTTAGTTATCTAGTAGTAGTTAGTTAGTAAGTTAGTTAGTTAGTTATCTAGTAGTTAGTTAGTAAGTTAATATGTATGTAAGAAGGTGGTTGATAACGGGTTTTTGGCTAACACTTAGGTTATATCGTTGAATAAAAATACCGTAAATCAAACAAGAAACATGTGAATACTAAAGATTGTATAGACTGAGTATGTAAGGATTCGTTCCACAGGGAGCTATTGCGTCAAAATATGATTAAACTTCAGATCGTTAAAATAATTATTTCTAAGTTTCTAAAATTAATGAAAATTTGTCTAGAGAGAGGTCTGAATATTATGAAACTTATCCTAAAATTTCAAACAATTTGGACAACGGAATAAAAAGTTATTAACGAATTACAATCAGGTCTCTAAAAAACAATCTCTGGAAACAGCAGGTTTTCAGTTTAAGTGACAGTTTTCAAAAATTCATATCAATTCAAAAATTTCATGAAATTCAATGATTCAAAAAGTTCCCGAAATTAGAAATCAAGATCTACGCAATGAAAGAATTGGTTTTTAGCATATTTGGAAGGAGATCGTGAAAATTGACAAGTTTAGAACAAAAGAAAATATTTAAAGAAAGCAAAAGAACTCAATTCAATCTCAAGTTTATTAATCAACACAAGAATTTATTAAAAGAATCACAACCAAAAATTGAAATAAAAGAAAGAAACCACCTAATCAAGCCCTAGAACACCTAGTGACTTGTGTCGATGCCTTCCCGTCGATCCGGTTGAACGCCAACTCGAGTCTCCGTTTCTTCTCACGCGGATCCTCTTCAATTCGTCGAAGAACGCCTTCCGCACGAATGACCGATCCCTTCCTTGTGTCGAGATGGAGCAAGAACGCCTTAACTCCAATTTCGTCACGTACAACCCTAGGGTGAGAACGCCTCTACCAAAGAGTTGGTCTTGAATTTCACGGTTCTTGGTTGAATCTTGTTTGTTTCTTGGAAGAGTTTGTGGAGAGAGATGGTAGAGAGCTTGCCCCCAAAGGGGAGAGAAAAGGGGGGGCAGGAGAGATGGTTTGCCTTTGGCCTTAGGGTCTTATTTATAGGCTTCATGGTGTCTTCTGATTGGTTGAGGGAGATATGGAAGGTTTTGGGGCTGGATGAGGGAGAAATGGAAGGTTTTGGGGAGATATGGAAGGTTTTGGGGCTGGATGAGGGAGAAATGGAAGGTTTTGGGGATCAACAAGTCAACTAAGAAGGCAACAAATCAATCTAAAGGAGGCCACAAATCAATCTAAAGAAGGCAACAAATTAGCTGGTTGGGGCTTGTGCATGGGCTGAGAGCTGGGGCTATGCGTGGGCTGTGAATTTTGCCTCTGCGGCCAGCCCCTGTGCGTTGCAGCAGTTTGGTGATCTTCTTCTTTTGTTTTTGCCTTTCCCGCCTCGATCCTTCACCGAATATATCGATGTGATATATCGTTTTGACTGTCTTCGGCATGCCGGAGGCAATGGTGCTGACCAAATTCCAAAATTATTCCTCTATCTCCTGAAAATGGGCAAACAACAAATTAGTGTAGAAATATTCATGATGTTTGAAATATGTATCATAAAAGCATAGAATATAACTTCACAAGGGCTAAAATCCCTAAATAAGATTCGTAAAACGTGTTCCATTTGCCTCACATCAAATACCCCCACACTTAAACCCTTGATCGTCCTCGATCAATTGGAGATTTGTAGTTATAATCAATCTAAGGACGAATTGCACTAGATTCTATTAAATTTGTATTCGTCATTTTCAAACGCATTTCATGAACCTATTGATTAAAGTAAAAAATCAAGTTGCTAATGTTTAAGAAAGATAATGGTCAAATAATCAAATCTTAATTGAATAAAAATCACAATTTCAATAGAGTTTAGAATGAGCAATTAATTTCTACCGGAAAAGGTGATTAAACACTACCGTTCGAATCTTTTCACGCCACAATTCAAAAGAAACCCGATTTCCAAAGTTTTTGAGTCTTCGTTTTGCAAGAATTCCCTTTTCAACCCGTTCGATACGTTGGTACAAGGTTCATACCCGTTTTCAGTCGAATTCCCCACCCACTCCTTCATTTCATAGAAGTCTTTAACCGAGCGCCCCACTACACCGAAATGCAATGAGGTTACATCCCGGTATTCTATTTTGACCTTCCTTCTATTTTATTATTTTATTCTTATTTTACTTTCTTTTTTGTTTTCTTTTTTTTTTCTTTTTTTTTTCGGATCGCATTTGTAGAAGGAGTTCCGCTGCACCGGAGTGCAACGAAATTACATCCCGCCTTTTTTCAAGATCCAAGAAGAAGGCGGGTACTATCGACATACTAACGGGTCCCCACGAACGGTTGATTCATTAAGTGTAAGCAAAACTCATTCAAAAACTTTTCAATCGGGTTCTAATTCGAAGATGGGTTCAATTTTCAAAAACTAGTGTGTCACGTAAACCACGAATCCATAAATTGTCAAAAACTCGTGATAATTGCGAAGTTATTGGTATGGGTTGGAATCCCAATAGATTTCTTCAAATTCGTGACCAAAATTTCCAAAACATTTTGCAACATTCAATTTTGAGAGTAAAAATCTTATTAAAATGAAATTTTGTTTGAAAAACAACGATTTGTTTCAAATGAGGTGGAGAAAAATCTTTTTGTTCAATTTTGTCCTTAGTTGAAAACTAGACGTGCTCCGAGATTTAAGTTTCATCAATTTTCTATTTTATTCGCAGAAAAAGGGAAAAAAAAAAAAAAAAAAAAATTCCCAATATTTTTCGTTTTAATTTGGGCACATGCAGGTTCAAAGGTTGTGTTACCCCCCCATACTTATGGTTTTACTTGTCCTCAAGTATATGGAATATAGAATAAAAATAGGGTAATGAAAAGATACAACCTTTGATGCGTGGGCTTGCCTCCCTCGCTAGCGCTCTCGTTTATTGGTCTCGAGGTCGACCATGTCGGTGTTACCCTCCTTGAAAGTTGAACGAGGAGCTCACTTGGATCGCTCTTTTTCGACCGCCTCGGAGTGCTCCTTTCGAAACGTTGGAGAATATGGCACTCAATGCTTGGTTTAATCGTTTTGCGCATGTCAAAATTGGCTCCAAGGGCATCCTTATCTTGCTTCGAATCAATTTGTATACAGGTCTTTGGCGAAGCGGAGTGGTAAGTGGCGTCGGTGTCTCGATGTTATTTGTTTTTCTTGATAAATCTACACAAGGAGAAATTCTTTCATGAGAGGCATCATAGTTCTTATTTGAATTTAAATCGATGCTAAACGGAAAGAATTCACCTTGGAGAGTTGGAGAGTTTTCTTCTTGCTTGGTTTCGTCGTTTGGAGTGAGTTGAACCACCATTTGGAGAGTTGAGTCCACCGACTCCTCTTCTTCTTCTTCCAAGACCGTCTCGATGCTTTCTTCGAATCCCCCCACACTTGAACTTTCGCCACCTTCAATTTCTACGTTGTCCTCGCTTGAGCACTCGGAATTAGCGTCTCCAAGAGATTCTATCCAATTTCGTATTTCTATCGGGGTTTCCTCATGTTGATAAATGAATGTCAAAGTTGACATCAATTTCTCTATCGTTTCGATCAATTCTTCGTCGGAAACTTCGTCTTGAGATTGAGAGGATGGGTCTTGGCATTCGAATTCGAGTTCGCCTCGAGATTCGTCTATGGAAATTATGTCGTATTCGTATCGAAAAGCTTCGTCGGTGGAATTTGGTGGAATCATTGAGAGGAGTTCGTCTTCTTCCTCTCTCAATTCTTGCTCTTCTAGCTCCAATCGAGCAATTTCTTTCTCTATGAAATCTTGGTCCGACAAGGATTCGGGATATCCCCTTTCGATCTTCGCTAGTTGCATCCCTTCCCGAAGCGTTAAAGGTCTCTCTTGATTGTCCATCTTGTACCTTGCAAAAAAAAAGAAAAATTCTCACAATGAGTGAAATATCAAGTTCAAATATATCAAATCGATTTCCAATAACACTCAAGATTGCAAGTATGATTTATAATTTCGACTTAAACATTGCTCCCCGGCAGCAGCGCCATTTTGATAACGGGTTTTTGGCTAACACTTAGGTTATATCGTTGAATAAAAATACCGTAAATCAAACAAGAAACATGTGAATACTAAAGATTGTATAGACTGAGTATGTAAGGATTCGTTCCACAGGGAGCTATTGCGTCAAAATATGATTAAACTTCAGATCGTTAAAATAATTATTTCTAAGTTTCTAAAATTAATGAAAATTTGTCTAGGGAGAGGTTTGAATATTATGAAACTTATCCTAAAATTTCAAACAATTTGGACAACGGAATAAAAAGTTATTAACGAATTACAATCAGGTCTCTAAAAAACAATCTCTGGAAACAGCAGGTTTTCAGTTTAAGTGACAGTTTTCAAAAATTCATATCAATTCAAATATTTCATGAAATTCAATGATTCAAAAAGTTCCCGAAACTAGAAATCAAGATCTACGCAATGAAAGAATTGGTTTTTAGCATATTTGGAAGGAGATCGTGAAAATTGACAAGTTTAGAACAAAAGAAAATATTTAAAGAAAGCAAAAGAACTCAATTCAATCTCAAGTTTATTAATCAACACAAGAATTTATTAAAATAATCACAACAAAAAACTGAAATAAAAGAAAGAAACCACCTAATCAAGCCCTAGAACGCCTAGTGACTTGTGTCGGTGCCTTCCCGTCGATCCGGTTGAACGCCAACTCGAGTCTCCGTTTCTTCTCACGCGGATCCTCTTCAATTCGTCGAAGAACGCCTTCCGCACGAATGACCGATCCCTTCCTTGTGTCGAGATGGAGCAAGAACGCCTTAACTCCAATTTCGTCACGTACAACCCTAGGGCGAGAACGCCTCTACCAAAGAGTTGGTCTTGAATTTCACGGTTCTTGGTTGAATCTTGTTTGTTTCTTGGAAGAGTTTGTGGAGAGAGATGGTAGAGAGCTTGCCCCCAAAGGGGAGAGAAAAGGGGGGGCAGGAGAGATGGTTTGCCCTTGGCCTTAGGGTCTTATTTATAGGCTTCATGGTGTTTTCTGATTGGTTGAGGGAGATATGGAAGGTTTTGGGGCTGGATGAGGGAGAAATGGAAGGTTTTGGGGAGATATGGAAGGTTTTGGGGCTGGATGAGGGAGAAATGGAAGGTTTTGGGGATCAACAAATCAACTAAGAAGGCAACAAATCAATCTAAAGGAGGCCACAAATCAATCTAAAGAAGGCAACAAATTAGCTGGTTGGGGCTTGTGCATGGGCTGAGAGCTGGGGCTATGCGTGGGCTGTGAATTTTGCCTGCGTGGGCTGTGAATTTTGCCTCTGCGGCCAGCCCCTGTGCGTTGCAGCAGTTTGGTGATCTTCTTCTTTTGTTTTTGCCTTTCCCGCCTCGATCCTTCACCGAATATATCGATGTGATATATCGTTTTGACTGTCTTCGGCATGCCGGAGGCAATGGTGCTGACCAAATTCCAAAAGTATTCCTCTATCTCCTGAAAATGGGCAAACAACAAATTAGTGTAGAAATATTCATGATGTTTGAAATATGTATCATAAAAGCATAGAATATAACTTCACAAGGGCTAAAATCCCTAAATAAGATTCGTAAAACGTGTTCCATTTGCCTCACATCAGTGGTTAGTTAGTTAGCTTGATAGTTAGATTATGAGTTAGTTAATATGTATGTAAGAAGGTAGTTAATTAGCTAGTTAGTTCGTTAATTAGTAGTGAGTTAGTTAGTTAGTTAGTTAGTTAGTTTGTTAATTAGTTATTTAGTTAGCTAGGTAGTTACTTAGCTAGTAGTTAGTTAGTTAACTAGTTAGTTATTTAGTTAGTTAATGGGTATGTAGGAAGATAGTTAGTTAGTTAGTTAGTTAGTTAATGAGTTAGTTAGTTAGTTATTTGGTGGGTTTTTAGGAAGGTAGTTACTTAATTAGTTAGTTAGTTAGTTAGTTAGTTAATAGGTATGTAGGAAGATAGTTAATATGTTAGTTGATAGGTATGTAGGATGATAGTTAGTTAGATAGTTAATTAGTTTGTTTGTTAGCTAGTTAGTTAGTGGGTTTGTACGAAGGTAGTTAGTTAATTAGTTAGTTATTTAGTTAGTTAGCTAGTAGTTAGTTAGTTAGTTAGTTAGTTAGTCAGTCAGTTAATTAGTTAATTAGTTTGGTAGTTAGGTAGTTAATATGTATGTAAGAAGGTAGTCAGTTAGTTAGTTAATTAGTTTGTTAGATAGTTAGTTAATGAGTTAGTTAATTAGGTAGTTAGTTAGTTATCTAGTTGTTAGTTAGATAGTTAGTTAGTTAATCAGTTAGTTAGTTAGTTAGTTAGTTAGTTTGTTAATAGATATGTAGGAAGATAGTTAGTTCGCTAATTAGTTAGTTAGTTAGTTAGTTAATTAGTTAGTTAGTCAGTTAATCAGTTAGTTAATAAGTTAGTTAGTTAGTTAATTAGTTAGTTAATATGTATGTAAGAAGTTAGTTAGTTAGTTAGTTAAATAGTTAGTTAATGAGTTAGTTAGTTAGTTAGTTAGTCAGTTGGTTAGTTAGTTAGTTAGTCAGTCAGTTAGTTAGTCAGTTAGTCATTTAGTTAGTTAGTTAGTTAGTTAGCAAGTAGTTAGTTAGTTAATTAGTTATTTATTTAGTTAGTTAGTTGTTATGCAGAAAGGCAGTCAGTTAGTTAGTTAGTTAGTTGGTTAGTTAGTTAGTTAGTTAGTTAATAGGTATGTAGGAAGATAGTTAGTTAGCTAATAGGTACGTAGGAAGATAGTTAGTTAGTTAGTTAGTTAGTTAGTTAGTTTGTTAGTCAATATGTATGTATGAAGTAAGTGAGTTAGTTAGTTAGATAGTTAGTTAATTAGTTAGTTAGTTAGTTAGTTAGTAAGTTAATTAGTTAGTTAGTTAGTTAGTTAGTTAGTAAGTTAATTTGTTAGTTATTTATTTAGTTTGTTAGTTTGTTAGTTAGCTAATTGTTAGTTAGTTTGTTACTTAGTTAGTTAGTTAGGTAGTCGGTATGTAGGAAGGTAGTTAATTAGTTAGTTAGTTAGTTAGTTGCTTAATAGGAATGTAGGTAGATTGTTAGTTAGTTAGTTAGTTAATTATTTAGTTAGTTATCTAGTAGTTAGTTAGTTAGTTTAGTTTGTCAGTTAGCTAGTAATTAGTAAGTTAGTTAGTCAGTTAATTAGTTAGTTAGTTTGTTTGTTAGTTAGTCAGCTAGTCAATTAGTTAGTCAATATGTATGTAAGAAGGTAGTTAGTTCGTAAGTTAGATAATTGGTAAGTTTGTTAGTTAGTTAGTTAGTTAGTTAGTTAGTTAGTATTTAGTTAGTTAGTTAGTTAGTTAGTTAGTTAGTTAGTTAGTCAATTAGAAGTTAGTTAGTTAGTTAGTTAGTTAACTAGTTAGTTATTTAGTTGCTTGGATAGTTAGTTAATATGTATGTAGGAAGATAGTCAGTTAGTTAGTTAATTAATTAGTTATTTAGTTAGTTATCTAGTAGTTGTTAGTTAGTAAGTTAGTTAGTTAGTTATCTAGTAGTTAGTTAGTTAGTTAATATGTATGTAAGAAGGTAGTTAGTTAGTTAGCTTGATAGTTAGATTATGAGTTAGTTAATATGTATGTAAGAAGGTAGTTAATTAGCTAGTTAGTTTGCTAATTAGTAGTTAGTTAGTTAGTTAATTAGTTAGTTAGTTAGTTAGTTAATTGGTATGTAGGAAGATAGTTAGTTGATAGGTATGTTGGAAGATAGTTAGCTAGTTAGTTAATTAGTTTGTTTGTTAGCTAGTTAGGTAGTGGGTTTGTACGAAGGTAGTTAGTTAATTAGTTAGTTAATAGGTACGTATCAAGGTAGTTAGTTAGTTTGTTAATTTGTTATTTAGTTAGTTAGCTAGTAGTTAGTTAGTTAGTTAGTTAGTTATTTAGTTAGTTAGTTAGTTAGTTAGAAGTTAGTTTGTTAGTTATTTATTTATTTAGTTAGTTAGTTAGTAGATGGGTATGTCGGAAGGTAGTTAGTTAGTTAGTTAAGTTAATAGGTATTTAGTAAGATAGTTAGTTAGTTAATTAGTTAGTTATTATGTTAGTTATCTAGTAATAAGTTAGTTAGTTAGTTATTTAGTCAGTTAGCTTGTAGTTATTTAGTTAGTTAGTATTTTAGTTAGTTAGTTAGTTATCTAGTAGTTAGTTAGTTAGTTAGTTATTTAACTAGTTTGTTGTTTAGTTAGTTAGTTAGTTAGTTAACTAGTTAGTTGTTTAGTTAGTTAACTAGTTAGTTATTTAGTAACTTAGTTAGTTAGTTAGTTAGTTAGTTAATTATTGGGATTGTACGAAGGTAGTTAGTTAATTAGTTAAGTAGTTAGTTAGTTAGTTAGATAGTTAATAGGTATGTAGGAAGGAAGATAGTTAGTTAGTTAGTTAGTTAGTTAGTTAGTTAGTTTGTTAATAGATATATATGAATTTAATCCCATGAGCGCGGTGGAAGCAGCCATTCACTCTCTCCGTATTGAACGAGGTCTAACTTCAACACACCACCAGCCCATAATTGTAGACGCAGAACCTTCCTCTCCCACTCTAAGCTCGACACATGACAAAAGTTATGAGGTACGTACTAACTCTCTATATGGTATCAAATCGTTACCTAGACCTGAATTTTCTCCCGCATCCAAACTAGAACTCGAATCTTGTGACGAGTTTCTTAGGGATGAAGGGAACTATCAACTAAATGAGGGTAAACTTGAAAGTCCCACCCAAGCTCTCAAGGATAAGGTAGCTTCTCTTGAGCTATCCATCTTGGCATACAAAACTCAAATAAATGAATTTAAAGGATTTTCAAAATGTGAATGTAAAACCCTGAAATGTGAGATTTCTCATTTAAAAGTCGAAATTCAAACTATGAAAGTTGAGAATGAGTCCTTGAAGAGGGCATGTACAATGAGTGCATTGAACCCCCCTTCATTGGATGATGTCTTAAAATCGTCATTAACGGGACAAAAGCCCAATGATAAATTCGGTTTAGGATATAAGAAAATTAACGGTAATAAACCCGACCTTTCAATATCTCAAAATCAAAAATCTAAATGGGAAAACAATGAAGTAAGTAGTCATGGAAATGCTTTTATGTACCATGATTATAACAAAGGTAAATATGCTAAAAATGAACAACCTAAACGTATCGATAATAATTATAGGAACAATCATTTTACACAAAATTCACAACCTAGACATACTAATTTGGGACGAACCGATTGTTGGTTCAAAAGGGGACCAAATGGGTATTTCTATGAAGTGACAAACTACACCGAAGCTTCATATCAACAAGGGCCTCCCAAACATTTCACCAACACACATAAACAATTTAAACAAAATAATTTTAAGCAAAATAAATTTAAATCAAATAACCTTTATCAAATGCCAAAATCGATAACTTCTAAGAGAAGTAATCCGAATAAACTCTCAGACTATTTTGTGAAGAGTACCACACCCACAAATAAGCCCACAGTAGCATTTTGTAACTATTGTTGCAAAATCGGTCATGTCTCAACCGGGTGTGATCTTCGCAATCCAAAAGTGGCACCAAACGTCATGTGGATGCGTAAAGATCGTCACTCAATGGGCTCCTCTACCTCCTTCGGTATAGGACCCCCTAGGGTGTAAAACCCTAACTTGAGACACTATACTCCCTAGTATACCGTACCATAAGCCAAATATTTAGGGGGAGTATAGTTAGTAAGAATTCATATTAGTCAATTTCAATTTTTTCTTTGGTTTAACTAATATGAATTTCTTATAGATGGGCCTAACTTCCAGAACAAAGTCATCAAAATGGTGTCTAGATAGTGGTTGTTCTAGACATATGACTTGGGATCGAGAGATGTTCAAATCTCTCGAACCGTTCAAGGGAGGAGACGTTACCTTCGGAGGAAATCAAAAAGGTAAAATTATTGGTATCGGTTCTATAGGTACCTCAAATTGGACTTTAGAGAATGTCTATCTTGTAACTGGACTTAAACATAATTTAATTAGCATAAGCCAATTATGTGATGCCGGATATTGTGTGAAATTCGATCAACTCTCATGCTTGATTGATCGAATGAAAGACAATACCACAGTATGCAAAGGAACCCGACACGAAAATCTATACTACTTTGATTTCGAATCATTCGTGCCGGGAATCCATTGTCTCACTGTATCAGAATCAGTATCTCGATTATGGCATAGACGGTTAGGTCACATTTGCATGAAAACTATACATAGGTTGTCCAAAAAGCAATTAGTTAGAGGACTTCCCTCACATAAACTTGAACTAGAAGGATTATGCGATGCGTGTGAAAAAGGTAAGCACACTAGATCGTCCGGGTTCAAATCAAAGAACATGGTCACCACGAATCGACCTCTTCAACTCATCCATCTTGATCTTTGCGGACCAATGAGCGTTACAAGCATAGGTAATAAAATGTATATGTTTGTTATTGTTGATGATTATTCACGTTTCACCTGGATACATTATTTACTTCATAAAAGTGAAACGTGTGACAACTTCATCAAATTTTGTACTCTCGTTGAAAATGAAAAAGGCACCTCAATTGTCACCATTCGAAGTGACAATGGAGGTGAATTTCGAAATGCAAAATTTGATGAATTTTGTCATAAAAAGGGATATATACGCGAATTTTCGGCTCCTCGCACACCTCAACAAAATGGTGTGGTTGAACGTAAAAATCGAACGTTAATTGAACTTGCCCGTACCATGCTAAGTGAGCACCCTTCTCCAAAATACCTTTGGGCCGAAGCCACTAACACCGCATGTCATGTGGTGAATAGGGTTAGCTTAAGGCCTATTTTGAAGAAGACGCCATATGAGCTATGGTATGGGGGAAATCCAAATGTCTCTTACATGAGAGTATTTGGATGCAAATGCTATATCTTGGATGAATTGAGTAATCGAGACAAACTCGATCCAAAATCCATCGAAGGAATATTTGTCGGTTACTCAAGTACAAGTAAAGCATACCGAGTTTACATACGATCAACACGAGTCGTATGTGAATCCGTTCACGTACATTTTGATGAAACTAAAAAGGAAGCCGAGAAAGGTAGCTTAAATGTAGGTGAAGTCACGGAAACAATTGCTAAATCACCGAGAAAACAAGCCGAGCTGGAATATCAACACATCGACATAACTCTTGATGAACCTCAGAGAGAAAACGATGATCCTCCAGAAGAGGAAGAACAGGAGGAAGAGGAAGAAGAGAGTGAAACTCCTTACCAAATCCCTGAGGTTCTCCGAGAAGTACCCCACCATCCTCTCACAAACGTTGTTGGAGATCCCCGAGAAGGTGTACGAACTCGGTCTCGTGTCCACAACTACGTAGCTCATTGCGCATATCTTTCTCACACCGAGCCAAAATCCTTCAAGGAAGCCAATCTAGACGAAGATTGGATTATTGCAATGCAAGAAGAATTGGAACAATTTGAAAGAAATCAAGTTTGGATGTTGGTTCCAAAACCCATGAATCGTGCGATCATTGGGACTCGATGGATCTTTCGAAATAAACTTGATGAACACGGAAACGTGGTACGAAACAAGGCGAGACTCGTCGCTCAAGGATTTAAACAACGAGAAGGGATCGATTTCGAAGAAACCTTTGATCCAGTGGCTCGTCTAGAAGCGATACGACTCCTCCTAGCTTACGCCGCTATTGAGGGGTTTACACTATTTCAAATGGACGTCAAGAGTGCATTTCTCAATGGTGAAATCGAAGAAGAAGTCTACGTTGAGCAACTACCGGGATTTAAGGATCCTAAATTCCCCGATTACGTGTGCAAACTCTCAAAAGCCCTATACGGATTGAAACAAGCCCCACGAGCATGGTACGATCGACTATCCTCATTTCTCACCTCAAATGGTTTCGTGAGAGGTATAATCGACACCACCCTCTTCACACGTAAAAAGGGAGTATCCATTTTACTTGTTCAAATTTACGTAGATGATATTATTTTTGGATCAAGTGATGCGGCTCTTGCCGAAGAATTCTCTATTCTTATGCACAGTGAATTTGCCATGAGTATGATGGGAGAGTTAAAATTCTTCTTGGGTCTTCAAGTCACACAATCAAGTGAAGGAATTTTCGTCAACCAATCAAAGTACACTCGCAAATTATTAAAGAGATTCGAGTTGGACCAAACTAAAACAAGTGACACTCCAATGGCAAAGGAATCAAAATTGGATGCGGATGAAGAGGGCGAATCGTTCGACATTACGTCCTATAGAGGAATGATCGGGAGCCTTCTTTATCTAATGGCGAGTCGTCCCGACATCATGTTCGCCGTATGCTTGTGCGCTAGATTTCAAGCTAACCCCAAGGTATCACATTACACGACCGTAAAACGCATATTTCGTTATTTAAAAGGTACAATTGAACTTGGGATATGGTACGGACATAGTGGGAACCTAAACCTAGTAGGATACACTGATGCGGATTTTGCCGGATCCCGAGTTGATCGAAAAAGCACGAGCGGTACATGCCAATTTTTGGGAGGTTTACTTGTATCATGGTCAAGTCGTAAACAACACTCGGTAGCCTTATCGACGGCCGAAGCCGAGTATGTAGCCGCAGGAAGCTGCTGTGCTCAATTACTGTGGTTGAACCAAACCCTCGGAGACTACGGTTTGAACTTCCGTAAAATCCCCATATTGTGCGACAACAATAGCGCAATATGCATCTCGAAAAATCCTGTCCACCATTCACGAACCAAGCATATCGACATACGTCACCACTTCATTCGGGATCACGTGGAAAAAGGCGATGTTAAACTCGAATGGATAGAGACTCAAAATCAAATTGCCGACATCTTCACAAAACCATTACCATTTGCTCCTTTCTCCGATCTACGACTAAAGCTAGGTATGTTATCTCTCAAGAATTAAAATTCAGCATATTGAGTCTAGTCTCATGTAGTTGCATCATAACTGTATTATCATAAGTACAAATAGCGTCGTTGAACTAGGGTCAGTGTTTTGGGTCAATACATCCGGGTCTCAGCTCAGTATCTAGTCCGTTCGAACGAACAAAAGAGTGCGTTCGGAACGGACAAATGAAATCAACAAATACCATCCTTCCAGACTCAAGTCCGTTCGAACGAACAAACAGTGCGTTCTGAACGGACAGATGAAGTTAACAAAGTCCGTTCGAACGCATTACTTTTTCCGTTCGGAACGCACACATAAAAACTGTTCTATTTTCTTAAAAATATCAAATGTGAAAAGATTTTTGTCATTCAAAACAAAAGAATTTGATCATAT
Organism: Luzula sylvatica; assembly: GCA_946800325.1. Taxonomy (NCBI): domain Eukaryota; kingdom Viridiplantae; phylum Streptophyta; class Magnoliopsida; order Poales; family Juncaceae; genus Luzula; species Luzula sylvatica. The sequence goes on along the minus strand of OX326960.1, from coordinate 66,324,903 downwards.
TTATGAGCTCATACATTCATCAATTCATTCTTTGAGGGGGAGCTCGCATTTAGGGGGAGCCTTCCGTTGATGAAGTCTCCTTGGCCCTTTTGATCTCTTTCAAAATGGGGGAGAAACGATCGTACGGAAAGTTCTCAACTAAATGGTGAAACTCTCCAAACCGACAGTGTTTTGAAATTAATCAAAAGGGGGAGTTTGTTGGTTCAAATTTCCTGATAGTTTGATTATTTCAAAACACTGTCAGTACTAATGTATACATCCAGAAAAGTGTAGGATAACATAGGTACGATACGAAGATGAAGGAGGACTTGTGAAGGAAGACTTCATTGGATTACATCAAGAATCAGGACATGAAGTCTCAACATAAACAAGAAAAGAAGAACACAAGGAAGGCCATTGGAATACATCAAGACTCAAGATGTTGAAGCCTTCCGTGAGTGGGATACGCCACAAATAAACCATAGGTACAAACCTAGTAAAACTCAAGTAAAATCATGTTCAAAATAACAAAGAGTTCAGTCAAGCAGGAAGTGCGTTCTGAACGAACTCAAAGTCCGTTCAGAACGGACTTGCTAAATATCAAAACTTTAAAGCTTGATTAGAACCAAACGTGTCACAGGGATGTGTGCGTTCGAACGAACAATCATGTCCGTTCGAACGAATAATTAGAATCCGTTCACCCACCTTCTGAGTGCGTTGAACGGACAATCCTTCCTGTGAACGGAAAATGTCACAGGGATGTATGCGTTCGAACGAACACACATGTGCGTTCGAACGGACAACCTGGAATCCGTTCACCCACTTTTCAGTGCGTTGAACGGACTCTTGTTCCTGTGAACGCAAAATGCTATGTATAATTGAGTCCGTTACGAACGGACATTGTCCGTTCGAACGGACCCAAGATGTACTTGCACGTTATTTTGAAACGGCTAGTGCAAACTTCAAGTGCGTTCTGAACGGACTGTATGCGTTCGAACGCACTACAAGTTTTCTGAAGGATTTCTATAGAGAGTATAAATAGAATCCTTCATGGGTCTCTCTCTCTCACTTCCTCAATTTCAAACTTTCAAACCTAAAAAGAGAGAAACCCTAAGCTGTGATTTTCTATATCCATTGATAGCTTGAGAAACCTCTTTAGATCGTTGATCTACTTTCGATATTCTCCACTAATCGTATCCCACTCACGTGACCGATCACGTTGTAGCTCGATTAGTGAAAAAGTGTAATAGGCTAGTGCAACAAATTGTAAAGAGCCTAAGCTATAGATCGATAAAAGCGTGTAAATCGATCTAGGCAAATCCTTGTAATCGAGTTGAGTTGGAATTCAATCGAAAGCCAAAAAGAGGCACAAGGCATTCCCGGAGACGTAGGTACTCGCAAATAATTGAGTCGGTCAATTAAGCGAGTAAAGGGTGAGTTAAAGCTACAAAGCAACCACCTACCGAACTTCGTAAACAAACATCTTGTGTCAAAGTGTTTGTACGGTATCATCTTTATCATCTAAATTATTATTTATTCCGCACCGTAAATTAGGTTTAAATCTAAACTAAGTGTAAGTTAGATTGCCAAATTTACCCCCCCTCTAGGTTAGAATTAACCAACAGTTAGTTAGTTAGTTAGTTAGTTAGTTAATAGGTATATAGGAAGATAGTTAGTTTGCTAATAGGTACGTATGAAGATAGTTAGTTAGTTAGTTAGTTACTTAGTTAGTTAGTTACTTAGTTAGTTAGTAAGTATGTTCATTAGTTAGTTGGTATGTAGGAAGGTAGTTACTTAGATAGTTAGTTAGGTAGTTAGGTAGTTAATATGTATGTAAGAAGGTAGTTAGTTAGTTAGTTAATTAGTTTGTTAGATAGTTAGTTAATGAGTTAGTTAATTAGGTAGTTAGTTAGTTATCTAGTAGTTAGTTAATCAGTTAGTTAGTTAGTTAGTTAGTTAGTTAGTTAGTTAGTTTGTTAATAGATATATAGGAAGATAGTTAGTTCATTAATTAGTTAGTTAGTTAGTTAGTTAATTAGTTAGTTAGTCAGTTAATCAGTTAGTTAATAAATTAGTTAGTTAGTTAATTATTTAGTTAATATGTATGTAAGAAGTTAGTTAGTTAGTTAGTTAGTTAGTTAAATAGTTAGTTAATTAGTTAATTAGTTAATTAGCTAGTAGTTAGTTAGTTTGTTAGTTAGTTAGTTAGTTAGTCAGTTAATCTGTTAGTTAGTTAGTTAGTTAGTTAGTTTGTTAGTCAATATGTATGTATGAAGTAAGTGACTTAGTTAGTTAGATAGTTAGTTAATTAGTTAGTTAGTTAGTTAGTTAGTAAGTCAATTAGTTAGTTAGTTAGTTAGTTAGTTAGTTAGTTAGTTAGTAAGTTAATTTGTTAGTTATTTATTTAGTTTGTTAGTTTGTTAGTTAGCTAATTGTTTGTTAGTTTGTTACTTAGTTAGTTAGTTACGTAGTGGGTATGTAGGAAGGTAGTTAGTTAGTTAGTTAGTTGCTTAATAGGAATGTAGGTAGATTATTGGTTAGTTAGTTAGTTAATTATTTAGTTAGTTATCTAGTAGTTAGTTAGTTAGTTTAGTTTGTCAGTTAGCTAGTTATTAGTAAGTTAGTTAGTCAGTTAATTAGTTAGTTAGTTAGTTAGTTAATTAGTTAGTCAGCTAGTCAATTAGTTAGTCAATATGTATGTAAGAAGGTAGTTAGTTAGTAAGTTAGATAATTGGTAAGTTTGTTAGTTAGTTAGTTAGTTAGTTAGTTAGTTAGTTAGTTAGTTAGTTAGTTAGTTAGTTAGTCAATTAGAAGTTAGTTAGTTAGTTAGTTAGTCAACTAGTTAGTTATTTAGTTGGTTGGATAGTTAGTTAATATGTATGTAGGAAGATAGTTAGTTAGTTAGTTAGTTAATTAGTTAGTTATTTAGTTAGTTTTCTAGTAGTAGTTAGTTAGTAAGTTAGTTAGTTAGTTATCTAGTAGTTAGTTAGTAAGATAATATGTATGTAAGAAGGTGGTTAGTTAGTTAGCTTGATAGTTAGATTATGAGTTAGTTAATATGTATGTAAGAAGGTAGTTAATTAGCTAGTTAGTTTGTTAATTAGTAGTAAGTTAGTTAGTTAGTTAGTTAGTTAGTTAGTTAGTTAATTAGTTATTTAGTTAGCTAGGTAGTTACTTAGCTAGTAGTTAGTTAGTTAACTAGTTAGTTATTTAGTTAGTTAATGGGTATGTAGGAAGATAGTTAGTTAGTTAGTTAGTTAATGAGTTAGTTAGTTAGTTATTTGGTGGGTTTTTAGGAAGGTAGTTACTTAATTAGTTAGTTAGTTAGTTAGTTAGTTAATAGGTATGTAGGAAGATAGTTAATATGTTAGGTGATAGGTATGTAGGAAGATAGTTAGTTAGTTAGATAGTTTATTAGTTTGTTTGTTAGCTAGTTAGTTAGTGGGTTTGTACGAAGGTAGTTAGATAATTAGTTAGTTATTTGGTTAGTTAGCTAGTAGTTAGTTAGTTAGTTAGTTTGTTAGTCAGTCAGTTAATTAGTTAATTAGTTATGTAGTTAGGTAGTTAATATGTATGTAAGAAGGTAGTCAGTTAATTAGTTAATTAGTTTGTTAGATAGTTAGTAAATGAGTTAGTTAATTAGGTAGTTAGTTTGTTATCTAGTTGTTAGTTAGATAGTTAGTTAGTTAATCAGTTAGTTAGTTAGTTAGTTAGTTAGTTAGTTTGTTAATAGATATGTAGGAAGATAGTTAGTTCGTTTATTAGTTAGTTAGTTAGTTAGTTAATTAGTTAGTTAGTTAGTCAGTTAATCAGTTAGTTAATAAGTTAGTTAGTTAGTTAATTAGTTAGTTAATGTGTATGTAAGAAGTTAGTTAGTTAGTTAGTTAGTTAAATAGTTAGTTAATGAGTTAGTTAGTTAGTTAGTTAGTTAGTTGGTTAGTTAGTTAGTTAGTCAGTCAGTTAGTTAGTCAGTTAGTCATTTAGTTAGTTAGTTAGTTAGTTAGCAAGTAGTTAGTTAGTTAATTAGTTATTTATTTACTTAGTTAGTTGTTATGTAGAAAGGCAGTTAGTTAGTTAGTTAGTTAGTTAGTTGGTTAGTTAGTTAGTTAGTTAGTTAATAGGTATGTAGGAAGATAGTTAGTTAGCTAATAGGTACGTAGGAAGATAGTTAGTTAGTTAGTTCGTTACTTAGTTAGTTAGTTAGTTAGTTAGTAAGTATGTTCATTAGTTAGTTGGTATGTAGGAAGGTAGTTACTTAGTTAGTTAATTAGTTCATTAGTTAATTAGCTAGTAGTTTGTTAGTTTGTTAGTTAGTTAGTTAGTTAGTCAGTTAATCTGTTAGTTAGTTAGTTAGTTAGTTAGTTAGTTAGTTTGTTAGTCAATATGTATGTATGAAGTAAGTGAGTTAGTTAGTTAGATAGTTAGTTAATTAGTTAGTTAGTTAGTTAGTTAGTAAGTTAATTAGTTAGTTAGTTAGTTAGTTAGTTAGTAAGTTAATTTGTTAGTTATTTATTTAGTTTGTTAGTTTGTTAGTTAGCTAATTGTTAGTTAGTTTGTTACTTAGTTAGTTAGTTAGGTAGTGCGTATGTAGGAAGGTAGTTAATTAGTTAGTTAGTTAGTTAGTTGCTTAATAGGAATGTTGGTAGATTGTTGGTTAGTTAGTTAGTTAATTATTTAGTTTGTTATCTAGTAGATAGTTAGTTAGTTTAGTTTGTCAGTTAGCTAGTAATTAGTAAGTTAGTTAGTCAGTTAATTAGTTAGTTAGTTAGTTAGTTAATTAGTTAGTCAGCTAGTCAATTAGTTAGTCAATATGTATGTAAGAAGGTAGTTAGTTAGTAAGTTAGATAATTGGTAAGTTTGTTAGTTAGTTAGTTAGTTAGTTAGTTAGTTAGTTAGTATTTAGTTAGTTAGTTAGTTAGTTAGTTAGTCAATTAGAAGTTAGTTAGTTAGTTAGTTAGTTAACTAGTTAGTTATTTAGTTGGTTGGATAGTTAGTTAATATGTATGTAGGAAGATAGTTAGTTAGTTAGTTAGTTAATTAGTTAGTTATTTAGTTAGTTATCTAGTAGTAGTTAGTTAGTAAGTTAGTTAGTTAGTTAGTCAACTAGTTAGTTATTTAGTTGGTTGGATATTTAGTTAATATGTATGTAGGAAGATAGTTAGTTAGTTAGTTAGTTAATGGGTATATAGGAAGATAGTTAGTTAGTTAGTTAGTTAATGAGTTAGTTAGTTAGTTATTTGGTGGGTTTTTAGGAAGGTAGTTACTTAATTAGTTAGTTAGTTAGTTAGTTAGTTAATAGGTATGTAGGAAGATAGTTAATATGTTAGGTGATAGGTATGTAGGAAGATAGTTAGTTAGATAGTTTATTAGTTTGTTTGTTAGCTAGTTAGTTAGTGGGTTTGTACGAAGGTAGTTAGTTAATTAGTTAGTTATTTAGTTAGTTAGCTAGTAGTTAGTTAGTTAGTTAGTTTGTTAGTCAGTCAGTTAATTAGTTAATTAGTTATGTAGTTAGGTAGTTAATATGTATGTAAGAAGGTAGTCAGTTAGTTAGTTAATTAGTTTGTTAGATAGTTAGTAAATGAGTTAGTTAATTAGGTAGTTAGTAAGTTATCTAGTTGTTAGTTAGTTAGTTAGTCAATTAGAAGTTAGTTAGTTAGTTAGTTAGTTAACTAGTTAGTTATTTAGTTGGTTGGATAGTTAGTTGATAGGTATGTTGGAAGATAGTTAGCTAGTTAGTTAGTTAATTAGTTAGTTATTTAGTTAGTTATCTAGTAGTAGTTAGTTAGTAAGTTAGTTAGTTAGTTATCTAGTAGTTAGTTAGTAAGTTAATATGTATGTAAGAAGGTGGTTAGTTAGTTAGCTTGATAGTTAGATTATGAGTTAGTTAATATGTATGTAAGAAGGTAGTTAATTAGCTAGTTAGTTCGTTAATTAGTAGTAAGTTAGTTAGTTAGTTAGTTAGTTTGTTTGTTTGTTAATTAGTTATTTAGTTAGCTAGGTAGTTACTTAGCTAGTAGTTAGTTAGTTAACTAGTTGGTTATTTAGTTAGTTAATGGGTATGTAGGAAGATAGTTAGTTAGTTAGGTAGTTAGTTAATGAGTTAGTTAGTTAGTTATTTGGTGGGTTTTTAGGAAGGTAGTTACTTAATTAGTTAGTTAGTTAGTTAGTTAGTTAATAGGTATGTAGGAAGATAGTTAATATGTTAGTTGATAGGTATGTAGGATGATAGTTAGTTAGATAGTTAATTAGTTTGTTTGTTAGCTAGTTAGTTAGTGGGTTTGTACGAACGTAGTTAGTTAATTAGTTAGTTATTTAGTTAGTTAGCTAGTAGTTAGTTAGTTAGTTAGTCAGTCAGTTAATTAGTTAATTAGTTTGGTAGTTAGGTAGTTAATATGTATGTAAGAAGGTAGTCAGTTAGTTAGTTAATTAGTTTGTTAGATAGTTAGTTAATGAGTTAGTTAATTAGGTAGTTAGTTAGTTATCTAGTTGTTAGTTAGATAGTTAGTTAGTTAATAAGTTAGTTAGTTAGTTAGTTAGTTTGTTAATAGATATAAAGGAAGATAGTTAGTTCGCTAATTAGTTAGTTAGTTAGTTAGTTAATTAGTTAGTTAGTCAGTTAATCAGTTAGTTAATAAGTTAGTTAGTTAGTTAATTAGTTAGTTAATATGTATGTAAGAAGTTAGTTAGTTAGTTAGTTAAATAGTTAGTTAATGAGTTAGTTAGTTAGTTAGTTAGTCAGTTGGTTAGTTAGTTAGTTAGTCAGTCAGTTAGTTAGTCAGTTAGTCATTTAGTTAGTTAGTTAGTTAGTTAGCAAGTAGTTAGTTAGTTAATTAGTTATTTATTTAGTTAGTTAGTTGTTATGCAGAAAGGCAGTCAGTTAGTTAGTTAGTTAGTTGGTTAGTTAGTTAGTTAGTTAGTTAATAGGTATGTAGGAAGATAGTTAGTTAGCTAATAGGTACGTAGGAAGATAGTTAGTTAGTTAGTTAGTTAGTTAGTTAGTTTGTTAGTCAATATGTATGTATGAAGTAAGTGAGTTAGTTAGTTAGATAGTTAGTTAATTAGTTAGTTAGTTAGTTAGTTAGTAAGTTAATTTGTTAGTTATTTATTTAGTTTGTTAGTTTGTTAGTTAGCTAATTGTTAGTTAGTTTGTTACTTAGTTAGTTAGTTAGGTAGTGCGTATGTAGGAAGGTAGTTAATTAGTTAGTTAGTTAGTTAGTTGCTTAATAGGAATGTAGGTAGATTGTTGGTTAGTTAGTTAGTTAATTATTTAGTTTGTTATCTAGTAGATAGTTAGTTAGTTTAGTTTGTCAGTTAGCTAGTAATTAGTAAGTTAGTTAGTCAGTTAATTAGTTAGTTAGTTAGTTAGTTAATTAGTTAGTCAGCTAGTCAATTAGTTAGTCAATATGTATGTAAGAAGGTAGTTAGTTAGTAAGTTAGATAATTGGTAAGTTTGTTAGTTAGTTAGTTAGTTAGTTAGTTAGTTAGTTAGTATTTAGTTAGTTAGTTAGTTAGTTAGTTAGTTAGTTAGTTAGTTAGTTAGTTAGAAGTTAGTTAGTTAGTTAGTTAGTTAACTAGTTAGTTATTTAGTTGGTTGGATAGTTAGTTAATATGTATGTAGGAAGATAGTTAGTTAGTTAGTTAGTTAATTAGTTAGTTATTTAGTTAGTTATCTAGTAGTAGTTAGTTAGTAAGTTAGTTAGTTAGTTATCTAGTAGTTAGTTAGTAAGTTAATATGTATGTAAGAAGGTGGTTAGTTAGTTAGCTTGATAGTTAGATTATGAGTTAGTTAATATGTATGTAAGAAGGTAGTTAATTAGCTAGTTAGTTCGTTAATTAGTAGTAAGTTAGTTAGTTAGTTAGTTAGTTAGTTTGTTAATTAGTTATTTAGTTAGCTAGGTAGTTACTTAGCTAGTAGTTAGTTAGTTAACTAGTTAGTTATTTAGTTAGTTAATGGGTATGTAGGAAGATAGTTAGTTAGTTAGTTAGTTAGTTAATGAGTTAGTTAGTTAGTTATTTGGTGGGTTTTTAGGAAGGTAGTTACTTAATTAGTTAGTTAGTTAATAGGTATGTAGGAAGATAGTTAATATGTTAGTTGATAGGTATGTAGGATGATAGTTAGTTAGATAGTTAATTAGTTTGTTTGTTAGCTAGTTAGTTAGTGGGTTTGTACGAAGGTAGTTAGTTAATTAGTTAGTTATTTAGTTAGTTAGCTAGTAGTTAGTTAGTTAGTTAGTTAGTTAGTCAGTCAGTTAATTAGTTAATTAGTTTGGTAGTTAGGTAGTTAATATGTATGTAAGAAGGTAGTCAGTTAGTTAGTTAATTAGTTTGTTAGATAGTTAGTTAATGAGTTAGTTAATTAGGTAGTTAGTTAGTTATCTAGTTGTTAGTTAGATAGTTAGTTAGTTAATCAGTTAGTTAGTTAGTTAGTTAGTTTGTTAATAGATATGTAGGAAGATAGTTAGTTCGCTAATTAGTTAGTTAGTTAGTTAGTTAGTTAATTAGTTAGTTAGTCAGTTAATCAGTTAGTTAATAAGTTAGTTAGTTAGTTAATTAGTTAGTTAATATGTATGTAAGAAGTTAGTTAGTTAGTTAGTTAGTTAAATAGTTAGTTAATGAGTTAGTTAGTTAGTTAGTTAGTAAGTTGGTTAGTTAGTTAGTTAGTCAGTCATTTAGTTAGTCAGTTAGTCATTTAGTTAGTTAGTTAGTTAGTTAGCAAGTAGTTAGTTAGTTAATTAGTTATTTATTTAGTTAGTTAGTTGTTATGCAGAAAGGCAGTCAGTTAGTTAGTTAGTTAGTTGGTTAGTTAGTTAGTTAATAGGTATGTCGGAAGATAGTTAGTTAGCTAATAGGTACGTAGGAATATAGTTAGTTAGTTAGTTAGTTAGTTTGTTTGTTTGTTAGTCAATATGTATGTATGAAGTAAGTGAGTTAGTTAGTTAGATAGTTAGTTAATTAGTTAGTTAGTTAGTTAGTTAGTAAGTTAATTAGTTAGTTAGTTAGTTAGTTAGTTAGTAAGTTAATTTGTTAGTTATTTATTTAGTTTGTTAGTTTGTTAGTTAGCTAATTGTTAGTTAGTTTGTTACTTAGTTAGTTAGTTAGGTAGTCGGTATGTAGGAAGGTAGTTAATTAGTTAGTTAGTTAGTTAGTTGCTTAATAGGAATGTAGGTAGATTGTTAGTTAGTTAGTTAGTTAATTATTTAGTTAGTTATCTAGTAGTTAGTTAGTTAGTTTAGTTTGTCAGTTAGCTAGTAATTAGTAAGTTAGTTAGTCAGTTAATTAGTTAGTTAGTTAGTTTGTTAGTTAGTCAGCTAGTCAATTAGTTAGTCAATATGTATGTAAGAAGGTAGTTAGTTCGTAAGTTAGATAATTGGTAAGTTTGTTAGTTAGTTAGTTAGTTAGTTAGTTAGTTAGTATTTAGTTAGTTAGTTAGTTAGTTAGTTAGTTAGACAATTAGAAGTTAGTTAGTTAGTTAGTTAGTTAACTAGTTAGTTATTTAGTTGGTTGGATAGTTAGTTAATATGTATGTAGGAAGATAGTCAGTTAGTTAGTTAATTAATTAGTTATTTAGTTAGTTATCTAGTAGTTGTTAGTTAGTAAGTTAGTTAGTTAGTTATCTAGTAGTTAGTTAGTAAGTTAATATGTATGTAAGAAGGTAGTTAGTTAGTTAGCTTGATAGTTAGATTATGAGTTAGTTAATATGTATGTAAGAAGGTAGTTAATTAGCTAGTTAGTTTGCTAATTAGTAGTTAGTTAGTTAGTTAATTAGTTATTTAGTTAGCTAGGTAGTTACTTAGCTAGTAGTTAGTTAGTTAACTAGTTAGTTATTTAGTTAGTTAATGGGTATGTAGGAAGATAGTTAGTTAGTTAGTTAGTTAATGAGTTAGTTAGTTAGTTATTTGGTAGGTTTTTAGGAAGGTAGTTACTTAATTAGTTAGTTAGTTAGTTAGTTAGTTAGTTAATAGGTATTTAGGAAGATAGTTAATATGTTAGTTGATAGGTATATAGGAAGATAGTTAGTTAGATATTTAATTAGTTTGTTTGTTAGCTAGTTAGTTAGTGGGTTTGTACGAAGGTAGTTAGTTAATTAGTTAGTTATTTAGTTAGTTAGCTAGTAGTTAGTTAGTTAGTTAGTTAGTCAGTCAGTTAATTAGTTAATTAGTTAGGTAGGTAGGTAGTTAATATGTATGTAAGAAGGTAGTCAGTTAGTTAGTTAATTAGTTTGTTAGATAGTTAGTTAATGAGTTAGTTAATTAGGTAGTTAGTTAGTTATCTAGTAGGTAGTTAGATAGTTAGTTAGTTAATCAGGTAGTTAGTTAGTTAGTTAGTTAGTTAGTTAATAGATATGTAGGAAGATAGTTAGTTCGTTAATTAGTTAGTTAGTTAGTTAGTTAATTAGTTAGTTAGTCAGGTAATCAGTTAGTTAATATGTATGTAAGAAGTTAGTTAGTTAATTAGTTAGTTAAATAGTTAGTTAATGAGTTAGTTAGTTAGTTAGTTAGTTGGTTAGTTAGTTAGTTAGTCAGTCAGTTAGTTAGTCAGTTAGTCATTTAGTTAGTTAGTTAGTTAGTTAGCAAGTAGTTAGTTAGTTAATTAGTTATTTATTTTGTTAGTTAGTTGTTATGTAGAAAGGCAGTTAGTTAGTTAGTTAGTTAGTTGGTTAGTTAGTTAGTCAGTTAGTTAATAGGTATGTAGGAAGATAGTTAGTTAGCTAGTAGTTATTTAGTTAATTAGTTATTTAGTTAGGTAGTTAGTTATCTAGTAGTTAGTCAGTTAGTTAGTTAGATACGTAGTTAGTTGTTTAGTTAGTAAGTTAGTTAGTTAACTAGTTAGTTGTTTAGTTAGTTAACTAGTTAGTTATTTAGTAAGTTAGTTAGTTAGTTTCTAGGAAGGTAGTTACTTAATTAGTAAGTTTGTTAGTTAATATGTATGTATGTATGTATGTATGTAGGAAGATAGACAGTTAGTTAGTTAGTTAGTTACTGGGTTGGTAAGAAGGTAGTTCCTTAATTAGTTAGTTGGGTAGTTAGTTAGTAAGTTAATAGGTATCTATGAAGGTAGTTAGTTATTAAGTTAGTTAGTTAATTAGTTGGTTAGTTAGTTAGCTAGTAGTTAGTTAGTTAGTTAGTTTGTTAATAGTAAGTTATTTGGTTAGTCAGTTAGATAGTTATTTAGCTTGTAGTTAGTTAGTTGCTGAGTTAATTAATTCGTTAGTTAATTAGTTAGTTTGTAAGTTAGTTAGTTAATGGGTATGTATGAAGGTAGCCTGTTAGTTAGTTAATTAGTTAGTTAGCCAGTTAGTTAGTTAGTTATTTAGTTTGGTAATATGTATGTAAGAAGGTAGTTAGTTCGTTAGTGAGTTAGATAATTAGTTAATTAGTTAGTTAATTACTTAGTTAGTTAGTTAGTTATTTAGTTTGTTAGTTAGTTATCTAGTTAATTAGTTAGTTAGTTAGTTAGTTAGTCAGTTAATCAGTTAGTTAATAAGTTATTTAATTAGTTAGTTAGTTAGTCAATATGTATGTAAAAAGGTAGTTAGTTAGTTAATGAGTTGGGTAGTTAATTAGTTAGTTGGTTGGTTAGTTAGTTAGTTAGTTAGTTAGTTAGTTAATCAGTTAGTTATTTAGTTAGTTTGTTTGTTAGTTAGCAAGTAGTTAGTTAGTTAATTAGTTATTTATTTAGTTATTTAGTTAGTTAGTTAGTTGTCATGTAGGAAGGTAGTTAATTAGTTAGTTAGTTAGTTGGTCAGTTAGTTAGTTCGTTAGTTTGTTAATTAGATAGTCAGTTAGTTAGTTAGTTAGTTAGTTAGTTAGTTAGTCAGTTAGTTGGCTAGTAGTTTGTTAGTTATCTAGTTAGTTATTTAGTTAGTTAGTCAGTCAGCTAGTAGTTTGCTTGTTAACTAGTTAGCTATTTAGTTAGTTAGTTAGTTAGTTAGTAAGTGGGTCTGTAGGAAGTTAGTTAGTTAGTTAGTTAGTTAGTTAGTTAGTTAATAGGTATGCATGAAGATAGTTAGTTAGTTAGTTAGTTAGTTAGTTAGTTAATAGGTATGCATGAAGATAGTTAGTTAGTTTCTAGGAAGGTAATTACTTAATTAGTAAGTTAGTTAGTTAGCTTGTTAATAGTTAGTTATTTAGTTCGTTGCTTAGTTAGTTATTTAGCTAGTAGTTAGTTAGTTACTTAGTTAATTAATTCGTTAATTAATTAGTTAGTTTGTAAGTTAGTCAGTTAATGGGTATGTACGAAGGTAGTTAGTTAATTAGTGAATTAGTTAGTTAGCTAGTAGTTAGTTAGTTAGTTAATTAGTTAGTTAGTTAATTAGTTAGTTAGTTAGTGGGCATATATGAAGGTAGGTAGGTAGGTAGGTAGTTAGTTAGTTAGTTTATAGGTATGTAGGAAGATAGTTAGTTAGTTAATTAGTGAGTTATCCGGAAAGTTATCTAGTAGTTAGTTAGTTAGTTTGCTAGTTATTTATCTAGTAGTTAGTTAGTCAGTCAGTTAGTTAGTTAGTTAGTTAGTTAGTTAGTCTATATATATGTAAGGAGGGAGGTAGTTAGTTAGTTAGTTAATTAGCTATTTAGTTAGTTAGTTAGGTAGTTTGCTTGTTGGTTAGTTAGTTAGTAGTTTGATAGTTAACTAGTTAGTTATTTTGTTAGTTGGTTAGTTAGTTAGTTAGTTAGTTGGTACGTAGGAAGATTGTTAGTTAGTTAGTTAGTTAGATAGATAGTTAATTAGTTATTTAGTTAGCTAGTAGTTTGTTAGTTGACTAGTTATTATTTAGGTACTTAGTTAGTTAATTAGCCAGTAGTTAGGTAGTTGGTGGGTATGTTAGTTAGTTGGTGGGTATGTTAGTTCTTTGGTGGGTATGTTAGTTAGCTAGTTAGTTAGTTAGTTCGTTAGTTAGGTAGTTAGTTAGTTGGTGGGTATGTTGGAAGTAAGTTAGTTAGTTAGTTCATAGGTATATACGAAGATAGTTAGTTAGTTAGTTAGTTAGTTAGTTAGTTAGTTTCTAGGAAGGTAGTTACTTAATTAGTAAGTTAGTTAGTTAATATGTATATAGGAAGATAGACAGTTAGTTAGTTAGTTAGTTAGTTAGTTAGTTAGTGGGTTGGTTAGTTAGTTAGTCAGTTAGTTAGTTAGTTAGTTAGTTAGTTAATAGGTATGTATGATGGTAGTTAGTTATTAAGTTAGTTAGTTAATTAGTTAGTTAGTTTGTTAGTTAGCTAGTAGTTGGTTAGTTTGTTAATAGTTAGTTAGTTAGTTAGATACTTATTTAGCTAGTAGTTAGTTAGTTGCTGAGTTAATTTATTCATTAGTTAATTAGTTAGTTAGTAAGTTAGTTAGTTAATGGGTATGTATGAAGGTAGCCAGTTAGTTAGTTTATTAGTTAGTTAGTTAGCTAGTAGTTTGTTAGTTAGTTAATTAGTTAGTTAGCTAGTTAGTAAGTTAGTTATTTAGTTAGTTAATATGTATGTAAGAAGGTAGTCAGTTAGTCAGTCAGTGAGTCAGATAGTTAGTTAATTAGTTAGTTAATTACTTAGTTCTTTAGTTAGATAGTTAGTTAGTTAGTTAGTTATCTAGTAAGTTAGTTAGTTAGTTAGTTAGTTAGTTAGTTAGTTAGTCAGTTAATCAGTTAGTTAATAAGTTAGTTAGTAAGTTTGTTAGATAATATGTATGTAAGAAGGTAGTTAGTTAGTTAGTTAGTTAGATAGTTAGTTAATGAGTTAGGTAGTTTGTTAGTTAGTTGGTTGGTTAGTTAGTTAGTTAGGTAGTTTGTTAATCAGTTAGTCATTTAGTTAGTTAGTTAGTTAGTTAGCAAGTAGTTAGTTGGTTAATTAGTTATTTATTTAGGTATTTAGTTAGTTAGTTAGTTGTTATGTAGGAAGGTAGGTAGTTAGTTAGTTAGTTAGTTAGTTGGTTGGTTAGTTAGTTAGTGAATAGGTATGTAGGAAGATAGTAAGTTAGTTAATTCGTGAGTTATTTAGATAGTTATCTAGTAGTTAGTTAGTTAGTTAGTTAGTTAGTTAGTTAGTTAGTTAATTAGTTAGTTAGTTAGTTAGTTAGTTTATATATATGTAAGGAGGTAGTTAGTTAGTTAGTTAGTTAGTTAGTTAGTTAATTTGTTAGTTAGTAGTTTGTTAGTTATCTAGTTAGTTATTTAGTTAGTTAGTTAGTCAGTCAGCTAGTAGTTAGTTAGTAAACTAGTTAGTTATTTAGGTAGTTAGTTAGTTAGTTAGTTAGTTTGTGGGTATGTAGGGAGTTAGTCAGTTAGTTAGTTAGTTAGTTAATAGGTATGCATGAAGATAGTTAGTTAGTTAGTTAGTTAGTTTCTTGGAAGGTAGTTACTTAATTAGTAAGTTAGTTAGTTAGCTTGTTAATAGTTAGTTATTTAATTCGTTGGTTAGTTAGTTATTTAGCTAGTAGTTAGTTAGTTACTTAGTTAATTAATTCGTTAGTTAATTAGTTAGTTTGTAAGTTAGTCAGTTAATTAGTTCGTAGGTTAATTAGTTAGTTTGTAAGTTAGTCAGTTAATGGGTATGTACGAAGGTAGTTCGTTAATTAGTGAATTAGTTAGTTAGCTAGTAGTTAGTTAGTTAGTTAATTAGTTAGTTAGTTAATTAGTTAGTTAGTTAGTGGGTATATGTGAAGGTAGGTAGGTAGTTAGTTAGTTAGTTAGTTTATAGGTATGTAGGAAGATAGTTAGTTAGTTAATTAGTGAGTTATCTAGAAAGTTATCTAGTAGTTAGTTAGTTAGTTTGCTAGTTATTTATTGATGTGAGGCAAATGGAACACGTTCTACGAGTCTTATTTAGGGATTTTAGCCCTTGTGAAGTTATATTCTATGCTTTTATGATACATATTTCAAACATCATGAATATTTCTACACTGATGTGTTCTTTGCCCATTTGCAGGCGATAGATGAATAATTTGGGAATTTGGTCAGCACCATTGCCTCCGGCACGCTGAAGACAGTCAAAACGATATATCACATCGATACGTTCGGTGAAGGATCGAGGCGGGAAAGGCAAAAACAAAAGAAGAAAATCTGCCAGCCCCTGCACTGGCCACAGTGGCGAAATTCACAGCCCACGCAGGCAAATCTCACAGCCCACGCCTAGCCCCAGCTCTCAGCCCATGCACAAGCCCCAACAAGCTAATTTGTTGCCTTCTTTAGATTGATTTATGGCCTCCTTTAGATTGATTTGTTGCCTTCTTAGTTGATTTGTTGCTCCCCAAAACCTTCCATTTCTCCCTCATCCAGCCCCAAAACCTTCCATTTCTCCCTCAACCAATCAGAAGACACCATGAAGCCTATAAATAAGACCCTAAGGCCAAGGGCAAATTATCTCTCCTGCCCCCCCCTTTTCTCTCCCCTTTGGGGGCAAGCTCTCTACCATCTCTCTCCACAAACTCTTCCAAGAAACAAACAAGATTCAACCAAGAACCGTGAAATTCAAGACCAACTCTTTGGTAGAGGCGTTCTCGCCCTAGGGTTGTACATGAAGAAATTGGAGTTAAGGCGTTCTTGCTCCATCTCGACACAAGGAAAGGATCGGTCATTCGTGCGGAAGGCATTCTTCGACGAATTGAAGAGGATCCGCGTGAGAAGAAACGGAGACTCGAGTTGGCGTTCAACCGGATTGACGGGAAGGCATCGACACAAGTCACTAGGCGTTCTAGGGCTTGATTAGGTGGTTTCTTTCTTTTATTCCAGCTTTTTTGGTTGTGATTCTTTTAATAAATTCTTGTGTTGATTAATAAACTCGAGAATTTTAGTAGTTAATTCGATTTTCTTATTTAAATTACTGCCTTGATTGCCCTTGAATCTTGTTTTTAAAACCTTCTAAACTTGTCAATTTTCACGATCCCTTCCAAATCTGGAAAGTTAAATTTGTTTCTTTCATTGCGTAGATCTTGATTTCTAGTTTCGGGAACTTTTTGAATCGTTGAATTTCATGAAAATTGATATGAATTTTTGAAAACTATCACTTAAACTGAAAACCTGCTGTTTCCAGAGACTTTTTTCAGAGACCTGATTGTAATTCGTTAATAACTCTTTATTCCGTTGTCCAAATTGTTTGCAATTTTAGGATAAGTTTTATAATATTCAGACCTCTCTCTAGACAAATTTTCATTAATTTTGGAAACTTCGAAATAATTATTTCAAAGATCTGAAGTTTAATCATATTTTGACACAATAGCTGCTCCCTGTGGAACGAATCCTTACATACTTACTCTATACAATCTTTAGAATTCACATGTTTCTTGTTTGATTTACGGTATTTTTATTCAACGATATAACCTAAGTGTTAGCCAAAAACCCGTTATCAAAATGGCGCCGCTGCCGGGGAGCAATGTTTAAGTCGAAATTATAAATCATACTTGCAATCTTGAGTGTTATTGGAAATCGATTTGATATATTTGAACTTGATATTTCACTCATTGTGAGAATTTTTCTTTTTTTTTGCAAGGTACAAGATGGACAATCAAGAGAGACCTTTAACGCTTCGGGAAGGGATGCAACTAGCGAAGATCGAAAGGGGATATCCCGAATCCATGTCGGACCAAGATTTCATAGAGAAAGAAATTGCTCGATTGGAGCTAGAAGAGCAAGAATTGAGAGAGGAAGAAGACGAACTCCTCTCAATGATTCCACCAAATTCCACCGACGAAGCTTTTCGATACGAATACGACATAATTTCCATAGACGAATCTCGAGGCGAACTCGAATTCGAATGCCAAGACCCATCCTCTCAATCTCAAGACGAAGTTTCCGACGAAGAATTGATCGAAACGATAGAGAAATTGATGTCAAATTTGACATTCATTTATCAACATGAGGAAACCCCGATAGAAATACGAAATTGGATAGAATCTCTTGGAGACGCTAATTCCGAGTGCTCAAGCGAGGACAACGTAGAAATTGAAGGTGGCGAAAGTTCAAGTGTGGGGGGATTCGAAGAAAGCATCGAGACGGTCTTGGAAGAAGAAGAAGAGGAGTCGGTGGACTCAACTCTCCAAATGGTGGTTCAACTCACTCCAAACGACGAAACCAAGCAAGAAGAAAACTCTCCAACTCTCCAAGGTGAATTCTTTCCGTTTAGCATCGATTTAAATTCAAATAAGAACAATGATGCCTCTCATGAAAGAATTTCTCCTTGTGTAGATTTATCAAGAAAAACAAATAACATCGAGACACCGACGCCACTTACCACTCCGCTTCGCCAAAGACCTGTATACAAATTGATTCGAAGCAAGATAAGGATGCCCTTGGAGCCAATTTTGACATGCGCAAAACGATTAAACCAAGCATTGAGAGCCATATTCTCCAACGTTTCGAAAGGAGCACTCCGAGGCGGTCGAAAAAGAGCAATCCAAGTGAGCTCCTTGTTCAACTTTCAAGGAGGGTAACACCGACATGGTCGAGCTCGAGACCAATAAATGAGAGCGCTAGCGAGGGAGGCAAGCCCACGCATCAAAGGTTGTATCTTTTCTTTACCCTATTTTTATTCTATATTCCATATACTTGAGGACAAGTAAAACCATAACTATGGGGGGGTAACACAACCTTTGAACCTGCATGTGCCCAAATTAAAACGAAAAATATTGGGAATTTATTTTTTATTTTTATTATTTTTCCCTTTTTCTGCGAATAAAATAGAAAATTGATGAAACTTAAATCTCGGAGCACGTCTAGTTTTCAACTAAGGACAAAATTGCACAAAAAGATTTTTCTCCACCTCATTTGAAACAAATCGTTGTTTTTCAAACAAAATTTCATTTTAATAAGATTTTTACTCTCAAAATTGAATGTTGCAAAATGTTTTGGAAATTTTGGTCACGAATTTGAAGAAATCTATTGGGATTCCAACCCATACCAATAACTTCGCAATTATCACGAGTTTTTGACAATTTATGGATTCGTGGTTTACGTGACACACTAGTTTTTGAAAATTGAACCCATCTTCGAATTAGAACCCGATTGAAAAGTTTTTGAATGAGTTTTGCTTACACTTAATGAATCAACCGTTCGTAGGGACCCGTTAGTATGTCGATAGTACCCGCCTTCTTCTTGGATCTTGACAAAAGGCGGGATGTAATTTCGTTGCACTCCGGTGCCGCGGAACTCCTTCTACAAATGCGATCCGAAAAAAAAAAAGAAAAAAAAAGAAAGTAAAATAAGAATAAAATAATAAAATAGAAGGAAGGTAAAAATAGAATACCGGGATGTAACCTCATTGCATTTCCGTGTAGTGGGGCGCTCGGTTAAAGACTTCTATGAAATGAAGGAGTGGGTGGGGAATTCGACTGAAAACGGGTATGAACCTTGTACCAACGTATCGAACGGGTTGAAAAGGGAAATCTTTTAAAACGAAGACTCAAAAACTTTGGAAATCGGGTTTCTTTTGAATTGTGGCGTGAAAAGATTCGAACGGTAGTGTTTAATCACCTTTTCCGGTAGAAATTAATTGCTCATTCTAAACTCTATTGAAATTGCGATTTTTATTCAATTAAGATTTGATTATTTGACCATTATCTTTCTTAAACATTAGCAACTTGATTTTTTACTTTAATCAATAGGTTCATGAAATGCGTTTGAAAATGACGAATACAAATTTAATAGAATCTAGTGCAATTCGTCCTTAGATTGATTATAACTACAAATCTCCAATTGATCGAGGACGATCAAGGGTTTAAGTGTGGGGGTATTTGATGTGAGGCCAATGGAACACGTTTTACGAGTCTTATTTAGGGATTTTAGCCCTTGTGAAGTTATATTCTATGCTTTTATGATACATATTTCAAACATCATGAATATTTCTACACTGATGTGTTCTTTGCCCATTTTCAGGAGATAGATGAATAATTTGGGAATTTGGTCAGCACCATTGCCTCCGGCACGCTGAAGACAGTCAAAACGATATATCACATCGATACGTTCGGTGAAGGATCGAGGCGGGAAAGGCAAAAACAAAAGAAGAAAATCTGCCAGCCCCTGCACTGGCCACAGTGGCGAAATTCACAGCCCACGCAGGCAAATCTCACAGCCCACGCCTAGCCCCAGCTCTCAGCCCATGCACAAGCCCCAACAAGCTAATTTGTTGCCTTCTTTAGATTGATTTATGGCCTCCTTTAGATTGATTTGTTGCCTTCTTAGTTGATTTGTTGCTCCCCAAAACCTTCCATTTCTCCCTCATCCAGCCCCAAAACCTTCCATTTCTCCCTCAACCAATCAGAAGACACCATGAAGCCTATAAATAAGA
Source organism: Luzula sylvatica (assembly GCA_946800325.1). Lineage (NCBI taxonomy): Eukaryota > Viridiplantae > Streptophyta > Magnoliopsida > Poales > Juncaceae > Luzula > Luzula sylvatica. Next base: position 66,305,665 of record OX326960.1, on the reverse strand, counting down.
CCCTAAGGCCAAGGGCAAATTATCTCTCCTGCCCCCCCTTTTCTCTCCCCTTTGGGGGCAAGCTCTCTACCATCTCTCTCCACAAACTCTTCCAAGAAACAAACAAGATTCAACCAAGAACCGTGAAATTCAAGACCAACTCTTTGGTAGAGGCGTTCTCGCCCTAGGGTTGTACGTGAAGAAATTGGAGTTAAGGCGTTCTTGCTCCATCTCGACACAAGGAAAGGATCGGTCATTCGTGCGGAAGGCATTCTTCGACGAATTGAAGAGGATCCGCGTGAGAAGAAACGGAGACTCGAGTTGGCGTTCAACCGGATTGACGGGAAGGCATCGACACAAGTCACTAGGCGTTCTAGGGCTTGATTAGGTGGTTTCTTTCTTTTATTCCAGCTTTTTTGGTTGTGATTCTTTTAATAAATTCTTGTGTTGATTAATAAACTCGAGAATTTTAGTAGTTAATTCGATTTTCTTATTTAAATTACTGCCTTGATTGCCCTTGAATCTTGTTTTTAAAACCTTCTAAACTTGTCAATTTTCACGATCCCTTCCAAATCTGGAAAGTTAAATTTGTTTCCTTCATTGCGTAGATCTTGATTTCTAGTTTCGGGAACTTTTTGAATCGTTGAATTTCATGAAATATTTGAATTGATATGAATTTTTGAAAACTATCACTTAAACTGAAAACCTGCTGTTTCCAGAGACTTTTTTCAGAGACCTGATTGTAATTCGTTAATAACTCTTTATTCCGTAGTCCAAATTGTTTGCAATTTTAGGATAAGTTTTATAATATTCAGACCTCTCTCTAGACAAATTTTCATTAATTTTGGAAACTTCGAAATAATTATTTCAAAGATCTGAAGTTTAATCATATTTTGACACAATAGCTGCTCCCTGTGGAACGAATCCTTACATACTTACTCTATACAATCTTTAGAATTCACATGTTTCTTGTTTGATTTACGGTGTTTTTATTCAACGATATAACCTAAGTGTTAGCCAAAAACCCGTTATCATTTATCTAGTAGTTAGTTAGTCAGTTAGTTAGTTAGTTAGTTAGTTAGTTAGTTAGTCTATATATATGTAAGGAGGGAGGTAGTTAGTTAGTTAGTTAATTAGGTATTTAGTTTGTTAGTTAGGTAGTTTGCTAGTTAGTTAGTTAGTTAGTAGTTTGATAGTTAACTAGTTAGTTATTTTGTTAGTTGGTTAGTTAGTTAGTTAGTTAGTGGGTACGTAGGAAGATTGTTAGTTAGTTAGTTAGTTAGATAGATAATTAGTTATTTAGTTAGCTAGTAGTTTGTTAGTTGACTAGTTATTATTTAGTTACTTAGTTAGTTAATTAGCCAGTAGTTAGGTAGTTAGTTATTTAGTTAGTTGGTGGGTATGTTAGTTAGTTGGTGGGTATGTTAGTTAGATACTTATTTAGCTAGTAGTTAGTTAGTTGCCGAGTTAATTAATTCGTCAGTTAATTAGTTAGTTAGTAAGTTAGTTAGTTAATGGGTATGTATGAAGGTAGCCAGTTAGTTAGTTAATTAGTTAGTTAGTTAGCTAGTAGTTAGTTAGTTAGTTAATTAGTTAGTTAGCTAGTTAGTAAGTTACTTATTTAGTAAGTTAATATGTATGTAAGAAGGTAGTCAGTTAATCAGTCAGTGAGTTAGATAGTTAGTTAATTACTTAGTTAATTACTTAGTTCTTTAGTTAGATAGTTAGTTAGTTAGTTAGTTAGTTAGTTATCTAGTAAGTTAGTTAGTTAGTTAGTTAGTTAGTCACTTAATCAGTTAGTTAGTAAGTTAATTAGTTAGTTAGTTAGTTAGTTAATATGTATGTAAGAAGGTAGTTAGTTAGTTAGTTAATGAGTTAGGTAGTTTGTTAGTTAGTTGGTTGGTTAGTTAGTTAGTTAGGTAGTTAGTTCATCAGTTAGTTATTTAGTTAGTTAGTTAGTTAGTTAGCAAGTAGTTAGTTAGTTAATTAGTTATTTATTTAGGTATTTAGTTAGTTAGTTAGTTAGTTGTTATGTAGGAAGGTAGTTAGTTAGTTAGTTGGTTGGTTAGTTAGTTAGTGAATAGGTATGTGGGAAGATAGTAAGTTACTTAATTCGTGAGTTATTTAGATAGTTATCTAGTAGTTAGTTAGTTAGTTAGTTAGTTAGTTAGTTAGTTAATTAGTTAGTTAGTTAGTTTATATATATGTAAGGAGGTAGTTAGTTAGTTAGTTAGTTAGTTAGTTAGTTAGTTAGTTAGATTGTTAGTTAGTTTGTTAGTTAGTAGTTTGTTAGTTATCTAGTTAGTTAGTTAGTCAGTCAGCTAGTAGTTAGTTAGTAAACTAGTTAGTTATTTAGTTAGTTAGTTAGTTAGTTAGTTAGTTAGTGGGTATGTTGGAAGTTAGGCAGTTAGTTAGTTTGTTAGTTAATGGGTATGTAGGAAGTTAGTCAGTTAGTTAGTTAGTTAGTTAGTTAGTTAGTTAATAGGTATGCATGAAGATAGTTAATTAGTTAATTAGTTTCTAGGAAGGTAGTTACTTAATTAGTAAGTTAGTTAGTTAATATGTATGTAGGAAGATAATTAGTTAGTTAGTTAGTTAGTTAGTTAGTTAATTACTTAGTTAGTTAGTTAGTTAATGGGTTCGTACGAAGGTAGTTAATTAATTACTTAGTTAGTTAGTTAGTTAGTTATTTAATAGGTATGTATGAAGGTAGTTATTTAGTAAGTTAGTTAGTTAATTAGTTAGTTAGTTAACTAGTAGTAAGTTAGTTAGTTAGCTTGTTAATAGTTAGTTATTTAGTTAGTTACCTAGTTAGTTAGTTATTTAGCTAGTACTTAGTTAATTAATTCGATAGTTAATGAGTTAGTTAGTAAGTTAGTTAGTTAATGGGTATGTATGAAGGAAGTCAATTAGTTAGTAGTTAGTTAGTTAGCTAGTATTTAATTAGTTAGTTAATTAGTTATTTTGTTAGTGGGTATCTATGAAGGTAGGTAGGTAGGTAGTTAGTTAGTTATTTTATAGGTATGTAGGAAGATAGTTAGTTAGTTAGTTAGTTAATTCGGGAGTTATTTAGATAGTAATCTAGTAGTTATGTAGTTAGTTAATATGTATGCAAGAAGGTAGTTAGTTAGTTTGTTAGATAGTTAGTTAATGAGTTGGGTAGTTAATTAGTTAGTTGGTTGGTTAGTTAGTTAGATAGTTAGTTAGTTAATCAGGTAGTTATTTAGTTAGATAGTTAGATTGTTAGCAAGTAGTTAGTTAGTTAATTAGTTATTTTTTTAGTTATTTAGTTAGTTAGTTAGTTAGTTGTCATGTAGGAAGGTAGTTAGTTAGTTAGTTAGTTAGTTAGTTCGTTAGTTTGTTAATTAGATAGTTAGTTAGTTATTTAGTTAGTTAGTTAGTCTGTTAGTTAGCTAGTAGTTTGTTAGTTATCTAGTTAGTTATTTAGTTAGTTAGTTAGTCAGTCAGCTAGTAGTTTGTTTGTTGACTAGTTAGCTATTTAGTTAGTTAGTTAGTTAGTAAGTAAGTGGGTATGTAGGAAGTTAGTTAGTTAGTTTGTTAGTTAGTTAATAGGTATGCATGAAGATAGTTAGTTAGTTAGTTAGTTAGTTTCTAGGAAGGTAGTTACTTAATTAGTAAGTTAGTTAGTTAGCTTATTAATAGTTAGTTATTTAGTTCGTTGGTTAGTTAGTTATTTAGCTTCTAGTTAGTTAGTTACTTAGTTAATTAATTCGTTAGTTAATTAGTTAGTTTGTAAGTTAGTCAGTTATTGGGTATGTATGAAGGTAGTTAGTTAATTAGAGAATTAGTTAGTTAGCTAGTAGTTAGTTAGTTAGTTAATTAGTTAGTTAGTTAATTAGTTAGTTAGTTAGTGGGTATATATGAAGGTAGGTAGGTAGTTAGTTAGTTAGTTAGTTTATAGGTATGTAGGAAGATAGTTAGTTAGTTAATTAGTGAGTTATCTAGAAAGTTATCTAGTAGTTAGTTAGTTTGTTTGCTAGTTATTTATCGAGTAGTTAGTTAGTCAGTCATTTAGTTAGTTAGTTAGTTAGATAGTTTATATATATGTAAGGAGGGATGTAGTTAGTTAGTTAGTTAATTAGGTATTTAGTTAGTTAATTAGGTAGTTTGTTAGTTTGTTAGTCAGTCAGTAGTTTGTTAGTTAACTAGTTAGTTAGTTAGTTAGTGGGTACGTAGGAAGATAGTTAGTTTGTTTGTTTGTTAGTTAGTTAGATAGATAGTTAATTAGTTATTTAGTTAGCTAGTAGTTTGTTAGTTGACCAGTTATTAGTTAGTTACTTAGTTAATTAATTCGTTAGTTAATTAGTTAGTTTGTAAGTTAGTCAGTTAATGGGTATGTACGAAGGTAGTTAGTTAATTAGTGAATTAGTTAGTTAGCTAGTAGTTAGTTAGTTAGTTAATTAGTTAGTTAGTTAATTAGATAGTTAGTTAGTGGGTATATATGAAGGTAGGTAGGTAGTTAGTTAGTCAGTTAGTTTATACGTATGTAGGAAGATAGTTAGTTAGTTAATTAGTGAGTTATCTAGAAAGTTATCTAGTAGTTAGTTAGTTTGTTTGCTAGTTATTTATCTAGTAGTTAGTTAGTCAGTTAGTTACTTAGTTAGTTAGTTAGTCAGTTTATATATATGTAAGGAGGGAGGTAGTTAGTTAGTTAGATAATTAGGTATTTAGTTAGTTTGTTTGTTAGTTAACTAGTTAGTTATTTTGTTAGTTGGTTAGCTAGTTAGTTAGTTAGTTAGTGGGTACGTAGGAAGATAGTTAGTTAGTTAGTTAGTTAGTTAGTTAGTTAGTTAGTTAGTTAGTTAGTTAGTTAGATAGATAGTTAATTAGTTATTTAGTTAGCTAGTAGTTTGTTAGTTGACTAGTTATTATTTAGTTACTTAGTTAGTTAATTAGCCAGTAGTTAGGTAGTTAGTTATTTAGTTAGTTGGTGGGTATGTTAGTTAGTTGGTGGGTATGTTAGTTAGCTAGTTAGTTAGTTAGTTCGTTAGTTAGGTAGTTAGTTAGTTGGTGGGTATGTTGGAAGTTAGTTTGTTAGTTTGTTAGTTAATAGGTATATACGAAGATAGTTAGTTAGTTAGTTAGTTAGTGGGTTGGTACGAAGGTAGTTAGTTAATTAGTTTGTTGGGTAGTTAGTTAGTTAGTTAATAGGTATGTATGATGGTAGTTAGTTATTAAGTTAGTTAGTTAATTAGTTAGTTAGTTTGTTAGTTAGCTAGTAGTTAGTTAGTTAGTTAGTTTGTTAAAAGTAAGTTAATTAGTCAGTTTGTTAGATACTTATTTAGATAGTAGTTAGTTAGTTGCTGAGTTAATTAATTCGTTAGTTAATTAGTTAGTTAGTAAGTTCGTTAGTTAATGGGTATGTATGAAGGTAGCCAGTTAGTTAGTTAATTAGTTAGTTAGTTAGCAATTAGTTAGTTAGTTAGTTAATTAGTTAGTTAGCTAGTTGTTAGTTAGTTAGTTAATTAGTTAGTTAGCTAGTTAGTAAGTTAGTTAGTTATTTAGTTAGTTAATATGTATGTAAGAAGGTAGTCAGTTAGTCAGTTAGTGAGTTAGATAGTTAGTTAATTAGTTAGTTAATTACTTAGTTCTTTAGTTAGATAGTTAGTTAGTTAGTTAGTTATCTAGTAAGTTAGTTAGTTAGTTAGTTAGTTAGTCACTTAATCAGTTAGTTAATAAGTTAGTTAGTTAGTTAGTTAGTAAATATGTATGTAAGAAGGTAGTTAGTTAGCTAGTTAGATAGTTAGTTAATGAGTTAGTAGTTTGTTAGTTAGTTGGTTGGTTAGTTAGTTAGTTAGGTAGTTAGTTAATCAGTTAGTTATTTAGTTAGTTAGTTAGTTAGTTAGCAAGTAGTTAGTTAGTTAATTAGTTATTTATTTAGGTATTTAGTTAGTAAGTTAGTTGTTATGTAGGAAGGTAGATAGTTAGTTGGTTAGTTAGTTGGTTGGTTAGTTAGTTTGTGAATAGGTAGATAGTTGGTTGGTTAGTTAGTAGATAGTTAATTCGTGAGTTATTTTGATACTTATCTAGTAGTTAGTTAGTTAGTCAGTTAGTTAGTTAGTTAGTTAGTTAGTTAGTTAATTAGTTAGTTAGTTAGTTAGTTAGCTAGTAGTTTGTTAGTTAGTTTGTTTGTTAATAATAAGTTATTTAGTTACTTAGTTAGTTAGTTAGTTAGTTATTTAGCAAGTAGTTAGTTAGTTACTTAGTTAATTAATTCGCTAGTTAATTAGTTAGTTAGCAAGTTCGTTAGTTAATGGGTGTGTATGAAGGTAGCCAGTTAGTTAGTTAATTAGATAATTAGTTAGCTAGTAGTTAGTTAGTTAGTTAATTATTTAGTTAGCTAGTTAGTTAGTTATTTAGTTAGTTAATATGTATGTAAAAAGGTAGTCAGTTAGTTAGTTTCTAGGAAGGTAGTTACTTAATTTGTAACTTAGTTAGTTAGTTAATATGTATGTACAAAGGTAGTTAGTTAATTAGTTAGTTAGGTAGTTAGTTAATTAATAGGTATGTATGAAGGTAGTTAGTTAGTCAATTAGTTAGTTAGTTAGTTAGTTAGCTAGTAGTTAGTTAGTTTGTTGGTTAATAGTAAGTTATTTAGTTACATAGTTAGTTAGTTATTTAGCTAGTAGTTACTTAGTTACTTAGTTAATTAATTCGTTAGTTATTTAATTCGTTAGTTAATTAGTAAGTTAGTTAGTTAATCGGTATGTAGGAAGGTAGCCAGTTAGTTAGTTAATTAATCAGTCAGTTAGCTAGTAATTAGTTAGTTTAGTTAATTAGTTAGTTAGCTAGTTAGTTAGTTAGTTAGTTAGTTAGTCAGTTAATCAGTTAGTTAATAAGTATGTAAGAAGGTAATGAGTTGGTTAGTTAGATAGTTAGTTAATGAGTTAGGTAGTTAGTTAGTTAGTTAGTTAGTTAGTTAGTTAGTTAATTACTTAGTTAAGTTAGTTAGTTAGTTAGTTAGTTAGTTAGTTAGTTAGTTAGTCAGTTAATTAACAAGTTAGTTAGTTAGTTAGTTAATATGTATGTAAGAAGGTAATGAGTTAGTTAGTTAGATAGTTAGTTAATGAGTTAGGTAGTTAGTTAGTTAGATGGTTGGTTAGTTAGTTAGTTAAAGTCAATCAGTTAGTTATTTAGTTAGTTAGTTAGTCAGTTAGCAAGTAGTTAGTTAGTTAATTAGTTCTTTATTTAGTTATATAGTTAGTTAGTTTGTTGTTATGTAGGAATGTAGTTAGTTGGTTAGTTAGTTAGTTAATAGGTATGTCGGAATATAGTTAGTTAGTTAATTCGTGAGTTATTTAGATAGTTATGTAGTAGTTAGTTAGTTAGTTAGTTAGTTAGTTAGTTTATATATATGTAAGGAGGTAGTTAATTAGTTAGTTAGTTAGTTAGTTAGTTTATATATATGTAAGGAGGTAGTTAATTAGTTAGTTAGTTAGATAGTTCGTTAGTTAGTTAGCTATTAGTTTGTTAGTTAACTAGTTAGTTATTTAGTTAGTTGGTTAGTCAGTCAGCTAGTTGTTAGTTAGTTAACTAGTTAGTTAGTCAGTTAGTGGGTACGTAGGAAGTTAGTTAGTTAGTCAGTTAGTTAATAGGTATGCAGGAAGATAGTTAGTTAGTTAGTTAGTTAGTTAGTTAGTTAGATAGTTAGTTAGGAAGGTAGTTACTTAATTAGTAAGTAAGTCAGTTAGTTAGTTAATATGTATGTAGGAAGATAGTTAGTTAGTTAGTTAGTTAATTAGTAAGTTAGTTAGTTAGTTAGTTAGTTAATGGGTTCATACGAATGTAGTTAGTTAATTAGTTAGTTAGGTAGTAAGTTAGTTAGTTAATAGGTATGTATGAAGGTAGTTAGTTAGTAAGTTAGGTAGTTAATTAGTCAGTTATTTAGTTAGTTAGCTTGCGGTTAGTTAGTTAGTTTGTTAATAGTTAGTTATTTAGTTAGTTAGTTAGTTCAATATTTATCTAGTAGTTAGTTAGTTACTTAGTTAATTAATTCGTTAGATAATTAGTTAGTTGGTAAGTTAGTTAGTCAATGGGTATGTATGTAGGTAGTCAGTTAGTTAGTTAATTAGTTAGTTAGTTAGTTAATTATTTAGTTAGTTAGTTAGTTTGTTAGTGGGTATCTATGAAGGTAGGTAGGGAGGTGGTTAGTTAGTTTGTTTATAGGTATGTAGGAAGATAGTTAGTTAGTTAATTAGTGAGTTATCTAGATAGTTATCTAGTAGTTAGTTAGTTAGTTGGCTAATTATTTATCTAGTAGTTAGTTAGTCAGTCAGTTAGTTAGTTAGTTAGCTAGTTAGTTATTTAGTTAATTAGTTAGTTTATATATATGTAAGGAGGTAGTTAGTTAGTTAGTTAGTTAGTTAGTTAGATATTTAGTTAGTTAGTTAGGTAGTTAATTAGTTAGTTAGTTAGTTAGTTAGTTAGTTAGTTAGATATTTAGTTAGTTAGTTAGGTAGTTAATTAGTTAGTTAGTTAGTTAGTTAGTTAGTTAGTAGTTTGTTAGTTAACTGGTTAGGTATTTGGTTAGTTAGTTAGTGGGTATGTAGGAAGTTAGTTAGTTAGTTTGTTAGTTAGTTAACATGTATGTAGGAAGAGAGATAGTTAGTTAGTTTGTTTCTAGGAAGGTAGTTGGTTAATTAGTTAGGTAGTTGGTTAGTTAGTTAGTTAGTTAATAGGTATGTATGAAGGTAGTTAGTTAGTAAGTTAGTTAGTTAATTAGTTAATTAGTTAGTTAGCTAGTAGTTAGTTAGTTAGTTAGTTAGTTAGTGGGTTTGTAGGAAGGTAGTTAGTTAATTACTTAGTTAGTTAGTTAGTTAGTTAATATGTTTGTGGAAAGATAGGTAGTTAGTTAGTTAGTTAATAGGTATGTAGGAAGATAGTTATTTTGTTAGTTAGTTATTTGGTTAGTTAGTTAGTTAGTGGGTTAGTACAAAGGTAGTTCGTTGATTAGTTAGGTAGTTAGTTAGTTAGTTAGTTAGTTAATATGTATGTATGAATGTAGTTAGTTAGTAAGTTGGTTAGTTTATTAGTTAGTTTGTTAGTTAGCTAGTAGTTATGTACATTGTTATTCAGTTATTTAGTTAGCTAGTAGTTAGTTAGTTAGTTATTTATTTAATTAGTTAGTTAGTTAGTGGTTATGTTGGAAGGTAGTTAGTTAGTTAGTGAGTTTGTTAGTTAGTTCGTTAGTTAATAGGTATGTAGGAAGGTAGTTCGTTAGTTATTTATTTAGTTAGTTAGTTAGTTAGTAATTTAAATAGTCTGTCAGTTAGTATGTTCGTTAGTTAGTTGGTAAGTTAGTTAGTTAGTTAGTTAATAGGTATGTAAGAAGGTAGTTAGTTAGTTAGTAAGATAGTTAGTTAATGAGTTAGGTAGTTAGTTAGTTAGTTAGTTGGTTGGTTAGTTAATTAGTTAGTTAGTTATTTAGTTAGTTAGTTAGTTAGTATATATGTATGTAAGGAGGTAGTTAGTTTGTTTGTTTGTTAGATATTTAGCAAGTTAATAGGTATGTATGATGGTAGTTAGTTAGTAAATTAGTTAGTTAGTTAGTTAGCTAGTAGTTTGTTAGTTAGTTTATTAGTTGATTAGTTAGTTAGTTAGTTAGCGAGTAGTTAGTTAGTTAATTAGTTAATTAATTAGTTAGTTAATTAGTTAGTTAGTAATTTAGTTAGTTAGTGGGTATGTATGAAGGTAGCTAGCTAGTTAGTTAGTTAGTTAGTTAGCTTGTAGATAATTAGTTAGATAGTTAATCAGTTAGTTATTTGGTAAGTTAGTTAGTTGGTAAGCTAGTAGTCTGTTATATATTTAGTTAGTCAGTTAGTTAGTAAGTGATTATGTAGGAAGGTAGTTTGTTAGTTAGTTAGGTAGTTAACTGGTATGTAGCAAGATAGTTAGTTAGTTATTTAGTTAGTTATCTTGTAGTTAGTTAGTTAGTTAGTTAGTCAGTTAGTTAGTTAGTTAGTAAGTTGGCTAGTAGTCATTTAGTTAGTTTGTTAGTTAGTTAGTTAGTTAGTCAATTACTTAGCTAGTTAGTTAATTAGTTAGTTAGTTAGCTAGTTAGTGGGTTCGTTGGAAGGTAGTTAGTTAATTGGTTAGTTAGTTTTTTAGTTAGTTAGTTAATAGCTATGTAGGAAGTTAGTTAGTTAGTTAGTTAGTTAGTTAGTTAATTAGTGAGTTAGTTAGTGGGTTCGTATGAAGGTAGTTAGTTAATCAGTTACTTAGGTAGTTAGTTAGTTAATTAGTTAGTTAATAGGTATGTATACAGGTAGTTATTAAGTAAGTCAGTCAGTTAATTAGTTAGGTAGTTAGTTAGTTAGTTAGCTAGTTAGTTAGTTAGTTAGTTAGCTAGTTAGTTAGTTAGTTAGTTAGTTAATCAGTTAGTTATTTAGTTAGTTAGTTAGTTAGTTAGCTAGTAGTTTGTTAGTTAATTACTTAATTAATTAGTTAGTTACTGAGTTAGTTAGTTAGTTAGTTAGTTAGTTGGTTTGAACGAAGGTAGCTAGTTAGTTAGATTATTAGTCAGTTAGTTAGTTAATTAGTTAATTAGTTTGTTAATTAGTCGGTTAGTTAGTGGGTATGTAGGAAGGTAGTAAGTTAGTTATTTATTTAGTTAGTTAGTTAGTTAGTTAGTTATTTAGTTAATTAGTTAGTTTGTTAGTATGTACGTTCGTTAGTTAGTAGGTATGTAGGAAGGTAGGTAGTTAGTTAGTTAGTAAGTCAATTAGTTAATTAGCTAGTATTTAGTTAGTTAATTAGTTAATTAATTAGTTATTCATTTAGTTATCTAGTAGTTAGTTAGTTAGTTAGTCAGTCAGTTAGTTAGTTAGTTACTTAGTTAGTGAGTTAGTTAATATGTATGTAAGAAGGTAGTTAGTTAGTTAGTCCATTAGTCATTTTGTAAGTAAGTTAGTTAGTCAGTTAGCAAGTAGTTTGTTAGTCAATTAGTTATTTAGTTAGTTAGTTAGTTGTTATGTAGAAAGGCAGTTAGTTAGTTAGTTAATTAGTTGGTTAGTTAGTTAGTTAGCAAATAGGTATGTAGGAAGATAGTCAGTTAGTTAATAGATACGTAGGAGGATAGTTAGTTAATTAGTTAGTTAGTTAGTTAGTTAGTTAGTCAGTAAGTATGTTCATCAGTTAGTTGGTATGTAGGAAGGTATGTTCATCAGTTAGTTGGTATGTCGATAGTACCCACCTTCTTCTTGGATCTTGAAAAAAGGCGGGATGTAATTTCGTTGCACTCCGGTGCCGCGGAACTCCTTCTACAAATGCGATCCGAAAAAAAAAAAAAAAAAAAAGCAAAAAAAAAAGAAAAGAAAGTAAAATAAGAATAAAATAATAAAATAGAAGGAAGGTCAAAATAGAATACCGGGATGTAACCTCATTGCATTTCGGTGTAGTGGGGCGCTCGGTTAAAGACTTCTACGAAATGAAGGAGTGGGTGGGGAATTCGACTGAAAACGGGTATGAACCTTGTACCAACGTATCGAACGGGTTGAAAAGGGAATTCTTGCAAAACAAAGACTCAAAAACTTTGGAAATCGGGTTTCTTTTGAATTGTGGCGTGAAAAGATTCGAACGGTAGTGTTTAATCACCTTTTCCGGTAGAAATTAATTGCTCATTCTAAACTCTATTGAAATTGCGATTTTTATTCAATTAAGATTTGATTATTTGACCATTATCTTTCTTAAACATTAGCAACTTGATTAACGGGAGCGAATCAATAGGTTCATGAAATGCGTTTGAAAATGACGAATACAAATTTAATAGAATCTAGTGCAATTCGTCCTTAGATTGATTATAACTACAAATCTCAAATTGATCGAGGACGATCAAGGGTTTAAGTGTGGGGGTATTTGATGTGAGGCAAATGGAACACGTTTTACGAGTCTTATTTAGGGATTTTAGCCCTTGTGAAGTTATATTCTATGCTTTTATGATACATATTTCAAACATCATGAATATTTCTATACTAATGTATTCTTTGCCCATTTTCAGGAGATAGAGGAATAATTTGGGAATTTGGTCAGCACCATTGCCTCCGGCACGCCGAAGACAGTCAAAACGATATATCACATCGATATATTCGGTGAAGGATCGAGGCGGGAAAGGAAAAAACAAAAGAAGAAAATCACCAAACTGTTGCACCGCACAGGGGCAACAGTGGGCCTGGCCGCAGAGGCAAATCTGCCAGCCCCTGCACTGGCCACAGTGGCGAAATCTACAGCCCACAGCCCCATACGCAGCCCCAACAAAGCTGAATTGTTGCCTTCTTTAGAATTGAATCGTTTCCTTCTTAAGGAATGATTTGTTGCCCTCTCAATGATTTATTGGTTGCCTTCTTTGGTGGATTTGTTGCTGCCCTAAAACTTTCATAATTACCCTTGCCAATTAAGAGGAGCATCAAGCCTATAAATAAGACCCTAAGGCCAAGGGCAAATCATGTTCTCTTCCCCCTCCTCCATTTGCCTTGGGGGCAAGCTTTTCTCCTCCTTCTCTCCACCACAAACTCCACCAAGGCACAAACAAGATTCTATCGAAGCTAAAGATCGGAACTTGAGGTTCGGAGCGTTTCCTACTTGAGCTCCACCTTGTGAAGATCTTGGAGTAGCAGCGTTTGTGATCCAATTTCGACACGAGACCGATCAATCGATTATTGAAGAGCGTTTCTTGCAATTCGAGAGGATCTAGCACAAGAGGAAGAGGCGATTTGACGGGACCGTTTCTTGCACTTCGCCGGGGAAACTTCGGAATCAAGATATCGAGCGTTTCGAGTCTTGAATAGGTTGTTTCTATCTTTTGTGTTTGAATTCGGTAGTTTCTTTTAATAAATCTTTGCGTGGATTAATAAATGTGGATTGAATTGGTTTAAAGCTTGTTTCTTGGCAATTTCCGTTTAAATTCTCTTAATCTTGCTAGTGTTTACTTTCTTGCACACAAACCCCCTTCAATTATTCTGTTACTGTACAAAGATTTTTTTCGAGCTTATTCTTTTGCGTGTTTGATTCGTAATTTTGATACTTGCTCCCTGTGGACGATCCTATTATACTTGCTCTATACACTTTTGAGTTATCCACAATTTTGTTAAACTTTACTTCTTTGATTTTCGGTTTTCGGACTCAACGATTGGCGCATTAAATTGCGTACACGAAAAACCGTGAATCAATAGGTATGTAGGAAGATAGTTTGTTTGGTAGTTAGTTAGTTAGTAATTAGTTAGTGGGTTAGTGCAAAGGTAGTTAGTTAATTAGTTAGTTTGGTAGTTAGTTAGTTAGTTAGTTAGTTAATATGTATGTATGAATGTAGTTAGTAAGTAAGTTAGTTAGTTTATTAGATAGTTTGTTAGTTAGCTAGTAGTTATTTAGTTATTTTGTTCGCTAGTAGTTAGTTAGTTAGTTAGTTATTTATTTAATTAGTTAGTTAGTTAGTTAGTTAGTTAGTGGTTATGTAGGAAGGTAGTTAGTCAGTTAGTGAGTTAGTTAGTTTGTTCGTTAGTTAATAGGTATGTAGGAAGGTAGTTAGTTAGTTAGTTATTTAGTTAGTTAGTTAGTTAGTTAGTTAGTTAGTTAGTTAGTTAGTTAGTTAGTATTTTAAATAGTTCGTCAGTTAGTATGTTCGTTAGTTAGTTGGTATGTAGAAAGGTTGCTAGTTAGTTACTTAGTTAATTAGTTAATTACCATGTAGTTAGTTAGTTAGTTAGTTAGTTAGTTAGTTAGTTAGTTAGTTAGTTAGTTAGTTAGTTAGAAGGTAGTTAGTTAGTTAGTTAAATAGTTAGTTAGTTCGTTAGTTAGTTAGTTACTCAGTTAGTTATTTAGTTAGTTAGGTAATTTGTTAGTTTGTTAGCTAATAGTTAGTTAGTTAGTTATTTATTTATTTAGTTAGTTAGTTGTTACGTAGGAAGGTAGTTAGTTCGATGGTTAGTTAGTTAGTTAGTTAATTGGTATGTAGGAAGATAGTTAGTTAATTAGTTAGTTATTTAGTTAGTTATCTAGTAGTTAGTTAGTTAGTTAGTTAGTTAGTTAGTTAGTAGTGAGTTCGTTAGTGAGTAACTTAGTTAATTAGTTAGTTATCTAGTAGTTGTTTAGTTATATATAGTTAGTTAATTAGTTAGTTAATTAGTTAGTTAGTTAGCTTGTTAGTTAGTTAGTTAGTTAGTTAGCTAGCTAGCTAGTAGTTAGTTAGTTAGTTTGTTTGTTAATATGTATGTAGGAAGGAACGTAGTAGTTATCTAATAGTTAGTTAGTTAGTTTGTTTGTTACTAAATTAGTTAGTTAGTTAGGTAGTTAGTTAGTGGGTATGTAAGAAGGTAGTTAGTTAGTTAGTTATTGAGTTAGTTAGTTAATTAGTTAGTTAGCTAGTAGTTAGTTAGTTAAATAGTTAGTTAGTTACTTAATCAATTAGTTAGTTGGTTAGTTAGTGAGTTAGTTAATATGTATGTAAAAATGGTACTTAGTTAGTTATATAGTTAGTTAATTTGTATGTAAAAATGGTACTTAGTTAGTTATATAGTTAGTTAATTAGCTAGTTAATTTGTTAATTAGTAGTAAGTTAGTTAGTTAGTTAGTTAGTTAATTAGTTATTTAGTTAGCTAGGTAGTTACTTAGCTAGTAGTTAGTTAGTTAACTAGTTAGTTATTTAGTTAGTTAATGGGTATGTAGGAAGATAGTTAGTTAGTTAGTTAGTTAATGAGTTAGTTAGTTAGTTATTTGGTGGGTTTTTAGGAAGGTAGTTACTTAATTAGTTAGTTAGTTAGTTAGTTAGTTAATAGGTATGTAGGAAGATAGTTAATATGTTAGTTGATAGGTATGTAGGAAGATAGTTAGTTAGATAGTTAATTAGTTTGTTTGTTGGCTAGTTAGTTAGTGGGTTTGTACGAAGGTAGTTAGTTAATTAGTTAGTTATTTAGTTAGTTAGTTAGCTAGTAGTTAGTTAGTTAGTTAGTTAGTTAGTCAGTCAGTTAATTAGTTAATTAGTTAGGTAGTTAGGTAGTTAATATGTATGTAAGAAGGTAGTCAGTTTGTTAGATAGTTAGTTAATGAGTTAGTTAATTAGGTAGTTAGTTAGTTATCTAGTAGTTAGTTAGATAGTTAGTTAGTTAATCAGTTAGTTAGTTAGTTAGTTAGTTAGTTTGTTAATAGATATGTAGGAAGATAGTTAGTTCGTTAACTAGTTAGTTAGTTAGTTAATTAGTTAGTTAGTCAGTTAATCAGTTAGTTAATAAGTTAGTTAGTTAGTTAATTAGTTAGTTAATATGTATGTAAGAAGTTAGTTAGTTAGTTAGTTAGTTAAATAGTTAGTTAATGAGTTAGTTAGTTAGTTAGTTAGTTAGTTGGTTAGTTAGTTAGTTAGTCAGTCAGTTAGTTAGTCAGTTAGTCATTTAGTTAGTTTGTTAGTTAGTTAGCAAGTAGTTAGTTAGTTAATTAGTTATTTATTTAGTTAGTTAGTTGTTATGTAGAAAGGCAGTTAGTTAGTTAGTTAGTTAGTTGGTTAGTTAGTTAGTTAGTTAGTTAATAGGTATGTAGGAAGATAGTTAGTTAGCTAATAGGTACGTATGAAGATAGTTAGTTAGTTAGTTAGTTACTTAGTTAGTTAGTTAGTTAGTTAGTAAGTATGTTCATTAGTTAGTTGGTATGTAGGAAGGTAGTTACTTAGTTAGTTAATTAGTTAATTAGTTAATTAGCTAGTAGTTAGTTAGTTTATTAGTTAGTTTGTTAGTTAGTCAGTTAATCTGTTAGTTAGTTAGTTTGTTTGTTTGTTTGTTAGTCAATATGTATGTATGAAGTAAGTGAGTTAGTTAGTTAGATAGTTAGTTAATTAGTTAGTTAGTTAGTTAGTTAGTAAGTTAGTTAGTTAGTTAGTTAGTTAGTAAGTTAGTTTGTTAGTTTGCTAGTTAGCTAATTGTTAGTTAGTTTGTTACTTAGTTTGTTAGTTAGGTAGTGGGTATGTAGGAAGGTAGTTAATTAGTTAGTTATTTAGTTAGTTGCTTAATAGGAATGTAGGTAGATTGTTACTTAGTTAGTTAGTTAATTATTTAGTTAGTTATCTAGTAGTTAGTTAGTTAGTTTAGTTTGTCAGTTAGCTAGTAATTAGTAAGTTAGTTAGTCAGTTAATTAGTTAGTTAGTTAGTTAGTCGGCTAGTCAATTAGTTAGTCAATATGTATGTAAGAAGGTAGTTAGTTAGTAAGTTAGATAATTGGTAAGTATGTTTGTTAGTTAGTTAGTTAGTTAGTTAGTTAGTTAGTTAGTTAGTTAGTATTTAGTTAGTTAGTTAGTTAGTTAGTTAGTTAGTCAATTAGAAGTTAGTTAGTTAGTTTGTTAGTTAACTAGTTAGTTATTTAATTTGTTGGATAGTTAGTTAATATGTATGTTGGTAGATAGTTAGTTAGTTAGTTAGTTAATTAGTTAGTTATTTAGTTAGTTATCTAGTAGTAGTTAGTTAGTAAGTTAGTTAGTTAGTTATCTAGTAGTTAGTTAGTAAGTTAATATGTTTGTAAGAAGGTAGTTAGTTAGTTAGCTTGATAGTTAGATTATGAGTTAGTTAATATGTATGTAAGAAGGTAGTTAATTAGTTAGTTAGTTTGTTAATTAGTAGTAAGTTAGTTAGTTAGTTAGTTAGTTAGTTAGTTAATTAGTTATTTGGTTAGCTAGGTAGTTACTTAGCTAGTAGTTAGTTAGTTAACTAGTTAGTTATTTAGTAAGTTAATGGGTATGTAGGAAGATAGTTAGTTAGTTAGTTAGTTAATGAGTTAGTTAGTTAGTTATTTGGTGGCTTTTTAGGAAGGTAGTTACTTAATTAGTTAGTTAGTTAGTTAGTTAGATAATAGGTATGTAGGAAGATACTTAGTATGTTAGTTGATAGGTATGTAGGAAGATAGTTAGTTAGATAGTTAATTAGTTTGTTTGTTAGCTAGTTAGTTAGTGGGTTTGTACAAAGGTAGTTAGTTAATTAGTTAGTTATTTAGTTAGTTAGCTAGTAGTTAGTTAGTTAGTTAGTTAGTCAGTCAGTTAATTAGTTAATTAGTTAGGTAGTTAGGTAGTTAATATGTATCTAAGAAGGTAGTCAGTTAGTTAATTAATTAGTTTGTTAGATAGTTAGTTAATGAGTTAGTTAATTAGGTAGTTAGTTAGTTATCTAGTAGTTAGTTAGATAGTTAGTTAGTTAATCAGTTAGTTAGTTAGTTAGTTAGTTAGTTTGTTAATAGATATGTAGGAAGATAGTTAGTTCGTTAATTAGTTAGTTAGTTAGTTAGTTAATTAGTTAGTTAGTCAGTTAATCAGTTAGTCAATAAGTTAGTTAGTTAGTTAATTAGTTAGTTAATATGTATGTAAGAAGTTAGTTAGTTAGTTAGTTAGTTAGTTAGTTAAATAGTTAGTTAATGAGTTAGTTAGTTAGTTGGTTAGTTAGTTAGTTGGTTAGTTAGTTAGTTAGTCAGTCAGTTAGTTAGTCAGTTAGTCATTTAGTTAGTTAGTTAGTTAGTTTGCAAGTAGTTAGTTAGTTAATTAGTTATTTATTTAGTTAGTTAGTTGTTATGTAGAAAGGCAGTTAGTTAATTAGTTAGTTAGTTGGTTAGTTAGTTAGTTAGTTAGTTAGTTAGCTAATAGGTATGTAGGAAGATAGTTAGTTAGCTAATAGGTACGTAGGAAGATAGTTAGTTAGTTAGTTACTTAGTTAGTTAGTTAGTCAGTTAGTAAGTATGTTCATTAGTTAGTTGGTATGTAGGAAGGTAGTTACTTAGTTAGTTAATTAGTTAATTTGTTAATTAGCTAGTAGTTAGTTAGTTTGTTAGTTAGTTTGTTAGTTAGTCAGTTAATCTGTTAGTTAGTTAGTTAGTTAGTTAGTTAGTTAGTTAGTAAGTTTTAAGTCGATATGTATGTATGAAGTAAGTGAGTTAGTTAGTTAGATAGTTAGTTAATTAGTTAGTTAGTTAGTTAGTTAGTAAGTTAATTAGTTAGTTAGTTAGTTAGTTAGTTAGTAAGTTAATTTGTAAGTTATTTATTTAGTTTGTTAGTTTGTTAGTTAGCTAATTGTTAGTTAGTTTGTTACTTAGTTAGTTAGTTATGTAGTGGGTATGTAGGAAGGTAGTTAATTAGTTAGTTAGTTAGTTGTTGCTTAATAGGAATGTAGGTAGATTGTTGGTTAGTTAGTTAGTTAATTATTTAGTTAGTTATCTAGTAGTTAGTTAGTTAGTTTAGTTTGTCAGTTAGCTAGTAATTAGTAAGTTAGTTAGTCAGTTAATTAGTAAGTTAGTTAGTTAGTTAATTAGTTAGTCAGCTAGTCAATTAGTTAGTCAATATGTATGTAAGAATGTAGTTAGTTAGTAAGTTAGATAATTGGTAAGTTAGTTAGTTAGTTAGTTAGTTAGTTAGTATTTAGTTAGTTAGTTAGTTAGTTAGTTAGTTAGTTAGTTAGTTAGTTAGTCAATTAGAAGTTAGTTAGTTAGTTAGTTAGTTAACTAGTTAGTTATTTTGTTGGTTGGATAGTTAGTTAATATGTATGTAGGAAGATAGTTAGTTAGTTAGTTAGTTAATTAATTAGTTATTTAGTTAGTTATCTAGTAGTTGTTAGTTAGTAAGTTAGTTAGTTAGTTATCTAGTATTTAGTTAGTAAGTTAATATGTATGTAAGAAGGTAGTTAGTTAGTTAGCTTGATAGTTAGATTATGAGTTAGTTAATATGTATGTAAGAAGGTAGTTAATTAGCTAGTTAGTTTGCTAATTAGTAGTTAGTTAGTTAGTTAATTAGTTATTTAGTTAGCTAGGTAGTTACTTAGCTAGTAGTTAGTTAGTTAACTAGTTAGTTATTTAGTTAGTTAATGGGTATGTAGGAAGATAGTTAGTTAGTTAGTTAGTTAATGAGTTAGTTAGTTAGTTATTTGGTAGGTTTTTAGGAAGGTAGTTACTTAATTAGTTAGTTAGTTAGTTAGTTAGTTAGTTAATAGGTATTTAGGAAGATAGTTAATATGTTAGTTGATAGGTATATAGGAAGATAGTTAGTTAGATATTTAATTAGTTTGTTTGTTAGCTAGTTAGTTAGTGGGTTTGTACGAAGGTAGTTAGTTAATTAGTTAGTTATTTAGTTAGTTAGCTAGTAGTTAGTTAGTTAGTTAGTTAGTTAGTTAGTTAGTTAGTTAGTCAGTCAGTTAATTAGTTAATTAGTTAGGTAGGTAGGTAGTTAATATGTATGTAAGAAGGTAGTCAGTTAGTTAGTTAATTAGTATGTTAGATAGTTAGTTAATGAGTTAGTTAATTAGGTAGTTAGTTAGTTATCTAGTAGTTAGTTAGATAGTTAGTTAGTTAATCAGGCAGTTAGTTAGTTAGTTAGTTAGTTAGTTAATAGATATGTAGGAAGATAGTTAGTTCGTTAATTAGTTAGTTAGTTAGTTAGTTAATTAGTTAGTTAGTCAGGTAATCGGTTAGTTAATATGTATGTAAGAAGTTAGTTAGTTAATTAGTTAGTTAAATAGTTAGTTAATGAGTTAGTTAGTTAGTTAGTTAGTTGGTTAGTTAGTTAGTTAGTCAGTCAGTTAGTTAGTCAGTTAGTCATTTAGTTAGTTAGTTAGTTAGTTAGCAAGTAGTTAGTTAGTTAATTAGTTATTTATTTTGTTAGTTAGTTGTTATGTAGAAAGGCAGTTAGTTAGTTAGTTAGTTAGTTGGTTAGTTAGTTAGTCAGTTAGTTAATAGGTATGTAGGAAGATAGTTAGTTAGCTAGTAGTTATTTAGTTAGTTAGTTATTTAGTTAGTTAGTTAGTTATCAAGTAGTTAGTTAGTTAGTTAGTTAGTTAGATACGTAGTTAGTTGTTTAGTTAGTCAGTTAGTTAGTTAGTTAACTAGTTAGTTGTTTAGTTAGTTAACTAGTTAGTTATTTAGTAAGTTAGTTAGTTAGTTTCTAGGAAGGTAGTTACTTAATTAGTAAGTTAGTTAGTTAATATGTATGTATGTATGTATGTATGTATGTATGTATGTAGGAAGATATACAGTTAGTTAGTTAGTTAGTTACTGGGTTGGTAAGAAGGTAGTTACTTAATTAGTTAGTTGGGTAGTTAGTTAGTAAGTTAATAGGTATCTATGAAGGTAGTTAGTTATTAAGTTAGTTAGTTAATTAGTTGGTTAGTTAGTTAGCTAGTAGTTAGTGAGTTAGTTAGTTTGTTAATAGTAAGTTATTTGGTTAGTCAGTTAGATAGTTATTTAGCTTGTAGTTAGTTGCTGAGTTAATTAATTCGTTAGTTAATTAGTTAGTTTGTAAGTTAGTTAGTTAATGGGTATGTATGAAGGTAGCCAGTTAGTTAGTTAATTAGTTAGTTAGCCAGTTAGTTAGTTAGTTATTTAGTTTGGTAATATGTGTGTAAGAAGGTAGTTAGTTCGTTAGTGAGTTAGATAATTAGTTAATTAGTTAGTTAATTACTTAGTTAGTTAGTTAGTTATTTAGTTTGTTAGTTAGTTATCTAGTTAATTAGTTAGTTAGTTAGTTAGTTAGTCAGTTAATCAGTTAGTTAATAAGTTATTTAATTAGTTAGTTAGTTAGTCAATATGTATGTAAAAAGGTAGTTAGTTAGTTAATGAGTTGGGTAGTCAATTAGTTAGTTGGTTGGTTAGTTAGTTAGTTAGTTAGTTAGTTAGTTAGTTAATCAGTTAGTTATTTAGTTAGTTAGTTTGTTAGTTAGCAAGTAGTTAGTTAGTTAATTAGTTATTTATTTAGTTATTTAGTTAGTTAGTTAGTTGTCATGTAGGAAGGTAGTTAATTAGTTAGTTAGTTAGTTGGTCAGTTAGTTAGTTCGTTAGTTTGTTAATTAGATAGTTAGTTAGTTAGTTAGTTAGTTAGTTAGTTAGTTAGTTAGTTAGTTAGTTAGCTAGTAGTTTGTTAGTTATCTAGTTAGTTATTTAGTTAGTTAGTCAGTCAGCTAGTAGTTTGTTTGTTAACTAGTTAGCTATTTAGTTAGTTAGTTAGTTAGTTAGTAAGTGGGTATGTAGGAAGTTAGTTAGTTAGTTAGTTAGTTAGTTAGTTAGTTAGTTAATAGGTATGCATGAAGATAGTTAGTTAGTTAGTTAGTTAGTTTCTAGGAAGGTAGTTACTTAATTAGTAAGTTAGTTAGTTAGCTTGTTAATAGTTAGTTATTTAGTTCGTTGGTTAGTTAGTTATTTAGCTAGTAGTTAGTTAGTTACTTAGTTAATTAATTCATTAATTAATTAGTTAGTTTGTAAGTTAGTCAGTTAATGGGTATGTACGAAGGTAGTTAGTTAATTAGTGAATTAGTTAGTTAGCTAGTAGTTAGTTAGTAAGTTAATTAGTTAGTTAGTTAATTAGTTAGTTAGTTAGTGGGCATATATGAAGGTAGGTAGGTAGGTAGTTAGTTAGTTAGTTTATAGGTATGTAGGAAGATAGTTAGTTAGTTAATTAGTGAGTTATCCGGAAAGTTATCTAGTAGTAAGTTAGTTAGTTTGCTAGTTATTTATCTAGTAGTTAGTTAGTCAGTCAGTTAGTTAGTTAGTTAGTTAGTTAGTTAGTCTATATATATGTAAGGAGGGAGGTAGTTAGTTAGTTAGTTAATTAGCTATTTAGTTAGTTAGTTAGGAAGTTTGCTAGTTAGTTAGTTAGTTAGTAGTTTGATAGTTAACTAGTTAGTTATTTTGTTAGTTGGTTAGTTAGTTAGTTAGTTAGTGGGTACGTAGGAAGATTGTTAGTTAGTTAGTTAGTTAGATAGATAGTTAATTAGTTATTTAGTTAGCTAGTAGTTTGTTAGTTGACTAGTTATTATTTAGTTACTTAGTTAGTTAATTAGACAGTAGTTAGGTAGTTAGTTATTTAGTTAGTTGGTGGGTATGTTAGTTAGTTGGTGGGTATGTTAGTTAGTTGGTTGGTATGTTAGTTAGCCAGTTAGTTAGTTAGTTCGTTAGTTAGGTAGTTAGTTAGTTGGTGGGTATGTTGGAAGTAAGTTAGTTAGTTAGTTCATATGTATATACGAAGATAGTTAGTTAGTTAGTTAGTTAGTTAGTTAGTTTCTAGGAAGGTAGTTACTTAATTAGTAAGTTAGTTAGTTAATATGTATATAGGAAGATAGACAGTTAGTTAGTTAGTTAGTTAGTGGGTTGGTACGATGGTAGTTAGTTAATTAGTTTGTTGGGTAGTTAGTTAGTTAATAGGTATGTATGATGGTAGTTAGTTATTAAGTTAGTTAGTTAATTAGTTAGTTTGTTTGTTAGTTAGCTAGTAGGTGGTTAGTTTGTTAATAGTTAGTTAGTTAGTTAGTTAGAAACTTATTTAGCTAGTAGTTAGTTAGTTGCTGAGTTAATTTATTCATTAGTTAATTAGTTAGTTAGTAAGTTAGTTAGTTAATGGGTATGTATGAAGGTAGCCAGTTAGTTAGTTTATTAGTTAGTTAGTTAGCTAGTAGTTTGTTAGTTAGTTAATTAGTTAGTTAGCTAGTTAGTAAGTTAGTTATTTAGTTAGTTAATATGTATGTAAGAAGGTTGTCAGTTAGTCAGTCAGTGAGTCAGATAGTTAGTTAATTAGTTAGTTAATTACTTAGTTCTTTAGTTAGATAGTTAGTTAGTTAGTTAGTTATCTAGTAAGTTAGTTAGTTAGTTAGTTAGTTAGTTAGTTAGTTAGTCAGTTAATCAGTTAGTTAATAAGTTTGTTAGATAATATGTATGTAAGAAGGTAGTTAGTTAGTTAGTTAGATAGTTAGTTAATGAGTTAGGTAGTTTGTTAGTTAGTTGGTTGGTTAGTTAGTTAGTTAGTTAGGTAGTTTGTTAATCAGTTAGTTATTTAGTTAGTTAGTTAGTTTGTTAGCAAGTAGTTAGTTGGTTAATTAGTTATTTATTTAGGTATTTAGTTAGTTAGTTAGTTGTTATGTAGGAAGGTAGGTAGTTAGTTAGTTAGTTAGTTGGTTGGTTAGTTAGTTAGTGAATAGGTATGTAGGAAGATAGTAAGTTAGTTAATTCGTGAGTTATTTAGATAGTTATCTAGTAGTTAGTTAGTTAGTTAGTTAGTTAGTTAGTTAATTAGTTAGTTAGTTAGTTAGTTTATATATATGTAAGGAGGTAGTTAGTTAGTTAGTTAGTTAGTTAGTTAGTTAATTTGTTAGTTAGTAGTTTGTTAGTTATCTAGTTAGTTATTTAGTTAGTTAGTTAGTCAGTCAGCTAGTAGTTAGTTAGTAAACTAGTTAGTTATTTAGGTAGTTAGTTAGTTAGTTAGTTAGTTAGTGGGTATGTAGGAAGTTAGTCAGTTAGTTAGTTACTTAGTTAATAGGTATGCATGAAGATAGTTAGTTAGTTAGTTAGTTAGTTTCTAGGAAGGTAGTTACTTAATTAGTAAGTTAGTTAGTTAGCTTGTTAATAGTTAGTTATTTAGTACGTTGGTTAGTTAGTTATTTAGCTAGTAGTTAGTTAGTTACTTAGTTAATTAATTCGTTAGTTAATTAGTTAGTTTGTAAGTTAGTCAGTTAATTAGTTCGTTGGTTAATTAGTTAGTTTGTAAGTTAGTCAGTTAATGGGTATGTACGAAGGTAGTTCGTTAATTAGTGAATTAGTTAGTTAGCTAGTAGTTAGTTAGTTAGTTAATTAGTTAGTTAGTTAATTAGTTAGTTAGTTAGTGGGTATATGTGAAGGTAGGTGGGTAGTTAGTTAGTTAGTTAGTTAGTTTATAGGTATGTAGGAAGATAGTTAGTTAGTTAATTAGTGAGTTATCTAGAAAGTTATCTAGTAGTTAGTTAGTTAGTTTGCTAGTTATTTATCTAGTAGTTAGTTAGTCAGTTAGTTAGTTAGTTAGTTAGTTAGTTAGTTAGTCTATATATATGTAAGGAGGGAGGTAGTTAGTTATATAGTTAATTAGGTATTTAGTTTGTTAGTTAGGTTGTTTGCTAGTTAGTTAGTTAGTTAGTAGTTTGATAGTTAACTAGTTAGTTATTTTGTTAGTTGGTTAGTTAGTTAGTTAGTTAGTGGGTACGTAGGAAGATTGTTAGTTAGTTAGTTAGTTAGATAGATAATTAGTTATTTAGTTAGCTAGTAGTTTGTTAGTTGACTAGTTATTATTTAGTTACTTAGTTAGTTAATTAGCCAGTAGTTAGGTAGTTAGTTATTTAGTTAGTTGGTGGGTATGTTAGTTAGTTGGTGGGTATGTTAGTTAGTTGGTGGGTATGTTAGTTAGATACTTATTTAGCTAGTAGTTAGTTAGTTGCCGAGTTAATTAATTCGTCAGTTAATTAGTTAGTTAGTAAGTTAGTTAGTTAATGGGTATGTATGAAGGTAGCCAGTTAGTTAGTTAATTAGTTAGTTAGTTAGCTAGTAGTTAGTTAGTTAGTTAATTAGTTAGTTAGCTAGTTAGTAAGTTACTTATTTAGTAAGTTAATATGTATGTAAGAAGGTAGTCAGTTAGTCAGTCAGTGAGTTAGATAGTTAGTTAATTAGTTAGTTAATTACTTAGTTCTTTAGTTAGATAGTTAGTTAGTTAGTTAGTTAGTTATCTAGTAAGTTAGTTAGTTAGTTAGTTAGTTAGTCACTTAATCAGTTAGTTAGTAAGTTAGTTAGTTAGTTAGTTAGTTAGTTAATATGTATGTAAGAAGGTAGTTAGTTAGTTAGTTAATGAGTTAGGTAGTTTGTTAGTTAGTTGGTTGGTTAGTTAGTTAGTTAGGTAGTTAGTTCATCAGTTAGTTATTTAGTTAGTTAGTTAGTTAGTTAGCAAGTAGTTAGTTAGTTAATTAGTTATTTATTTAGGTATTTAGTTAGTTAGTTAGTTGTTATGTAGGAAGGTAGTTAGTTAGTTAGTTGGTTGGTTAGTTAGTTAGTGAATAGGTATGTAGGAAGATAGTAAGTTACTTAATTCGTGAGTTATTTAGATAGTTATCTAGTAGTTAGTTAGTTAGTTAGTTAGTTAGTTAGTTAGTTAGTTAATTAGTTAGTTAGTTAGTTTATATATATGTAAGGAGGTAGTTAGTTAGTTAGTTAGTTAGTTAGTTAGTTAGTTAGATTGTTAGTTAGTTTGTTAGTTAGTAGTTTGTTAGTTATCTAGTTAGTTAGTTAGTCAGTCAGCTAGTAGTTAGTTAGTAAACTAGTTAGTTATTTAGTTAGTTAGTTAGTTAGTTAGTTAGTTAGTGGGTATGTAGGAAGTTAGGCAGTTAGTTAGTTTGTTAGTTAGTGGGTATGTAGGAAGTTAGTCAGTTAGTTAGTTAGTTAGTTAGTTAGTTAGTTAATAGGTATGCATGAAGATAGTTAATTAGTTAATTAGTTTCTAGGAAGGTAGTTACTTAATTAGTAAGTTAGTTAGTTAATATGTATGTAGGAAGATAATTAGTTAGTTAGTTAGTTAGTTAGTTAATTACTTAGTTAGTTAGTTAGTTAATGGGTTCGTACGAAGGTAGTTAATTAATTACTTAGTTAGTTAGTTAGTTAGTTATTTAATAGGTATGTATGAAGGTAGTTATTTAGTAAGTTAGTTAGTTAATTAGTTAGTTAGTTAGTTAGTTAGTTAGTTAGCTAGTAGTAAGTTAGTTAGTTAGCTTGTTAATAGTTAGTTATTTAGTTAGTAACCTAGTTAGTTAGTTATTTAGCTAGTACTTAGTTAATTAATTCGATAGTTAATGAGTTAGTTAGTAAGTTAGTTAGTTAATGGGTATGTATGAAGGAAGTCAGTTAGTTAGTAGTTAGTTAGTTAGCTAGTATTTAATTAGTTAGTTAATTAGTTATTTTGTTAGTGGGTATCTATGAAGGTAGGTAGGTTGGTAGTTAGTTAGTTATTTTATAGGTATGTAGGAAGATAGTTAGTTAGTTAGTTAGTTAATTCGGGAGTTATTTAGATAGTAATCTAGTAGTTATGTAGTTAGTTAATATGTATGCAAGAAGGTAGTTAGTTAGTTAGTTAGATAGTTAGTTAATGAGTTGGGTAGTTAATTAGTTAGTTGGTTGGTTAGTTAGTTAGATAGTTAGTTAGTTAATCAGGTAGTTATTTAGTTAGATAGTTAGTTTGTTAGCAAGTAGTTAGTTAGTTAATTAGTTATTTTTTTAGTTATTTAGTTAGTTAGTTAGTTAGTTAGTTGTCATGTAGGAAGGTTGTTAGTTAGTTAGTTAGTTAGTTAGTTCGTTAGTTTGTTAATTAGATAGTTAGTTAGTTATTTAGTAAGTTAGTTAGTCAGTTAGTTAGCTAGTAGTTTGTTAGTTATCTAGTTAGTTATTTAGTTAGTTAGTTAGTCAGTCAGCTAGTAGTTTGTTTGTTGACTAGTTAGCTATTTAGTTAGTTAGTTAGTTAGTAAGTAAGTGGGTATGTAGGAAGTTAGTTAGTTAGTTTGTTAGTTAGTTAATAGGTATGCATGAAGATAGTTAGTTAGTTAGTTAGTTAGTTTCTAGGAAGGTAGTTACTTAATTAGTAAGTTAGTTAGTTAGCTTATTAATAGTTAGTTATTTAGTTCGTTGGTTAGTTAGTTATTTAGCTTGTAGTTAGTTAGTTACTTAGTTAATTAATTGGTTAGTTAATTAGTTAGTTTGTAAGTTAGTCAGTTATTGGGTATGTATGAAGGTAGTTAGTTAATTAGTGAATTAGTTAGTTAGCTAGTAGTTAGTTAGTTAGTTAATTAGTTAGTTAGTTAATTAGTTAGTTAGTTAGTGGGTATATATGAAGGTAGGTAGGTAGTTAGTTAGTTAGTTAGTTTATAGGTATGTAGGAAGATAGTTAGTTAGTTAATTAGTGAGTTATCTAGAAAGTTATCTAGTAGTTAGTTAGTTTGTTTGCTAGTTATTTATCGAGTAGTTAGTTAGTCAGTCATTTAGTTAGTTAGTTAGTTAGATAGTTTATATATATGTAAGGAGGGATGTAGTTAGTTAGTTAGTTAATTAGGTATTTAGTTAGTTAATTAGGTAGTTTGTTAGTTTGTTAGTCAGTCAGTAGTTTGTTAGTTAACTAGTTAGTTAGTTAGTTAGTGGGTACATAGGAAGATAGTTAGTTAGTTTGTTAGTTAGTTAGTTATATAGATAGTTAATTAGTTATTTAGTTAGCTAGTAGTTTGTTAGTTGACCAGTTATTAGTTAGTTACTTAGTTAATTAATTCGTTAGTTAATTAGTTAGTTTGTAAGTTAGTCAGTTAATGGGTATGTACGAAGGTAGTTAGTTAATTAGTGAATTAGTTAGTTAGCTAGTAGTTAGTTAGTTAGTTAATTAGTTAGTTAGTTAATTAGTTAGTTAGTTAGTGGGTATATATGAAGGTAGGTAGGTAGTTAGTTAGTCAGTTAGTTTATAGGTATGTAGGAAGATAGTTAGTTAGTTAATTAGTGAGTTATCTAGAAAGTTATCTAGTAGTTAGTTAGTTAGTTTGCTAGTTATTTATCTAGTAGTTAGTTAGTCAGTTAGTTACTTAGTTAGTTAGTTAGTTAGTTTATATATATGTAAGGAGGGAGGTAGTTAGTTAGTTAGTTAATTAGGTATTTAGTTAGTTAGTTTGTTAGTTAACTAGTTAGTTATTTTGTTAGTTGGTTAGCTAGTTAGTTAGTTAGTTAGTGGGTACGTAGGAAGATAGTTAGTTAGTTAGTGGGTACGTAGGAAGATAGTTAGTTAGTTAGTTAGTTAGTTAGTTAGTTAGTTAGTTAGTTAGTTAGTTAGTTAGTTAGTTAGTTAGTTAGATAGATAGTTAATTAGTTATTTAGTTAGCTAGTAGTTTGTTAGTTGACTAGTTATTATTTAGTTACTTAGTTAGTTAATTAGCCAGTAGTTAGGTAGTTAGTTATTTAGTTAGTTGGTGGGTATGTTAGTTAGTTGGTGGGTATGTTAGTTAGCTAGTTAATTAGTTAGTTCGTTAGTTAGGTAGTTAGTTAGTTGGTGGGTATGTTGGAAGTTAGTTTGTTAGTTAGTTAGTTAATAGGTATATACGAAGATAGTTAGTTAGTTAGTTAGTTAGTGGGTTGGTACGAAGGTAGTTAGTTAATTAGTTTGTTGGGTAGTTAGTTAGTTAGTTAGTTAATAGGTATGTATGATGGTAGTTAGTTATTAAGTTAGTTAGTTAATTAGTTAGTTAGTTTGTTAGTTAGCTAGTAGTTAGTTAGTTAGTTAGTTTGTTAAAAGTAAGTTAATTAGTCAGTTTGTTAGATACTTATTTAGATAGTTGTTAGTTAGTTGCTGAGTTAATTAATTCGTTAGTTAATTAGTTAGTTAGTAAGTTCGTTAGTTAATGGGTATGTATGAAGGTAGCCAGTTAGTTAGTTAATTAGTTAGTTAGTTAGCAATTAGTTAGTTAGTTAGTTAATTAGTTAGTTAGCTAGTAGTTAGTTAGTTAGTTAATTAGTTAGTTAGCTAGTTAGTAAGTTAGTTAGTTATTTAGTTAGTTAATATGTATGTAAGAAGGTAGTCAGTTAGTCAGTTAGTGAGTTAGATAGTTAGTTAATTAGTTAGTTAATTACTTAGTTTTTTAGTTAGATAGTTAGTTAGTTAGTTAGTTATCTAGTAAGTAAGTTAGTTAGTTAGTTAGTTAGTTAGTCACTTAATCAGTTAGTTAATAAGTTAGTTAGTTAGTTAGTTAGTAAATATGTATGTAAGAAGGTAGTTAGTTAGCTAGTTAGATAGTTAGTTAATGAGTTAGTAGTTTGTTAGTTAGTTGGTTGGTTAGTTAGTTAGTTAGGTAGTTAGTTAATCAGTTAGTTATTTAGTTAGTTAGTTAGTTAGTTAGCAAGTAGTTAGTTAGTTAATTAGTTATTTATTTAGGTATTTAGTTAGTAAGTTAGTTGTTATGTAGGAAGGTAGATAGTTGGTTAGTTAGTTGGTTGGTTAGTTAGTTTGTGAATAGGTATGTAGGAAGATAGTAAGTTAGTTAATTCGTGAGTTATTTTGATACTTATCTAGTAGTTAGTTAGTTAGTCAGTTAGTTAGTTAGTTAGTTAGTTAGTTAATTAGTTAGTTAGTTAGTTAGTTAGCTAGTAGTTTGTTAGTTAGTTTGTTTGTTAATAATAAGTTATTTAGTTACTTAGTTAGTTAGTTAGTTAGTTATTTAGCAAGTAGTTAGTTAGTTACTTAGTTAATTAATTCGCTAGTTAATTAGTTAGTTAGCAAGTTCGTTAGTTAATGGGTGTGTATGAAGGTAGCCAGTTAGTTAGTTAATTAGATAATTAGTTAGCTAGTAGTTAGTTAGTTAGTTAATTATTTAGTTAGCTAGTTAGTTAGTTATTTAGTTAGTTAATATGTATGTAATAAGGTAGTCAGTTAGTTAGTTTCTAGGAAGGTAGTTACTTAATTTGTAACTTAGTTAGTTAGTTAATATGTATGTACAAAGGTAGTTAGTTAATTAGTTAGTTAGGTAGTTAGTTAATTAATAGGTATGTATGAAGGTAGTTAGTTAGTAAGTTAGTTAGTCAATTAGTTAGTTAGTTAGTTAGTTAGCTAGTAGTTAGTTAGTTTGTTGGTTAATAGTAAGTTATTTAGTTACATAGTTAGTTAGTTATTTAGCTAGTAGTTACTTAGTTACTTAGTTAATTAATTCGTTAGTTAATTAGTAAGTTAGTAAGTTAGTTAGTTAATCGGTATGTAGGAAGGTAGCCAGTTAGTTAGTTAATTAGTCAGTCAGTTAGCTAGTAATTAGTTAGTTTAGTTAATTAGTTAGTTAGCTAGTTAGTTAGTTAGTTAGTTAGTCAGTTAATCAGTTAGTTAATAAGTATGTAAGAAGGTAATGAGTTGGTTAGTTAGATAGTTAGTTAATGAGTTAGGTAGTTAGTTAGTTAGTTAGTTAGTTAGTTAGTTAGTTAATTACTTAGTTAGTTAGTTAGTTAGTTAGTTAGTTAGTTAGTTAGTTAGTTAGTTAGTCAGTTAGTTAATAAGTTAGTTAGTTAGTTAGTTAATATGTATGTAAGAAGGTAATGAGTTAGTTAGTTAGATAGTTAGTTAATGAGTTAGGTAGTTAGTTAGTTAGATGGTTGGTTAGTTAGTTAGTTAAAGTCAATCAGTTAGTTATTTAGTTAGTTAGTTAGTCAGTTAGCAAGTAGTTAGTTAGTTAATTAGTTCTTTATTTAGTTATATAGTTAGTTAGTTTGTTGTTATGTAGGAATGTAGTTAGTTGGTTAGTTAGTTAGTTAATAGGTATGTCGGAATATAGTTAGTTAGTTAATTCGTGAGTTATTTAGATAGTTATGTAGTAGTTAGTTAGTTAGTTAGTTAGTTAGTTAGTTTATATATATGTAAGGAGGTAGTTAATTAGTTAGTTAGTTAGTTAGTTAGTTTATATATATGTAAGGAGGTAGTTAATTAGTTAGTTAGTTAGATAGTTCGTTAGTTAGTTAGCTAGTAGTTTGTTAGTTAACTAGTTAGTTATTTAGTTAGTTGGTTAGTCAGTCAGCTAGTTGTTAATTAGTTAACTAGTTAGTTAGTCAGTTAGTGGGTACGTAGGAAGTTAGTTAGTTAGTCAGTTAGTTAATAGGTATGCAGGAAGATAGTTAGTTAGTTAGTTAGTTAGTTAGTTAGTTAGTTAGTTAGATAGTTAGTTAGGAAGGTAGTTACTTAATTAGTAAGTAAGTTAGTTAGTTAGTTAATATGTATGTAGGAAGATAGTTAGTTAGTTAGTTAGTTAATTAGTAAGTTAGTTAGTTAGTTAGTTAGTTAATGGGTTCATACGAATGTAGTTAGTTAATTAGTTAGTTAGGTAGTAAGTTAGTTAGTTAATAGGTATGTATGAAGGTAGTTAGTTAGTAAGTTAGGTTGTTAATTAGTCAGTTATTTAGTTAGTTAGCTTGCGGTTAGTTAGTTAGTTTGTTAATAGTTAGTTATTTAGTTAGTTAGTTAGTTCAATATTTATCTAGTAGTTAGTTAGTTACTTAGTTAATTAATTCGTTAGATAATTAGTTAGTTGGTAAGTTAGTTAGTCAATGGGTGTGTATGTAGGTAGTCAGTTAGTTAGTTAATTAGTTAGTTTGTTAGTTAATTATTTAGTTAGTTAATTAGTTAGTTAATTAGTTTGTTAGTGGGTATCTATGAAGGTAGGTAGGGAGGTGGTTAGTTAGTTTGTTTATAGGTATGTAGGAAGATAGTTAGTTAGTTAATTAGTGAGTTATCTAGATAGTTATCTAGTAGTTAGTTAGTTAGTTGGCTAATTATTTATCTAGTAGTTAGTTAGTCAGTCAGTTAGTTAGTTAGTTAGTTAGTTAGTTATTTAGTTAATTAGTTAGTTTATATATATGTAAGGAGGTAGTTAGTTAGTTAGTTAGTTAGTTAGATATTTAGTTAGTTAGTTAGGTAGTTAATTAGTTAGTTAGTTAGTTAGTTAGTTAGTTAGTTAGTTAGTTAGTAGTTTGTTAGTTAACTGGTTAGGTATTTGGTTAGTTAGTTAGTGGGTATGTAGGAAGTTAGTTAGTTAGTTTGTTAGTTAGTTAACATGTATGTAGGAAGAGAGATAGTTAGTTTGTTTGTTTGTAGGAAGGTAGTTGGTTAATTAGTTAGGTAGTTGGTTAGTTAGTTAGTTAGTTAGTTAATAGGTATGTATGAAGGTAGTCAGTTAGTAAGTTAGTTATATAATTAGTTAATTAGTTAGTTAGCTAGTAGTTAGTTAGTTAGTTAGTTAGTTAGTTAGTTAGTGGGTTTGTAGGAAGGTAGTTAGTTAATTACTTAGTTAGTTAGTTAGTTAGTTAGTTAGTTAATATGTATGTGGAAAGATAGGTAGGTAGTTAGTTAGTTAATAGGTATGTAGGAAGATAGTTATTTTGTTAGTTAGTTATTTAGTTAGTTAGTTAGTTAGTCGGTTAGTACAAAGGTAGTTCGTTCATTAGTTAGGTAGTTAGTTAGTTAGTTAGTTAGTTAATATGTATGTATGAATGTAGTTAGTTAGTAAGTTGGTTAGTTTATTAGTTAGTTTGTTAGTTAGCTAGTAGTTATGTACACTGTTATTCAGTTATTTAGTTAGCTAGTAGTTAGTTAGTTAGTTATTTATTTAATTAGTTAGTTAGTTAGTGGTTATGTTGGAAGGTAGTTAGTTAGTTAGTGAGTTTGTTAGTTAGTTCGTTAGTTAATAGGTATGTAGGAAGGTAGTTCGTTAGTTAGTTATTTAGTTAGTTAGTTAGTTAGTAATTTAAATAGTCTGTCAGTTAGTATGTTCGTTAGTTAGTTGGTAAGTTAGTTAGTTAGTTAGTTAGTTAATAGGTATGTAAGAAGGTAGTTAGTTAGTTAGTAAGATAGTTAGTTAATGAGTTAGGTAGTTAGTTAGTTAGTTAGTTGGTTGGTTAGTTAATTAGTTAGTTAGTTATTTAGTTAGTTAGTTAGTTAGTATATATGTATGTACGGAGGTAGTTAGTTAGTTTGTTTGTTAGATATTTAGTAAGTTAATAGGTATGTATGATGGTAGTTAGTTAGTAAATTAGTTAGTTAGTTAGTTAGCTAGTAGTTTGTTAGTTAGTTTATTAGTTGATTAGTTAGTTAGTTAGTTAGCGAGTAGTTAGTTAGTTAATTAGTTAATTAATGAGTTAGTTAATTAGTTAGTTAGTAATTTAGTTAGTTAGTGGGTATGTATGAAGGTAGCTAGCTAGTTAGTTAGTTAGTTAGTTAGCTAGTAGATAATTAGTTAGATAGTTAATCAGTTAGTTATTTGGTAAGTTAGTTAGTTGGTAAGCTAGTAGTCTGTTATATATTTAGTTAGTCAGTTAGTTAGTAAGTGATTATGTAGGAAGGTAGTTTGTTAGTAAGTTAGGTAGTTAACTGGTATGTAGGAAGATAGTTAGTTAGTTATTTAGTTAGTTATCTTGTAGTTAGTTAGTTAGTTAGTTAGTCAGTTAGTTAGTTAGTTAGTAAGTTAGCTAGTAGTCATTTAGTTAGTTTGTTAGTTAGTTAGTTAGTTAGTCAATTACTTAGCTAGTTAGTTAATTAGTTAGTTAGTTAGCTAGTTAGTGGGTTCGTTGGAAGGTAGTTAGTTAATTGGTTAGTTAGTTTTTTAGTTAGTTAGTTAATAGCTATGTAGGAAGTTAGTTTGTTAGTTAGTTAGTTAGTTAGTTAATTAGTGAGTTAGTTAGTGGGTTCGTATGAAGGTAGTTAGTTAATCAGTTAGTTAGGTAGTTAGTTAGTTAATTAGTTAGTTAATAGGTATGTATACAGGTAGTTATTTAGTAAGTCAGTTAGTTAATTAGTTAGTAAGTTAGTTAGTTAGCTAGTTAGTTAGTTAGTTAGTTAGCTAGTTAGTTAGTTAGTAAGTTAGTTAATTAGTTAGTTATTTAGTTAGTTAGTTAGTTAGTTAGTTAGCTAGTAGTTTGTTAGTTAATTACTTAATTAATTAGTTAGTTACTGAGTTAGTTAGTTAGTTAGTTAGTTAGTTGGTTTGAACGAAGGTAGCTAGTTAGTTAGATTATTAGTCAGTTAGTTAGTTAATTAGTTAATTAGTTTGTTAATTAGTCGGTTAGTTAGTGGGTATGTAGGAAGGTAGTAAGTTAGTTATTTATTTAGTTAGTTAGTAAGTTAGTTAGTTATTTAGTTAATTAGTTAGTTTGTTAGTATGTACGTTCGTTAGTTAGTAGGTATGTAGGAAGGTAGGTAGTTAGTTAGTTAGTAAGTCAATTAGTTAATTAGTTAATTAGCTAGTATTTAGTTAGTTAATTAGTTAATTAATTAGTTATTCATTTAGTTATCTAGTAGTTAGTTAGTTAGTTAGTCAGTCAGTTAGTTAGTTAGTTAGTTAGTTAGTGAGTTAGTTAATATGTATGTAAGAAGGTAGTTAGTTAATTAGTCCATTAGCCATTTTGTAAGTAAGTTAGTTAGTTAGTTAGCAAGTAGTTTGTTAGTCAATTAGTTATTTAGTTAGTTAGTTAGTTGTTATGTAGAAAGGCAGTTAGTTAGTTAGTTAATTAGTTGGTTAGTTAGTTAGTTAGCAAATAGGTATGTAGGAAGATAGTCAGTTAGTTAATAGATACGTAGGAGGATAGTTAGTTAATTAGTTAGTTAGTTAGTTAGTTAGTTAGTCAGTAAGTATGTTCATCAGTTAGTTGGTATGTAGGAAGGTAGTTACTTAGTTAGTTAATTAGTTAATTAGTTAATTAGCTAGTAGCTAGTTAGTTAGTTAGTTAGTTAGTTAGTTAGTCTATTAATCTGTTAGTTAGTTAGTTAGTTAGTTAGTTAGTAAGTTAGTTAGTTTGTTAGTCAATATGTATGTATGAAGTAAGTGTGTTAGTTAGTCAGATAGTTAGTTAATTAGTTAGTTTGTTTGTTTGTTAGTTTGTTAGTAGTTATTTAGATTGTTAGTTAATCAGTTAGTTATTTAGTTAGTTAGTTAGTTAATTAGTTCGTAGTTAGTTAGTTAGTTAGTTATTTAGTTAGTTAGTTAGTTAGTTGATGGGTATGTCGGAAGGTATTTAGTTAGTTATAAGTTAGTTAGTTAAGTTAATAGGTATTTAGTACGATAGTTAGTTAGTTAATTAGTTAGTTATTATGTTAGTTATCTTGTAATAAGTTAGTTAGTTAGTTATTGAGTCAGTTAGTTAGTAGTTATTTAGTTAGTTAATTATTTAGTTAGTTAGTTAGTTATCTAGTAGTTAGTTAGTTAGTTAGTTAGATAACTAGTTAGTTTTTTAGTTAGTAAGTTAGTTAGTTAACTAGTTAGTTGTTTAGTAAGTTAACTAATTAGTTTTTTAGTAACATAGTTAGTTAGTTAGTTAGTTAATTAGTGGGTTTGTACGAAGGTAGTTAGTTAATTAGTTAGGTAGTTAGTCAGTTAGTTAGTTAGTTAGTTAGTTAAAAGGTATGTATGAAGGTAGTTAGTTAGTAAGTTAGTTTCTTAATTAGTTAATTAGTTAGTTAGCTAGTCGTTAGTTAGTTAGTTAGTTAGTTTGTTAGTTAGTGAGTTAGTTAGTGGGTTTGTAGGAAGGTAGTTAGTTAATTAATTAGTTAGTTAGTAAGTTAGTTAATAGGTATGTAGGAAGATAGTTAGTTAGTTAGTTAATAGGTATGTAGGAAGATAGTTAGTTTGGTAGTTAGTTATTTTGTTAGTTAGTTAGTTAGTTAGTTAGTAATTAGTTAGTGGGTTAGTGCAAAGGTAGTTAGTCAATTAGTTAGTTTGGTAGTTAGTTAGTTAGTTAGTTAGTTAATATGTATGTATGAATGTAGTTAGTAAGTAAGTTAGTTAGTTTATTAGATAGTTTGTTAGTTAGCTAGTAGTTATTTAGTTATTTTGTTCGCTAGTAGTTAGTTAGTTTGTTAGTTATTTATTTATTTAATTAGTTAGTTAGTTAGGTAGTTAGTTAGTGGTTATGTAGGAAGGTAGTTAGTCAGTTAGTGAGTTAGTTAGTTTGTTCGTTAGTTAATAGGTATGTAGGAAGGTAGTTAGTTAGTTAGTTATTTAGTTAGTTAGTTAGTTAGTTAGTTAGTTAGTTAGTTAGTTAGTAATTTAAATAGTTCGTCAGTTAGTATGTTTGTTAGTTA
This sequence comes from Luzula sylvatica, assembly GCA_946800325.1. Taxonomy (NCBI): domain Eukaryota; kingdom Viridiplantae; phylum Streptophyta; class Magnoliopsida; order Poales; family Juncaceae; genus Luzula; species Luzula sylvatica. The sequence continues at coordinate 66,270,321 of OX326960.1, read as the reverse complement.
GTTGGTATGTAGAAAGGTTGCTAGTTAGTTACTTAGTTAATTAGTTAATTACCATGTAGTTAGTTAGTTAGTTAGTTAGTTAGTTAGTTAGTTAGTTAGTTAGTTAGTTAATATGTATGTAAGAAGGTAGTTAGTTAGTTAGTTAAATAGTTAGTTAGTTCGTTAGTTAGTTAGTTACTCAGTTAGTTATTTAGTTAGTTAGGTAATTTGTTAGTTTGTTAGCTAGTAGTTAGTTAGTTAGTTATTTATTTATTTAGTTAGTTAGTTGTTACGTAGGAAGGTAGTTAGTTCAATGGTTAGTTAGTTAGTTAGTTAATTGGTATGTAGGAAGATAGTTAGTTAATTAGTTAGTTATTTAGTTAGTTATCTAGTAGTTAGTTTGTTAGTTAGTTAGTTAGTTAGTAGTGAGTTCGTTAGTGAGTTACTTAGTTAATTAGTTAGTTATCTAGTAGTTGTTTAGTTATATATAGTTAGTTAATTAGTTAGTTAATTAGTTAATTAGTTAGCTTGTTAGTTAGTTAGTTAGTTAGCTAGCTAGCTAGTAGTTAGTTAGTTAGTTAGTTTGTTAATATGTATGTAGGAAGGAACGTAGTAGTTATCTAATAGTTAGTTAGTTTGTTTGTTTGTTAGTAAATTAGTTAGTTAGTTAGTTAGTTAGGTAGTTAGTTAGTGGGTATGTAAGAAGGTAGTTAGTTAGTTAGTTATTGAGTTAGTTAGTTAATTAGTTAGTTAGCTAGTAGTTAGTTAGTTAATTAGTTAGTTAGTTAGTTAATCAATTAGTTAGTTGGTTAGTTAGTGAGTTAGTTAATATGTATGTAAAAATGGTACTTAGTTAGTTATATAGTTAGTTAATTAGTTAGTTAATTTGTATGTAAAAATGGTACTTAGTTAGTTATATAGTTAGTTAATTAGCTAGTTAATTTGTTAATTAGTAGTAAGTTAGTTAGTTAGTTAGTTAGTTAATTAGTTATTTAGTTAGCTAGATAGTTACTTAGCTAGTAGTTAGTTAGTTAACTAGTTAGTTATTTAGTTAGTTAATGGGTATGTAGGAAGATAGTTAGTTAGTTAGTTAGTTAGTTAGTTAATGAGTTAGTTAGTTTGTTATTTGGTGGCTTTTTAGGAAGGTAGTTACTTAATTAGTTAGTTAGTTAGTTAGTTAGTTAGATAATAGGTATGTAGGAAGATACTTAGTATGTTAGTTGATAGGTATGTAGGAAGATAGTTAGTTAGATAGTTAATTAGTTTGTTTGTTAGCTAGTTAGTTAGTGGGTTTGTACAAAGGTAGTTAGTTAATTAGTTAGTTATTTAGTTAGTTAGCTAGTAGTTAGTTAGTTAGTTAGTTAGTTAGTCAGTCAGTTAATTAGTTAATTAGTTAGGTAGTTAGGTAGTTAATATGTATCTAAGAAGGTAGTCAGTTAGTTAGTTAATTAGTTTGTTAGATAGTTAGTTAATGAGTTAGTTAATTAGGTAGTTAGTTAGTTATCTAGTAGTTAGTTAGATAGTTAGTTAGTTAATCAGTTAGTTAGTTAGTTAGTTAGTTAGTTTGTTAATAGATATGTAGGAAGATAGTTAGTTCGTTAATTAGTTAGTTAGTTAGTTAGTTAATTAGTTAGTTAGTCAGTTAATCAGTTAGTCAATAAGTTAGTTAGTTAGTTAATTAGTTAGTTAATATGTATGTAAGAAGTTAGTTAGTTAGTTAGTTAGTTAGTTAAATAGTTAGTTAATGAGTTAGTTAGTTAGTTGGTTAGTTAGTTAGTTGGTTAGTTAGGTAGTTAGTCAGTCAGTTAGTTAGTCAGTTAGTCATTTAGTTAGTTAGTTAGTTAGTTTGCAAGTAGTTAGTTAGTTAATTAGTTATTTATTTAGTTAGTTAGTTGTTATGTAGAAAGGCAGTTAGTTAGTTAGTTAGTTAGTTGGTTAGTTAGTTAGTTAGTTAGTTAGTTAGTTAATAGGTATGTAGGAAGATAGTTAGTTAGCTAATAGGTACGTAGGAAGATAGTTAGTTAGTTAGTTAGTTACTTAGTTAGTTAGTTAGTCAGTTAGTAAGTATGTTCATTAGTTAGTTGGTATGTAGGAAGGTAGTTACTTAGTTAGTTAATTAGTTAATTTGTTAATTAGCTAGTAGTCAGTTAGTTTGTTAGTTAGTTTGTTAGTTTGTCAGTTAATCTGTTAGTTAGTTAGTTAGTTAGTTAGTTAGTAAGTTTTAAGTCAATATGTATGTATGAAGTAAGTGAGTTAGTTAGTTAGATAGTTAGTTAATTAGTTAGTTAGTTAGTTAGTTAGTTAGTAAGTTAATTAGTTAGTTAGTTAGTTAGTTAGTTCGTAAGTTAATTTGTAAGTTATTTATTTAGTTTGTTAGTTTGTTAGTTAGCTAATTGTTAGTTAGTTTGTTACTTAGTTAGTTAGTTATGTAGTGGGTATGTAGGAAGGTAGTTAATTAGTTAGTTAGTTAGTTAGTTGCTTAATAGGAATGTAGGTAGATTGTTGGTTAGTTAGTTAGTTAATTATTTAGTTAGTTATCTAGTAGTTAGTTTGTTAGTTTAGTTTGTCAGTTAGCTAGTAATTAGTAAGTTAGTTAGTCAGTTAATTAGTAAGTTAGTTAGTTAGTTAATTAGTTAGTCAGCTAGTCAATTAGTTAGTCAATATGTATGTAAGAATGTAGTTAGTTAGTAAGTTAGATAATTGGTAAGTTAGTTAGTTAGTTAGTTAGTTAGTTAGTTAGTTAGTTAGTTAGTATTTAGTTAGTTAGTTAGTTAGTTAGTTAGTTAGTTAGTTAGTTAGTTAGTCAATTAGAAGTTAGTTAGTTAGTTAGTTAGTTAACTAGTTAGTTATTTCGTTGGTTGGATAGTTAGTTAATATGTATGTAGGAAGATAGTTAGTTAGTTAGTTAGTTAGTTAATTAGTTAGTTATTTAGTTAGTTATCTAGTAGTAGTTAGTTAGTAAGTTAGTTAGTTAGTTATCTAGTAGTTAGTTAGTAAGTTAATATGTATGTAAGAAGGTGGTTAGTTAGTTAGCTTGATTGTTAGATTATGAGCTAGTTAATATGTATGCAAGAAGGTAGTTAATTAGCTAGTTAGTTTGTTAATTAGTAGTAAGTTAGTTAATTAGTTAGTTAGTTAGTTAGTTAATTAGTTATTTAGTTAGCTATGTAGTTGCTTAGCTAGTAGTTAGTTAGTTAACTAGTTAGTTATTTAGTTAGTTAATGGGTATGTAGGAAGATAGTTAGTTAGTTAGTTAGTTAATGAGTTAGTTAGTTAGTTATTTGGTGGGTTTTTTGGAAGGTAGTTACTTAATTAGTTAGTTAGTTAGTTAGTTAGTTAATAGGTATGTAGGAAGATAGTTAATATGTTAGTTGATAGGTATGTAGGAAGATAGTTAGTTAGATAGTTAATTAGATTGTTTGTTAGCTAGTTAGTTAGTGGGTTTGTACGAAGGTAGTTAGTTATTTAGTTAGTTAGCTAGTAGTTAGTTAGTTAGTTAGTTAGTTAGTCAGTCAGTTAATTAGTTAATTAGTTAGGTAGTTAGGTAGTTAATATGTATGTAAGAAGGTAGTTAGTTAGTTAGTTAATTAGTTTGGTAGATAGTTAGTTAATGAGTTAGTTAATTGGGTAGTTAGTTAGTTATCTAGTTGTTAGTTAGATAGTTAGTTAGTTAATCAGTTAGTTAGTTAGTTAGTTAGTTAGTTAGTTAGTTAATAGATATGTAGGAGGATAGTTAGTTCGTTAATTAGTTAGTTAGTTAGTTAGTTAATTAGTTAGTTAGTCAGTTAATCAGTTAGTTAATAAGTTAGTTAGTTAATTAGTTAGTTAATATGTATGTAAGAAGTTAGTTAGTTAGTTAGTTAGTTAGTTAAATAGTTAGTTAATGAGTTAGTTAGTTAGTTAGTTAGTTGGTTAGTTAGTTAGTTAGTTAGTCAGTCAGTTAGTTAGTCAGTTAGTCATTTAGTTAGTTAGTTAGTTAGTTAGTTAGCAAGTAGTTAGTTAGTTAATTAGTTATTTATTTAGTTAGTTAGTTGTTATGTAGAAAGCCAGTTAGTTAGTTAGTTAGTTAGTTGGTTAGTTAGTTAGTTAGTTAGTTAATAGGTATGTAGGAAGATAGTTAGTTAGCTAATAGGTACGTAGGAAGATAGTTAGTTAGTTAGTTAGTTACTTAGTTAGTTAGTGAGTTAGTTAGTAAGTATGTTCATTAGTTAGTTGGTATGTAGGAAGGTAGTTACATAGTTAGTTAATTAGTTAATTAGTTAATTAGCGAGTAGTTAGTTAGTTTGTTAGTTAGTTAGTTAGTTAGTTAGTTAGTTAGTTAGTCAGTTAATCTGTTAGTTAGTTAGTTAGTTAGTTAGTTAGTTAGTTAGTTAGTCAATATGTATGTATGAAGTAAGTGAGTGAGTTAGTTAGATAGTTAGTTAATTAGTTAGTTAGTTAGTTAGTTAGTAAGTTAATTAGTTAGTTAGTTAGTTAGTTAGTTAGTTAGTAAGTTAATTTGTTAGTTATTTATTTAGTTTGTTAGTTTGTTAGTTAGCTAATTGTTAGTTAGTTTGTTACTGAGTTAGTTAGTTAGGTAGTGGGTATGTAGGAAGGTAGTTAATTAGTTAGTTAGTTAGTTAGTTGCTTAATAGGAATGTAGGTAGATTGTTAGTTAGTTAGTTAGTTAATTATTTACTTAGTTATCTAGTAGTTAGTTAGTTAGTTTAGTTTGTCAGTTAGCTAGTAATTAGTAAGTTAGTTAGTCAGTTAATTAGTTAGTTAGTTAGTTAGTTAGTTAGTTAGTCAGCTAGTCAATTAGTTAGTCAATATGTATGTAAGAAGGAAGTTAGTTAGTAAGTTAGATAATTGGTAAGTTTGTTAGTTAGTTAGTTAGTTAGTTAGTTAGTTAGTTAGTTAGTATTTAGTTAGTCAGTTAATTAGTTAGTTAGTTAGTTAGTTAGTTAGTCAATTAGAAGTTAGTTAGTTAATTAGTTAGTTAACTAGTTAGTTATTTAGTTGGTTGGATAGTTAGTTAATATGTATGTAGGAAGATAGTTAGTTAGTTAGTTTGTTAATTAGTTAGTTATTTAGTTAGTTATCTAGTAGTAGTTAGTTAGTAAGTTAGTTAGTTAGTTATCTAGTAGTTAGTTAGTAAGTTAATATGTATGTAAGAAGGTGGTTAGTTAGTTAGCTTGATAGTTAGATTATGAGTTAGTCAATATGTATGTAAGAAGGTAGTTAATTAGCTAGTTAGTTTGTTAATTAGTAGTAAGTTAGTTAGTTAGTTAGTTAGTTAATTAGTTAATTAGTCATTTAGTTAGCTAGGTAGTTGCTTAGCTAGTAGTTAGTTAGTTAAATAGTTAGTTATTTAGTTAGTTAATGGGTATGTAGGAAGATAGTTAGTTAGTTAGTTAGTTAATGAGTTAGTTAGTTAGTTATTTGGTGGGTTTTTAGGAAGGTAGTTACTTAATTAGTTAGTTAGTTAGTTAGTTAGTTAGTTAATAGGTATGTAGGAAGATAGTTAATATGTTAGTTGATAGGTATGTAGGAAGATAGTTAGTTAGATAGTTAATTAGTTTGTTTGTTAGCTAGTTAATTAGTGGGTTTGTCTGAAGGTAGTTAGTTAATTAGTTAGTTATTTAGTTAGTTAGCTAGTAGTTAGTTAGTTAGTTAGTTAGTTAGTCAGTCAGTTAATTAGTTAATTAGTTAGGTAGTTAGGTAGTTAATATGTATGTAAGAAGGTAGTCAGTTAGTTAGTTAATTAGTTCGTTAGATAGTTAGTTAATGAGTTAGTTAATTTGGTAGTTAGTTAGTTATCTAGTTGTTAGTTAGATAGTTAGTTAGTTAATCAGTTAGTTAGTTAGTTAGTTAGTTAGTTAGTTTGTTAATAGATATATAGGAAGATAGTTAGTTCGTTAGTTAGTTGGTATGTAGGAAGGTAGTTACTTAGTAAGTTAATTAGTTAATTAGTTAATTAGCAAGTAGTTAGTTAGTTAGTTAGTCAGTTAATCTGTTAGTTAGTTAGTTTGTTTGTTTGTTTGTTTGTTAGTCAATCTGTATGTATGAAGTAAGTGAGTTAGTTAGTTAGATAGTTAGTTAATTAGTTAGTTTGTTAGTTAGTTAGTAAGTTAATTAGTTAGTTAGTTAGTTAGTTAGTTAGTTAGTTAGTAAGTTAATTTGTTAGTTATTTATTTAGTTTGTTAGTTTGTTAGTTAGCTAATTGTTAGTTAGTTTGTTACTGAGTTAGTTAGTTAGGTAGTGGGTATGTAGGAAGGTAGTTAATTAGTTAGTTAGTTAGTTAGTTGCTTAATAGGAATGTAGGTAGATTGTTTGTTAGTTAGTTAGTTAATTATTTACTTAGTTATCTAGTAGTTAGTTAGTTAGTTTAGTTTGTCAGTTAGCTAGTAATTAGTAAGTTAGTTAGTCAGTTAATTAGTTAGTTAGTTAGTTAGTTAAGTTAGTTAGTCAGCTAGTCAATTAGTTAGTCAATATGTATGTAAGAAGGAAGTTAGTTAGTAAGTTAGATAATTGGTAAGTTTGTTAGTTAGTTAGTTAGTTAGGTAGTTAGTTAGTTAGTTAGTTAGTTAGTTAGTTAGTTAGTTAGTTAGTTAGTTAGTTAGATAATTAGTTAGTTAACTAGTTAGTTATTTAGTTGGTTGGATAGTTAGTTAATATGTATGTAGGAAGATAATTAGTTAGTTAGTTTGTTAATTAGTTAGTTATTTAGTTAGTTATCTAGTAGTAGTTAGTTAGTAAGTTTGTTAGTTAGTTATCTAGTAGTTATTTAGTAAGTTAATATGTATGTAAGAAGGTAGTTAGTTAGTTAGCTTGATAGATAGATTATGAGTTAGTTAATATGTATGTAAGAAGGTAGTTAATTAGCTAGTTAGTTTGTTAATTAGTAGTAAGTTAGTTAGTTAGTTAGTTAGTTAGTTAGTTAGTTAATTAGTTATTTAGTTAGCTAGGTAGTTACTTAGCTAGTAGTTAGTTAGCTAACTAGTTAGTTATTTAGTTAGATAATGGGTATGTAGGAAGATAGTTAGTTAGTTAGTTAGTTAATGAGTTAGTTAGTTAGTTATTTGGTGGGTTTTTAGGAAGGTAGTTACTTGATTAGTTAGTTAGTTAGTTAGTTACTTAATAGGTATGTAGGAAGATAGTTAATATGTTAGTTGATAGGTATGTAGGAAGATAGTTAGTTAGATAGTTAATTAGTTTGTTTGTTAGCTAGTTAGTTGGTGGGTTTGTACGAAGGTAGTTAGTTAATTAGTTAGTTATTTAGTTAGTTAGCTAGTAGTTAGTTAGTTAGTTAGTTAGTTAGTCAGTCAATTAATTAGTTAATTAGTTAGGTAGTTAGGTAGTTAATATGTATGTAAGAAGGTAGTCAGTTAGTTAGTTAATTAGTTTGTTAGATAGTTAGTTAATGAGTTAGTTAATTAGGTAGTTAGTTAGTTATCTAGTAGTTAGTTAGATAGTTAGTTAGTTAATCAGTTAGTTAGTTAGTTAGTTAGTTAGTTAGTTAGTTAATAGATATGTAGGAAGATAGTTAGTTCGTTAATTAGTTAGTTAGTTAGTTAGTTAATTAGTTAGTTAGTCAGTCAATCAGTTAGTCAATAAGTTAGTTAGTTAGTTAATTAGTTAGTTAATATGTATGTAAGAAGTTAGTTAGTTAGTTAGTTAGTTAAATAGTTAGTTAATGAGTTAGTTAGTTAGTTAGTCAGTTAGTTGGTTAGTTAGTTAGTTAGTCAGTCAGTTAGTTAGTCAGTTAGTCATTTAGTTAGTTAGTTAGTTAGTTTGCAAGTAGTTAGTTAGTTAATTAGTTATTTATTTAGTTAGTTAGTTGTTATGTAGAAAGGCAGTTAGTTAGTTAGTTAGTTAGTTGGTTAGTTAGTTAGTTAGTTAGTTAATAGGTATGTTGGAAGATAATTAGTTAGCTAATAGGTACGTAGGAAGATAGTTAGTTAGTTAGTTAGTTAGTTGGTTAGTTAGTTAGTTAGTTAGTTAGTTGGTATGTAGGAAGGTAGTTACTTAGTTAGTTAATTAGTTAATTAGTTAATTAGCTAGTGGTTAGTTAGTTTGTTAGTTAGTTAGTTAGTTAGTCAGTTAATCTGTTAGTTAGTTAGTTAGTTAGTTAGTTAGTTAGTTAGTTAGTTTGTTAGTCAATATGTATGTATGAAGTAAGTGAGTTAGTTAGTTAGATAGTTAGTTAATTAGTTAGTTAGTTAGTTAGTTAGTAAGTTAATTACTTAGTTAGTTAGTTAGTTAGTTAGTAAGTTAATTTGTTAGTTATTTATTTAGTTTGTTAGTTTGTTAGTTAGCTAATTGTTAGTTAGTTTGTTACTTAGTTAGTTAGTTAGGTAGTGGGTATGTAGGAAGGTAGTTAATTAGTTAGTTAGTTAGTTAGTTGCCTAATAGGAATGTAGGTAGATTGTTAGTTAGTTAGTTAGTTAATTATTTACTTAGTTATCTAGTAGTTAGTTAGTTAGTTTAGTTTGTCAGTTAGCTAGTAATTAGTCAGGTAGTTAGTCAGTTAATTAGTTAGTTAGTTAGTTAGTTAGTTAGTCAGCTAGTCAATTAGTTAGTCAATATGTATGTAAGAAGGTAGTTAGTTAGTAAGTTAGATAATTCGTAAGTTTGTTAGTTAGTTAGTTAGTTAGTAAGTTAGTATTTAGTAAGTTAGTTAGTTAGTTAGTTAGTTAGTTAGTTAGTCAATTAGAAGTTAGTTAGTTAGTTAGTTAGTTAACTAGTTAGTTATTTAGTTGGTTGGATAGTTAGTTAATATGTATGCAGGAAGATAGTTAGTTAGTTAGTTAGTTAATTAGTTAGTTATTTAGTTAGTTATCTAGTTGTAGTTAGTTAGTAAGTTAGTTAGTTAGTTATCAAGTAGTTAGTTAGTAAGTTAATATGTATGTAAGAAGGTAGTTAGTTAGTTAGCTTGATAGTTAGATTATGAGTTAGTTAATTTGTATGTAAGAAGGTAGTTAATTAGCTAGTAAGTTTGCTAATTAGTAGTAAGTTAGTTAGTTAGTTAGTTAGTTAGTTAGTTAGTTAGTTAGTGAGTTAGTTAATATGTATGCAAGAAGGTAGTTAGCTAGTTAGTTTGATAGTTATATTTTGAGTTAGTTTGTTAATTAGCTAGTTAGTTAGTTAGTTAGTTAGTTAGTTAGTTAGTTAGTTAGTTATTTAGTTAGTTAGTTAGCTAGTAGTTAGTTAGTTAACTAGTTAGTTATTTAGTTAGTTAATAGGTATGTAGGAAGATAGTTAGTTAGTTAGTTAAAGAGTTAGTTAGTTAGTTATTTGGTGGGTTTTTCGGAAGGTAGTTAGTTAATTAGTTATGTAGTTAGTTAGTTAGTTAGTTAGTTAATAGGTATGTATGAAGGTAGTTAGTTAGTAAGTTAGTTAGTTAATTAGTTAGTTAGTTAGTTAGCTAGTAGTTAGTTAGTTAGTTAGCTTGTTAATAGTTAGTTATTTAGTTAGTTAGTTAGTTAGTTAGTTAGTTAGTTAGTTATTAAGCTAGTAGTTAGTTAGTCACTTAGTTAATTAATTCGTTAGTTAATTAGTTAGTTAGTAAGTTAGTTTGTTAATAGGTATGTATGAAGGAAGTCAGTTAGTTAGTTATTAGTAAGTTAGCTAGTAGTTAATTAGTTAGTTAATTAGTTAGTTAGTTAGTGGGTAGATGTGAAGGTGGGTAGGTAGTTAGTTAGTTAGTTTGTAGTTATGTTGGAAGATAGTTAGTTAGTTAATTAGTGAGTTATCTAGATAGTTATCTAGTAGTTAGTTAGTTAGTTAGCTAGTTATTTATCTAGTAGTTAGTCAGTCAGTCAGTCTGTTAGTTAGTTAGTTAGTTAGTTTATATATATGTAAGGAGGTAGTTAGTTAGTAAGCCAATTAGATATTTAGTTAGTTAGTTAGGTAGTTAGTTGGTTAGTTAGTTAGTTAGTAGTTTGTTAGTTAACTAGTTAGTTAGTTAGCTAGTAGTTAGTAAGTAAGTTAGTTAGTTAACTAGTTAGTTAGTTTGTTTGTTAGTTCGTGGGTATGTATGAAGGTAGTTAATTAGTTAGTTAGTCAGTTAGTTAGTTAGTTGCTTAATATGTACGTTGGAAGATAATTTGTTAGTTAATTTGATAGTTATTTAGTTAGTTATCAAGTAGTTTGTTAGTTTGCCAGTTAGCTAGTAATTAGTATGTCAGTTAGTCAGTTAGTTAGTAAGTTAGTTAGTTAGTCAGTTAGTCAGTTCATATGTTTTTAAGAAGGTAATTAGTAAGTTAATTAGTTAGTTAGTTAGTTAGTTAGTTAGTTAGTTTTCTAGTAGTTAGTTAGTTACTTAGTTAGTTAGTTAGTTAGTTAGTTAATTAGTTAGCAGTTAGTTTGTTAGTTATTTATTTAGTTAGTTAGTTAGTTAGTTAGTAGATGGGTATGTCGGAAGGTAGTTAGTTAGTTAGTTAGGTAGTTAGTTAAGTTAATAGGTATTTAGTAAGATAGTTAGTTAGTTAATTAGTTAGTTATTATGTTAGTTATCTAGTAATAAGTTAGTTAGTTAGTTATTTAGTCAGTTAGTAAATTTTGTCTTTGTTATGTTGTTTCTGTGACTATCTGTTGTCTCCAAATATAATATTAATGTGCCAAATGTTAGTCCTTGAATATACTCTTTTGTGAATGATATTGGTGTCTGAATGGTTCTTTCTGTGACAAAATTTAATTCCTGAATATTGTACTACTGTGACAACTCTGTCCCTTAAAACAACATATATTATAATATTAATTAATAAAATATGAAAATTAAATTTTGGCCATTTAAATAAAACGAAAATATCTTTAAAAACACATAATCATTTCATTATAATCATTCATTATTACAACACCAACTCGAGTACTAGAAAAAAAAAAACACACCCCATAATGTCAAAGTAACAAAATATAAAATCTTCAACATTACTCTCTTGATCTTCATCATTCACTATTCACTGACGATAGACCTCTTGTCAAGGTAACCCAATGTCTAATATTCATCATCTTCATCCACAAGTTCTATAAGCTTCTCGAGATTCACCGTCCATCCATTCAGCACCCATTCAGCACGACATTACTATCCTTCTCGGTCCGGAAGGAAATGACTCCCATTGGACTATCTATTTTCGCTATCAACGCTTTCTATACAACCATCTCCGACAAATACTTCTTCATGTCCTAACAAATTAGGGGCATTTACGTAAATATGAGAAATTAAATGGCTTGTTGAAACATGAAAGTTCGACGGAATACAAACCTCTCCTCTACGGAATATAAACAACTGAATGAAGAAACTAACCACGTCGTGAAGAGTCAGTCAACCTCAGCATGCTATTATTATTGAGGAGGAACTGGAGACAACCAATATTATTGAAACGCATGTAATGCCTATCAATCAGCTCTGATTTTGGCGCTGACTGCCGAAGGAGTAAACAAACTGCAAAATAAAACACAAATTTTATTACAAACTATGAATTTTAACATGGGTATTTGAGTAAAATTACCTGCAAAGGGAGTCCCTTCACTTCCTTCAAGTACATAATCTATCAAATTGGAAAAAGATGAATTAATAATAACTCATAATTCATAATCAAGCTTGATCGATAATCTGGTTTAGTAACTTGACAAATCGATAATCTGGTTTAGTAACTTGACAAACCCACAGATTCAAGATCAAATACTCCAAAATCTAGGTGTTCGTAGAGCATCTCAAGGGGAACGATACCTAGGTTTTTTCTTATTCTGGGGTCCTAGACGTAATGAGCATTTCGATCAATTACTGGCCCAGTTTCAATTAAAGCTCAATGGTTGGAAGAAAAACATGCTTAACCAAGCAGGAAGATTAATCATGGTGCAATCGGTTCTCACATCCTTACCTCTATATACAATGGCTTCATCCACCCTTCCTTCGGGTATTCTCTCTAAGATAAACTCCATGATCAAGAACTTTTTCTGGTCAAACAAAGGTTCTAACAGATATATGGCATTTACACGATGGGAAAACATCTCCAAAGCCAAAGACCGGGGCGGATTAGGTATTAGAGATCTAGAATGTGTAAATAAGGCTCTTATGTTAAAACTGGGTTGGAGACTAAACACGGGAGAAAAAGCTCTATGGATTGATATAATCAAATCTAAATACTATCCGAACTCTACTTTCTTTCACACCAATCGACACAGAAATTCATCGGATACTTGGAAGGGCATTCTCTCAATCCGTAAAGATATCGCAGAAAATGCAATTTGGCAACTAGGCAACGGAAGTATAACACCGGCTGTAGGTTCTCCGTGGTTCACAGGCTGGGAGGAGTTCTGCCCTGCCAATCAAGCACAAGCTTCGCTTAAAGTATCCGATTTATTTGATATTAACGCAAATTCATGGAATAATGAGAAGATACAAAACCTTTTTGGCGAAGAACTGTTGCATAATGTGCTGCTGGTGGATTATCAACCTCTAAATAGACCCGAACAACTAGATCAACTAATCTGGGTCGCAAGCCCAAATGGCAAGTTGAATACAAAAGAGGCCTACCATTATTTCTCTAATAAGAAATTCGGACCAACTCAAATATCTACGAACGAAAATTGGATATGGAAACTAAAAAATATACCCAATAAAATGAGAATACTGCTATGGAAAATTGCTCACAATGCTTTACCAACCCGAGAAACTCTCCACAGAAGAATCAATGTGATTAACCCATCTTGCCCAGTCTGCTCGAACAACACAGAAACTATCCTCCATTTGTTCTTTCAATGTGAACATGCGAAACAAACCTGGTCAAAATTAGATCCAACTTTAATAGGAAACACAAATCCAACGAATTTGAACCTATTCCTCAGATCGTCCGTGACTACAACGAATCCTCTCTTCATATATGTTCTTTGGGAAATTTGGTTATCCAGAAATGCAAAGGTGTTTCAAAACAAAACCCCTTCTCCGTCGAGCTCTATCTTCCAAGCCACCAAAAAATATCAATTGAACTTTCAATCGCAGGAGGCTATCTTTCAGTCCATCAATCTTCTATCGCATGAAAATCACACTCCGCACAACTCGGACCTTCAATGTTGGACTGACGCTTCGATTAACAACAAGGGTGAAGCAGGCTATGCTTTCATTCTTAAGGACGCAAATGGTCAGCTCAAGTGGATCGCCATGAAAGCGTCATTGGAAACAGACGTGCTCAGTGCAGAATTTTATGCTCTGGAATTAGCTTCAAGGTACGTTTTTCTGCACTGTAATTCATTATCTTGCACTTTTTTTTCAGATTCATCCGAGGTGGTCTCAGTCTTACAAAAATACACGAACATCAACGACATTCAAGTCACAAGATGGAGAGCACTTCAAACGGCTAAAGACTGCGTCCTTTGGAAAAGAAGACTTAAAGACCCAACTTATGTATACTGCAATCGGGTGCACAATCAAGAGGCGGACAGGCTTGCCAATCTGCGTTCTTTGAGAACAGCCTTCTTCTTTTCTGTCGCCTCGCAATTTTTATCCAGCCTTTGCACCGTCTTCTACCAGTCTTTTCGCCACCTTCCTCAGTCTCTTGCACTCCTTGCTAGAGTCAGCTTCTTTTAGTTTGGTTGTCTCCAGTTCGGTCCAGATCTCCTAGTTCTCCGTTTCGAGCTTGTTCGCGTCCATTTGCATCCTCACCAAAATAATGGAAAAAAAAAATCAAAAGAATCTAGATCAAAATAGGAGACAAATAATGGAAAGCTCGTATTTCTCAGAATCTAAACTTTTCATTTATAATTGCATTTAATATTACCAATTCATTCACCTATAGCATCAATAACAAATTCAAAAGACCTTGTCTGCGATTTCATCGTAATATGCCTTGCCTTCGTTTCCACTCTCGATCTCCCTTAAAAATTGGCATAAAATTAGAATCTAGATCAAAATAGGCCCAAATCAGGTTTCAAAATAGATACAAAAATGATATAAAATTATAAAATCAGAATCTATTTCGTAGCCAAAATAGGTGCATTGTTTATAACATATACTGTTTAAAACCTATACAAATAAAATTGAAAAGATATGCTAGAAAAACACCCAAATTTCAGGTACAAAACCTGGAAAATATCAAAATAAGAGGGATATGCTGGAGAAAAACAAACCTGAAAAAATACCCAAATCACATGAAGGGATTTTTTAACAAAGAACACCTCAAATGTGAAGAACAACGAAGTAAAACGGAATAGATAGGTTCGGTCGAAAGTTAGGATTTTGAGATGTGCTGCGTTTTTAGTTCTTGCCGCAAAAATAAAGAGTTAGGGTTTTGTATGTTTAGGGTTTTGTGTATTTGTGGTCTGGGAATTACATAAAGAGGATAAACTAGACATGGTCTATTGCAGTAGTAATGAATCAATATATCAACAAATATTAAGTAATCAAAATATTGCAACCAAAAAAAGAATTTAAATAATGCACCTATTTTATTCAGTATGTTCTTTGTAATACCAAACGAAAAAATACTTCAACTTTGTGAAAAATATATAATTTGATTTCCCTCCAAATATATTAATTTGGCGCCATGTAAATTTTACTTTCCCTCCAATACTTTACCCCCACATCTTTCATGACTTAATTAACACATTTAACTATAAATATTAATTAGCAAAAAAAATAATTGAAAAATCATGAATGTTAAAAATTACAAAATTTCAATTGAGGTCTTATATTATATTATATCATATTATATTCTATTCTATTATATTCTATTATATCATATTGTATTATGTTATATTATATTATATCATATTAAATTTAGAATATAAATATTATCACATATATCCCAATTGATATTCAATGTCATTCAAATAAATATGACATCATCATATCACATGAACACATATTAAAAAAATATATATATATATATGGCATTTCAAATTTTTAATTATGAAATTTTTATTTATAGTAAACATAAAATATTGAAATTAGGAAAAAATGTATTGATTCAAAAAAAAATTTCGAAAAATAAATAATAGTTAATGCATTTTTCAAAAAACCAAAAATAATCCATTTAAAAAAAAAAAAATTAATCCATTATTTTTGAAGAATAGAATTAAATGCATTTTTTTATTTTCTTTTTTTTGCATGGGACATCTAATTATTTTTTCATTAAATTGAGAATGTAAATATTATCACTTATATCCCAATTGATATTCAATATCATTCAAATAAAGATGACATCATCGTATTACATGGACACATATTAAAAAAAATATACATATGACATTTCAAATTTTTAATTATGAAAAATTTCTTTATAATAAACATAAAATATTTAAATTAGGAAAAAATGTATTGATTAAAAAAAATTATTTTCGAAAAATAAATAATAATTCATTCATTTTTTTAAAAACCAAAAATAATCCATTTTTAAAATAAAAAAATCAAATCATTATTTTTTAAAAATAGAATTAAATGCATTTTTTTTTTTTGCATGGGACATCTAATAATTTTTTCATTAAATTTAGAATGTAAATATTATCACATATATTCCAATTGATTTTCAATGTCATTCGAATAAAGATGACATCATCATATCACATGGACGCATATTAAAAAAATATACATAGGACATTTCAAATTTTTAATTATGAATTTTTTATTTATAGTAAACATAAAATATTGAAATTAGGAAAAAAATGTATTGATTCAAAACAATTATTTTCGAAAAATAAATAATAATTAATGCATTTTTTTAGAAACAAAAAGTAATCCATTTTTTTAAAAAAAAATTAATCCATTATTTTTGAAGAATAGAGTTAAATACATTTTTTTTTAAACTTTTTTTTTTGCATGGGGCATCTAAATATTTTTTCATTAAGTTTAGAATGTAAATATTATCACATATATCTCAATTGATATTTAATCTCATTCAAATAAATAAAGATGACATCATCATATCACATGGACACATATTAAAAAAATATACACATGACATTTCAAATTTTATATTATGAAATTTTTATTTATAATAAAATAAAATATTTAAATTAGGGAAAAATGTATTGATTCGAAAAATTTATTTTCGAAAAATAAATAATAATGAATGCTTTTTTTAAAAAACCAAAAATAATCCATTTAAAAAAAAATAAAATAATCCATTATTTTTGAAAAATAGAATTAAATGTATTTTCTTTTTTTTGCATGAGGCATCTAATTATTTTTTCATTAAATTTAGAATGTAAATATTATCACATATGTCCCAATTGATATTAAATGTCATGCAAATAAAGATGACTTCATCATATTTAAATTAAAAAAACATACATATGAGATTTCAAAAATTTTATTATTAAATTTTTATTTATAATAAACATAAAATATTATATCATATCATATTAAATTATACCATACTATACTATATCAAATCATATTATATCATATTATATTATATTATTATCATACCATATTATATTATGTCATAATGTATTATATCATATTATATTGTATTTTATGTCAATTTAAAATGTAAGTGTAGTTATGTAAAGTGTGCATTATCAACATGTCAATTTTAATATCAATATATTTTTGTGTTGATTTATTATTTGAAATATGAGTATCATAATTAACTCATTTTATAATATACTATTGTATTATATTATATATTAGTAGCATTACATTGTATCATATCATATGATATTATATTAAACTATAGTATATTATATATATTATATTATATTATTTTGTACTGTGTTATATTGTATCGTATTGTAGTTTATTATATTGTATTATACCGTACAACATTATATAATGCATAACACATATTATATTATAATATAATATACTCGTATTTATTATAACATAATAGAACATAATATATTTATATTATATCATAGCATGTATTGTATTGTATTGTATTTTATTAAATTATAATATATTGAAATATATAATGTTTTGAATTATATTCTTTTAGCCATGCTATGTAAATTATAGTTTATAATATCATTTTAAATTATACATCTATCTTGGATGTGTTGTATACATTTTCTGGATTGTTTTCTCTTTCTTTTCCTAATTAACTAGAATTGTGATTATAAATTTCTCGAACTGATTTTTTTATCGACTAGTGATACAATATATTCAGAAAAATAATATATAGTTCTTTTAGTTAATGTGTTCTACTTGTACATAATTTTTTTTTTCTGTATACAATTTAACGTAATTCAATATAACATCATTTGATGAAGTAAAACAAAATATAATGCCATATAACAAACCCATTAACATTAACACAAACATTTATCTTCCCTTTCTCTCTAAACATCTTCTCTCCACACTATCTCTTGGCCAGTATACTCTTCTCGTTCTGGCAAAGGACTTGGCGAAAGAGTGTTTCTTTGGCGAAGGTTTAGGAGAAAGATGGGCGCTTTCTCTGGCGAAGGAGTGTTATAGCAAGATTTACATTATTTTACAACAAATTATATTCTCACAAATATTTTACATCATTCAACCAAAAAAATCGATAAGCAAAAAAATAAAACAAAAAAGTCAATATGCAAAAAAAGAGCCTCAAAAATTTCTAAATCTTCTTCACGATCTTTCGTTACTGTCCCGTAACCTTTTACGCATTGGGCGTACTTCTCAGTCCATTTAAAAATATACGATACTTATAAAATTATTATTTGAAAGAAAAAGATGACAAATTAAATTGGAAATCAGTAAACCGACATGAGAACAATAAAAGGAAAATTATCTTACCTTGGCAGGAGGCAGCGCATTTGTCTGAGGGCTTTATTGTAATTTGGCCGAGTGTTTAGGACCTTTATTATGTCTGAGTGTTAAGTACCTCGCTGCAACATTGAACACATTTTACCCAATCTCCAACTATTCCGGCATCGGCACCCTTTACGCGCATCACATGCAGCATAGCCTTTGTGGGAGCTTGGGCCGTCTTCTCCTTGACTCGAGCAGCTGTTGGTTCGTGCTAATCCAACCGAGTGTCCCGACACGATAACAAGGCGAGTTCCTTCTCCGAATGTCAAAAGAAGCCATCAAATAGAGAAGCATACTCGGATCTGAGAAGGTGTTTGATGGAACTAGTTTGGGCAATACGATATCAACGAAAATTACCATCAACTATATAAGCATTCTTATATTGTAATTCAATAAAGACCTTCCATTCCAATCTGCTGACCTGCAGTAAAACAGTTAAAAAAAGAGAGTTAAATATGTAATAGAAATGAAATGTAAATGAAAACTTTATTTAAGCCTAAACACCTATGGAAGCAAGGAATTGCATGACATTGGCGAGTTTAAATCTCCAGCAAGAATTGAGGAGAAACAACACTGGATCTCTCTTGTTCGTCCTTTATGGAGCTTAAAAGACCGGAATTCATACAGCCAAACCAAACTAACAAGTACTAAAAGAAATTTAAGTTAATCATAGAAGAACTTTAATACTTAAATGTTAAGGAAATTGATCGAATACCTTGTATGCGAGTAAATAAAATTGGAGATACCGAAGAACGGGCCTAAGAGGGAAATCGTGGCATGGCAGGATACAAAAGAGATTAACTTTTCAGAAAGTAACACTATCATTAATAAAAACAGATCCATCACAAAAACCACAATCTTTCTCTAATGAGTAATGACTACTGAAAATGTTAATTGAATATTCAAAAGAGACCAATTAAACACAACACACCATAACAGAGAAATTGGAATATCAGGGCTTGAGGGTGGCGTTAGGAGCACTATCGTCCAGGCCGGGAGAGTTGGCGGCGAAACGACACTTGATGGCCCGTCGTGTGGGCGACGATGTCACGAGCCTCATCAGCCACGGCGATTGCAACAGCTCGACGAGGGTTCAGGGCGAGGATTATTGCCAAAATCCTAAATCGGGTTCAAAGAGACGAAGTGAGAGAGATGAGAGCTCGAATATCATGGGTTTCCACTGACTAGGTTTTCAGTCCAAATGAGAGAGGAATAAACAACGAAAATGATTTTCCTCATGAAAAGGCTGGAATGGACATGTTTATTTAATAATTAATATTTACCGATTACTAGTTTTAGTCACCCTATCTAAACAATTTAGAGGAAAACAATATAGAGGGAAAATTCCCGCCAATTTTTTGTGTAAATATAAAATCATGCTATGTAAATAATTTGGAGGGAATCTTGCTTCCGTAAGCATAAAATAATTAAAACAAATATGAAATTCCTCTCCTAACTTTCTTTATGTATTAACTATTTTGAAAACTGAAAATACAATTAAAAAATTCGCTCCAACATTCTCATCACATATTAGTTCCCATGAAGACTAAAATGATATATTAATTTCTACCTAAAAATTAATATTTGTCAAATTAATTATGATTAGTATTAAATTAATTTATTGGACTCACGATGTTAGGACAAAATATTAACGACTACATATTGTCTCCAAACCAATGGCGACCAAAATCTTATTTTAGAGACGGTTTACTCCGGTCCCTAAAATATTTCTTGATGAATTGAATTAAGACTTGTCTAAATTAATTACAATTTCTACCTAAAAATTAATATTTGTCAAATTAATTATGACTAGTATTAAATTAATTTATTGGACTCACGATATTAGGACAAAATATTAACGACTACATATTGTCTCCAAACCAATGGCGACCAAAATCTTATTTTAGAGACGGACTACTTGCTAACTAACTAACTATCTAACTGACTACTTGCTAACTAACTAACTAACTAACTGACTAACTAACTAAGACTTGTCTAACTAACTGACTAACTAACTAAGACTTGTCTAAACCAATGGCGACCAAAATCTTACGCCAGTCCCTAAAATATTTCTTCCTGAATTGAATTAAAACTTGTCTAAATTAACTAATTAACTAACTAACTAACTAACTGACTACTTGCTAACTAATTAACTGACTAACTAACTAATTAACTGACTAACTAACTTACTAATGACTAGCTAATTGACAAACTAAACTAACTAACTAACTAACTAACTAACTGACTTACTAACTAACTACTACCAGATAAGTAACTAAATAACTAACTAATTGACAAACTAACTAACTATCTTCCTACATACATATTAACTAACTATCCAACCAACTAAATAACTAACTAGTTAACTAACTAACTAACTAACTAACTAACTAACTAACTAACCAACAAACTAACTACTAAATAACCAACTAACTAACTACTAGATAACTAACTATCTAACTAACTAACTAACTAACTTACTAATGACTAGCTAATTGACAAACTAAACTAACTAACTAACTACTAGATAACAAACTAAATAACTAACTAACTATCTACCTACATTCCTATTAAGCAACTAACTAACTAACTAACTAATTAACTACCTTCCTACATATCCACTACCTAACTAACTAACTAAGTAACTAACTAACTAACTAACTATTAGCTTACTAACAAACTAACTAACTAAAAATTAACTAATTAACTAACTAACTAACTAACTAACAAACAAACTAACTAACTACCTAACTATCTTCCTACATATATATTAACTAAATAACTACCTTCGTACATTCTCACTAACTAACTAACAAACTAACAAACTGACTAATTAACTAACTAATTAACTAACTAACTACTAGCTAACTACCTAACTAACTAACTAAATAACTAACTAACGAACTAACTAAGTAACTAACTAACTAACTAACTAACTATCTTCATACATATATATTAACTAAATAACTACCTTCGTACATTCTCACTAACTAACTAACAAACTTACAAACTGACTAATTAACTAACTAATTAACTAACTAACTACTAGCTAACTAACTAACTAACTAACTAAATAACTAACTAACGAACTAACTAACTAACTAACTAACTAACTAACTACTAGCTAACTAACTAAATAACAAATTAACAAACTATCTACCTTCATACATACATATTGACTAACAACTAACTAACTACCTAACCAACTAATTAACTAACTACAATCGTACAAACCTACTAACTAACTAGCTAACTAACTAACTAATTAACTAACTAACTAATTAACTAACTAACTAACTATCTTCCTACATATCTATTAACTTACTAACTAACTATCTTCCTACATACCTACTAACTAACTAACTAACTAACTACTAGCTAACTAACTAACTAACTAACTAACTAATTAACTAACTAAATAATTAACCAAATAACTAACTACTAGCTAGCTAACTAATTAACTAACTAACTGACTACCTACATACATACCCATTGACTAACTAACTTACCAACTAACTAATTAATGTAACTATCAAACTAAGTAACTACCTACCTTCTTACATACATATTAACTAACTCACTAACTAACTAACTAACTAACTAACCACTAGATAACTAACTAACTAACTATCTAACTAACTAACCTCTAGATAACTAACTAACTAACTAACTAACTAATTACTAGATAACTAACTTACTAACTAACTAAATAACTAACTGATTAACTAACTAACTAACTAACTAACTAACCAACCAACTAACTCATTAACTACCCAACTCATTAACTAACTAACTACCTTTTTACATACATATTGACTAACTAACTAACTAATTAAATAACTTATTAACTAACTGATTAACTGACTAACTAATTAACTAACTAATTAATTAACTAGATAACTAACTAACAAACTAAATAACTAACTAACTAACTAAGTAATTAACTAACTAATTAACTAATTATCTAACTCACTAAACCCTAAACCCTAACTACCTTCTTACATACATATTACCAAACTAAATAACTAACTAACTAACTGGCTAACTAACTAATTAACTAACTAACTGGCTACCTTCATACATACCCATTAACTAACTAACTTACAAACTAACTAATTAACTAACGAATTAATTAACTCAGCAACTAACTAACTACAAGCTAAATAACTATCTAACTGACTAACCAAATAACTTACTATTAACAAACAAACTAACTAACTAACTACTAGCTAACTAACTAACTAACTAATTAACTAACTAACTTAATAACTAACTACCTTCATAGATACCTATTAACTTACTAACTAACTACCCAACTAACTAATTAAGTAACTACCTTCTTACCAACCCACTAACTAACTAACTAACTAACTGTCTATCTTCCTACATACATACATACACATTAACTAACTAACTTACTAATTAA
The DNA here is from genome assembly GCA_946800325.1 of Luzula sylvatica. Classification (NCBI taxonomy): domain Eukaryota; kingdom Viridiplantae; phylum Streptophyta; class Magnoliopsida; order Poales; family Juncaceae; genus Luzula; species Luzula sylvatica. Next base: position 66,248,200 of record OX326960.1, on the reverse strand, counting down.
GTAACTACCTTCCTAGAAACTAAGTAACTAACTTACTAAATAACTAACTAGTTAACTTACTAACTTACTAACTAAACAACTAACTACTTATCTAACTAACTAACTAACTAACTACTAGATAACAAACTAACTAACTAAATAACTAACTAACTAAATAACTACTAGCTAACTAACTAAATAACTAACTAACTAACTTATTACTAGATAACTAACATAATAACTAACTAATTAACTAACTAACTATCTTACTAAATATCTATTAACTTAACTAACTAACTAACTAACTAACTAACTAACTAACTACCTTCCGACATACCCATCAACTAACTAGCTAACTAACTAAATAAATAACTAACAAATTAACTACAAACTAATTAACTAACTAACTAACTAAATAACTGACTGATTAACTAACTAACTAATTAACTTACTAACTAACTAACTAACTAACTAACTAACTAACTAATTAACTAACTATCTAACTAACTAACTCACTTACTTCATACATACATATTGACTAACAAACTAACTAACTAACTAACTAACTAACATATTAACTGACTAAGTAACTAACTAACTAACAAACTAACTAACTACTAGCTAATTAACTAATTAACTAATTAACTAACTAAGTAACTACCTTCCTACATACCAACTAACTAATGAACATACTTACTAACTAACTAACTAACTAACTAACTAACTAACTAACTAATTATCTTCCTACGTACCTATTAGCTAACTAACTATCTTCCTACATACCTATTAACTAACTGACTAACTAACTAACCAACTAACTAACTAACTAACTAACCGCCTTTCTACATAACAACTAACTAACTAAATAAATAACTAATTAACTAACTAACTACTTGCTAACTAACTAACTAACTAACTGACTAACTGACTAACTAACTGACTGACTGACTAACTAACTAACAAACCAACTAACTAACTAACTAACTAACTCATTAACTTACTATTTAACTAACTAACTAACTAACTAACTTCTTACAGACATATTAACTAACTGATTACCTGACTAACTAACTAATTAACTAACTAACTAACTAACTAATTAACGAACTAACTATCTTCCTACATATCTATTAACTAACTAACTAACTAACTAACTAACTAACTACCTGATTAACTAACTAACTATCTAACTAACTACTACATAACTAACTAACTACCTAATTAACTAACTCATTAACTAACTATCTAACAAACTAATTAACTAACTAACTGACTACCTTCTTACATACGTATCAACTACCTAACTGCCTAACTAATTAACTAATTAACTGACTGACTAACTAACTAACTAACTAACTAACTAACTAACTACTAGCTAACTAACTAATTAACTAACTACCTTCGTACAAACCCACTAACTAACTAGCTAACAAATGAACTAATTAACTATCTAACTAACTATCTTCCTACATACCTATCAACTAACATATTAACTATCTTCCTACATACCTATTAACTAACTAACTAACTAACTAACTAATTAAGTAACTACCTTCCTAAAAACCCACCAAATAACTAACTAACTAACTCATTAACTAACTAACTAACTAACTATCTTCCTACATACCCATTAACTAACTAAATAACTAACTAGTTAACTAACTAACTACTAGCTAAGTAACTACCTAGCTAACTAAATAACTAATTAACTAACTAACTAACTAACTAACTAACTAACTTACTACTAATTAACAAACTAACTAGCTAATTAACTACCTTCTTACATACATATTAACTAACTCATAATCTAACTATCAAGCTAACTAACTAACTACCTTCTTACATATATATTAACTTACTAACTAACTACTAGATAACTAACTAACTAACTTACTAACTAACTACTACTAGATAACTAACTAAATAACTAACTAATTAACTAACTAATTAACTAACTATCTTCCTACATACATATTAACTAACTATCCAACCAACTAAATAACTAACTAGTTAACTAACTAACTAACTAACTAACTTCTAATTGACTAACTAACTAACTAACTAACTAAATACTAACCAACTAACTAACTAACTAACTAACTAACTAACAAACTTACCAATTATCTAACTTACTAACTAACTACCTTCTTACATACATATTGACTAACTAATTGACTAGCCGACTAACTAACTAACTAAATAACTAACTAACTAATTGACTGACTAATGAACTTACTAATTACTAGCTAACTGACAAACTAAACTAACTAACTAACTACTAGATAACTAACTAAATAATTAACTAACTAACTAACTAACAATCTACCTACATTCCTATGAAGCAACTAACTAACTAACTAACTAATTAACTACCTTCCTACATACCCACTACCTAACTAACTAACTAAGTAACAAACTAACTAATAATTAGCTAACTAACAAACTAACAAACTAAATAAATAACTAACAAATTAACTTACTAACTAACTAACTAACTAACTAATTAACTTACTAACTAACTAACTAACTAACTAATTAACTAACTATCTATCTAACAAACTCACTTACTTCATACATACATATTGACTAACAAACAAACTAACTAACTAACTAACTAACTAACTAACTAACAGATTAACTGACTAACTAACTAACTAACTAACAAACTAACTAACTACTAGCTAATTAACTAATTAACTAATTAGCTAACTAAGTAACTACCTTCCTACATACCAACTAACTAATGAACATACTTACTAACTAACTAACTAACTAAGTAACTAACTAACTAACTCACTATCTTCATACGTACCTATTAGCTAACTAACTATCTTCCTACATACCTATTAACTAACTAACTAACTAACTAACCAACTTACTAACTAACTAACTAACTGCCTTTCTACATAACAACTAACTAACTAAATAAATAACTAATTAACTAACTAACTACTTGCTAACTAACTAACTAACTAACTAACTAACTAAATGACTAACTAACTAACTAACTGACTGACTAACTAACTAACTAACCAACTAACTAACTAACTAACTAAATAACTCATTAACTAACTATTTAACTAACTAACTAACTAACTAACTTCTTACATACATATTAACTAACTAATTAACTAACTAACTAACTTATTAACTAACTGATTAACTGACTAACTAACTAATTAACTAACTAACTAACTAACTAATTAACAAACTAACTATCTTCCTACATATCCATTAACAAACTAACTAACTAACTAACTGATTAACTAACTAACTATCTAACTAACTACTAGATAACTAACTAACTACCTAATTAACTAACTCATTAACTAACTATCTATCAAACTAATTAACTAGCTAACTGACTACCTTCTTACATACATATTAACTACCTAACTACCTAACTAATTAACTAATTAACTGACTGACTAACTAACTAACTAACTAACTAACTACTAGCTAACTAACCAAATAACTAACTAATTAACTAACTACCTTCGTACAAACCCACTAACTAACAAGCTAACAAACAAACTAATTAACTATCTAACTAACTATCTCCCTACATACCTATTAACTAACTAACTAACTAACTAACTAACTAACTAACTAACTAACTAACTAAGTAACTACCTTCCTAAAAACCCACCAAATAACTAACTAACTAACTCATTAACTAACTAACTAACTATCTTCCTACATACCCATTAACTAACTAAATAACTAACTAGTTAACTAACTAACTACTAGCTAAGTAACTACCTAGCTAACTAAATAACAAATTAACTAACTTACTAACTAACTAACTAACTAACTAACTAACTTACTACTAATTAACAAACTAACAAGCTAATTAACTACCTTCTTACATACATATTAACTAACTCATAATCTAACTATCAAGCTAACTAACTAACTACCTTCTTACATACATATTAACTTACTAACTAACTACTAGATAACTAACTAACTAACTTACTAACTAACTACTACTAGATAACTAACTAAATAACTAACTAATTAACTAACTAACTAACTAACTATCTTTCTACATACGTATTAACTAACTATCCAACCAACTAAATAACTAACTAGTTAACTAACTAACTAACTAACTAACTAACTTCTAATTGACTAACTAACTAACTAACTAACTAACTAACTAACTAAATACTAACTAACTAACTAACTAACTTACTAACAAACTTACCAATTATCTAACTTACTAACTAACTACCTTCTTACATACATATTGACTAACTAATTGACTAGCCGACTAACTAACTAACTAAATAACTAACTAACTAATTGACTGACTAACTAACTTACTAATTACTAGCTAACTGACAAACTAAACTAACTAACTAACTACTAGATAACTAACTAAATAATTAACTAACTAACTAACTAACAATCTACCTACATTCCTATTAAGCAACTAACTAACTAACTAACTAACTAATTACCTACCCTCCTACATACCCACTACCTAACTAACTAACTAAGTAACAAACTAACTAACAAACTAAATAAATAACTAACAAATTAACTTACTAACTAACTAACTAACTAACTAACTAACTAACTAACTAACTAATTAACTTACTAACTAACTAACTAACTAACTAACTAATTAACTAACTATCTAACTAACAAACTCACTTACTTCATACATACATATTGACTAACAAACTAACTAACTAACTAACTAACTAACTAACTAACAGATTAACTGACTAACTAACTAACTAACTAACAAACTAACTTACTACTAGCTAATTAACTAATTAATTAATTAACTAACTAAGTAACTACCTTCCTAGCTACATACCAACTAACTAATGAACATACTTACTAACTAACTAACTAACTAACTAAGTAACTAACTAACTAACTAACTATCTTCATACGTACCTATTAGCTAACTAACTATCTTCCTACATACCTATTAACTAACTAACTAACTAACTAACCAACTAACTAACTAACTAACTTACTAACTGCCTTTCTACATAACGACTAACTAACTAAATAAATAACTAATTAACTAACTAACTACTTGCTAACTAACTAACTAACTAACTAAATGACTAACTGACTAACTAACTGACTGACTAACTAACTAACTAACCAACTAACTAACTAACTAACTAAATAACTCATTAACTAACTATTTAACTAACTAACCAACTAACTAACTTCTTACATACATATTAACTAACTAATTAACTAACTAACTAACTTATTAACTAACTGATTAACTGACTAACTAACTAATTAACTAACTAACTAATTAACGAACTAACTATCTTCCTACATATCTATTAACAAACTAACTAACTAACTAACTAACTAACTAACTGATTAACTAACTAACTATCTAACTAACTACTAGATAACTAACTAACTACCTAATTAACTAACTCATTAACTAACTATCTATCAACCTAATTAACTAACTAACTGACTACCTTCTTACATACATATTAACTACCAAACTACCTAACTAATTAACTAATTAACTGACTGACTAACTAACTAACTAACTAACTAACTACTAGCTAACTAACTAAATAACTAACTAACTAATTAACTAACTACCTTCGTACAAACCCACTAACTAACTAGCTAACAAACAAACTAATTAACTATCTAACTAACTATCTTCCTACATACCTATCAACTAACATATTAACTATCTTCCTACATACCTATTAACTAACTAACTAACTAACTAACTAATTAAGTAACTACCTTCCTAAAAACCCACCAAATAACTAACTAACTAACTCATTAACTAACTAACTAACTAACTATCTTCCTACATACCCATTAACTAACTAAATAACTAACTAGTTAACTAACTAACTACTAGCTAAGTAACTACCTAGATAACTAAATAACTAATTAACTAACTAACTAACTAACTAACTTACTACTAATTAACAAATTAACTAGCTAATTAACTACCTTCTTACATACATATTAACTAACTAACTACCTTCTTACATACATATTAACTTACTAACTAACTACTAGATAACTAACTAACTAACTTACTAACTAACTACTACTAGATAACTAACTAAATAACTAACTAATTAACTAACTAACTAACTCACTATCTTCCTACATACATATTAACTAACTATCCAACCAACTAAATAACTAACTAGTTAACTAACTAACTAATTAACTAACTAACTACTAATTGACTAACTAACTTACTAACTAACTAACTAACTAACTAACTAACAAACTTTACAACTATCTAACTTACTAACTAACTACCTTCTTACATACATATTAACTAACTAATTGACTAGCTGACTAACTAACTAACTAACTAACTAATTAACTAACTATCTAACTAACAAACTCACTTACTTCATACATACATATTGACTAACAAACTAACTAACTAACTAACTAACTAACTAACTAACAGATTAACTGACTAACTAACTAACTAACTAACAAACTAACTTACTACTAGCTAATTAACTAATTAATTAATTAACTAACTAAGTAACTACCTTCCTAGCTACATACCAACTAACTAATGAACATACTTACTAACTAACTAACTAACTAACTAAGTAACTAACTAACTAACTAACTATCTTCATACGTACCTATTAGCTAACTAACTATCTTCCTACATACCTATTAACTAACTAACTAACTAACTAACCAACTAACTAACTAACTAACTAACTAACTGCCTTTCTACATAACGACTAACTAACTAAATAAATAACTAATTAACTAACTAACTACTTGCTAACTAACTAACTAACTAACTAAATGACTAACTGACTAACTAACTGACTGACTAACTAACTAACTAACATATTAACTAACTAACTAACTAAATAACTCATTAACTAACTATTTAACTAACTAACCAACTAACTAATTTCTTACATACATATTAACTAACTAATTAACTAACTAACTAACTTATTAACTAACTGATTAACTGACTAACTAACTAATTAACTAACTAACTAATTAACGAACTAACTATCTTCCTACATATCTATTAACAAACTAACTAACTAACTAACTAACTAACTGATTAACTAACTAACTATCTAACTAACTACTAGATAACTAACTAACTACCTAATTAACTAACTCATTAACTAACTATCTATCAAACTAATTAACTAACTAACTGACTACCTTCTTACATACATATTAACTACCTAACTACCTAACTAATTAACTAATTAACTGACTGACTAACTAACTAACTAACTAACTAACTACTAGCTAACTAACTAAATAACTAACTAACTAATTAACTAACTACCTTCGTACAAACCCACTAACTAACTAGCTAACAAACAAACTAATTAACTATCTAACTAACTATCTTCCTACATACCTATCAACTAACATATTAACTATCTTCCTACATACCTATTAACTAACTAACTAACTAACTAACTAATTAAATAACTACCTTCCTAAAAACCCACCAAATAACTAACTAACTAACTCATTAACTAACTAACTAACTAACTATCTTCCTACATACCCATTAACTAACTAAATAACTAACTAGTTAACTAACTAACAACTAGCTAAGTAACTACCTAGATAACTAAATAACTAATTAACTAACTAACTAACTAACTAACTTACTACTAATTAACAAATTAACTAGCTAATTAACTACCTTCTTACATACATATTAACTAACTAACTACCTTCTTACATACATATTAACTTACTAACTAACTACTAGATAACTAACTAACTAACTTACTAACTAACTATTACTAGATAACTAACTAAATAACTAACTAATTAACTAACTAACTAACTCACTATCTTCCTACATACATATTAACTAACTATCCAACCAACTAAATAACTAACTAGTTAACTAACTAACTAATTAACTAACTAACTACTAATTGACTAACTAACTTACTAACTAACTAACTAACTAACTAACTAACAAACTTACCAACTATCTAACTTACTAACTAACTACCTTCTTACATACATATTAACTAACTAATTGACTAGCTGACTAACTAACTAACTAACTAACTAATTAACTGACTAACTAACTTACTAATTACTAGCTAATTGACAAACTAAACTAACTAACTAACTCAATACTAGATAACTAACTAATTAACTAACTAACAATCTTCCTACATTCCTATTAAGCAACTAACTAACTTACTAACTAACTAATTAACTACCTTCCTACATACCCACTACCTAACAAACTAAATAAGTAACAAACTAGCTAACAATTAGCTAACTAACAAACTAACAAACTAAATAAATAACTAACAAATTAACTTACTAACTAACTAACTAACTAACTAACTAATTAACTTACTAACTAACTAACTAACTAACTAACTAACTAACTATCATCCTACATATACATTAACTAACTAACTAACTAACTACCTTCGTACACTCTCACTAACTAAGTAACTAATTAACTAACTAATTAACTAACTAACTACTAGCTAGCTAACTAACTAACTAACTAACTAAATAACTAACTAACGAACTAACTAACTAACTAACTACTAGCTAACTAACTAAATAACAAATTAACAAACTAACTACCTTCATACATGCCTATTGACTAACAACTAACTAACTACCTAACTAACTAATTAATTAACTACTATCGTACAAATCCACTAACTAACTAGCTAACAATCTAACTAATTAACTAACTAACTAACTTACTAACCAACTATCTTCCTACATACCTATTAACTAACTAACTAACTATCTTCCTACATACCTATTAACTAACTAACTAACTAATAACTACTAGCTAACTAACTAACTAACTAACTAAATAACTAACTAGCTAACTAACTAACTAACTTACAACTAACTAATTAGCTAACTAACTAATTAACTAACTAGCTAAAAATCTACCTATCAAACTAACTTACTAACTACCTTCTTACATACATATTAACTAACTAACTAACTAACCAACTAGCTAACTACTAGATAAATAACTAACTAACTAGCTAACTAACTAACTACTAGATAACAAGCTAAATAACTAACTAATTAACTAATTAACTAACTAACTATATTCCTACATACATATTAACTAACTATCTAACCAACTAAATAACTAATTAACTAACTAACTAACTAACTAAATAACTAACTAGTTTACTAACTAACTAACTAACTAACCAACTAACTAACTACTAGATAACTAACTAACTAACTAACTAACTAACTATTCGATAACTAACTAACTAGTTAACAAAGTAACTAAGTAACTAACTAGCTACCTTTCCAACCTACCCACTAACACACTCACTAACTAACTAACTAAATAACTAACTAACTAATTAACTAACTAATTAACTACTAACTAACTAACTAACTAACTAACTAACTAACTATCTTCCTTCCTACATACCTATTAACTATCTAACTAACTAACTAACTGCTTAACTAATTAACTAACTACCTTCGTACAATCCCAATAATTAACTAACTAACTAACTAACAAACTAAGTTACTAAATAACTAACTAGTTAACTAACTAAACAACTAACTAGTTAACTAACTAACTAACTAACTAAACAACTAGATAACTAACTAACTAACTAAATAACTAAATAACTACTAGCTAACTGACTAAATAACTAACTAACTAACTTATTACTAGATAACTAACATAATAACTAACTAATTAACTAACTAACTATCTTACTAAATACCTATTAACTTAACTAACTAACTAACTAACTAACTACCTTCCGACATACCCATCTACTAACTAACTAACTAACTAAATAAATAACTAACAAACTAACTGCTAACTAACTAACTAACTAACTAAATAACTAACTAAGTAACTAATTAACTACTAGCAAACTAACTAAACAACAAATTAACAAACTAACTAACTACCCTGATACGTACCTATTAACTGACTAATTAAATAACTACCTTCGTACAAACCCACTACCTAACTAGCTAACAAACAAACTAATTGGCTAACTAACTAATTATCTTCCAACATACCTATCAACTAACTATCTTCCTACATACCAATTAACTAACTAACTAACTAACTAATTAACTAACTACCTTCCGAAAAACCCACCAAATAACGAACTAACTAACTCTTTAACTAACTAACTAACTATCTTCCTACGTACCTATTAACTAACTAAATAACTAACTAGGTAACTAGCTAACTACTTGCTAACTAACTAACTAAATAACTAACTAACTAACTAACTAACTAATTAACTAACTAACTAGCTAATTAACAAACTAACTCATAATATAACTATCAAACTGACTAGCTAACTACCTTCTTACATACATATTAACTAACTCACTAACTAACTAACTAACTAACTAACTAACTAACTAACTACTAGATAACTAACTAACTGACTTACTAACTAACTACTACCAGATAAGTAACTAAATAACTAACTAATTAACTAACTAACTAACTATCTTCCTACATACATATTAACTAACTATGCAACCAACTAAATAACTAACTAGTTAACTAAATAACTAACTAACTAACTACTAACTAACCAACTAACTAACCAACTAACTAACTACTAACTAACCAACTAACTAACTACTAGATAACTAACTATCTAACTAACTGACCAACTTACCAACTATCTAACTTACTAAGTAAATACCTTCTTACATACATATTAACTAACTAATTGACTAGCTGACTAACTAACTAACTAACTAACTAATTAACTGACTAACTAACTTACTAATGACTAGCTAATTGACAAATTAAACTAACTAACTAACTACTAGATAACAAACTAAATAACTAACTAACTATCTACCTACATTCCTATTAAGCAACTAACTAACTAACTAACTAATTAACTACCTTCCTACATACCCACTACCTAACTAACTAACTAAGTAACTAACAAACTAACTATTAGCTTACTAACAAACTAATTAACTAAAAATTAACTAATTAACAAACTAACTAACTAACTAACTAACTAACTAACTAACTAACTAACTAACTATCTTCCTACATATATATTAACTAAATAACTACCTTCGTACATTCTCACTAACTAACTAACAAACTAACAAACTGACTAATTAACTAACTAATTAACTAACTAACTACTAGCTAGCTAACTAACTAACTAACCAAATAACTAACTAACTAACGAACGAACTAACTAACTAACTAACTAACTGCTAGCTAACTAACTAAATAACAAATTAACAAACTAACTACCTTCATACATACATATTGACTAACAACTAACTAACTACCTAACCAACTAATTAACTAACTACAATCGTACAAACCTACTAACTAACTAGCTAACTAACTAACTAATTAACTAACTAACTAACTAACTAACTAACTATCTTCCTACATATCTATTAACTTACTAACTAACTATCTTCCTACATACCTACTAACTAACTAACTAACTAACTACTCGCTAACTAACTAACTAACTAACTAACTAACTAATTAACTAACTAAATAATTAACCAAATAACTAACTACTAGCTAGCTAACTAATTAACTAACTAACTGACTACCTACATACATACCCATTGACTAACTAACTTACCAACTAACTAATTAATGTAACTATCAAACTAAGTAACTACCTACCTTCTTACATACATATTAACTAACTCACTGACTAACTAACTAACTAACTAACTAACCACTAGATAACTAACTAACTAACTAACTAACTAACTAACCACTAGATAACTAACTAACTAACTAACTAACTACTAGATAACTAACTTACTAACTTACTAACTAACTACTACAAGATCACTAACTAAATAACTAACTAACTAACTATCTTCCTACATAGATATTAACTAACTATCCAACCAACTAAATAACTAACTAGTTAACTAACTAACTACTAACTAACTAACAAACTAACTAACCAACTAACTAACTACTAACTAACTAACTAACAAACTTACCAATTATCTAACTTACTAACTAACTACCTTCTTACATACATATTAACTAACTAATTGACGAACTGACTAACCAACTTACTAACTAACTAATTGACTCACTAACTAACTTACTAATTACTAGCTAATTGACAAACTAAACTAACTAACTAACTACTAGATAACTAACTAAATAACTAACTAATTAACTAACTAACTGTCTTCCTACATTCCTATTAAGCAACTAACTAACTAATTAACTACCTTCCTACATACCCACTACCTAACTAACTAACTAAGTAACAAACTAACTATTAGCTAACTAACAAATTAACTAACTGAATAAATAACTAACTAATTAACTAACTAACTAACTAACTAACTAACTAACTAACTAACTAACTAACTAACTATCTTCCTACATATATATTAACTAAATAACTACCTTCGTACATTCTCACTAACTAACTAACAAACTAACAAACTAACTAATTAACTAACTAATTGACTAACTAACTACTAGCTAACTAACTAACTAACTAACTAAATAACTAACTAACGAACTAACTAACTAACTAACTAACTAACTACTAGCTAACTAACTAAATAACAAATTAACAAACTAACTACCTTCATAAATACCTATTGACTAACAACTAACTAACTACCTAACCAACTAATTAACTAACTACTATCGTACAAACCCACTAACTAACTAGCTAACAAACTAACTAATTAACTAACTAACTAACTAACTAACTAACTAACTGACTGACTGACTAACTAACTACTAGATAAATAATTAGCTAACTAACTAGCTAACTACTAGATAACTATCTAGATAACTCACTAATTAACTAACTAACTATCTTCCTACATACCTATAAACTAAGTAACTAACTACATACCTACCTACCTTCATAGATACCCACTAACTAACTAACTAACTAACTATTTAACTAACTAAATAATTAACTAAATATCTAACTTGATTCTTCTGTGGAGAGTTTCTCGGGTTGGTAAAGCATTGTGAGCAATTTTCCATAGCAGTATTCTCATTTTATTGGGTATATTTTTTAGTTTCCATATCCAATTTTCGTTCGTAGATATTTGAGTTGGTCCGAATTTCTTATTAGAGAAATAATGGTAGGCCTCTTTTGTATTCAACTTGCCATTTGGGCTTGCGACCCAGATTAGTTGATCTAGTTGTTCGGGTCTATTTAGAGGTTGATAATCCACCAGCAGCACATTATGCAACAGTTCTTCGCCAAAAAGGTTTTGTATCTTCTCATTATTCCATGAATTTGCGTTAATATCAAATAAATCGGATACTTTAAGCGAAGCTTGTGCTTGATTGGCAGGGCAGAACTCCTCCCAGCCTGTGAACCACGGAGAACCTACAGCCGGTGTTATACTTCCGTTGCCTAGTTGCCAAATTGCATTTTCTGCGATATCTTTACGGATTGAGAGAATGCCCTTCCAAGTATCCGATGAATTTCTGTGTCGATTGGTGTGAAAGAAAGTAGAGTTCGGATAGTATTTAGATTTGATTATATCAATCCATAGAGCTTTTTCTCCCGTGTTTAGTCTCCAACCCAGTTTTAACATAAGAGCCTTATTTACACATTCTAGATCTCTAATACCTAATCCGCCCCGGTCTTTGGCTTTGGAGATGTTTTCCCATCGTGTAAATGCCATATATCTGTTAGAACCTTTGTTTGACCAGAAAACGTTCTTGATCATGGAGTTTATCTTAGAGAGAATACCCGAAGGAAGGGTGGATGAAGCCATTGTATATAGAGGTAAGGATGTGAGAACCGATTGCACCATGATTAATCTTCCTGCTTGGTTAAGCATGTTTTTCTTCCAACCATTGAGCTTTAATTGAAACTGGGCCAGTAATTGATCGAAATGCTCATTACGTCTAGGACCCCAGAATAAGAAAAAACCTAGGTATCGTTCCCCTTGAGATGCTCTACGAACACCGAGATTTTGGAGTATTTGATCTTGAATCTGTGGGTTTGTCAAGTTACTAAACCAGATTATCGATTTGTCAAGTTACTAAACCAGATTATCGATCAAGCTTGATTATGAATTATGAGTTATTATTAATTCATCTTTTTCCAATTTGATAGATTATGTACTTGAAGGAAGTGAAGGGACTCCCTTTGCAGGTAATTTTACTCAAATACCCATGTTAAAATTCATAGTTTGTAATAAAATTTGTGTTTTATTTTGCAGTTTGTTTACTCCTTCGGCAGTCAGCGCCAAAATCAGAGCTGATTGATAGGCATTACATGCGTTTCAATAATATTGGTTGTCTCCAGTTCCTCCTCAATAATAATAGCATGCTGAGGTTGACTGACTCTTCACGACGTGGTTAGTTTCTTCATTCAGTTGTTTATATTCCGTAGAGGAGAGGTTTGTATTCCGTCGAACTTTCATGTTTCAACAAGCCATTTAATTTCTCATATTTACGTAAATGCCCCTAATTTGTTAGGACATGAAGAAGTATTTGTCGGAGATGGTTGTATAGAAAGCGTTGATAGCGAAAATAGACAGTCCAATGGGAGTCATTTCCTTCCGGACCGAGAAGGATAGTAATGTCGTGCTGAATGGGTGCTGAATGGATGGACGGTGAATCTCGAGAAGCTTATAGAACTTGTGGATGAAGATGATGAATATTAGACATTGGGTTACCTTGACAAGAGGTCTATCGTCAGTGAATAGTGAATGATGAAGATCAAGAGAGTAATGTTGAAGATTTTATATTTTGTTACTTTGACATTATGGGGTGTGTTTTTTTTTCTAGTACTCGAGTTGGTGTTGTAATAATGAATGATTATAATGAAATGATTATGTGTTTTTAAAGATATTTTCGTTTTATTTAAATGGCCAAAATTTAATTTTCATATTTTATTAATTAATATTATAATATATGTTGTTTTAAGGGACAAAGAGTTGTCACAGTAGTACAATATCCAGGAATTAAATTTTGTCACAGAAAGAACCATTCAGACACCAATATCATTCACAAAAGAGTATATTCAAGGACTAACATTTGGCACATTAATATTATATTTGGAGACAACAGATAGTCACAGAAACAACATAACAAAGACAAAATTTACTAACTGACAAAATAACTAACTAACTAACTTATTACTAGATAACTAACATAATAACTAACTAATTAACTAACTAACTATCTTACTAAATACCTATTAACATAACTAACTAACTAACTAACTAACTAACTACCTTCCGACATACCCATCTACTAACTAACTAACTAACTAACTAAATAAATAACTAACAAACTAACTGCTAACTAATTAACTAACTAACTAACAAACTAACTAAGTAACTAACTAACTACTAGCTAACTAACTAAATAACAAATTAACAAACTAACTAACTACCTTGATACGTACCTATTAACTAACTAATTAACTAACTACCTTCGTACAAACCTACAACCTAACTAGCTAACAAACAAACTAATTAACTAACTAACTAACTATCTTCCAACATACCTATCAACTAACTATCTTCCTACATACCTATTAACTAACTAACTAACTAACTAATTAACTAACTACCTTCAGAAAAACCCACCAAATAACTAACTAACTAACTCTTTAACTAACTAACTAACTATCTTCCTACATACCTATTAACTAACTAAATAACTAACTAGGTAACTAACTAACTACTTGCTAACTAACTAACTAAATAACTAACTAACTAACTAATTAACTAACTAACTAGCTAATTAACAAACTAACTCATAATATAACTATCAAACTAACTACCTAACTACCTTCTTACATACATATTAACTAACTCACTGACTAACTAACTAACTAACAAACTACTAGATAACTAACTAACTAACTTACTAACTAACTACTACTAGATGACTAACTAAATAACTAACTAATTAACTAACTAACTAACTATCTTCCTACATACATATTAACTAACTATCCAACCAACAAAATAACTAACTAGTTAACTAACTAACTAACTAACTACTAACTAACTAACTAACTAACTAACTAACCAACTAACTAACTACTAACTAACCAACTAACCAACTAACTAACTAACCAACTAACTAACTACTAACTAACCAACTATCTAACTTACTAAGTAACTACCTTCTTACGTACATATTAACTAACTAATTGACTAACTCATTAACTAGTTAGTTACTTCGTTACTTTGTTAACTAGTTAGTTAGTTAGTTATCTAATAGTTAGTTAGTTAGTTAGTTAGTTATCTAGTAGTTAGTTAGTTGGTTAGTTAGTTAGTTAGTTAGTTAGTTGGTTAGTTAGTTAGTTAGTTAGTAAACTAGTTAGTTAGTTAGTTATTTAGTTGGTTAGATAGTTAGTTAATATGTATGTAGGAATATAGTTACTTAGTTAATTAGTTAATTAGTTAGTTATTTAGCTTGTTATCTACTAGTTAGTTAGTTAGTTAGTTAGTTAGTTAGTTATTTATCTAGTAGTTAGCTAGTTGGTTAGTTAGTTAGTTAGTTAATATGTATGTAAGAAGGTAGTTAGTTAGTTAGTTTGATAGTTAGATTTTTAGCTAGTTAGTTAATTAGTTAGTTAGCTAATCAGTTAGTTGTAAGTTAGTTAGTTAGTTAACTAGTTAGTTATTTAGTTAGTTAGTTAGTTAGTTAGCTAGTAGTTAGTTAGTTAGTTAGTTAATAGGTATGTAGGAAGATAGTTAGTTAGTTAGTTAATAGGTATGTAGGAAGATAATTGGTTAGTAAGCTAGTTAGTTAGTTAGAGGATTTGTACGATAGTAGTTAAGTTAATTAGTTAGTTAGGTAGTTAGTTAGTTGTTAGTCAATAGGCATGTATGAAGGTAGTTAGTTTGTTAATTTGTTATTTAGTTAGTTAGCTAGTAGTTAGTTAGTTAGTTAGTTCGTTAGTTTGTTATTTATTTAGTTAGTTAGTTAGTTAGTTAGCTAGTAGTTAGTTAGTTAATTAGTTAGTTAATTAGTTAGTTAGTTAGTGAGAGTGTACGAAGGTAGTTAGTTAGTTAGTTAGTTAGTTAATATATATGTAGGAAGATAGTTAGTTAGTTAGTTAGTTAGTTAGTAAGTTAATTAGTTAGTTAGTTAGTTAGTTAGTTAGTAAGTTAATTTGTTAGTTATTTATTTAGTTTGTTAGTTTGTTAGTTAGCTAATTGTTAGTTAGTTTGTTACTTATTCAGTTTGTTAGGTAGTGGGTATGTAGGAAGGTAGTTAATTAGTTAGTTAGTTAGTTAGTTAGTTGCTTAATAGGAATGTAGGAAGATTGTTAGTTAGTTAATTAGTTAGTTATCTAGTAGTTAGCTAGTTAGTTAGTTTAGTTTGTCAATTAGCTAGTAATTAGTAAGTTAGTTAGTCAGTTAATTTGTTAGTTAGTTAGTTAGTTAGTTAGTTAGTTAGTTAGTTAGTAAGTTAGTTAGTCAATTAGTAGTTAGTTAGTTAGTTAGTTAGTTAACTAGTTAGTTATTTAGTTGGTTGGATAGTTAGTTAATATGTATGTAGGAAGATAGTTAGTTAGTTAGTTAGTTAATTAGTTAGTTATTTAGTTAGTTCTCTAGTAGTAGTTAGTTAGTAAGTTAGTTAGTTAGTTATCTAGTAGTTAGTTAGTAAGTTAATATGTATGTAAGAAGGTAGTTAGTTAGTTAATATGTATGTAAGAAGGTAGTTAATTAGCTAGTTAATTTGTTAATTAGTAGTAAGTTAGTTAGTTAGTTAGTTAATTAGTTATTTAGTTAGCTAGGTAGTTACTTAGCTAGTAGTTAGTTGGTTAACTAGTTAGTTATTTAGTTAGTTAATGGGTAAGTAGGAAGATAGTTAGTTAGTTAGTTAGTTAATGAGTTAGTTAGTAAGTTATTTGGTGGGTTTTTAGGAAGGTAGTTACTTAATTAGTTAGTTAGTTAGTTAGTTAGTTAATAGGTATGTTGGAAGATAGTTAATATGTTAGTTGATAGGTATGTAGGAAGATAGTTAGTTAGATAGTTAATTAGTTTGTTTGTTAGCTAGTTAGTTAGTGGGTTTGTACGAAGGTAGTTAGTTAATTAGTTAGTTATTTAGTTAGTTAGCTAGTAGTTAGTCAGTTTGTTAGTTAGTTAGTCAGTCAGTTAATTAGTTAAGTAGTTAGGTAGCTAGGTAGTTAATATGTATGTAAGAAGGTAGTCAGTTAGTTAGTTAATTAGTTTGTTAGATAGTTAGTTAATGAGTTAGTTAATTAGGTAGTTAGTTAGTTATCTAGTAGTTAGTTAGATAGTTAGTTAGTTAATCAGTTAGTTAGTTAGTTAGTTAATTAGTTTGTTAATCGATATGTAGGAAGATAGTTAGTTCGTTAATTAGTTAGTTAGTTAGTTAGTTAATTAGTTAGTTAGTCAGTTAATCAGTTAGTTAATAAGTTAATCAGTTAGTTAATTAGTTAGTTAATATGTATGTAAGAAGTTAGTTAGTTAGTTAGTTAGTTAAATAGTTAGTTAATGAGTTAGTTAGTTAGTTAGTTAGTTGGTTAGTTAGTTAGTTAGTCAGTCAGTTAGTTAGTCAGTTAGTCATTTAGTTAGTCAGTTAGTTAGTTAGCAAGTAGTTAGTTAGTTAGTTAATTAGTTATTTATTTAGTTTGTTAGTTGTTATGTACAAAGGCAGTTAGTTAGTTAGTTAGTTAGTTAGTTGGTTAGTTAGTTAATAGGTATGTAGGAAGATAGTTAGTTAGCTAATAGGTACGTAGGAAGATAGTTAGTTAGTTAGTTAGTTACTTAGTTAGTTAGTTAGTTAGTAAGTATGTTCATTAGTTAGTTGGTATGTAGGAAGGTAGTTACTTTGTTAGTTAATTAGTTAATTAGTTAATTAGCTAGTAGTTAGTTAGTTAGTCAGTTAATCTGTTAGTTAGTTAGTTAGTTAGTTAGTTAGTTAGTTTGTTAGTCAATATGTATGTATGAAGTAAGTGAGTTAGTTAGTTAGATAGTTAGTTAATTAGTTAGTTAGTTAGTTAGTTAGTAAGTTAATTAGTTAGTTTGTTAGTTAGTTAGTTAGTAAGTTAATTTGTTAGTTATTTATTTAGTTTGTTAGTTTGTTAGTTTTGCTAATTGTTAGTTAGTTTGTTACTTAGTTAGTTAGTTAGGTAGTGGGTATGTAGGAAGGTAGTTAATTAGTTAGTTAGTTAGTTAGTTGCTTAATAGGAATGTAGGTAGATTGTTAGTTAGTTAATTATTTAGTTAGTTATCTTGTAGTTAGTTAGTTAGTTTAGTTTGTCAGTTAGCTAGTAATTAGTAAGTTAGTTAGTCAGTTAATTAGTTAGTTAGTTAGTTAGTTAGTTAGTCAGCTAGTCAATTAGTTAGTCAATATGTATGTAAGAAGGTAGTTAGTTAGTAAGATAGATAATTGGTAAGTTTGTTAGTTAGTTAGTTAGTTAGTTAGTATTTAGTTAGTTAGTTAGTTAGTTAGTTAGTCAATTAGAAGTTAGTTAGTTAGTTGATGTGAAGAAAATAAGGCACAAATTTAATGCTTAATTTAGGGATTTTAGCCCTTGTGAAGAGCAATTCTATATACTTTATTAATCATATTTGAGATAACATGAATATTTCTTCACTAAGTGTGTTTTATTGCTTAATGACAGGTATTAGTAGGAATTTCTGGGAATTTCGAGAGTGTAGTTGTCTCCAACACGTCGAGAGGAGTGAAAACGATATATTACATCGATATATTCGGTACATGAATGAGACGGGAGGCAAACAATTATCATGATCAAAACTTACACAAAAGTTTACACGAAAACCACTCAACCCTTAGCCCTTATCCTTCCCACCTACCTTTGGTGGAAATTACTTCATTACCCCCAATCCTCTCCACCAACTCGTGACCAATAAGAAGACTCCGTGAGTGCTATAAATAAGACGAAAAGGGCCACGAGTTGAGGCGCCCCCCTCCCCCGCTCTTCGGAGCACTTTCTCCCTCTCTCTCCCTCTCTCTCTCTTTTAGCAAGTCCAAGAATCTTTCAAGATCACACAAGAATTACCAAGAACGAACGATAAATTCTCTAAGATCGATCACCGAATAGAAGCTCACTTCATTCGGTGAATCGGTTTACACTTCGGCTAAGGAAAAGTTGTGGAATTAGGGTGAAACTTATTTCATTCGAACTTTCACAAGCAAAGAGTCGAGCTTTCTCGGCGTGATTGGTTGGAAGCTTCTTTTCAATCAACCTTTGCACATCTCGAGCTCACCCAACCGGTACGAAGCTCACTTCTATTGGCGGGTGGATCGGTACGAAAGGAAAACGTTGTGCGAGGCGACTAGCTCACTAGCATCTCAAAACAACGGAGAAGGCATCCAAGACGAGACTCGGAGCTCACTTCATCTCTCTAGGTGTTTTCTTTCCTTTTCTTGAAATTCTTGTAGTATTAAATTGAATTGGATTTGTGTAAAGAATTCGTGGTTTAATGAATCTTTCTCTTTGCTCTAAATCTTCTTTGTTGTTTGTGTGATTTTAGTGCTTGTTACTTAGTTTAATTACTTCTAAATTCGAATCCAAAACAAACCATCAAACTGCTCCCAATTCAAATCTCAAACTTAATTCTAGAACTACTTCCGTTATAACGGACACAAATTGCGTTACAACGGACTGGACGGTTGGTCCTTTAATATTCAGTTGGTTATACTTCCGTTGTAACGCACATACATGTCTGTTGTAACGGACTAGTGAGGATTTTCACGCAAGAGGCTCAATACAAGTGCGTTATAACGGACATAAGGGTCCGTTGTAACGGATTAACCAATCCGTTGCAACGCAACCACTGTTCGTTATAACGGACAAGTATAGTGCGTTATAACGGAGTTTCATCCGTTGTAACGGACGTTCATCTCACACTTAGCGCAGAAATTTCACTCAAGTCCGTTGTAACGGACTCATATTGCGTTACAACGGACTATATTCTGTGAAATTTCTTTGCTATTTCTTGACTAGTTTTGATTCATTATTTTACGCATATACTCCTCGTGGAACGAACTTTCATATTTTCCACTATAACACATATAGTTCTATACTTGTTGATTGAATCGGGTTTTCGAATACAACGATAATTTTACGCACCGAAAACCCGTTCATCATTAGTTAGTTAGTTAACTAGTTAGTTATTTAGTTGGTTGGATAGTTAGTTAATATGTATGTAGGAAGATAGTTAGTTAGTTAGTTAGTTAGTTAATTAGTTAGTTATTTAGTTAGTTATCTAGTAGTAGTTAGTTAGTAAGTTAGTCAGTTAGTTATCTAGTAGTTAGTTAGTAAGTTAATATGTATGTAAGAAGGTAGTTAGTTAGTTAGCTTGATAGTTAGATTATGAGTTAGTTAATATGTATGTAAGAAGGTAGTTAATTAGCTAGTTAGTTTGTTAATTAGTAATAAGTTAGTTAGTTAGTTAGTTTGTTAATTAGCTATTTAGTCAAAAGGGGGAGTTTGTTGGTTCAAATTTCCTGATAGTTTGATTATTTCAAAACACTGTCATTACTAATGTTTACATCCAGAAAAGTGCAGGATAACATAGGTACGATACGAAGATGAAGGAGGACTTGTGAAGGAGGACTTCATTGGATTACATCAAGAATCAAGACATGAAGTCTCAAGATAAACAAGAAAAGAAGAAAACATGGAAGGCCATTGGAATACATCAAGACTCAAGATGTTGAAGCCTTCCGTGAGTGGGATACGCCACAAATAAACCATAGGTACAAACCTAGTAGAACTCAAGTAAAATCATGTTCAAAATAACAAAGAGTTCAGTCAAGCAGGAAGTGCGTTCTGAACGAACTCAAAGTCCGTTCAGAACGGACTTGCTAAATATCAAAACTTTAAAAGCTTGATTAGAATCAAACGTGTCACAGGGATGTGTGCGTTCGAACGAAGAATCATGTCCGTTCGAACGGATAGTTAGAATCCGTTCAAACACCTTCTGAGTGCGTTGAACGGACAATCCTTCCTGTGAACGGAAAATGTCACAGGAATGTGTGCGTTCGAACGAACATCCATGTGCGTTCGAACGGACAACCTGGAATCCGTTCACCCACTTTTAAGTGCGTTGAACGGACTCTTGTTCCTGTGAACGCAAAATGCTATGTATAATTGAGTCCGTTACGAACGGACATTGTACGTTCGAACGGACCCAAGATGTACTTGCACGTTATTTTGAAACGGCTAGTGCAAACTTCAAGTGCGTTCTGAACGAACTGTAATGCGTTCGAACGCACTGCAAGTTTTCTGAAGGATTTCTATAGAGAGTATAAATAGAATCCTTCATGGGTCTCTCTCTCCCAACTCTTCATTTTCAAACATTAAAACCTAAAAAGAGAGAAACCCTAAGCTGTGATTATCTATATCCATTGATAGCTTGAGAAACCTCTTTAGATCATTGATCTACTTTCGATATTCTCCACTAATCGTATCCCACTCACGTGACCGATCACGTGGTAGCTCGATTAGTGAAAAAGTGTAATAGGCTAGTGCAACAAAGTGTAAAGAGCCTAAGCTATAGATCGATAGAAGCGTGTAAATCGATCTAGGCAAATCCTTGTAATCGAGTTGAGTTGGAATTCAATCGAAAGCCAAAAAGAGGCACAAGGCATTCCCGGAGACGTAGGTACTCGCAAATAATTGAGTCGGTCAATTAAGCGAGTAAAGGGTGAGTTAAAGCTACAAAGCAACCACCTACCGAACTTCGTAAACAAACATCTTGTGTCAAAGTGTTTGTACGGTATCATCTTTATCATCTAAATTATTATTTATTCCGCACCGTAAATTAGGTTTAAATCTAAACTAAGTATAAGTTAGATTGCCAAATTTACCCCCATCTAGGTTAGAATTAACCAACAATTGGTATCAGAGCAAGGTACTAACCATCTCTTTGAGTATTAGGGATAACTTGTACTTAACGATCAAATGACCGAAATTAATCCTATTGTACGAAACTCATCGATAAATCCAATAAACACCGTACCCAAATCAAATATATCAAACTCACGTGAATTAGATGGAATCAATTGGAGTTCTTGGAAGAAATGCATGCTAAATGCATTCGCTCTCCAAGGACTTGACAAGGTAGTGTTACAAGGCTTTGTCTTGGCCCAAGAGGTTGACACGGACGGAAATGTAACCTACCCCGATCAAACTAGGGAAGATAGAACTAATGACATTTACGCTCAAAACTTAATACTAAACAACGTAATTAGTTCTATCGGATCGCTAGTTGATCATTGTGAAAACTCATTTGAAATGTGGCGTATGCTCAATGAGAGATACGAGGGTACATCTCAAATGAGAATAACTAATATCATCGGACTTGAACAAGAATTCAACAATCTCCGAATGATTGAGGGAGAGTCCGTTGATAAAATATGGGCAAAAATCAATGTATTAAAAACCCGATATGCCACCCAACATGCACCTCTTACCGATGATAGAATTATTGCTAGATTACTTCAAGCCATGCCCCGGAGTTGGGAATCTTTACGTGTAGCTTTAGGTACGGCGGTCGCATCACAAGATCTCACTCCCGAAGAATTGGTAAGTCAATTCCGGAACTTCGAGATTCGACTCAAGCAACTCGATGAAGAACAAGGAATCTTCACGACAACTCCTCGATCTAAAGCCATAGCCTTGCCCGCCGTGAATGCAAGCAACGAGGACAATGAAATGGACGACCTCACTTTGCGACTCCTAGAATGGCAAAGGGATGAAAAGCGATTTAATGAGAATCGAAAACAAAAGGGACTGAAACCTCATTGCTTTTGGTGTAAGAAGTTTGGACATATGATGGAGTCGTGTTGGACGCTCCATCCTGAAAATTCTCGGTGGAATAAAAAGGATGACGATCACAAGGATCGAGATAGACGAGAACCTCGACATGAACGAAGATATGAGGACAAGGGCCGAGATGATCGCTACAAATACAAAGGTAAAGATCATAAAAAGAAAAAGGCATATAAAGCTCATGTAAATTCCAGGTGGGGAGAAACGGATGGATCAAGCACATCATCTGAATCGGATGGTCCATCAAACCGACACCCCGCAAACCTTGCACTTATGGTAAGGATCGATTCTCCACAAATGAGCGCAGTGGAAGCGGCAATCAGATCTCTTCGAATTGAACGAGGGTTAACCACTACACCTCGCACTCCCACATTTATGGACGAAGAACCATCTACTCCAAGCTCAACACATGACCAAGGTCATGAGGTACGTATCAACTCTATGACTAACGTAGAATCATTACATCATCCTGAGTTTTCTCCTGCATTCAAATTAGAACTCGAGTTGTGTGACGAGTTTCTAAAAGATGAAGGAAACTTTCAACAAATAGAGAGTAAACTTGAGAGCTCAACACAAACTCTCAAGGATAAGGTAGCTTCTCTTGAACTATCTATTTTGGCATATAAATCTCAACTAAAAGAATTTAAATGGTTTTCAAAATGTGAGTGTCAAACCCTTAAAGGTGAGATGTCTCATTTAAAAGTCGAACTTCAAAATTGTAAAGTTGAAAATGAATCTTTGAAGAAGGCTTGTGCCACCAGTGCATTAAGTCCTCCTTCATTGGATGATATCTTGAAATCGTCATTAATGGGACAAAAGCCCAATGACAAATCCGGTTTAGGATACAAGAAAAATAACGGTAATAAACCCGATTTTTCCTTATCTAAAAATCAAAAATCCAAATGGGAGAACAATAAAATGAATAGTCACGGAAATGCTTTCATGTATCGTGACTACAACAAAGGTAAAAATGTGAAAACAAAACAAGCTAAACGTGTTAATCATAATTATAGGAACAATCATTTCACACAAAATTCACCACCTAGACATAACAATTTGGGAAG
The DNA here is from genome assembly GCA_946800325.1 of Luzula sylvatica. NCBI lineage: Eukaryota > Viridiplantae > Streptophyta > Magnoliopsida > Poales > Juncaceae > Luzula > Luzula sylvatica. The sequence continues at coordinate 66,223,362 of OX326960.1, read as the reverse complement.
AACCGATTGTTTATTCAAAAGGGGACCAAATGGGTATTTCTACGAAGTGACCAACTACACCGACGCTTCATATCAAAAAGGGTCTCCCAAACATTACACAAAAACACAAAAACAATTTCAACAAAATCGACTTAAACCAAGCAAATTTCAATCCAACAACATTCATCATATGCCAAAATCGATAACTTCTCAGAAAAGTAAACCAAATCATCTCTCTAATTATTTTGCGAAAAGTTCCACATCCACAAATAATTCCACCGTAGCATTCTGTAACTATTGTTGCAAAATTGGTCATATCTCAAACGGTTGTGATCTTCGCAATCCAAAATTAACGTCAAACTCAATATGGATGCGTAAAGATCGTCACTCGATGGGTCCCTCTACGTCTCTCGGTATAGGACCTCCTAGGGCTTAAGCCCTAACTTGAAACACTATACTCCTTAGTATGCCACACCCTAAGCCAAATATGTACGGGGAGTATAAGAAATAGGCTAAATTAAATTCTAGCCGAGTTGGTCGAGTCTCATGTAGCTACATCACATGTGTTAATAGAGGAATACATTAGAACACTTGTCTCTGTAAATAAATCACGAATTCAGTCCAGTGATCACATCTCAGGAACCAGTCCGTTCGAACGAAAAACAGGTGCGTTCGGAACGAACAACTGAACTATAAGATCCAAAGTCACTGTTAAATTATGGCGCCATCAAATTTTCTTACCAGGATTAAGTGCGTTCGAACGTACAACTGAATGCGTTCCGAACGGAAAAATGAATTATAGAATTATGGCGCCGGATCATACTTTGGCGCCGACTCTCAATATCAACAGTGTTCAGTGCGTTCGAACGAACAAACTAATGCGTTCGAACGCACATGCCTCATTCAGCGAACCTACTTCAAACCCTTACACTCGCGCCGTTTCATATTCTGGCGCCTCTTCTCAGTTGTGTGTGCGTTCGAACTCACATAGGAGTCCGTTAGAACGGACTTAACAACTTTCCAGATACAACTTAAAAACCCAAAATAGCGCCTGTTCTCAGACATGAATGCGTTCCAACGCACTTGAGAAGTGCGTTCGAACGGACTCTTCGTATTTTCTGCCTTTTAGCATGCGACCGATCCTAATCAATGGACACGATGGTTTAGATCTCCTCACGAAAAGATTTGAAGGGACACGATCTCATCTTAACTCAATCTCTTTGTCATTCTCTTTCTAAAAACCTATTTTCCAACTCTATCTCTCACCAAAATCCTTACTCTCTTTCTCCATAAAGAATCATCACCATGAATGCCGCTAAGATCTTGCTTGCTAGGGGGGGTTCAAAGGGAAAGAAGAAGGAAGGGGAGAGCTCCAACACTCAACCAAGGCCGAGAGCTCCACCTCATCAGAAGAAGGCAGCTAAGAAGCCTAGGAGGCAAGAAAACTTGATAGCAGACTACGATTTCAAAAATATAGACAATGAACATCTCTTTCGAAATCCGGAGGCCGAAACTCTCTACAACGACGTGGTGGCAAGGAGATCCATTGCGAAATGCTACTACTACGAGTTTCCTCCAAATATTCCTCATCTTTTCGACAAGATTGAGGCAATAGAGAGAAGATGGGGATTCGCAAATCTTGCGTGTCTTAAAGAGCCATTCTACGAAGTCATCACTCGATTGTTCTATGCAAACGCCGTATTCAACCATGCTCTAGAGAAGATAACCTCTTATATCCTCGGGGAACAAGTTGAGATCTCGGTTGAAAATCTGTGCGAGTTGCTAGGTCTCAAGGATGATGGAGAGAAGATCTACAACGCACGCAAGGGAAGACTCGAAGCCGCCATTATCGAACCAATGAAGAAGGTGGTTACAAATCGATACCAGTCACAAGAATCGGCATCGCACTTGGCAGCTCCTGAGAAATTCGTTTGGGAAATCGGTAACAATATTCTTACTCCAGTCGCAAAATTGAAGGCAAATTTGGAAAATAGAAATATTATGCTTTTGTATCGTATGTGGTACAATGATGAACTACCCGTCCATGTGCCTTATCTCATACTAAGTCATATGGAAAGCGTCCTGAGCCAAAGAAATGCCTCGTTACCCTACGGAACGTTGATTGCCCGGATGTTGGAACTCCAAGGAGTTTCAATCCCGGAGAACGATTGGGATTTCCGATCGGAACAGCCAACAAATCTCGCATCTAAGGCAAACCTTCACCGACTTGGATATCGGTACTCATCGAACGTACAAGGTTGGGTTATCAGTCCCACTAAAGATACGGCAGCGTTCCACCTTCCTCGCAATCCTACTCGATGGCTGGAGGGTGACACCCAAACCGAGGAAGAGGAAAACGCCGACCCCGCCGATACTGACCTAAGCGGTGAAGCCCCGGATAGAAAACGTAAGAAGAAGGAGCGTGCAGAAAGCTCGAACGCCCCTTCCGAACACGACGAAAGGAGGTTTGCTTATATGAAGGCGTTATTCGAGGAGATGGATGAGCGGGTTGAAAAACATGGACGAATAATGCGAGACGCATTTCGTGAGGACCTGCATGCTTCCGAGACCAGGATGATCGAGAATGTGGGTCGTCAATTTTCCGATCTCTATGTTCACCTTGGAAATCGCTTCGGGCCATACACGGCACCCCAAGACCGAGTCCCGCGTACGTCTCCTCATCAGACCACCGAGCATCCGTCGGACTCCAACTCGGGACAATTCAATACCGACGCCTTCTTCGCAGCTGATCCGAGCGCCCAACCCGAACAGAACCCTTACACCGGCCCCAATGAGATGTGATCGCCGGAGATGTTAAAAGTTTAAATGTGTTGTGTGTGTTATGTCATGATTCTTGTTTGTGAACAATTTGACTTGTTTATTGTTGTGTGTGTGTTTGTATCGGCATGTGTCATGCCTTGAACTGAGTAGTTTTGATTTAGTGTCAGTTTAAACTGTTGCATATATGTTGGTTTTTATTAATTATTTCTATATAACCTATTAGTCCAGAAGCAAGTGCGTTCGAACGCATTACGTTTTCCGTTCGGAACGCACACTAAAACTGTTTTATTTTATTGAAAATCTGCTAAATTTTGAAAGGATTGTCATCATTCCAAAACAAAAGAATTTGATCATACTTACGAGCTCATACATTCATCAATTTATTCTTTGAGGGGGAGCTCGCATTTAGGGGGAGCCTTCCGTTTTTGAAGTCTCCTTGGCCCTTTTGATCTCTTTCAAAATGGGGGAGAAACGATCGTACGGAAAGTTCTCAACTAAATGGTGAAACTCTCCAAACCGACAGTGTTTTGAAATTAATCAAAAGGGGGAGTTTGTTGGTTCAAATTTCCTGATAGTTTGATTATTTCAAAACACTGTCATTACTAATGTTTACATCCAGAAAAGTGCAGGATAACATAGGTACGATACGAAGATGAAGGAGGACTTGTGAAGGAGGACTTCATTGGATTACATCAAGAATCAAGACATGAAGTCTCAAGATAAACAAGAAAAGAAGAAAACATGGAAGGCCATTGGAATACATCAAGACTCAAGATGTTGAAGCCTTCCGTGAGTGGGATACGCCACAAATAAACCATAGGTACAAACCTAGTAGAACTCAAGTAAAATCATGTTCAAAATAACAAAGAGTTCAGTCAAGCAGGAAGTGCGTTCTGAACGAACTCAAAGTCCGTTCAGAACGGACTTGCTAAATATCAAAACTTTAAAAGCTTGATTAGAATCAAACGTGTCACAGGGATGTGTGCGTTCGAACGAAGAATCATGTCCGTTCGAACGGATAGTTAGAATCCGTTCAAACACCTTCTGAGTGCGTTGAACGGACAATCCTTCCTGTGAACGGAAAATGTCACAGGAATGTGTGCGTTCGAACGAACATCCATGTGCGTTCGAACGGACAACCTGGAATCCGTTCACCCACTTTTAAGTGCGTTGAACGGACTCTTGTTCCTGTGAACGCAAAATGCTATGTATAATTGAGTCCGTTACGAACGGACATTGTACGTTCGAACGGACCCAAGATGTACTTGCACGTTATTTTGAAACGGCTAGTGCAAACTTCAAGTGCGTTCTGAACGAACTGTAATGCGTTCGAACGCACTGCAAGTTTTCTGAAGGATTTCTATAGAGAGTATAAATAGAATCCTTCATGGGTCTCTCTCTCCCAACTCTTCATTTTCAAACATTAAAACCTAAAAAGAGAGAAACCCTAAGCTGTGATTATCTATATCCATTGATAGCTTGAGAAACCTCTTTAGATCATTGATCTACTTTCGATATTCTCCACTAATCGTATCCCACTCACGTGACCGATCACGTGGTAGCTCGATTAGTGAAAAAGTGTAATAGGCTAGTGCAACAAAGTGTAAAGAGCCTAAGCTATAGATCGATAGAAGCGTGTAAATCGATCTAGGCAAATCCTTGTAATCGAGTTGAGTTGGAATTCAATCGAAAGCCAAAAAGAGGCACAAGGCATTCCCGGAGACGTAGGTACTCGCAAATAATTGAGTCGGTCAATTAAGCGAGTAAAGGGTGAGTTAAAGCTACAAAGCAACCACCTACCGAACTTCGTAAACAAACATCTTGTGTCAAAGTGTTTGTACGGTATCATCTTTATCATCTAAATTATTATTTATTCCGCACCGTAAATTAGGTTTAAATCTAAACTAAGTATAAGTTAGATTGCCAAATTTACCCCCCTCTAGGTTAGAATTAACCAACAGGAAGATAGTTAGTTAGTTAGTTAGTTAGTTAGTTTGTAAGTTAATTAGTTAGTTATTTTTTTAGTTAGTTAGTTTGTTAGTTAGCTAATAGTTTGTTAGTTAGTTACTTAGTTAGTTAGTTAGGTAGTGGGTATGTAGGAAGGTAGTTAATTAGTTAGTTAGTTAGTTAGTTGCTTAATAGGAATGTACATAGTTAGTTAGTTATTTAGTTAGTTATCTAGTGGTTAGTTAGTTAGTTTAGTTTGTCAATTAGCTAGTCATTAGTAAGTTAGTTAGTCAGTTAATTAGTTAGTTAGTTAGTTAGTTTGTCAGTTAGTCAGTTAATATGTACGTAAGAAGGTAGTTACTTAGTAAGTTAGATAGTTGGTAAGTTGGTTAGTTAGTTAGTTGGTTAGTTAGTAGTTAGTTAGTTGGTTAGTTAGTTAGTTAGTTAGTTAGTTAGTTAGTAGTTAGTTAGTTAGTTAGTTAACTAGTTAGTTATTTTGTTGGTTGGATAGTTAGTTAATATGTATGTAGGAAGATAGTTAGTTAGTTAGTTAGTTATTTAGTTAGTCATCTAGTAGTAGTTAGTTAGTAAGTTAGTTAGTTATCTAGTAGTTAGTTAGTTAGTTACTTAGTGAGTTAGTTAATATATATGTATGTAAGACGGTAGTTAGCTAGTTAGTTTGATAGTTATATTATGAGTTAGTTTGTTAATTAGCTAGTTAGTTAGTTAATTAGTTAGTTAGTTAGTTAGTTAGTTATTTAGTTAGTTAGTTAGCAAGTAGTTAGTTAGTTACCTAGTTAGTTATTTAGTTAGTTAATAGGTACGTAGGAAGATAGTTAGTTAGTTAGTTAAAGAGTTAGTTTGTTTGTTATTTGGTGGGTTTTTCTGAAGGTAGTTAGTTAATTAGTTAGTTAGTTAGTTAGTTAATTGGTATGTAGGAAGATTGTTAGTTGATAGGTATGTTGGAAGATAGTTAGTTAGTTAGTTAATTAGTTTGTTTGTTAGCTAGTTAGGTAGTAGGTTTGTACGAAGGTAGTTAGTTAATTAGTTAGTTAATAGGTACGTATCAAGGTAGTTAGTTAGTTTGTTAATTTGTTATTTAGTTAGTTAGCTAGTAGTTAGTTAGTTAGTTAGTTAGTTAGTTAGCAGTTAGTTTGTTAGTTATTTATTTAGTTAGTTAGTTAGTTAGTAGATGGGTATGTCGGAAGGTAGTTAGTTAGTTAGTTAGTTAGTTAAGTTAATAGGTATTTAGTAAGATAGTTAGTTAGTTAATTAGTTAGTTATTATGTAGTTATCTAGTAATAAGTTAGTTTGTTAGTTATTTAGTCAGTTAGCTAGTAGTTATTTAGTTAGTTAGTTTTTTAGTTAGTTAGTTAGTTATCTAGTAGTTAGTTAGTTAGTTAGTTATTTAACTAGTTAGTTGTTTAGTTAGTTAGTTAGTTAACTAGTTAGTTGTTTAGTTAGTTAACTAGTTAGTTATTTAGTAACTTAGTTAGTTAGTTAGTGATAAGAGGAAAATAAAGCACCTTTTTGATAGCTAATTTGGGGATTTTAGCCCTTTTGAATCTCAACTTTGTATATACAATTGTTCATATTTGAGATAACAAGAATATTTCTTCACTAAGTGTGTTTTATTGCTTAATTACAGGTTTTAGGTGGGAATTCTCGGCAATCCAAGAGTGTAGTTTCCTTCGTCTCCTCGCGCCATTAAAATCGATATATCATACCGACCAATTCGGTACACGTGTGAAGGAGAAGGCAAATAATCATCAACAAAAGACATTACACCAAACTCTACTCGAAAACCACTCACACAATTGCCACTCTACAGCCCCACCAACCTCACCTACCATCCCCAACTACCCTCAATCCTCTCACCCATCTCTCGGCCAATGGGAAATCCCCAAGGACACTATAAATAAGACCCCAAGGCCCTTGGGCAGAGATTGCTTCTTCTTCCCTCCCCCCTTTCTCTCTCTCTCTCTCTCTAAGCACTTCCAAGAACTTTCAAGAACATCAAGAACCATTCAAGATCCTACTCGATTGTTCGGGAGATTCGACCGTGACTTGGACATCCTTCCTTTCGGCGAATCGACCTTTCTCGAGACTAACCGTGACTCGGGGATTTTCTCCTTTCGGGACTTGTGGAGTTGTGTTGAGACTGTGACTGGGTGGTTTCCTCTTTCGGAGCTTAGTGAAGGTGTCAACCATGACTCGGAGCCTCTCCTTTTGGTGACCTTTCATCTAGTGAGTCCGTGACTTGAGGATTCTTTCCTTTCGGTGACCAACGAAGCAAGCTTGCCGTGACTCGGAGCATTCTCCTTTCGGTGGTCAATTGAGCGACAACACTAGCTAGGAAAAGGAGGCTCTTCTTGACGCGTTGAAGCTTTTCTTTACTCAATCTAGGTGTATTCTTTTATATCTTGAATTTCTTGTATGTTGAATGATTGTTTTGAAGTTGTGTAAAGAAACCCTTGTTTGAATCTAGTTCTTGCTGAAATCTTGTTTCTTGCAATCGATCTTTTGCTCTCTTTGTGTGATAATTTGCTCTCTTTGTGTGATATTTTTGTTCTCTTTTTGTTCTGCCTAGATCTTGATTTCTAGTTTCGGGAACTTTTTGAATCATAGAATTTCATGAAATATTCGAATTGATATGAATTTTTGAATACTGTCACCTAAACTGAAAACCTGCTGTTTCCAGGGGACTGTTTTTCAGAGACCTGATTGTAATTCGTTAATAACTTTTTATTCCTTTGTCCAAATTGTTTGAAATTTTAGGATAAATTTGATAACATTCAGACCTCTCTGTAGAATAATTTTCATTAATTTTGGAAACTTCGAAATATTTATTTTAATGATCTGAATCTTAATCATATTTTGACGCAATAGCTCTCTGTGGAAAAGTTTCTGCCCTTTTCATTTTTGCTTGTTTTGATTCATTATTCGACGCATATACTCCTCGCGGAACGAACTTTCATATTTCCACTATACACATATATTTCCAAACTTGTTGATTGAATTGGTTTTCACATACAACGATATCTCAAATTAAAAAGCGATCGAAAACCCGTTTATCAGTTAGTTAGTTAGTTAGTTAATTATTGGGATTGTACGAAGGTAGTTAGTTAATTAGTTAAGTAGTTAGTTAGTTAGTTAGATAGTTAATAGGTATGTAGGAAGGAAGATAGTTAGTTAGTTAGTTAGTTTGCTAGTAGTTAGTTAGTTAGTTAATTAGTTAGTTAGATAGTTAGTTAGTTAGTGAGTGTGTTATTGGGTATGTTGGAAAGGTAGCTAGTTAGTTACTTAGTTACTTTGTTAACTAGTTAGTTAGTTATCTAATAGTTAGTTAGTTAGTTAGTTAGTTATCTAGTAGTTAGTTGGTTAGTTAGTTTGTTAGTTAGTAAACTAGTTAGTTATTTAGTTAGTTAGTTAGTTAGTTAGTTAGTTATTTAGTTGGTTAGATAGTTAGTTAATATGTATGTAGGAATAGTTAGTTAGTTAATTAGTTAATTAGTTAGTTATTTAGCTTGTTATCTAGTAGTTAGTTAGTTAGTTAGTTAGTTATTTATCTAGTAGTTAGCTAGTTGGTTAGTTAGTTAGTTAGTTAATATGTATGTAAGAAGGTAGTTAGTTAGTTAGTTTGATAGTTAGATTTTTAGCTAGTTAGTTTATTAGTTAGTTAGCTAATTAGTTAGTTGTAAGTTAGTTAGTTAGTTAACTAGTTAGTTATTTAGTTAGTTAGTTAGTTAGTTAGCTAGTAGTTAGTTAGTTAGTTAGTTAATAGGTATGTAGGAAGATAGTTAGTTAGTTAGTTAATAGGTATGTAGGAAGATAGTTGGTTAGTAAGTTAGTTAGTTAGTTAATTAGTTAGATTGTTAGCTAGTTAGTTAGTGGATTTGTACGATAGTAGTTAATTAATTAGTTAGTTAGGTAGTTAGTTAGTTGTTAGTCAATAGGCATGTATGAAGGTAGTTAGTTTGTTAATTTGTTATTTAGTTCGTTACACTACTACAAAAAATACAATTAGGGACAAACGTGTTTAGTCCCTAAAACCCCGTCTGGAGTCGCTGTAGATCTTTAGGGACTATATTTAGTCGTTATGACTTTGTCATAACAGGCCCGACGCAGCAAATCAGGGTGACAAAAGTTTTTTTGCATTTAGTCCCTATAAGACACCTTTCTTGGGACAAGATTAATTTCCAATTTTTTCCCCCGTTTTCTGGGGTAGTCCCTGAAGATGAACTTTCAGTGTTGAGTTATGGTAGTGGAAAATGTTCTTTATGAGACTAAATGTGGTTCCCAATTATTGTTGTTCTGTGACTAGATTTTGTTTCTAAATATTCATTTTTTGGTACAAATGTTTGTTTCTGAAGATATACTATTAATGTGACAAATGTTTGTCCTTGAATGTACTCTTTTGTAAATGATATTGGTATCTGAATGGTTCTTTCTGTGACAAAATTTAATTCCTAAATATTGTACTACTGTGACGAGACTCTTTTAGTCCCTTAAAACAATATATATTATAATATTAATTAATAAAATATGAAAATTAAATTTTGGCCATTTGAATAAAACAAAAAATATCTTTAAATAACACATAATCATTTCATTATTACAACACGAACTCAAGTACTAGAAAAAAAAAACACCCGATAATGTCAAAGTAACAAAATATAAAATCTTCAACATTAGTATCTTGATCTTCATCATCTCATTCAATGACGATAGACCTCTTGTCAGGGTAACCCAATGTCGAATATTCAACATCGTCATCCACAAGTTCTATAAGCTTCTCGAGATTCACCGTCCATCCATTCAGCACGACATTACTATCCTTCTCGGTCCGGAAGGAAATGACTCCCATTGGACTGTCTATTTTCGCTATCAACGCTTTCTATACAACCATCTCCGGCAAATACTTCTTCATGTCCTAACAAATCAGGGGCATTTACGTAAATATGAGAAATTAAATGGCTTGTTGAAACTTGAAAGTTCGACAAAATACAAACCTCTACCCTCAGGCAGAGGAGTTCGGAAGGACTCTTTAACGTAATCCTTGAATAATAGTTCGGGACCACCAAAATATTATGTCCAAAACTTCATGTTAATAGAAATAGAAATTTTAAAAGGGTAAATATGATATTTTGGATTTTGAAAATAGGGTTTATACATGTTTGACGATGCAGAGTTCCGAACATCAAGAAGCCTTGTCACCCAAAGAACCACCGAGTAAAACCAAATCAAATGTACCAGCAAAGAGATCCTGAGAGCTTCAATTTCTAAATTTCCTTAATAATCTGCACAAACATAATTTGAACAAAATAAGAAAAAATATCCAGCAAAGAGAACCAAAGCAAATAGAAGCAAGTAATCAAATACTAACTGCTAAATCAGGGTCCTTACTGAGTGAATGAAGCGGTATTAGAAGCAGTGCCAACCAAAAAAAAAAAAACTTGATGATGATCCATAGCAACGTCGCCAATGAAACGATCCTTTTCTGCATTCCTGCGACGTCACAACAAACTCTCGCTTGACGTCGCAACAAACTGGAAAAAATAACTCACATCAATAACTGAAAAAATAACAATAATTGAACATATTAATTATAGGGAATAATACAAACCTTTATTTTTTCTTGGTTTCAAAAATTGAGACTCCATTAATCATTATTTAGAAGATATTACCTTCTAGTGTTTTCCTGATGATTAATAATGATGATTCAAGATTACAACAAGCTGATTGCAATTATGAAAGGTATGGACAGATGCAAAAAAAGCTGGAATCAATTTCAAAAGCGGGCGTTAATGATATTTCTCATGTTATTGCCATATTTTTCTGAAGTTATTTAAAAGCATTAGTGATATGTTCGATTTACTATTTTAAAAGGACACAAGTTATATTTTGAGGTTTTACGAGGGATATGTTGACATTTCACCAAAAAAAATTACCTACATGAGTTTATCATCTTAGTGTCTCCATCCATTTGCAAAAATCAAGGCAACTCGATTGAGAAACAGTTTTATTATCGATAACTCCCTCTTAAGCATCTTCTTCTTCTCCTAAATTACGAAAACTTTAAATGTTCTTTCGCAAAATATTATCAAAATCAGAAGCATAAATTAAATCGAAAAATGAATCAAAAGAGAGATAAAGAAATGCTATCGAAATCCTTCTTGAACTACATCCATTGAAATCCTCATCTAGACACCAATTCTGCAGCGAATTTCATCAATTTAGAGAAGATCATTGAAATCTAATACTTGGCATCTGAAAATGGAGAAAAATGGGCATAGTACCTTGTCCCCTTCAATTATTCCGCCCCCTTTCTCTGTAAATAGGTTTCCTGTCAGAAAAGAAAGTAAGCATTTCATCGAACATGTACAGGCCTTGAGTGGTATTGTGAGTGAGGTAGAAGCATACTGCTGCAGCGATTTAACTGGTGTAAACGATTTACATGAGAATGAACAAAATTAGTGCCAGCAAGAAAATTATGCAAAGGCTACTCAACATAACTACACAGCAAATTGGTTGAAATCGAAGTAAGTTTAAGTACCAATTGATTCGAACTGAGATTGATGAACTAATTGATTCAAACATTTCTTAATCGAATAAAAAACTCAGCTAAAAAAAGAAAACTTACTTAATTGAAGAAAAAAACAACACAAAATACCTTCTTAGTCGCATTAGGAAAACAATAGCAAATGGCCTCTTCTTCTGCGGACGAAGGCAGGAGGTGTTCAAGCCGTGGTGCGACCATCTAGGGTTCCGTCGCTCTTTTTACCCTTTATCTTCTGGTGAAAGTGTGAATTAAGCAAGCTTGAATGAGCAGAGAAAGAGAGAGGCATTCCTTTTTCTTCACGAAACAGTCGGAGAAAAAGAGAGATGATTTTAGGGTTTCGATCTTCTTCACGAAACATTCGGAGACCGCTCCTTTTTCTTCACGAGGTAGGGTTTAGATTTTTTTGGGCGTGGAAGAGAGAGAGGGAGAAAGACAAATAAGAGGGAGAGGGAGGGAAAATTGGATTTTTTTTCAGTTTTTGGTCAAAATTTTGGGCGGGTCGTGAAATATTTTCATTAGCCTCCAAAAATTCATAAATCTCCTTCAAAAAATAAAACATCATATTGACATCAGTTTTTTTTTATTTTTTTTAAACTAAAATAAATTAAAATATCCAAATTATTAAAAAAATCCAGTGTATTATGATTTAGTTCAATAACAATAATATAATATATAATATCATGTTATATAATATAATATTCTATTATATATCATATCATATCATATAATATAGTATTGTATATTATTATGTGTATTATATTATATTATATATGTATCATATTATATTATATTTTATCATATCATATCATTATAGAAAAAATAAAAAATAAAGAAAGAATCCTACATTTTATTATATATCATATATGTTGCAAATAACATGTATATATCTTTTCATTTTCTTTGCAAATAACATGTGTTTTTTAATTGCAAAATAAAATACTTTTAGAAATATCATTTTATAAAATATAGAACATCATTTTTTTGTTAGGCATACATTTAAAAAAAAAATATGACTTTTTAAGATTTATTAATGAAATATATAGTTTATTGTAATATTTCGTTTTTCTTAAATAATATAAAATTTAGATACATGTAATGGTGTTGTAAGATGGGTAAATTTTTTTAAGACACATTTTCATGTCTTGATAAATTTTAAGTTTGTAGTGTAAACATATAATTGGATTGTTTATTGTATCGTTAATATACAGTATGATTAGTAAAGGGGTAATTAATAATGTTTGCTTGTCAAATTTTCCCCTCCTCAAATGAAAAACCAATAGTTCCCTCCAAAATTATTTCAGATTGTCCATTTTTATGAGCGCCACATGAAATTTTTGCTAAACTATTTCCCCTCCCTTTATCACTGTCTCTTTCATAAACCCTTCTGTGCCCACCTCTAAACCCTAAGATGCTCTCTCTCTCTCTCTCTCTCTCTCTCTCTCTCTCTCTCTCTCTTGCGGAATTTGCTATGGAGTTTAGGGGTCCTCTCTGACAGCCAACGACGAACGAAGGGTTTTTAGAATCTCTGAACTCAGTTTTCTTCATTTTTAGGGTTTCATTATGATTTTTTTCATTCTTTAGTTCATCTTCTAATTTCTAATTTTGGTCCAATTCTCACAGAGTTGTGACAATTTCGTTTTTCAGTTTTTTGTGCTATGTTGTTGAGTTAGGGTTTCAATTGTAGCCAAATGTTGAATTTAGCTTTCTGATTTGGTGATTATTGCTCATTTCAACATTTTTTTTTACAGATTATTGGTGATTATATGATGTTTTTTACAATTCTTATAGGTTCAGTTTATTCAGAAGTTGCACATGCAAAACTCAAAATCAGACTTACGCGAGACCAAAATAAAGTTCATTCAGTTTCTGATAAAATGATTGTTATTATTTATTTTGGAATTGATTTTCTTAAATTTAATAGCCGAGAATCTGCAAATTAGGGAGACAAAAGCACCGGTACGTGCCTTTTGTGACTGGTACGCCTACAAGATGCATTGGCTAGCTATTTTGGGTGATGCGTTTTGCATTAAGGTACATTTAATTCTATTATATATTTACTTTTCCCAACTATGCATAATGCAGGGTGTTCTTTGCATTTTTTATTAACTGAATATATCAAATAATTCTCAATTTCAGGGGATCGGTTATTTTGTGCCGATTTTCGCTAATTTATATATTTTCAGGGTGTTCTTTGCATTTCACAATGCATCTGGAAGGAGAAAGCAGGCAGCCGGTATTTCGCAAATTTCGATTGTTATTGTGCCGATTTCGGCTCAAAATCAGGTTTTTTCTATTCTGATTTTTCGATTTATGTTTCAGTTTTTTTTGTTATGAAAACTCCTTTCTCAAATGATGTGTTTGTTATGACTTGTGTTATCGACATGTATGTGAAATACTCGCTGATGGAGGATGCACGTAAATTGTTCGACTTTATGCACGTAAATTGTTCGACTATATTATAGATCAATGTGTAATTGAAATTTAATGTCTCATACACAATTTTTTCAATTAAAAATAAGCTGTGAGAAATATCAAACAAACATCTTGTGATGATAAGGTGTTCGATGAATTCCTCTAAAAAGTTAATTTATTGGAGGAGATACTTCGCTGCGAGAAAACAGTAAAAATTTATTTATTAATTTTGGAATTCTTAAGTTATGTAACTTGTATTTGATTTGTGAAGATTGTTTTTTTAGGAATTTCATTTTTTATCTATGATGTTTTCATTAAATAGTGAGAGAATTTTGAAATCAAATGGCGTAATTGAAACAATACTTCTGGAAATTGTTGTATAAGGTAGTTTGTTATGATCACCGTGGTTTAATATGACTTTAGTTATTTTATGTTGTATATTAGGGTTATGAGAAATTGAATAAGTCAATTCTAACAAATTATCCTCTAAAAAAATGCATTTAATATCAATTGGGATATATGTGATATTTGCTTTTACTTATGGATGAAAAGATAATTAGAGGTAAAATTCGCTCCAACATTCTCATCACATATTAGTTCTCAAGAAGACTAAAATGATATATTAATTTCTACCTAAAAATTAATATTTGTCAAATTAATTATGATTAGTGTTAAATTAATTTATTGGACTCACGATGTTAGGACAAAATATTAACGAATACATATTGTCTCCAAACCAATGGCGACCAAAATCTTATTTTAGAGACGGACTACGCCGGTCCCTAAAATATTTCTTGTTGAATTGAATTAAGACTTGTCTTAATTAATTACAATTTCTACCTAAAAATTAATATTTGTCAAATTAATTATGATTAGTATTAAATTAGTTTATTGGACTCACGATGTTAGGACAAAATATTAACGACTACATATTGTCTCCAAACCAATGGCGACCAAAATCTTATTTTAGAGACGGACTAAACCGGTCCCTAAAATATTTCTTGTTGAATTGAATTAAGACTTGTCTGAATTAATTACAATAGTATAAAATTAATGTATGACCTTATATATATCACGCAAGGCTTTCCATATAATTTACAACAATCAACGGCCAACTTTCGTTCCAATTATTTTTCATTTTACAAGTTACCTATTTTGTGACAAACAATAGTCTCAAAATGTACGGACTTAAAATCTTAATCTTCTTCTGTGACAATTGTAGTGCCAAAACAAAATCTTTGTCCCAAGAAATATAACTCTTTTGGGACAAAACAAAATGTGCTCCTAATAACCAATATACAGAGACTAAATATACTTAGTCACTAGGATTTTCGAAGCTAATGAGACTTTTTGTAGTAGTGTTAGCTAATAGTTAGTTAGTTAGTTAGTTCGTTAGTTAGTTAGTTAGTTAGTTAGTTAGCTAGTAGTTAGTTAGTTAATTAGTTACTTAATTAGTTAGTTAGTTAGTGAGAGTGTACGAAGGTAGTTAGTTAGTTAGTTAGTTAGGAAGATAGTTAGTTAGTTAGTTAGTTAGTTAGTTAGTAAGTTAATTAGTTAGTTAGTTAGTTAGTTAGTTAGTAAGTTAATTTGTTAGTTATTTATTTAGTTTGTTAGTTTGTTAGTTAGCTAATTGTTAGTTAGTTTGTTACTTATTTAGTTTGTTAGGTAGTGGGTATGTAGGAAGGTAGTCAATTAGTTAGTTAGTTAGTTAGTTAGTTGCTTAATAGGAATGTAGGAAGATTGTTATTAGTTAGTTAATTAGTCAGTTATCTAGTATTGAGTTAGTTAGTTAGTTTAGTTTGTCAATTAGCTAGTAATTAGTAAGTTAGTTAGTCAGTTAATTAGTTAGTTAGTTAGTTAGTTAGTCAGCTAGTCAATTAGTTAGTTAATATGTATGTAAGAAGGTAGTTAGTTAGTAAGTTAGATAGTTGGTAAGTTTGTTAGTTAGTTAGTTAGTTAGTTAGTTAGTATTTAGTTAGTTAGTTAGTTAGCAAGTTAGTTAGTCAATTAGTAGTTAGTTAGTTAGTTAGTTAGTTAGTTAACTAGTTAGTTATTTAGTTGGTTGGATAGTTAGTTAATATGTATGTAGGAAGATAGTTAGTTAGTTAGTTAGTTAATTAGTTAGTTATTTAGTTAGTTATCTAGTAGTAGTTAGTTAGTAAGTTAGTTAGTTAGTTATCTAGTAGTTAGTTAGTAAGTTAATATGTATGTAAGAAGGTAGTTAGTTAGTTAATATGTATGTAAGAAGGTAGTTAATTTGTTAATTAGTAGTAAGTTAGTTAGTTAGTTAGTTAATAAGTTATTTAGTTAGCTAGGTAGTTACTTAGCTAGTAGTTAGTTAGTTAACTAGTTAGTTATTTAGTTAGTTAATGGGTATGTAGGAAGATAGTTAGTTAGTTAGTTAGTTAATGAGTTAGTTAGTTAGTTAGTTATTTGGTGGGTTTTTAGGAAGGTAGTTACTTAATTAGTTAGTTAGTTAGTTAGTTCGTTAATAGGTATGTAGGAAGATAGTTAATATGTTAGTTGATAGGTATGTAGGATGATAGTTAGTTAGATAGTTAATTAGTTTGTTTGTTAGCTAGTTAGTTAGTGGGTTTGTACGAAGGTAGTTAGTTAATTAGTTAGTTATTTAGTTAGTTAGCTAGTAGTTAGTTAGTTAGTTAGTTAGTTAGTCAGTCAGTTAATTAGTTAATTAGTTAGGTAGTTAGGTAGTTAATATGTATGTAAGAAGGTTGTCAGTTAGTTAGTTAATTAGTTTGTTAGATAGTTAGTCAATGAGTTAGTTAATTAGGTAGTTAGTTAGTTATCTAGTAGTTAGTTAGATAGTTAGTTAGTTAATCAGTTAGTTAGTTAGTTAGTTAGTTAGTTAGTTTGTTAATAGATATATAGGAAGATAGTTAGTTCGTTAATTAGTTAGTTAGTTAGTTAGTTAATTAGTTAGTTAGTCAGTTAATCAGTTAGTTAATAAGTTAGTTAGATAGTTAATTAGTTAGTTAATATGTATGTAAGAAGTTAGTTAGTTAGTTAGTTAGTTAAATAGTTAGTTAATGAGTTATTTAGTTAGTTAGTTAGTTAGTTGGTTAGTTAGTTAGTTAGTCAGTCAGTTAGTTAGTCAGTTAGTCATTTAGTTAGTTAGTTAGTTTGTTAGCAAGTAGTTAGTTAGTTAATTAGTTATTTCTTTAGTTAGTTAGTTGTTATGTAGAAAGGCAGTTAGTTAGTTAGTTAGTTAGTTGGTTAGTTAGTTAGTTAGTTAGTTAATAGGTATGTAGGAAGATAGTTAGTTTGTTAGTTAGTTACTTAGTTAGTTAGTTAGTTAGTTAGTTAGTAAGTATGTTCATTAGTTAGTTGGTATGTAGGAAGGTAGTTACTTAGATAGTTTGTTAGGTAGTTAGGTAGTTAATATGTATGTAAGAAGGTAGTCAGTTAGTTAGTTAATTAGTTTGTTAGATAGTTAGTTAATGAGTTAGTTAATTAGGTAGTTAGTTAGTTATCTAGTAGTTAGTTATCTAGTAGTTAGTTAGATAGTTAGTTAGTTCGTTAATTAGTTAGTTAGTTAGTTAGTTAATTAGTTAGTTAGTCAGTTAATCAGTTAGTTAATAAGTTAGTTAGTTAGTTAATTAGTTAGTTAATATGTATGTAAGAAGTTAGTTAGTTAGTTAGTTAGTTAGTTAGTTAAATAGTTAGTTAATGAGTTAGTTAGTTAGTTAGTTAGTTAGTTGGTTTGTTAGTTAGTTAGTCAGTCAGCTAGTGAGTCAGTTAGTCATTTAGTTAGTTAGTTAGTTAGTTAGCAAGTAGTTAGTTAGTTAATTAGTTATTTATTTAGTTAGTTAGTTGTTATGTAGAAAGGCAGTTAGTTAGTTAGTTAGTTAGTTGGTTAGTTAGTTAGTTAGTTAGTTAATAGGTATGTAGGAAGATAGTTAGTTAGCTAATAGGTACGTAGGAAGATAGTTAGTTAGTTAGTTAGTTACTTAGTTAGTTAGTTAGTTAGTTAGTAAGTATGTTCATTAGTTAGTTGGTATGTAGGAAGGTAGTTACTTAGTTAGTTAATTAGTTAATTAGTTAATAATAAAATAGAATGAAGGTCAAAATAGAATACCGGGACGTAACCTCATTGCATTTCGGTGTAGTGGGGCGCTCGGTTAAAGACTTCTACGAAATAAAGGAGTGGGTGGGGAATTCGACTGAAAACGGGTATGAACCTTGTACCTACGTATCGAACGGGTTGAAAAGGGAATTCTTGCAAAACGAAGACTCAAAAACTTTGGAAATCGGGTTTCTTTTGAATTGTGGCGTGAAAAGATTCGAACGGTAGTGTTTAATCACCTTTTCCGGTAGAAATTAATTGCTCATTCTAAACTCTATTGAAATTGCGATTTTTATTCAATTAAGATTTGATTATTTGACCATTATCTTTCTTAAACATTAGCAACTTGATTAACGGGAGCGAATCAATAGGTTCATGAAATGCGTTTGAAAATGACGAATACAAATTTAATAGAATCTAGTGCAATTCGTCCTTAGATTGATTATAACTACAAATCTCCAATTGATCGAGGACGATCAAGGGTTTAAGTGTGGGGGTATTTGATGTGAGGCAAATGGAACACGTTTTACGAGTCTTATTTAGGGATTTTAGCCCTTGTGAAGTTATATTCTATGCTTTTATGATACATATTTCAAACATCATGAATATTTCTACACTAATGTGTTCTTTGCCCATTTTCAGGAGATAGAAGAATAATTTGGGAATTTGGTCAGCACCATTGCCTCCGGCACACCGAAGACAGTCAAAACGATATATCACATCGATATATTCGGTGAAGGATCAGGCGGGAAAGGCAAAAACAAAAGAAGAAAATCACCAAACTGTTGAACCGCAAGGGGGGCCTGGCCGCAGAGGCAAATCTGCCAGCCTTGCACTGGCCACAGTGGGGAAATCTACAGCCCACAGCCCAGCTCTCAGTCCATACGCAGCCCCAACAAAGCTGAATTGTTGCCTTCTTTAGAATTGAATTGTTTCCTTCTTAAGGAATGATTTGTTGCCCTCTCAATGATTTATTGGTTGCCTTCTTTGGTGGATTTGTTGCTGCCCTAAAACTTCCATAATTACCCTTGCCAATTAAGAGGAGCATCAAGCCTATAAATAAGACCCTAAGGGCCAAGGGCAAAGGATGTTCTCTTCCCCCTCCTCTGTTTGCCTTGGGGGCAAGCCTTTCTCCTCCTTCTCTCCACCACAAACTCCACCAAGGCACAAACAAGATTCTATCGAAGCTAAAGATCGGAACTTGAGGTTCGGAGCGTTTCCGACTCGAGCTCCACCTTGTGAAGATCTTGGAGTAGCAGCGTTTGTGATCCAATTTCGACACGAGACCGATCAATCGATTATTGAAGAGCGTTTCTTGCAATTCGAGAGGATCTAGCACAAGAGGAAGAGGCGATTTGACGGGAGCGTTTCTTGCACTTCGCCGGGGAAACTTCGGAATCAAGATATCGAGCGTTTCGAGTCTTGAATAGGTTGTTTCTATCTTTTGTGTTTGAATTCGGTAGTTTCTTTTAATAAATCTTTGCGTGGATTAATAAATGTGGATTGAATTGGTTTAAAGCTTGTTTCTTGGCAATTTTCCGTTTAAATTC
This sequence comes from Luzula sylvatica, assembly GCA_946800325.1. Lineage (NCBI taxonomy): Eukaryota > Viridiplantae > Streptophyta > Magnoliopsida > Poales > Juncaceae > Luzula > Luzula sylvatica. The sequence continues at coordinate 66,204,047 of OX326960.1, read as the reverse complement.
TCTTAATCTTGCCAGTGTTTACTTTCTTGCACACAAACCCCCTTCAATTATTCTTTTACTGTACAAAGCTTTTTTCGAGCTTATTCTTTTGCGTGTTTGATTCGTAATTTCGATACTTGCTCCCTGTGGACGATCCTATTATACTTGCTCTATACACTTTTGAGTTATCCACAATTTTGTTAAACTTTACTTCTTTGATTTTCGGTTTTCGGACTCAACCATTGGCGCATTAATTTGCGTACACGAAAAACCCGTTATCAATAGTTAGTTAGTTAGTTAGTTAATTAGTTAGTTATTTAGTTAGTTATCTAGTATTAGTTAGTTAGTAAGTTAGTTAGTTAGTTATCTAGTAGTTAGTTAGTAAGTTAATATGTATGTAAGAAGGTGGTTAGTTAGTTAGCTTGATAGTTAGATTATGAGTTAGTTAATATGTATGTAAGAAGGTAGTTAATTAGCTAGTTAGTTCGTTAATTAGTAGTAAGTTAGTTAGTTAGTTAGTTAGTTAGTTTATTAATTAGTTATTTTGTTAGCTAGGTAGTTACTTAGCTAGTAGTTAGTTAGTTAACTAGTTAGTTATTTAGTTAGTTAATGGGTATGTAGGAAGATAGTTAGTTAGTTAGTTAGTTAATGAGTTAGTTAGTTAGTTATTTCGTGGGTTTTTTGGAAGGTAGTTACTTAATTAATTAGTTAGTTAGTTAGTTAGTTAATAGGTATGTAGGAAGATAGTTAATATGTTAGTTGATAGGTATGTAGGATGATAGTTAGTTAGATAGTTAATTAGTTTGTTTGTTAGCTAGTTAGTTAGTGGGTTTGTACGAAGGTAGTTAGTTAATTAGTTAGTTATTTAGTTAGTTAGCTAGTAGTTAGTTAGTTAGTTAGTTAGTTAGTCAGTCAGTTAATTAGTTAATTAGTTAGGTAGTTAGGTAGTTAATATGTATGTAAGAAGGTTGTCAGTTAGTTAGTTAATTAGTTTGTTAGATAGTTAGTCAATGAGTTAGTTAATTAGGTAGTTAGTTAGTTATCATGTAGTTAGTTAGATAGTTAGTTAGTTAATCAGTTAGTTAGTTAGTTAGTTAGTTAGTTAGTTTGTTTGTTAATAGATATATAGGAAGATAGTTAGTTCGTTAATTAGTTAGTTAGTTAGTTAGTTAATTAGTTAGTTAGTCAGTTAATCAGTTAGTTAATAAGTTAGTTAGATAGTTAATTAGTTAGTTAATATGTATGTAAGAAGTTAGTTAGTTAGTTAGTTAGTGAAATAGTTAGTTAATGAGTTATTTAGTTAGTTAGTTAGTTAGTTGGTTAGTTAGTTAGTTAGTCAGTCAGTTAGTTAGTCAGTTAGTCATTTAGTTTGTTAGTTAGTTTGTTAGCAAGTAGTTAGTTAGTTAATTAGTTATTTCTTTAGTTAGTTAGTTGTTATGTAGAAAGGCAGTTAGTTAGTTAGTTAGTTAGTTGGTTAGTTAGTTAGTTAGTTAGTTAATAGGTATGTAGGAAGATAGTTAGTTAGTTAGTTAGTTACTTAGTTAGTTAGTTAGTTAGTTAGTTAGTAAGTATGTTCATTAGTTAGTTGGTATGTAGGAAGGTAGTTACTTAGATAGTTTGTTAGGTAGTTAGGTAGTTAATATGTATGTAAGAAGGTAGTCAGTTAGTTAGTTAATTAGTTTGTTAGATAGTTAGTTAATGAGTTAGTTAATTAGGTAGTTAGTTAGTTATCTAGTAGTTAGTTATCTAGTAGTTAGTTAGATAGTTAGTTAGTTCGTTAATTAGTTAGTTAGTTAGTTAGTTAATTAGTTAGTTAGTCAGTTAATCAGTTAGTTAATAAGTTAGTTAGTTAGTTAATTAGTTAGTTAATATGTATGTAAGAAGTTAGTTAGTTAGTTAGTTAGTTAGTTAAATAGTTAGTTAATGAGTTAGATAGTTAGTTAGTTAGTTAGTTGGTTTGTTAGTTAGTTAGTCAGTCAGCTAGTGAGTCAGTTAGTCATTTAGTTAGTTAGTTAGTTAGTTAGCAAGTAGTTAGTTAGTTAATTAGTTATTTATTTAGTTAGTTAGTTGTTATGTAGAAAGGCAGTTAGTTAGTTAGTTAGTTAGTTGGTTAGTTAGTTAGTTAGTTAGTTAATAAGTATGTAGGAAGATAGTTAGTTAGCTAATAGGTACGTAGGAAGATAGTTAGTTAGTTAGTTAGTTACTTAGTTAGTTAGTTAGTTAGTTAGTAAGTATGTTCATTAGTTAGTTGGTATGTAGGAAGGTAGTTACTTAGTTAGTTAATTAGTTAATTAGTTAATTAGCTAGTAGTTAGTTAGTTTGTTAGTTAGTTAGTTAGTCAGTTAATCTGTTAGTTAGTTAGTTAGTTAGTTAGTTAGTTAGTTAGTTAGTTAGTTAGTTTGTTAGTCAATATGTATGTATGAAGTAAGTGAGTTAGTTAGTTAGATAGTTAGTTAATTAGTTAGTTAGTTAGTTAGTTAGTTAGTAAGTTAATTAGTTAGTTAGTTAGTTAGTTAGTTAGTAAGTTAATTTGTTAGTTATTTATTTAGTTTGTTAGTTTGTTAGTTAGCTAATTGTTAGTTAGTTTGTTACTTAGTTAGTTAGTTAGGTAGTGGGTATGTAGGAAGGTAGTTAATTAGTTAGTTAGTTAGTTAGTTGCTTAATAGGAATGTAGGTAGATTGTTGGTTAGTTAGTTAGTTAATTATTTAGTTTGTTATCTAGTAGTTAGTTAGTTAGTTTAGTTTGTCAGTTAGCTAGTAATTAGTAAGTTAGTTAGTCAGTTAATTAGTTAGTTAGTTAGTTAGTTAATTAGTTAGTCAGCTAGTCAATTAGTTAGTCAATATGTATGTAAGAAGGTAGTTAGTTAGTAAGTCAGATAATTGGTAAGTTTGTTAGTTAGTTAGTTAGTTAGTTAGTTAGTTAGTTAGTATTTAGTTAGTTAGTTAGTTAGTTAGTTAGTTAGTATTTAGTTAGTTAGTTAGTTAGTTAGTTAGTTAGTTAGTTAGTCAATTAGAAGTTAGTTAGTTAGTTAGTTAGTTAATTAGTTAGTTATTTAGTTGATTGGATAGTTAGTTAATATGTATGTAGGAAGATAGTTAGTTAGTTAGTTAGTTAATTAGTTAGTTATTTAGTTAGTTATCTAGTAGTAGTTAGTTAGTTAGTTAGTTAGTTAGTTAGTTAGTCAATTAGAAGTTAGTTAGTTAGTTAGTTAGTTAATTAGTTAGTTATTTAGTTGGTTGGATAGTTAGTTAATATGTATGTAGGAAGATAGTTAGTTAGTTAGTTAGTTAATTAGTTAGTTATTTAGTTAGTTATCTAGTATTAGTTAGTTAGTAAGTTAGTTAGTTAGTTATCTAGTAGTTAGTTAGTAAGTTAATATGTATGTAAGAAGGTGGTTAGTTAGTTAGCTTGATAGTTAGATTATGAGTTAGTTAATATGTATGTAAGAAGGTAGTTAATTAGCTAGTTAGTTCGTTAATTAGTAGTAAGTTAGTTAGTTAGTTAGTTAGTTAGTTAGTTTGTTAATTAGTTATTTTGTTAGCTAGGTAGTTACTTAGCTAGTAGTTAGTTAGTTAACTAGTTAGTTATTTAGTTAGTTAATGGGTATGTAGGAAGATAGTTAGTTAGTTAGTTAGTTAATGAGTTAGTTAGTTAGTTATTTCGTGGGTTTTTTGGAAGGTAGTTACTTAATTAATTAGTTAGTTAGTTAGTTAGTTAATAGGTATGTAGGAAGATAGTTAATATGTTAGTTGATAGGTATGTAGGATGATAGTTAATTAGATAGTTTATTAGTTTGTTTGTTAGCTAGTTAGTTAGTGGGTTTGTACGAAGGTAGTTAGTTAATTAGTTAGTTATTTAGTTAGTTAGCTAGTAGTTAGTTAGTTAGTTAGTTAGTTAGTCAGTTAGTTAATTAGTTAATTAGTTTGGTAGTTAGGTAGTTAATATGTATGTAAGAAGGTAGTCAGTTAGTTAGTTAATTAGTTTGTTGGATAGTTAGTTAATGATTTAGTTAATTAGGTAGTTAGTTAGTTATCTAGTTGTTAGTTTGATAGTTAGTTAGTTAATCAGTTAGTTAGTTAGTTAGTTAGTTTGTTAATAGATATGTAGGAAGATAGTTAGTTCATTAATTAGTTAGTTAGTTAGTTAATTAGTTAGTTAGTCAGTTAATCAGTTAGTTAATAAGTTAGTTAGTTAGTTAATTAGTTAGTTAATATGTATGTAAGAAGTTAGTTAGTTAGTTAGTTAAATAGTTAGTTAATGAGTTAGTTAGTTAGTTAGTTAGTTACTTGGTTAGTTAGTTAGTTAGTCAGTCAGTTAGTTAGTCAGTTAGTCATTTAGTTAGTTAGTTAGTTAGTTAGCAAGTAGTTAGTTAGTTAATTAGTTATTTATTTAGTTAGTTAGTTGTTATGCAGAAAGGCAGTCAGTTAGTTAGTTTGTTAGTTGGTTAGTTAGTTTGTTTGTTAATAGATATGTAGGAAGATAGTTAGTACGTTAATTAGTTAGTTAGTTAGTTAGTTAATTAGTTAGTTAGTCAGTTAATCAGTTAGTTAATAAGTTAGTTAGTTAGTTAATTAGTTAGTTAATATGTATGTAAGAAGTTAGTTAGTTGGTTAGTTAGTTAAATAGTTAGTTAATGAGTTATTTAGTTAGTTAGTTAGTTAGTTAGTTGGTTAGTTAGTTAGTTAGTCAGTCAGTCAGTTAGTTAGTCAGTTAGTCATTTAGTTAGTTAGTTAGTTAGTTAGCAAGTAGTTAGTTAGTTAATTAGTTATTTATTTAGTTAGTTAGTTGTTATGCAGAAAGGCAGTCAGTTAGTTAGTTAGTTAGTTGGTTAGTTAGTTAGTTAGTTAGTTAATAGGTATGTAGGAAGATAGTTAGTTAGCTAATAGGTACGTATGAAGATAGTTAGTTAGTTAGTTAGTAAGTATGTTCATTAGTTAGTTGGTATGTAGGAAGGTAGTTACTTAGTTAGTTAATTAGTTAATTAGTTAATTAGCTAGTAGTTAGTTAGTTTATTAGTTAGTTAGTTAGTTAGTCAGTTAATCTGTTAGGTAGTTAGTTAGTTAGTTTGTTAGTCAATATGTATGTATGAAGTAAGTGAGTTAGTTAGTTAGATAGTTAGTTAATTAGTTAGTTAGTTAGTTAGTTAGTAAGTTAATTAGTTAGTTATTTAGTTAGTTAGTTAGTTAATTAGTTAGTAGTTAGTTTGTTAGTTATTTATTTAGTTAGTTAGTTAGTTAGTTGGTGGGTACGTCGGAAGGTATTTAGTTAGTTATAAGTTAGTTAGTCAAGTTAATAGGTATTTAGTACGATAGTTAGTTAGTTAATTAGTTAGTTATTATGTTAGTTATCTTGTAATAAGTTAGTTAGTTAGTTATTTAGTCAGTTAGTTAGTAGTTATTTAGTTAGTTAGTTATTTAGTTAGTTAGTTAGTTATCTAGTAGTTAGTTAGTTAGTTAGTTAGATAACTAGTTAGTTGTTTAGTTAGTAAGTTAGTTAGTTAACTAGTTAGTTGTTTAGTAAGTTAACTAGTTAGTTATTTAGTAAGTTAGTTAGTTAGTTAGTTAGTTAATTAGTGGGTTTGTACGAAGGTCGTTAGTTAATTAGTTTGGTAGTTAGTTAGTTAGTTAGTTAGTTAAAACGTATGTATCAAGGTAGTTAGTTAGTAAGTTAGTTTGTTAATTAGTTAATTAGTTAGTTAGCTAGTAGTTAGTTAGTTATTTAGTTTGTTAGTTAGTGAGTTAGTTAGTGGGTTTGTCGGAAGGTAGTTAGTTAGTTAGTTAGTTAATAGGTATGTAGGAAGATAGTTAGTGATGAGCGAGTTTTCGGCGTGTAAAATTATCGTTGTATTCGAAAACCCGATTCAATCAACAAGTTGAAAAATATAGTTGTATAGTGGAAAATATGCAAGTTCGTTCCACGAGGAGTATATGCGTCAAATAATGAACCAAAACTAGATGAGAAATAACGAAGAAAACTCACAGAACATAGTCCGTTACAACGGAAGTGGGTTCCGTTACAACGGACTTGAGTGAAAATTCTGTCGCTAAAAGTGAGATGAACGTCCGTTACAACGGAGGCAACTCCGTTATAACGCACTATACTTGTCCGTTATAACGAACAGTGGTTGCGTTGCAACGGATTGGTTAATCCGTTACAACGGACCGAGATGTCCGTTATAACGCACTTGTATTGATTCCTTTGAATAAAAATTCTGACTAGTCCGTTACAACGGAACTATAGTTGCGTTACAACGGAAGTATAACCAACTGAATATTAAAGGACCAACCGTCTAGTCCGTTGTAACGCAATGTGAGTCCGTTATAACGGAAGTAGTTCTGGAATTCTGATTTGAGATTTGAATTGGGAGCAGTTTGATGGTTTGTTTTGGATTCGAATTTAGAAGTAATTAAACTAAGTAACAAGCACTAAAATCACACAAACAAACAAAGAAGATTTAGAGCAAAGAAAAAGAACTAAAGATTCGTTAAACCGAGAATTCTTTACACAACAAAATCCAATCAAACAACAATTAATCAAGTAATTGAAAAGGAGTACACCTAGTTGAGAAAGCCTCGAAGTGAAGCTCCTTGTCTCCTTGCCTCGCACCGAAAAATCCTTGCTCCTTGTCTCGAGAATGATGGATTGTCCCGAAAGGATGAAGCTCCCTTGTCTCGGATCGCAATCACTTCGAAGAAACGCGGATCGAGTCACGGCACTTCTTCTCAAATCCACCGTAGGGAATAGCTCCTTGTCACGGCCCGATTTTCGAAGGATGAGAAGGATTCGTCGAAGGGATGAGCTCCCTTGTCTCGACTAGTCCTTGAGAGATATTTATTGATTGATCTTGAAGTATCTTGAAGGTTCTTGATTGTGCTTCACGGTTCTTGGAAGTTCTTGACGGTTCTTGGAAGTTCTTGAGAGGGAGAGAGAAGAGAGAGAGAGAAAGTGCTCCGAAGAGCGGGGAGAAGGGCCCCTAACTCGTGGCCCTTTTGGTCTTATTTATAGCACTCACGGAGTCTTCTTATTGGTCACGAGTTGGTGGAGAGGATTGGGGGTAATGAAGTAATTTCCACCAAAGGTAGGTGGGAAGGATAAGGGCTAAGGATTGAGTGGTTTTCGTGTAAACTTTTGTGTAAGTTTTCATCATGATAATTGTTTGCCTCCCGTCTCATTCATGTACCGAATATATCGATGTAATATATCATTTTCACTCCCCTCGACGTGTTGGAGACAACTACACTCTCGAAATTCCCAGAATTTCCTTCTAAAACCTGTAATTAATCAATAAAACACACTTAGTGAAGAAATATTCTTGTTATCTCAAATATGAACAATTATATATATAAAGTTGTGATTCAAAAGGGCTAAAATCCCCAAATTAGATATCAAAAAGGTGCTTTATTTTCCTCGTATCAAATACCCCCATACTTAAACCTTTGATCGTCCTCGATCATGATGAGCGTAAAAATCAAGCACAAAGAAAAATGCATGTATAGGTTTTATTGAAATTATATTCATCGATCTCAAAACTCAATTCTCACGAGATAATTGTTTACTCTCCTCATAATCACTAATATTGAAAGAGATAAGTTTGAGTTATATTAGAATCTATTTTCAATGAATTGCACAAATTCGAAGAGTTTATTAGAGCAATTGATCTCAACCGAAAAAGATGATTAAACACCATCATTCAATTCTTTTCACTCCACAATTCACAAGGATTATCATGAAAAAGCATTAATGAAAACTAATTTTTCCGTTTTGCAAAAATCATTTCTTAAATGTAATTTGTCACTTTTAAACCGTTCGGTACGTTAGTACTTGGTTCCTATTCGGTTTCAACTAATTCCCCCAATTGCGCTTGTTTACAATTCTTTTCTTTAACCGAGAGTTCCGCTGCACCGAAATACAACGAAATTACATCCCGTTTTTTTTTTTTTTTTTTTCTTTTTTTTTTTTATTTTTTTTTATTATTTTTTTTTATTTGATCTTTTCTTTAACAGGGAGTTCCGTTGCACCGAAATACAACGAAATTACATCCCGGTATTCTCTTTTTTAGATCTCAAGTCGCAAGCGGGTCCAATCTATTTACTACCGAATCCCCATGAACGGTCGGGCCCTTAAAGTGCAATTGGTCAAATTTTAAGATTCAAACAAAACTTACTAAATTGGTTCAAACAAAACTTTTTAGAAATTCCAAGTTCAAAATGGGTTTATTTATTGAAAATGGTGTGTCATGTAAAACGAGGATCGATCAAATTGTCAAAAACTCATGAATTTAGTGAACTCATTGATTAGGGTTTGAATCCCCAAAAGAATCTCTTCAAGATCTCAATCAATTCCTTCAAATATTTTGTGAAAATTTCAAGTTTGAGAGTAAAATGGTGGTGTTTTGGTGAAAATTTGTTTAAAAATCGATGATTTATTCAATGAGGTGGAGAAAAACCTTTAACTTGCATAAAATCATTTGCTTGTATAACCTTGATGCTCAAAAAACAAAAATAAGATCGAAAAAATTCAATTAAAAGCTCATTTTTTTCAATTTTTAAGCAAAAAACAAATTTTTCCAGAGAGCACTCCGTTGTAACTGACCTTAAGTCCGTTACAACCGAGTTGCAAAATTTTTTTTTTTTTTTTTTTTTTTTTTTATTTTTTTTTTTTAATCAAAGACTGTGTGTATATCCCCCCCCATACTTATTCCTTCGCTTGTCCTCAAGCGATAATAAAGAGAAAAATTAAAAGAAGTTAAGGAGAGACACAACCTTTGATGCGTGGTGCTTGATCGTCTTCGACTTGTTGCTCCTCCATCCATCTTGTTTCGAATTTTGCGTAGAATTTCTCGATGCGTTTTCCATTCATCTTGAACGATTCATTCGTTTCATCGCTTCGAATCTCCACAACTCCAAATGGTGTGACATTGGTCACCACAAATGGGTCGATCCAACGCGATCTTTGCTTCCTTTTGGAGTTGAACGTCTCGATCACCGATTTCGAATTCGCGTCCTTTGCCGGTGTCGTCTCCATCTTGTCGCATTTCTCGTGTCTTGGTCCCACCTTTGCGATTATTTGCTCGGGAATTCGTGGAGGTTGATCGAGGAGATTCGGAGGAAACGCATCATTTGCCGATCTTGGAGAGGTAAGCATCTTGATCACATTGATTTTCGCATTATTGACTTCCTTTCCTTTCTTGAGATTAGATGGCCTAATATGATTTCATTGCTCACTAAAGAGTGGCATTTTCAAAAATTCGAAACAAGGTTAGCTTGTAATGAGAGAGAATGAAAAGCATAAACCTTTGGATGTGATGGAGAATTGGAATTCTTGGTTCATCTTGGAATGTAACAATTGAGCTTGAGCATGTAGTCCTTGCACCGTTGGTACGAGGGTTTGCCTCCCTCGCTAGCGCTCTCGTTTATGGTCTCGAGCTCGACCATGCCGATGTTATCCTCCTTCAAAATTAAACGAAGCACTAACATGGATCGCTACTTTTCGACCGCCTCGAAATACTCCCTTTGAGATGTTGGAGATGAGAGAAATCGGCGCTTGTATCACTTGTTTTGCATATGTCGAAAGTGGCGGCAATATTTCCTCAATCTTGCTTCGAATTTTTCGAATTGCTTCATCGCTTGGAGTTTGATGAAGAGGAGTTGTGAGAGGCGTGAGTGTCTCGATTGTATTTGATTTCCTTGATAAATCTACACAAGGTGAATTTCTATCATGAGAAGCATCATAGTTCTTAATTGAATTTAAATTGATGATATATGGAAAGAATTCACCTTAGAGAATTGTAGATTTCTCTTCTTGCTTGTTTTCATCGATTGGAGTGATTTGAACCGTCTTTTGGAGAGTCGAATCCAATGACACCTTTTCTTCTTCAATGATCATTCCAATGCTTTCATCGAATCCCCCCATACTTGAACTCTTGTCGTTTTCAATCTCCACGATCTCCTCTTTTGAAAACTCGAGATGAGAGGTGGTTACTTCTTCTTGTTTCATCTCATTCGAGGGATTACTTGTTTTTTCCATTATCTCTTTCATCATTGCCATCATTTCCTCCATCCATCTTTTTAATTCTTGGTTTGGATCTTCGTTTTGGGATTGAAATGGTGGTACTTGGCATTCAAATTCATGTTGAAATTCGAGTTCATTTTGAGGAAGTTCGTATATGGGGTTTGAGTACATGGTGTTTGAGTAGTTGTTAGCGGTTTCGGCATAGGATTGTGTCTCATAACCCCATGGGGATTCGTTTTCGTATTGGTGAGCTTTGTAGATGGGATTTTGATAAAGGGTCTCGGTGTGTGATTCATCGTTTTGATTTGAGGGTGAACTTGAGAGCCATCCGAGCCTTCGTTCTTCCATGGATTTTCGAGCTTCGTCTTCTTCTCTATCTTTCTTTTCTTCCATTTCTTCCCATTCTTGAAATTCTAATTTTTGTATTTCTAGCTCGTGAACCTCTTGATTTGTCATGGTGTCCGGATATCCTTTTGCGGCTCTATCGAGACGTATCCACTCCCGAAGCGAAATTGGTTTTTCTTGATGATCCATCTTGCTCCACTTCTTGTACCTTGCAAGAATAGAAAAATTTCGAAATTAGTGAAATATCAAGTTCAAATGTATCAAATCTATTAAAAATATCACTCTAGATTGCAAGTTTGATTCAAAATTTGACTTAAACATTACTCCCCGGCAGCGGCGCCATTTGATGAGCGAGTTTTCGGCGTGTAAAATTATCGTTGTATTCGAAAACCCGATTCAATCAACAAGTTGAAAAATATAGTTGTATAGTGGAAAATATGCAAGTTCGTTCCACGAGGAGTATATGCGTCAAATAATGAACCAAAACTAGATGAGAAATAACGAAGAAAACTCACAGAACATAGTCCGTTACAACGGAAGTGGGTTCCGTTACAACGGACTTGAGTGAAAATTCTGTCGCTAAAAGTGAGATGAACGTCCGTTACAACGGAGGCAACTCCGTTATAACGCACTATACTTGTCCGTTATAACGAACAGTGGTTGCGTTGCAACGGATTGGTTAATCCGTTACAACGGACCGAGATGTCCGTTATAACGCACTTGTATTGATTCCTTTGAATAAAAATTCTGACTAGTCCGTTACAACGGAACTATAGTTGCGTTACAACGGAAGTATAACCAACTGAATATTAAAGGACCAACCGTCTAGTCCGTTGTAACGCAATGTTAGTCCGTTATAACGGAAGTAGTTCTGGAATTCTGATTTGAGATTTGAATTGGGAGCAGTTTGATGGTTTGTTTTGGATTCGAATTTAGAAGTAATTAAACTAAGTAACAAGCACTAAAATCACACAAACAAACAAAGAAGATTTAGAGCAAAGAAAAAGAACTAAAGATTCGTTAAACCGAGAATTCTTTACACAACAAAATCCAATCAAACAACAATTAATCAAGTAATTGAAAAGGAGTACACCTAGTTGAGAAAGCCTCGAAGTGAAGCTCCTTGTCTCCTTGCCTCGCACCGAAAAATCCTTGCTCCTTGTCTCGAGAATGATGGATTGTCCCGAAAGGATGAAGCTCCCTTGTCTCGGATCGCAATCACTTCGAAGAAACGCGGATCGAGTCACGGCACTTCTTCTCAAATCCACCGTAGGGAATAGCTCCTTGTCACGGCCCGATTTTCGAAGGATGAGAAGGATTCGTCGAAGGGATGAGCTCCCTTGTCTCGACTAGTCCTTGAGAGATATTTCTTGATTGATCTTGAAGTATCTTGAAGGTTCTTGATTGTGCTTCACGGTTCTTGGAAGTTCTTGACGGTTCTTGGAAGTTCTTGAGAGGGAGAGAGAAGAGAGAGAGAGAAAGTGCTCCGAAGAGCGGGGAGAAGGGCCCCTAACTCGTGGCCCTTTTGGTCTTATTTATAGCACTCACGGAGTCTTCTTATTGGTCACGAGTTGGTGGAGAGGATTGGGGGTAATGAAGTAATTTCCACCAAAGATAGGTGGGAAGGATAAGGGCTAAGGATTGAGTGGTTTTCGTGTAAACTTTTGTGTAAGTTTTCATCATGATAATTGTTTGCCTCCCGTCTCATTCATGTACCGAATATATCGATGTAATATATCGTTTTCACTCCCCTCGACGTGTTGGAGACAACTACACTCTCGAAATTCCCAGAATTTCCTTCTAAAACCTGTAATTAATCAATAAAACACACTTAGTGAAGAAATATTCTTGTTATCTCAAATATGAACAATTATATATATAAAGTTGTGATTCAAAAGGGCTAAAATCCCCAAATTAGATATCAAAAAGGTGCTTTATTTTCCTCGTATCAGTTAGTTAGTTAGTCAGTTAGTTAATAGGTATGTAGGAAGATAGTTAGTTTGTTAGTTAGTTATTTTGTTAGTTAGTTAGTTAGTTAGTTAGTGGGTTAGTACAAAAGTAGTTAGGTGATTAGTTAGTTTGGTAGTTAGTTAGTTAATATGTATGTATGAATTCAGTTAGTAAGTAAGTTAGTTAGTTTATTAGATAGTTTGTTAGTTAGCTAGTAGTTATGTAGTTAGTTATTTAGTTATTTTGTTCGCTAGTAGTTAGTAAGTTTGTTACTTATTTATTTATTTAATTAGTTAGTTAGTTAGTTAGTTAGTTAGTGGTTATGTAGGAAGGTAGTTAGTTAGTTAGTGAGTTAGTTAGTTTGTTCGTTAGTTAATAGGTATGTAGGAAGGTAGTTAGTTAGTTAGTTAGTTAGTTAGTTAGTTAGTTAGTTAGTTAGTTAGTAATTTAAATAGTTCGTCAGTTAGTATGTTCGTTAGTTAGTGGGTATGTAGAAAGGTTGCTAGTTAGTTAGTTAGTTAGTTATTTAATTAGTTAATTACCATGTAGTTAGTTAGTTAGTTAGTTTGTTAGTTAGTTAGTCAGTTAATAAGTTAGTTAGTTAGTTAGTTAGTTAATATGTATGTAAGAAGGTAGTTAGTTAGTTAGTTAGATAGTTAATTACTTAGTTAGTTCGTTAGTTAGTTAGTTACTCAGTTAGTTATTTAGTTAGTTAGTTAATTTGTTAGTTTGTTAGCAAGTAGTTAGTCAGTTAGTTATTTATTTATTTAGTTAGTTAGTTATTACGTAGGAAGGTAGTTAGTTCAATGGTTAGTTAGTTAGTTAGTTAATTGGTATGTAGGAAGATAGTTAGTTAATTAGTTAGTTATTTAGTTAGTTATCTAGTAGTTAGTTTGTTAGTTAGTTAGTTAGTGGGTTGGTACGAAGGTAGTTAGTTAATTAGATAGCTGGTTAGTTAGTTAGTCAGTTAATAGGTATGTATGAAGGTAGTTAGTTATTAAGTTAGTTAGTTAATTAGTTAGTTAGTTAGTTAGCTAGCTACTAGTTAGTTAGTTAGTTTGTTTGTTTATAGTAAGTTATTTAGTTAGTTAGTTAGACAGTTATTTAGCTAGTCGTTAGTTAGTTATTGAGTTAATTAATTCGTTAGTTAATTAGTTAGTTAGTAAGTTAGTTAGTTAATGGGTATGTATGAAGGCAGCCAGTTAGTTAGTTAATTAGTTAGTTAGTTACCTAGTAGTTAGTTAGTTAATTAGATAGTTAGTTAGTTAGCTAGTAGTTTGTTAGTAAACTAGATAGTTATTTAGTTAGTTGGTTAGTCAGTCAGCTAGTAGTTAGTTAGTTAACTAGTTAGTTATTTAGTTAGTTAGTTAGTCAGTTAGTGGGTATGTATGAAGTTAGTTACTTAGTTAGTCAGTTAGTTAATAGGCATGCAGGAAGATAGTTAGTTAGTTTCTAGGAAAGGTAGTTACTTAATTAGTAAGTTAGTTAGTTAATATGTATGTAGGAAGATAGTTAGCTAGTTAGTTAGTTAGTTAGTTAATTAGTTAGTTAGTTAGTTAGTTAGTCAGTTAGTTAGTTAATTAGTTAGTTAGTTAGTTAGTTAGTTAATGGGCTCGTACGAAGGTACTTAGTTAGTTAGTTAGTTAATAGGTATGTGTGAAGGTCGTTAGTTAGTAAGTTAGGTAGTTAATTAGTTAGTTAGTTGGCTAGCTAGCTAGTAGTTAATTAGTTAGTTAGCTTGTTAATAGTTAGTTATTTAGTTAGTTACTTAGTTCGTTAGTTATTTAGCTAGTAGTTAGTTAGTTAGTTAGTTAATTAATTCGTTAGTCAATTAGTTAGTTAGTAAGTTAGTTAGTTAATGGGTATGTATGTAGGAAGTCAGTCAGTTAGTTAGTTAGTTAGTTAGTTAACTAGTAGTTAATTAGTTAGTTAATTAGTTAGTTAATTAGTGGGTATCTATGAAGGTAGGTAGGTAGGTCGGTAGTTAGTTAGTTTATAGGTATGCCGGAAGATAGTAAGTTTGTTAGTTAATTCGTGAGTTATTTAGATAGTAATCTAGTAGTTAGTTAGTTAGTTAGTTAGTTAGTTAGTTAGTTAGTTAGTTAGTTTATATATATGTAAGGAGGTACGTCGTTAGTTATTTAGTTAGATAGTTAGTTAGTTAGTTAGCTAGTAGTTTGTTAGTTAACTAGTTAGTTATTTAGTTAGTCGGTTAGTCAGTCAGCTAGTAGTTAGTTAGTTAACTAGTTAGTTATTTCGTTAGCTAGTTAGTCAGTTAGTGGGTATGTAGGAAGTAAGTTAGTTAATTAGTCAGTTAGTTAATTGGTTTGCAGGAAGATAGTTAGTTAGTTAGTTAGTTAGTTTCTTGGAAGGTAGTTACTTAATTAGTTAGTTAGTTAGTTAGTTAATATGTATGTAGGAAGATAGTTAGTTAGTTAGTTAATTAGTTAGTTAGTTAGTTGGTAAGTTTGTTAATGGGTTCGTACGAAAGTAGTTAGTTAATTAGTTAGTTAGGTTGTTAGTTAGTCAGTTAATAGGTATGTGTGAAGGTAATTAGTTAGTTAGGTAGTTAATTAGTTAGTTATTTAGGTAGTTAGCTAGTAGTTAGTTAGTTAGTTAGTTTGTTAATAGTTAGTTATTTAGTTAGTTAGTTAGTTTGTTATATATCTAGTAGTTAGTTAGTTACTTAGTTAATTAATTTGTAAGTTAATTAGTTGGTTGGTAAGTTGGTTAGTTAATGGGTAAGTATGAAGGTAGTCAGTCAGTTAGTTAATTAGTTAGTTAGCTAGTAGTTAGATATTTATTTAATTATTTAGTTAGTTAAATAGTTAGTTAGTTAGTTAGTTAGTTAGTGGGTATCTATGAAGGTAGGTAGGTATGTAGTTAGTTAGTTAGTTAGTTAGATAGTTAGCTAGTAGTTAGTTAGTTAGTTAATTAGTTAGTTAGTTAGTTAGTTAGTTAGTGAGTGTGTTAGTGGGTATGTTGGAAAGGTAGCTAGTTAGTTACTTAGTTACTTTGTTAACTAGTTAGTTAGTTATCGAATAGTTAGTTAGTTGGTAGGTATGTAGTTAGTTAGTTAGTTAGTTAGTTAGTTAGTTAATATATATGTAGGAAGATAGTTAGTTAGTTAGTTAGTTAGTTAGTTAGTTAGTTAGTAAGTTAATTAGTTAGTTAGTTAGTTAGTTAGTTAGTTAGTAAGTTAATTTGTTAGTTATTTATTTAGTTTGTTAGTTTGTTAGTTAGCTAATTGTTAGTTAGTTTGTTACTTATTTAGTTTGTTAGGTAGTGGGTATGTAGGAAGGTAGTTAATTAGTTAGTTAGTAAGTTAGTTAGTTGCTTAATAGGAATGTAGGAAGATTGTTAGTTATCTAGTATTGAGTTAGTTAGTTAGTTTAGTTTGTCAATTAGCTAGTAATTAGTAAGTTAGTTAGTCAGTTAATTAGTTAGTTAGTTAGTTAGTTAGTCAGCTAGTCAATTGGTTAGTTAATATGTATGTAAGAAGGTAGTTAGTTAGTAAGTTAGATAGTTGGTAAGTTTGTTAGTTAGTTAGTTAGTTAGTTAGTTAGTTAGTTAGTTAGTATTTAGTTAGTTAGTTAGTTAGTAAGTTAGTTAGTCAATTAGTAGTTAGTTAGTTAGTTAGTTAGTTAACTAGTTAGTTATTTAGTTGGTTGGATAGTTAGTTAATATGTATGTAGGAAGATAGTTAGTTAGTTATTTAGTTAATTAGTTAGTTATTTAGTTAGTTATCTAGTAGTAGTTACTTAGTAAGTTAGTTAGTTAGTTATCTAGTAGTTAGTTAGTAAGTTAATATGTATGTAAGAAGGTAGTTAGTTAGTTAATATGTATGTAAGAAGGTAGTTAATTAGCTAGTTAATTTGTTAATTAGTAGTAAGTTAGTTAGTTAGTTAGTTAGTTAATTAGTTATTTAGTTAGCTAGGTAGTTACTTAGCTAGTAGTTAGTTAGTTAACTAGTTAGTCATTTAGTTAGTTAATGGGTATGTAGGAAGATAGTTAGTTAGTTAGTTAGTTAATGAGTTAGTTAGTTAGTTATTTGGTGGGTTTTTAGGAAGGTAGTTACTTAATTAGTTAGTTAGTTAGTTAGTTAGTTAATAGGTATGTAGGAAGGTAGTTAATATGTTAGTTGATAGGTATGTATGAAGATAGTTAGTTAGATAGTTAATTAGTTTGTTTGTTAGCTAGTTAGTTAGTGGGTTTGTACGAAGGTAGTTAGTTAATTAGTTAGTTATTTAGTTAGTTAGCTAGTAGTAAGTTAGTTAGTTAGTTAGTTAGTTAGTTAGTCAGTCAGTTAATTAGTTAATTAGTTAGGTAGTTAGGTAGTTAATATGTATGTAAGAAGGTAGTCAGTTAGTTAGTTAATTAGTTTGATAGATAGTTAGTTAATGAGTTAGTTAATTAGGTAGTTAGTTAGTTATCTAGTAGTTAGTTAGATAGTTAGTTAGTTAATCAGTTAGTTAGTTAATTAGTTAGTTAGTTTGTTAATAGATATGTAGGAAGATAGTTAGTTCGTTAATTAGTTAGTTAGTTAGTTAGTTAATTAGTTAGTTAGTCAGTTAATCAGTTAGTTAATAAGTTAGTTAGTTAGTTAATTAGTTAGTTAATATGTATGTAAGAAGTTAGTTAGTTAGTTAGTTAGTTAAATAGTTAGTTAATGAGTTATTTAGTTAGTTAGTTAGTTAGTTGGTTAGTTAGTTAGTTAGTCAGTCAGTTAGTTAGTCAGTTAGTCATTTAGTTAGTTAGTCAGTTAGTTAGCAAGTAGTTAGTTAGTTAATTAGTTATTTATTTAGTTAGTTAGTTGTTATGTAGAAAGGCAGTTAGTTAGTTAGAATGGGAGGGAGGGGATGAGAATGGAGGGGATGGTTAATTTTTAACTTGCTCCCAAGTATTTTTATGATGAGGGGAAAAGAGAATGGAGGGGAAATTATTTCTCCTCTATATACAAAAGAGATCAATTCTTTCTCTCCCCAAATTTGGGGGGTAATGGAGGGTACAAAATATTATAACATTCTAATACCTAAAATACCCCTACTTTCATTTTATAGTTAGTAATGATTCAAAGGGTAAAATTGTCATTTTATCATGATGTTTTTCTTTCCCCTCCTTTCCCCTTCATTAATTATTTTAGAACTCGGGAGCAAGAAAAAATTATTTTCTTTCCTTCGCATTCATTCCCTTCCCCTCCATTCCCTTCCCCTTCGTTCCCCTCCCCTTCATAAAAAAACTCGGGAGCACACCCTTAAGATATCACATCCATATCACACGATCTCACAAATTACGATCCTTATATACCCAATTAACAATATAATTCGTTCAATTAAATGTTAACCACGATATAACATTCAAATTACAACTCAATTCCACTCACTTCAAGTACAATCATGAACTAAACGCTATCCCTCACCCGACCCAAACCTATCGTACCATTAAGGTACCAATCAGTTCTTGTTTTTTAGCAGATCACATGTCCCAAACCTATGGTACCAGTAATGTACCGATGGAGAGAGCTTGGTCTTGATTATAATTCGTCGCAGGAGGGCTTGACTTAGCCTTCTATTATAAGGGTTACAATTAGCCTTCTATTATATCCTTTTCATAATCCTGCATGACATCATATTTACGTTTCCTCGATTAAACTTGACTTAGCCTTCTATTATATCCTTTACATAATCCTGCAAAAACATATATGAAAATTGTTTACTTAGTCAATTCGAATATGACCCTAGCTAAAACCAAAATTAGACTCGAATAAAAACTAAAATCAACGAGAACAAGCCCAATTTTTAGCAAATCCTGCAATTTGAAGAATCGAAATTGGATCATAGTTCACTTGAGATGTAATAAGGGATAAAATTATACATGCAAGAAAATTGAGGGTTTAGGGTTTGCCAGATCTTCGATTATTTTGGAAATGTAGTGAAACTGTTTTTTGAGTGGTTCAATCATAGACTAAAGCTTAACAAAAATAAATTAAAACTTGATTTGGGTTGGATAAGTAGCTAATTCGACCAGAAAATCCCTAATTCAGAAATAATTTGACCTTAATTCGACTAAATAAAGATTGAACTTTGCATGCATCCATAATCTGAACAGAAATCGAATTTTACAAAAACCTACCTAAGAATCAACCTTGACAGGAGGCGAGCCAGGCACATGCAAGACACTCTCGAAATAACACCCGTTCTTCGCCAAAACCTCTAAAGCAAACCTTTTTCGGGCAACCGAGGTGTCGAGGTGTGTGTGTGTGTGTGAGAGAGAGAGAGAGAGAGAGAGAGAGAGAGAGAGAGAGCGCTGTGAATCAATTTTTGTGAGCGGAGAGAGGCCGGCGAGTGAGTGGTGTGAGCGGAGCCAGAGAAGGGGATGTGCTGTTGTGAGGGGGGAGAGAGAGTTCTAATAAACGGATCGGGTAGAAAAATATTGGGTCGGGTTAATTCATGATGGATCGGGTAGAAAAATAAGATAAAATAATATGGTTTAACGGTATTTCAACCCGGGGGGCAGGGGTATTTGACGGAGGGACCAAAAAAATCAAAAATAGCTAGTTTAGGGGGCAAGTTGAACAAAAGGATTGTCGAATATAATTCCATCTTTTTTCTTCTTCTCTAAATTAGTATTTAAAAAGGATTGTCGAATATAATTCAATATAATATAAAATCATATAATACGACACAACACACTACAAATACAATACAATATAAAATAATATAATATAATTTAATATAATATAAAACAATATGATATGATTTGAATATGATATTATGTAATACAATATAATATAATTCAACATATAATATAATATAATACTATATAATATAATATAATATAAATACAATACAATACAATATAATATAATATAATCCGACACAACACAATACAATGCAATATTATATGATATGATATATAATATAATAGTATAACACAATATTATATTATATAATATGATATATCAACCGTGAAAAGTTAAGACAAATAAATTGTAATAAATACACACTCTTAAAATGTCATATTGATCATACAAATGGTATATTCGCACTAAAAAAACTGAAACATTGAAACATGTAAATTGATCTTCAAAAAATATTAATAAATGAAAATGAAACAACATGTATTACGATTTCATTTCCTTCACAAACAAACATGTGATTTCTATTTGGGAAATAAAATATTTTTAGAAATATCATTTTATTAAATATAGAACATATTTTAACAGCTACACTTTATTTTTAAAAACTATGATTTTGTAAGATTTATTAACGAAATATATTATTTATTTTAATATTTTGTTTTTCTTAATTAATACAAAATTCAGATACTTGTTATTGTGTAATATGGGGTTGAAAAACATTTAAGTAAACATTTTCATGATAAATATTTTACAACCTTACCATATTATACTGAATTTTTAATATATCAGTCTGGATGTGCTTTTATTGATAAATTTCAAGTTTTTACTGTAACTATGTTGTAATGTTAATTAATATGCAGCGTAAATAATTTTGTTAAGAGTGAAAATTTTCCTTCTTGTAAAATTGAAAAACAA
The DNA here is from genome assembly GCA_946800325.1 of Luzula sylvatica. Classification (NCBI taxonomy): domain Eukaryota; kingdom Viridiplantae; phylum Streptophyta; class Magnoliopsida; order Poales; family Juncaceae; genus Luzula; species Luzula sylvatica. Next base: position 66,184,206 of record OX326960.1, on the reverse strand, counting down.
AACATTTCCCCCCAAAAATTATTTCAGATTGCCATTTCTTTTGGGCGCCAAATGAAAATTTCGCTAAAGTATTCTCTCTCTCTATCACTCCCTTTCAGAACCCTTTTCTTAAAACAAATGTTCCTACCTCTAAACCCTAACCTGTGCTCAAGGCCGCGTGCTCTCTTTCTCCCTCTCTCCATCTCTCAGTGTTCCTTCCTAGTTCCTCCTCTCCTTGATAAATTTAAAACCACTTTCACTTGCTCTCCTCTCCGGAGCTTTAGAGTATTGACGAGCTCTGACCTTTCTCCTACGCTGGAAAAGGCAAAAATGCGAGAGCTTGCGGCGTCCTTCTATCATTTCTGTCCTACGATAAAAAAGGCAACAAGGCGAGGGAGCTCGGTCTAATGTCTTCAACGCTAGCCTTGACCCCTCCAATATTTTTGGTTCGAGCTTGATGCTACTACAGATACGTTTACTTTTTCTTTACTTGTTCGTTTTTTCTTTGATTTGAGCTGCTTTCTATTCGAATTTGTTCTGAAGTTTATGGTTTTAAGTGGCAATTCTCGAGGTAATTTCAGTGTTGGCCTGTTATATTATCATTTTTGTTTCTGAAATTTAGGGTTGAAAGCCTTGCGTTCAAAATTTGTGGCTGTTTTTTTGGGTAATTTCAACATTTTGACGTAATTTCAGTATTTTGACTTCCATTATCATGTCGGGTAATTTCAGCCTAATTTGTGGTTGTTCTCAAGGTAATTTCAGTATTAATATTGGATGTTTTAATTTATTTATTTTCAATTTTTATGATAGTGTATTAGTTTGAATATTTTTAGTTTGTTAATTTTTAATCCAACTCGATAAAGTATTTTCTTATGAATCAATCTCGATTAAACTATTAATATTACGTTTCATGTAAACCAATAAGAACTCACATAAGTTGTCCTCATTTGACGTTAAGTGAATTTGTATTTGCAATGTCACTTTACTAATTTATAAATCGAGGCCTTTACATGTTCGATGACATGCTTAGTTTCTTTTTTGACAGGAAATATATTTACTCGAGGCTTGGTACTAATTAAAGACAGGATCACATACAGTATGATCGTTGATGTTGAAGAAAATCGGTTGATTACTCCTCTGCCTAGAGAAACTGGCTTGGTACTAATTAATCTCATAAATTTACTTTCTTAGTTTCTTTTTTTAGAGAAAACAAATTCACTACCGTAGTTCCTTTTTCAACAAAATCAACTTAGATTTGCTTCTTCTTTTTCTTTCAGAGCGTTTTGATGGAACATACCAGTGGAAACACGGGAATTGGGCTTGCATTCATAGCTTCAATGAGTCTTTATGGTTTTTTTTTTTTCAGTTTTTTATTATAAAGTCAATTTGGGTTTGGTTTTTACAGATATTGGCGGCGACTGATATTGGATGGATTGCACGAAGATCTGAACCGAGTGAAAAAATCCTATTTCGAATCATGCTGAGGTTGCGGATGATCATTGGCTCAACCATTTAGTTCGCAACAACTCTGTCATCGTCGACTATTGTCAAGTATACTCACTCCAAATATTCCTCGTACTTCAATAAGGGCATTTACGATATTTTTTTGAATTTTTTGTAGGGTCAATATAAGTCGACGTTAGTGTGTCCAACATGGAACAATGTATCGATCACCTTCCATGTACTTGTCATTGTCAATACTTTCTTCGAGTACCAGATTTGTTACTGTTAGTGTTTTCGGTAAAGACGGTACCTCTCAGTACACGATAACAGTACCGAAATCTGGAGATTTGAATGGATTTGTTCAGAGTTTGAGTTTGGCTTGCGATCTTAGAGAGGACGAGACTCTTTTAATCGATTCGGTAATTAAAAATATTAAATCGGTTATTTAATAATAAACAAATAATAATTGAAATGTTGTGTTTTTTAGGTTTATTTATAATGGAAGGATAATCGGATATTCGAGATGGAGATAGGATAATTGCTTATCGTTTGCAAAAAGTCAAAAATAGTTCTGTTATTTTAGTCTGTGTTCACCAAAAAATAGATTAAGTAATTTGGTTTGCTTTATTTTATGTGAAATTTGCGCAAAAGCCCCTGCATTATTCTTAAATTTCAAAAAGAACCTGCGTGATTGAAAATTGGAAAACACAGATAATGTTGTTAGCTGGGCATTTTGTTTATACACCTAATTTAAGAATGCAAAGTTCTTTTTACAATTTTGAACAATGCAGGGGCTTTCTTGTAATTGATATATCAGTAGATTTGACATGGTTATTTTGAACTCAATCCCATTCTATCTGGACCGATTGAGCCACACTTGAATCACAATCAACGATTCACTTCTCGTATGCGAGCGAATTATTTGGAGGTACCAATTTCGATTCTTTGAATTATTTACGAGTAAAAATTAAACTGAAATATTTTGATGGGAGTGGGGCTGGCCAATACCCGAACCAGACGGATGGCCTTCCTCTAAAAACAATTAAGGATTCTCAAATATTGTTACGAAGCTTCGTTCATCCGGCTTAAAAGACAATCGAGACCTTCCTCTAAAATGTTTATGAATTTAGAAGCGTGAGAAATGCGCAAAATTAAAAAGACAATCAAGGCCTTACTCTAAAATGATTATTCGATTACAAGGGTTTCTAATATTATTATCTTATATCTTCGAAAGGATCTTGCTTTTTTGAGATGTTGTATGTTGTTTTGTTGTACTAGAATTTACATTGTAACATTGTTACAATGAAATGATAGAGTTTTTAGTAATATTTTTATTTAATATAAATGGCGACAATATTATTGTCATATTTTATTAATATAATATGTATGTTGTGACTAATGTTAGTTTCGTCACAAAATGTAGTCTCATATCTACATATTCATGCACTAATATCATTCCTAAAAATAGTACAAATAATATATTTAGAGACCAAAATTTGTCACATGCAAAAAGTATTTAGAGGCAAGAACTAGTCACAGAAAAACATAGTCAGGGACAAAATTTAGTCAAATAAAGTATATATTCAGATACTAAAATTTGACACGTAAATAAATATTCAGAAACAAAATCTAGTCATAGAACAATCATAGTTGGGGACGAAATTTAGTCACATTAAGCATATTTTCCAGGACGATAACTTGTCACAGAAAATTCATTTTCAGGGACTACCTAAGAAAATGAAGGAAAAAATTGGAAATTAGTCTTGTCGCAAGAAATGCAATTATCAGGGACCAAAATCAAAAAAACTTTTGTCGCCCTGATTTGCTGCGTCGGGGTTGTTATGACCAAATCTTAGGGACTAGATGTAGTCCCTAAAGATCTACAGCGACTCCAAACCGTGTTTTAGGGACTAAACACGTTTGTCCCTAACTGCATTTTTTGTAGTAGTGTTTGTTAGCTAGTTAGGTAGTGGGTTTGTACGAAGGTAGTTAGTTAATTAGTTAGTTAATAGGTACGTATCAAGGTAGTTGGTTAGTTTGTTAATTTGTTATTTAGTTAGTTAACTAGTAGTTAGTTAGTTACTTAGTTAGTTAGGTAGTTACTTAGTTAATTAGTTAGCAGTTAGTTTGTTAGTTATTTATTTATTTAGTTAGTTAGTTAGTAGATGGGTATGTCGGAAGGTAGTTAGTTAGTTAGTTAGTTAGTTAAGTTAATAAGTATTTAGTAAGATAGTTAGTTAGTTAATTAGTTAGTTATTATGTTAGTTATCTAGTAATAAGTTAGTTAGTTAGTTATTTAGTCAGTTAGCTTGTAGTTATTTAGTTAGTTAGTTATTTAGTTAGTTAGTTAGTTATCTAGTAGTTAGTTAGTTAGTTAGTTAGTTAACTAGTTAGTTGTTTAGTTAGTTAGTTAGTTAGTCGTCTAGTTAGTTGTTTAGTTAGTTATTTAGTAACTAAGTTAGTTAGTTAGTTAGTTAGTTAATTATTGGAATTGTACGAAGGTAGTTAGTTAATTAGTTAAGTAGTTAGTTAGTTAGTTAGATAGTTAATAGGTATGTAGGAAGGAAGATAGTTAGTTAGTTAGTTAGTTAGTTAGTTAGTTAGCTAGTAGTTAGTTAGTTAGTTAATTAGTTAGTTAGTTAGTTAGTTAGTGAGTGAGTTAGTGAGAATGTTGGAAAGGTAGCTAGTTAGTTACTTCGTTACTTTGTTAACTACTTAGTTAGTTATCTAATAGTTAGTTAGTTAGTTATCTAGTAGTTAGTTAGTCGGTTAGTTAGTTAGTTAGTTAGTAAACTAGTTAGTTATTTAGTTAGTTAGTTAGTTAGTTAGTTAGTTATTTAGTTGGTTTCATAGTTAGTTAATATGTATGTAGGAATATAGTTACTTAGTTAATTAGTTAATTAGTTAGTTATTTAGCTTGGTATCTAGTAGTTAGTTAGTTAGTTAGTTAGTTAGTTAGTTAGTTAGTTATCTAGTAGTTAGCTAGTTGGTTAGTTAGTTAGTTAGTTAATATGTATGTAAGAAGGTAGTTAGTTAGTTAGTTTGATAGTTAGATTTTTAGCTAGTTAGTTAATTAGTTAGTTAGCTAATTAGTTAGTTGTAAGTTAGTTAGTTAGTTAACTAGTTAGTTATTTAGTTAGTTAGTTAGTTAGTTAGCTAGTTAGTTAATAGGTATGTAGGAAGATAGTTAGTTAGTTAGTTAATAGGTATGTAAGAAGATAGTTGGTTAGTAAGTTAGTTAGTTAGTTAATTAGTTAGATTGTTAGCTAGTTAGTTAGTTAGTGGATTTGTACGATAGTTGTTAGTTAATTAGTTAGTTAGGTAGTTAGTTAGTTGTTAGTCAATAGGCATGTATGAAGGTAGTTAGTTTGTTAATTTGTTATTTAGTTAGTTAGCTAGTAGTTAGTTAGTTAGCTAGTAGTTAGTTAGTTAATTAGTTAGTTAATTAGTTAGTTAGTTAGTGAGAGTGTACGAAGGTAGTTAGTTAGTTAGTTAGTTAATATATATGTAGGAAGATTGTTAGTTAGTTAGTTAGTTAGTGAGTTAATTAGTTAGTTAGTTTGTTAGTTAGTTAGTAAGTCAATTTGTTAGTTATTTATTTAGTTTGTTAGTTTGTTAGTTAGCTAATTGTTAGTTAGTTTGTTACTTATTTAGTTTGTTAGGTAGTGGGTATGTAGGAAGGTAGTTAATTAGTTAGTTAGTTAGTTAGTTAGTTGCTTAATAGGAATGTAGGAAGATTGTTAGTTAGTTAATTAGTTAGTTATCTAGTAGTTAGTTAGTTAGTTAGTTAGTTAGTTTAGTTTGTCAATTAGCTAGTAATTAGTAAGTTAGTTAGTCAGTTAATTTGTTAGTTAGTTAGTTAGTTAGTCATCTAGTCAATTAGTTAGTTAATATGTATGTAAGAAGGTAGTTAGTTAGTAAGTTAGATAGTTGGTAAGTTTGTTAGTTAGTTAGTTACTTAGTTAGTTAGTTAGTATTTAGTTAGTTAGTTAGTTAGTAAGTTAGTTAGTCAATTAGTAGTTAGTTAGTTAGTTAGTTAACTAGTTAGTTATTTAGTTGGTTGGATAGTTAGTTAATATGTATGTAGGAAGATAGTTAGTTAGTTAGTTAGTTAATTAGTTAGTTATTTAGTTAGTTATCTAGTAGTAGTTAGTTAGTAAGTTAGTTAGTTAGTTATCTAGTAGTTAGTTAGTAAGTTAATATGTATGTAAGAAGGTAGTTAGTTAGTTAATATGTATGTAAGAAGGTAGTTTATTAGCTAGTTAATTTGTTAATTAGTAGTAAGTTAGTTAGTTAGTTTGTTAGTTAATTAGTTATTTAGTTAGCTAGGTAGTTACTTAGCTAGTAGTTAGTTAGTTAACTAGTTAGTTATTTAGTTAGTTAATGGGTATGTAGGAAGATAGTTAGTTAGTTAGTTAGTTAATGAGTTAGTTATTTGGTGGGTTTTTAGGAAGGTAGTTACTTAATTAGTTAGTTAGTTTGTTTGTTAGTTAATAGGTATGTGGGAAGATAGTTAATATGTTAGTTGATAGGTATGTAGGAAGATAGTTAGTTAGATAGTTAATTAGTTTGTTTGTTAGCTAATTAGTTAGTGGGTTTGTACGAAGGTAGTTAGTTAATTAGTTAGTTATTTAGTTAGTTAGCTAGTAGTTAGTTAGTTAGTTAGTTAGTCAGTCAGTTAATTAGTTAGGTAGCTAGGTAGTTAATATGTATGTAAGAAGGTAGTCAGTTAGTTAGTTAATTAGTTTGTTAGATAGTTAGTTAATGAGTTAGCTGACTAGGTAGTTAGTTAGTTATCTAGTAGTTAGTTAGATAGTTAGTTAGTTAATCAGTTAGTTAGTTAGTTAGTTAGTTAGTTTGTTAATAGATATGTACGAAGATAGTTAGTTCGTTAATTAGTTAGTTAGTTAGTTAATTAGTTAGTTAGTCAGTTAATCAGTTAGTTAATAAGTTAGTTAGTTAGTTAATTAGTTAGTTAATATGTATGTAAGAAGTTAGTTAGTCAGTTAGTTAGTTAAATAGTTAGTTAATGAGTTAGTTAGTTAGTTAGTTAGTTAGTTGGATAGTTAGTTAGTTAGTCAGTCAGTTAGTTAGTCAGTTAATCATTTAGTTAGTTAGTTAGTTAGTTAGCAAGTAGTTAGTTAGTTAGTTAATTAGTTATTTATTTAGTTAGTTAGTTGTTATGTACAAAGGCAGTTAGTTAGTTAGTTAGTTAGTTAGTTGGTTAGTTAGTTAGTTAGTTAATAGGTATGTAGGAAGATAGTTAGTTAGCTAATAGGTACGTAGGAAGATAGTTAGTTAGTTAGTTAGTTACTTAGTTAGTTAGTTAGTTAATATGTATGTAAGAAGGTAGTTAATATGTATGTAAGAAGGTAGTTACTTAGCTAGTAGTTAGTTAGTTAACTAGTTAGTTATTTAGTTAGTTAATGGGTATGTAGGAAGATAGGTAGTTAGTTAGTTAGTTAATGAGTTAGTTAGTTAGTTATTTGGTGGGTATTTAGGAAGGTAGTTACTGTAAGTTAGTTAGTTAGTTAATAGGTATGTAGGAAGATAGTTAATATGTTAGTTGATAGGTATGTAGGAAGATAGTTAGTTAGATAGTTAATTAGTTTGTTTGTTAGCTAGTTAGTTAGTGGGTTTGTACGAAGGAAGTTAGTTAATTAGTTAGTCATTTAGTTAGTTAGCTAGTAGTTAGTTAGTTATTTAGTTAGTTAGTCAGTCAGTTAATTAGTTAATTAGTTAGGTAGTTAGGTAGTTAATATGTATGTAAGAAGGTAGTCAGTTAGTTAGTTAATTAGTTTGTTAGATAGTTAGTTAATGTGTTAGTTAATTAGGTAGTTAGTTAGTTATCTAGTATTTAGTTAGATAGTTAGTTAGTTAATCAGTTAGTTAGTTAGTTAGTTAGTTTAGTTAGTTAGTTAGTTAATTGGTATGTAGGAAGATAGTTAGTTAATTAGTTAGTTATTTAGTTAGTTATATAGTAGTTAGTTTGTTAGTTAGTTAGTAAGTAGTGAGTTAGTTGGTGAGTTACTTAGTTAATTAGTTAATTAGTTAGTTATCTAGTAGTTGTTTAGTTATATATAGTTAGTTAATTAGTTAGTTAATTAGTTAGTTAGTTAGCTTGTTAGTTAGTTAGTTAGCTAGCTAGTAGTTAGTTAGTTAGTTAGTTAGTTTGTTAATATGTATGTAGGAAGGAACGTAGTAGTTATCTAATAGTTAGTTAGTTAGTTAGTTTGTTAGTAAATTAGTTAGTTTGTTAGTTAGTTAGTTAGGTAGTTAGTTAGTGGGTATGTATGAAGGTAGTTAGTACAAAGTTAGTTAGTTAGTTAGTGAGTTAGTTAGTTAATTAGTTAGTTAGCTAGTAGTTAGTTAGTTAATTAGTTAGTTAGTTAGTTAGTTAATCAATTAGTTAGTTGGTTAGTTAGTGAGTTAGTTAATATGTATGTAAAAATGGTACTTAGTTAGTTATATAGTTAGTTAATTAGTTAGTTAGTTAGTTAACTAGTAGTTAGTTAGTTAGTTAATCGGTTAATTATTTTGTTAGTTAGTTAGTTAGTTAGGTAGTAGTTAGTTAGTTAGTTAGTTAGTTAGTTAGTTGATCAGTTAGTTAGTTAGTAAGTTTTTAAGATAGTTAGTTAGTATGTCCGTTAATTAGTGGGAATGTCGGAAGGTAGCTAGCTAGTTATTTAGTTAGTTAGTTAATTAGTTAATTAGTTAGTTAGCTAGTAGTAAGTTAGTTAGTTAATTAATTAGTTAGTTAGTCAATTAATAAGTTAGTTAGTTAGTTAATATGTATGTAAAAAGGTAGTTAGTTAGTTAGGTAGATAGTTAGTTAATTAGTTAGTTAGTTAGTTAGTTAGTTATCTAGTAGTTAGTTAGTTATTAATCAGTTAGTTATTTAGTTAGTCAGTTAGCTAGTAGTTAGTAAGTTTGTTAGTTATTTAGTTAGTTAGTTAGTTAGTTAGCGGTTATGTAAGAAGGTCGGTAGTTAGTTATTCAGTTATTTAGTCAGTCAGTTGGTTAGTTAGTTAGTTAGTTAGTTAGTAAGTTTATATATATGTAAGGAGGTAGTTAGTTAGTTAGTTAGTTAATTAGATATTTAGTTAGTTAGTTAGGTAGTTTGTTACTTAGTTCGTTAGTCAGTAATTGGTGGGTATGTAGGAAGATAGTTAGTTAGTTAGTTAGTTAGTTAGTAAGTTAGTTAGATAGATAGTAAATTAGTTATTTAGTTAGCTAGTTGTTTGTAAGTTGACTAGTTATTATTTAGTTACTTAGTTAGTTAGTTAGCTAGTAGTTAGTTAGTTAACTAGTTAGTTATTTAGTTCGTTAGTTAGTTAGTTAGTTATTTGGTGGGTATGTTGGAAGTTAGTTAGTTAGTTAGTTAGTTTCTAGGAAGGTAGTTACTTAATTAGTAAGTTAGTTAGTTAATATGTATGTAGGAAGATAGACAGTTAGTTAGTTAGTTAGTGGGTTGGTACGAAGGTAGTTAGTTAATTAGATAGCTGGCTAGTTAGTTAGTCAGTTAATAGGTATGTATGAAGGTAGTTAGTTATTAAGTTAGTTAGTTAATTAGTTAGTTAGTTAGTTAGCTAGCTACTAGTTAGTTAGTTAGTTAGTTTGTTTATAGTAAGTTATTTAGTTAGTTAGTTAGACAGTTATTTAGCTAGTAGTTAGTTAGTTATTGAGTTAATTAATTCGTTAGTTAATTAGTTAGTTAGTAAGTTAGTTAGTTAATGGGTATGTATGAAGGCAGCCAGTTAGTTAGTTAATTAGTTAGTTAGTTACCTAGTAGTTAGTTAGTTAATTAGATAGTTAGTTAGTTAGCTAGTAGTTTGTTAGTTAACTAGATAGTTATTTAGTTAGTTGGTTAGTCAGTCAGCTAGTAGTTAGTTAGTTAACTAGTTAGTTATTTAGTTAGTTAGTTAGTCAGTTAGTGGGTATGTATGAAGTTAGTTACTTAGTTAGTCAGTTAGTTAATAGGCATGCAGGAAGATAGTTAGTTAGTTAGTTTCTAGGAAGGTAGTTACTTAATTAGTAAGTTAGTTAGTTAATATGTATGTAGGAAGATAGTTAGCTAGTTAGTCAGTTAGTTAGTTAATTAGTTAGTTAGTTAGTTAGTTAGTTAATGGGCTCGTACGATGGTACTTAGTTAGTTAGTTAGTTAATAGGTATGTGTGAAGGTCGTTAGTTAGTAAGTTAGGTAGTTAATTAGTTAGTTAGTTAGTTAGCTAGCTAGTAGTTAATTAGTTAGTTAGCTTGTTAATAGTTAGTTATTTAGTTAGTTACTTAATTCATTACTTATTTAGCTAGTAGTTAGTTAGTTAGTTAGTTAATTAATTCGTTAGTCAATTAGTTAGTTAGTAAGTTAGTTAGTTAATGGGTATGTATGTCGGAAGTCAGTCAGTTAGTTAGTTAGTTAGTTAGTTAACTAGTAGTTAATTAGTTAGTTAATTAGTTAGTTAATTAGTTATTTTGTTAGTGGGTATCTATGAAGGTAGGTAGGTAGGTCGGTAGTTAGTTAGTTTATAGGTATGCCGGAAGATAGTTAGTTTGTTAGTTAATTCGTGAGTTATTTAGATAGTAATCTAGTAGTTAGTTAGTTAGTTAGTTAGTTAGTTAGTTAGTTAGTTAGTTAGTTAGTTTATATATATGTAAGGAGGTACGTCGTTAGTTATTTAGTTAGATAGTTAGTTAGTTAGTTATTTAGTTAGTTGGTTAGTCAGTCAGCTAGTAGTTAGTTAGTTAACTAGTTAGTTATTTAGTTAGCTAGTTAGTCAGTTAGTGGGTATGTAGGAAGTAAGTTAGTTAATTAGTCAGTTAGTTAATTGGTTTACAGGAAGATAGTTAGTTAGTTAGTTTCTTGGAAGGTAGTTACTTAATTAGTGAGTTAGTTAGTTAGTTAATATGTATGTAGGAAGATAGTTAGTTAGTTAGTTAGTTAATTAGTTAGTTAGTTAGTTGGTAAGTTTGTTAATGGGTTCGTACGAAAGTAGTTAGTTAATTAGTTAGTTAGGTTGTTAGTTAGTCAGTTAATAGGTATGTGTGAAGGTAATTAGTAAGTTAGGTAGTAAATTAGTTAGTTATTTAGGTAGTTAGCTAGTAGTTAGTTAGTTAGTTAGTTTGTTAATAGTTAGTTATTTAGTTAGTTAGTTAGTTTGTTACATATCTAGTAGTTAGTTAGTTACTTAGTTAATTAATTTGTAAGTTAATTAGTTAGTTGGTAAGTTGGTTAGTTAATGGGTAAATATGAAGGTAGTCAGTCAGTTAGTTAATTAGTTAGTTAGCTAGTAGTTAGATATTTAGTTAATTATTTAGTTAGTTAAATAGTTAGTTAGTTAGTTAGTTAGTGGGTATCTATGAAGGTAGCTAGGTATGTAGTTAGTTACTTAGTTTATAGGTATGTAGGAAGATAGTTAGTTAGTTAATTAGTGAGTTATCTAGATAGTTATCTAGTAGTTAGCTAGTTAGTTAGCTAATTATTTATCTAGTAGTTAGTTAGTCAGTCTGTCAGTTAGTTAGTTAGTTAGTTAGTTACTTAGTTAGTTAGTTAATTAGTTAGTTAGTTAGCTAGTTAGTTAGTGGGTTTGTACGATAGTAGTTAGTTAATTAGTTGGTTAGGTAGTTAGATAGTTGTTAGTCAATAGGTATGTATGAAGGTAGTTAGTTTGTTAGTTTGTTATTTAGTTAGTTAGCTAGTAGTTAGTTAGTTAGTTGGTTAGTTAGTTAGTTCGTTAGTTAGTTATTTAGTTAGTTAGTTAGTTAGTTAGCTAGTAGTTAGTTAGTCAATTAGTTAGTTAATTAGTTAGTTAATTAGTTAGTTTGTTAGTTTGTTAGTTAGTTAGTGAGAATGTACGAAGGTAGTTATTTAGTTAATATATATGTAGGAAGATAGTTAGTTAGTTAGTTAGTTAGTTTGTTAGTTAGTTATTTAGTTAGTATGTTAATTAGTTAGTTATTTATTCAGTTAGTTAGTTTGTTAGTTAGCTAATAGTTAGTTAGTTTTGTTGGTTCAAATTTCCTGATAGTTTGATTATTTCAAAACACTGTCATTACTAATGTATACATCCAGAAAAGTGCAGGATAACATAGGTACGATACGAAGATGAAGGAGGACTTGTGAAGGAGGATTTCATTGGATTACATCAAGAATCAGGACATGAAGTCTCAAGATAAACAAGAAAAGAAGAACACAAGGAAGGCCATTGGAATACATCAAGAATCAAGATGTTGAAGCCTTCCGTGAGTGGGATACGCCACAAATAAACCATAGGTACAAACCTAGTAGAACTCAAGTAAAATCATGTTCAAAATAACAAAGAGTTCAGTCAAGCAGGAAGTGCGTTCTGAACGAACTCAAAGTCCGTTCAGAACGGACTTGCCACATATCAAAACTATTAAACCTTGATTAGAACCAAACGTGTCACAGGGATGTGTGCGTTCGAACGAACAATCATGTCCGTTCGAACGGACAATTAGAATCCGTTCACCCACCTTCTGAGTGCGTTGAACGGACAATCCTTTCTGTGAACGAAAAATGTCACAGGGATGTGTGCGTTCGAACGAACACACATGTGCGTTCGAACGGACAACCTGGAATCCGTTCACCCACTTTTCAGTGCGTTGAACGGACTTTTGTTCCTGTGAACGCAAAATGCTATGTATAATTGAGTCCGTTACGAACGGACATTGTCCGTTCGAACGGACCCAAGATGTACTTGCACGTTATTTTGAAACGGCTAGTGCAAACTACAAGTGCGTTCTGAACGGACTTTATGCGTTCGAACGCACTTCAAGTTTTCTGAAGGATTTCTATAGAGAGTATAAATAGAATCCTTCACGGGTCTCTCTTTTTCTCTCCTTCATTTTAAAACATTCAAACCTAAAAAGAGAGAAACCCTAAGCTGTGATTATCTATATCCATTGATAGCTTGAGAAACCTCTTTAGATCGTTGATCTACTTTCGATATTCTCCACTAATCGTATCCCACTCACGTGACCGATCACGTTGTAGCTCGATTAGTGAAAAAGTGTAATAGGCTAGTGCAACAAATTGTAAAGAGCCTAAGCTATAGATCGATAGAAGCGTGTAAATCGATCTAGGCAAATCCTTGTAATCGAGTTGAGTTGGAATTCAATCGAAAGCCAAAAAGAGGCACAAGGCATTCCCGGAGACGTAGGTACTCGCAAATAATTGAGTCGGTCAATTAAGCGAGTAAAGGGTGAGTTAAAGCTACAAAGCAACCACCTACCGAACTTCGTAAACAAACATCTTGTGTCAAAGTGTTTGTACGGTATCATCTTTATCATCTAAATTATTATTTATTCCGCACCGTAAATTAGGTTTAAATCTAAACTAAGTGTAAGTTAGATTGCCAAATTTACCCCCTTCTAGTTTAGAATTAACCAACAAGTTTGTTGCTTAGTTAGTTAGTTAGGTAGTGGGTATGTAGGAAGGTAGTTAATTAGTTAGTTAGTTAGTTAGTTGCTTAATAGGAATGTAGGAAGACAGTTAGTTAGTTAATTAGTTAGTTATTTAGTCAGTTATCTAGTAGTTAGTTAGTTAGTTTAGTTTGTCAATTAGCTAGTAATTAGTAAGTTAGTCAGTTCGTCAATTAGTTAGTTAATATGTATGTAAGAAGGTAGTTAGTTAGTAAGTTAGATAATTGGTAAGTTTGTTAGTTAGTTAGTTAGTAGTTAGTTAGTTGGTTAGTTAGTTAGTTAGTTAGTTAGTAAGTTAGTAGTTAGTTAGTTAGTTAGTTAACTAGTTAGTTATTTAGTTGGTTGGATAGTTAGTTAATATCTATGTAGGAAGATAGTTAGTTAGTTAGTTATTTAGTTAGTTATCTTGTAGTAGTTAGTTAGTAAGTTAGTAAGTTAGTTATCTAGTAGTTAGTTAGTTAGTTAGTTAGTTAGTTATCTAGTGGTTAGTTAGTTAGTTAGTTAGTTAGTTATCTAGTGGTTAGTTAGTTAGTTAGTTAGTTATCTAGTGGTTAGTGAGTTAGTTAGTTAGTAAGTGAGTTAGTTAATATGTATGTAAGAAGGTAGGTAGTTACTTAGTTTGATAGTTACATTAATTAGTTAGTTGGTAAGTTAGTTAGTCAATGGGTATGTATGTAGGTAGTCAGTTAGTTAGTTAATTAGTTAGCTAGCTAGTAGTTAGTTATTTGGTTAATTATTTAGTTAGTTAATTAGTTAGTTAGTTAGTTAGCTAGTAGTTAGTTAGTTAGTCAGTTAGTAGGTATGTAGGAAGATAGTTAGTTAGTAAGTTAATAGATATGTAGGAAGATAGTTAGTTAGTTAGTTAGTTAGTTAGTTAATTAGTTAGTTAGTTAGCTAGTTAGTTAGTAGGTTTGTACGATTGTAGTTAGTTAATTAGTTGGTTAGGTAGTTAGTTAGTAGTTAGTCAATATGTATGTATGAAGGTAGTTAGTTTGTTAATTTGTTATTTAGATAGTTAGCTAGTAGTTAGTTAGTTAGTTAGTTAGTTAGTTCGTTAGTTAGTTATTTAGTTAGTTAGTTAGTTAGCTAGCTAGTAGTTAGTTTGTTAATTAGTTAGTTAATTAGTCAGTTTGTTAGTTTGTTAGTTTGTTAGTGAGAATGTACGAAGGTAGTTATTTAGTTAATATATATGTAGGAAGATAGTTAGTTAGTTAGTTAGTTAGTTAGTTAGTTAGTTAGATAGTTAGTTTGTTAATTAGTTAATTTTTAGTTAGTTAGTTTGTTAGTAAGCTAATAGTTAGTTTGTTAGTTACTTAGTTAGTTAGTTAGGTAGTGGGTATGCAGGAAGGTAGTTAATTAGTTAGTTAGTTAGTTAGTTGCTTAATAGGAATGTAGGTAGATAGTTAGTTAGTTATTTAGTTTGTTATCTAGTAGTTAGTTAGTTAGTTTAGTTTGTCAATTAACTAGTCATTAGTAAGTTAGTTAATCAGTTAATTAGTTAGTTAGTTAGTTAGTTAGTCAGTTAGTCAATTAGTTAGTTAATATGTATGTAAGAAGGTATTTACTTAGTAAGTTAGATAGTTAGTTATCTAGTAGTTAGTTAGTTGGTTAGTTAGTAGTTAGTTAGTTGGTTAGTTAGTTGGTTAGTTAGTAGTTAGTTAGTTAGTTAGTTAGTTAACTAGTTAGTTATTTAGTTGGTTGGATAGTTAGTTAATATGTATGTAGGAAGATAGTTAGTTAGTTAGTTAATTAGTTAGTTATTTAGTTACTTATCTGGTAGTAGTTAGTTAGTAAGTCAGTTAGTTAGTTATCTTGTAGTTAGTTAGTTAGTTAGTTAGTTAGTTAGTTAGTTAGTGAGTTAGTTAATATGTATATAAGAAGGTAGTTAGCTAGTTAGTTTGATAGTTATATTATGAGTTAGTTTGTTAATTAGCTAGTTAGTTTGTTAATTAGTTAGTTAGTTAGTTAGTTAGTTATTTAGTTAGTTAGTCAGCAAGTAGTTAGTTAGTTAGTTACTTAGTTAGTTATTTAGTTAGTTAATAGGTACGTAGGAAGATAGTTAGTTAGTTAGTTAAAGAGTTAGTTAGTTTGTTATTTGGTGGGTTTTTCGGAAGGTAGTTAGTTAATTAGTTAGTTAGTTTGTTAGTTAATTGGTATGTAGGAAGATAGTTAGTTGATAGGTATGTTGGAAGATAGTTAGTTAGTTAGTCAATTAGTTTGTTTGTTAGCTAGTTAGGTAGTGGGTTTGTACGAAGGTAGTTAGTTAATTAGTTAGTTAATAGGTACGTATCAAGGTAGTTAGTTAGTTTGTTAATTTGTTATTTAGTTAGTTAGCTAGTAGTTAATTAGTTACTTAGTTAGTTATTTAGTTAGTTAGTTAGTTAGTTAGCAGTTAGTTTGTTAGTTATTTATTTAGTTAGTTAGTTAGTTAGTAGATGGGTATGTCGGAAGGTAGTTAGTTAGTTAGTTAGTTAGTTAAGTTAATAGGTATTTAGTAAGATAGTTAGTTAGTTAATTATATACTTATTATGTTAGTTATCTAGTAATAAGTTAGTTAGTTAGTTATTTAGTCAGTTAGCTAGTAGTTATTTAGTTATTTAGTTAGTTAGTTAGTTATCTAGTAGTTAGTTAGTTAGTTAGTTAGTTAACTAGTTAGTTGTTTAGTTAGTTAGTTAGTTAGTTAACTAGTTAGTTGTTTAGTTAGTTAACTAGTTAGTTATTTAGTAACTTAGTTTGTTAGTTAGTTAGTTAATTAATTAATGGGATTGTACAAAGGTAGTTAGTTAATTAGTTAAGCAGTTAGTTAGTTAGTTAGATAGTTAATAGGTATGTAGGAAGGAAGATAGTTAGTTAGTTAGTTAGTTAGTTAGTTAGCAAGTAGTTAGTTAGTTAGTTAATTAGTTAGTTAGTTAGTTAGTTAGTTAGTGAGTGTGTTAGTGGGTATGTTGGAAAGGTAGCTAGTTAGTTACTTAGTTACTTTGTTAACTAGTTAGTTAGTTATCGAATAGTTAGTTAGTTAGTTAGTTAGTTATCTAGTAGTTAGTTAGTTGGTTAGTTAGTTAGTTAGTTAGTAAACTAGTTAGTTATTTAGTTAGTTAGTTAGTTAGTTAGTTAGTTATTTAGTTGGTTATATAGTTAGTTAATATGTATGTAGGAATATAGTTAGTTAGTTAATTAGTTAATTAGTTAGTTATTTAGCTTGTTATCTAGTAGTTAGTTAGTTAGTTAGTTAGTTATTTATCGAGTAGTTAGCTAGTTGGTTAGTTAGTTAGTTAGTTAATATGTATGTACGAAGGTAGTTAGTAAGTTAGTTTGATAGGTAGATTTTTAGCTAGTTAGTTAATTAGTTAGTTAGCTAATTAGTTAGTTGTAAGTTAGTTAGTTAGTTAACTAGTTAGTTATTTAGTTAGTTAGTTAGTTAGTTAGCTAGTAGTTAGTTAGTTAGTTAGTTAATAGGTATGTAGGAAGATAGTTAGTTAGTTAGTTAATAGGTATGTAGGAAGATAGTTGGTTAGTAAGTTAGTTAGTTAGTTAATTAGTTAGATTGTTAGCTAGTTAGTTAGTGGATTTGTACGATAGTAGTTAATTAATTAGTTAGTTAGGTAGTTAGTTAGTTGTTAGTCAATAGGCATGTATGAAGGTAGTTAGTTTGTTAATTTGTTATTTAGTTAGTTAGCTAGTTGTTAGTTAGTTAGTTAGTTCGTTAGTTAGTTATTTAGTTAGTTAGTTAGTTAGTTAGTTAGTTAGCTAGTAGTTAGTTAGTTAATTAGTTAGTTAATTAGTTACTTAGTTAGTGAGAGTGTACGAAGGTAGTTAGTTAGTTAGTTAGTTAGTTAATATATATGTAGGAAGATAGTTAGTTAGTTAGTTAGTTAGTTAGTTAGTTAGTAAGTTAATTAGTTAGTTAGTTAGTTAGTTAGTTAGTAAGTTAATTTGTTAGTTATTTATTTAGTTTGTTAGTTTGTTAGTTAGCTAATTGTTAGTTAGTTAGTTACTTATTTAGTTTGTTAGGTAGTGGGTATGTAGGAAGGTAGTTAATTAGTTAGTTAGTAAGTTAGTTAGTTGCTTAATAGGAATGTAGGAAGATTGTTAGTTACTTAATTAGTTAGTTATCTAGTATTGAGTTAGTTAGTTAGTTTTGTTTGTCAATTAGCTAGTAATTAGTAAGTTAGTTAGTCAGTTAATTAGTTAGTTAGTTAGTTAGTTAGTTAGTCAGCTAGTCAATTAGTTAGTTAATATGTATGTAAGAAGGTAGTTAGTTAGTAAGTTAGATAGTTGGTAAGTTTGTTAGTTAGTTAGTTAGTTAGTTAGTTAGTTAGTTAGTTAGTTAGTATTTAGTTAGTTAGTTAGTTAGTAAGTTAGTTAGTCAATTAGTAGTTAGTTAGTTAGTTAACTAGTTAGTTATTTAGTTGGTTGGATAGTTAGTTAATATGTATGTAGGAAGATAGTTAGTTAGTTAGTTAGTTAATTAGTTAGTTATTTAGTTAGTTATCTAGTAGTAGTTAGTTAGTAAGTTAGTTAGTTAGTTATCTAGTAGTTAGTTAGTAAGTTAATATGTATGTAAGAAGGTAGTTAGTTAGTTAATATGTATGTAAGAAGGTAGTTAATTAGCTAGTTAATTTGTTAATTCGTAGTAAGTTAGTTAGTTAGTTAGTTAGTTAATTAGTTATTTAGTTAGCTAGGTAGTTACTTAGCTAGTAGTTAGTTAGTTAACTAGTTAGTTATTTAGTTAGTTAATGGGTATGTAGGAAGATAGTTAGTCAGTTAGTTAGTTAATGAGTTAGTTAGTTAGTTATTTGGTGGGTTTTTAGGAAGGTAGTTACTTAATTAGTTAGTTAGTTAGTTAGTTAATAGGTATGTAGGAAGATAGTTAATATGTTAGTTGATAGGTATGTAGGAAGATAGTTAGTTAGATAGTTAATTAGTTTGTTTGTTAGCTAGTTAGTTAGTGGGTTTGTACGAAGGTAGTTAGTTAATTAGTTAGTTATTTAGTTAGTTAGCTAGTAGTTAGTTAGTTAGTTAGTTAGTTAGTCAGTCAGTTAATTAGTTAATTAGTTAGGTAGTTAGGTAGTTAATATGTATGTAAGAAGGTAGTCAGTTAGTTAGTTAATTAGTTTGATAGATAGTTAGTTAATGTGTTAGTTAATTAGGTAGTTAGTTAGTTATCTAGTAGTTAGTTAGATAGTTAGTTAGTTAATCAGTTAGTTAGTTAGTTAGTTACTTAGTTTGTTAATAGATATGTAGGAAGATAGTTAGTTCGTTAATTAGTTAGTTAGTTAGTTAGTTAATTAGTTAGTTAGTCAGTTAATCAGTTAGTTAATAAGTTAGTTAGTTAGTTAATTAGTTAGTTAATATGTATGTAAGAAGTTAGTTAGTTAGTTAGTTAGTTAAATAGTTAGTTAATGAGTTATTTAGTTAGTTAGTTAGTTAGTTGGTTAGTTAGTTAGTTAGTCAGTCAGTTAGTTAGTCAGTTAGTCATTTAGTTTGTTAGTTAGTTAGTTAGCAAGTAGTTAGTTAGTTAATTAGTTATTTATTTAGTTAGTTAGTTGTTATGTAGAAAGGCAGTTAGTTAGTTAGTTAGTTAGTTAGTTGGTTAGTTAGTTAGTTAGTTAGTTAATAGGTATGTAGGAAGATAGTTAGTTAGCTAATAGGTATGTATGAAGATAGTTAGTTAGTTAGTTAGTTACTTAGTTAGTTAGTTAGTTAGTTAGTAAGTATGTTCATTAGTAAGTTGGTATGTAGGAAGGTAGTTACTTAGTTAGTTAATTAGTTAATTAGTTAATTAGCTAGTAGTTAGTTAGTTTGTTAGTTAGTTAGTTAGTTAGTTAGTCAGTTAATCTGTTAGTTAGTTAGTTAGTTAGTTAGTGAGTTAGTTAGTTTGTTAGTCAATATGTATGTATGAAGTAAGTGAGTTTGTTAGTTAGATAGTTAGTTAATTAGTTAGTTAGTTAGTTAGTTAGTTAGTTAGTAAGTTAATTAGTTAGTTAGTTAGTTAGTTAGTTAGTAAGTTAATTTGTTAGTTATTTATTTAGTTTGTTAGTTTGTTAGTTAGTTAATTGTTAGTTAGTTTGTTACTTAGTTAGTTAGTTAGGTAGTGGGTATGTAGGAAGGTAGTTAATTAGTTAGTTAGTTAGTTAGTTGCTTAATAGGAATGTAGGTAGATTGTTAGTTAGTTAGTTAGTTAATTATTTAGTTAGTTATCTAGTAGTTAGTTAGTTAGTTTAGTTTGTCAGTTAGCTAGTAATTAGTAAGTTAGTTAGTCAGTCAATTAGTTAGTTAGTTATTTAGTTAGTTAGTTAGTCGGCTAGTCAATTTGTTAGTCAATATGTATGTAAGAAGGTAGTTAGTTAGTAAGTTAGATAATTGGTAAGTTTGTTAGTTAGTTAGTTAGTTAGTTAGTTAGTTAGTATTTTGTTAGTTAGTTAGTTAGTTTGTTAGTCAATTAAAAGTTAGTTAGTTAGTTAGTTAGTTAACTAGTTAGTTATTTAGTTGGTTGGATAGTTAGTTAATATGTATGTAGGAAGATAGTTAGTTAGTTAGTTAGTTAATTAGTTAGTTATTTAGTTAGTTATCTAGTAGTAGTTAGTTAGTAAGTTAATTAGTTAGTTATCTAGTAGTTAGTTAGTAAGTTAATATGTATGTAAGAAGGTAGTTAGTTAGTTAGCTTGATAGTTAGATTATGAGTTAGTTAATATGTATGTAAGAAGGTAGTTAATTAGCTAGTTAGTTTGTTAATTAGTAGTAAGTTAGTTAGTTAGTTAGTTAGTTAGTTAGTTAATTAGTTATTTAGTTAGCTAGGTAGTTACTTAACTAGTAGTTAGTTAGTTAACTAGTTAGTTATTTAGTTAGTTAATGGGTATGTAGGAAGATAGTTAGTTAGTTAGTTAGTTAATGAGTTAGTTAGTTGGATATTTGGTGGGTTTTTAGGAAGGTAGTTACTTAATTGGTTAGTTAGTTAGTTAATAGGTATGTAGGAAGATAGTTAATATGTTAGTTGATAGGTATGTAGGAAGATAGTCAGTTAGATAGTTAATTAGTTTGTTTGTTAGCTAGTTAGTTAGTGGGTTTGTACGAAGGTAGTTAGTTAATTAGTTAGTTATTTAGTTAGTTGGCTAGTAGTTAGTTAGTTAGTTAGTTAGTTAGTCAGTCAGTTAATTAGTTAATTAGTTAGGTAGTTAGGTAGTTAATATGTATGTAAGAAGGTAGTCTGTCAGTTAGTTAATGAGTTAGTTAATTAGGTAGTTAGTTAGTTATCTAGTAGTTAGTTAGATAGTTAGTTAGTTAATAAGTTAGTTAGTTAGTTAGTTAGTTTGTTTGTTAATAGATATGTAGGAAGATAGTTAGTTCGTTAATTAGTTAGTTAGTTAGTTAGTTAATTAGTTAGTTAGTCAGTTAATCAGTTAGTTAATAAGTTAGTTAGTTAGTTAATTAGTTAGTTAATATGTATGTAAGAAGTTAGTTAGTTAGTTAGTTAAATAGTTAGTTAATGAGTTAGTTAGTTAGTTAGTTAGTTAGTTGGTTAGTTAGTTAGATAGTCAGTCAGTTAGTTAGTCAGTTAGTCATTTAGTTTGTAAGTTAGTTAGTAGTTAGCAAGTAGTTAGTTAGTTAATTAGTTATTTATTTAGTTAGTTAGTTGTTATGTAGAAAGGCAGTTAGTTAGTTAGTTAGTTAGTTGGTTAGTTAGTTAGTTAGTTAGTTAGTTAATTAGTTTGTTAGATAGTTAGTTAATGAGTTAGTTAATTAGGTAGTTAGTTAGTTAATTAGTTTGTTAGATAGTTAGTTAATGAGTTAGTTAATTAGGTAGTTAGTTAGTTATCTAGTTGTTAGTTAGATAGTTAGTTAGTTAATCAGTTAGTTAGTTAGTTAGTTAGTTAGTTAGTTAGTAGATATGTAGGAAGATAGTTAGTTCGTTAATTAGTTAGTTAGTTAGTTAGTTAATTAGTTAGTTAGTCAGTTAATCAGTTAGTTAATAAGTTAGTTAGTTAGTTAATTAGTTAGTTAATATGTATGTAAGAAGTTAGTTAGTTAGTTAGTTAGTTAAATAGTTAGTTAATGAGTTAGTTAGTTAGTTAGTTAGTAAGTTGGTTAGTTAGTTAGTTAGCCAGTCAGTTAGTTAGTCAGTTAGTCATTTAGTTAGTTAGTTAGTTAGTAGTTAGCAAGTAGTTAGTTAGTTAATTAGTTATTTATTTAGTTAGTTAGTTGTTATGTAGAAAGGCAGTTAGTTAGTTAGTTAGTTAGTTGGTTAGTTAGTTAGTTAGTTAGTTAATAGGTATGTAGGAAGATAGTTAGTTAGCTAATAGGTACGTAGGAAGATATCTAGTTAGTTAGTTAGTTAGTTAGTTAGTTAGTTAGTTAGTTAGTAAGTTTGTTCATTAGTTAGTTGGTATGTAGGAAGGTAGTTACTTAGTTAGTTAATTAGTTAATTAGTTAATTAGCTAGTAGTTAGTTAGTTAGTTAGTTAGTTAGTTAGTTAGTCAGTTAATCTGTTAGTTAGTTAGTTAGTTAGTTAGTTAGTTTGTTAGTCAATATGTATGTATGAAGTAAGTGAGTTAGTTAGTTAGGTAGTTAGTTAATTAGTTAGTTAGTTAGTTAGTTAGTAAGTTAATTAGTTAGTTAGTTAGTTAGTTAGTTAGTAATTTAATTTGTTAGTTATTTATTTAGTTTGTTAGTTTGTTAGTTAACTAATTGTTAGTTTGTTTGTTAGTTAACTAATTGTTAGTTAGTTTGTTACTTAGTTAGTTAGTTAGGTAGTGGGTATGTAGGAAGGTAGTTAATTAGTTAGTTAGTTAGTTAGTTGCTTAATAGGAATGTAGGTAGATTGTTAGTTAGCTAGTTAGTTAATTATTTACTTAGTTATCTAGTAGTTAGTTAGTTAGTTTAGTTTGTCAGTTAGCTAGTAATTAGTAAGTTAGTTAGTCAGTTAATTAGTTAGTTAGTTAGTTAGTTAGTTAGTTAGTTAGTCAGCTAGTCAATTAGTTAGTCAATATGTATGTAAGAAGGATGTTAGTTAGTAAATTAGATAATTGGTAAGTTTGTTAGTTAGTTAGTTAGTTAGTTAGTCAGTTAGTATTTAGTTAGTTAGTTAGTTAGTCAGTTAGTTAGTTAGTCAATTAGAAGTTAGTTAGTTAATTAGTTAGTTAACTAGTTAGTTATTTAGTTGGTTGGATAGTTAGTTAATATGTATGTAGGAAGATAGTTAGTTAGTTAGTTAGTTAATTAGTTAGTTATTTAGTTAGTTATCTAGTAGTAGTTAGTTAGTAAGTTAGTTAGTTAGTCATCTAGTAGTTAGTTAGTAAGTTAATATGTATGTAAGAAGGTAGTTAGTTAGTTAGCTTGATAGTTAGATTATGAGTTAGTTAATATGTATGTAAGAAGGTAGTTAATTAGCTAATTAGTTTGTTAATTAGTAGTAAGTTAGTTAGTTAGTCAGTTTGTTAGCTAGTTAATTAGTTATTTAGTTAGCTAGGTAGTTACTTAGCTAGTAGTTAGTTAGTTAACTAGTTAGTTATTTAGTTAGTTAATGGGTATGTAGGATGATAGTTAGTTAGTTAGTTAGTTATTTGGTGGGTTTTTAGGAAGGTAGTTACTTAATTAGTTAGTTAGTTAGTTATTTAGTTAATAGGTATGTAGGAAGATAGTTAATATGTTAGTTGATAGGTTAGTTAGCTAGTTAGTTAGTGGGTTTGTACGAAGGTAGTTAGTTAATTAGTTAGTTATTTAGTTAGTTAGCTAGTAGTTAGTTAGTTAGTTAGTTAGTTAGTCAGTCAGTTAATTAGTTAATTAGTTAGGTAGTTAGGTAGTTAATATGTATGTAAGATGGTAGTCAGTTAGTTAGTTAATTAGTTTGTTATATAGTTAGTTAATGAGGTAGTTAATTAGGTAGTTAGTTAGTTATCTAGTAGTTAGTTAGATAGTTAGTTAGTTAATCAGTTAGTTAGTTAGTTTGTTAATAGATATGTAGGAAGATAGTTAGTTCGTTAATTAGTTAGTTAGTTAGTTAGTTAATTAGTTAGTTAGTCAGTTAATCAGTTAGTTAAAAAGTTAGTTAGTTAGTTAATTAGTTAGTTAATATGTATGTAAGAAGTTAGTTAGTTAGTTAGTTAGTTAGTTAAATAGTTAGTTAATGAGTTAGTTAGTTAATTAGTTAGTTAGTTGGTTAGTTAGTTAGTTAGTCAGTAAGTTAGTTAGTCAGTTAGTCATTTAGTTAGTTAGTTAGTTAGTTTGCAAGTAGTTAGTTAGTTAATTAGTTATATATTTAGTTAGTTAGTTGTTATGTAGAAAGGCAGTTAGTTAGTTAGTAAGTTAGTTGGTTAGTTAGTTAGTAAGTTAGTTAGTTAATAGGTATGTAGGAAGATAGTTAGTTAGCTAATAGGTACGTAGGAAGATAGTTAGTAAGTTAGTTAGTTAGATAGTTAGTTAGTTAGTTGGTATGTAGGAAGGTAGTTACTTAGTTAGTTAATTAGTTAATTAGTTAATTAGCTAGTGGTTAGTTAGTTAGTTAGTTAGTTAGTTAGTTAGTCAGTTAATCTGTTAGTTAGTTAGTTAGTTAGTTAGTTAGTTTGTTAGTCAATATGTATGTATGAAGTAAGTGAGTTAGTTAGTTAGATAGTTAGTTAATTAGTTAGTTAGTTAGTTAGTTAGTTAGTAAGTTAATTAGTTAGTTAGTTAGTTAGTTAGTTAGTTAATTTGTTAGTTATTTATTTAGTTTGTTAGTTTGTTAGTTAGGTAATTGTTAGTTAGTTTGTTACTTAGTTAGTTAGTTAGGTAGTGGGTATGTAGGAAGGTAGTTAATTAGTTAGTTAGTTAGTTAGTTGCTTAATAGGAATGTAGGTAGATTGTTAGTTAGTTAGTTAGTTAATTATTTAGTTAGTTATCTAGTAGTTAGTTAGTTAGTTTAGTTTGTCAGTTAGCTAGTAATTAGTAAGTTAGTTAGTCAGTTAATTAGTTAGTTAGTTAGTTAGTTAGTTAGTCAGCTAGTCAATTAGTTAGTCAATATGTATGTAAGAAGGTAGTTAGTTAGTAAGTTAGATAATTGGTAAGTTTGTTAGTTAGTTAGTTGGTTAGTTAGTATTTAGTTAGTTAGTTAGTTAGTTAGTTAGTTAGTTAGTCAATTAGAAGTTAGTTAGTTAGTTAGTTAGTTAACTAGTTAGTTATTTACTTGGTTGGATAGTTAGTTAATATGTATGTAGGAAGATAGTTAGTTAGTTAGTTAGTTAATTAGTTAGTTATTTAGTTAGTTATCTAGTAGTAGTTAGTTAGTAAGTTAGTTAGTTAGTTATCTAGTAGTTAGTTACTAAGTTAATATGTATGTAAGAATGTAGTTAGTTAGTTAGCTTGATAGTTAGATTATGAGTTAGTTAATATGTATGTAAGAAGGTAGTTAATTAGCTAGGTAGTTTGCTAATTAGTAGTAAGTTAGTTAGTTAGTTAGTTAGTTAGTTAGTTAGTTAATTAGTTATTTAGTTAGCTAGGTAGTTACTTAGCTAGTAGTTAGTTAGTTAACTAGTTAGTTATTTAGTTAGTTAATGGGTATGTAGGAAGATAGTTAGTTAGTTAGTTAGTTAATGAGTTAGTTAGTTAGTTATTTGGTGGGTTTTTAGGAAGGTAGTTACTTAATTAGTTAGTTAGTTAGTTAGTTAGTTAATAGGTATGTAGGAAGATAGTTAATATGTTAGTTGATAGGTATGTAGGAAGATAGTTAGTTAGATAGTTAATTAGTTTGTTTGTTAGCTAGTTAGTTAGTGGGTTTGTACGAAGGTAGTTAGTTAATTAGTTAGTTATTTAGTTAGTTAGCTAGTAGTTAGTTAGTTAGTTAGTTAGTTAGTTAGTTAGTTAGTTAGTTAGTCAGTCAGTTAATTAGTTAATTAGTTAGGCAGTTAGGTAGTTGATATGTATGTAAGAAGGAAGTCAGTTAGTTAGTTAATTAGTTTGTTAGATAGTTAGTTAATGAGTTAGTTAATTAGGTAGTTAGTTAGTTATGTAGTAGTTAGTTAGATAGTTAGTAAGTTAATCAGGTAGTTAGTTAGTTAGTTAGTTAAAAGATATGTAGGAAGATAGTTAGTTCGTTAATTAGTTAGTTAGTTAGTTAGTTAATTAGTTAGTTAGTCAGGTAATCAGTTAGTTAATATGTCTGTAAGAAGTTAGTTAGTTAGTTAGTTAGTTAGTTAAATAGTTAGTTAATGAGTTAGTTAGTTAGTTAGTTGGTTAGTTAGTTAGTTAGTCAGTAAGTTAGTTAGTCAGTTAGTCATTTAGCTAGTAGTTAGTTAGTTAATTAGTTATTTATTTAGTTAGTTAGTCAGTTAGTCATTTACGTAGGAAGATAATTAGTTAGTTAGTTAGTTAGTTAGTTAGTTAGTAAGTATGTTCATTAGTTAGTTGGTATGTAAGAAGGTAGTTACTTAGTTAGTTAATTAGTTAATTAGTTAATTAGCTAGTAGTTAGTTAGTTTGTTAGTTAGTTAGTTACTTAGTCAGTTAATCTGTTAGTTAGTTAGTTAGTTAGTTAGTTAGTTAGTTTGTTTGTTTGTTTGTTAGTCAATATGTATGTATGAAGTAAGTGAGTTAGTTAGTTGGATAGTTAGTTAATTAGGTCATTAGTTAGTTAGTTAGTTAGTAAGTTAATTAGTTAGTTAGTTAATCAGTCAGTTATTTAGTTAGTTAGTTAGTTAATTAGTTTGTAGTTAATTTGTTAGTTATTTATTTAGTTAGTTAGTTAGTTAGTTGATGGGTATGTCGGAAGGTAGTTAGTTAGTTAGTTAGTTAGTTAGTTAGTTAGTTAGTTAAGTTAATACGTATTTAGTAAGATAGTTAGTTAGTTAATTAGTTAGTTATTATGTTAGTTATCTAGTAATAAGTTAGTTAGTTAGTTATTTAGTTAGTTAGTTAGTTAGTTATTTAGTTAGTTAGTTACTTATCTAGTAGTTAGTTAGTTAGTTAGTTAGATAAGTAGTTAGTTGTTTAGTTAGTAAGTTAGTTAGTTAACAAGTTAGTTATTTAGTAAGTTAGTTAGTTAGTTTCTAGGAAGGTAGTTACTTAATTAGTAAGTTAGTTAGTTAATATGTATGTATGTCTGTATGTAGGAAGATAGACAGTTAGTTAGTTAGTTAGCTAGTGGGTTGGTAAGAAGGTAGTTACTTAATTAGTTAGTTGGGTAGTTAGTTAGTAAGTTAATAGGTATCTATGAAGGTAGTTAGTTATTAAGTTAGTTAGTTAATTAGTTAGTTAGTTAGTTAGCTAGTAGTTAGTTAGTTAGTTAGTTTGTTAATAGTAAGTTATTTGGTTAGTCAGTTAGATAGTTATTTAGCTTGTAGTTAGTTAGTTGCTGAGTTAATTAATTCGTTAGTTAATTAGTTAGTTTGTAAGTTAGTTAGTTAATGGGTATGTATGAAGGTAGCCAGTTAGTTAGTTAATTAGTTAGTTAGCCAGTTAGTTAGTTAGTTATTTAGTTTGGTAATATGTATGTAAGAAGGTAGTTAGTTCGTTAGTGAGTTAGATAATTAGTTAGTTAATTACTTAGTTAGTTAGTTAGTTATTTAGTTTGTTAGTTAGTTATCTAGTTAATTAGTTAGTTAGTTAATTAGTTAGTCAGTTAATCAGTTAGTTAATAAGTTATTTAATTAGTTAGTTAGTTAGTCAATATGTATGTAAAAAGGTAGTTAGTTAGTTAATGAGTTGGGTAGTTAATTAGTTAGTTGGTTGGTTAGTTAGTTAGTTAGTTAGTTAGTTAGTTAGTTAATCAGTTAGTTATTTAGTTAGTTAGTAAGTTAGTTATCTAGTAGTTAGTTAGTTAGTTAGTTAGTTAGTTAGTTATGTATTGGTTAGTTAGTTAGATAGTTAGTTAGTTAGTTATATAGTGGTTAGTTAGTTAGTTAGTTAGTCAGTGAGTTAGTTAATATGTATGTAAGAAGGTAGGTAGTTACTTAGTTTGATAGTTACATTAATTTGTTAGTTGGTAAGTTAGTTAGTCAATGGGTATGTATATAGGTAGTCAGTTAGTTAGGTATTTAGTTAGCTAGCTAGTAGTTAGTTATTTGGTTAATTATTTAGTTAGTTAATTAGTTAGTTAGTTAGTTAGTTAGTTAGTTAGCTAGTAGTTAGTTAGTTAGTTAGTTAGTAGGTATGTAGGAAGATAGTTAGTTAGTAAGTTAATAGATATGTAGGAAGATAGTTAGTTAGTTAGTTAATTAGTTAGTTAGTTAATTAGTTAGTTAGTTAGCTAGTTAGTTAGTAGGTTTGTACAATTGTAGTTAGTTAATTAGTTGGTTAGGTAGTTAGTTAGTTGTTAGTCAATATGTATGTATGAAGGTAGATAGTTTGTTAATTTGTTACTTAGTTAGTTAGCTAGTAGTTAGTTAGTTAGTTAGTTAGTTAGTTAGTTCGTTAGTTAGTTATTTAGTTAGTTAGTTAGTTAGTTAGCTAGTAGTTAGTTAGTTAATTAGTTAGTTAATTAGTCAGTTTGTTAGTTTGTTAGTTAGTTAGTGAGAATGTACGAAGGTAGTTATTTAGTTAATATATATGTATGAAGATAGTTAGTTAGTTAGTTAGTTAGTTAGTTACTTAGTTAGTTCGTTACTTAGTTATTTAGTTAGTTTGTTAGGTAGTTAGCTAGTAGTTAGTTAGTTAATTAGTTAGTTAATTAGTCAGTTTGTTAGTTTGTTAGTTAGTTAGTGAGAATGTACGAAGGTAGTTATTTAGTTAATACATATGTAGGAAGATAGTTAGTTAGTTAGTTAGTTAGTTAATTAGTTAGTTAGTTAGTTAGTTAGTTAATTTTTAGTTAGTTAGTTTGTTAGTAAGCTAATAGTTAGTTAGTTAGTTAGTTACTTAGTTAGTTAGTTAGGTAGTGGGTATGTAGGAAGGTAGTTAATTAGTTAGTTAGTTAGTTAGTTGCTTAATAGGAATGTAGGTAGATAGTTAGTTAGTTATTTAGTTTGTTATCTAGTAGTTAGTTAGTTAGTTTGGTTTGTCAATTAGCTAGTCATTAGTAAGTTAGTTAGTCAGTTAATTAGTTAGTTAGTTAGTTAGTTAGTCAGTTAGTCAATTAATTAGTTAATATGTATGTAAGAAGGTAGTTACTCAGTAAGTTAGATAGTTGGTAAGTTGGTTAGTTAGTTAGATAGTTAGTTATCTAGTAGTTAGTTAGTTGGTTAGTTAGTAGTTAGTTATTTGGTTAGTTAGTTAGTTAGTTAGTAGTTAGTTAGTTAGTTAGTTAGTTAACTAGTTAGTTATTTAGTTGGTTGGATAGTTAGTTAATATGTATGTAGGAAGATAGTTAGTTAGTTAGTTAATTAGTTAGTTATTTAGTTACTTATCTGGTAGTAGTTAGTTAGTAAGTCAGTTAGTTAGTTATCTAGTAGTTAGTTAGTTAGTTAGTTAGTTAGTTAGTTAGTTAGTTAGTGAGTTAGTTAATATGTATGTAAGAAGGAAGTTAGCTAGTTAGTTTGATAGTTATATTATGAGTTAGTTTGTTAATTAGCTAGTTAGTTAGTTAATTAGTTAGTTAGTTAGTTAGTTAGTTAGTTAGTTAGTTATTTAGTTAGTTAGTTAGCTAGTAGTTAGTTAGTTAACTAGTTAATTATTTAGTTAGTTAATAGGTATGTAGGAAGATAGTTAGTTAGTTAGTTAAAGAGTTAGTTAGTTAGTTATTTGGCGGGTTTTTCGGAAGGTAGTTAGTTAATTAGTTATGTAGTTAGTTAGTTAGTTAGTTAGTTAATAGGTATGTATGAAGGTAGTTAGTTAGTAAGTTAGTTAGTTAATTAGTTAGTTAGTTAGTTAGCTAGTAGTTAGTTAGTTAGTTAGCTTGTTAATAGTTAGTTATTTAGTTAGTTAGTTAGTTAGTTAGTTAGTTATTTAGCTAGTAGTTAGTTAGTCACTTAGTTAATTAATTCGTTAGTTAATTAGTTAGTTAGTAAGTTAGTTTGTTAATAGGTATGTATGAAGGAAGTCAGTTAGTTAGTTATTAGTAAGTTAGATAGTAGTTAATTAGTTAGTTAATTAGTTAGTTAGTTAGTGGGTAGATGTGAAGGTGGGTAGGTAGTTAGTTAGTTAGTTTGTAGGTATGTTGGAAGATAGTTAGTTAGTTAATTAGTGAGTTATCTAGATAGTTATCTAGTAGTTAGTTAGTTAGTTAGCTAGTTATTTATCTAGTAGTTTGTCAGTCAGTCAGCCTGTTAGTTAGTTGGTTAGTTAGTTTGTTAGTTAGTTAGTTTATATATATGTAAGGAGGTAGTTAGTTAGTAAGCCAATTAGATATTTAGTTAGTTAGTTTGGAAGTTAGTTGGTTAGTTAGTTAGTTAGTAGTTTGTTAGTTAACTAGTTAGTTAGTTAGCTAGTAGTTAGTAAGTAAGTAAGTTAGTTAGTTAGTTAGTTAGTTAGTTCGTGGGTATGTATGAAGGTAGTTAATTAGTTAGTTAGTCAGTTAGTTAGTTAGTTGCTTAATATGTACGTTGGAAGATAGTTAGTTAGTTAATTTGATAGTTATTTAGTTAGTCATCAAGTAGTTTGTTAGTTTGCCAGTTAGCTAGTATTAGTATGTCAGTTAGTCAGTTAGTTAGTGATAAGAGCAAAATTAAGCACATTTTTAGTATATAATTTGGGGATTTTAGCTCTTTCAAATGACAACTTTGTGTATATAATTGTTCATATTTAAGATTGCAAGAATATTTCTTCACTAAGTGTGTTTTATTGATAAATTCAGGTTTTTGGGCGAAAGTTTTTAGCATTTCAACAGTGTAGTTGTCTTCCTCTCCTCGCGCCGATAAAATCGATATATTATATGGCCCATTTCGGTACACGTATGAAGAAGGAGGCAAGTAATCTTCCACACAAAAGTCTACACCAAATTCTATACGAAAACCACTCACACTTTAACCACCATTCAGCCCACCTACCTCACCTACAATTACCAAATTACTCTCAATCCTCTCAACCATCTATTGACCAATGAGAAGGCTCCAAATGCATTATAAATAGACCACAAGGGCCCATGGGGCAGTTTAATGCCTTTTTCCACTCTCTCACTTTCTTCTTCACTCTCTTTATCTCTCTCTTTCCAAGCACTCTCAAGAACTCTTAAAGAACCACTAAAGTCCATCAATTCGGGAATTTCCTCTTTCACCGGATTCAAGCTTTCTTCTTTCGGTGAAAAGATTTAGCAAGTCGTAAAAGAGACACTCCTCAATCGGACCCGAAGCTTTCTTCAACCGGGAAGGACGTTTCTTCAAGACGAGAAAACAGCTCAATCATCTAGCTTCCTAGCGATTCGAGCATCAATCGTCCACGATCACAAGGAAGGAGTACCTCTAATCACGTTGAAGCTTCCTTCTCGTTTTAGGTGTAATATTTTCTTTTCTCGAATTTGATGTGTGTAAATATAACTTGTTTGATTCTAAAATTCTTGTTCTTGATCTTTTCTTGATCTTTTCTTTTCTTGATCTTTTTCTCTTTATTTTTCATTTTCTGTATATGCTAGATCTGTTAAAATTTTCATTACGTAGATCTTGATTTCTAGTTTCGGGAACATTTTGAATCGTTGAATTTCATGAAATATTCGAATTGATATGAGTCTTTGAAATCTGTCACTTAAACTGAAAACCTGCTGTTTCTGTTTTTCAGAGACCTAATTGTAATTCGTTAATAACTTTTTATTCCGTTGTCGAAATTGTTTGAAATTTTAGGATCAATTTGATAATATTCAGAAGTCACTGTAGACAAATTTTCATTAATTTTGGAAACTTCGAAATATTTATTTTAATGATCTGAATCTTAATCATATTTTGACGCAATAGCTCCCTGTGGAACGAATCTATTATTTTCTGCTATACAACCATATAATTCACTTGTTTGATATTACGGGACTTTAAAACAACGATATGCTTTTTAGACGTGCAAAAAGACCGTTCATCAAATGGCGCCGCTGCCGGGGAGCGGTGTTTAAGTCAATATTTTAGATCGAAATTTCAGATTTAAATTCATAAATTTATTTACTCACTTCTTTTTCTCTTTTGTGACAATCTAGGTGTGAAGAAAAGAAGCTTTATGCACAACACAAGATCACGAAAAGGCGAATTACTTCCGTTTATCAAGGAAATCGAAAGAAGTAACAAGAGCTCTAAAAAGGGAAAGGAACTGACACAAGAAGATCAAGAAGAGCTTCGAACTCAAACTCAAACTTTTTCTTCTCTCTCTACTCCTTTAATTTTCAATATGGGTGATGAAACAAGAGCTCCAAGGCCAAAAACCTTGAGAGAATTAGTAGCACCTAGAAATATAGAGGACAATTATAATTTTATTAGACCCAATATACCGAATTTCAAAGCGGATCCGAGCATTATAGGCTCATTACCTATTTTTCATGGGAAAGCCACGGAAAACCCTCATAAGCATTTGAAAGATTTTAAGATTCAACTAAACATTTATGCAAATTATGAGGCATTTAACGATATTTTACTTCTTATTTTTCCTTATTCACTAGGTGAAGGGCCAAAAGAATGGTTCTACAACCTACGAGGACCCCTCAACTTCAATGAAGTAGCCGAGCGATTTAAGGAGAAATACTACTCGCATTCGAGATTGGCGGCAATTAGGCGAGAACTTTTAGCAATCACACAAAAGCCAAACGAGGCTCTCCATGAGTATTACGATCGATTCAACCGCTTCATGGAGGAGTGTCCAAGCCACAATGTCGAAATCCATTACCTATACGAGCAATTTATACAAGGGCTAGGTTACTCGGAGAGCCAATTCCTCAACGCATCCGCGGGGGGAAGTATCGCGAACAAAGATCTCGAAGAGATTAAGAAGCTACTCGAAGTGATGGCAACCAATTCTCAATCAAGACGGAATGTCGAATACCGAGTTAATGCGTGTAGCGACCTCAATGTCGACATGCTTAACGACAAGCTCGAGATCATCATGAAGGCTTTGGGCAAGGAGGAAACAAAAAAATGTGGGGTTTGCCTCGCAAATACCCACCACACCGATGAGTGCCCGAGTGTTGTCGAAGATGCAAATGCCGTTTACAAGAAATTCGATGCCTCGAACTCGTATAATCCGAATCTCCGCAACCATCCTAACTTTAGTTGGTCGAACCCCAACAATGCTCAACCCGATCCATATCGACAAGCGGTTGCAAAACCGGCCACATACCAACATCCAAATGCTACACAAGCGGTTCACAAATCAATTCCAAATCAAGACCCGAATCAAGAAATAAAAATCATGATGGAAGGAATGATGGCAATGATGAAGAAAGAATTTGGAGTTGTTAAGCAAGATATTGGAGTTGTCAAGCAAGATATTACGAGTGTGAGACAAGAGATCTCGAACACAAATCGACACGTAGGGAGTTTGGAGACTCAAATGAATCAAATGGCTACTCGACTCAATGTTCTCGAGACTCAAGGTTCATCTCGATTGCAATGTCAATCTTTAGCACCTTCCGAGCAAAGGCATGTGAACGCAATATCGCTCCGAAGCGGTAAGGAAATTGGAGAGAGCTCGAGGCAAGCTAAGGAGGTGCAAGAAGAAAAGGAAATGGAGGTACCGGTACCGATCAAGGAGAAGCCATCTCAAGCCAAGGAAGTACCATTCGGAACAAAGGCACCCGAAGCGATTCAAGTCAAGCCACCTTTTCCGAATCGTCTCCCCAAACCGGTCGAATCAAACACCGACGTGCTCGCTATCTTGAAAAAGGTAGAGGTAAACATTCCTTTACTCAAAGCTATAAAAGAGGTACCGCGATTAGCAAAATATCTCAAGGACTTATGCACGAACAAGAGGAAACCAAAAGGGGACGAATTGATAAGTGTGGGGGAAAGCGTTTCGGCAATTTTGAGACTCCCCCAAAAGCACAAGGATCCGGGGATGTTTGCCATTCCATGCAAAATCGGGCAACATGAATTGCCAAAATGCATGCTTGATTTGGGCGCTTCAATAAATGTGATGCCATACTCGATATTCAAGACTCTCGACCTAGGCCCCCTTGATGACACTCAAGTTGTGATCCAATTGGCCGATCGGTCCACGACTCGACCGGTTGGGGTGATTGAGGACGTGTTAGTAACCGTTAATGGGTTGCTATTCCCCGCGGACTTCTACGTATTGGACATGAATGAGGGGAGTAGTGATTCAACCCCGATTCTCCTTGGGCGGCCATTTTTGAAGACGGCATGCACCAAAATCGATGTACACGCGGGAGAGCTAACGATGGAGTTCGATGATGAGGTAATTAAATTCAATATTTTTGACAAACTAAAAGAACCCATTGTAGGTACACTCAACTTGAGCGCTTTGGACGTGATCGACGATTGTGTGCAAGAGGTCATGGATAGCTCACTCGAGAAATTTCAATGGAGCTCGGATCCATTCGAAGGATGTGACGACCCTATATTCGAGATCGAGCCCAATTTGGAAGAAGAACGACGCATAGTTCAAGCACTCTTTCTAGGAGACCTCGAGATTCCGATGAAGAGAACTCCACCCTCCACTGAACAAGCTCCAAGGTTAGATCTAAAACCACTACCTTTTGGACTAAAATACGTGTTTTTGGATGAAGCGGAAACCTTGCCGGTGATAATCGCTTCGAATCTAGCAAAGAAGCAAGAAGAAGAACTCACCGAAGTGCTAAAAAGGAATAAGAAAGCTTTCGGGTGGACTCTCTCCGACATACCCGGTATTAGTCCGTCAATGTGTACACACCGAATCCTACTCGAAGACGACTCGAAACCCTCAAGGGAGCCTCAACGAAGACTTAACCCGCCCATGATGGAAGTAGTGAAGAAAGAGGTGATCAAGCTTTTGGATGCGGGGATAATCTACCCTATTACCGACTCAAAATGGGTCTCGCCCATTCATGTGGTACCAAAGAAAACGGGGATAACAATTGTTGAGAACAAAGAGGGCGAGCAAGTGCCGACAAGAATCCAAAATGGGTGGCGAGTTTGTATCGATTATAGGAAATTGAACAAAGCGACAAAGAAAGACCATTTCCCTCTTCCATTCATCGATCAAATGCTCGAAAGACTCGCGGGAAAACCGTATTATTGTTTCCTCGATGGATTCTCGGGGTATTTCCAAATTCCAATCGCACCCGAGGATCAAGAGAAAACGACTTTCACGTGTCCGTTCGGAACTTTTTCCTATCGACGAATGCCATTCGGTCTATGCAATGCTCCCGGCACTTTTCAAAGGTGTATGCTTTCTATCTTCTCCGATTATATTTCGAAATTCATTGAAGTTTTTATGGATGATTTTTCGGTATTTGGAGATTCTTTTGATTCTTGCTTAGGCAATTTATCACAAATACTCGAAAAATGCATCGAAGCTAACCTTGTCTTAAATTTTGAGAAATGCCACTTCATGGTGAGCAAAGGAATTGTTTTAGGTCATCTCATCTCAAAGGAGGGAATGGAAGTTGACAAGGCGAAAATCGACGTAATCAAGACGCTTCCATATCCAAAGACGGTAAAAGACGTGCGATCCTTTCTCGGCCATGCGGGGTTCTATAGGCGCTTTATCAAAGACTTCTCGAAAATCTCACAACCAATGTGCCAACTTCTCCAAAAAGATGTAAAATTCGAATTCAATGCAAAGTGCAAGGAGGCTTTCGACAATCTCAAGGAAAGGCTTTGCTCCGCGCCAATCATCAAGTCGCCAAATTGGGAGCTACCTTTCGAAATTATGTGTGACGCAAGCGACACAAGTGTGGGGGCGGTACTCGGCCAAAGTATTGGGAAGGACCCGCATGTGATTGCTTATGCCTCGAAAACCCTCGACAACGCACAAAGAAACTACACCACTACCGAAAAGGAACTCCTCGCGATTGTTTTTGCCTTAGAGAAATTTCGTTCGTATCTTTTAGGTACGAAGGTGATAGTCTTCTCGGACCACGGCGCATTGAAACATTTAATGAAAAAGAAGGAGTGCAAACCGAGATTGCTTCGATGGATCCTTTTACTTCAAGAATTCGACCTCGAGATCAAGGACAAAAAGGGATGCGAGAATCTCGTGGCGGACCATTTGAGTCGGATTCCATTGAAGATCGAAGATCTCGTTCCGATTCGCGAGGAATTCCCCGAGGAACACGTTCTCGCGGCCCAAGTCGAAGCGCCATGGTACGCCGACCTAGCAAACTACATCGTCACGAAGAAATTTCCCCCGAGCTTCTCCAAGGCGCAACGCGATAAGATGAAAAGCAACGCGCGATTCTACGTTTGGGAGGACCCGATCTTATTCCGAATGTGCACCGATCAAGTAATTCGAAAGTGTGTGCACCAAAGTGAGGTACAATCTATTCTTTCTTTTTGTCATACATTACAATGTGGTGGACATTTCGGTATCGCACGTACCACACACAAGGTACAAGAATGTGGATTTTATTGGCCAACCTTGCATAAAGACGTTGCGAACTTTGTGAAAGGTTGTGAAAATTGCCAAAAGACGGGGAATTTGAGCCGTAGAAATCAAATGCCCCTCAATTCAATCTATGTGTGTGAACCATTCGATGTTTGGGGCATTGATTTCATGGGCCCATTTCCATCGTCTTTTGGCTACACTTACATCTTGTTGTGTGTAGATTATGTAACCAAATGGGTGGAGGCGATACCAACCAAGCATGCGGACTCGAAAACTGTGGTGGACTTTTTGAAGAAAAATATATTTCAACGATTCGGCACACCAAGAGTTCTTATAAGCGATCGAGGCTCCTATTTTTGCAATCGATATCTCCAAAGCCTCCTCGAAAAATACCATGTGAGCCATCGAACCTCAACCGCGTATCATCCTCAAACAAACGGCCAAGCGGAGGTTTCAAACCGCGAGATCAAATCCATTCTAGAGAAGGTAGTGAACCCAAATCGAAAGGATTGGAGTACTCGACTCGGCGACGCACTTTGGGCGTACCGTACCGCCTTCAAAACGCCAATAGGTATGACTCCTTTCAAACTCTTGTACGGAAAGGCGTGCCATCTCCCGGTCGAGTTAGAGCATAAGGCCTTTTGGGCAATAAAGCAATTCACATTGGACTACCCGAAGGATGCATCGGCTCGAAAATTGCAACTTCTCGAATTGGACGAATTTCGACAAAACGCTTATGATAACTCGAGTTTGTGCAAGGAAAAAGCCAAGAAATTCCATGATCGAATGATTAAAAAGAAAGATTTTCATGTGGGGGAAAGAGTGTTGCTATTTAACTCTCGTCTCAAGCTTTTCCCCGGGAAACTTCGGTCCCGATGGATCGGCCCTTTTGTGGTCACCAATGTGACTACATGTGGGGTTGTCGAAATTCAAAGCGAAGAAACGAGCAAATCATTCAAAGTGAACGGCCATCGACTCAAACACTACCATGCAAACTTCGAAACCGGGTGGATGGAGGAGCAAGCTCTAGAGCCCAACGACACCTCACAATTATGAGCTCGGCCAAGTCGAGCTCAAGACGTTAAACAAGAGCGCTAGTTGGGAGGCAACCCACGCACCAAAAAAATATATATATATATATATATATATATATATATATATATATATATATATATATATATATATATATATATATATATATATATTTCAGGTTTTATCTATCCATCTTTTTTCTATTTCAGTCGACATTTTTTTTTTTTTCGTATCTTTTCGCTTGAGGACAAGCTTGGAAATAAGTGTGGGGGGGATAATATTTGGATTTCCTTTGTATATATTCGCTTTTATTTTGCTTTTATGCTTTTATTTGCTTTTATGAAAATTGAAAATTTGAAAAATTTGAAAAATTAAAAAAAT
This sequence comes from Luzula sylvatica, assembly GCA_946800325.1. Taxonomy (NCBI): domain Eukaryota; kingdom Viridiplantae; phylum Streptophyta; class Magnoliopsida; order Poales; family Juncaceae; genus Luzula; species Luzula sylvatica. The sequence continues at coordinate 66,147,580 of OX326960.1, read as the reverse complement.
TCTACCACCATTGTATATATCATATTTTAAATCAATTTTTCGTGATCGTCCTCGATTTTTTAGCACTTAAATACTTGTTAAAGAAACGGTTTTTCTCCACGATCAAGTCTAAACAATCACACATCTTCTTAAAAAGAATTTTCACCATCCACTTAAAGAATATTCTTTTTCTCAAATGAATATTAAAGAAAACAATAAACGGTCTTTTATGAGACTAATTTGGGATTCAATCCCGTCTATAATAAGATTTGCTTAAAGAAGTATTTATTTTAAATGATTTTCATTGTGATTTACGTGGCACACCATTTTTGAATAAGAACCCATTCTTAATTAAGAAATTCTAAAAAGTTTTATTGAACCATTTTTGGTAGTTTTTGCATTAGTTTAAAAATTTGACAACTTACACTTAAGGATCCTAACCGTTCATGGCGACTTATGTTCCAACCAAACGGAATTTTATTGCGCTCGCGATTTTTTCAAAAAGAATTCGCAATGGAGTAAGCCGGGCATGAGCGAACCGTACTCATGATCGGTTCGAAACATTGTGAATTAATATTTTATATAAAAATATTTCAATGAAAGAAGATAGAAAAAAGAAAGAAAAAAAGAAAAAAGAAAAAAAAAGAAAAAAGAAAAAAAAAGAAAAAAAAGAAAAGAAAAAGAAAATAGAAAAAAAAGCAAAAGAAAAAAAAGAAAAATATAAAATAATATTTTTGAGCAAAATTTAAGGAAATTTGGTTGGATTTAAGGAGGACCCAAGTACTTACGTACCGAGCGGTTATAAAAGTGAATTACTTACATTTAAGGTCAACTTTTGCAAAAATGAAAAAAATTGGTTCTATTAATACTTTTAAAAGATTTTTCCTCTTTAATTATGTGGTGTTACGTTCATTATGTGGTGTTTAACTATCTTTTTCGAGTGAAAATCAATTCTTAATAAATATCTTAAAAATTCGCAAAATCCTCATTATAGAAGTTTGATATTTTGTTCGTCTTGAAATAACATATGATTAAGAGAGTATAAATATTTCTTGTGAAATTCAAATTTATGAGATAGTGTGATTACAATTTGAACAAAACCTAACTTGTATTTTTTTTGCTTAAAATATATTTTATTACGTTTTATTTTGTCGAGGACGACAAAAGCTAAGTGTGGGGGTATTTGATAAGAGCAAAATTAAGCACATTTTTAGTATATAATTTGGGGATTTTAGCACTTTCAAATGACAACTTTGTGTATATAATTGTTCATATTTAAGATTGCAACAATATTTCTTCACTAAGTGTGTTTTATTGATAAATTCAGGTTTTTGGGCGAAAGTTTTTAGCATTTCAACAGTGTAGTTGTCTTCCTCTCCTCGCGCCGATAAAATCGATATATTATACGGCCCATTTCGGTACACGTATGAAGAAGGAGGCAAGTAATCTACCACACAAAAGTCTACACCAAATTCTATACGAAAACCACTCACACTTTAACCACCATTCAGCCCACCTACCTCACCTACAATTACCAAATTACCCTCAATCCTCTCAACCATCTATTGACCAATGAGAAGGCTCCAAATGCATTATAAATAGACCACAAGGGCCCATGGGGCAGTTTAATGCCTTTTTCCACTCTCTCACTTTCTTCTTCACTCTCTTTCTCTCTCTCTTTCCAAGCACTCTCAAGAACTCTTAAAGAACCACTCAAGTCCATCAATTCGGGAATTTCCTCTTTCACCGGATTCAAGCTTTCTTCTTTCGGTGAAAAGATTTAGCAAGTCGTAAAAGAGACACTCCTCAATCGGACCCGAAGCTTTCTTCAACCGGGAAGGACCTTTCTTCAAGACGAGAAAACAGCTCAATCATCTAGCTTCCTAGCGATTCGAGCATCAATCGTCCACGATCACAAGGAAGGAGTACCTCTAATCATGTTGAAGCTTCCTTCTCGTTTTAGGTGTAATCTTTTCTTTTCTCGAATTTGATGTGTGTAAATATAACTTGTTTGATTCTAAAATTCTTGTTCTTGATCTTTTCTTGATCTTTTCTTTTCTTGATCTTTTTCTCTTTATTTTTCATTTTCTGTATATGCTAGATCTGTTAAAATTTTCATTAAGTAGATCTTGATTTCTAGTTTCGGGAACATTTTGAATCGTTGAATTTCATGAAATATTCGAATTGATACGAGTCTTTGAAATCTGTCACTTAAACTGAAAACCTGCTGTTTCTGTTTTTCAGAGACCTAATTGTAATTCGTTAATAACTTTTTATTCCGTTGTCCAAATTGTTTGAAATTTTAGGATCAATTTGATAATATTCAGAACTCACTGTAGACAAATTTTCATTAATTTTGGAAACTTCGAAATATTTATTTTAATGATCTGAATCTTAATCATATTTTGACGCAATAGCTCCCTGTGGAACGAATCTATTATTTTCTGCTATACAACCATATAATTCACTTGTTTGATATTACGGGACTTTAAAACAACGATATGCTTTTTAGACGTGCAAAAAGACCGTTCATCAGTTAGTAAGTTAGTTAGTTAGTCAGTTAGTCAGTTCATATGTTTTTAAGAAGGTAATTAGTAAGTTAATTAGTTAGTTAGTTAGTTAGTTAGTTAGTTAGTTAGTTAGTTTTCTAGTAGTTAGTTAGTTGGTTGGTTAGTCAGTTAGTTAGTTAGTAGTTAGTTAGTTAGTTAACTAGTAAGGTATTTAGTTGGTTAGATAATTAGTTAATACGTATGTAGGAAGATAGTAAGTTAGTTAGTTAGTTAATTAGTTACTTATTTTGCTAGTTATCTAGTAGTTAGTTAGTTAGTTAGTTAGTTAGTTAGTTAGTTAGTTATATATCTAGTTGGTAGTTAGTTAGTTAGTTAGTTAAGTTAGTTAATATGTATGTAATAAGGTAGTTAGTTAGGTATTTGATAGTTAAATTTTTAGCTAGTTAGTTAATTAGTTAATTAGCTAGTTAGTTAGTAGTAAGTTAGTTAGTTAGTAAGTTAGTTAGTTAGTTAACTAGTTAGTTAGTTATTTAGTTAGTTAGTTAGTTAGTTAGCTAGTAGTTAGTTAGTTAGTTAGTTAATAGGTATGTAGGAAGATAGTTAGTTAGTAAGTTAATAGATATGTAGGAAGATAGTTAGGTAGTTAGTTAGTTAGTTAGTTAGTTAGTTAATTAGTTAGTTTGTTAGCTAGTTAGTTGGTGGGTTTGTACGATAGTAGTTAGTTAATTTGTTGGTTAGGTAGTTAGTTAGTTGTTAGTCAATAGGTATGTATGAAGGTAGTTAGTTTGTTAATTTGTTATTTAGTTAGTAAGCTAGTAGTTTGTTAGTCAGTAAGTTAGTTAGTTCGTTTGTTAGTTAACCTAGTTAGTTAGTTAGTTAGCTAGTAGTTAGTTAGTTAATTAGTTAGTTAATTAGTTAGTTTGTTAGTTAGTTAGTGAGAATGTACGAAGGTAGTTATTTAGTTAATATATATGTAGGAAGATAGTTAGTTAGTTAGTTAGTTAGTAAGTTAATTAGTTAGTTATTTTTTTAGTTAGTTAGTTTGTTAGTTAGATAATAGTTAGTTAGTTAGGTAGTGGGTATGTAGGAAGGTAGTTAATTAGTCAGTTAGTTAGTTAGTTGCTTAATAGGAATGTAGGTAGATAGTTAGTTAGTTATTTAGTTAGTTATCTAGTAGTTAGTTTGTTAGTTTAGTTTGTCAATTAGCTAGTCATTAGTAAGTTAGTTAGTCAGTTAATTAGTTAGTTAGTTAGTTGGTTAGTCAGTTAGTCAATTAGTTAGTTAATATGTACGTAAGAAGGTAGTTACTTAGTAAGTTAGATAGTTGGTTAGTTAGTAGTTAGTTAGTTGGTTAGTTAGTTAGTTAGTTAGTTAGTTAGTAGTTAGTTAGTTAGTTAGTTAACTAGTTTGTATTTTGTTGGTTGGATATTTAGTTAATATGTATGTAGGAAGATAGTTAGTTAGTTAGTTAATTAGTTAGTTATTTATTTAGTCATCTAGTAGTAGTTAGTTAGTAAGTTAGTTAGTTAGTTATCTAGTAGTTAGTTAGTTAGTTAGTTAGTGAGTTAGTTAATATGTATGTAAGAAGGTAGTTAGCTAGTTAGTTTGATAGTTATATTATGAGTTAGTTTGTTAATTAGCTAGTTAGTTAGTTAATTAGTTAGTTAGTTAGTTATTTAGTTAGTTAGTTAGCAAGTAGTTAGTTAGTTACCTAGTTAGTTATTTAGTTAGTTAATAGGTATGTAGGAAGATAGTTAGTTAGGTAGTTAAAGAGTTAGTTAGTTAGTTATTTGGTGGGTTTTTCGGAAGGTAGTTAGTTAATTAGTTAGTTAGTTAGTTAGTTAATAGGTATGTAGGAAGATAGTTAGTTGATAGGTATGTTGGAAGATAGTTAGTTAGTTAGTTAGTTAGTTAGTAATTTGTTAGCTAGTTAGGTAGTGGGTTTGTACGAAGGTAGTTAGTTAATTAGTTAGTTAATAGGTACGTATCAAGGTAGTTAGTTAGTTTGTTAATTTGTTATTTAGTTAGTTAGCTAGTAGTTAGTTAGTTACTTAGTTAGTTAGTTAGTTAGTTAGTTAATTAGTTAGCAGTTAGTTTGTTAGTTATTTATTTAGTTAGTTAGTTAGTTGGTAGATGGGTATGTCGGAAGGTAGTTAGTTAGTTAGTTAGTTAGTTAAGTTAATAGGTATTTAGTAAGATAGTTAGTTAGTTAATTAGTTAGTTATTATGTCAGTTATCTAGTAATAAGTTAGTTAGTTAGTTATTTAGTCAGTTAGCTAGTAGTTATTTAGTTAGTTAGTTATTTAGTTAGTTAGTTAGTTATCTAGTAGTTAGTTAGTTAGTTAGTTAGTAAACTAGTTAGTTGTTTAGTTAGTTAGTTAGTTAGTTAACTAGTTAGTTGTTTAGTTAGTTAACTAGTTAGTTATTTAGTAACTTAGTTCGTTAGTTAGTTAATTAGTTAATTATTGGGATTGTACGAAGGTAGTTAGTTAATTAGTTAAGTAGTTAGTTAGTTAGTTAGATAGTTAATAGGTATGTAGTAAGGAAGATAGTTAGTTAGTTAGTTAGTTAGTTAGTTAGTTAGTTAGCTAGTAGTTAGTTAGTTAGTTAGTTAGTGAGTGAGTTAGTGGGTATGTTGGAAAGGTAGCTAGTTAGTTACTTCGTTACTTTGTTAACTAGTTAGTTAGTTATCTAATAGTTAGTTAGTTAGTTAGTTAGTTAGTTATCTAGTAGTTAGTTAGTTGGTTAGTTAGTTAGTTAGTTAGTTAGTTAGTTATCTAGTAGTTAGTTAGTTGGTTAGTTAGTTAGTTAGTTAGTAAACTAGTTAGTTAGTTAGTTAGTTAGTTAATATGTATGTAAGAAGGTAGTTAGTTAGTTAGTTTGATAGTTAGATTTTTAGCTAGTTAGTTAATTAGTTAGTTAGCTAATTAGTTAGTTGTAAGTTAGTTAGTTAGTTAACTAGTTAGTTATTTAGTTAGTTAGTTAGTTAGTTAGCTAGTAATTAGTTAGTTAGTTAGTTAATAGGTATGTAGGAAGATAGTTAGTTAGTTAGTTAATAGGTATGTAGGAAGATAGTTGGTTAGTAAGTTAGTTAGTTGGTTAATTAGTTAGATTGTTAGCTAGTTAGTTAGTTAGAGGATTTGTACGATAGTAGTTAGTTAATTAGTTAGTTAGGTAGTTAGTTAGTGGTTAGTCAATAGGCATGTATGAAGGTAGTTAGTTTGTTAATTTGTTATTTAGTTAGTTAGCTAGTAGTTAGTTAGTCAGTTAGTTCGTTAGTTAGTTATTTATTTAGTTAGTTAGTTAGCTAGTAGTTAGTTAGTTAATTAGTTAGTTAATTAGTTAGTTAGTTAGTGAGAGTGTACGAAGGTAGTTAGTTAGTTAGTTAGTTAGTTAATATATATGTAGGAAGATAGTTAGTTAGTTAGTTAGTTAGTTAGTTAGTAAGTTAATTAGTTAGTTAGTTAGTTAGTAAGTTAATTTGTTAGTTATTTATTTAGTTTGTTAGTTTGTTAGTTAGCTAATTGTTAGTTAGTTTGTTACTTATTTAGTTTGTTAGGTAGTGGGTATGTAGGAAGGTAGTTAATTAGTTAGTTAGTTAGTTAGTTAGTAGCTTAATAGGAATGTAGGAAGATTGTTAGTTAGTTAATTAGTTAGTTATCTGGTAGTTAGTTAGTTAGTTAGTTTAGTTTGTCAATTAGCTAGTAATTAGTAAGTTAGTTAGTCAGTTAATTTGTTAGTTAGTTAGTTAGTTAGTTAGTTAGTTAGTTAGTAAGTTAGTTAGTCAATTAGTAGTTAGTTAGTTAGTTAGTTTGTTAACTAGTTAGTTATTTAGTTGGTTGGATAGTTAGTTAATATGTATGTAGGAAGATAGTTAGTTAGTTAGTTAGTAAATTAGTAAGTTATTTAGTTAGTTATCTAGTAGTAGTTAGTTAGTAAGTTAGTTAGTTAGTTATCTAGTAGTTAGTTAGTAAGTTAATATGTATGTAAGAAGGTAGTTAGTTAGTTAATATGTATGTAAGAAGGTAGTTAATTAGCTAGTTAATTTGTTAATTAGTAGTAAGTTAGTTAGTTAATTAGTTAGTTAATTAGTTATTTAGTTAGCTAGGTAGTTACTTAGCTAGTAGTTAGTTGGTTAACTAATTAGTTATTTAGTTAGTTAATGGGTATGTAGGAAGATAGTTAGTTAGTTAGTTAGGTAATGAGTTAGTTAGAAAGTTATTTGGTGGGTTTTTAGGAAGGTAGTAACTTAATTAGTTAGTTAGTTAGTTAGTTAGTTAGTTAATAGGTATGTAGGAAGATAGTTAATATGTTAGTTGATAGGTATGTAGGAAGATAGTTAGTTAGATAGTTAATTAGTTTGTTTGTTAGCTAGTTTGTTAGTGGGTTTGTTCGAAGGTAGTTAGTTAATTAGTTAGTTATTTAGTTAGTTAGCTAGTAGTTAGTTAGTTTGTTAGTTAGTTAGTCAGTCAGTTAATTAGTTAATTAGTTAGGTAGCTAGGTAGTTAATATGTATGTAAGAAGGTAGTCAGTTAGTTAGTTAATTAGTTTGTTAGATAGTTAGTTAATGAGTTAGTTAATTAGGTAGTTAGTTAGTTATCTAGTAGTTAGTTAGATAGTTAGTTAGTTAATCAGTTAGTTAGTTAGTTTGTTAGTTAGTTAGTTAGTTTGTTAATAGATATGTAGGAAGATAGTTAGTTCGTTAATTAGTTAGTTAGTTAGTTAGTTAATTAGTTAGTTAGTCAGTTAATCAGTTAGTTAATAAGTTAGTTAGTTAGTTAGTTAATTAATTAGTTAATATGAATGTAAGAAGTTAGTTAGTTTGTTAGTTAGTTTAATAGTTAGTTAATGAGTTTGTTAGTTAGTTAGTTAGTTAGTTAGTTGGTTAGTTAGTTAGTTAGTCAGTCAGTTAGTTAGTCAGTTAGTCATTTAGTTAGTTAGTTAGTTAGTTAGCAAGTAGTTAGTTAGTTAGTCAATTAGTTATTTATTTAGTTAGTTAGTTGTTATGTACAAAGGCAGTTAGTTAGTTAGTTAGTTAGTTGGTTAGTTAGTTAGTTAGTTAGTTAATAGGTATGTAGGAAGATAGTTAGTTAGCTAATAGGTACGTAGGAAGATAGTTAGTTAGTTACTTAGTTAGTTAGTTACTTAGTTAGTAGTTAGTTAGTTAGTTAGTTAGTTAGTTAGTTAGTCAGTTAATCTGTTAGTTAGTTAGTTAGTTAGTTAGTTAGTTTGTTAGTCAATATGTATGTATGAAGTAAGTGAGTTAGTTAGTTAGATAGTTAGTTAATTAGTTAGTTAGTTAGTTAGTTAGTAAGTTAATTAGTTAGTTTGTTAGTTAGTTAGTTAGTAAGTTAATTTGTTAGTTATTTATTTAGTTTGTTAGTTTGTTAGTTTTGCTAATTGTTAGTTAGTTTGTTACTTAGTTAGTTAGTTATGTAGTGGGTATGTAGGAAGGTAGTTAATTAGTTAGTTAGTTGCTTAATAGGAATGTAGGTAGATTGTTAGTTAGTTAGTTAGTTAATTATTTAGTTAGTTATCTAGTAGTTAGTTAGTTAGTTTAGTTAGTTAGTTAGCTAGTAATTAGTAAGTTAGTTAGTCAGTTAATTAGTTAGTTAGTTAGTTAGTTAGTTAGTCAGCTAGTCAATTAGTTAGTCAATATGTATGTAAGAAGGTAGTTAGTTAGTAAGTTAGATAATTGGTAAGTTTGTTAGGTAGATAGTTAGTTAGTTATTTAGTTTGTTATCTCGTAGTTAGTTAGTTAGTATAGTTTGTCAATTAGCTAGTCATTAGTAAGTTAGTTAGTCAGTTAATTAGTTAGTTAGTTAGTTAGTTAGTCAGTTAGTCAATTAGTTAGTTAATATGTATGTAAGAAGGTAGTTACTTAGTAAGTTAGATAGTTGGTAAGTTGGTTAGTTAGTTAGATAGTTAGTTATCTAGTAGTTAGTTAGTTGGTTAGTTAGTAGTTTGTTAGTTGGTTAGTTAGTTAGTTAGTTGGTTAGTTAGTAAGTTAGTTAGTTAGTTAGTTAACTAGTTAGTTATTTAGTTGGTTGGATAGTTAGTTAATATGTATGTAGGAAGATAGTTAGTTAGTTTGTCAATTAGTTAGTTATTTAGTTACTTATCTGGTAGTAGTTAGTTAGTAAGTCAGTTAGTTAGTTATCTAGTAGTTAGTTAGTTAGTTAGTTAGCTAGTTAGTTTGATAGTTATATTATGAGTTAGTTTGTTAATTAGCTAGTTAGTTAGTTAATTAGTTAGTTAGTTAGTTAGTTAGTTAGTTATTTAGTTAGTTAGTTAGCTAGTAGTTAGTTAGTTAACTAGTTAGTTATTTAATTAGTTAATAGGTATGTAGGAAGATAGTTAGTTAGTTAGTTAAAGAGTTAGTTAGTTAGTTATTTGGTGGGTTTTTCGGAAGGTAGTTAGTTAAATATTTATGTAGTTAGTTAGTTAGTTAGTTAGTTAGTTAATAGGTATGTATGATGGTAGTTAGTTAGTAAGTTAGTTAGTTAATTAGTTAGTTAGTTAGTTAGCTAGTAGTTAGTTAGTTAGTTAGCTTGTTAATAGTTAGTTATTTAGTTAGTTAGTTAGTTAGTTAGTTAGTTATTTAGCTAGTAGTTAGTTAGTTACTTAGTTAATTAATTCGTTAGTTAATTAGTTAGTTAGTAAGTTAGTTTGTTTATATGTATGTATGAAGGAAGTCAATCAGTTAGTTATTAGTAAGTTAGCTAGTAGTTAATTAGTTAGTTAATTAGTTAGTTAGTTAGTGGGTAGATGTGAAGGTGGGTAGGTAGTTAGTTAGTTAGTTTGTATGTATGTTGGAAGATAGTTAGTTAGTTATCTAGATAGTTATCTAGTAGTTAGTTAGTTAGTTAGCTAGTTATTTATCTAGTAGTTAGTCAGTCAGTCAGTCTGTTAGTTAGTTAGTTAGTTTGTTTGTTAGTTAGTTAGTTTATATATATGTAAGGAGGTAGTTAGTTAGTAAGCCAATTAGATATTTAGTTAGTTAGTTAGGTAGGTAGTTGGTTAGTTAGTTAGTTAGTAGTTTGTTAGTTAACTAGTTAGTTAGTTAGTTAGCTAGTAGTTAGTAAGTAAGTTAGTTAGTTAGTTAGTTAGTTAGTTAGTTAGTTAGTTAGTTCGTGGGTATGTATGAAGGTAGTTAATTAGTTAGTTAGTCAGTTAGTTAGTTAGTTGCTTAATATGTACGTTGGAAGATAGTTAGTTAGTTAATTTGATAGTTATTTAGTTTGTTATCAAGTAGTTTGTTAGTTTGCCAGTTAGCTAGTAATTAGTATGTCAGTTAGTCAGTTAGTTAGTCAGTTAGTCAGTTCATATGTTTTTAAGAAGGTAATTAGTACGTTAATTAGTTAGTTAGTTAGTTAGTTAGTTAGTTTTCTAGTAGTTAGTTTGTTGGTTGGTTAGTCAGTTAGTTAGTTACTTAACTAGTTAGGTATTTAGTTGGTTAGATAATTAGTTAATATGTATGTAGGAAGATAGTAAGTTAGTTAGTTAGTTAATTAGTTACTTATTTTGCTAGTTATCTAGTAGTTAGTTAGTTAGTTAGTTAGTTAGTTGTATATCTAGTTAGTTAGTTAGTTAGTTAGTTAGTTAAGTTAGTTAATATGTATGTAATATGGTAGTTAGTTAGGTATTTGATAGTTAGATTTTTAGCTAGTTAGTTAATTAGTTAATTAGCTAGTTAGTTAGTAGTAAGTTAGTTAGTTAGTTAACTAGTTAGTTATTTAGTTAGTTAGTTAGTTAGTTAGCTAGTAGTTACACTACAACACATAACAACTATTGGGGCAGCCAAAGATGACCCAATAAGGGCTGAAAACCGTCCCTAAAGGATTTTGGGGTAGCCAGGCGACCCAAAAAGGGCGTCCCTAAAGGCTGCGTTCCTGTCTAGGGCGGGCCGACCCTATAAGGGTTTTGGGGCGGCATTTAGTGGGGCAGGCCGACCCTACAAGACAGATAAGTACACCTCAGTCCGACAGGTTCAGAAGAGTCAAATCAGTACGTGTTATTGGGGCGGGCCGACCCTATAGGCAGCAGTCAAATCGGTAATAAATGGGACGAATATTAATTACAAATTATATAAATAATTATATATAATATTAATTTTAAAATTCTATTAATTATTAATTATCTATTATATTAATTATAAATTATAGCAATAATTAATAAAAATAATTATATTAATTATATATTATAAAAATAATTATATAATTAATATTATTATATACAAACTCAACATACAACCAAATACACAATAAATTAAGGGGAAGCACAGTAAAAACCACTAAAAATTAAAGAAAAGCACAATAAATTACAACACAAAACCAGTAAAAATTACAACAAAAGCGCAATAAACTACAAATAATACAAAGTTGGTAATGGATATGAATCTACAAATAATACAAAGTTGCAAATAAAAAAAGTAGTAGTCATCGTCCGGAAAAACTGCCCCGTTCACCCTAGATTATACTATCAAATTTATTTTATACATTAATACAAATAAATAAAAAATTTAAATAATATTAACCTTAGTCCAAAAGAGTTTTTCCGAATGACCACCTCCTCTCCTCTCCTCGCGTCGTCTAGCCTCACAATATCGCACCTCGTCTCACCACATAAACAAACCATTTCATGCCAGATTCGAAAAAAAAAGAAATTTTAACCTCTGAATTATATAATTCATACCATAAATAACAAATAAAAAGTATAAATCACAATAACCTTAGTCCTAAAAATTTACTCAAAAACTAACTCGTGTCTCCTGGCCTAAAAACAGAAATATTAACCTCCAGCTGCGAGAAACATTAGTTTCTGGTAACAAATACGAATTAAAAATAATCAAAGATTCTGTTAAAAAAGAATTTTGTTATCAAATCGAAAATAGTTAATCAAAGAAATACTGAATCTGGTAGTTTCTGCTCCAACTGCGAGACCCGCCTCCTGCTCCTGCGAGACCCTCCTCCAGCTCCTGCGAAACCGGCCTCCAGCTCTTGCGAGAACAGCCTCTGGCTCCTGCGAGACCCGGCTCCAACTGCGAGACCCGCCTCCTGCTCCTGCGAGACCCTCCTCCAGCTCCTGCGAAACCGGCCTCCAGCTCCTGCGAGAATAGCCTCCGGCTCCTGCGAGACCCGGCTCCAACTGCGAGACCCGCCTCCTGCTCCTGCGAGACTGATGTGAGGCAAATAGAGCACGTTTTACATGCTTAATTTGGAGGTTTTAGCCTTGTGAAAGTGTATTCTGCGTAGTTTATTCATCATATTTTAGATAAATTGAATATTACTTCACTTAATGTGTTTTATGCCTATTCACAGGAATTAGAAGGATTTTCTGAAGATTTGGAGAGTGTAGTTGTCTTCAGAATGCCAAAGGGAGTCGAAATGATATATCATACCGCTATTTTCGGTACACGGACAAGGCTGGAGGCAAATAAACCCATGTTAGAGAAAGCCCAAAAAGCTACACGAAATCCACTCAAACCCAATGCCTTATCCTTCCCACCTATCCTGGTGGAAATGTCCTCAATACCCCCAATCCTCTACATCAACCCCTGGCCAATCAGAATACACCTTGCATGCTATAAATAAGACCCAAGGGCCTTGAGTTGTGGTGCTCTCTGACTGACTCTTTCCCCCTCATTCTGTTCTCTCTTCTTCTTTCTCTCTTCCAAGCACATGCAAGACAATCCAAGATACTTCAAGATTCTTCAAGAAAGCCATTGAGGTTTCGTACCGTGACCTGGATTCATTCCTTTCGGGCGATTCCTCCTCCTCCTCGAAGATCGTACCGTGACCAGGGCTCATTCCTTTTCGGGCGATTTAGAAGTGACCGTGACTCGATCCGTTTTCTTCGCAGCGAGCTGGATTCGTGACTCGGAGAGAAGAGTTTTTGTGAAGATCAGTGGAAAAGACCCCTTGACCAGAGCTTGCTCTTTTAGGGTGATTTCGCGAACCTCACGACTCGAGCTCGATCTCCTTTCGACCAGTCCTCGACGTGACGTGAGAAATCGATCTTTCGGCACGAGGAGAGAAGACCAAGAGCTGCATCACGAGTTTCCCTCATTCTAGGTGTACTCTTTCTTATCTCTTGATGTTCTTGTTGTTTGGTTTAGTCTAAACTTTGTGTATGGAAAATTCTGCGATTTATTGAATCTTTTAATCTCAAAACTTCTTGCTTGTTTGTGTTACTCTAGTTTTGAATCGTGCGTAATTTTAGTTATAATCGCACCATAATTGAACCGTTCTTGCAACTTCTTGAATTGCTTGAAATTAGTTTCTGAACCATAATTCAGCCTTATTTGTCAATCTAGTTAAAAATGCACCAACTCTTAATCGTTCTTGAAACTTCTTGAGTTGGTTATTTGTGTGTTACATTATAACTCTGAACCTCTCGTGAAGCTCTAGGTTAATTGTCTTGCTTGAAATAAACTTCAAAATCTCATTTCAGCCTTGTTTGCAAAAACGCAGAAATATGCGTTTTCTTGATTTTCTTGACTAGTTTGATGTGCTTTAAATCGTGTATAAATCTGAACCCTTATGAAATTTTCAAAATTTGGTTTCAATGGAATTTCTTGGTCAAGAACTTCTCTTTAACCTCTAAAACACCATAATCAAGTGAGAAATTCCATAGAAACAAAAGTTAGAAGTTTTTGTGAGTAGTTTAAATCAAAAATTTTGAATCATAATTGATGCACCAGCTCTCTGTGGATCGATCCTCATATTTACCACTGTAAAAACATGATATTAAATTCTTTGATATTTGAGGTTTAAAACAACGACGATACTTTTCAAGTGTCTAAAAAACCCGCTCATCAAATGGCGCCGCTGCCGGGGAGCGGTGTTTAAGTCAATTGTTCGATTTAAATTTTCAGAATTTTAGTTCATAAAAAATTGTACTCACATCTTGGTTTTTCTTTGTGATCATTTTAGGTGTGTTTGTGGTGGAAGAAATCTATGCACAATACACGATCTCGCAAAGGCACATTACTACCAATTGACGAGGATATCGAAAAAAAAAAATTCAGCACGAAGAAGAGCAAGAATCCTCTTCAAGAAGATCAAGAAGAAGCTGAACCAGAACCGCAAACACAATTTTTTTTTTCTTTCTCTCCTCCTTTACAATTCAATATGGCTGATGAAACAAGAGTTCCAAGGCCAAAAACCTTGAGAGAACTTGTAGCACCAAGACACGTAGATGATAATTATAACTTCATTAGGCCGAATATACCCAATTTTAAAGCTGATCCGAGCATTTTAGGCTCATTGCCTATTTTTCACGAGAAAGCCACTGAAAACCCTCACAAGCATTTAAAAGACTTCAAAATACAGTTAAATATATATTCGAACTATGAAGGTTTTAATGACATTCTTCTTCTTATATTTCCATATTCATTAGGTGAAGGGCCAAAGGACTGGTTTTACAAGCTAAGGGGGCCTCTTACTTTCAGCGATGTATCAAACCTATTCAAGGAGAAGTATTACTCGGCGTCTCGATTAGCAGCGATAAGGCATGAACTCTTGGCAATCACACAAAAGGCGAATGAGGTCTACCACGAGTATTTCGACCGTTTTATGCGATTGATGGAAGAATGCCCCAGCCACAGTGTCGAGCTGCATTACCTTTACGAACAGTTCATAAACGGGCTATGCTACTCCGATTACCAATTCCTCAATGCATGTGCGGGAGGAAACATTGCGAATAAAGAAATCGTGGAGATCCAGAAACTGTTAGAGATGATGGCGTCAAATTCGCAAGCAAGACGTAACGTGGAGTACCGAGTGAACGCATGTACCGACCTCAATGTCGACATGTTAAATAACAAACTCGAAATAATAATGAAAGCGCTGGGCAAGGAAGAAACGAAGAAATGTGGGGTTTGTAGCGCAACCACCCACCACACGGACGAATGCCCTAGTGTGGTTGAAGAAGCAAATGCCGTTTACAGAAAATTTGAAGCCTCGAACTCGTACAATCCTAATCTTCGAAACCACCCGAATTTCTCTTGGTCGAATCCCAACAATGCTCAACCAGATCCGTATCGCCAACCAGTTACAAAACCAGCCACTTACCAACACCCGAATGCCTCTCAAGCAAAACCGGCTCAAACTCAGGAGCAAGATCTTAAAACGATGATGGAGGGCATGATGAGCTTGATGAAACAAGAAATCGGTGGGGTTAATAAAAATGTGGATTCTGTGAGGCAAGAATTAAAAAGCGAGATTGCGAACACGAATCGCCACGTTGGGAGCTTAGAAACTCAAATCGCTCAAATCGCCACTCGCGTGAACATAATCGAATCTCAAGGTACATCTCGACTCCAATCTCAATCTTTAGCACCTCCCGAGCAAAGGCACGTCAATGCAATATCGCTCCGAAGCGGTACTGAAATTGGTGAAAGATCAAGAAAAGCAAAAGAGGTGGAAGAAGAAAAAGAAATCGAGCTACATGTGCCTAAGGAGAAACAATCTCAAGTCCAGATTTTACCAACTCAAGCAAAGGCACCTGAATCGAGTCAAGTCCAGCCACCTTTTCCTAGTCGCCTCCCAAAGTCTACCGAATCGAATGACGACGTGCTGGCCATTTTAAAGAAAGTAGAGGTTAACATTCCTCTAGTCGAAGCTATCAAGGAAGTGCCTCGCTTGGCAAAATACCTCAAGGCACTATTGAGCACGAATAAAAGAAAGGGTAAAAAGGACGAAATGATAAGTGTGGGGGAGAATGTTTCAGCAATTTTGAGACTTCCCCAAAAACACAAAGATCCAGGGATGTTTGCAATTCCATGCAAAATCGGGCAACACGAATTGCCCAAATGCATGCTCGATTTGGGCGCATCCATAAATGTAATGCCTTTATCGGTATTTAAGACTCTAGATCTCGGCCCTCTCGAAGATACACAAGCGATGATTAGTTTGGCTGATCGATCTACGACAAAACCTGTGGGATTAATCAAGGATGTGATTGTTATGGTAAACGGACTCTATTTCCCTGCCGACTTTTATGTAATCGACATGAATGATGGAGATAACGAGTCGACCCCGATTCTCCTTGGCCGCCCATTCTTGAAGACAGCTCGAACGAAGATTGACGTTCATGCAGGAGAGCTTACGATGGAGTTCGACGACGAGGTAATAAAATTCAATATTTTTGATAAACTAAAAGAACCCATTGCAGGTACACATAATTTGAGCGCTATGGACATAATCGATGAATGTGTGCATGAAGTCGCGAATCAAACTTTCGAGGAATTCAAGGCTTACAAGAATCCTACTTATCAAGATTTTGAAGAATTCAACAATCCTCTATTCGAAACTGAGCCAGAAACACAAGCAGTTTCGAATGCAGCTGAAGTGATGTTTTCAAGGGAAATCGAAATTCCGTTGGAAAGAAGCCCACCTTCAACTGAGAAAGCTCCAAAGGTAGAATTAAAACAATTACCATCTGAGCTAAAGTATGTTTTCTTAGATGAAGCACAGACGCTTCCAGTCATCATCGCCTCAAATCTAACGACGGAGCAAGAAGAGAAGCTCATCACCATGCTGAAAAAGAATAAGAAGGCTTTTGGGTGGTCACTTGCCGACATTCCAGGAATTAGTCCATCATTGTGCACACACCGAATACAACTCGAAAACGAAGCCAAACCATCTCGCGAACCACAGAGGCGGCTCAATCCGCCCATGATGGAGGTTGTTAAAAAGGAGGTGATAAAACTGTTGGATGCGGGTATAATTTACCCCATCGCTGATTCCAAATGGGTCTCGCCTATTCACGTGGTACCAAAGAAAACGGGGATCACTATTGTCGAGAATGAAGAAGGCGATCAAGTGCCAACTCGAGTGCAAAATGGATGGCGAGTGTGCATTGACTACCGCAAGCTTAACAAGGCCACCAAAAAGGACCATTTCCCACTTCCTTTTATCGATCAAATGCTGGAGAGACTCGCAGGGAACCCTTTCTACTGTTTCCTCGACGGATTCTCGGGATACTTCCAAATTCCGATTGCACCCGAGGACCAAGCAAAAACGACGTTTACATGCCCGTTTGGTACCTTCGCGTACCGACGCATGCCGTTTGGGCTCTGCAACGCACCGGGCACTTTCCAAAGGTGTATGCTCTCTATTTTTAGTGATTACATTTCAAAATTTATTGAAGTTTTTATGGATGATTTTTCGGTGTTTGGAGACTCATTTGATTCCTGTTTAGACCATTTGTCCCAAATACTGGAAAAATGCATCGAATCTAATCTCGTTTTAAACTTTGAAAAGTGCCACTTCATGGTGAGCAATGGAATTGTTTTAGGTCATTCAATTTAAGAAAAGGGGCTCGAAGTCGACAAGGCAAAAATCGACGTAATAAAGACGCTGCCCTATCCAAAGACGGTGAAGGACGTGAGATCTTTCTTAGGCCACGCTGGTTTCTATCGACGGTTCATAAAGGATTTTTCAAAGATCTCGCAGCCCATGTGCCAACTTCTCCAGAAAGACGTAAAGTTCGAATTCGACTCACGGTGCAAGGAATCATTCGACAATTTGAAGGACAAGCTTTGCTCTGCACCGATTATCAAACCACCGAATTGGGGGCTTCCATTCGAAATCATGTGCGACGCAAGTGATACGAGTGTGGGGGCAGTGCTTGGCCAAAGAATCGGCAAAGATCCTCACGTGATTGCCTATGCCTCGAAGACCCTCGTTAGCGCACAAAGAAACTACACAACTACTGAAAAAGAACTTCTTGCGATTGTGTTTGCTTTAGAAAAATTTCGTTCTTACCTTGTAGGTGCGAAGGTGATAGTGTTCTCTGATCACAGCGCTTTGAAGCATTTAATGAGAAAAAAGGAGTGCAAGCCTAGATTGCTGCGATGGATCCTTTTGTTGCAAGAATTCGATTTGGAGATCAAGGATAAGAAGGGCTGTGAGAATCTCGTGGCGAATCACCTAAGCCGACTCCCGTTCATAGAAGACGATGATGTACCGATTCGAGAGGAGTTTCCGGAAGAGCATATCCTCGCGGTTCAAATCGATACGCCTTGGTATGCCGACTTGGTAAATTATATGGTTGCCAAGCAAATTCCGCCGAGTTTCAGCAGATCTCAACGCGACAAATTAAAAAGCAACTCGCGATTCTACATTTGGGACGAACCATTCCTGTATCGCGTATGTGCAGATCAAGTGATAAGGAAGTGTGCTCATCAAAACGAGGTTAAATCTATTTTGTCATTTTGTCATAATTTGCATTGTGGGGGACATTTTGGAGTGACACGTACAACCCACAAAGTATTAGAATGCGGTTTTTACTGGCCAACTCTTTACAAAGATGCTTCAAGCTTTGTAAAGGGTTGCGAAAAATGCCAAAGGACAGGAAATGTGAGTCAAAGAGATCAAATGCCCCTGAACAAAATTGTACCATGTGAACCATTCGATGCATGGGGCATTGATTTTATGGGACCATTTCCACCGTCCTTTGGATATACTTACATTCTTCTTTGTGTAGATTATGTTACAAAGTGGATCGAAGCAATTCCAACGAAGCAAGCAGATTCGAAATCAGTGTGCGAATTTCTCAAGAAGAATATCTTTCAACGTTTCGGCGTGCCACGAGTGCTAATCAGCGACCGAGGGAGTCACTTCTGCAATAAGAGCTTACAATCCGTGCTAGAAAAATACCACGTTAGCCACCGAACCTCCACAGCGTACCACCCTCAATCAAACGGGCAAGCCGAAGTCTCGAACCGAGAAATCAAGTCTATTCTGGAAAAGGTGGTGAATCCCTCAAGAAAGGATTGGAGCGTCCGATTAGGCGACGCCTTGTGGGCATATCGTACAGCGTTCAAAACTCCAATCGGGATGTCCCCTTTCAAGATGGTGTACGGCAAAGCATGCCACTTACCCGTAGAAATCGAGCATAAGGCCATATGGGCCATTAAACAACTCAACCTCGACTATCCGAACGATGCAATGGCCCGAAAACTCCATTTAGTCGAGCTAGAAGAATTTCGACAAAACGCCTATGACAATTCGAATTTATGCAAGGAAAAGGCAAAGGCGTTTCACGACAAATTGATCAGAAAGAAAGAATTTAATGTGGGAGATATTGTGCTTCTATTCAACTCCCGTCTCAAACTGTTTCCCGGGAAGTTGAAATCTCGCTGGATTGGGCCCTTCACAGTGACGAATGTAAATCCATTTGGAGTAATCGAAATCCAGAGCAACGACACGAAGGAAGAGTTCAAGGTGAATGGGCACCGGCTAAAGCATTTCTACTCCGGTTTCGACAAAGGGTGGATGGACGTGCAAAAGCTCGGTTTGATCGAGCGTCAATGAAGATGAGCTCAGCTGGGTCGAGCTCAAGACATTAAACAAGAGCGCTAGCGGAGGAGGCACGCCTCACGCATCAAAGGTTGTATTTCTCTATTATCCCTCTTTTTGAAATTTTTGATCTTTTATACTTGAGGACAAGTAATCTCTAAGTGTGGGGGGGTAACACAACCTTTGAACTGTATGAGCCCAAATTAAACTTCAAAAAAAACATGGGAAATTTGAAAATTTAAAACCATTCAAAATATAAAAAAATAAAAAAAATAAAAAAAATAAAAAAAAATTTCATAAAAGTATCCACTTAAATCTGGGAGCATTGCTAATCACAAAACAACTCTGAATTGCAATAAAAGATTTTTCTCCACTGAATTGAACTAAATCGTTGTTTTTAAAACAAAATTTCATTCAACTCTGAATTTCGCTCTAAAAATTGAAAGTTTGCAAAATATTTTAAAGGATTTGGTTATGATTTTGAAGAGATCTATTCGGGGATTCCAGCCCTATTGTTTCAAATTTCACGAGTTTGAGACACTTGATCGATGCGCGGTTCATGCGATACGTTTTAACTCGATTTTCGAACCCGTAATTGATATGGGACTTATGTGTAAAGTTCTTAGCGTGGCCGTTAAAGTACGTTTTGCTAGATTTAAAACATGACCAATTGCACTATGAAAAAACCGTTTGTGGGGACCCGTTAGTAGATCAAATATACCCGCTCGTTCGGAAAAAAAAAAAAAAAAAAAAAAAAAAAAGAAGAAAAAAAAAATATATAAGTGAGAAAAGAGGAAGGTGAAAAGACAACACCGAGAGTAACCTCATTGCATTTCGGTGTAGTGGGGCTTTCGGTTAAAGACTTCCAAGAGAAAAAAAAAAGTGAGAAAAGAGGAAGGTCAAAAGACAACACCAAGAGTAACCTCATTGCATTTCGGTGTAGTGGGGCTTTCGTTTAAAGACTTCCAAGAAAAAAAAAATGAGCAGGGAAACTGATCGAAAATGGGTATGAACCTTGTACCAGTGTACCAAACGTGTTTTAAAATGAATAACTTGCATTTAAGATCATCTTGCAAAACGGGAAATTTTGGCCCGATAATAGCTTTCGAATTGAGTTCTTTTGAGATTGTGGAGTGAAGAAATTTTGGCCCAGCTCCAACTGCGAGACCCGCCTCCTGCTCCTGCGAGACTGATGTGAGGCAAATAGAGCACGTTTTACATGCTTAATTTGGAGGTTTTAGCCTTGTGAAAGTGTATTCTGCGTAGTTTATTCATCATATTTTAGATAAATTGAATATTACTTCACTTAATGTGTTTTATGCCTATTCACAGGAATTAGAAGGATTTGCTGAAGATTTGGAGAGTGTAGTTGTCTTCAGAATGCCAAAGGGAGTCGAAATGATATATCATACCGCTATTTTCGGTACACGGACAAGGCTGGAGGCAAATAAACCCATGTTAGAGAAAGCCCAAAAAGCTACACGAAATCCACTCAAACCCAATGCCTTATCCTTCCCACCTATCCTGGTGGAAATGTCCTCAATACCCCCAATCCTCTCCATCAACCCCTGGCCAATCAGAATACACCTTGCATGCTATAAATAAGACCCAAAGGCCTTGAGTTGTGGTGCTCTCTGACTGACTCTTTCCCCCTCATTCTGTTCTCTCTTCTTCTTTCTCTCTTCCAAGCACATGCAAGACAATCCAAGATACTTCAAGATTCTTCAAGAAAGCCATTGAGGTTTCGTACCGTGACCTGGATTCATTCCTTTCGGGCGATTCCTCCTCCTCCTCGAAGATCGTACCGTGACCAGGGCTCATTCCTTTTCGGGCGATTTAGAAGTGACCGTGACTCGATCCGTTTTCTTCGCAGCGAGCTGGATTCGTGACTCGGAGAGAAGAGTTTTTGTGAAGATCAGTGGAAAAGACCCCTTGACCAGAGCTTGCTCTTTTAGGGTGATTTCGCGAACCTCACGACTCGAGCTCGATCTCCTTTCGACCAGTCCTCGACGTGACGTGAGAAATCGATCTTTCGGCACGAGGAGAGAAGACCAAGAGCTGCATCACGAGTTTCCCTCATTCTAGGTGTACTCTTTCTTATCTCTTGATGTTCTTGTTGTTTGGTTTAGTCTAAACTTTGTGTATGGAAAATTCTGCGATTTATTGAATCTTTTAATCTCAAAACTTCTTGCTTGTTTGTGTTACTCTAGTTTTGAATCGTGCGTAATTTTAGTTATAATCGCACCATAATTGAACCGTTCTTGCAACTTCTTGAATTGCTTGAAATTAGTTTCTGAACCATAATTCAGCCTTATTTGTCAATCTAGTTAAAAATGCACCAACTCTTAATCGTTCTTGAAACTTCTTGAGTTGGTTATTTGTGTGTTACATTATAACTCTGAACCTCTCGTGAAGCTCTAGGTTAATTGTCTTGCTTGAAATAAACTTCAAAATCTCATTTCAGCCTTGTTTGCAAAAACGCAGAAATATGTGTTTTCTTGATTTTCTTGACTAGTTTGATGTGCTTTAAATCGTGTATAAATCTCAACCCTTATGAAATTTTCAAAATTTGGTTTCAATGGAATTGCTTGGTCAAGAACTTCTCTTTAACCTCTAAAACACCATAATCAAGTGAGAAATTCCATAGAAACAAAAGTTAGAAGTTTTTGTGAGTAGTTTAAATCAAAAATTTTGAATCATAATTGATGCACCAGCTCTCTGTGGATCGATCCTCATATTTACCACTGTAAAAACATGAGATTAAATTCTTTGATATTTGAGGTTTAAAACAACGACGATACTTTTCAAGTGTCTAAAAAACCCGCTCATCAGAGACCCTCCTCCAGCTCCTGCGAAACCGGCCTCCAGCTCCTGCGAGAACAGCCTCCGGCTCCTGCGAGACCCGGCTCCAACTACGAGACCCGCCTCCTGCTCCAGCAAGACCCTCCTCCAGCTCTTGCGAAACCGGCCTCCAGCTCCTGCGAGAACAGCCTCCGGCTCCTGCGAGACCCGGCTCCAACTGCGACACCCGCCTCCTGCTCCTGCAAGACCCTCCTCCAGCTCCAGCCCTGCGAGACCTATCTCCAGCCCTGTGAGACCAACCTTCATAAAAACAGTAAAAAATTAAAAATAAAACAGAGAAATATTTAAAAACAAAATATGAAGAAAAATTAAAATTAAAATAGTAAAAAATTAAAAAACAAAAAAACCTGAAATAAATTATGAAATAAAACCTGAAATAATTAGACCTCTTTTTACTGGCTTGAAGCGAGTATTAGTGTTCCTCAATTTTTTTTTAATGCAAATAGGTCCTCGTCATTTTCAGAACAACAAAACCTGAAATAAATATGTCAATACGGTTGAATCAACCAAAATAAATGAGGAACACTAAATAATCTTCCGAGATTATATTGGATACTTACAGATTTTACATGGGTATGCATGAAAATTGCACTAAATAATCAAATACTAACATTCTTCTCCATGGTTCTTTAAGCAGTAAAACAATACATGATTTAATATCAAAATGGAATAAATACTTAATATAAAATTTACAAAATAAGGACCAGCATTTTTGGGACGGTTTTTGAAAACCCTAAAAATGAAAAGAAAAAATATTTCAAAAAACAGTAACATAATTAAAAAAGTAAAAGAAATTAAAATAATTAAAACAAAAAAAATCCTTTAAAAAAATGCTTGATAAAACACATGAACACGATAAAACCTAAAATATTTAAAAAAACCCTAAAAAATATTTAATAGAAAATAAAAAAACAATCCTGCAAAAAACAAAAAATAAAGTAAAGGTAAAAATTAAAATAAAAAACTAAAAAAACAGTAAATTCAGTTTTGAACATTAAAAAAGTAAATTCAGTTAAACCGTAAAAAAAGTTAATGCCAGCACAAAAGTAGTTAAACCCTAAAAAAAGAAATTCATTTATATATAAAAAAAGGAAATTCAGTCAAACCCTAAAAAATTAAGCCCAAAAAAATAGTATATTCAAATTCGAACTAAAAGAAATTGAAACCCCACTTTGTTCCAGCAAATAAAACCCTAATTAATGCCAGCGAAACCCCCAAAAAAACAGCAATTTCAACCCTAATGAAAAAAAAATAGCAATTTGTTTTTCGAAAAACAACAATTTCAACCAAAAAAAACACTAAAAAGACGAATTAATGTAAAAATAGCAATCTCAGCCCTAATTAACGAAAAAAGAAGAAATCCTTGCAAAAAGAACGAACATACCAGAATCGAGAAAGCAATGGTCGCAGCAAGATCCTCCAACGAGCTCCAAAATTTAAGATCTGAGATTCACAGCAAAAACCGCCGTCGTCCCAACTGAAATCCCAACTGAAACCGCCGTTGTCCCTTCTCCATTCCTCCTCTGATGTAGTCGCGAGCCGAGAGAGATAGATCCAGAGCAAAAACCCTAGCGGAGAGAGAGACAGAGCAGGAGAAGCCGAGAGAGAGAGCACGAGAGAGACAGATCCGCGAGCCGAGAGAGACAGATCCGAGAGAGACAGAGCGGGAGAAGCTGAGAGAGAAAGCACGAGAGAGAGGGATGGAGAGTCTTCTCGGCTTAACCCTAGGAAAGAGAGAGAGGGAAAGGGAGAGCGAGCACGAGAGAGAGCACGAGAGAGAGAGGGAGAGGGAGAGCGAGCGGAAAAAGAAAGAGAGAAGTGAGTGCTGGCGAGGGAAAAATAGAGAGAAGGGGGACAAAGCTGACTAACGTGTAAGGTTTTGGGGCGGTAGAGTTTGGGGCGGGCCGACCAAATAGAGCATTGGGGGCGGGGATTTATTGGAGCGGGCAGCTGCAAACTTTGTTGGGGCAGAAATTTATTGGGGCGGGCAGTTACAAATGCTTGTTCGGACGGTTTTATCTTTTGGGGCGGGCCGACCCAAATTTTAGGGTCGGGCAGACCCAAATAAAAGACGTCCCAACAACACTATAGGGGCGGTAATTTTATATTGGGGCGGGCCGACCCAAATTTTCGAACTTAATGGGGCGTCTGACCCTGTTTTGACCGACCCAAACTTCTTTTTGGAACTGGCCGACCCAATAATAGCTCAAATTTAGGGGCGGCCCGACCCTAAAAAACTATTGTGTTGTAGTGTTAGTTAGTTAAATAGTTAGTTAATAGGTATGTAGGAAGATAGTTAGTTAGTAAGTTAATAGATATGTAGGAAGATAGTTAGGTAGTTAGTTAGTTAGTTAGTTAATTAGTTAGGTTTGTTAGCTAGTTAGTTATTGGGTTTGTACGATAGTAGTTAGTTAATTAGTTGGTTAGGTAGTTACTTAGTTGTTAGTCAATAGGTATGCATGAAGGTAGTTAGTTTGTTAATTTGTTATTTAGTTAGTAAGCTAGTAGTTTGTTAGTTTGTTAGTTAGTTAGTTTGTTTGTAAGTTAACCTAGTTAGTTAGTTAGTTAGCTAGTAGTTAGTTAGTTAATTAGTTAGTTAATTAGTTAGTTTGTTATCTAGTAGTTAGTTAGTAAGTTAGTTATTTAACTAGTTAGTTGTTTAGTTAGTTAGTTAGTTAGTTAACTAGTTAGTTGTTTAGTTAGTTAACTAGTTAGTTATTTAGTAACTTAGTTAGTTAGTCAGTTAGTTAGTTAATTATTGGGATTGTACGAAGGTAGTTAGTTAATTAGTTAAGTAGTTAGTTAGTTAGTTAGATAGTTAATAGGTATGTAGGAAAGAAGATAGTTAGTTAGTTAGTTAGTTAGTTAGTTAGCTAGTAGTTAGTTAGTTAGTTAATTAGTTAGTTAGATAGTTAGTTAGCTAGTGAGTGTGTTAGTGGGTATGTTGGAAAGGTAGCTAGTTAGTTACTTAGTTACTTTGTTAACTAGTTAGTTAGTTATCTAATAGTTAGTTAGTTAGTTAGTTAGTTATCTAATAGTAAGTTAGTTGGTTAGTTAGTTAGTTAGTTAGTAAACTAGTTAGTTATTTAGTTAGTTAGTTAGTTAGTTAGTTAGTTATTTAGTTGGTTAGATAGTTAGTTAATATGTATGTAGGAATAGTTAGTTAGTTAATTTGTTAATTAGTTAGTTATTTAGCTTGTTATCTAGTAGTTAGTTAGTTAGTTAGTTAGTTAGTTATTTATCTAGTAGTTAGCTAGTTGGTTAGTTAGTTAGTTAGTTAATATGTATGTAAGAAGGTAGTTAGTAAGTTAGTTTGATAGTTAGATTTTTAGCTAGTTAGTTAATTAGTTAGTTAGCTAATTAGTTAGTTGTAAGTTAGTTAGTTAGTTATCTAGTTAGTTATTTAGTTAGTTAGTTTGTTAGTTAGCTAGTAGTTAGTTAGTTAGTTAGTTAATAGGTATGTAGGAAGATAGTTAGTTAGTTAGTTAATTGGTATGTAGGAAGATAGTTGGTTAGTAAGTTAGTTAGTTAGTTAATTAGTTAGATTGTTAGCTAGTTAGTTAGTGGATTTGTACGATAGTAGTTAATTAATTAGTTAGTTAGGTAGTTAGTTAGTTGTTAGTCAGCTAGTCAATTAGTTAGTTAATATGTATGTAAGAAGGTAGTTAGTTAGTAAGTTAGATAGTTGGTAAGTTAGTTAGTTAGTTAGTTAGTTAGTTAGTTAGTTAGTATTTAGTTAGTTAGTTAGTTAGTAAGTTAGTTAGTCAATTAGTACTTAGTTAGTTACTTAGTTAGTTAACTAGTTAGATATTTAGTTGGTTGGATATTTAGTTAATATATATGTAGGAAGATAGTTAGTTAGTTAGTTAGTTAATTAGTTAGTTATTTTGTTAGTTATCTAGTAGTAGTTAGTTAGTAAGTTAGTTAGTTAGTTATCTAGTAGTTAGTTAGTAAGTTAATATGTATGTAAGAAGGTAGTTAGTTAGTTAATATGTATGTAAGAAGGTAGTTAATTGGCTAGTTAATTTGTTAATTAGTAGTAAGTTAGTTAGTTAGTTAGTTAGTTAGTTAGTTATTTAGTTAGCTAGGTAGTTACTTAGCTAGTAGTTAGTTAGTTAACTAGTTAGTTATTTAGTTAGTTAATGAGTATGTAGGAAGATAGTCAGTTAGTTAGTTAGTTAGTTAGTTAATGAGTTAGTTAGTTGGATATTTGGTGGGTTTTTAGGAAGGTAGTTACTTAATTAGTTAGTTAGTTAGTTAGTTAGTTAATAGGTATGTAGGAAGATAGTTAATATGTTAGTTGATAGGTATGTAGGAAGATAGTTAGTTAGATAGTTAATTAGTTTGTTTGTTAGCTAGTTAGTTAGTGGGTTTGTACGAAGGTAGTTAGTTAATTAGTTAGTTATTTAGTTAGTTAGCTAGTAGTTAGTTAGTTAGTTAGTTAGTTAGTCAGTCAGTTAATTAGTTAATTAGTTAGGTAGTTAGGTAGTTAATATGTATGTAAGAATGTAGTCAGTTAGTTAGTTAATTAGTTTGTTAGATAGTTAGTTAATGAGTTAGTTATCTAGTAGTCAGTTAGATAGTTAGTTAGTTAATCAGTTAGTTAGTTAGTTAGTTAGTTTGTTAATAGATATATAGGAAGATAGTTAGTTCGTTAATTAGTTAGTTAGATAGTTTGTTAATTAGTTAGTTAGTCAGTTAATCAGTTAGTTAATAAGTTAGTTAGTTAGTTAATTAGTTAGTTAATATGTATGTAAGAAGTTAGTTAGTTAGTTAGTTAGTTAAATAGTTAGTTAATGAGTTATTTAGTTAGTTAGTTAGTTAGTTAGTTGGTTAGTTAGTTAGTTAGTCAGTCAGTTAGTTAGTCAGTTAGTCATTTAGTTAGTTAGTTAGTTAGTTAGAAAGTAGTTAGTTAGTTAGTTAATTAGTTATTTACTTAGTTAGTTAGTTGTTATGTAGAAAAGCAGTTAGTTAGTTAGTTAGTTAGTTGGTTAGTTAGTTAGTTAGTTAGTTAATAGGTATGTAGGAAGATAGTTTGTTAGCTAATAGGTACGTATGAAGATAGTTAGTTAGTTAGTTAGTTACTTAGTTAGTTAGTTAGTTAGTTAGTAAGTATGTTCATTAGTTAGTTGGTATGTAGGAAGGTAGTTACTTAGATAGTTAGTTAGGTAGTTAATATGTATGTAAGAAGGTACTCAGTTAGTTAGTTAATTAGTTTGTTAGATAGTTAGTTAATGAGTTAGTTAATTACGTAGTTAGTTAGTTATCTAGTAGTTAGTTAGATAGTTAGTTAGTTAATCAGTTAGTTAGTTAGTTAGTTAGTTAGTTTGTTAATAGATATATAGGAAGATAGTTAGTTCGTTAATTAGTTAGTTAGTTAGTTAGTTAATTAGTTAGTTAGTCAGTTAATTAGTTAATTAGTTAATTAGTTAATTAGTTAATTAGTTAATGAGTTAGTTAGTTAGTTATTTGGTGGGTTTTTAGGAAGGTAGTTACTTAATTAGTTAGTTAGTTAGTTAGTTAGTTAATAGGTATGTAGGAAGATAGTTAATATGTTAGTTGATAGGTATGTAGGAAGATAGTTAGTTAGATAGTTAATTAGTTTGTTTGTTAGCTAGTTAGTTAGTGGGTTTGTACAAAGGTAGTTAGTTAATTATTTAGTTATTTAATTAGTTAGCTAGTAGTTAGTTAGTTAGTTAGTTAGTTAGTCAGTCAGTTAATTAGTTAATTAGTTAGGTAGTTAGGTAGTTAATATGTATGTAAGAAGATAGTCAGTTAGTTAGTTAATTAGTTTGTTAGATAGTTAGTTAATGAGTTAGTTAATTAGGTAGTTAGTTAGTTATCTAGTAGTTAGTTAGATAGTTAGTTAGTTAATCAGTTAGTTAGTTAGTTAGTTAGTTTGTTAATAGATATGTAGGAAGATAGTTAGTTCGGTAATTAGTTAGTTAGTTAGTTAGTTAATTAGTTAGTTAGTCAGTTAATCAGTTAGTTAATAAGTCAGTTAGTTAGTTAATTAGTTAGTTAATATGTATGTAAGAAGTTAGTTAGTTAGTTAGTTAGCTAAATAGTTAGTTAATGAGTTAGTTAGTTAGTTAGTTAGTTAGTTGGTTAGTTAGTTAGATAGTCAGTCAGTTAGTTAGTCAGTTAGTCATTTAGTTAGTTAGTTAGTTAGTTAGCAAGTAGTTAGTTAGTTAATTAGTTATTTATTTAGTTTGTTAGTTGTTATGTAGAAAGGCAGTTAGTTAGTTTGTTAGTTAGTTGGTTAGTTAGTTAGTTAGTTAGTTAATAGGTATGTAGGAAGATAGTTAGTTAGCTAATAGGTACGTAGGAAGATAGTTAGTTAGTTAGTTAGTTACCTAGTTAGTTAGTTAGTCAGTTAGTAAGTATGTTCATTAGTTAGTTGGTATGTAGGAAGGTAGTTACTTAGTTAGTTAATTAGTTAATTTGTTAATTAGCTAGTAGTTAGTTAGTTTGTTCGTTAGTTAGTTAGTTAGTCAGTTAATCTGTTAGTTAGTTAGTTAGTTTGTTAGTCAATATGTATGTATGAAGTAAGTGAGTTAGTTAGATAGTTAGTTAATTAGTTAGTTAGTTAGTTAGTTAGTAAGTTAATTAGTTAGTTAGTTAGTTAGTTAGTTAGTAAGTTAATTTGTTAGTTATTTATTTAGTTTGTTAGTTTGTTAGTTAGCTAATTGTTTGTTAGTTTGTTACTTAGTTAGTTAGTTAGGTAGTGGGTATGTAGGAAGGTAGTTAATTAGTTAGTTAGTTAGTTAGTTTGCTTAACAGGAATGTAGGTAGATTATTGGTTAGTTAGTTAGTTAATTATTTAGTTAGTTATCTAGTAGTTAGTTAGTTAGTTTAGTTTGTCAGTTAGCTAGTAATTAGTAAGTTAGTTAGTCAGTTAATTAGTTAGTTAGTTAGTTAGTTAATTAGTTAGTCAGCTAGTCAATTAGTTAGTCAATATGTATGTAAGAAGGTAGTTAGTTAGTAAGTTAGTTAGTTAGTTAGTTAGTTAGTTAGTTAGTTAGTTAGTTAGTTAGTTAGTATTTAGTTAGTTAGTTAGTTAGTTACTTAGTTAGTTAGTCAATTAGAAGTTAGTAAGTTAGTTAGTTAGTTAACTAGTTAGTTATTTAGTTGGTTGGATAGTTAGTTAATATGTATGTAGGAAGATAGTTAGTTATTTAGTTAATTAGTTAGTTATTTAGTTAGTAATTTAGTTAGTTATCTAGTAGTAGTTAGTTAGTAAGTTAGTTAGTTAGTTATCTAGTAGTTAGTTAGTAAGTTAATATGTATGTAAGAAGGTGGTTAGTTAGTTAGCTTCATAGTTAGATTATGAGTTAGTTAATATGTATGTAAGAAGGTAGTTAATTAGCTAGTTAGTTTGTTAATTAGTAGTAAGTTAGTTAGTTAGTTAGTTAGTTAGTCAGTTAGTTAGTTAGTTAATTAGTTATTTAGTTAGCTAGGTAGTTACTTAGCTAGTAGTTAGTTAGTTAACTAGTTAGTTATTTAGTTAGTTAATGGGTATGTAGGAAGATAGTTAGTTAGTTAGTTAGTTAATGAGTTAGTTAGTTAGTTATTTGGTGGGTTTTTAGGAAGGTAGTTACTTAAATAGTTAGTTAGTTAGTTAGTAAGTTAATAGGGATGTAGGAAGATAGTTAATATGTTAGTTGATAGGTATGTAGGAAGATATTTAGTTAGATAGTTAATTAGTTTGTTTGTTAGCTAGTTAGTTAGTGGGTTTGTACGAAGGTAGTTAGTTAATTAGTTAGTTATTTAGTTAGTTAGCTAGTAGTTAGTTAGTTAGTTAGTTTGTTAGTCACTCAGTTAATTAGTTAATTAGTTAGGTAGTCAAGTAGTTAATATGTATGTAAGAAGGTAGTCAGTTAGTTAGTTAATTAGTTTGTTAGATAGTTAGTTAATGAGTTAGTTAATTAGGTAGTTAGTTAGTTATCTAGTTGTTAGTTAGATAGTTAGTTAGTTAGTCTGTTAGTTAGTTAGTTATTTAGTTTGTTAATAGATATGTAGGAAGATAGTTAGTTCGTTAATTAGTTAGTTAGTTAGTTAGTTAATTAGGTAGTTAGTAAGTTAATCAGTTAGTTAATAAGTTAGTTAGTTAGTTAATTAGTTAGTTAATATGTATGTAAGAAGTTAGTTAGTTAGTTAGTTAGTTAGTTAAATAGTTAGTTAATGAGTTAGTTAGTTAGTTAGTTAGTTAGTTGGTTAGTTAGTTAGTTAGTCAGTCAGTCAGTTAGTCAGTTAGTCATTTAGTTAGTTAGTTAGTTAATTAGCAAGTAGTTAGTTAGTTAATTAGTTATTTATTTAGTTAGTTAGTTGTTATGCAGAAAGGCAGTCAGTTAGTTAGTTAGTTAGTTGGTTAGTTAGTTAGTTAATAGGTATGTAGGAAGATAGTTAGTTAGCTAATAGGTACGTAGGAAGATAGTTAGTTAGTTAGTTAGTTAGTTAGTTAGTTGGTATGTAGGAAGGTAGTTACGTAGTTAGTTAATTAGTTAATTAGTTAATTAGCTAGTGGTTAGTTAGTTTGTTAGTTAGTTAGTTAGTTAGTCAATTAATCTGTTAGTTAGTTAGTTAGTTAGTTAGTTAGTTAGTTTGTTAGTGAATATGTATGTATGAAGTAAGTGAGTTAGTTAGTTAGATAGTTAGTTAATTAGTTAGTTAGTTAGTTAGTTAGTAAGTTAATTACTTACTTAGTTAGTTAGTTAGTTAGTAAGTTAATTTGTTATTTATTTATTTAGTTTGTTAGTTTGTTAGTTAGCTAATTGTTAGTTAGTTTGTTACTTAGTTAGTTAGTTGGGTAGTGGGTATGTAGGAAGGTAGTTAATTAGTTAGTTAGTTAGTTAGTTGCTTAATAGGAATGTAGGTAGATTGTGAGTTAGTTAGTTAGTTAATTATTTACTTAGTTATCTAGTAGTTAGTTAGTTAGTTTAGTTTGTCAGTTAGCTAGTAATTAGTCAGTTAGTTAGTCAGTTAATTAGTTATTTAGTTAGTTAGTTAGTTAGTTAGTTAGTCAGCTAGTCAATTAGTTAGTCAATATGTATGTAAGAAGGTAGTTAGTTAGTAAGTTAGATAATTGGTAAGTTTGTTAGTTAGTTAGTTAGTTAGTTAGTACTTAGTAAGTTAGTTAGTTAGTTAGTTAGTTAGTTAGTTAGTCAATTAGAAGTTAGTTAGTTAGTTAGTTAGTTAGTTAGTTAGTTAGTTAACTAGTTAGTTATTTACTTGGTTGGATAGTTAGTTAATATGTATGTAGGAAGATAGTTAGTTAGTTAGTTAGTTAATGAGTTAGTTAGTTTGTTATTTGGTGGGTTTTTAGGAAGGTAGTTACTCAATTAGTTAGTTAGTTAGTTAGTTAGTTAATAGGTATGTAGGAAGATAGTTAATATGTTAGTTGATAGGTATGTAGGAAGATAGTTAGTTAGATAGTTAATTAGTTTGTTTGTTAGCTAGTTAGTTAGTGGGTTTGTACGAAGGTAGTTAGTTAATTAGTTAGTTATTTAGTTAGTTAGCTAGTAGTTAGTTAGTTAGTTAGTTAGTTTGTTAGTTAGTCAGTCAGTTAATTAGTTAATTAGTTAGGTAGTTAATATGTATGTAAGAAGGTAGTCAGTTAGTTAGTTAATTAGTTTGTTAAATAGTTAGTTAATGAGTTAGCTAATTAGGTAGTTAGTTAGTTATCTAGTAGTTAGTTAGATAGTTATTTAGTTAATCAGGTAGTTAGTTAGTTAGTTAGTTAGTTAGTTAATAGATATGTAGGAAGATAGTTAGTTCGTTAATTAGTTAGTTAGTTAGTTAGTTAATTAGTTAGTTAGTCAGGTAATCAGTTAGTTAATATGTATGTAAGAAGTTAGTTAGTTAGTTAGTTAGTTAAATAGTTAGTTAATGAGTTAGTTAGTCAGTTAGTTAGTTAGTTGGTTAGTTAGTTAGTTAGTCAGTCAGTTAGTTAGTCAGTTAGTCATTTAGTTAGTTAGTTAGTTAGTTAGCAAGTAGTTAGCTAGTTAATTAGTTACTTATTTAGTTAGTTAGTTGTTATGTAGAAAGGCAGTTAGTTAGTTAGTTAGTTAGTTGGTTAGTTAGTTAGTCAGTTAGTTAATAGGTATGTAGGAAGATAGTTAGTTAGCTAATAGGTACGTAGGAAGATATTTAGTTAGTTAGTTAGTTAGTTAGTTAGTAAGTATGTTCATTAGTTAGTTGGTATGTAGGAAGGTAGTTACTTAGTTAGTTAATTAGTTAATTAGCTAGTAGTTAGTTAGTTTGTTAGTTAGTTAGTTACTTAGTCAGTTAATCTGTTAGTTAGTTAGTTAGTGAGTTAGTTAGTTAGATAGTTAGTTAATTAGTTAGTTAGTTAGTTAGATAGTTAGTTAGTAAGTTAATTAGTTAGTTAGTTAATCAGTCAGTTATTTAGTAAGTTAGTTAGTTAATTAGTTTGTAGTTAATTAGTTAGTTATTAATTTAGTTAGTTAGTTAGTTAGTTGATGGGTATGTCGGAAGGTAGTTAGTTAGTTAGTTAGTTAAGTTAATAGGTATTTAGTAAGATAGTTAGTTAGTTAATTAGTTAGTTATTATGTTAGTTATCTAGTAATAAGTTAGTTAGTTAGTTATTTAGTTAGTTAGCTAGTAGTTATTGAGTTAGTTAGTTATTTAGTTAGTTAGTTAGTTATCTAGTAGTTAGTTAGTTAGTTAGTTAAATAAGTAGTTAGTTGTTTAGTTAGTAAGTTAGTTAGTTAACTAGTTAGTTATTTAGTTAGTTAACTAGTTAGTTATTTAGTAAGTTAGTTAGTTAGTTTCTAGGAAGGTAGTTACTTAATTAGTGAGTTAGTTAGTTAATATGTATGTATGTATGTATGTAGGAAGATAGACAGTTAGTTAGTTAGTTAGTGGTTGGGTTGGTAAGAAGGTAGTTACTTAATTAGTTAGTTGGGTAGTTAGTTAGTAAGTTCATTGGTATCTATGAAGGTAGTTAGTTATTAAGTTAGTTAGTTAATTAGTTAGTTAGTTAGTTAGCTAGTAGTTAGTTAGTTAGTTAGTTTGTTAATAGTAAGTTATTTGGTTAGTCAGTTAGATAGTTATTTAGCTTGTAGTTAGTTAGTTGCTGAGTTAATTAATTCGTTAGTTAATTAGTTAGTTTGTAAGTTAGTTAGTTAATGGGTATGTATGAAGGTAGCCAGTTAGTTAGTTAAATAGTTAGTTAGCTAGTTAGTTAGTTAGTTATTTAGTTTGGTAATATGTATGTAAGTAGGTAGTTAGTTCGTTAGTGAGTTAGATAATTAGTTAATTAGTTAGTTAATTACTTAGTTAGTTAGTTAGTTATTTAGTTTGTTAGTTAGTTATCTAGTTAATTAGTTAGTTAGTTAGTTAGTTAGTCAGTTAATCAGTTAGTTAATAAGTTATTTAATTAGATAGTTAGTTAGTCAATATGTATGTAAAAAGGTAGTTAGTTAGTTAATGAGTTGGGTAGTTAATTAGTTAGTTGGTTGGTTAGTTAGTTAGTTAGTTAGTTAGTTAATCAGTTAGTTATTTAGTTAGTTAGTAAGTTAGTTATCTAGTAGTTAGTTAGTTAGTTAGTTAGTTAGTTATCTAGTGGTTAGTTAGTTAGTTAGTTAGTTATCTAGTGGTTAGTTAGTTAGTTAGTTAGTTAGTTATCTAGTGGTTAGTTAGTTAGTTAGTTAATCAGTGAGTTAGTTAATATGTATGTAAGAAGGTAGGTAGTTACTTAGTTTGATAGTTACATTAATTAGTTAGTTGGTAAGTTAGTTAGTTAATGGGTATGTATGTAGGTAGTCAGTTAGTTAGTTAATTAGTTAGCTAGCTAGTAGTTAGTTATTTGGTTAATTATTTAGTTAGTTAATTAGTTAGTTAGTTAGTTAGTTAGTTAGCTAGCTAGTAGTTAGTTAGTTAGTTAGTTAGTAGGTATGTAGGAAGATAGTTAGTTAGTAAGTTAATAGATATGTAGGAAGATAGTTAGTTAGTTAGTTAATTAGTTAGTTAGTTAATTAGTTAGTTAGTTAGCTAGTTAGTTAGTAGGTTTGTACGATTGTAGTTAGTTAATTAGTTGGTTAGGTTGTTAGTTAGTTGTTAGTCAATATGTATGTATGAAGGTAGTTAGTTTGTTAATTTGTTATTTAGTTAGTTAGCTAGTAGTTAGTTAGTTAGTTAGTTAGTTAGTTAGTTAGTTCGTTAGTTAGTTATTTAGTTAGTTAGTTAGTTAGTTAGTTAGCTAGTAGTTAGTTAGTTAATTAGTTAGTTAATTAGTCAGTTTGTTAGTTTGTTAGTTAGTTAGTGAGAATGTACGAAGGTAGTTATTTAGTTAATATATATGTATGAAGATAGTTAGTTAGTTAGTTAGTTAGTTAGTTAATTAGTTAGTTCGTTAGTTATTTATTTAGTTAGTTAGTTAGGTAGTTAGCTAGTAGTTAGTTAGTTAATTAGTTAGTTAATTAGTCAGTTTGTTAGTTTGTTAGTTAGTTAGTGAGAATGTACGAAGGTAGTTATTTAGTTAATATATATGTTGGAAGATAGTTAGTTAGTTAGTTAGTTAGTTAGTTAGTTAGTTAGTTAGTTAATTTTTAGTTAGTTAGTTTGTTAGTAAGCTAATAGTTAGTTAGTTAGTTACTTAGTTAGTTAGTTAGGTAGTGGGTATGTAGGAAGGTAGTTAATTAGTTAGTTAGTTAGTTAGTTGCTTAATAGGAATGTAGGTAGATAGTTAGTTAGTTATTTAGTTTGTTATCTAGTAGTTAGTTAGTTAGTTTAGTTTGTCAATTAGCTAGTCATTAGTAAGTTAGTTAGTCAGTTAATTAGTTAGTTAGTTAGTTAGTTAGTCAGTTAGTCAATTAGTTAGTTAATATGTATGTAAGAAGGTAGTTACTTAGTAAGTTAGATAGTTGGTAAGTTGGTTAGTTAGTTAGATATTTAGTTATCTAGTAGTTAGTTAGTTGGTTAGTTAGTAGTTAGTTAGTTGGTTAGATAGTTAGTTAGTTAGTAGTTAGTTAGTTAGTTAGTTAGTTAACTAGTTAGTTATTTAGTTGGTTGGATAGTTAGTTAATATGTATGTAGGAAGATAGTTAGTTAGTTAGTTAATTAGTTAGTTATTTTGTTACTTATCTGGTAGTAGTTAGTTAGTAAGTCAGTTAGTTAGTTATGTAGTAGTTAGTTAGTTAGTTAGTTAGTTAGTTAGTGAGTTAGTTAATATGTATGCAAGAAGGTAGTTAGCTAGTTAGTTTGATAGTTATATTATGAGTTAGTTTGTTAATTAGCTAGTTAGTTAGTTAATTAGTTAGTTAGTTAGTTAGTTAGTTAGTTATTTAGTTAGTTAGTTAGCTAGTAGTTAGTTAGTTAACTAGTTAGTTATTTAGTTAGTTAATAGGTATGTAGGAAGATAGTTAGTTAGTTAGTTAAAGAGTTAGTTAGTTAGTTATTTGGTGGGTTTTTCGGAAGGTAGTTAGTTAATTAGTTATGTAGTTAGTTAGTTAGTTAGTTAGTTAGTTAATAGGTATGTATGAAGGTAGTTAGTTAGTAAGTTAGTTAGTTAATTAGTTAGTTAGTTAGTTAGCTAGTAGTTAGTTAGTTAGTTAGCTTGTTAATAGTTAGTTATTTAGTTAGTTAGTTAGTTAGTTAGTTAGTTAGTTAGTTTGTTATTTAGCTAGTAGTTAGTTAGTCACTTAGTTAATTAATTCGTTAGTTAATTAGTTAGTTAGTAAGTTAGTTTGTTAATAGGTATGTATGAAGGAAGTCAGTTAGTTAGTTATTAGTAAGTTAGCTAGTAGTTAATTAGTTTGTTAATTAGTTAGTTAGTTAGTGGGTAGATGTGAAGGTGGGTAGGTAGTTAGTTAGTTAGTTTGTAGGTATGTTGGAAGATAGTTAGTTAGTTAATTAGTGAGTTATCTAGATAGTTATCTAGTAGTTAGTTAGTTAGTTAGCTAGTTATTTATCTAGTAGTTAGTCAGTCAGTCAGTCAGTTAGTTAGTTTGTTACTTAGTTTGATAGTTAGTTAGTTTATATATATGTAAGGAGGTAGTTAGTTAGTAAGCCAATTAGCTATTTAGTTAGTTAGTTAGGTAGTTAGTTACTTAGTTAGTTAGTTAGGTAGTGGGTATGTAGGAAGGTAGTTAATTAGTTAGTTAGTTAGTTAGTTGCTTAATAGGAATGTAGGTAGATAGTTAGTTAGTTATTTAGTTAGTTATCTGGTAGTTAGTTAGTTAGTTTAGTTTGTCAATTAGTAGTCATTAGTAAGTTAGTTAGTCAGTTAATTAGTTAGTTAGTTAGTTGGTCAGTCAGTTAGTCAATTAGTTAGTTAATATGTACGTAAGAAGGTAGTTACTTAGTAAGTTAGATAGTTGGTTAGTTAGTAGTTAGTTAGTTGGTTAGTTAGTTAGTTGGTTAGTTAGTAGTTAGTTAGTTGGTTAGTTAGTTAGTTAGTTAGTTAGTTAGTAGTTAGTTAGTTAGTTAGTTAACTAGTTAGTTATTTTGTTGGTTGGATAGTTAGTTAATATGTATGTAGGAAGATAGTTAGTTAGTTAGTTAATTAGTTAGTTATTTAGTTAGTCATCTAGTAGTAGTTAGTTAGTAAGTTAGTTAGTTAGTTATCTAGTAGTTTGTTAGTTAGTTAGTTAGTTAGTGAGTTAGTTAATATGTATGTAAGAAGGTAGTTAGCTAGTTAGTTTGATAGTTATATTATGAGTTAGTTTGTTAATTAGCTAGTTAGTTAGTTAATTAGTTAGTTAGTTAGTTATTTAGTTAGTTAGTTAGCAAGTAGTTAGTTAGTTACCTAGTTAGTTATTTAGTTAGTTAATAGGTATGTAGGAAGATAGTTAGTTAGTTAGATAAAGAGTTAGTTAGTTAGTTATTTGGTGGGTTTTTCTGAAGGTAGTTAGTTAATTAGTTAGTTAGTTAGTTAGTTAATAGGTATGTAGGAAGATAGTTAGTTGATAGGTATGTTGGAAGATAGTTAGTTAGTTAGTTAATTAGTTTGTTTGTTAGCTAGTTAGGTAGTGGGTTTGTACGAAGGTAGTTAGTTAATTAGTTAGTTAATAGGTACGTATCAAGGTAGTTAGTTAGTTTGTTAATTTGTTATTTAGTTAGTTAGCTAGTAGTTAGTTAGTTACTTAGTTAGTTAGTTAGTTAGTTAGTTAATTAGTTAGCAGTTAGTTTGTTAGTTATTTATTTAGTTAGTTAGTTAGTTAGTAGATGGGTATGTCGGAAGGTAGTTAGTTAGTTAGTTAGTTAGTTAAGTTAATAGGTATTTAGTAAGATAGTTAGTTAGTTAATTAGTTAGTTATTATGTTAGTTATCTAGTAATAAGTTAGTTAGTTAGTTATTTAGTCAGTTAGCTTGTAGTTATTTAGTTAGTTAGTTATTTAGTTAGTTAGTTAGTTATCTAGTAGTTAGTTAGTTAGTTAGTTAGTTAACTAGTTAGTTGTTTAGTTAGTTAGTTAGTTAGTTAACTAGTTAGTTGTTTAGTTAGTTAACTAGTTAGTTATTTAGTAACTAAGTTAGTTAGTTAGTTAGTTAGTTAATTATTGGGATTGTACGAAGGTAGTTAGTTAATTAGTTAAGTAGTTAGTTAGTTAGTTAGATAGTTAATAGGTATGTAGGAAGGAAGATAGTTAGTTAGTTAGTTAGTTAGTTAGTTAGTTAGTTAGTTAGCTAGTAGTTAGTTAGTTAGTTAATTAGTTAGTTAGTTAGTTAGTTAGTTAGTGAGTGAGTTAGTGGGAATGTTGGAAAGGTAGCTAGTTAGTTACTTCGTTACTTCGTTATCTAATAGTTAGTTAGTTAGTTAGTTAGTTTGTTATCTAGTAGTTAGTTAGTTGGTTAGTTAGTTAGTTAGTTAGTAAACTAGTTAGTTATTTAGTTAGTTAGTTAGTTAGTTAGTTAGTTATTTAGTTGGTTCGATAGTTAGTTAATATGTATGTAGGAATATAGTTACTTAGTTAATTGGTTAATTAGTTAGTTATTTAGTTTGGTATCTAGTAGTTAGTTAGTTAGTTAGTTAGTTACTTAGTTATTTATCTAGTAGTTAGCTAGTTGGTTAGTTAGTTAGTTAGTTAATATGTATGTAAGAAGGTAGTTAGTTAGTTAGTTTGATAGTTAGATTTTTAGCTAGTTAGTTAATTAGTTAGTTAGCTAATTAGTTAGTTGTAAGTTAGTTAGTTAGTTAACTAGTTAGTTATTTAGTTAGTTAGTTAGTTAGTTAGCTTGTAGTTAGTTAGTTAGTTAGTTAGTTAATAGGTATGTAGGAAGATAGTTAATTAGTTAGTTAATAGGTATGTAAGAAGATAGTTGGTTAGTAAGTTAGTTAGTTAGTTAATTAGTTAGATTGTTAGCTAGTTAGTTAGTTAGTGGATTTGAACGATAGTTGTTAGTTAATTAGTTAGTTAGGTAGTTAGTTAGTTGTTAGTCAATAGGCATGTATGAAGGTAGTTAGTTTGTTAATTTGTTATTTCGTTAGTTAGCTAGTAGTTAGTTAGTTAGCTAGTAGTTAGTTAGTTAATTAGTTAGTTAGTTAGTGAGAGTGTACGAAGGTAGTTAGTTAGTTAGTTAGTTAGTTAATATATATGTAGGAAGATTGTTAGTTAGTTAGTTAGTTAGTTAGTTAGTGAGTGAGTTAATTAGTTAGTTAGTTAGTTAGTAAGTCAATTAGTTAGTTATTTACTTACTTTGTTAGTTTGTTAGTTAGCTAATTGTTAGTTAGTTTGTTACTTATTTAGTTTGTTAGGTAGTGGGTATGTAGGAAGGTAGTTAATTAGTTAGTTAGTTAGTTAGTTAGTTAGTTGCTTAATAGGAATGTAGGAAGATTGTTAGTTAGTTAATTAGTTAGTTATCTAGTAGTTAGTTAGTTAGTTAGTTTAGTTTGTCAATTAGCTAGTAATTAGTAAGTTAGTTAGTCAGTTAATTTGTTAGTTAGTTAGTTAGTTAGTCATCTAGTCAATTAGTTAGTTAATATGTATGTGAGAAGGTAGTTAGTTAGTAAGTTAGATAGTTGGTAAGTTTGTTAGTTAGTTAGTTAGTTAGTTAGTTAGTTAGTATTTAGTTAGTTAGTTAGTTAGTAAGTTAGTTAGTCAATTAGTAGTTAGTTAGTTAGTTAGTTAGTTAACTAGTTAGTTATTTAGTTGGTTGGATAGTTAGTTAATATGTATGTAGGAAGATAGTTAGTTAGTTAGTTAGTTAATTAGTTAGTTATTTAGTTAGTTATCTAGTAGTAGTTAGTTAGTAAGTTAGTTAGTTAGTTAGTTATCTAGTAGTTAGTTAGTAAGTTAATATGTATGTAAGAAGGTAGTTAGTTAGTTAATATGTATGTAAGAAGGTAGTTAATTAGCTAGTTAATTTGTTAATTAGTAGTAAGTTAGTTAGTTAGTTTGTTAGTTAATTAGTTATTTAGTTAGCTAGGTAGTTACTTAGCTAGTAGTTAGTTAGTTAACTAGTTAGTTATTTAGTTAGTTAATGGGTATGTAGGAAGATAGTTAGTTAGTTAGTTAGTTAATGAGTTAGTTAGTTAGTTATTTGGTGGGTTTTTAGGAAGGTAGTTACTTAATTAGTTAGTTAGTTTGTTTGTTAGTTAATAGGTATGTAGGAAGATAGTTAATATGTTAGTTGATAGGTATGTATTAGATAGTTAATTAGTTTGTTTGTTAGCTAGTTAGTTAGTGGGTTTGTACGAAGGTAGTTAGTTAATTAGTTAGTTATTTAGTTAGTTAGCTAGTAGTTAGTTAGTTTGTTAGTTAGTTAGTCAGTCAGTTAATTAGTTAATTACTTAGGTAGCTAGGTAGTTAATATGTATGTAAGAAGGTAGTCAGTTAGTTAGTTAATTAGTTTGTTAGATAGTTAGTTAATGAGTTAGTTA
The DNA here is from genome assembly GCA_946800325.1 of Luzula sylvatica. NCBI lineage: Eukaryota > Viridiplantae > Streptophyta > Magnoliopsida > Poales > Juncaceae > Luzula > Luzula sylvatica. The sequence goes on along the minus strand of OX326960.1, from coordinate 66,108,080 downwards.
ATTATGTAGTTAGTTAGTTATCTAGTAGTTAGTTAGATAGTTAGTGAGTTAATCAGTTAGTTAGTTAGTTAGTTAGTTAGTTAGTTTGTTAATAGATATGTAGGAAGATAGTTAGTTATTTAGTTGGTTGGATAGTTAGTTAATATGTATGTAGGAAGATAGTTAGTTAGTTAGTTAGTTAATTAGTTAGTTATTTAGTTAGTTATCTAGTAGTAGTTAGTTAGTAAGTTAGTTAGTTAGTTAGTTATCTAGTAGTTAGTTAGTAAGTTAATATGTATGTAAGAAGGTAGTTAGTTAGTTAATATGTATGTAAGAAGGTAGTTAATTAGCTAGTTAATTTGTTAATTAGTAGTAAGTTAGTTAGTTAGTTTGTTAGTTAATTAGTTATTTAGTTAGCTAGGTAGTTACTTAGCTAGTAGTTTGTTAGTTAACTAGTTAGTTATTTAGTTAGTTAATGGGTATGTAGGAAGATAGTTAGTTAGTTAGTTAGTTAATGAGTTAGTTAGTTAGTTATTTGGTGGGTTTTTAGGAAGGTAGTTACTTAATTAGTTAGTTAGTTAGTTTGTTAGTTAATAGGTATGTAGGAAGATAGTTAATATGTTAGTTGATAGGTATGTATTAGATAGTTAATTAGTTTGTTTGTTAGCTAGTTAGTTAGTGGGTTTGTACGAAGGTAGTTAGTTAATTAGTTAGTTATTTAGTTAGTTAGCTAGTAGTTAGTTAGTTTGTTAGTTAGTTAGTCAGTCAGTTAATTAGTTAATTACTTAGGTAGCTAGGTAGTTAATATGTATGTAAGAAGGTAGTCAGTTAGTTAGTTAATTAGTTAGTTAGTTAGTCAATTAATCTGTTAGTTAGTTAGTTAGTTAGTTAGTTAGTTAGTTAGTTTGTTAGTCAATATGTATGTATGAAGTAAGTGAGTTAGTTAGTTAGATAGTTAGTTAATTAGTTAATTAATTAGTTAGTTAGGTAGTTAGTTAGTTGTTAGTCAGCTAGTCAATTAGTTAGTTAATATGTATGTAAGAAGGTAGTTAGTTAGTAAGTTAGATAGTTGGTAAGTTAGTTAGTTAGTTAGTTAGTTAGTTAGTTAGTTAGTATTTAGTTAGTTAGTTAGTTAGTAAGTTAGTTAGTCAATTAGTACTTAGTTAGTTACTTAGTTAGTTAACTAGTTAGATATTTAGTTGGTTGGATATTTAGTTAATATGTATGTAGGAAGATAGTTAGTTAGTTAGTTAGTTAATTAGTTAGTTATTTAGTTAGTTATCTAGTAGTAGTTAGTTAGTAAGTTAGTTAGTTAGTTATCTAGTAGTTAGTTAGTAAGTTAATATGTATGTAAGAAGGTAGTTAGTTAGTTAATATGTATGTAAGAAGGTAGTTAATTGGCTAGTTAATTTGTTAATTAGTAGTAAGTTAGTTAGTTAGTTAGTTAGTTAGTTAGTTATTTAGTTAGCTAGGTAGTTACTTAGCTAGTAGTTAGTTAGTTAACTAGTTAGTTATTTAGTTAGTTAATGAGTATGTAGGAAGATAGTTAGTTAGTTAGTTAGTTAGTTAATGAGTTAGTTAGTTGGATATTTGGTGGGTTTTTAGGAAGGTAGTTACTTAATTAGTTAGTTAGTTAGTTAGTTAGTTAATAGGTATGTAGGAAGATAGTTAATATGTTAGTTGATAGGTATGTAGGAAGATAGTTAGTTAGATAGTTAATTAGTTTGTTTGTTAGCTAGTTAGTTAGTGGGTTTGTACGAAGGTAGTTAGTTAATTAGTTAGTTATTTAGTTAGTTAGCTAGTAGTTAGTTAGTTAGTTAATTAGTTTGTTAGATAGTTAGTTAATGAGTTAGTTAATTAGGTAGTTAGTTAGTTATCTAGTAGTTAGTTAGATAGTTAGTTAGTTAATCAGTTAGTTAGTTAGTTAGTTAGTTTGTTAATAGATATATAGGAAGATAGTTAGTTCGTTAATTAGTTAGTTAGTTAGTTAGTTAATTAGTTAGTTAGTCAGTTAATCAGTTAGTTAATAAGTTAGTTAGTTAGTTAATTAGTTAGTTAATATGTATGTAAGAAGTTAGTTAGTTAGTTAGTTAGTTAAATAGTTAGTTAATGAGTTATTTAGTTAGTTAGTTAGTTAGTTGGTTAGTTAGTTAGTTAGTCAGTCAGTTAGTTAGTCAGTTAGTCATTTAGTTAGTTAGTTAGTTAGTTAGCAAGTAGTTAGTTAGTTAATTAGTTATTTATTTAGTTAGTTAGTTGTTATGTAGAAAGGCAGTTAGTTAGTTAGTTAGTTAGTTGGTTAGTTAGTTAGTTAGTTAGTTAATAGGTATGTAGGAAGATAGTTTGTTAGCTAATAGGTACGTATGAAGATAGTTAGTTAGTTAGTTAGTTACTTAGTTAGTTAGTTAGTTAGTTAGTAAGTATGTTCATTAGTTAGTTGGTATGTAGGAAGGTAGTTACTTAGATAGTTAGTTAGGTAGTTAATATGTATGTAAGAAAGTAGTTAGTTAGTAAGTTAGATAATTGGTAAGTTTGTTAGTTAGTTAGTTAATTAGTTAGTATTTAGTTAGTTAGTTAGTCAGTTAGTTAGTTAGTTAGTGTCACACCCCAAATTATAAAGTGGAAAAGGGTGCGGCAACCCGCCAGTATACAACTCGTATACCACAGGCTCTTATATGATAAATTCACAAAAACATAAATACCACAACTCGAAAACAACGACACACGCAGATATATACATGCATCACCATAACATATACACACGAACACAAAGAAACCTAGCGGAAGCTTATAAACACAAACGCGACATAACCAAACACCAAAACTAAACAAAATGTCGCATAAACAAAAGGCTCGCTGGCCAGAAACGGAAATAAACAAATATACACAAGATGGAGGTTCCGCGATGAAAACGAAACCGTCGCACTCACACTCTAGACACCCACTGCCCCGGAAAATCTGTCCACCGTACCTAGACTCAAAACATTCAAATAAAATGGTTAGTCACGGAAGTGACTAAGTGAGTGAGTTTTGAGCCTAGCTTATTAAGATCGACCTTTTACATGCTAGTCAAAAACCTCGCTCAAAATAATCGAAATCATAAATCATATATGTATATAAATACTTCTCAAAGTACTTGCCCCGGCTTTTCGAAATCAAAATCACTTACCTTCATACATAATCATATATACACTAATACTTTTACCGGGGTGAGGGCGCAAATAACACTCGACTGAAGTGCCAACCCCGAGTGGATAGCTATTCACAAACGGGCTGGAACATAACATAAAGCTCGGGAAGCGCGAATTCCCCACAAAAATGAGTTGACGACGGATATCCATGCGCCACAGCCAGACCCCACATGGGTCGGGACTTTGCACTACATCAAGTTTGCTACGCAATTCCCTCCATAGAGCGCCACGGGGTCGCGCGACACTACACCTATCAAACTAAAACATACCGGAGGAGCCGCGTATGTACACATAGGACCCTCTTTCAAAACCATAAGCCCGGCCTACGTTTTATCAAACTCAAATTCTACATACATATATATGATCAAATCTACATTTGTTGATGTAACACGGTTTTTAAAGCAAATACGGATTTCTAAAGCGAGAACCCTAGACTATCATGTAAGGTCTAGAAACGATCGAAATTGAATTCTTAATAAGATAGAAGTGAAAGTAGCACTCACCTAATGGAAAGAAACTCGACAAATACACGATTAAACGAAACGGCGCAGAAAACGGAGCAACTCGAAACGTGGATGAAATCCTTCTTTTGATCTCGCCAACTCGTACAACTTAACCTCCTGAAGAATATGGCACCTTTCGTTTTGCGAAATTTCCTTTTTTTCCTTGATTTCTCCTATTTTTCTCTCTTTCTCTCTTAGGGTTTCATGAATATTTTCTAACTATGTTAATGGACAGGAAAGGGGAGAGATGTGAGGCGCCTAATAAGTTGTGAAATTGTATCTTACATCCATACCCAACAAACTATCATATTCATAAACCATTTATTTTACACCTATATGGGGGTTTATTTGCAAACTCTATTTTTAGTATTATTAATGGTGGGGTAACTATGCAAATAAGTCCCTATCATATATATATTTAAACAACACATAAATATGTAATTACGATTATACCCTTTTAACGAGTTTGAGGCATAAGGAGTTGGTTTTGATCGTAGGGATTTATATATTTAACATGGGTCTTATATTCTGGGATTTTAGGACTAATATTCCACAAATATCAAAACCCTATTTTTGATATTTATTACATTATCCCCCCCTTAAAGAAAGTTTAGTCCCTAAACTTGATATCTAACCTTCATTCGAAAAGAGACTTGGCCACTTCCTTCGTATTTCCTCCTCGCTCTCCCACGTTGCCTCGTGTTCGGTATGGTGACTCCATTGGACCTTCACGTATCTCACGATTTTAGTACGCAATACTTGCTCCCGAAAACCAAGTATGCGAATGGGGATCTCTTCATAGGTTAGGTCTGGTTCAAACCGAAGTTGGGAGAAATCGATGATGTGTCCTTCACCACGAAGATATTTGCGTAATTGGGATACATGAAAGACATCGTGCACATCGGATAAGGATGGTGGTAAAGCTAAACGATATGCACACACACCAATTCGATCGAGAATTTCGAATGGCCCGATATATCTTGGACTGAGCTTTCCCTTTACTCCAAACCGCATTACACCGCGCGTAGGTGAAACTCGCAACAACACATGATCACCCGATTGAAACTCCACATGTCTTCGTTCGGAATCCGCGTACTTCTTTTGACGATCCTAGGCCGTTTGAAGACGTTGTTTTATCACGCGTAAATTCTCGGCACTCTCGTGTATAAGGTCAGGTCCTAGAAGAGGTTTTGATCCTATTGGATCCCAAAATAATGGCGTGCGACAACGACTACCATACAATGCTTCGAAGGGTGAAACCGCAATGCTCGAATGGTAACTGTTATTGTACGCAAACTCACACAAATGCAAGTGATCCTCCCAAGAACCACCCATCGAAATTGTGCATGCGCGCAACATATCCTCCAGAGTTTGAATCGTTCTCTCCGATTGTCCATCCGTTTGTGGGTGATATGCCGAGCTAAAGGACAATCGTGTCCCCAAACCTCTTTGGAAACTCCTCCAAAAATTTGACGTAAATCGCGCATCGCGATCCGAAATGATCTCCACCGGTGTACCAAAACGCCTAAACATGGTAGACAAATAAATACGTGCCATCTCATCACCGGAAGTGCCTTGTTTAAATGGAATGAAATTTGCCACTTTCGTTAACCGATCTACAATAACCCATATAGCATTACTTCCTCGCGGGGTTCGGGGTAACCCGGTTACAAAATCCATCGTAATGCTCTCAAATTTACCCCCCGGCAGTGGCAAAGGTTGGAGAAGTCCCGCTGGTTTCTTGCGTTCAGCCTTGACTTGTTGGCACACAAAACATTTAGAAACATAATCGGCTATGTCCCTTCGCATCCCTGGCCACCAATAGTACACTCGCATATCTTGATGCATCTTTGTCTCGCCCGGATGGATGGAATATCCTGAATCATGCGCCTCGGCTAGAATTTCGCGTCGTAGTTCACCATTGGTTGGTACACAAACACGTTTGCCTAAGCGTAACGTTCCCTCGGAATCAACACCAAAATGTGGTGCTTTACCTTTGCGGATTCGTTCCTTACTTTTCTGCAAATTCCGATCGTTTGCTTGTGCCACCCGGATTCTATGATTTAATGTAGGTTGCACGCGTAAATTTGCTAGAATGGCTTGTGAACCCGGCATTTGCACATAAACCTCCATTCTCATTAAATCCATCAATATATGAGGTTTATTTGACAACAATGCTGCTGCATTTCCGTGGGTACTCCGGCTCAATGCATCCGCTACGACATTTGCTTTCCCCGGATGATATTGAATGGACATATCATAATCACATAGCACTTCAAGCCAACGACGCTGCCTCAAATTAAGATCTCGCTGATCGAAAATATATTTGAGGCTTTGGTGGTCCGTGAAGATTTTGCATTTCTCTCCATAGAGATAATGCCTCCATATCTTTAGCGCAAACACCACGGCTGCCAACTCAAGATCATGCGTTGGGTAGTTTCGCTCATAGGGTTTCAACTGCCGCGACGCATACGCAATCACCCTACGTTCTTGCATTAACACACAACCCAAACCCTGGTGTGATGCATCGCAATATACATCAAATTCAACTTCCGGTTTTGGTACAATGAGGACCGGTGCGGACACTAGCCTCTTCTTCAACTCTTCAAAACTACACTCTCTCGCCTCCGTCCACTCAAATTTTACACCTTTTTGGGTCAATTGCGTCAAGGGAAGTGCGAGTTTCGAAAAACCTTCAACAAAGCGTCGGTAATAGCCTGCAAGCCCCAAGAAACTCCTAATCTCGGTTACCGATTTTGGTTGTCTCCATTCTACTATAGCTTTGATCTTTTCTGGATCAACTTTCAACCCATCCCGCGATATCACATGCCCCAGAAAAGAAACTTCTTCAAGCCAAAATTCACACTTCTTTAGCTTCGCAAACAATTTATGTTCTTCAAGCGTGCGAAGTACGGTACGCAAATGCTCGGCGTGTTGCTCTTTATTACGCGAGTAAATTAAAATATCATCAATAAACACAACCACGAAAGAGTCGAGATATGGACGAAGCACCCTATGCATCAAATCCATAAAAGCTGCTGGTGCATTAGTCAATCCAAATGGCATAACTAAAAATTCGTAATGCCCATACCGAGTACGGAATGCCGTCTTCTCAACATCCTCAGGTTTAATCCTTAATTGATAATAACCTGACCGTAAATCGATCTTCGAGAAGACAGTGGCGCCTTGCAATTGATCAAACAAATCGTCGATTCGGGGAAGTGGATAACGATTCTTAATCGTAACTTTATTTAACTCGCGATAGTCCATGTATAGTCGTAATGTTCCGTCCTTTTTCGCAAATAAAACAGGAGCTCCCCATGGAGAAACACTTGGACGGATAAACCCCTTATCCAACAACTCTTGAAGCTGAATTTTTAACTCCTTCAATTCAGTCGGCGCCATGCGATATGGAGTTTTCGAAATTGATCCAGCCCCAGCTACTAACTTTATCTCGAAATCAACCTCTCGCTCCGGTGGCAACCCCGGCAACTCATCCGGAAATACCCGTACAAACTCACGTACAATAGGTATATCTTCTAATTGTACATACCCCTCATTAGATTGTGCACTCGCAAGAAAAGTGACACAATCATTAGCCATCACTCTATGCGAGGTAATCGCAGAAATAATCGGTCCTTCCCGACCGAGTCCTTTGGCCCTTACACTAATACGGGATCCATCCTCCAAATCAAAATAAATCCAGGACTCATGGCACACAATCGTCGCTCCGTGACGGGATAACCAATCCATTCCCAAAATAGCATCAAAGTCGAACATCTCGAGGACACTTAAATCAACGGGAAACTCACGCTCACCGATTACCACTATCTTGCCCTCGCAATGTTCATTAACACTTACACTCATACCCAAGGGCGTACTAACTACTAATGGTGTGACACTCGGGGTACAATCCCACTTTTGAGAAATAACAAGATCACGAGCCACAAACGAATGACTCGCACCCGAATCAAACAAAACAAAAGCTGGTGCTCCAGAAATCAGAAATATACCTGTGACTGGATTGGCCATTGGCGCACTCGTCTCTTCCCCGACTACCCCTGATGGTGATACCGCTGCAAACATTCTTGCATTACCGCGCCCAGCTCCTTGCGGTGTTTGCTCTGCTGCTCGAGGTGGTGCAACATTAGCTCTGCGCGGATGAGGACATTCCTTAGCGAAATGTCCAGGTTTTCCACAATTGAAACAAAGACCACTCATCCTCCAACACTCCTTTCCCCCATGCTCAAACCCGCAACGGTTGCATCTCCGAATCTGTTTGGATCGGTTTTGTTGGGATTGCCCCGCCCCTTGATTCGGATAAAACCTCCTTTCGTTGCGCGAACGCTTTCTTGGTGGGCTGGGTTTGTGCGCTAGACGAGGTCGCGAACTCCCCGTTTGATCATCTCCATGAAACCTTTCACTAGTCCCACGCTCACACAAATTCCTCTCATAGTGACGAGCCGCATCACAGACTTGCGCGAAGGTATATCGCCTCCCAAAAATATCAACATCTCGTTTTATCTCCGGGTGCAAACGATGCACAAACTCGCTAACCAACCTCTCCTCATTAGGCACCCACGATGTCGCATATCGTGAAAGCCGATTATAATCTGCAATAAAAGCATCGACCGAACGTGTCCCTTGCTTCAATTCCCTAAATTGATCCTCAAAATCACGAATCGATGCCATTGGAACAAAGAATTCATCGAACGAATTCTCGAACCAATCCCAGGGTATTCTATCACCTCCATTATAAGACTGGCGTTGTAACTCCCACCAATGCAAAGCTTCACCTCGGAGTCTCGTAACGGCGACCTCTACCCAATATCGCTCGGGCACTTGTGCCCTTTCAAGGTTCCATGTAGTCTCCAACAACCAATTATCCGCTGCCACTGCATCCCGCGCACCCGAAAATGTTCTCGGCTCCATTTTCAGGAAATTCGAAATATGGCTGATGAGACTGACTTCCGCATCCTGCCTCGGTTGGCGTGTTTGACCCGCTACAAGCTCAACTAGGTTCTCGATGAACCTCATCGCATCAGGTGGTGGGGGTGGTGGGGGTGGACCATATGGTACCTCGGGCGCGTGCCCTCCATCATTTCCTTCGGGAGCCACTCGATCATGATTTCCATCTCGTTGCTCAACCTCTACTCCAGCTTCTTCTACGTCTTCAAAAGGTGGAGGTTGAAAAGGACGACCAACGGTATGTACGGACGTTTAGGTTTGCACTCGCGAAGTCACCGAAGGGTGATCATTCCGAATCGGAGAGGGAGGTGGAAAGACATGGCGTCTCCTAGAGTGGTGTTGCTGCGGTGACTCATCATGAGCACTCTCACGGATACGCCTACGGCCTCTCCTCGGTACCATTCTTTTCTGAGACATATAATACACGTTAGAATTGAGATTCTGGAAATTAGGATATAACTCGAAATAGACACAACTAAGAAGACTCGAAACCCCAACTCTCACGACGAATGTTATGGTTGTTTTCGATGTTTTTTGCTCTGATACCACACAAGACTGTCACACCCCAAATTATAAAGTGGAAAAGGGTGCGGCAACCCGCCAGTATACAACTCGTATACCACAGGCTCTTATATGATAAATTCACAAAAACATAAATACCACAACTCGAAAACAACGACACACGCAGATATATACATGCATCACCATAACATATACACACGAACACAAAGAAACCTAGCGGAAGCTTATAAACACAAACGCGACATAACCAAACACCAAAACTAAACAAAATGTCGCATAAACAAAAGGCTCGCTGGCCAGAAACGGAAATAAACAAATATACACAAGATGGAGGTTCCGCGATGAAAACGAAACCGTCGCACTCACACTCTAGACACCCGCTGCCCCGGAAAATCTGTCCACCGTACCTAGACTCAAAACATTCAAATAAAATGGTTAGTCACGGAAGTGACTAAGTGAGTGAGTTTTGAGCCTAGCTTATTAAGATCGACCTTTTACATGCTAGTCAAAAACCTCGCTCAAAATAATCGAAATCATAAATCATATATGTATATAAATACTTCTCAAAGTACTTGCCCCGGCTTTTCGAAATCAAAATCACTTACCTTCATACATAATCATATATACACTAATACTTTTACCGGGGTGAGGGCGCAAATAACACTCGACTGAAGTGCCAACCCCGAGTGGATAGCTAGTCACAAACGGGCTGGAACATAACATAAAGCTCGGGAAGCGCGAATTCCCCACAAAAATGAGCTGACGACGGATATCCATGCGCCGCAGCCAGACCCCACATGGGTCGGGACTTTGCACTACATCAAGTTTGCTACGCAATTCCCTCCATAGAGCGCCACGGGGTCGCGCGACACTACACCTATCAAACTAAAACATACCGGAGGAGCCGCGTATGTACACATAGGACCCTCTTTCAAAACCGTAAGCCCGGCCTACGTTTTATCAAACTCAAATTCTACATACATATATATGATCAAATCTACATTTGTTGATGTAACACGGTTTTTAAAGCAAATACGGATTTCTAAAGCGAGAACCCTAGACTATCATGTAAGGTCTAGAAACGATCGAAATTGAATTCTTAATAAGATAGAAGTGAAAGTAGCACTCACCTAATGGAAAGAAACTCGACAAATACACGATTAAACGAAACGGCGCAGAAAACGGAGCAACTCGAAACGTGGATGAAATCCTTCTTTTGATCTCGCCAACTCGTACAACTTAACCTCCTGAAGAATATGGCACCTTTCGTTTTGCGAAATTTCCTTTTTTTCCTTGATTTCTCCTATTTTTCTCTCTTTCTCTCTTAGGGTTTCATGAATATTTTCTAACTATGTTAATGGACAGGAAAGGGGAGAGATGTGAGGCGCCTAATAAGTTGTGAAATTGTATCTTACATCCATACCCAACAAACTATCATATTCATAAACCATTTATTTTACACCTATATGGGGGTTTATTTGCAAACTCTATTTTTACTATTATTAATGGTGGGGTAACTATGCAAATAAGTCCCTATCATATATATATTTAAACAACACATAAATATGTAATTACGATTATACCCTTTTAACGAGTTTGAGGCATAAGGAGTTGGTTTTGATCGTAGGGATTTATATATTTAACATGGGTCTTATATTCTGGGATTTTAGGACTAATATTCCACAAATATCAAAACCCTATTTTTGATATTTATTACAGTTAGTTAGTTAGTTAGTTAGTTAACTAGTTAGTTATTTAGTTGGTTGGATAGTTAGTTAATATGTATGTAGGAAGATAGTTAGTTAGTTAGTTAGTTAGTTAATTAGTTAGTTATTTAGTTAGTTATCTAGTACTAGTTAGTTAGTAAGTTAGTTAGTTAGTTATCTAGTAGTTAGTTAGTAAGTTAATATGTATGTAAGAAGGTAGTTACTTAGTTAGCTTGATAGTTAGATTATGAGTTAGTTAATATGTATGTAAGAAGGTAGTTAATTAGCTAGTTAGTTTGTTAATTAGTAGTAAGTTAGTTAGTTAGTTAGTTAGTTAGTTAGTTAATTAGTTATTTAGTTAGCTAGGTAGTTACTTAGCTAGTAGTTAGTTAGTTAACTAGTTAGTTATTTAGTTAGTTAATGGGTATGTAGGAAGATAGTTAGTTAGTTAGTTAGTTAATGAGTTAGTTAGTTAGTTATTTGGTGGGTTTTTAGGAAGGTAGTTACTTAATTAGTTAGTTAGTTTGTTTGTTAGTTAATAGGTATGTAGGAAGATAGTTAATATGTTAGTTGATAGGTATGTAGGAAGATAGTTAGTTAGATAGTTAATTAGTTTGTTTGTTAGCTAGTTAGTTAGTGGGTTTGTACGAAGGTAGTTAGTTAATTAGTTAGTTATTTAGTTAGTTAGCTAGTAGTTAGTTAGTTAGTTAGTTAGTTAGTCAGTCAGTTAATTAGTTAATTAGTTAGGTAGCTAGGTAGTTAATATGTATGTAAGAAGGTAGTCAGTTAGTTAGTTAATTAATTTGTTAGATAGTTAGTTAATGAGTTAGTTAATTATGTAGTTAGTTAGTTATCTAGTAGTTAGTTAGATAGTTAGTTAGTTAATCAGTTAGTTAGTTAGTAAGTTTGTTAATAGATATGTAGGAAGATAGTTAGTTCGTTAATTAGTTAGTTAGTTAGTTAGTTAATTAGTTAGTTAGTCAGTTAATCAGTTAGTTAATAAGTTAGTTAGTTAATTAGTTAGTTAATATGTATGTAAGAAGTTAGTTAGTTAGTTAGTTAGTTAAATAGTTAGTTAATGAGTTAGTTAGTTAGTTAGTTAGTTAGTTGGTTAGTTAGTTAGTTAGTCAGTCAGTTAGTTAGTCAGTTAGTCATTTAGTTAGTTAGTTAGTTAGTTAGCAAGTAGTTAGTTAGTTAATTAGTTATTTATTTAGTTAGTTAGTTGTTATGTAGAAAGGCAGTTAGTTAGTTAGTTAGTTAGTTGGTTAGTTAGTTAGTTAGTTAGTTAATAGGTATGTAGGAAGATAGTTAGTTAGCTAATAGGTACGTAGGAAGATAGTTAGTTAGTTAGTTAGTTAGTTACTTAGTTAGTTAGTTAGTTAGTTAGTAAGTATGTTCATTAGTTAGTTGGTATGTAGGAAGGTAGTTACTTAGTTAGTTAATTAGTTAATTAGTTAATTAGCGAGTAGTTAGTTAGTTTGTTAGTTAGTTAGTTAGTTAGTCAGTTAATCTGTTAGTTAGTAAGTTAGTTAGTTAGTTAGTTAGTTAGTTAGTCAATATGTATGTATGAAGTAAGTGAGTGAGTTAGTTAGATAGTTAGTTAATTAGTTAGTTTGTTAGTTAGTTAGTAAGTTAATTAGTTAGTTAGTTAGTTAGTTAGTTAGTAAGTTAATTTGTTAGTTATTTATTTAGTTTGTTAGTTTGTTAGTTAGCTAATTGTTAGTTAGTTTGTTACTGAGTTAGTTAGTTAGGTAGTGGGTATGTAGGAAGGTAGTTAATTAGTTAGTTAGTTATTTAGTTGCTTAATAGGAATGTAGGTAGATTGTTAGTTAGTTAATTATTTACTTAGTTATCTAGTAGTTAGTTAGTTAGTTTCGTTTGTCAGTTAGCTAGTAATTAGTAAGTTAGTTAGTTAGTTAATTAGTTAGTTAGTTAGTTAGTTAGTTAGTTAGTCAGCTAGTCAATTAGTTAGTCAATATGTATGTAAGAAGGAAGTTAGTTAGTAAGTTAGATAATTGGTAAGTTTGTTAGTTAGTTAGTTAGTTATTTAGTTAGTCAATTAGATGTTAGTTAGTTAATTAGTTAGTTAACTAGTTAGTTATTTAGTTGGTTGGATAGTTAGTTAATATGTATGTAGGAAGATAGTTAGTTAGTTAGTTTGTTAATTAGTTAGTTATTTAGTTAGTTATCTAGTAGTAGTTAGTTAGTAAGTTAGTTAGTTAGTTATCTAGTAGTTAGTTAGTAAGTTAATATGTATGTAAGAAGGTGGTTAGTTAGTTAGCTTGATAGTTAGATTATGAGTTAGTTAATATGTATGTAAGAAGGTAGTTAATTAGCTAGTTAGATTGTTAATTAGTAGTAAGTTAATTAGTTAGTTAGTTAGTTAGTTAGTTAATTAGTCATTTAGTTAGCTAGGTAGTTGCTTAGCTAGTAGTTAGTTAGTTAAATAGTTAGTTATTTAGTTAGTTAATGGGTATGTAGGAAGATAGTTAGTTAGTTAGTTAGTTAATGAGTTAGTTAGTTAGTTATTTGGTGGGTTTTTAGGAAGGTAGTTACTTAATTAGTTAGTTAGTTAGTTAGTTAGTTAATAGGTATGTAGGAAGATAGTTAATATGTTAGTTGATAGGTATGTAGGAAGATAGTTAATTAGTTTGTTTGTTAGCTAGTTAGTTAGTGGGTTTGTACGAAGGTAGTTAGTTAATTAGTTAGTTATTTAGTTAGTTAGCTAGTAGTTAGTTAGTTAGTTAGTTAGTTAGTCAGTCAGTTAATTAGTTAATTAGTTAGGTAGTTAGGTAGTTAATATGTATGTAAGAAGGTAGTCAGTTAGTTAGTTAATTAGTTTGTTAGATAGTTAGTTAACGAGTTAGTTAATTAGGTAGTTAGTTAGTTATCTAGTTATTAGTTAGATAGTTAGTTAGTTAATCAGTCAGTTAGTTAGTTAGTTAGTTTGTTAATAGATATGTAGGAAGATAGTTAGTTCGTTAATTAGTTAGTTAGTTAGTTAGTTAATTAGTTAGTTAGTCAGTTAATCAGTTAGTTAATAAGTTAGTTAGATAATTAGTTAGTTAATATGTATGTAAGAAGTTAGTTAGTTAGTTAGTTAGTTAAATAGTTAGTTAATGAGTTAGTTAGTTAGTTAGTTAGTTGGTTAGTTAGTTAGTTAGTCAGTCAGTTAGTTAGTCAGTTAGTCATTTAGTTAGTTAGTTAGTTAGTTAGTTAGCAAGTAGTTAGTTAGTTAATTAGTTATTTATTTAGTTAGTTAGTTGTTATGTAGAAATGCAGTTAGTTAGTTAGTTAGTTAGTTGGTTAGTTAGTTAGTTAGTTAGTTAATAGGTATGTAGGAAGATAGTTAGTTAGCTAATAGGTATGTAGGAAGATAGTTAGTTAGTTAGTTAGTTACTTAGTTAGTTAGTTAGTAAGTATGTTCATTAGTTAGTTGGTATGTAGGAAGGTAGTAACATAGTTAGTTAATTAGTTAATTAGTTAATTAGCAAGTAGTTAGTTAGTTTGTTAGTTAGTTAGTTAGTTAGTCAGTTAATCTGTTAGTTAGTTAGTTAGTAAGTTAGTTAGTTAGTTAGTTAGTTAGTTAGTCAATATGTATGTATGAAGTAAGTGAGTGAGTTAGTTAGATAGTTAGTTAATTAGTTAGTTAGTTAGTTAGTTAGTAAGTTATTTAGTTAGTTAGTTAGTTAGTTAGTTAGTAAGTTAATTTGTTAGTTATTTATTTAGTTTGTTAGTTTGTTAGTTAGCTAATTGTTAGTTAGTTTGTTACTGAGTTAGTTAGTTAGGTAGTGGGTATGTAAGAAGGTAGTTAATTAGTTAGTTAGTTATTTAGTTGCTTAATAGGAATGTAGGTAGATTGTTAGTTAGTTAGTTAGTTAATTATTTACTTAGTTATCTAGTAGTTAGTTAGTTAGTTTAGTTTGTCAGTTAGGTAGTAATTAGTAAGTTAGTTAGTCAGTTAATTAGTTAGTTAGTTAGTTAGTTAGTTAGTTAGTCGGCTAGTCAATTAGTTAGTCAATATTTATGTAAGAAGGAACTTAGTTAGTAAGTTAGATAATTGGTAAGTTTGTTAGTTAGTTAGTTAGTTATTTAGTTAGTCAATTAGAAGTTAGTTAGTTAATTAGTTAGTTAACTAGTTAGTTATTTAGTTGGTTGGATAGTTAGTTAATATGTATGTAGGAAGATAGTTAGTTAGTTAGTTTGTTAATTAGTTAGTTATTTAGTTAGTTATCTAGTAGTAGTTAGTTAGTATGTTAGTTAGTTAGTTATCTAGTAGTTAGTTAGTAAGTTAATATGTATGTAAGAAGGTGGTTAGTTAGTTAGCTTGATAGTTAGATTATGAGTTAGTTAATATGTATGTAAGAAGGTAGTTAATTAGCTAGTTAGATTGTTAATTAGTAGTAAGTTAGTTAGTTAGTTAGTTAGTTAGTTAGTTAATTAGTCATTTAGTTAGCTAGGTAGTTGCTTAGCTAGTAGTTAGTTAGTTAAATAGTTAGTTATTTAGTTAGTTAATGGGTATGTAGGAAGATAGTTAGTTAGTTAGTTAGTTAATGAGTTAGTTAGTTAGTTATTTGGTGGGTTTTTAGGAAGGTAGTTACTTAATTAGTTAGTTAGTTAGTTAGTTAGTTAGTTAATAGGTATGTAGGAAGATAGTTAATATGTTAGTTGATAGGTATGTAGGAAGATAGTTAATTAGTTTGTTTGTTAGCTAGTTAGTTAGTGGGTTTGTACGAAGGTAGGTAGTTAATTAGTTAGTTATTTAGTTAGTTAGCTAGTAGTTAGTTAGTTAGTTAGTTAGTTAGTCAGTCAGTTAATTAGTTAATTAGTTAGGTAGTTAGGTAGTTAATATGTATGTAAGAAGGTAGTCAGTTAGTTAGTTAATTAGTTTGTTAGATAGTTAGTTAATGAGTTAGTTAATTAGGTAGTTAGTTAGTTATCTAGTTGATAGTTAGATAGTTAGTTAGTTAATCAGTCAGTCAGTTAGTTAGTTAGTTTGTTAATAGATATGTAGGAAGATAGTTAGTTCGTTAATTAGTTAGTTAGTTAGTTAGTTAATTAGTTAGTTAGTCAGTTAATCAGTTAGTTAATAAGTTAGTTAGATAATTAGTTAGTTAATATGTATGTAAGAAGTTAGTTAGTTAGTTAGTTAGTTAAATAGTTAGTTAATGAGTTAGTTAGTTAGTTAGTTAGTTGGTTAGTTAGTTAGTTAGTCAGTCAGTTAGTTAGTCAGTTAGTCATTTAGTTAGTTAGTTAGTTAGTTAGTTAGTTAGCAAGTAGTTAGTTAGTTAATTAGTTATTTATTTAGTTAGTTAGTTGTTATGTAGAAAGGCAGTTAGTTAGTTAGTTAGTTAGTTGGTTAGTTAGTTAGTTAGTTAGTTAATAGGTATGTAGGAAGATAGTTAGTTAGCTAATAGGTATGTAGGAAGATAGTTAGTTAGTTAGTTAGTTAGTTAGTTAGTTACTTAGTTAGTTAGTTAGTTAGTTAGTAAGTATGTTCATTAGTTAGTTGGTATGTAGGAAGGTAGTAACATAGTTAGTTAATTAGCAAGTAGTTAGTTAGTTTGTTAGTTAGTTAGTTAGTTAGTCAGTTAATCTGTTAGTTAGTTAGTTAGTTAGTTAGTTAGTCAGTTTGTTTGTTAGTCAATATGTATGTAGGAAGTAACACTACTACAAAAAATGCAATTAGGGACAAACATGTTTAGTCCCTAAAACCCCGTCTGGAGTCGCTGTAGATCTTTAGGGACTATATTTAGTCGTTATGACTTTGTCATAACAGGCCCGACGCAGAAAATCAGGGTGACAAAAGTTTTTTTGATTTTGGTCCCTGATAACCGTATTTCTTGCGACAAGACTAATTTCCGATTTTTTTCCTCATTTTCTTATGTAGTCTCTAAAAATGGATTTTCTGTGACAAATTATTGTCGTAGAAAATGTGCTTAATGTGACTAACTTCCGTCCCCAACTATGATTGTTCTATGACTAAACTTTGTCTATGAATACTCCATATATGAGACAAATTTTAGTATCTGAATATATACTATATTTGACTCAGTTTTGTCCCCGACTATATTCTTTTCGTGACTAGTTTTTGTCTCAAATTTTTTTTTTTATGCGACAAACTTTGGTCTCTAAATATATTATTTTATATAGTTTCTAGAATGATATTAGTGTCTAATTATACCCTTATGAGACTAAATTTTGTGTCAAAACTGATTTTAGTCACAACACATATTATATTAATAAAATTAATAAAATAATATTTTTGCCATTTAAATAAAACAAAAATATCGCTAAAATACACATAATCGTTTCATTACGATACTAACTTAGAGTACAACAAAATAACATAAACCAAAATGTCAAATACTCGAGAAACAAAATCGTCAACATTACTTTCTTGATCTACCACATCTCTATCGACAAGTTCTAGAAGCTTCTCGAGATTCGCCGACCATCCTTCAGCACGTTGTTACTTGTTAATATCCTTCTCAGCCTAGAAAGAAACGACTCCATTGGACGGTATATTTTTGCTATCGACGCTTTCGATACAACCATCTCTGACAAATACTTCTCCATGTCCTAACATATCAGGGGCATTTACATAAATAAGAACATGTTCTAGTACCCTGAAGACATTTCTGCTGAAAAAATCAAAGGAAAAAATCAATAAAAAAAATTGAAAATATCCCAATAATCGACCATACTTATAAAAAGGCCTAACTTTAGAAATATAAACTACCTGTAATTAATTAGCTTGCTAAAGCGGGCGTGCTGAAATTTGAAGCCTCGATCGATTCAAAAAGAGAAAGCCATTGGCGATTCACAGTGAGAGATTAATGGGGTTCTTGTGCCTACCAGTGAGAGCAATAATCCCAGTGAGGGAAATTAATGGGCTATTTGCGAAAAGGCGTGGCTGTGATTTTGAATGAATCCAAATAACCAAAAATCACATCACAAAAATTATATCTTAAAACAGGATTCTCAAAACATTTCTTTGTTTAAAGAAAAACTTGCAAAATAAAACCAACTATTATTGAAATTGCAAATATGTACCTGAGATATCGCTTCCTTCACTCCACCTAGCGTCTTTCCCGACGCCACGAGTGATTTTTCTTTCACCTATTTCAAGAATTAACAAAAAAAAAGCTGTTGCAGGTTTTAATTAAAATGGGATAACTAGTACATTGTATAGAAGAACAATAATGGATTTAATTAAAATTGGATAATTAAAACGAAAATACCTGATTCAACGCATAATTCTACCATCTCCAGTATCGGTCTCCGCCAATATCTCTTCTCCAGCCGGCCACCAAGGTTCCTCTCATGACCCGTCGCTGAAAAGCTGCTGCAGGTTTTTTTTTTATCGGCAAAAACTGAAAAAACGAAAGAAAAAAATCCATTAATAAGCACGTAACCGACAAAAAAACGTCCAAATCGAAAGAACGGGGAGTGCAAAACCTTCAGGGCATCCTCATCTAGACAACAATTATGCAGCAAATTTCATCAATTTAGAGAAGATTATCCAAACCTAATACATGGTATCTGAAAATGGAGAAATAAGGGTCTAGTACCTTGTCCCCTTCAATTTTTCAGTCCCCTTCAATTTTTTCGCCCCCTTTCTCTTTACCCCTATCGTGGACTCTCTCTTCTGCCCCCTTTATCTGGACCTCCACTGTCTTGTACTAAAAATGAACAAAAACAGGAAACAACTCAGAAAAAGTCCTTTTTCCTCATCCTGGCTTTGAAATCGCTTGCAATAGCACTGCCACACGAAAAAACTCATAAAAAAACACGACAAAAACTCGAATATTTGCTGAAAACATGAAATCTGACCTAATGGTCTTGAAAATAGGCTGCAATCGCCTTGAATCGGCTTCGACCGCCTTTGAATCTGCACGATGTACTTCTCGGCAGTGTTTTTTTGTTTGTGCGAGATGAGAGAAGAGGAATCGCCGTTTGTTATTTTGTGTGCGACAGTACAAGCCGAAAAATGGATAATGAGGGTGTTTTTTTACGCTAGGGTTTTCTTTTGAGAGGAAAATGAGATTTAAACAAAATATGCTGGACATGGTCTAGCATGATAATGATCAACCAAGAGACACAACTAACATTAAAATCAAACATTGCAAAATAAGAAGTAAGTTTAAATCATACACATGTTTTATTCATGTATATGACTTATTTTCACAGAACCAAATGAAATTAAATTGGAGCCATTTTTATGAAACAAAATTTCTTATCCCCAAATAAAAGTTCCCTCCAATATTTTGAATGTATAAAATGAGATAAATTAAGGTTAAAAATTTCTCCATATTTTCATTATATATTAGTTAACTTTAAAACAAAAAATTAAGAGAAAAAATGTAATCCTAAAAATAAATATTTGTCAAATTAAGACATAATATGTCTAAATTAATTGTAAAAATACAAAAAAATATTAACTCACAACATGTTATGCATTCAACATTTTATATTACATTATATTATATTATATTGTATTATATTATATTATTTTATTATATTGCACTAAATTACATCATATTGAATTATATTATATCATGTTATATATATATATTTTTAAAGTGACTATATCAAGTGTAATTATATCATATCATATCATGTCACTATATCAAGTGTAAATATGGAAAATTAAAAAAAAAACCTTAAATTATTGGATATTTTAGAAAACCCCTTAAATTTACATATGTAGTAATTGAAAATAATATATATTATTTTCAATTAATTACAAAAAAAATATTTTTTTTGACCAATATGTGCATATATAATTATTTTAGGGAAATTGAAGCCCCTCACAAGAGACCACATCATCCCTTTAATATTATATTGTATTGTTTTATATTTCATTATACTATGCAATAATATTTTATTTTGTATTATATTGTATCATATTGGTATGATATTATATTATACTATAATATATTGTATCATTTCATTTCATTATGTTTTAAAATTTTACTCTACCAAAGTTTGAACTATATTATACCATATCCTATTGTATTGTATTGTATTATGTTGTATCATATTATATTACTAGTTGAAGACCCGCGCTACGTTGCGCATATAATAATATAATATTTTATATCATATTACATTTATGTAATATTATATTTTATTATGATATATTATATTGTATTTGTATTTGTATTGTATTGTATTGTATTATTATAGAGGGGAAATTCTCCTTAGCAAACACATGCATGAAAAATATAGAGGGCAAATTCCCTCAAATATTTTTTTATTCTTTTTGCATGGGACATCTAAATATTTTTTTCATTAAGTTTAGAATGTAAATATTATCGCATATATTCCAATTGATATTCAATCTTACTCAAATGTGACATCACCATATCACATGGACACATATTTCAAAAAATATACATATGACATTTCAAAAAATTTATTATGAAATTTTTATTTATAATAAAATAAAATATTTAAATTAGGAAAAAAATATGTTGATTCGAAAAAATTATTTTCGGAAAATAAATAATAATTAATGCTTTTTTAAAAAAACCAAAAATAATCCATTTTTAAAAAAAACAAAAATTAATCCATTACTTTTTAAAAATATAATTAAATGCATTTTCTTTTAATTTTTTTTTTTGCATGGGCATGTAATTATTTTTTTCATTAAATTTAGAATGTAAATATTATCACATATACCCCAATGGATATTCAATGTCATGCAAATAAAGATGACTTCATCTATAGAAAAACTCTCTCTCTTTCTCTCTAATGTATAATGCTATCATTTCACATAAAATTGTATTGTGTTGTGTTGTATTGTATTTCATTGTATTATACTAAATTATATCATATTATATTTATAATATAATAATATATATCATATCATATAATATAGTGTTGTATTTTATTGTGTCGTGTTATATTATATCATATCATATTATATTATATTATATTATACTATATCATATTTAATAATCTTTATTATATAATAATTTAGAGAAAATAGGAGTTGTGTTGTATTTCATTATATTACACTAAATCATATCATATTGTATTTTACTTTATTTAATTTAATTTAATTATACTATATTATAATATGTTATATTGAATTACGTTGTATCATATGACATGATATTGTATTATACTATTATATATTTTATGTTATATTATATTATAATATGTTGTATTGTATTGAGTTGAGATGTGATCCGATACGGGTACGGTCCGTTTTTTGAAGTATCCGCGCAACATAGTGTATAACTAGTAATATTTTAAAATAGTGAATCGGTGAACTAATATCAGTGAACTACGATGCCATTACAAAAATATGTTATTTAAATTGATACATTTTTTTTATAATATTGTAATTAATTAACAAAATATTCGAGATAATTTTCTCTCTAAATTATATTTTCATTGTTAAACTAGCAAAATATTTTGGAGGAAATTTAAATATCTCAATTTTACTTGGAAATATATATATATTTTTGTTTTTAAATAAACTAATATATGTGATAAATATTAAGAATTTTCCCTCTAATTTTTTTCATTCTGTACTTGCTAAAATAGTGGAGGGAACTTTCCCTCCTTATTTTTTATATAAAGAAAATAAAAATTAAACAGTTAGGAAAAATAAAAAAAACATGTTCTGAGAAACTAACTTTTCCTCTCAACAAAATATAAAACCCCTTTTTGTCCTCTCAACCAAAACCCTTGCGATCTGGACGTATGGCGACTGAGAGGGAGATGACCACAGAGAAGCTTTCAAACCAGCGAGAAAGAGTGAGATAGGGCGAGAAGACGCACGACGTCGCCGCTTCTGTCATCGGTGCTGACTGTCCCTCTTTACTAACCCTGGCCCTAACCCTACGAGGCGGTGGAGCTGGGAAAGTCGCACCAGGAATATGGCGGTTTTATCTGACTTATTGATAACAACTCCAGCTTGTATATCCACCTGCATCTCGAAAGGAATTTTGAAAGCCTCTTCAATCAAAGATTCTCTCTCTGTATTGATACTTGACCAGGTAATTGTGTTTTTATTCACTTTAGTCCCTGTTATTTTGCTAAATTGCTAATTTTTATTTAATTCGAAGGCCGATTTGTTGTTATCGTATGGATATGAGAATGATTTGAAGGCTTTAACGCCGCATATTCCTCGAAGCTGTCAGTGTCTTAATGTCTGCTACTTCTAGGTTCTTATTTTTTTTTATCTTTTTGTGTTTTATGAAAAATTGAGGGTTTTCTTTGCAATTTCTGATAATGCAAGGACTATCTTTGCATATTTGTCATATAATTATAAGATGCAAAACTTGACTTCTTTTAATTGATTCCAACAGTGCTGATGTGCAAAACTTGACTTCTGTTGCATAATCCAGTAACTTTGACACTGTCGCCAATGCCCACCCCCACCCGCACCTGAGTCGCCTCCATAGCCAACGACGAACGCCTGAGTCAACTCCACAGCTGTGATTCTAGAATCGTCGTGCCTCTGCCCTAGAATCGCTCACTCCAACACCTGCTGGCTAATGCCGCTGCCCTGGTGCCGAGGTAATTTTTTTTTGCTTTTCCTTCACGATTCAGTCGACAATTAAACACAATGATCTCAAAAATGTCAATTAACATGTCCATTTTTCTGTTCTTTTGTCTTTAATTAGGTTTGTAATTAAATAATTAGAAAAAATTCGTGGAAGGGATTTGATGCTTCATCGAGTAACAGCACAAATGATCATTTAGCTACAATAATGGCTACTTAGCTATGACAATGATTATTTAGCTGCAGCATTAATTAGGTTTAATGATTATTTAGCTATGACAATGCCCAGAAGAATATCGAGGAAGAGATTGAATGCTTCATCAAGTAACGGCACAAATGAAGAAGGTATTATTATTATTATTAACATAAAACTAATTTTAAAGCACAAATTTCAATTTTATAAATTAGAAGAATTTATGTGTTTTGCGAAACCTGACAAGAGAGAAGTTGATTCGGGTTTTTCTAATATGATTTGTTTGCTTGATGACTATATGTGTATTTATCGTCTTTAGGATTTAAAATAACAAACTAGAATTAGCAACATGTATTAATAATATTTAATTTCAACCTTTGCTCCAGATTGAAAATGAGATAAACAAGAAGATGCAGTGGAGTGGAAGAGAAATAGAGAGAGGACAATGAGATTTTTTTGGAAAAAGAATTTTTATTAGGCAAAGAGAAACATTTCTTAAAAAACTATATGTAAGGGTCTTTTTTGTAAGTTGGTCTCGGGTCTTGTAAAACCCGGGACCGGCCCTGGATTACGAGACAGTGATGAAGGATCGTGAAGAAGATTTAGAAACTTTCGAGGCTCTGATTCAAGTGGATGATCCTGAGAAGTGGGCTCTATTTTTTGCATATTGGGTTTTCTGCTTTATTTTTTTGCGTATTGACTTTTTTGGCTGAATGATGTATATTTGAACAAATTTCAGGGTCTATTTTGGATAATGCAGCAAATCCCTCATTTGAACCAATCGAATTGGATCCCTTGATCTTATCAATGATTCTAAAGAGTCTCAATACGAGAGGAGTCGTGTAAGTTGTTGGAATTAACATTGAAGAAGAGGTAACTTATTTATTTAATAGTTATTGGGGATTTTTTCATATTTACCCCTGCAAAATCTCAAAAATATTGATATTATTTTTTGATTTTCGAGTTATGGCTTTACTTATATATGTTTTCTCTTAATTATCTAGGTTTCGGGCAACAAGTACCAAAACAAGTTGCTGGAAATCATCGATGCATGGTATCATTCATTCCTTCTCATAATTAAACCATACACATGATTCAAAATGAATATAAATAAGTTATGCCTTTACTCATATATTGTTTTGCTGTGAAGGTGACTGTGCGAGGTCTGCCAAAGGCCCTTGGAAGGATGCTGAAATCCTGCAAGTGAAATTCTTGATGAGGGTAAGGTAGGGTTAGATTCTAGGGATTGTTTCGCTAGGTTTTAGTAATTCCGGGACTTGTATTGAAATATTTAGTAATATGGGACTTATTTGTAAATATTTGGTAGTAAGAGACTTATTTGTAAATATTTGGCAGTAAGGGACTTGTTGAAATATTGGTTAATAAGGGAGCCATTTGTAATTTTTTATGTAATTAGGGACTTATTTGTAAATATTTGGCAGTAAGGGACTGTTGAAATATTGGTTAATAAGGGATCCATTTGTAATTTTTTATGTAATTAGGGACTTATTTGTAAATATTTGGTACTAAGGAACTTGTTGAAATTTGTAAATATTTAGTATTGAAATATTTGATGATTTTTAATAATTTTCAATATCATGATCACTTCTATAAAACTAATTTTAATGTCATCCTTATTTAGGTTTTGATGTGACACATATAATATCATATATTTTAGTTCAAACTTTATATATAAGTATAATATAATATAATGTAATATAATATACTTTCATTTAATATGATATGATATAATATCATATAATATCATATAATATTATATAAAATATTAAAGAATAATATAATGTAATGTTACTATAATTAGAGGAAAAATTCGCTCCCACATTCTCATCACATATTAGTTTCAATGAAGACTAAAATGATATATTAATTTCTATCCAAAAATTAATATTTGTCAAATTAATTATGATTAGTATTAAATTAATTTATTGGGTTCACGATGTTAGGACAAAATATTGACGACTACATATTGTCTCCAAACCAATGACGACCAAAAGCTTATTTTAGAGACGGACTACGCCGGTCCCTAAACTATTTTTTGTTGAATTGAATTAAGACTTGTCTAAATTAATTATAATAGTATAAAATTAATGTATGACCTTATATATATCACGCAAAGACATTCCATATAATTTACAACAATCACCGGCCAACTCTCGTCCCAATTATTTTTCATTTTATAAGTAACCTATTTTGAGACTATTGTTTGTCACAAAATGTACGGACTTAAAATCTTAATTTTCTTTTGTGACAACTGTAGTGCCAAAACAAAATCTTTGTCCCACAAAATATAACTGTTTTGGGACAAAGCAAAATGTGCTCTTAATAACCAACATACAGAGACTAAATATACTTAGTCCCTAGGATTTTCGAAGCTAATGAGACTTTTTGTAGTAGTGTAAGTGAGTTAGTTAGTTAGATAGTTAGTTAATTAGTTAGTTAGTTAGTTAGTTAGTAAGTTAATTAGTTAGTTAGTTAGTTAGTTGGTTAGTAAGTTAATTTTTTAGTTATTTATTTAGTTTGTTAGTTTGTTAGTTAGATAATTGTTAGTTAGTTTGTTACTGAGTTAGTTAGTTAGGTAGTGGGTATGTAGGAAGGTAGTTAATTAGTTAGTTAGTTAGTTAGTTGCTTAATAGGAATGTAGGTAGATTGTTAGTTAGTTAGTTAGTTAATTATTTACTTAGTTATCTAGTAGTTAGTTAGTTAGTTTAGTTTGTCAGTTAGCTAGTAATTAGTAAGTTAGTTAGTCAGTTAATTAGTTAGTTAATTAGTTAGTTAGTTAGTTAGTTAGTTAGTTAGTCAGCTAGTCAATTAGTTAGTCAATATGTATGTAAGAAGGAAGTTAGTTAGTAAGTTAGATAATTGGTAAGTTTGTTAGTTAGTTAGTTAGTTAGTTAGTTCGTTAGTATTTAGTTAGTCAGTCAGTTAGTTAGTTAGTTAGTTAGTTAGTCAATTAGAAGTTAGTTAGTTAATTAGTTAGTTAACTAGTTAGTTATTTAGTTGGTTGGATAGTTAGTTAATATGTATGTAGGAAGATAGTTAGTTAGTTAGTTTGTTAATTAGTTAGTTATTTAGTTAGTTATCTAGTAGTAGTTAGTTAGTAAGTTAGTTAGTTAGTTATCTAGTAGTTAGTTAGTAAGTTAATATGTATGTAAGAAGGTAGTTAGTTAGTTAGCTTGATAGGTAGATTATGAGTTAGTTAATATGTATGTAAGAAGGTAGTTAATTAGCTAGTTAGTTTGTTAATTAGTAGTAAGTTAGTTAGTTAGTTTGTTAGTTAGTTAGTTAATTAGTTATTTAGTTAGCTAGGTAGTTACTTAGCTAGTAGTTAGTTAGTTAACTAGTTAGTTATTTAGTTAGTTAATGGGTATGTAGGAAGATAGTTAGTTAGTTAGTTAGTTAATGAGTTAGTTAGTTAGTTATTTGGTGGGTTTTTAGGAAGGTGGTTACTTAATTAGTTAGTTAGTTAGTTAGTTAGTTAATAGGTATGTAGGAAGATAGTTAATATGTTAGTTGATAGGTATGTAGGAAGATAGTTAGTTAGATAGTTAATTAGTTTGTTTGTTAGCTAGTTAGTTAGTGGGTTTGTACGAAGGTAGTTAGTTAATTAGTTTGTTAGATAGTTAGTTAATGAGTTAGTTAATTAGGTAGTTAGTTAGTTATTTAGTAGTTAGTTAGATAGTTAGTTAGTTAATCAGTTAGTTAGTTAGTTAGTTAGTTAGTTTGTTAATAGATATGTAGGAAGATAGTTAGTTCGTTAATTAGTTAGTTACTTAGTTAGTTAATTAGTTAGTTAGTCAGTTAATCAGTTAGTCAATAAGTTAGTTAGTTAGTTAATTAGTTAGTTAATATGTATGTAAGAAGTTAGTTAGTTAGTTAGTTAGTTAAATAGTTAGTTAATGAGTTAGTTAGTTAGTTAGTTAGTTAGTTGGTTAGTTAGTTAGTTAGTCAGTCAGTTAGTTAGTCAGTTAGTCATTTAGTTAGTTAGTTAGTTAGTTTGCAAGTAGTTAGTTAGTTAATTAGTTATTTATTTAGTTAGTTAGTTGTTATGTAGAAAGGCAGTTAGTTAGTTAGTTAGTTAGTTGGTTAGTTAGTTAGTTAATAGGTATGTAGGAAGATAGTTAGTTAGCTAATAGGTACGTAGGAAGATAGTTAGTTAGTTAGTTAGTTAGTTAGTTAGTTAGTTAGTTGGTATGTAGGAAGGTAGTTACTTAGTTAGTTAATTAGTTAATTAGTTAATTAGCTAGTGGTTAGTTAGTTAGTTAGTTAGTTAGTTAGTTAGTCAGTTAATCTGTTAGTTAGTTAGTTAGTTAGTTAGTTAGTTAGTTTGTTAGTGAATATGTATGTATGAAGTAAGTGAGTTAGTTAGTTAGATAGTTAGTTAATTAGTTAGTTAGTTAGTTAGTTAGTAAGTTAATTACTTACTTAGTTAGTTAGTTAGTTAGTAAGTTAATTTGTTATTTATTTATTTAGTTTGTTAGTTTGTTAGTTAGCTAATTGTTAGTTAGTTTGTTACTTAGTTAGTTAGTTAGGTAGTGGGTATGTAGGAAGGTAGTTAATTAGTTAGTTAGTTAGTTAGTTGCTTAATAGGAATGTAGGTAGATTGTGAGTTAGTTAGTTAGTTAATTATTTACTTAGTTATCTAGTAGTTAGTTAGTTAGTTTAGTTTGTCAGTTAGCTAGTAATTAGTCAGTTAGTTAGTCAGTTAATTAGTTATTTAGTTAGTTAGTTAGTTAGTTAGTTAGTCAGCTAGTCAATTAGTTAGTCAATATGTATGTAAGAAGGTAGTTAGTTAGTAAGTTAGATAATTGGTAAGTTTGTTAGTTAGTTAGTTAGTTAGTACTTAGTAAGTTAGTTAGTTAGTTAGTTAGTTAGTTAGTTAGTCAATTAGAAGTTAGTTAGTTAGTTAGTTAGTTAGTTAGTTAGTTAACTAGTTAGTTATTTAGTTGGTTGGATAGTTAGTTAATATGTATGTAGGAAGATAGTTAGTTAGTTAGTTAGTTAATGAGTTAGTTAGTTTGTTATTTGGTGGGTTTTTAGGAAGGTAGTTACTCAATTAGTTAGTTAGTTAGTTAGTTAGTTAATAGGTATGTAGGAAGATAGTTAATATGTTAGTTGATAGGTATGTAGGAAGATAGTTAGTTAGATAGTTAATTAGTTTGTTTGTTAGCTAGTTAGTTAGTGGGTTTGTACGAAGGTAGTTAGTTAATTAGTTAGTTATTTAGTTAGTTAGCTAGTAGTTAGTTAGTTAGTTAGTTAGTTTGTTAGTTAGTCAGTCAGTTAATTAGTTAATTAGTTAGGTAGTTAATATGTATGTAAGAAGGTAGTCAGTTAGTTAGTTAATTAGTTTGTTAAATAGTTAGTTAATGAGTTAGCTAATTAGGTAGTTAGTTAGTTATCTAGTAGTTAGTTAGATAGTTATTTAGTTAATCAGGTAGTTAGTTAGTTAGTTAGTTAGTTAGTTAATAGATATGTAGGAAGATAGTTAGTTCGTTAATTAGTTAGTTAGTTAGTTAGTTAATTAGTTAGTTAGTCAGGTAATCAGTTAGTTAATATGTATGTAAGAAGTTAGTTAGTTAGTTAGTTAGTTAAATAGTTAGTTAATGAGTTAGTTCGTCAGTTAGTTAGTTAGTTGGTTAGTTAGTTAGTTAGTCAGTCAGTTAGTTAGTCAGTTAGTCATTTAGTTAGTTAGTTAGTTAGTTAGCAAGTAGTTAGTTAGTTAATTAGTTACTTATTTAGTTAGTTAGTTGTTATGTAGAAAGGCAGTTAGTTAGTTAGTTAGTTAGTTGGTTAGTTAGTTAGTCAGTTAGTTAATAGGTATGTAGGAAGATAGTTTGTTAGCTAATAGGTACGTAGGAAGATAATTAGTTAGTTAGTTAGTTAGTTAGTTAGTAAGTATGTTCATTAGTTAGTTGGTATGTAGGAAGGTAGTTACTTAGTAAGTTAATTAGTTAATTAGCTAGTAGTTAGTTAGTTTGTTAGTTAGTTAGTTACTTAGTCAGTTAATCTGTTAGTTAGTTAGTTAGTGAGTTAGTTAGTTAGATAGTTAGTTAATTAGTTAGTTAGTTAGTTAGATAGTTAGTAAGTTAATTAGTTAGTTAGTTAATCAGTCAGTTATTTAGTAAGTTAGTTAGTTAATTAGTTTGTAGTTAATTTGTTAGTTATTAATTTAGTTAGTTAGTTAGTTAGTTGATGGGTATGTCGGAAGGTAGTTAGTTAGTTAGTTAGTTAAGTTAATAGGTATTTAGTAAGATAGTTAGTTAGTTAATTAGTTAGTTATTATGTTAGTTATCTAGTAATAAGTTAGTTAGTTAGTTATTTAGTTAGTTAGCTAGTAGTTATTGAGTTAGTTAGTAATTTAGTTAGTTAGTTAGTTATCTAGTAGTTAGTTAGTTAGTTAGTTAGATAAGTAGTTAGTTGTTTAGTTAGTAAGTTAGTTAGTTAACTAGTTAGTTATTTAGTTAGTTAACTAGTTAGTTATTTAGTAAGTTAGTTAGTTAGTTTCTAGGAAGGTAGTTACTTAATTAGTGAGTTAGTTAGTTAATATGTATGTATGTATGTATGTAGGAAGATAGACAGTTAGTTAGTTAGTTAGTGGTTGGGTTGGTAAGAAGGTAGTTACTTAATTAGTTAGATGGGTAGTTAGTTAGTAAGTTCATAGGTATCTATGAAGGTAGTTAGTTATTAAGTTAGTTAGTTAATTAGTTAGTTAGTTCTAGTAGTTAGTTAGTTAGTTAGTTTGTTAATAGTAAGTTATTTGGTTAGTCAGTTAGATAGTTATTTAGCTTGTAGTTAGTTAGTTGCTGAGTTAATTAATTCGTTAGTTAATTAGTTAGTTTGTAAGTTAGTTAGTTAATGGGTATGTATGAAGGTAGCCAGTTAGTTAGTTAAATAGTTAGTTAGCTAGTTAGTTAGTTAGTTATTTAGTTTGGTAATATGTATGTAAGTAGGTAGTTAGTTCGTTAGTGAGTTAGATAATTAGTTAATTAGTTAGTTAATTACTTAGTTAGTTAGTTAGTTATTTAGTTTGTTAGTTAGTTATCTAGTTAATTAGTTAGTTAGTTAGTTAGTTAGTCAGTTAATCAGTTAGTTAATAAGTTATTTAATTAGATAGTTAGTTAGTCAATATGTATGTAAAAAGGTAGTTAGTTAGTTAATGAGTTGGGTAGTTAATTAGTTAGTTGGTTGGTTAGTTAGTTAGTTAGTTAGTTAGTTAATCAGTTAGTTATTTAGTTAGTTAGTAAGTTAGTTATCTAGTAGTTAGTTAGTTAGTTAGTTAGTTAGTTATCTAGTGGTTAGTTAGTTAGTTAGTTAGTTATCTAGTGGTTAGTTAGTTAGTTAGTTAGTTAGTTATCTAGTAGTTAGTTAGTTAGTTAGTTAATCAGTGAGTTAGTTAATATGTATGTAAGAAGGTAGGTAGTTACTTAGTTTGATAGTTACATTAATTAGTTAGTTGGTAAGTTAGTTAGTTAATGGGTATGTATGTAGGTAGTCAGTTAGTTAGTTAATTAGTTAGCTAGCTAGTAGTTAGTTATTTGGTTAATTATTTAGTTAGTTAATTAGTTAGTTAGTTAGTTAGTTAGTTAGCTAGTAGTTAGTTAGTTAGTTAGTCAGTAGGTATGTAGGAAGATAGTTAGTTAGTAAGTTAATAGATATGTAGGAAGAAAGTTAGTTAGTTAGTTAATTAGTTAGTTAGTTAGCTAGTTAGTTAGTAGGTTTGTACGATTGTAGTTAGTTAATTAGTTGGTTAGGTTGTTAGTTAGTTGTTAGTCAATATGTATGTATGAAGGTAGTTAGTTTGTTAATTTGTTATTTAGTTAGTTAGCTAGTAGTTAGTTAGTTAGTTAGTTAGTTAGTTCGTTAGTTGGTTATTTAGTTAGTTAGTTAGTTAGTTAGTTAGCTAGTAGTTAGTTAGTTAATTAGTTAGTTAATTAGTCAGTTTGTTAGTTTGTTAGTTAGTTAGTGAGAATGTACGAAGGTAGTTATTTAGTTAATATATATGTATGAAGATAGTTAGTTAGTTAGTTAGTTAGTTAGTTAGTTAGTTAGTTCGTTAGTTAGTTATTTAGTTAGTTAGTTAGGTAGTTAGCTAGTAGTTAGTTAGTTAATTAGTTAGTTAATTAGTTAGTTTGTTAGTTTGTTAGTTAGTTAGTGAGAATGTACGAAGGTAGTTATTTAGTTAATATATATGTAGGAAGATAGTTAGTTAGTTAGTTAGTTAGTTAGTTAGTTAATTTTTAGTTAGTTAGTTTGTTACTAAGCTAATAGTTAGTTAGTTAGTTACTTAGTTAGTTAGTTAGGTAGTGGGTATGTAGGAAGGTAGTTAATTAGTTAGTTAGTTAGTTAGTTGCTTAATAGGAATGTAGGTAGATAGTTAGTAAGTTATTTAGTTAGTTATCTAGTAGTTAGTTAGTTAGTTTAGTTTGTCAATTAGCTAGTCATTAGTAAGTTAGTTAGTCAGTTAATTAGTTAGTTAGTTAGTTAGTTAGTCAGTTAGTCAATTAGTTAGTTAATATGTATGTAAGAAGGTAGTTACTTAGTAAGTTAGATAGTTGGTAAGTTGGTTAGTTAGTTAGATATTTAGTTATCTAGTAGTTAGTTAGTTGGTTAGTTAGTAGTTAGTTAGTTGGTTAGATAGTTAGTTAGTTAGTAGTTAGTTAGTTAGTTAGTTAGTTAACTAGTTAGTTATTTAGTTGGTTGGATAGTTAGTTAATATGTATGTAGGAAGATAGTTAGTTAGTTAGTTAATTAGTTAGTTATTTTGTTACTTATCTGGTAGTAGTTAGTTAGTAAGTCAGTTAGTTAGTTATGTAGTAGTTAGTTAGTTAGTTAGTTAGTTAGTTAGTTAGTTAGTTAGTTAGTGAGTTAGTTAATATGTATGCAAGAAGGTAGTTAGCTAGTTAGTTTGATAGTTATATTATGAGTTAGTTTGTTAATTAGCTAGTTAGTTAGTTAATTAGTTAGTTAGTTAGTTAGTTAGTTAGTTATTTAGTTAGTTAGTTAGCTAGTAGTTAGTTAGTTAACTAGTTAGTTATTTAGTTAGTTAATAGGTATGTAGGAAGATAGTTAGTTAGTTAGTTAAAGAGTTAGTTAGTTAGTTATTTGGTGGGTTTTTCGGAAGGTAGTTAGTTAATTAGTTATGTAGTTAGTTAGTTAGTTAGTTAGTTAGTTAATAGGTATGTATGAAGGTAGTTAGTTAGTAAGTTAGTTAGTTAATTAGTTAGTTAGTTAGTTAGCTAGTAGTTAGTTAGTTAGTTAGCTTGTTAATAGTTAGTTATTTAGTTAGTTAGTTAGTTAGTTAGTTAGTTAGTTAGTTTGTTATTTAGCTAGTAGTTAGTTAGTCACTTAGTTAATTAATTCGTTAGTTAATTAGTTAGTTAGTAAGTTAGTTTGTTAATAGGTATGTATGAAGGAAGTCAGTTAGTTAGTTATTAGTAAGTTAGCTAGTAGTTAATTAGTTAGTTAATTAGTTAGTTAGTTAGTGGGTAGATGTGAAGGTGGGTAGGTAGTTAGTTAGTTAGTTTGTAGGTATGTTGGAAGATAGTTAGTTAGTTAATTAGTGAGTTATCTAGATAGTTATCTAGTAGTTAGTTAGTTAGTTAGCTAGTTATTTATCTAGTAGTTAGTCAGTCAGTCAGTCAGTTAGTTAGTTTGTTACTTAGTTTGATAGTTAGTTAGTTTATATATATGTAAGGAGGTAGTTAGTTAGTAAGCCAATTAGCTATTTAGTTAGTTAGTTAGGTAGTTAGTTACTTAGTTAGTTAGTTAGGTAGTGGGTATGTAGGAAGGTAGTTAATTAGTTAGTTAGTTAGTTAGTTGCTTAATAGGAATGTAGGTAGATAGTTAGTTAGTTATTTAGTTAGTTATCTAGTAGTTAGTTAGTTAGTTTAGTTTGTCAATTAGTAGTCATTAGTAAGTTAGTTAGTCAGTTAATTAGTTAGTTAGTTAGTTGGTTAGTCAGTTAGTCAATTAGTTAGTTAATATGTACGTAAGAAGGTAGTTACTTAGTATGTTAGATAGTTGGTTAGTTAGTAGTTAGTTAGTTGGTTAGTTAGTTAGTTGGTTAGTTAGTAGTTAGTTAGTTGGTTAGTTAGTTAGTTAGTTAGTTAGTTAGTAGTTAGTTAGTTAGTTAGTTAACTAGTTAGTTATTTTGTTGGTTGGATAGTTAGTTAATATGTATGTAGGAAGATAGTTAGTTAGTTAGTTAATTAGTTAGTTATTTAGTTAGTCATCTAGTAGTAGTTAGTTAGTAAGTTAGTTAGTTAGTTATCTAGTAGTTTGTTAGTTAGTTAGTTAGTTAGTGAGTTAGTTAATATGTATGTAAGAAGGTAGTTAGCTAGTTAGTGTGATAGTTATATTATGAGTTAGTTTGTTAATTAGCTAGTTAGTTAGTTAATTAGTTAGTTAGTTAGTTATTTAGTTAGTTAGTTAGCAAGTAGTTAGTTAGTTACCTAGTTAGTTATTTAGTTAGTTAATAGGTATGTAGGAAGATAGTTAGTTAGTTAGTTAAAGAGTTAGTTAGTTAGTTATTTGGTGGGTTTTTCTGAAGGTAGTTAGTTAATTAGTTAGTTAGTTAGTTAGTTAATAGGTATGTAGGAAGATAGTTAGTTGATAGGTATGTTGGAAGATAGTTAGTTAGTTAGTTAATTAGTTTGTTTGTTAGCTAGTTAGGTAGTGGGTTTGTACGAAGGTAGTTAGTTAATTAGTTAGTTAATAGGTACGTATCAAGGTAGTTAGTTAGTTTGTTAATTTGTTATTTAGTTAGTTAGCTAGTATTTAGTTAGTTACTTAGTTAGTTAGTTAGTTAGTTAGTTAATTAGTTAGCAGTTAGTTTGTTAGTTATTTATTTAGTTAGTTAGTTAGTTAGTAGATGGGTATGTCGGAAGGTAGTTAGTTAGTTAGTTAGTTAGTTAAGTTAATAGGTATTTAGTAAGATAGTTAGTTAGTTAATTAGTTAGTTATTATGTTAGTTATCTAGTAATAAGTTAGTTAGTTAGTTATTTAGTCAGTTAGCTTGTAGTTATTTAGTTAGTTAGTTATTTAGTTAGTTAGTTAGTTATCTAGTAGTTAGTTAGTTAGTTAGTTAGTTAACTAGTTAGTTGTTTAGTTAGTTAGTTAGTTAGTTAACTAGTTAGTTGTTTAGTTAGTTAACTAGTTAGTTATTTAGTAACTAAGTTAGTTAGTTAGTTAGTTAGTTAATTATTGGGATTGTACGAAGGTAGTTAGTTAATTAGTTAAGTAGTTAGTTAGTTAGTTAGATAGTTAATAGGTATGTAGGAAGGAAGATAGTTAGTTAGTTAGTTAGTTAGTTAGTTAGTTAGCTAGTAGTTAGTTAGTTAGTTAATTAGTAAGTTAGTTAGTTAGTTAGTTAGTGAGTGAGTTAGTGGGAATGTTGGAAAGGTAGCTAGTTAGTTACTTCGTTACTTCGTTATCTAATAGTTAGTTAGTTAGTTAGTTTGTTATCTAGTAGTTAGTTAGTTGGTTAGTTAGTTAGTTAGTTAGTAAACTAGTTAGTTATTTAGTTAGTTAGTTAGTTAGTTAGTTAGTTATTTAGTTGGTTTGATAGTTAGTTAATATGTATGTAGGAATATAGTTACTTAGTTAATTAGTTAATTAGTTAGTTATTTAGTTTGGTATCTAGTAGTTAGTTAGTTAGTTAGTTAGTTAGTTAGTTATTTATCTAGTAGTTAGCTAGTTGGTTAGTTAGTTAGTTAGTTAATATGTATGTAAGAAGGTAGTTAGTTAGTTAGTTTGATAGTTAGATTTTTAGCTAGTTAGTTAATTAGTTAGTTAGCTAATTAGTTAGTTGTAAGTTAGTTAGTTAGTTAACTAGTTAGTTATTTAGTTAGTTAGTTAGTTAGTTAGCTTGTAGTTAGTTAGTTAGTTAGTTAATAGGTATGTAGGAAGATAGTTAGTTAGTTAGTTAATAGGTATGTAAGAAGATAGTTGGTTAGTAAGTTAGTTAGTTAGTTAATTAGTTAGATTGTTAGCTAGTTAGTTAGTTAGTGGATTTGAACGATAGTTGTTAGTTAATTAGTTAGTTAGGTAGTTAGTTAGTTGTTAGTCAATAAGCATGTATGAAGGTAGTTAGTTTGTTAATTTGTTATTTAGTTAGTTAGCTAGTAGTTAGTTAGTTAGCTAGTAGTTAGTTAGTTAATTAGTTAGTTAGTTAGTGAGAGTGTACGAAGGTAGTTAGTTAGTTAGTTAGTTAGTTAATATATATGTAGGAAGATTGTTAGTTAGTTAGTTAGTTAGTTAGTGAGTTAATTAGTTAGTTAGTTAGTTAGTTAGTTAGTAAGTCAATTAGTTAGTTATTTACTTACTTTGTTAGTTTGTTAGTTAGCTAATTGTTAGTTAGTTTGTTAATTATTTAGTTTGTTAGGTAGTGGGTATGTAGGAAGGTAGTTAATTAGTTAGTTAGTTAGTTAGTTGCTTAATAGGAATGTAGGAAGATTGTTAGTTAGTTAATTAGTTAGTTATCTAGTAGTTAGTTAGTTAGTTAGTTTAGTTTGTCAATTAGCTAGTAATTAGTAAGTTAGTTAGTCAGTTAATTTGTTAGTTAGTTAGTTAGTTAGTCATCTAGTCAATTAGTTAGTTAATATGTATGTGAGAAGGTAGTTAGTTAGTAAGTTAGATAGTTGGTAAGTTTGTTAGTTAGTTAGTTAGTTAGTTAGTTAGTTAGTATTTAGTTAGTTAGTTAGTTAGTAAGTTAGTTAGTCAATTAGTAGTTAGTTAGTTAGTTAGTTAGTTAACTAGTTAGTTATTTAGTTGGTTGGATAGTTAGTTAATATGTATGTAGGAAGATAGTTAGTTAGTTAGTTAGTTAATTAGTTAGTTATTTAGTTAGTTATCTAGTAGTAGTTAGTTAGTAAATAGTTAGTTAGTTAGTTATCTAGTAGTTAGTTAGTAAGTTAATATGTATGTAAGAAGGTAGTTAGTTAGTTAATATGTATGTAAGAAGGTAGTTAATTAGCTAGTTAATTTGTTAATTAGTAGTAAGTTAGTTAGTTAGTTTGTTAGTTAATTAGTTATTTAGTTAGCTAGGTAGTTACTTAGCTAGTAGTTAGTTAGTTAACTAGTTAGTTATTTAGTTAGTTAATGGGTATGTAGGAAGATAGTTAGTTAGTTAGTTAGTTAATGAGTTAGTTAGTTAGTTATTTGGTGGGTTTTTAGGAAGGTAGTTACTTAATTAGTTAGTTAGTTTGTTTGTTAGTTAATAGGTATGTAGGAAGATAGTTAATATGTTAGTTGATAGGTATGTAGGAGGATAGTTAGTTAGATAGTTAATTAGTTTGTTTGTTAGCTAGTTAGTTAGTGGGTTTGTACGAAGGTAGTTAGTTAATTAGTTAGTTATTTAGTTAGTTAGCTAGTAGTTAGTTAGTTTGTTAGTTAGTTAGTCAGTCAGTTAATTAGTTAATTACTTAGGTAGCTAGGTAGTTAATATGTATGTAAGAAGGTAGTCAGTTAGTTAGTTAATTAGTTTGTTAGATAGTTAGTTAATGAGTTAGTTAATTATGTAGTTAGTTAGTTATCTAGTAGTTAGTTAGATAGTTAGTTAGTTAATCAGTTAGTTAGTTAGTTAGTTAGTTTGTTAGTTTGTTAATAGATATGTAGGAAGATAGTTAGTTCGTTAATTAGTTAGTTAGTTAGTTAGTTAATTAGTTAGTTAGTCAGTTAATCAGTTAGTTAATAAGTTGGTTAGTTAGTTAATTAGTTAGTTGATATGTATGTAAGAAGTTAGTTAGTCAGTTAGTTAGTTAAATAGTTAGTTAATGAGTTAGTTAGTTAGTTAGTTAGTTAGTTAGTTGGTTAGTTAGTTAGTTAGTCAGTCAGTTAGTTAGTCAGTCAGTCATTTAGTTAGTTAGTTAGTTAGTTAGCAAGTAGTTAGTTAATTAGTTAATTAGTTATTTATTTAGTTAGTTAGTTGTTATGTACAAAGGCAGTTAGTTAGTTAATTAGTTAGTTGGTTAGTTAGTTAGTTAGTTAATAGGTATGTAGGAAGATAGTTAGTTAGCTAATAGGTACGTAGGAAGATAGTTAGTTAGTTAGTTAGTTACTTAGTTAGTTAGTTAGTTAGTTAGTTAGTAAGTATTTTCATTAGTTAGTTGGTATGTAGGAAGGTAGTTACTTAGTTAGTTAATTAGTTAATTAGTTAATTAGCTAGTAGTTAGATAGTTTGTTAGTTAGTTAGTTAGTTAGTCAATTAATCTGTTAGTTAGTTAGTTAGTTAGTTAGTTAGTTAGTTAGTTAGTTTGTTAGTCAATATGTATGTATGAAGTAAGTGAGTTAGTTAGTTAGATAGTTAGTTAATTAGTTAGTTAGTTAGTTAGTTAGTAAGTTAATTAGTTAGTTAGTTAGTTAGTTAGTTAGTAAGTTAATTTGTTGGTTATTTATTTAGTTTGTTAGTTTGTTAGTTTGCTAATTGTTAGTTAGTTTGTTACTTAGTTAGTTAGTTAGGTAGTGGGTATGTAGGAAGGTAGTTAATTAGTTAGTTAGTTAGTTAGTTGCTTAATAGGAATGTAGGTAGATTGTTAGTTAGTTAGTTAGTTAGTTAATTATTTAGTTAGTTATCTAGTAGTTAGTTAGTTAGTTAGTTTAGTTTGTCAGTTAGCGAGTAATTAGTAAGTTAGTTAGTCAGTTAATTAGTTAGTTAGTTAGATAGTTAGTTGGTTAGTTAGTCAGCTAGTCAATTAGTTAGTCAATATGTATGTAAGAAAGTAGTTAGTTAGTAAGTTAGATAATTGGTAAGTTTGTTAGTTAGTTAGTTAGTTAGTTAGTATTTAGTTAGTTAGTTAGTCAGTTAGTTAGTTAGTTAGTCAATTAGAAGTTAGTTAGTTAGTTAGTTAGTTAACTAGTTAGTTATTTAGTTGGTTGGATAGTTAGTTAATATGTATGTAGGAAGATAGTTAGTTAGTTAGTTAGTTAGTTAATTAGTTAGTTATTTAGTTAGTTATCTAGTACTAGTTAGTTAGTAAGTTAGTTAGTTAGTTATCTAGTAGTTAGTTAGTAAGTTAATATGTATGTAAGAAGGTAGTTACTTAGTTAGCTTGATAGTTAGATTATGAGTTAGTTAATATGTATGTAAGAAGGTAGTTAATTAGCTAGTTAGTTTGTTAATTAGTAGTAAGTTAGTTAGTTAGTTAGTTAGTTAGTTAGTTATTTAGTTAGCTAGGTAGTTACTTAGCTAGTAGTTAGTTAGTTAACTAGTTAGTTATTTAGTTAGTTAATGGGTATGTAGGAAGATAGTTAGTTAGTTAGTTAGTTAATGAGTTAGTTAGTTAGTTATTTGGTGGGTTTTTAGGAAGGTAGTTACTTAATTAGTTAGTTAGTTAGTTTGTTAGTTAATAGGTATGTAGGAAGATAGTTAATATGTTAGTTGATAGGTATGTAGGAAGATAGTTAGTTAGATAGTTAATTAGTTTGTTTGTTAGCTAGTTAGTTAGTGGGTTTGTACGAAGGTAGTTAGTTAATTAGTTAGTTATTTAGTTAGTTAGCTAGTAGTTAGTTAGTTAGTTAGTTAGTTAGTCAGTCAGTTAATTAGTTAATTAGTTAGGTAGCTAGGTAGTTAATATGTATGTAAGAAGGTAGTCAGTTAGTTAGTTAATTAATTTGTTAGATAGTTAGTTAATGAGTTAGTTAATTATGTAGTTAGTTAGTTATCTAGTAGTTAGTTAGATAGTTAGTTAGTTAATCAGTTAGTTAGTTAGTTAGTTAGTTAGTTAGTTAGTTTGTTAATAGATATGTAGGAAGATAGTTAGTTCGTTAATTAGTTAGTTAGTTAGTTAGTTAATTAGTTAGTTAGTCAGTTAATCAGTTAGTTAATAAGTTGGTTAGTTAGTTAATTAGTTAGTTAATATGTATGTAAGAAGTTAGTTAGTCAGTTAGTTAGTTAAATAGTTAGTTAATGAGTTAGTTAGTTAGTTAGTTAGTTAGTTGGTTAGTTAGTTAGTTAGTCAGTCAGTTAGTTAGTCAGTCAGTCATTTAGTTAGTTAGTTAGTTAGTTAGCAAGTAGTTAGTTAGTTAGTTAATTAGTTATTTATTTAGTTAGTTAGTTGTTATGTACAAAGGCAGTTAGTTAGTTAGTTAGTTAGTTGGTTAGTTAGTTAGTTAGTTAATAGGTATGTAGGAAGATAGTTAGTTAGCTAATAGGTACGTAGGAAGATAGTTAGTTAGTTAGTTAGTTAGTTAGTTAGTAAGTATGTTCATTAGTTAGTTGGTATGTATGTAGGTAGTTACTTAGTTAGTTAATTAGTTAATTAGTTAATTAGCTCGTAGTTAGATAGTTTGTTAGTTAGTTAGTTAGTTAGTCAGTTAATCTGTTAGTTAGTTAGTTAGTTAGTTAGTTAGTTAGTTAGATTGTTAGTCAATATGTATGTATGAAGTAAGTGAGTCAGTTAGTTAGATAGTTAGTTAATTAGTTAGTTAGTTAGTTAGTTAGTAAGTTAATTAGTTAGTTAGTTAGTTAGTTAGTTAGTAAGTTAATTTGTTGGTTATTTATTTAGTTTGTTAGTTTGTTAGTTAGCTAATTGTTAGTTAGTTTGTTACTTAGTTAGTTAGTTAGGTAGTGGGTACGTAGGAAGGTAGTTAATTAGTTAGTTAGTTAGTTAGTTGCTTAATAGGAATGTAGGTAGATTGTTAGTTAGTTAGTTAGTTAGTTCATTATTTAGTTAGTTATCTAGTAGTTAGTTAGTTAGTTTAGTTTGTCAGTTAGCGAGTAATTAGTAAGTTAGTTAGTCAGTTAATTAGTTAGTTAGTTAGATAGTTAGTTGGTTAGTTAGTCAGCTAGTCAATTAGTTAGTCAATATGTATGTAAGAATGTAGTTAGTTAGTAAGTTAGATAATTGGTAAGTTTGTTAGTTAGTTAGTTAGTTAGTTAGTATTTAGTTAGTTAGTTAGTCAGTTAGTTAGTTAGTTAGTCAATTAGAAGTTAGTTAGTTAGTTAGTTAGTTAACTAGTTAGTTATTTAGTTGGTTGGATAGTTTGTTAATATGTATGTAGGAAGATAGTTAGTTCGTTAGTTAGTTAGTTAATTAGTTAGTTATTTAGTTAGTTATCTAGTAGTAGTTAGTTAGTAAGTTAGTTAGTTAGTTATCTAGTAGTTAGTTAGTAAGTTAATATGTATGTAAGAAGGTAGTTAGTTAGTTAGCTTGATAGTTAGATTATGAGTTAGTTAATATGTATGTAAGAAGGTAGTTAATTAGCTAGTTAGTTTGCTAATTAGTAGTAAGTTAGTTAGTTAGTTAGTTAGTTAGTTAGTTAATTAGTTATTTAGTTAGTCAGGTAGTTACTTAGCTAGTAGTTAGTTAGTTAACTAGTTAGTTATTTAGTTAGTTAATGGGTATGTAGGAAGATAGTTAGTTAGTTAGTTAGTTAATGAGTTAGTTAGTTAGTTCTTTGGTGGGTTTTTAGGAAGGTAGTTACTTAATTAGTTAGTAAGTTAGTTAGTTAGTTAATAGGTATGTAGGAAGATAGTTAATATGTTAGTTGATAGGTATGTAGGAAGATAGTTAGTTAGATAGTTAATTAGTTTGTTTGTTAGCTAGTTAGTTAGTGGGTTTGTACGAAGGAAGTTAGTTAATTAGTTAGTTATTTAGTTAGTTAGCTAGTAGTGAGTTAGTTATTTAGTTAGTTAGTTAGTCAGTTAATTAGTTAATTAGTTAGGTAGTTAGGTAGTTAATATGTATGTAAGAAGGTAGTCAGTTAGTTAGTTAATTAGTTTGTTAGATAGTTAGTTAATGTGTTAGTTAATTAGGTAGTTAGTTAGTTATCTAGTATTTGGTTAGATAGTTAGTTAGTTAATCAGTTAGTTAGTTAGTTAGTTAGTTAGTTAGTTTAGTTAGTTAGTTAGTTAATTGGTATGTAGGAAGATAGTTAGTTAATTAGTTAGTTATTTAGTTAGTTATCTAGTAGTTAGTTTGTTAGTTAGTTAGTTAGTAGTGAGTTAGTTAGTGAGTTACTTAGTTACTTAGTTAATTAGTTAGTTATCTAGTAGTTGTTTAGTTATATATAGTTAGTTAATTAGTTAGTTAATTAGTTCGTTAGTTAGCTTGTTAGTTAGTTAGTTAGTTAGCTAGTAGTTAGTTAGTTAGTTTCTTTGTTAATATGTATATAGGAAGGAACGTAGTAGTTATCTAATAGTTAGTTAGTTAGTTTGTTTGTTAGTAAATTAGTTAGTTAGTTAGTTAGTTAGTTAGGTAGTTAGTTAGTGGGTATGTATGAAGGTAGTTAGTACAAAGTTAGTTAGTTAGTTAGTGAGTTAGTTAGTTAATTAGTTAGTTAGCTAGTAGTTAGTTAGTTAATTAGTGAGTTAGTTAGTTAATCAATTAGTTAGTTGGTTAGTTAGTGAGTTAGTTAATATGTATGTAAAAATGGTACTTAGTTAGTTATATAGTTAGTTAATTAGTTAGTTAGTTAGTTAACTAGTAGTTAGTTAGTTAGTTAATCGGTTAGTTATTTTGTTAGTTAGTTAGTTAGTTAGGTAGTAGTTAGTCAGTTAGTTAGTTAGTTAGTTAGTTGATCAGTTAGTTAGTTAGTAAGTTTTTTAGATAGTTAGTTAGTATGTCCGTTAATTAGTGGGAATGTCGGAAGGTAGCTAGCTAGTTATTTAGTTAGTTAGTTAATTAGTTAATTAGTTAGTTAGCTAGTAGTAAGTTAGTTAGTTAATTAATTAGTTAGTTAGTCAATTAATAAGTTAGTTAGTTAGTTAATATGTATGTAAAAAGGTAGTTAGTTAGTTAGGTAGATAGTTAGTTAATTAGTTAGTTAGTTAGTTAGTTAGTTATCTAGTAGTTAGTTAGTTATTAATCAGTTAGTTATTTAGTTAGTCAGTTAGCTAGTAGTTAGTTAGTTTGTTAGTTATTTAGTTAGTTAGTAAGTTAGTTAGCGGTTATGTAAGAAGGTAGGTAGTTAGTTATTCAGTTATTTAGTCAGTCAGTTGGTTAGTTAGTTAGTTAGTTAGTTAGTAAGTTTATATATATATGTAAGGAGGTAGTTAGTTAGTTAGTTAATTAATTAGATATTTAGTTAGTTAGTTAGGTGATGTGAGGCAAATGGAACACGTTTTACGAATCTTATTTAGGGATTTTAGCCCTTGTGAAGTTATATTCTATGCTTTTATGATACATATTTCAAACATCATGAATATTTCTACACTAATTTGTTGTTTGCCCATTTTCAGAAGATAGAGGAATAATTTTGGAATTTGGTCAGCACCATTGCCTCCGGCATGCCGAAGACAGTCAAAACGATATATCAGATCGATATATTCGGTGAAGGATCGAGGTGGGAAAGGCAAAAACAAAAGAAGAAGATCACCAAACTG
The DNA here is from genome assembly GCA_946800325.1 of Luzula sylvatica. Classification (NCBI taxonomy): domain Eukaryota; kingdom Viridiplantae; phylum Streptophyta; class Magnoliopsida; order Poales; family Juncaceae; genus Luzula; species Luzula sylvatica. The sequence continues at coordinate 66,066,158 of OX326960.1, read as the reverse complement.
CTGCAACGCACAGGGCCTGGCCGCAGAGGCAAAATTCACAGCCCACGCAGGCAAAATTCACAGCCCACGCCTAGCCCCAGCTCTCAGCCCATGCACAAGCCCCAACCAGCTAATTTGTTGCCTTCTTTAGATTGATTTGTGGCCTCCTTTAGATTGATTTGTTGCCTTCTTAGTTGATTTGTTGCTCCCCAAAACCTTCCATTTCTCCCTCATCCAGCCCCAAAACCTTCCATATCTCCCTCAACCAATCAGAAGACACCATGAAGCCTATAAATAAGACCCTAAGGCCAAGGGCAAACTATCTCTCCTGCCCCCCCTTTTCTCTCCCCTTTGGGGGCAAGCTCTCTACCATCTCTCTCCACAAACTCTTCCAAGAAACAAACAAGATTCAACCAAGAACCGTGAAATTCAAGACCAATTCTTTGGTAGAGGCGTTCTCGCCCTAGGGTTGTACGTGACGAAATTGGAGTTAAGGCGTTCTTTCTCCATCTCGACACAAGGAAGGGATCGGTCATTCGTGCGGAAGGCGTTCTTCGACGAATTGAAGAGGATCCGCGTGAGAAGAAACGGAGACTCGAGTTGGCGTTCAACCGGATCGACGGGAAGGCATCGACACAAGTCACTAGGCGTTCTAGGGCTTGATTAGGTGGTTTCTTTCTTTTATTTCAGTTTTTGGTTGTGATTCTTTTAATAAATTCTTGTGTTGATTAATAAACTTGAGATTGAATTGAGTTCTTTTGCTTTCTTTAAATATTTTCTTTTGTTCTAAACTTGTCAATTTTCACGATCTCCTTCCAAATCTGCTAAAAACCAATTCTTTCATTGCGTAGATCTTGATTTCTAGTTTCGGGAACTTTTTGAATCATTGAATTTCATGAAATATTTGAATTGATATGAATTTTTGAAAACTGTCACTTAAACTGAAAACCTGCTGTTTCCAGAGATTGTTTTTTAGAGACCTGATTGTAATTCGTTAATAACTTTTTATTCCGTTGTCCAAATTGTTTGAAATTTTAGGATAAGTATCATAATATTCAGACCTCTCTCTAGACAAATTTTCATTAGTTTTGGAAACTTAGAAATAATTATTTTAACGATCTGAAGTTTAATCATATTTTGACGCAATAGCTCCCTGTGGAACGAATCCTTACATACTTAGTCTATACAATCTTTAGTATTCACATGTTTCTTGTTTGATTTACGGTATTTTTATTCAACGATATAACCTAAGTGTTAGCCAAAAACCCGTTATCAAAATGGCGCCGCTGCCGGGGAGCAATGTTTAAGTCGAAATTATAAATCATACTTGCAATCTTGAGTGTTATTGGAAATCGATTTGATATATTTGAACTTGATATTTCACTCATTGTGAGAATTTTTCTTTTTTTTTGCAAGGTACAAGATGGACAATCAAGAGAGACCTTTAACGCTTCGGGAAGGGATGCAACTAGCGAAGATCGAAAGGGGATATCCCGAATCCATGTCGGACCAAGATTTCATAGAGAAAGAAATTGCTCGATTGGAGCTAGAAGAGCAAGAATTGAGAGAGGAAGAAGACGAAATCCCCTCAATGATTCCACCAAATTCCACCGACGAAGCTTTTCGATACGAATACGACATAATTTCCATAGACGAATCTCGAGGCGAACTCGAATTCGAATGCCAAGACCCATCCTCTCAATCTCAAGACGAAGTTTCCGACGAAGAATTGATCGAAACGATAGAGAAATTGATGTCAACTTTGACATTCATTTATCAACATGAGGAAACCCCGATAGAAATATGAAATTGGATAGAATCTCTTGGAGACGCTAATTCCGAGTGCTCAAGCGAGGACAACGTAGAAATTGAAGGTGGCGAAAGTTCAAGTGTGGGGGGATTCGAAGAAAGCATCGAGACGGTCTTGGAAGAAGAAGAAGAGGAGTCGGTGGACTCAACTCTCCAAATGGTGGTTCAACTCACTCCAAACGACGAAACCAAGCAAGAAGAAAACTCTCCAACTCTCCAAGGTGAATTCTTTCCGTTTAGCATCGATTTAAATTCAAATAAGAACTATGATGCCTCTCATGAAAGAATTTCTCCTTGTGTAGATTTATCAAGAAAAACAAATAACATCGAGACACCGACGCCACTTACCACTCCGCTTCGCCAAAGACCTGTATACAAATTGATTCGAAGCAAGATAAGGATGCCCTTGGAGCCAATTTTGACATGCGCAAAACGATTAAACCAAGCATTGAGTGCCATATTCTCCAACGTTTCGAAAGGAGCACTCCGAGGCTGTCGAAAAAGAGCAATCCAAGTGAGCTCCTCGTTCAACTTTCAAGGAGGGTAACACCGACATGGTCGAGCTCGAGACCAATAAACGAGAGCGCTAGCGAGGGAGGCAAGCCCACGCATCAAAGGTTGTATCTTTTCATTACCCTATTTTTATTCTATATTCCATATACTTGAGGACAAGTAAAACCATAAGTATGGGGGGGTAACACAACCTTTGAACCTGCATGTGCCCAAATTAAAACGAAAAATATTGGGAATTTATTTTTTTTATTATTTTTCCCTTTTTCTGCGAATAAAATAGAAAATTGATGAAACTTAAATCTCGGAGCACGTCTAGTTTTCAACTAAGGACAAAATTGCACAAAAAGATTTTTCTCCACCTCATTTGAAACAAATCGTTGTTTTTCAAACAAAATTTCATTTTAATAAGATTTTTACTCTCAAAATTGAATGTTGCAAAATGTTTTGGAAATTTTGGTCACGAATTTGAAGAAATCTATTGGGATTCCAACCCATACCAATAACTTCGCAATTATCACGAGTTTTTGACAATTTATGGATTCGTGGTTTACGTGACACACTAGTTTTTGAAATTTGAACCCATCTTCGAATTAGAACCCGATTGAAAAGTTTTTGAATGAGTTTTGCTTACACTTAATGAATCAACCGTTCGTGGGGACCCGTTAGTATGTCGATAGTACCCGCCTTCTTCTTGGATCTTGAAAAAAGGCGGGATGTAATTTCGTTGCACTCCGGTGCCGCGGAACTCCTTCTACAAATGCGATCCGAAAAAAAAAAGAAAAAAAAAAAGAAAAAAAAAAAGAAAGTAAAATAAGAATAAAATAATAAAATAGAAGGAAGGTCAAAATAGAATACCGGGATGTAACCTCATTGCATTTCGGTGTAGTGGGGCGCTCGGTTAAAGACTTCTATGAAATGAAGGAGTGGGTGGGGAATTTGACTGAAAACGGGTATGAACCTTGTACCAACGTATCGAACGGGTTGAAAAGGGAAATCTTTTAAAACGAAGACTCAAAAACTTTGGAAATCGGGTTTCTTTTGAATTGTGGCGTGAAAAGATTCGAACGGTAGTGTTTAATCACCTTTTCCGGTAGAAATTAATTGCTCATTCTAAACTCTATTGAAATTGCGATTTTTATTCAATTAAGATTTGATTATTTGACCATTATCTTTCTTAAACATTAGCACCTTGATTTTTTACTTTAATCAATAGGTTCATGAAATGCGTTTGAAAATGACGAATACAAATTTAATAGAATCTAGTGCAATTCGTCCTTATATTGATTATAACTACAAATCTCCAATTGATCGAGGACGATCAAGGGTTTAAGTGTGGGGGTATTTGATGTGAGGCAAATGGAACACGTTTTACGAATCTTATTTAGGGATTTTAGCCCTTGTGAAGTTATATTCTATGCTTTTATGATACATATTTCAAACATCATGAATATTTCTACACTAATTTGTTGTTTGCCCATTTTCAGAAGATAGAGGAATAATTTTGGAATTTGGTCAGCACCATTGCCTCCGGCATGCCGAAGACAGTCAAAACGATATATCACATCGATATATTCGGTGAAGGATCGAGGTGGGAAAGGCAAAAACAAAAGAAGAAGATCACCAAACTGCTGCAACGCACAGGGCCTGGCCGCAGAGGCAAAATTCACAGCCCACGCAGGCAAAATTCACAGCCCACGCCTAGCCCCAGCTCTCAGCCCATGCACAAGCCCCAACCAGCTAATTTGTTGCCTTCTTTAGATTGATTTGTGGCCTCCTTTAGATTGATTTGTTGCCTTCTTAGTTGATTTGTTGCTCCCCAAAACCTTCCATTTCTCCCTCATCCAGCCCCAAAACCTTCCATATCTCCCTCAACCAATCAGAAGACACCATGAAGCCTATAAATAAGACCCTAAGGCCAAGGGCAAACTATCTCTCCTGCCCCCCCTTTTCTCTCCCCTTTGGGGGCAAGCTCTCTACCATCTCTCTCCACAAACTCTTCCAAGAAACAAACAAGATTCAACCAAGAACCGTGAAATTCAAGACCAATTCTTTGGTAGAGGCGTTCTCGCCCTAGGGTTGTACGTGACGAAATTGGAGTTAAGGCGTTCTTTCTCCATCTCGACACAAGGAAGGGATCGGTCATTCGTGCGGAAGGCGTTCTTCGACGAATTGAAGAGGATCCGCGTGAGAAGAAACGGAGACTCGAGTTGGCGTTCAACCGGATCGACGGGAAGGCATCGACACAAGTCACTAGGCGTTCTAGGGCTTGATTAGGTGGTTTCTTTCTTTTATTTCAGTTTTTGGTTGTGATTCTTTTAATAAATTCTTGTGTTGATTAATAAACTTGAGATTGAATTGAGTTCTTTTGCTTTCTTTAAATATTTTCTTTTGTTCTAAACTTGTCAATTTTCACGATCTCCTTCCAAATCTGCTAAAAACCAATTCTTTCATTGCGTAGATCTTGATTTCTAGTTTCGGGAACTTTTTGAATCATTGAATTTCATGAAATATTTGAATTGATATGAATTTTTGAAAACTGTCACTTAAACTGAAAACCTGCTGTTTCCAGAGATTGTTTTTTAGAGACCTGATTGTAATTCGTTAATAACTTTTTATTCCGTTGTCCAAATTGTTTGAAATTTTAGGATAAGTATCATAATATTCAGACCTCTCTCTAGACAAATTTTCATTAGTTTTGGAAACTTAGAAATAATTATTTTAACGATCTGAAGTTTAATCATATTTTGACGCAATAGCTCCCTGTGGAACGAATCCTTACATACTTAGTCTATACAATCTTTAGTATTCACATGTTTCTTGTTTGATTTACGGTATTTTTATTCAACGATATAACCTAAGTGTTAGCCAAAAACCCGTTATCAAAATGGCGCCGCTGCCGGGGAGCAATGTTTAAGTCGAAATTATAAATCATACTTGCAATCTTGAGTGTTATTGGAAATCGATTTGATATATTTGAACTTGATATTTCACTCATTGTGAGAATTTTTCTTTTTTTTTGCAAGGTACAAGATGGACAATCAAGAGAGACCTTTAACGCTTCGGGAAGGGATGCAACTAGCGAAGATCGAAAGGGGATATCCCGAATCCATGTCGGACCAAGATTTCATAGAGAAAGAAATTGCTCGATTGGAGCTAGAAGAGCAAGAATTGAGAGAGGAAGAAGACGAAATCCCCTCAATGATTCCACCAAATTCCACCGACGAAGCTTTTCGATACGAATACGACATAATTTCCATAGACGAATCTCGAGGCGAACTCGAATTCGAATGCCAAGACCCATCCTCTCAATCTCAAGACGAAGTTTCCGACGAAGAATTGATCGAAACGATAGAGAAATTGATGTCAACTTTGACATTCATTTATCAACATGAGGAAACCCCGATAGAAATATGAAATTGGATAGAATCTCTTGGAGACGCTAATTCCGAGTGCTCAAGCGAGGACAACGTAGAAATTGAAGGTGGCGAAAGTTCAAGTGTGGGGGGATTCGAAGAAAGCATCGAGACGGTCTTGGAAGAAGAAGAAGAGGAGTCGGTGGACTCAACTCTCCAAATGGTGGTTCAACTCACTCCAAACGACGAAACCAAGCAAGAAGAAAACTCTCCAACTCTCCAAGGTGAATTCTTTCCGTTTAGCATCGATTTAAATTCAAATAAGAACTATGATGCCTCTCATGAAAGAATTTCTCCTTGTGTAGATTTATCAAGAAAAACAAATAACATCGAGACACCGACGCCACTTACCACTCCGCTTCGCCAAAGACCTGTATACAAATTGATTCGAAGCAAGATAAGGATGCCCTTGGAGCCAATTTTGACATGCGCAAAACGATTAAACCAAGCATTGAGTGCCATATTCTCCAACGTTTCGAAAGGAGCACTCCGAGGCTGTCGAAAAAGAGCAATCCAAGTGAGCTCCTCGTTCAACTTTCAAGGAGGGTAACACCGACATGGTCGAGCTCGAGACCAATAAACGAGAGCGCTAGCGAGGGAGGCAAGCCCACGCATCAAAGGTTGTATCTTTTCATTACCCTATTTTTATTCTATATTCCATATACTTGAGGACAAGTAAAACCATAAGTATGGGGGGGTAACACAACCTTTGAACCTGCATGTGCCCAAATTAAAACGAAAAATATTGGGAATTTATTTTTTTTATTATTTTTCCCTTTTTCTGCGAATAAAATAGAAAATTGATGAAACTTAAATCTCGGAGCACGTCTAGTTTTCAACTAAGGACAAAATTGCACAAAAAGATTTTTCTCCACCTCATTTGAAACAAATCGTTGTTTTTCAAACAAAATTTCATTTTAATAAGATTTTTACTCTCAAAATTGAATGTTGCAAAATGTTTTGGAAATTTTGGTCACGAATTTGAAGAAATCTATTGGGATTCCAACCCATACCAATAACTTCGCAATTATCACGAGTTTTTGACAATTTATGGATTCGTGGTTTACGTGACACACTAGTTTTTGAAATTTGAACCCATCTTCGAATTAGAACCCGATTGAAAAGTTTTTGAATGAGTTTTGCTTACACTTAATGAATCAACCGTTCGTGGGGACCCGTTAGTATGTCGATAGTACCCGCCTTCTTCTTGGATCTTGAAAAAAGGCGGGATGTAATTTCGTTGCACTCCGGTGCCGCGGAACTCCTTCTACAAATGCGATCCGAAAAAAAAAAGAAAAAAAAAAAGAAAAAAAAAAAGAAAGTAAAATAAGAATAAAATAATAAAATAGAAGGAAGGTCAAAATAGAATACCGGGATGTAACCTCATTGCATTTCGGTGTAGTGGGGCGCTCGGTTAAAGACTTCTATGAAATGAAGGAGTGGGTGGGGAATTTGACTGAAAACGGGTATGAACCTTGTACCAACGTATCGAACGGGTTGAAAAGGGAAATCTTTTAAAACGAAGACTCAAAAACTTTGGAAATCGGGTTTCTTTTGAATTGTGGCGTGAAAAGATTCGAACGGTAGTGTTTAATCACCTTTTCCGGTAGAAATTAATTGCTCATTCTAAACTCTATTGAAATTGCGATTTTTATTCAATTAAGATTTGATTATTTGACCATTATCTTTCTTAAACATTAGCACCTTGATTTTTTACTTTAATCAATAGGTTCATGAAATGCGTTTGAAAATGACGAATACAAATTTAATAGAATCTAGTGCAATTCGTCCTTATATTGATTATAACTACAAATCTCCAATTGATCGAGGACGATCAAGGGTTTAAGTGTGGGGGTATTTGATGTGAGGCAAATGGAACACGTTTTACGAATCTTATTTAGGGATTTTAGCCCTTGTGAAGTTATATTCTATGCTTTTATGATACATATTTCAAACATCATGAATATTTCTACACTAATTTGTTGTTTGCCCATTTTCAGAAGATAGAGGAATAATTTTGGAATTTGGTCAGCACCATTGCCTCCGGCATGCCGAAGACAGTCAAAACGATATATCACATCGATATATTCGGTGAAGGATCGAGGTGGGAAAGGCAAAAACAAAAGAAGAAGATCACCAAACTGCTGCAACGCACAGGGCCTGGCCGCAGAGGCAAAATTCACAGCCCACGCAGGCAAAATTCACAGCCCACGCCTAGCCCCAGCTCTCAGCCCATGCACAAGCCCCAACCAGCTAATTTGTTGCCTTCTTTAGATTGATTTGTGGCCTCCTTTAGATTGATTTGTTGCCTTCTTAGTTGATTTGTTGCTCCCCAAAACCTTCCATTTCTCCCTCATCCAGCCCCAAAACCTTCCATATCTCCCTCAACCAATCAGAAGACACCATGAAGCCTATAAATAAGACCCTAAGGCCAAGGGCAAACTATCTCTCCTGCCCCCCCTTTTCTCTCCCCTTTGGGGGCAAGCTCTCTACCATCTCTCTCCACAAACTCTTCCAAGAAACAAACAAGATTCAACCAAGAACCGTGAAATTCAAGACCAATTCTTTGGTAGAGGCGTTCTCGCCCTAGGGTTGTACGTGACGAAATTGGAGTTAAGGCGTTCTTTCTCCATCTCGACACAAGGAAGGGATCGGTCATTCGTGCGGAAGGCGTTCTTCGACGAATTGAAGAGGATCCGCGTGAGAAGAAACGGAGACTCGAGTTGGCGTTCAACCGGATCGACGGGAAGGCATCGACACAAGTCACTAGGCGTTCTAGGGCTTGATTAGGTGGTTTCTTTCTTTTATTTCAGTTTTTGGTTGTGATTCTTTTAATAAATTCTTGTGTTGATTAATAAACTTGAGATTGAATTGAGTTCTTTTGCTTTCTTTAAATATTTTCTTTTGTTCTAAACTTGTCAATTTTCACGATCTCCTTCCAAATCTGCTAAAAACCAATTCTTTCATTGCGTAGATCTTGATTTCTAGTTTCGGGAACTTTTTGAATCATTGAATTTCATGAAATATTTGAATTGATATGAATTTTTGAAAACTGTCACTTAAACTGAAAACCTGCTGTTTCCAGAGATTGTTTTTTAGAGACCTGATTGTAATTCGTTAATAACTTTTTATTCCGTTGTCCAAATTGTTTGAAATTTTAGGATAAGTATCATAATATTCAGACCTCTCTCTAGACAAATTTTCATTAGTTTTGGAAACTTAGAAATAATTATTTTAACGATCTGAAGTTTAATCATATTTTGACGCAATAGCTCCCTGTGGAACGAATCCTTACATACTTAGTCTATACAATCTTTAGTATTCACATGTTTCTTGTTTGATTTACGGTATTTTTATTCAACGATATAACCTAAGTGTTAGCCAAAAACCCGTTATCAAAATGGCGCCGCTGCCGGGGAGCAATGTTTAAGTCGAAATTATAAATCATACTTGCAATCTTGAGTGTTATTGGAAATCGATTTGATATATTTGAACTTGATATTTCACTCATTGTGAGAATTTTTCTTTTTTTTTGCAAGGTACAAGATGGACAATCAAGAGAGACCTTTAACGCTTCGGGAAGGGATGCAACTAGCGAAGATCGAAAGGGGATATCCCGAATCCATGTCGGACCAAGATTTCATAGAGAAAGAAATTGCTCGATTGGAGCTAGAAGAGCAAGAATTGAGAGAGGAAGAAGACGAAATCCCCTCAATGATTCCACCAAATTCCACCGACGAAGCTTTTCGATACGAATACGACATAATTTCCATAGACGAATCTCGAGGCGAACTCGAATTCGAATGCCAAGACCCATCCTCTCAATCTCAAGACGAAGTTTCCGACGAAGAATTGATCGAAACGATAGAGAAATTGATGTCAACTTTGACATTCATTTATCAACATGAGGAAACCCCGATAGAAATATGAAATTGGATAGAATCTCTTGGAGACGCTAATTCCGAGTGCTCAAGCGAGGACAACGTAGAAATTGAAGGTGGCGAAAGTTCAAGTGTGGGGGGATTCGAAGAAAGCATCGAGACGGTCTTGGAAGAAGAAGAAGAGGAGTCGGTGGACTCAACTCTCCAAATGGTGGTTCAACTCACTCCAAACGACGAAACCAAGCAAGAAGAAAACTCTCCAACTCTCCAAGGTGAATTCTTTCCGTTTAGCATCGATTTAAATTCAAATAAGAACTATGATGCCTCTCATGAAAGAATTTCTCCTTGTGTAGATTTATCAAGAAAAACAAATAACATCGAGACACCGACGCCACTTACCACTCCGCTTCGCCAAAGACCTGTATACAAATTGATTCGAAGCAAGATAAGGATGCCCTTGGAGCCAATTTTGACATGCGCAAAACGATTAAACCAAGCATTGAGTGCCATATTCTCCAACGTTTCGAAAGGAGCACTCCGAGGCTGTCGAAAAAGAGCAATCCAAGTGAGCTCCTCGTTCAACTTTCAAGGAGGGTAACACCGACATGGTCGAGCTCGAGACCAATAAACGAGAGCGCTAGCGAGGGAGGCAAGCCCACGCATCAAAGGTTGTATCTTTTCATTACCCTATTTTTATTCTATATTCCATATACTTGAGGACAAGTAAAACCATAAGTATGGGGGGGTAACACAACCTTTGAACCTGCATGTGCCCAAATTAAAACGAAAAATATTGGGAATTTATTTTTTTTATTATTTTTCCCTTTTTCTGCGAATAAAATAGAAAATTGATGAAACTTAAATCTCGGAGCACGTCTAGTTTTCAACTAAGGACAAAATTGCACAAAAAGATTTTTCTCCACCTCATTTGAAACAAATCGTTGTTTTTCAAACAAAATTTCATTTTAATAAGATTTTTACTCTCAAAATTGAATGTTGCAAAATGTTTTGGAAATTTTGGTCACGAATTTGAAGAAATCTATTGGGATTCCAACCCATACCAATAACTTCGCAATTATCACGAGTTTTTGACAATTTATGGATTCGTGGTTTACGTGACACACTAGTTTTTGAAATTTGAACCCATCTTCGAATTAGAACCCGATTGAAAAGTTTTTGAATGAGTTTTGCTTACACTTAATGAATCAACCGTTCGTGGGGACCCGTTAGTATGTCGATAGTACCCGCCTTCTTCTTGGATCTTGAAAAAAGGCGGGATGTAATTTCGTTGCACTCCGGTGCCGCGGAACTCCTTCTACAAATGCGATCCGAAAAAAAAAAGAAAAAAAAAAAGAAAAAAAAAAAGAAAGTAAAATAAGAATAAAATAATAAAATAGAAGGAAGGTCAAAATAGAATACCGGGATGTAACCTCATTGCATTTCGGTGTAGTGGGGCGCTCGGTTAAAGACTTCTATGAAATGAAGGAGTGGGTGGGGAATTTGACTGAAAACGGGTATGAACCTTGTACCAACGTATCGAACGGGTTGAAAAGGGAAATCTTTTAAAACGAAGACTCAAAAACTTTGGAAATCGGGTTTCTTTTGAATTGTGGCGTGAAAAGATTCGAACGGTAGTGTTTAATCACCTTTTCCGGTAGAAATTAATTGCTCATTCTAAACTCTATTGAAATTGCGATTTTTATTCAATTAAGATTTGATTATTTGACCATTATCTTTCTTAAACATTAGCACCTTGATTTTTTACTTTAATCAATAGGTTCATGAAATGCGTTTGAAAATGACGAATACAAATTTAATAGAATCTAGTGCAATTCGTCCTTATATTGATTATAACTACAAATCTCCAATTGATCGAGGACGATCAAGGGTTTAAGTGTGGGGGTATTTGATGTGAGGCAAATGGAACACGTTTTACGAATCTTATTTAGGGATTTTAGCCCTTGTGAAGTTATATTCTATGCTTTTATGATACATATTTCAAACATCATGAATATTTCTACACTAATTTGTTGTTTGCCCATTTTCAGAAGATAGAGGAATAATTTTGGAATTTGGTCAGCACCATTGCCTCCGGCATGCCGAAGACAGTCAAAACGATATATCACATCGATATATTCGGTGAAGGATCGAGGTGGGAAAGGCAAAAACAAAAGAAGAAGATCACCAAACTGCTGCAACGCACAGGGCCTGGCCGCAGAGGCAAAATTCACAGCCCACGCAGGCAAAATTCACAGCCCACGCCTAGCCCCAGCTCTCAGCCCATGCACAAGCCCCAACCAGCTAATTTGTTGCCTTCTTTAGATTGATTTGTGGCCTCCTTTAGATTGATTTGTTGCCTTCTTAGTTGATTTGTTGCTCCCCAAAACCTTCCATTTCTCCCTCATCCAGCCCCAAAACCTTCCATATCTCCCTCAACCAATCAGAAGACACCATGAAGCCTATAAATAAGACCCTAAGGCCAAGGGCAAACTATCTCTCCTGCCCCCCCTTTTCTCTCCCCTTTGGGGGCAAGCTCTCTACCATCTCTCTCCACAAACTCTTCCAAGAAACAAACAAGATTCAACCAAGAACCGTGAAATTCAAGACCAATTCTTTGGTAGAGGCGTTCTCGCCCTAGGGTTGTACGTGACGAAATTGGAGTTAAGGCGTTCTTTCTCCATCTCGACACAAGGAAGGGATCGGTCATTCGTGCGGAAGGCGTTCTTCGACGAATTGAAGAGGATCCGCGTGAGAAGAAACGGAGACTCGAGTTGGCGTTCAACCGGATCGACGGGAAGGCATCGACACAAGTCACTAGGCGTTCTAGGGCTTGATTAGGTGGTTTCTTTCTTTTATTTCAGTTTTTGGTTGTGATTCTTTTAATAAATTCTTGTGTTGATTAATAAACTTGAGATTGAATTGAGTTCTTTTGCTTTCTTTAAATATTTTCTTTTGTTCTAAACTTGTCAATTTTCACGATCTCCTTCCAAATCTGCTAAAAACCAATTCTTTCATTGCGTAGATCTTGATTTCTAGTTTCGGGAACTTTTTGAATCATTGAATTTCATGAAATATTTGAATTGATATGAATTTTTGAAAACTGTCACTTAAACTGAAAACCTGCTGTTTCCAGAGATTGTTTTTTAGAGACCTGATTGTAATTCGTTAATAACTTTTTATTCCGTTGTCCAAATTGTTTGAAATTTTAGGATAAGTATCATAATATTCAGACCTCTCTCTAGACAAATTTTCATTAGTTTTGGAAACTTAGAAATAATTATTTTAACGATCTGAAGTTTAATCATATTTTGACGCAATAGCTCCCTGTGGAACGAATCCTTACATACTTAGTCTATACAATCTTTAGTATTCACATGTTTCTTGTTTGATTTACGGTATTTTTATTCAACGATATAACCTAAGTGTTAGCCAAAAACCCGTTATCAAAATGGCGCCGCTGCCGGGGAGCAATGTTTAAGTCGAAATTATAAATCATACTTGCAATCTTGAGTGTTATTGGAAATCGATTTGATATATTTGAACTTGATATTTCACTCATTGTGAGAATTTTTCTTTTTTTTTGCAAGGTACAAGATGGACAATCAAGAGAGACCTTTAACGCTTCGGGAAGGGATGCAACTAGCGAAGATCGAAAGGGGATATCCCGAATCCATGTCGGACCAAGATTTCATAGAGAAAGAAATTGCTCGATTGGAGCTAGAAGAGCAAGAATTGAGAGAGGAAGAAGACGAAATCCCCTCAATGATTCCACCAAATTCCACCGACGAAGCTTTTCGATACGAATACGACATAATTTCCATAGACGAATCTCGAGGCGAACTCGAATTCGAATGCCAAGACCCATCCTCTCAATCTCAAGACGAAGTTTCCGACGAAGAATTGATCGAAACGATAGAGAAATTGATGTCAACTTTGACATTCATTTATCAACATGAGGAAACCCCGATAGAAATATGAAATTGGATAGAATCTCTTGGAGACGCTAATTCCGAGTGCTCAAGCGAGGACAACGTAGAAATTGAAGGTGGCGAAAGTTCAAGTGTGGGGGGATTCGAAGAAAGCATCGAGACGGTCTTGGAAGAAGAAGAAGAGGAGTCGGTGGACTCAACTCTCCAAATGGTGGTTCAACTCACTCCAAACGACGAAACCAAGCAAGAAGAAAACTCTCCAACTCTCCAAGGTGAATTCTTTCCGTTTAGCATCGATTTAAATTCAAATAAGAACTATGATGCCTCTCATGAAAGAATTTCTCCTTGTGTAGATTTATCAAGAAAAACAAATAACATCGAGACACCGACGCCACTTACCACTCCGCTTCGCCAAAGACCTGTATACAAATTGATTCGAAGCAAGATAAGGATGCCCTTGGAGCCAATTTTGACATGCGCAAAACGATTAAACCAAGCATTGAGTGCCATATTCTCCAACGTTTCGAAAGGAGCACTCCGAGGCTGTCGAAAAAGAGCAATCCAAGTGAGCTCCTCGTTCAACTTTCAAGGAGGGTAACACCGACATGGTCGAGCTCGAGACCAATAAACGAGAGCGCTAGCGAGGGAGGCAAGCCCACGCATCAAAGGTTGTATCTTTTCATTACCCTATTTTTATTCTATATTCCATATACTTGAGGACAAGTAAAACCATAAGTATGGGGGGGTAACACAACCTTTGAACCTGCATGTGCCCAAATTAAAACGAAAAATATTGGGAATTTATTTTTTTTATTATTTTTCCCTTTTTCTGCGAATAAAATAGAAAATTGATGAAACTTAAATCTCGGAGCACGTCTAGTTTTCAACTAAGGACAAAATTGCACAAAAAGATTTTTCTCCACCTCATTTGAAACAAATCGTTGTTTTTCAAACAAAATTTCATTTTAATAAGATTTTTACTCTCAAAATTGAATGTTGCAAAATGTTTTGGAAATTTTGGTCACGAATTTGAAGAAATCTATTGGGATTCCAACCCATACCAATAACTTCGCAATTATCACGAGTTTTTGACAATTTATGGATTCGTGGTTTACGTGACACAATTTTGGTCACGAGTTTTTGACATTTTAATAACTTCGCAATTTTGGTCACGAGTTTTTGACAATTTCATTTTAATAACTTCGCAATTATCACGAGTTTTTGACAATTTTTAGTTAATTAGTTAGTTTGGTAGTTAGTTAGTTAGTTAGTTAGTTAATATGTATGTATGAATGTAGTTAGTAAGTAAGTTAGTTAGTTTATTAGATAGTTTGTTAGTTAGCTAGTAGTTATGTAGTTAGTTATTTAGTTATTTTGTTCGCTAGTAGTTAGTTAGTTTGTCAGTTATTTATTTATTTAATTAGTTAGTTAGTTAGTTAGTTAGTTAGTGGTTATGTAGGAAGGTATTAGTCAGTTAGTGAGTTAGTGAGTTTGTTTGTTAGTTAATAGGTATGTAGGAAGGTAGTTAGTTAGTTAGTTATTTAGTTAGTTAGTTAGTTAGTTTGTTTGTTAGTTAGTTAGTTAGTAATTTAAATAATTCGTCAGTTAGTATGTTCGTTAGTTAGTGGGAATGTAGAAAGGTTGCTAGTTAGTTACTCAGTTAATTAGTTAATTACAATGTAGTTAGTTAGTTAGTTAGTTAGTTAGTTAGTTAGTCAGTTAATAAGTTAGTTAGTTAGTTAGTTAGTTAATATGTATGTAAGAAGGTAGTTAGTTAGTTAGTTAAATAGTTAGTTAATTAGTTAGTTAGTTCGTTAGTTAGTTAGTTACTCAGTTAGTTATTTAGTTAGTTAGTTAATTTGTTAGTTTGTTAGCTAGTAGTTAGTTAGTTAGTTATTTATTTATTTAGTTAGTTAGTTGTTACGTAGGAAGGTAGTTAGTTCGATGGTTAGTTAGTTAGTTAGTTAATTGGTATGTAGGAAGATAGTTAGTTAATTAGTTAGTTATTTAGTAAGTTATCTAGTAGTTAGTTTGTTAGTTTGTTAGTTAGTAGTGAGTTAGTTAGTGAGTTACTTAGTTAATTAGTTAGTTATCTAGTAGTTGTTTAGTTATATATAGTTAGTTAATTAGTTAGTTAATTAGTTAGCTAGTTAGCTTGTTAGTTAGTTAGTTAGCTAGCTAGCTTGTAGTTAGTTAGTTAGTTAGTTTGTTAATATGTATGTAGGAAGGAACGTAGTAGTTATCTAATAGGTAGTTAGTCAGTTTGTTTGTTAGTAAATTAGTTAGTTAGTTAGTTAGTTAGGTAGTTAGTTAGTGGGTATGTAAGAAGGTAGTTAGTTAGTTAGTTAGTGAGTTAGTTAGTTAATTAGTTAGTTAGCTAGTAGTTAGTTAGTTAATTAGTTAGTTAGTTAGTTAATCATTTAGTTAGTTGGTTAGTTAGTGAGTTAGTTAATATGTATGTAAAAATGGTACTTAGTTAGTTATGTAGTTAGTTAATTAGTTAGTTAGTTAGTTAACTAGTAGTTAGTTAGTTAGTTAATCGGTCAGTTATTTTGTTAGTTAGTTAGTTAGTTAGGTAGTAGTTAGTTAGTTAGTTAGTTAGTTAGTTAGTTGATCAGTTAGTTAGTTAGTAAGTTTTTTAGATAGTTAGTTAGTATGTCCGTTAATTAGTGGGAATGTCGGAAGGTAGCTAGCTATTTATTTAGTTAGTTAGTTAATTAGTTAATTAGTTAGTTGGCTAGTAGTAAGTTAGTTAGTTAATTAATTAGTTAGTTAGTCAATTAATAAGTTAGTTAGTTAGTTAATATGTATGTAAAAAGGTAGTTAGTTAGTTAGGTAGATAGTTAGTTAATTAGTTAGTTAGTTAGTTAGTTAGTTATCTAGTAGTTAGTTAGTTATTAATCAGTTAGTTATTTAGTTAGTCAGTTAGCTAGTAGTTAGTTAGTTTGTTAGTTATTTAGTTAGTTAGTTAGTTAGTTAGCGGTTATGTAAGAAGGTAGGTAGTTAGTTATTCAGTTATTTAGTCAGTCAGTTGGTTAGTTAGTTAGTTAGTTAGTTAGTAAGTTTATATATATGTAAGGAGGTAGTTAGTTAGTTAGTTAGTTAATTAGATATTTAGTTAGTTAGTTAGGTAGTTTGTTACTTAGTTCGTTAGTTAGTAATTGGTGGGTATGTAGGAAGATAGTTAGTTAGCTAGTTAGTTAGCTAGTTAGTTAGTTAGTTAGTTAGTTAGTTAGTTAGATAGATAGTAAATTAGTTATTTAGTTAGCTAGTTGTTTGTAAGTTGACTAGTTATTATTTAGTTACTTAGTTAGTTAGTTAGCTAGTAGTTAGTTAGTTAACTTGTTAGTTATTTAGTTAGTTAGTTAGTTAGTTAGTTAGTTAATAGGTATGCATGAAGATAGTTAATTAGTTAGTTAGTTTCTAGGAAGGTAGTTACTTAATTAGTAAGTTAGTTAGTTAATATGTATGTAGGAAGATAAATTGTCAGTTAGTTAGTTAGTTAATTAGTTAGTTAGTTAGTTAGTTAGTTAATGGGTTTGTATGAAGGTAGTTAATTAATTACTTAGTTAGTTAGTTAGTTAGTTAGTTAGTAAATAGGTATGTATGAAGGTAGTTATTTAGTAAGTTAGTTAGTTAATTAGTTAGTTAGTTAGTTAGTTAGCTAGCTAGTAGTTAGTTAGTTAGTTAGCTTGTTAATAGTTAGTTATTTAGTTAGTTACCGAGTTAGTTAGTTATTTAGCTAGTACTTAGTTAGTTACTTAGTTAATTAATTCGTTAGGTAATTAGTTAGTTAGTAAGTTTGTTAGTTAATGGGTATGTATGAAGGAAGTCAGTTAGTTAGTTAGTTAGTTAGCTAGTAGTTAATTAGTTAGTTAATTAGTTATTTTGTTAGTGGGTATCTATGAAGGTAGGTAGGTAGTCAGTTAGTTATATTATAGGTATGTAGGAAGATAGTTAGTTAGTTAGTTAATTAATTCGGGAGTTATTTAGATAGTAATCTAGTAGTATGTTAGTTAGTTAATATGTATGTAAGAAGATAGTTAGTTAGTTAGTTAGATAGTTAGTTAATGAGTTGGGTAGTTAATTAGTTAGTTGGTTGGTTAGTTAGTTAGTTAGTTAGTTAGTTAATCAGTTAGTTATTTAGTTAGATAGTTAGTTAGTTAGCAAGTAGTTAGTTAGTTAGTTAATTAGTTATTTATTTAGTTATTTAGTTAGTTAGTTAGTTGTCATGTCGGAAGGTAGTTAGTTAGTTAGTTAGTTAGTTGGTTAGTTAGTTAGTTAGTTTGTTTGTTAATTAGATAGTTAGTTAGTTAGTTAGTTAGTTAGTCACTTAGTTAGCTAGTAGTTTCTTAGTTATCTAGTTAGTTATTTAGTTAGTTAGTTAGTCAGTCAGCTAGTAGTTTGTTTGTTAACTAGTTAGCTATTTAGTTAGTTAGTTAGTTAGTAAGTAAGTGGGTATGTAGGAAGTTAGTTAGTTAGTTAGTTAGTTAGTTAGTTAGTTAATAGGTATGCATGAAGATAGTTAGTTAGTTAGTTAGTTAGTTTCTAGGAAGGTAGTTACTTAATTAGTAAGTTAGTTAGTTAGCTTGTTAATAGTTAGTTATTTAGTTCGTTGGTTAGTTAGTTATTTAGCTAGTAGTTAGTTAGTTACTTAGTTAATTAATTCGTTAGTTAATTAGTTAGTTTGTAAGTTAGTTAGTTAATGGGTATGTATGAAGGTAGTTAGTTAATTAGTGAATTAGTTAGTTAGCTAGTAGTTTGTTAGCTAGTAATTAGTTAGTTAGTTAATTAGTTAGTTAGTTAGTTAGTTAGTGAGTTAGTTAATATGTATGTAAGAAGGTAGTTAGTTAGTTAGTCCATTAGTCATTTAGTAAGTTAGTTAGTTAGTTAGCAAGTAGTTTGTTAGTTAATTAGTTATTTAGTTAGTTAGTTAGTTAGTTGTTATGTAGAAAGGCAGTTAGTTAGTTAGTTAATTAGTTGGTTAGTTAGTTAGTTAGCTAATAGGTATGTAGGAAGATAGTTAGTTAATTAGTTAGTTAGTTCGTTAGTTATTTAGTTAGTAAGTATGTTCATCAGTTAGTTGGTATGTAGGTAGGAAGTTACTTAGTTAGTTAATTAGTTAATTAGTCAATTAGCTTGTAACTAGTTAGTTAGTTAGTTAGTCAGTTAATCTGCTAGTTAGTTAGTTAGTAAGTTAGTTAGTTTGTTAGTCAATATGTATGTATGAAGTAAGTGTGTTAGTTAGGCAGATAGTTACTTAATTAGTTAGTTTGTTAGTTAGTAGTTATTTAGATTGTTAGTTAATCAGTTAGTTATTTAGTTAGTTAGTTTGTTAATTAGTTAGTAGTTAGTTTGTTAGTTATTTATTTATTTATTTAGTTAGTTAGTTGATGGGTACGTCGGAAGGTATTTAGTTAGTTATAAGTTAGTTAGTCAAGTTAATAGGTATTTAGTACGATAGTTAGTTAGTTAATTAGTTAGTTATTATGTTAGTTATCTTGTAATAAGTTAGTTAGTTAGTTATTTAGTCAGTTAGTTAGTAGTTATTTAGTTAGTTAGTTATTTAGTTAGTTAGTTAGTTATCTAGTAGTTAGTTAGTTAGTTAGTTAGATAACTAGTTAGTTGTTTAGTTAGTAAGTTAGTTAGTTAACTAGTTAGTTGTTTAGTAAGTTAACTAGTTAGTTATTTAGTAAGTTAGTTAGTTAGTTAGTTAGTTAATTAGTGGGTTTGTACGAAGGTCGTTAGTTAATTAGTTTGGTAGTTAGTTAGTTAGTCAGTTAGTTAAATGGTATGTATCAAGGTAGTTAGTTAGTAAGTTAGTTTGTTAATTAGTTAATTAGTTAGTTAGCCAGTAGTTAGTTAGTTATTTAGTTTGTTAGTTAGTGAGTTAGTTAGTGGGTTTGTCGGAAGGTAGTTAGTTAGTTAGTTAATTAATAGGTATGTAGGAAGATAGTTAGTTAGTTCGTTAGTCAGTTAATTGTTAGTTAGTTATTTTGTTAGTTAGTTAGTTAGTTAGTTAGTGGGTTAGTACAAAAGTAGTTAGGTGATTAGTTTGTTTGGTAGTTAGTTAGTTAATATGTATGTATGAATGCAGTTAGGTAGTAAGTTAGTTAGTTTATTAGATAGTTTGTTAGTTAGCTAGTAGTTATGTAGTTAGTTCTTTAGTTATTTTGTTCGCTAGTAGTTAGTAAGTTTGTTAGTTATTTATTTATTTAATTAGTTAGTTAGTTAGTTAGTTAGTTAGTGGTTATGTAGGAAGGTAGTTAGTTAGTTAGTGAGTTAGTTAGTTTGTTCGTTAGTTAATAGGTATGTAGGAAGGTAGTTAGTTAGTTAGTTAGTTAGTTAGTTGGTTAGTTAGTTAGTAATTTAAATAGTTCGTCAGTTAGTATGTTCATTAGTTAGTGGGTATGTAGAAAGGTTGCTAGTTAGTTAGTTAGTTAGTTATTTAATTAGTTAATTACCATGTAGTTAGTTAGTTAGTTAGTTTGTTAGTTAGTTAGTCAGTTAATAAGTTAGTTAGTTAGTTAGTTAGTTAATATGTATGTAAGAAGGTAGTTAGTTAGATAGTTAATTAGTTAGTTACTTCGTTAGTTAGTTAGTTAGTTACTCAGTTAGTTATTTAGTTAGTTAGTTAATTTGTTAGTTTGTTAGCTAGTAGTTAGTCAGTTAGTTATTTATTTATTTAGTTAGTTAGTAATTACGTAGGAAGGTAGTTAGTTCAATGGTTAGTTAGTTAGTTAGTTAATTGGTATGTAGGAAGATAGTTAGTTAATTAGTTAGTTATTTAGTTAGTTATCTAGTAGTTAGTTAGTTTGTTAGTTAGTTAGTAGTGAGTAAGTTAGTGAGTTAGTTAGTTAGTTAGTTAGTTATCTAGTAGTTGTTTAGTTATATATAGTTAGTTAATTAGTTAGTTAATTAGTTAGTTAGTTAGCTTGTTAGTTAGTTAGTTAGCAAGCTAGGTAGTAGTTAGTTAGTTAGTTAGTTTGTTAATATGTATGTAGGAAGGAACGTAGTAGTTATCTAATAGTTTGTTAGTTTGTTTGTTTGTTAGTAAATTAGTTAGTTAGTCAGTTAGTTAGGTAGTTAGTTAGTGGGTATGTAAGAAAGTAGTTAGTACAAAGTTAGTTAGTTAGTGAGTGAGTTAGTTAGATAGTTAATCAATTAGTTAGTTGGTTAGTTAGTGAGTTAGTTAATATGTATGTAAAAATGGTACTTAGTTAGTTATATAGTTAGTTAATTAGTTAGTTAGTTAGTTACCTAGTAGTTAGTTAGTTAGTTAATCGGTTAGTTATTTAGTTAGTTAGGTAGTTAGTTAGTTAGTTAGGTAGTAGTTAGTTAGTTGGTTAGTTAGTTAGTTAGTTGATCAGTTAGTGAGTTAGTAAGTTTTTCAGATAGTTAGTTAGTATGTCCGTTAATTAGTGGGAATGTCGGAAGGTAGCTAGCTAGTTATTTAGTTAGTTAGTTAATTAGTTAATTAGTTAGTTAGCTAGTAGTAAGTTAGTTAGTAAATTAATTAGTTAGTTAGTCAATTAATAAGTTAGTTAGTTAGTTAATATGTATGTATAAAGGTAGTTAGTTAGTTAGGTAGATAGTTAGTTAATTAGTTAGTTAGTTAGTTAGTTAGTTATCTAGTAGTTAGTTAGTTATTAATCAGTTAGTTATTTAGTTAATCAGTTAGCTAGTAGTTAGTTAGTTAGTTAGTTATTTAGTTAGTTAGTTAGTTAGTTAGTTAGCGGTTATGTCAGAAGGTAGGTAGTTAGTTATTCAGTTAGTTAGTTAGTTAGTTAATTAGTTAGTTAGTTAGTTAATAGGTATGTAGGAAGATAGTCAGTTAGTTAGTTAGTTAGTTAATGGGAATGTATGAAGGTAGTCAGTTAAGTAGTTAGTAAATTAGTTAGTTAGCTAGTAGTTAGTTAGTTAGTTAATTAGTTAGTTAGTTAGTGGTATCTATGAAGGTAGGTAGGTAGGTACTTGGTTAGTTAGTTTATAGGTATCCAGGAAGATAGTTAGTTAATTAATTAGTGAGTTATCAAGATGGTTATCTTGTAGTTAGTTAGTTAGTTTGCTAGTTATTTATCTAGTAGTTAGTTAGTCAGTCAGTTAGTCAATCAGTCAGTTAGTTAGTTAGTTAGTTAGTTAGTTAGTTTATATATATGTAAGGAGGTAGTTAGTTAGTTAGTTAGTTAATTAGATATTTAGTTAGTTAGTTAGGTAGTTTGTTACTTAGTTAGTTGCTTAGTAGTTATTTTGTTAGTTAGTTAGTTACGAAGGTAGTTATTTAATTAGATAGCTGGCTAGTAAGTTAGTAAGTTAATAGGTATGTATGAAGGTAGTTAGTTATTAAGTTAGTTAGTTAATTAGTTAGTTAGTTAGCTAGCTAGTAGTTAGTTAGTTAGTTAGTTTGTTTATAGTAAGGTATTTAGTTAGTTAGTTAGACAGTTATTTAGCTAGTAGTTAGTTAGTTGTTGAGTTAATTAATTCGTTAGTTAATTAGTTAGTTAGTAAGTTAATTAGTTAATGGGTATGTATGAAGGCAGCCAGTTAGTTAGTTAATTAGTTAGTTAGTTACCTAGTAGTTAGTTAGTTAGTTAATTAGATAGTTAGTTAGTTAGCTAGTAGTTTATTAGTTAACTAGTTAGTTATTTTGTTAGATGGCCAGTCAGTCGGCTAGTAGTTAGTTAGTTAACTAGTTAGTCATTTAGTTAGTTAGTTAGTCAGTTAGTGGGTGTGTATGAAGTTAGTTACTTAGTTAGTCAGTTAGTTAATAGGCATGCATGAAGATAGTTAGTTAGTTAGTTTCTAGGAAGGTAGTTACTTAAGTAGTAAGTTAGTTAGTTAATATGTATGTAGGAAGATAGTTAGCTAGTTAGTTAGTTAGTTAGTTAATTAGTTAGTTAGTTAGTTAGTTAGTTAATGGGCTCGTACGAAGGTACTTAGTTAGTTAGTTAGTTAATAGGTATGTGTGAAGGTAGTTAGTTAGTAAGTTAGTTAGTTAATTAGTTAGTTGGTTAGTTAGCTAGCTAGTAGTTAATTAGTTAGTTAGCCTGTTAATAGTTAGTTATTTAGTTAGTTACTTAGTTCGTTAGTTATTTAGCTAGTAGTTAGTTAGTTAGTTAGTTAATTAATTCGTTAGTCAATTAGTTAGTTAGTAAGTTAGTTAGTTAATGGGTATGTATGTAGGAAGTCAGTTAGTTAGTTAGTTAGTTAGTTAGCTAATAGTTAATTAGTTAGTTAATTAGTTATTTTGTTAGTGGGTATCTATGAAGGTAGGTAGGTAGGTAGGTAGTTAGTTAGTTTATAAGTATGTAGGAAGATAGTTAGTTTGTTAGTTAATTCTGTTGGTGGGAGTAGTATGGTAAATCTGAGATAATGGCACTTATAGATGGTAAGTGGATAAATCAAAGAGAATGGTAATTAGAGATGGCTACTATTCGCGTTACAATGTCGCTGTCCTTAAAGACTTATTCATCCCCACCAATTATATTATTTGGTGTGCAACGGGTCCAACGAATAGCCTTCCAGGATACAGTAGCTTTTCTGACTGCGTTTGCACAAACGAAATCAGACCATAACACCTACTCGAAAATATCAGGACTATCGTAACACTTGCCAAATAAATTCTGCAGTAATTTATTTGAAGTGGATCTGTAAGAAAATTAACCGAGAAGTATAAGACTTGTATAAGATTGTATCTCTTCTTTCCTCTTTTTCTTTCTTGAATGGTATTCTTTTTCCTCTTTCTTTCTTTGGAGTATTTGTGGTGTCTTTTTCTTTATTTGGAGTAATCAAGAAAGAAAGATAAGAGAATGAATAATTTCAATTCTCTTTCCTTGAACTCACATGCATTACAATTGAAGGGGGGTTATATATATAGCATACTCAATGGGTGGTGCCCCACACAAAACCATGATGGTAATCAATACCATGGATGGTGACCAATACCATGGGTCCAATACCATTGTATATAAATACCATGGGTACAATATCATGGATGATGTCCATAGTATATAATCATGTCATTAAAATATGATCATGTCATTAAGAGATTAAAAATATACAAGTCACATAAATCTTGTTAATTTTCTAAAATAAAATTTCTAAAGCAAAATTTATTTTATTAAAAATAAAATTTATTTTGAAAATCATTAACATTGCCCCACCATTTTCAAAATAAAAGAAAATAAAATATTTTTACAGATCTTTGATAGTCCTGGAGTTTCTACGCATAAATAAAGGTATCTCTCGATTTGAACCATTACTTAGTGATAATTTATCAAAGTTGATCAGAATAATCTGGTAGACAAGTCTTTGAACCAAATATCCTATTTGACCAACCGGATATATCTCACACATAGAATCTCATATCCAAATAGATGTTTATATTGCCGACGCGTTAATGGCCTTGCGTCTATATCCTGTTTCATGGATGCTTTAAGAGAAGCCCTGACTCTAAGAAGCGGCCCCACTTCTCATCCACATAGGTAGACTCACAAGTGTCCCGTAATTAAAACACTTTAAAATAGGTCTATTAAGAGCTTGTGCTCATCCTTCTCCTTTTACATTACGGTCCAAGCACTTATTTCCTGGGATGGCAAAATTTTACAAAAGTGCTTGCATCACAAGTTTAACAAAATCGATCATTGAACTAAAGATCTGGCGTTGTACCAAATGTTTAGTTGAAGTTTTGTTATCTGTGATATTCTTATATGGGCTTAAGTCCCATCCCTTTAGTTGTTTTGTACAACATATCTCTTGCAAGAGGTTTTGCTAACGGATCAGCCAAATTTTGGTGAGATCTTACAAAGTCAATACTAATTACTCCACTAGTAATTAATTGTCTCACCGTACTGTGTCTTCGACCAATATGTCGAGACTTACCATTATATATTTCACTATATGCTCTAGATAGTGTGGCCTGATTATCACAATGTATTGATACAGGTGGAATCGGTTTTGGCCATAATGGTATTTGCGATAACATTTTACGAAGCCATTCTGCTTCTCTACTTGCTGATTCTAATGCTATAAATTCTGCAGCCATAGTTGAATCTGCAATACATGTCTGTTTCTTGGATTTCCAAGATACAGCCCCACGAGCAAGTGTAAATACCCAACCACTAGTTGAAGCGTGGTCTTCTATATCTGTTATCCAACTGGCATCACTGTATCCTTCTAAAACTGAAGGATCACCATTATAAGAAATACCATAATTTATGGTCTTCTTTAAATATCTCAGTATTCTATGTACTGCTTGCCAGTGTAAATTATTTGGACTTGTGTACCGACTTACTTTACTAACTGCAAAAGCAATATCAGGTATGGTACACGTCATAGCATACATTAAGCATCCAATTATCTGTGCATATCCCAATTGATTCACAACTCTACCATTATTGGGTAGTAATTTCACACTTGGATCATATGGTGTTACGACTGGAGTACAATCCAAGTACTCAAATCTATTTAATATATTTTCAATGTAATGTGATTGGGATAAAATTATGTTGTTACTATTTCGAATAATTTTTATCCCAAGTATCACATCTGCAACACCCATATCTTTCATATCAAAATTATTTCACAGAAATAATTTTGTATGTTCTATTATTTCCAAATCAGTGCCAACTATCAACATGTCATCTACATACAAACAAATGATGACACCTTTGTTATTATTGAATTTGCAATAAATGCATTTATCCGATTCATTTATTGTGAATCCATTCATTAATAAAATTTGGTCAAATTTTTCATGCCATTGGTTAGGCGCCTGTTTTAGTCCATATAATGACTTAACAAGTTTACATACCTTGTTTTCTTGACCAGGCAATACATATCCTTCAGGTTGTTCCATGTATACCTCTTCTTCTAAATTACCATTAAGAAAAGCTGTTTTTACATCCATCTGATGAATGACCAAATTATGTAATGTTGCCAATGCAATTAGCATTCGGATTGTTGCAATCCGAGCCACTGGTGCATAGGTATCAAAATAATCGATACCTTCTTTTTGAGTAAAACCTTTGGCATCCAGTCTTGCTTTATATTTATCAACTGCTCCATCCACCTTCATTTTCTTTTTGAAAATCCATTTGCAACCGATTGGTTTGCAACCAGGTGGAAGATCTACCAACACCCAAGTGTTGTTTTCAAGGATTGAATCCATTTCATTATGAATTGCCTCTTTCCAAAAGATGGCATCATTCGATTTAATTGCTTCATTAAAGCTCATAGGATCTTCATCTGTATTGAAACAATATGGAATTTCTTTCTTGACAGAATTTCTAGTACCCTCGACTAGATACATAAAGAAATCTGGTCCAAAATCTTTTGCTTTTCTAATTCTTTTTGTTTTCCTTGGTTAAGTATTTTCGACTTTCTCATTGTCGAAGACTTGTAAGTTGGACCTAGGAATTGAGCTAAATCTATTTTCATCAAATATAGCATCTCTTGATTCAATAATATAATTTACATTTATTGAATCATTTGGTTCAACTACCATGAACCTATATGCTTTGCTATTTTGGGCATAACCCAAAAATATACAATCAATTCCTCTTTCACCCAATTTTCTCTTTTTGGGTTCTGGCAATTTGACAATTGCTCGACAACCCCAAACTTTGAAATAATTCAAGTTTGGTTTTCTTTTCTTGAAATATTCATATGGTGTGACTTTATTATTTTTGGTAGGGACTCTATTTAAAATATGGCACGCTGTCAATGCAGCTTCCCCCCAAAAACCTTGTCCTAAACAAGAATTAGAAAGCATTGCATTTATCATTTCTGTCAGGACTCTATTTTTCCTTTCTGCTACACCATTTTGTTGTGGTGAGTAAGGTGCAGTTATCTGATGGATAATGCCCTTTGATTCAAAATAATGGGGATTAAAATATTCACCCCCTCTATCAGTTCTCAAACACTTGATAGAGCTTTCAGTCTGTAATTCAACTTCATTTTTGTAAACTTGAAACTTTTCTAAAGCTTCATCTTTTGATTTCAATAAATATACATAACAATATCGTGAATAATCATCGATAAATGTAACAAGATATTTCTTTCCACCAATAGTTGGTGTGCTGTGAAAATCACATACATCAGAGTGTATAAGCTCAAGTAAGTTTGAACATCTTGTTACCGTTGAGTATGGCTTTTTAGTAATTTTTGTAAGTTTACAAGTCTGACAACTTGTAATATTCTTATCAAAAGATGGAATTAAATCAAGTTTTACCATTTCCTGCATTTTACGGAAATTAACATGTCCAAGACGATTGTGCCACATACAAGGCGAATCAACCATATAAGTTGAAACATCATTACTGGTTACACTAAGTTGAAACATTCCATCACATAGGTACCCTTTCCCGATATATTTATCGTACTTTGACAGAATAAATTTATCTGCCTCAAAAACAAGTTTGAAACCAAACTTAGTTAACTATCCACCTGATACGAGATTTTTTATCATATCTGGAACATGATAAACATCATGTAACAATAGCGTTCTTCCAGATGTAAATTCAATCTCACAAGTTCCTTTGCCAGTGACTCGCACGGTGGATGAATTATCGATATATAAGATAGTTCCTAGCTCTACCGGCTCATAGGTCTTAAAAAGACCTCTGTCTTTGCATACATGCCGGGTGGCGCCTGAGTCAATCCACCAAGCCCCACCATCCTCGGCCTTATTGGCCTCGGATATCATGGCCACAAAATTTTCTTTGACAACAGATGTGTTACTCTTCTTCTTTAAAAATTGATAGTCCGACTTGTAATGTCCGGACATATCACAATGATAACACGCAACCTTTTTCTTTTTAAAAAATGAGGTTTTATTAGAGTTCTTGTGTGTTCTCATTCATAAAAGAGTTATGAGAATGAACTCTTTTAATCACGTGGACTTGCATTTCTAGAGCTTTCTGCTCATCATTGGTAAATTGTCCCATGATTGATCGACTATCTACCATGGTAAAATGATTGGTACGATGAATTATAAATTTCTTACTTGTGTCATCCTCAGACAAGTACCTTGCCTCTAGTTTGTCCCAGAGTTCCTTTGCAGTGGTAGCGGTTTGAAAGATATCATACAAACCATCAGCCAAGGCATTGAGGATATAACTACGACACACGTAATCATCGCTTTTGATCTTTGTTCTATTTCTGATCTCGGATAGTGTTTCACCATCCTTCATCATCGGTGGTGTGGTATTCATCACATGGTCAACTTTAAGAGTGGTTAGCAAGAACCGCATCTTTCATTGCCATCGGATAAAGTTACCACCGCCAAACTTCTCTAATTTCACAATGTCAGAAGACATTTCTTTGTGGTTAATTGGTGCCATTATATCGAATAAGTCTTTAAGATTGTTTGTGGGAGTAGAATGAGATAATCTGAGATAATGGCACTTATAGATGGTAAGTGGATAAATCAAAGAGAATGGTAATTAGAGATGGCTACTATTCGCGTTACAATGTCGCTGTCCTTAAAGACTTATTCGTCCCCACCAATTATATTATTTGGTGTGCAACGGGTCCAACGAATAGCCTTCCAGGATACAGTAGCTTTTCTGACTGCGTTTGCACAAACGAAATCAGACCCAAACACCTACTCGAAAATATCAGGACTATCGTAACACTTGCCAAATAAATTCTGCAGTAATTTATTTGAAGTGGATATGTAAGAAAAGTAACCGAGAAGTATAAGACTTGTATAAGATTGTATCTCTTCTTTCCTCTTTTTCTTTCTTGAATGGTATTCTTTTTCCTCTTTCTTTCTTTGGAGTATTTGTGGTGTCTTTTTCTTTATTTGGAGTAATCAAGAGAGAAAGATAAGAGAATGAATAATTTCAATTCTCTTTCCTTGAACTCACATGCATTACAATGGAAGGGGGGTTATATATATAGCATACTCAATGGGTGGTGCCCCACACAAAACCATGGATGGTAATCAATACCATGGATGGTGACCAATACCATGGGTCCAATACCATTGTATATAAATACCATGGGTACAATACCATGGATGATGTCCATAGTATATAATCATGTCATTAAAATATGATCATGTCATTAAGAGATTAAAAATATACAAGTCAAATAAATCTTGTTAATTTTCTAAAATAAAATTTCTAAAGCAAAATTTATTTTATTAAAAATAAAATTTATTTTGAAAATCATTAACAAATTCATGAGTTATTTATATAGTAATCTAGTAGTTAGTTAGTTAGTTAGTTAGTTAGTTAGTTAGTTAGTTAGTTTATATATATGTAAGGAGGTAGGTAGTTAGTTATTTAGTTAGATAGTTAGTTAGTTAGTTAGCTAGTAGTTTGTTAGTTAACTAGTTAGTTATTTAGTTAGTTGGTTAGTCAGTCAGCTAGTAGTTAGTTAGTTAACTAGTAAGTTATTTAGTTAGCTAGTTAGTCAGTTAGTGGGTATGTAGGAAGTAAGTTAGTTAGTTTGTCAGTTAGTTAATTGGTTTGCAGGAAGATAGTTAGTTAGTAAGTTAGTTTGTTTCTTGGAAGGTAGTTACTTAATTAGTGAGTTAGTTAGTTAGTTTATATGTATGTAGGAAGATAGTTAGTTAGTTAGTTAGTTAATTAGTTAGTTAGTTAGTTGGTTAGTTTGTTAATGGGTTCGTACGAAAGTAGTTAGTTAATTAGTTAGTTAGGTAGTTAGTTAGTCAGTTAATAGGTATGTGTGAAGGTAGATAGTAAGTTAAGTAGTTAATTAGTTAGTTATTTAGTTAGTTAGCTAGTAGTTAGTTAGTTAGTTAGTTTGTTAATAGTTAGTTATTTAGTTAGTTAGTTTGTTATATATCTAGTAGTTCGTTAGTTACTTAGTTAATTAATTTGTTAGTTAATTAGTTAGTTGGTAAGTTGGTTAGTTAATGGGTAAGTATGAAGGTAGTCAGTCAGTTAGTTAATTAGTTAGTTAGCTAGTAGTTAGTTAGTTATTTAATTATTTAGTTAGTTAAATAGTTAGTTAGTTAGTTAGTGGGTATCTATGAAGGTAGGTAGGTAGGTAGTTAGTTAGTTAGTTTATAGGTATGTAGGAAGATAGTTAGTTAGTTAATTAGTGAGTTATCTAGATAGTTATCTAGTAGTTAGTTAGTTAGTTAGCTAATTATTTATCTAGTAGTTAGTTAGTCAGTCAGTTAGTTAGTTAGTTAGTTAGTTAGTTAGTTAGTTAGTTAGTTAGTTAGTTAGTTAGCTAGTTAGTTAGCTAGTAGTTAGGTACTTAGTTATTTATTTATTTAGTTATATTAGTTAGTTAGTGGGTATGTAGGAAGGTAGGTAGTTAGTTAGTTAGTTAATAGGTATATAGGAAGATAGCTAGTTAGTTAGTTAGTTAGTTGGTAAGTTAGTTAGATAGTTAGTTAATTAGTTAGTTAGTTAGTTAGTTAGTTAGTTGGTGGGTATATCGTAAGTTAGTTAGTTAGTTAGTTAATAGGTATTTGGTAAGATAGTTAGTTAGTTAATTAGTTTGTTATTATGTTAGTTATCTAGTAATAAGTTAGTTAGTTTGTTATTTTGTCAGTTAGCTAGTAGTTAGTTAGTTAGTTAGTTAGTTATTTAGATAGTTAGTTAGTTATCTAGTAGTTAGTTAGTTAGTTAGTTAACAAGTTAGTTGTTTAGTTAGTTAGTTCGTTTGTTAGCGAGTAGTTAGTTAGTTAGTTAACAAGTTTGTTATTTAGTAAGTTAGTTAGTTAGTTAGTTAGTTAGTTAGTGGGTTTGTGTGAAGGTAGTTAGTTAGTTAGTTAGTCAGTTAGGTAGTTAATATGTATGTAAGATGGTTGTCAGTTAGTTAGTTAATTAGTTAGTTAGATAGTTTGTTAATGAGTTAGTTAATTAGGTAGTTAGTTAGTTAGTTATTTAGTTATCTAGTAGTTAGTTAGTTAGTTAGTTAGTTAATCAGTTAGTTAATTAGTTAGTTAGTTAGTTAATAGATATGTAGGAAGATAGTTAGTTCGTTAATTAGTTAGTTAGTTAGTTAGTTAATTAGTTAGTTTGTCAGTTAATCTGTTAGATAATAAGTTAGTTAGTTAATTAGTTAGTTAGGTAGGAAGATAATTAGGTAGTTAGTTAGTTAGTAGTTATGTAGGAAGATAATTAGGTAGTTAGTTAGTTAGTTATGTGGGAAGGTAATTAGATATGTAGGAAGATAATTAGGTAGTTAGTTAGTTAGTTAGTTATGTAGGAAGATAATTAGGTAGTTAGTTAGTTAGTTATGTAGGAAGGTAATTAGATATGTAGGAAGATAATTAGGTAGTTAGTTAGTTAGTTAGTTAGTTAGGTAGGTAGGTAGTTAATATGTATGTAAGAAGGTAGTCAGTTAGTTAGTTAATTAGTAAGTTAGATAGTTAGTTAATGAGTTAGGTAATTAGGTAGTTAGTTAGTTAGTTATTTAGTTAACTAGTAGTTAGTTAGTTAGTTAGTTAGTTAATCAGTTAGTTAATAAGTTAGTTAGTTTGTTAGTTAGTTAATAGATATGTAGGAAGATAGTGATGTGAGGCAAATAAGGCACAAATTTAATGCTTAATTTAGGGGTTTTAGCCCTTGTGAAGAACAATTCTATATACTTTATTAATCATATTTGAGATAACATGAATATTTCTTCACTAAGTGTGTTTTACTGCTTAATCACAGGAATTAGAAGGAATTTCTGGGAATTTGGAGAGTGTAGTTGTCTCCAACACGTCAAGAGGAGTAAAAACGATATATTACATCGATATATTCGGTACATGAATGAGACGGGAGGCAAACAATTATCATGATGAAAACTTACACAAAAGTTTACACGAAAACCACTCAACCCTTAGCCCTTATCCTGCCCACCTACCTTTGGTGGGAATTACTTCCTTACCCCCAATCCTCTCCACCAACTCGTGGCCAATAAGAAGACTCCATGAGTGCTATAAATATGACCACAAGGGCCACGAGTTTGGTACGCTCTTTTTACGCCCATTCTTTCTCTCTCTCTCTCTCTCTCTCTCTCTCTCTCTCTCTCTCTCTCTCTCTCTCTCTCTCTCTCTCCCATTTAAGCAAGTCCAAGAAACTTTCAAGAACGCGCAAGAATTGCAACTACGAACGATAATTTTCTAAGATCGGTCACCGAATAGAAGCTCACTTCATTCGGTGAATCGGTTTACACTTCGACTAAGGAAAAGTGTGGAATTAGGGTGAAACTTATTTAATTCGAACTTTCACAAGCGAAAAGTCGAGCTTTCTCGGCGTGATTGGTTGGAAGCTTCTTTTCAATCAACCTTTGCACATCTCGAGCTCACCCAACCGGTACGAAGCTCACTTCTATTGACGGGTGGATCGGTACGAAAGGAAATTGTTGGGCGCATTGACTAGCTCTCTAGCAACTCGAACAACAAGGAAGGCACTCAAGACGAGACTCGGAGCTCTCTTCATCTCTCTAGGTGTTTTCCTTCCTTTCTTGCATTTCTTGTAGCATAAAATTACTTGGATTTGTGTGAATCTTGTTCTTGTTTGAATTCTTTGTTTGCTTGAATGAATCCTTGTTACTTGAATCGAATCTTTGTTGATGTGTTTACTTGATCTCTTACTCTTAATTACTGCCTTGAATTTAGTCTAAATCCCCCTTAGTTTAATCTCAAAACAAACCCTCAATTCAATCCTAAATTCAAATTACAATTCCGAATTCCAGAACAAGTTCCGTTGTAACGGAACATAAATTGCGTTGTAACGGACCATTCGGTTTGTACCTGACTTTCAGTCTGTTGGTACTCCGTTGAAACGCAACTTACTTCCGTTGTAACGGACTAGCAAGGAAAAGCATTCAATATCACTCATATTAGTGCGTTGTGACGGACATACGGGTCAACCAATCCGTTATAACGCTACCCCTATCCGTTACGACGGACTACCTATTTCCGTTGTAACGGAAGTTCCTCCGTTGTAACGGACGTTCTTTTTAAATCTCCACGTTAAACATAACCCTAAGTTCCGTTGTAACGGAACTTGACTCCGTTGTAACGGACTATCTTCTGTGAATTTTTCTTCGTTATTTCTCATCCATTTTGATCCAAATTTTGACGCAATTGCTCCCCGTGGAACGAATCTATACATTTGCCACTGTACAAACTTAGATTACAAATTTTGTTGATTGTTCGGGGTTTTTAACACAACGATATTTTACACGACAAAAACCCGCTCATCAAATGGCGCCGCTGCCGGGGAGCGGTGTTTAAGTCAATATTTTAGATCGAAACTTGAGATTTAAATTCATATATTTGTTTACTCACTTCTTTGTTTCTTTTGTGACAATCTAGGTGAAAGAAGAAAGCTTTATGCACAACACAAGATCGCGAAAAGGCGAATTACTTCCATTTGTCAAGGAAATCGAAAGAAGGAACAAGAGCTCTAAGAAGAGCAAGGAACCGACACAAGAAGATCAAGACGAACCTCAACTTCAAACTCAAACTTTTTCTTCTCTCTCTACTCATTTAAATTCAAACATGGATGATGAAACTAGGATTCCAAGACCGAAAACATTAAAGGAATTAGTGGCCCCAAATATCATAGAAGATAATTACAATTTTATTAGGCCGAATATACCGAACTTTAAAGCCGATCCGAGCATCATTGGCTCTTTACCCATCTTTCATGGCAAAGCAACCGAAAACCCACACAAGCATTTGAAAGATTTTAAAATTCAACTAAACATCTATGCAAATTATGAAGCATTTAACGATATTCTACTTCTTATTTTCCCTTATTCACTAGGTGAAGGACCGAAAGATTGGTTCTACAACCTACGAGGACCCCTCGATTTCAATGAAGTGGCTAGGCGTTTCAAGGAGAAATACTACTCGCATTCGAGATTGGCGGCAATTAGGCGAGAACTTCTAGCAATCACGCAAAAGCCAAACGAAGCTCTCCACGAGTATTACGATCGATTCAATCGTTTGATGGAGGAATGTCCAAGCCACAATGTCGCAATCCATTACCTATACGAGCAATTTATACAAGGGCTAGGATACTCCGAGAGTCAATTCCTCAACGCATCCGCGGGAGGAAGTATCGCGAACAAAGATCTCGAAGAGATCAAGAAGCTACTCGAAGTAATGGCAACCAATTCTCAATCAAGAAGGAATGTTGAATACCGAGTTAATGCGTGTAGCGACCTCAATGTCGACATGCTTAACAACAAGCTCGAGATCATCATGAAGGCTTTGGGTAAGGAGGAAACGAAAACATGTGGGGTTTGCCTCGCAAATACACATCACACCGATGAGTGCCCGAGTGTGATCGAAGATGCGAATGCCGTTTACAAGAAATTCGACGCCTCGAACTCGTATAACCCTAATCTCCGCAACCATCCTAACTTTAGTTGGTCGAATCCCAACAATGCTCAACCCGATCCATACCGACAAGCGGTTGCAAAACCGGCCACGTACCAACATCCAAATGCGACTCAAGCGGTTCAAAAATCGTTTCCAACCCAAGACCCGAATCAAGAAATGAAGCAAATGATGGAAGGAATGATGTCAATGATGCAATCAATGAACGGAAAAATCGACAAAAACGAGAAAAACATGGACTCAATAAAGCAAGATATTGGAGTTGTGAAGCAAGATGTGACAAGTGTAAGACAAGAGATCTCGAACACAAATCGCCATGTGGGCAACTTGGAGACTCAAATCAATCAAATTGCCACTCGAGTAAACGTAATCGAATCTCCAGGTACATCTCGACTCCAATCTCAATCTTTGGCTCCTTCCGAGCAAAGGCATGTGAACGCAATATCGCTCCGAAGCGGTAAAGAGGTGGGCGAAAGTTCGAAGAGCAAGGAGGTACAAGAAGAAAAGGAGCTCGAGGTACCGGTACCGAAAGAGAGTCCGACTCAAGCCGCGACATTACCAACTCAAGAACTAGAAACCGAATCGACTCAAGTCAAACCACCTTTCCCGAGTCGTCTCCCAAAGCCAATCGAATCGAACAACGACGTGCTTGCCATCTTAAAGAAAGTGGAGGTAAACATTCCTCTACTCGAAGCAATCAAAGAAGTGCCTCGTTTGGCAAAATACCTCAAGGCATTGTGCACGAATAAAAGAAAGACAAAAGGAGATGAATTGATAAGTGTGGGGGAGAGTGTTTCGGCGATTTTGAGACTCCCTCAAAAGCACAAAGATCCGGGGATGTTTGCCATTCCATGCAAAATCGGGCAACATGAATTACCAAAATGCATGCTTGATTTGGGCGCTTCAATAAATGTAATGCCATTCTCGATTTTCAAAACACTAGATCTCGGCCCTCTCGACGATACTCAAGTTGTAATCCAATTGGCCGATCGGTCCACGACTCGACCGGTTGGAGTGATCGAAGACGTGATAGTAACCGTGAATGGATTGCTATTTCCCGCGGACTTCTACGTTTTGGATATGAATGAGGGGAATAGCGATTCAACTCCAATTCTCCTTGGACGGCCATTTCTAAAGACGGCACGCACGAAAATCGATGTTTACGCGGGAGAGCTCACAATGGAGTTCGATGATGAGGTAATCAAATTCAATATTTTTGACAAACTAAAGGAACCCATTGTAGGTACACTCAACTTAAGTGCTATGGACGTGGTCGACGATTGTGTACAAGAAGTCATGGATAGCTCTCTCGAAAACTTTCAATGGAGCTCAAACCCTTTGTTCGAAGAATTTGAAGGATGTGACAATCCTACATTTGAAATCGAGTCGGAGTTGGAAGAAGAACGAAGCATAGATCAAGCACTCTTTCTAAGAGACCTCAAAATCCCGATGCAAAGAGCTCCACCTTCAATCGAACAAGCTCCAAGGTTAGAATTAAAAAAATTACCTATTGGACTAAAGTATGCTTTTCTCGATGAAGCGGAGACCTTGCCGGTGATAATTGCCTCGAGTCTATCAAAGGAACAAGAAGAGAAACTCGTTGAAGTGCTAAAACGGAACAAGAAGGCATTCGGGTGGACACTCGCGGACATTCCGGGCATTAGTCCCTCCATGTGCACACACCGCATTATCCTCGAGGACGATGCTAAGCCCTCGCGAGAACCACAAAGGCGGCTCAATCCGCCAATGATGGAAGTTGTAAAGAAAGAGGTGATCAAGCTACTCGACGCCGGAATAATCTACCCCATCGCCGATTCGAAATGGGTCTCGCCCATACACGTAGTGCCGAAGAAAACGGGGATGACGATAGTTGAGAACGATGAAGGCGATCAAGTACCGACTCGAGTTCAAAACGGGTGGCGAGTTTGCATCGATTACCGAAAACTCAATAAGGCGACGAAAAAGGACCACTTCCCGCTTCCATTCATCGATCAAATGATAGAAAGACTCGCGGGAAATCCGTTCTATTGCTTCCTCGATGGATTTTCGGGCTATTTCCAAATACCGGTCGCACCCGAAGATCAAGAGAAGACCACATTCACGTGCCCGTTTGGTACCTTCGCGTACCGACGCATGCCATTCGGGCTATGCAATGCTCCGGGTACCTTCCAAAGGTGTATGCTTTCTATTTTCTCCGATTATATTTCAAAATTTATAGAAGTCTTTATGGATGACTTTTCGGTATTTGGTGACTCATTCGAATCATGTTTAAGCCACTTGTCACAAATACTCGAAAAGTGCATCGAAGCTAACCTTGTTTTCAATTTTGAGAAATGCCACTTCATGGTGAGCGAAGGAATTGTTTTAGGTCATTTAATCTCGGAGAAAGGAATGGAAGTCGACAAGGCGAAAATCGATGTAATCAAGACGCTTCCGTATCCAAAGACGGTGAAGGACGTGCGATCCTTTCTTGGCCATGCGGGATGTTGGTTCAAATTTCCTGATAGTTTGATTATTTCAAAACACTGTCATTACTAATGTATACATCCAGAAAAGTGCAGGATAACATAGGTACGATACGAAGATGAAGGAGGATTTGTGAAGGAAGACTTCATTGGACTACATCAAGAATCAGGACATGAAGTCTCAACATAAACAAGAAAAGAAGAACACAAGGAAGGCCATTGGAATACATCAAGACTCAAGATGTTGAAGCCTTTCGTGAGTGGGATACGCCACAAATAAACCTTAGGTACAAACCTAGTAGAACTCAAGTAAAATCATGTTCAAAATAACAAAGAGTTCAGTCAAGCAGGAAGTGCGTTCTGAACGAACTCAAAGTCCGTTCAGAACGGACTTGCTACATATCAAAACTTTAAAGCTTGATTAGAACCAAACGTGTCACAGGGATGTGTGCGTTCGAACGAACAATCATGTCCGTTCGAACGGACCATTAGAATCCGTTCACCCACCTTCTGAGTGCGTTGAACGGACAATCCTTCCTGTGAACGAAAAATGTCACAGGGATGTGTGCGTTCGAACGAACACACATGTGCGTTCGAACGGACAACCTGGAATCCGTTCACCCACTTTTCAGTGCGTTGAACGGACTCTTGTTCCTGTGAACGCAAAATGCTATGTATAATTGAGTCCGTTACGAACGGACATTGTCCGTTCGAACGGACCCAAGATGTACTTGCACGTTATTTTGAAACGGCTAGTGCAAACTACAAGTGCGTTCTGAACGGACTTTATGCGTTCGAACGCACTTCAAGTTTTCTGAAGGATTTCTATAGAGAGTATAAATAGAATCCTTCATGGGTCTCTCTCATTCACTCCTTCACTTTCAAACATCTAAACCTAAAAAGAGAGAAACCCTAAGCTGTGATTATCTATATCCATTGATAGCTTGAGAAACCTCTTTAGATCGTTGATCTACTTTCGATATTCTCCACTAATCGTATCCCACTCACGTGACCGATCACGTTGTAGCTCGATTAGTGAAAAAGTGTAATAGGCTAGTGCAACAAATTGTAAAGAGCCTAAGCTATAGATCGATAGAAGCGTGTAAATCGATCTAGGCAAATCCTTGTAATCGAGTTGAGTTGGAATTCAATCGAAAGCCAAAAAGAGGCACAAGGCATTCCCGGAGACGTAGGTACTCGCAAATAATTGAGTCGGTCAATTAAGCGAGTAAAGGGTGAGTTAAAGCTACAAAGCAACCACCTACCGAACTTCGTAAACAAACATCTTGTGTCAAAGTGTTTGTACGGTATCATCTTTATCATCTAAATTATTATTTATTCCGCACCGTAAATTAGGTTTAAATCTAAACTAAGTGTAAGTTAGATTGCCAAATTTACCCCCCTCTAGGTTAGAACAAACCAACAATTGGTATCAGAGCAAAATACTAACCGTCTCTTTGAGTAAAGGTGACAATTTGTATAACGATCAAGGCCTTAATGGTAACATCGATGGATGATGTGGTAGAAAGAGCAATTCAAGCTATGATTGTCCAACGAGCTTCAATACCGAAACCATGTACACCGCACTCTATGAGCTTCACCTCTCACGTATCCTCATCTAGTTCACCACATAACCGAGGTAATGAGGTAATTCTCAACCCTATATTCCATTCAATTAGTCCAACCTCGAGTTCATGTTCCTCACCAAAATTCAACACGAAACTCGAACTTGAATCATTCGACGACCTATTAAGAGACGTTGATGAACCATGTTCAAAGGAGAGAAAAGACAAGAGCACAATTCTAGCTCTAAATGCAAAGGTAGCTTCCCTAGAACTATCAGTAAAAGCATACCAAGCACAATTAAAGGAATTCCAAGGCTTCTCAAAGTGTGAATGTAAAACCCTCAACCTTGAGATATC
The DNA here is from genome assembly GCA_946800325.1 of Luzula sylvatica. NCBI lineage: Eukaryota > Viridiplantae > Streptophyta > Magnoliopsida > Poales > Juncaceae > Luzula > Luzula sylvatica. Next base: position 66,027,918 of record OX326960.1, on the reverse strand, counting down.
ACACCTAAGACTAGAACTCCAAAACTCCAAAGTAGAAAATGAATCCTTGAAGAAGGCTTGTGCATCACGTGCACCAAGCACCCCATCATTGGATCAAATATTGAAAGGGGCGTTAGTGGGACAGAAGCCAAACGATAAGTCGGGTCTCGGGTTCAAAAAGGAGAGTAGACCCGGTCTCTCAAAATCCAATGATCAAAAAGGTAAACGGGAGAACAATCAACGAAACAATCGCGGAAATGCATTCATATACCGTGACCAAAACAAAGGTAAGAATGTTAGAATGGAACACCCTACAAATAATCGGTTCTATCATAGGGATAACCATTTTACGCAACCATCATCCCAGAGACGTACCGATTTGGGACGACCCGAGTGTTGGTTTCAACGGGGATCAAATGGGTACTTTTATGAGGTAAATTACCCCGCCAACCGTCCATATCAACCGAGGGCTCCTAGACCTTACAACCGTACGCGCAAACCTTTTCAACCGAAAGACAATTTTGTCAACTCAACCAAACCGATACCTCAAAAGAAACCCCTAACAAACCAACTCTCAAATTACTTTGTCAAGAGTTCCGAAACCATCAACAAACCAACAATTGCTTTTTGCAATTATTGCTGTAAGTTAGGACACATATCCACGAGTTGTGATCTTCGCTACCCAAAATCCACTCCAAAATTTGTATGGATGCGTAAAGATAGACACACCATGGGCCCCTCCACCTCAATGGGTGTTGGACCACCAAGGACCTAAATCACGTGTGAAAAACTCACTCCCTCACCACACTACCATAAGCCAAACATTAAGGGGGAGTATGAGTACAAGAATTTATATTAGATTAACCTTCAATATGAATTCCCTATTTTTATAATTATCTACACACTTACGAAAAGGGCAAGAAAGGTATTCTTGCTTCCATGTAGGCACACAAGAACGAAGAGAGAAGTCGAAAAGCTCATCATATACAAAACTTCACGATCTATCGTAGAAGAAAAATAAGCTCTAGAAATCGATCAAGAGTTCTCCTTCGTAAGCTTGGTTCTCGGGTCCATGACCGGAGCAAAGGTATAATCGCTCCATAAATAACTTAAGCATTAAAGCTATTTGTAATTATACAAATATCATCGATTGTCTTGAATACTCGCATGCTCATTTTTATAAAAATTTTGTACACAAATTTTTCAAAAATTACATACTTCCACATCCATAAAACCTATTTTAAATAAAAATATATATTTTTGGAATTTTTGACACACAAAGCCTCTTCAAAATCAAAATTTTAAAACTTCTTCTCAGAAGATAGTCCGTTACAACGCACCAATGTGCGTTACAACGGAACTCAATAAGGCGAGCTAAAACCTGCTACATCACAAGTTTCATTACAACGGATAAACCAATCCGTTGCAACGGATATGCCCTCTCCGTGGTAACGGAATTTACTGCGTTACAACGGTCTACCTCAGCTCAGAAAACCTCTCCAAACACAGAAGTCCGTTATAACGGATAAACCAACCCGTTACAACGGACATGTGCGTTACAACGAACCTATTTCGTTGTAACGAACTACTGAAATACCAGTTGAATACCCCCAAAAATTCGACGATTGTGTTACAACGTAACTATACTTCCGTTGCAACGGAGTTCACGATAACTGCATAAAACCTGTTCAACTGCTTTCTTCCTAACACTCTCTCTCTCTCTCGAAAATGTCTACAAAGAGGGCCAAACGACCATTACCAACCGGCAATCGCTGATTTGAGTTCAATAATACCGAAAACCACTACCTCTTCGAATCAATTACGCAAGCACGCAAATTTCAGGACGAGTTCAAAGAGTGTCCGGTGGCGAAATGCTTTTACGTGGAAATTCCTCCCAAGGCTATCACGCTTCGCGAAAAAGTGCAACATCGAATCGACAATTGGAGTCTCGGTGGGTTGTGTAGTCTTCAATACCCCGCATACAACCAAATTGTGCGTCTTTTCTACGCTCATGCCAAGCACGACGATGATGAGAAATTCATTCGAAGCTATCTCCTCGGTAAGGAGATAACTATTTCCGAATCAAATTTAATCGAATGGCTTGGGTTGTCCGCGGACGGTGAGAGGTTCTATATTAGTCGTGGTTATTCGTATCACGGAAACGACTCGGACGAGGTAGACAAAATCACCACGAATGATAGAATATACGATTACGCCACGAAACACGAACCAAATCTCCGGATCACTTGGCAAATCGGGAACAACGTTCTCACCCCGGTTGTAAAACTCAAAACAAATCTCGAAGCTCGAAACAAGGTTTTGATCTACAACCTTTGGTACCAAGATACACCCACCATCAACGTTCCAAACTTGATCATCAAGCATATGGAATACTCGTTGCGAGTCGGCACCTCCTCTCTTCCCTATGGACACATAATCACTCTCGCATGTTTCAAATTCGGATTTAGGATACCGGAATCTGATTGGCCATTCGGGAAGGTAACAACCGAAAATCTCTTGACTCCCGAATGCCTCGAAGTTTTCGGATTAACTCGCAAAAGCAAGAAAGCACTCTCGGACCACTATAGTCGAAACAACCGAGCCGGTCCATACTACTTTCCCGAGATTCCCTCCGCATGGGTTTCTTTTGACCCTCCGGCGCAAGAGACCGCCAATCCTCCGGAATCCTCCCGCGGGCACAAACGCCGTTCACTCAATGATGGTTCGAGCTCATCCACTCAACCGTCGTTCACTCTCGAGGACATCCAAGCACTTCTCGAAGCCCAAACCCTCGCCATAAACACTCGCACCGAAGAAATACGAGATGAGATCTTCGCCGACAACACTCTCACCCGGAGCCATGCGGTTTAACTTCGTGCCGAACTATTTGAACGCATGGACACCCACTTCGAGGCATTGAACCGTCGCCTTCAAACCAACGACGATCCCGAGGAGGAAGACTCGACCGGAGACGATTAGAGTTGTGTGCGTCTACCTAGCTCATTAGAGCATAAAAATATTTTCTAAAAATTAGTAGCTATTTGCATGTTTCTTTGACATATTTGTTTTCGAAACTCTTGTTTAGTTGTGCTAAAATTTGAAATTGTGTTAAGAATAGATTTGGTTAAAATATTTGTGCAAATGAGTATTATATTTTTAGTTAACATTTTCATTACTAAAATTCAAAAACTATATCACATACTAATCTCAAAAATCATTCATAATTTAAAGAGTATTCAACTACATCAAAGCCTATACACGAGCGATATGCACGTGTTTAGGGGGAGCTTGTATGTAGGGGGAGCTTTCCTTCATGATTTTTCTATTACACTCCCTTTTGATCCACTTTCAAAAAGGGGGAGAAAGGATAATCGTATTGGAAAGATACCGATAATCGATGTATCTCTCCAAATCGACATTGTTTTGAAATGAATCAAAAGGGGGAGTTTGTTGGTTCAAATTTCCTATTGTTTGATTATCTCAAATACAATGTCGATACTACTAACAAAACCATAGATATATGTGTAGGAGACAGGTACAAAATGAAATGATCAATCAAGAATAACAAGAATCAAAGACGTCGAAGAATCACGGAGAAAATCAAGACGCACATGAATGAAGATGATGAAGAGCATCGAAGGAACAAGAAGCAAAACAAAAGAATTTGATCATATTTACGAGCTCATACATTCATCAATTCATTCTTTGAGGGGGAGCTCGCACTTAGGGGGAGCCTTCCGTTGATGAAGTCTCATTGGCCCTTTTGATCTCTTTCAAAATGGGGGAGAAACGATCGTACGGAAAGTTCTCAACTAAATGGTGAAACTCTCCAAACCGACAGTGTTTTGAAATTAATCAAAAGGGGGAGTTTGTTGGTTCAAATTTCCTGATAGTTTGATTATTTCAAAACACTGTCATTACTAATGTATACATCCAGAAAAGTGCAGGATAACATAGGTACGATACGAAGATGAAGGAGGATTTGTGAAGGAAGACTTCATTGGACTACATCAAGAATCAGGACATGAAGTCTCAACATAAACAAGAAAAGAAGAACACAAGGAAGGCCATTGGAATACATCAAGACTCAAGATGTTGAAGCCTTCCGTGAGTGGGATACGCCACAAATAAACCTTAGGTACAAACCTAGTAGAACTCAAGTAAAATCATGTTCAAAATAACAAAGAGTTCAGTCAAGCAGGAAGTGCGTTCTGAACGAACTCAAAGTCCGTTCAGAACGGACTTGCTACATATCAAAACTTTAAAGCTTGATTAGAACCAAACGTGTCACAGGGATGTGTGCGTTCGAACGAACAATCATGTCCGTTCGAACGGACCATTAGAATCCGTTCACCCACCTTCTGAGTGCGTTGAACGGACAATCCTTCCTGTGAACGAAAAATGTCACAGGGATGTGTGCGTTCGAACGAACACACATGTGCGTTCGAACGGACAACCTGGAATCCGTTCACCCACTTTTCAGTGCGTTGAACAGACTCTTGTTCCTGTGAACGCAAAATGCTATGTATAATTGAGTCCGTTACGAACGGACATTGTCCGTTCGAACGGACCCAAGATGTACTTGCACGTTATTTTGAAACGGCTAGTGCAAACTACAAGTGCGTTCTGAACGGACTTTATGCGTTCGAACGCACTTCAAGTTTTCTGAAGGATTTCTATAGAGAGTATAAATAGAATCCTTCATGGGTCTCTCTCATTCACTCCTTCACTTTCAAACATGTAAACCTAAAAAGAGAGAAACCCTAAGCTGTGATTATCTATATCCATTGATAGCTTGAGAAACCTCTTTAGATCGTTGATCTACTTTCGATATTCTCCACTAATCGTATCCCACTCACGTGACCGATCACGTTGTAGCTCGATTAGTGAAAAAGTGTAATAGGCTAGTGCAACAAATTGTAAAGAGCCTAAGCTATAGATCGATAGAAGCGTGTAAATCGATCTAGGCAAATCCTTGTAATCGAGTTGAGTTGGAATTCAATCGAAAGCCAAAAAGAGGCACAAGGCATTCCCGGAGACGTAGGTACTCGCAAATAATTGAGTCGGTCAATTAAGCGAGTAAAGGGTGAGTTAAAGCTACAAAGCAACCACCTACCGAACTTCATAAACAAACATCTTGTGTCAAAGTGTTTGTACGGTATCATCTTTATCATCTAAATTATTATTTATTCCGCACCGTAAATTAGGTTTAAATCTAAACTAAGTGTAAGTTAGATTGCCAAATTTACCCCCCTCTAGGTTAGAACAAACCAACACGGGATTCTATAGGCGCTTCATCAAAGACTTCTCCAAGCTCGCCCAACCAATGTGCCAACTATTGAAAAAAGACGAGAAATTCGAGTTCGGGGAAAAGTGCAAGAGATCCTTCGACGATTTGAAAGAGAAGCTTTGCTCCGCGCCAATCATCAAGTCGCCAAATTGGAAGCTACCATTCGAAATAATGTGCGATGCTAGTTGTTGGTTCAAATTTCCTGATAGTTTGATTATTTCAAAACACTGTCAGTACTAATGTATACATCCAGAAAAGTGCAGGATAACATAGGTACGATACGAAGATGAAGGAGGACTTGTGAAGGAAGACTTCATTGGATTACATCAAGAATCAGGACATGAAGTCTCAACATAAACAAGAAAAGAAGAACACAAGGAAGGCCATTGGAATGCATCAAGACTCAAGATGTTGAAGCCCTCCGTGAGTGGGATACGCCACAAATAAACCATAGGTACAAACCTAGTAGAACTCAAGTAAAATCATGTTCAAAATAACAAAGAGTTCAGTCAAGCAGGAAGTGCGTTCTGAACGAACTCAAAGTCCGTTCAGAACGGATTTGCTAAATATCAAAAGTGTAAAGCTTGATTAGAACCAAACGTGTCCGAGGGATGTGTGCGTTCGAACGAACAATCATGTACGTTCGAACGGACAATTAGAATCCGTTCACACACCTTCTGAGTGCGTTGAACGGACAATCTTTCCTGTGAACGGAAATATGTCACAGGGATATGTGCGTTCGAACGACCACACATGTGCGTTCGAACGGACAACCTGGAATCCGTTCACCCACTTTTCAGTGCGTTGAACGGACTCTTGTTCCTGTGAACGCAAAATGCTATGTATAATTGAGTCCGTTACGAACGGACATTGTCCGTTCGAACGGACCCAAGATGTACTTGCACGTTATTTTGAAACGGCTAGTGCAAACTTCAAGTGCGTTCTGAACGGACTGTATGCGTTCGAACGCACTGCAAGTTTTCTGAAGGATTTCTATAGAGAGTATAAATAGAATCCTTCGTGGGTCTCTCTCTCTCATATCCTCATTTTCAAACATTCAAACCTAAAAAGAGAGAAACCCTAAGCTGTGATTATCTATATCCATTGATAGCTTGAGAAACCTCTTTAGATCGTTGATCTACTTTCGATATTCTCCACTAATCGTATCCCACTCACGTGACCGATCACGTTGTAGCTCGATTAGTGAAAAAGTGTAATAGGCTAGTGCAACAAAGTGTAAAGAGCCTAAGCTATAGATCGATAGAAGCGTGTAAATCGATCTAGGCAAATGCTTGTAATCGAGTTGAGTTGGAATCAATCGAAAGCCAAAAAGAGGCACAAGGCATTCCCGGAGACGTAGGTACTCGCAAATAATTGAATCGGTCAATTAAGCGAGTAAAGGGTGAGTTAAAGCTACAAAGCAACCACCTACCGAACTTCGTAAACAAACATCTTGTGTCAAAGTGTTTGTACGGTATCATCTTTATCATCTAAATTATTATTTATTCCGCACCGTAAATTAGGTTTAAATCTAAACTAAGTGTAAGTTAGATTGCCAAATTTACCCCCCCTCTAGGTTAGAATTAAATAACAATTGGTATCAGAGCAGGGTACTAACCATCTCTTAAATTTATTAAGGATAAACTTGTACCTTACGATCTAATGGCTGAAGTTAATCCCATGAGCGCGGTGGAAGCAGCCATTCACTCTCTCCGTATTGAACGAGGTCTAACTTCGACACACCACCAGCCCATAATTGTAGACGCAGAACCTTCCTCTCCCACTCTAAGCTCGACACATGACAAAAGTTATGAGGTACGTACGAACTCTCTATATGGTATCAAATCATTACCCAGACCTGAATTTTCTCCCGCATCCAAACTAGAACTCGAATCTTGTGACGAGTTTCTTAGGGATGAAGGTAACTCTCAACTAAATGAGGGTAAACTTGAAAGTCCCACCCAAGCTCTAAAGGATAAGGTAGCTTCTCTTGAGCTATCCATTTTGGCATACAAAACTCAAATAAATGAATTTAAAGGATTTTCAAAATGTGAATGTAAAACCCTGAAATGTGAGATTTCTCATTTAAAAGTCGAAATTCAGACTATGAAAGTTGAAAATGAGTCCTTGAAGAGGGCATGTACAATGATTGCATTGATTCCCCCTTCATTGGATGATGTCTTAAAATCGTCATTAACGGGACAAAAGCCAAATGATAAATCTAGTTTAGGACATAAGAAAATTAACGATAATAATCCCAACCTTTCAATATCTCAAAATCAAAAATCTAAATGGGAAAACCATAAAGTAAGTAGTCATGGAAATGCTTTTATGTACCATGACTACAACAAAGGTAAATATGCTAAAAATGAACAACCTAAACGTGTCAATAATAATTATAGGAACAATCATTTTACACAAAAATCACAACCCAGACATACTAATTTGGGACAAACCGAGTGTTTGTTCAAAAGGGGACCAAACGGGTATTTCTATGAATTGACAAACTACACCGAAGCTTCATATCAACAAGAGTCCCCCAAACATTTCACCAACATGCATAAACAATTTAAACAAAATAATGTTAAGCAAAATAAATTTAAATCAAATAACCTATATCAAATGCCAAAATCGATAACTTCTAAGAGAAGTAATCCGAATAAACTCTCGGACTATTTTGTGAAGAGTACCACACCCACAAATAAGCCCACCGTAGCATTTTGTAACTATTGTTGCAAAATCGGTCATGTCTCAACCGGGTGTAATCTTCGCAATCCAAAAGTGGCACCAAACGTCATGTGGATGCGTAAAGATCGTCACTCAATGGGTTCCTCTACCTCCCTTGGTATAGGACCCCCTAGGGTGTAAAACCCTAACCTGAGACACTATACTCCCTAGTATACCATACCATAAGCCAAACATTTAGGGGGAGTATAGTCAGTAAGAATTCATATTAGTCAATTTCAATTTCTTTTTGGTTTAACTAATATGAATTTCTTATAGATGGGCCTAACTTCCAGAACAAAGTCATCAAAATGGTGTCTAGATAGTGGTTGTTCTAGACATATGACTTGGGATCGAGAGATGTTCAAATCTCTCGAACCGTTCAAGGGAGGAGACGTTACCTTCGGAGGAAATCAAAAAGGTAAAATTATTGGTATCGGTTCAATAGGTACCTCAAATTGGACTTTAGAGAATGTCTATCTTGTAACTGGACTTAAACATAATTTGATTAGCATAAGCCAATTATGTGATGCCGGATATTGTGTGAAATTCGATCAACTCTCATGCTTAATTGATCGAATGAAAGACAATACCACAGTATGCAAAGGAACCCGACACGAAAATCTATACTACTTTGATTTCGAATCATTCGTGCCGGGAATCCATTGTCTCACTGTATCAGAATCAGTATCTCGATTATGGCAAAGACGGTTAGGTCACATTTGCATGAAAACTATACATAGGTTGTCCAAAAAGCAATTAGTTAGAGGACTTCCCTCACATAAACTTGAACTAGAAGGATTATGCGATGCGTGTGAAAAAGGTAAGCACACTAGATCGTCCGGGTTCAAATCAAAGAACATGGTCACCACGAATCGACCTCTTCAACTCATCCATCTTGATCTTTGCGGACCAATGAGCGTTACAAGCATAGGTAATAAAAGGTATATGTTTGTCATTGTGGATGATTATTCACGTTTCACATGGATACATTATTTACTTCATAAAAGTGAAACGTGTGACAACTTCATGAAATTTTGCACTCTCGTTGAAAATGAAAAAGGCACCTCAATTGTCACCATTCGAAGTGACAATGGAGGTGAATTTCGAAATGCAAAATTTGATGAATTTTGTCATAAAAAGGGATATATACGCGAATTTTCGGCTCCTCGCACACCTCAACAAAATGGTGTGGTTGAACGTAAAAATCGAACGTTAATTGAACTTGCCCGTACCATGCTAAGTGAGCATCCTTCTCCAAAATACCTTTGGGCCGAAGCCACTAACACCGCATGTCATGTGGTGAATAGGGTTAGCTTAAGGCCTATTTTGAAGACGACGCCATATGAGCTATGGTATGGGGGAAATCCAAATGTCTCTTACATGAGAGTATTTGGATGCAAATGCTATATCTTGGATGAATTGAGTAATCGAGACAAACTCGATCCAAAATCCATTGAAGGAATATTTGTCGGTTACTCAAGCACAAGTAAAGCATACCGAGTTTACATACGATCAACACGAGTCGTATGTGAATCCGTTCATGTACATTTTGATGAAACTAACAAGGAAGCCGAGAAAGGTAGCTTAAATGTAGGTGAAGTCACGGAAACAATTGCTATATCACCGAGAAAACAAGCCGAGCTGGAATATCAAAACATCGACATAACTCTTGATGAACCTCAGAGAGAAAACAATGATCCTCCAGAAGAGGAAGAACAGGAGGAAGAGGAAGAAGAGAGTGAAACTCCTTACCAAATCCCCGAGGTTCTCCGAGAAGTACCCCACCATCCTCTCACAAACGTTGTGGGAGATCCCCGAGAAGGTGTAAGAACTCGGTCTCGTGTCCACAACTACGTAGCTCATTGCGCATATCTTTCTCACACCGAGCCAAAATCCTTCAAGGAAGCCAATCTAGACGAAGATTGGATTATGGCAATGCAAGAAGAATTGGAACAATTTGAAAGAAATCAAGTTTGGATGTTGGTTCCAAAACCCATGAATCGTTCGATCATTGGGACTAGATGGATCTTTCGAAATAAACTTGATGAACACGGAAACGTAGTACGAAACAAGGCGAGACTCGTCGCTCAAGGATTCAAACAACGAGAAGGGATCGATTTCGAAGAAACCTTTGCTCCAGTGGCTCGTCTAGAAGCGATACGACTCCTCCTAGCTTACGCCGCTATTGAGGGGTTTACACTATTTCAAATGGACGTCAAGAGTGCATTTCTAAATGGTGAAATCGAAGAAGAAGTCTACGTTGAGCAACCACCGGGATTTAAGGATCCTAAATTCCCCGATTACGTGTGCAAACTCTCAAAAGCCCTATACGGATTGAAACAAGCCCCACGAGCATGGTACGATCGACTATCCTCATTTCTCACCTCAAATGGGTTCGTGAGGGGTATAATCGACACCACCCTCTTCACACGTAAAAAGGGAGTATCCATTTTACTTGTTCAAATTTACGTAGATGATATTATTTTTGGATCAAGTGATGCGGCTCTTGCCGAAGAATTCTCTATTCTTATGCACAGTGAATTTGCCATGAGTATGATGGGAGAATTAAAATTCTTCTTAGGTCTTCAAGTCACACAATCAAGTGAAGGAATTTTCGTCAACCAATCAAAGTACACTCGCGAATTATTAAAGAGATTCGAGCTGGACCAAACTAAAACGAGTGACACTCCAATGGCAAAGGAATCAAAATTGGATGCGGATGAAGAGGGCGAATCGTTCGACATTACGTCCTATAGAGGAATGATCGGGAGCCTTCTTTATCTAACGGCAAGTCGTCCCGACATCATGTTCGCCGTATGCTTGTGCGCTAGATTTCAAGCTAACCCCAAGGTATCACATTACACGGCCGTAAAACGCATATTTCGTTATTTAAAAGGTACAATTGAACTTGGGATATGGTACGGGCATAGTGGGAACCTAAACCTAGTAGGATACACTGATGCGGATTTTGCCGGATCCCGAGTTGATCGAAAAAGCACTAGCGGTACATGCCAATTTTTGGGAGGTTTACTTGTATCATGGTCAAGTCGAAAACAACACTCGGTAGCCTTATCGACGGCCGAAGCCGAGTATGTCGCCGCAGGAAGCTGCTGTGCTCAATTACCGTGGTTGAACCAAACCCTCGGAGACTACGGTTTGAACTTCCGTAAAATCCCCATATTGTGCGACAACAATAGCGCAATATGCATCTCGAAAAACCCGGTCCACCATTCACGAACCAAGCATATCGACATACGTCACCACTTCATTCGGGATCACGTGGAAAAAGGCGATGTTAAACTCGAATGGATAGAGACTCAAAATCAAATTGCCGACATCTTCACAAAACCGTTACCATTTGCTCCTTTCTCCGATCTACGACTAAAGCTAGGTATGTTATCTCTTAAGAATTAAAATTCAGCATATTGGGTCTAGTCTCATGTAGTTGCATCATAATGGTATAATCATAAGTACAAATAGAGTTGTTGAACTAGGGTCAGTGGTTTGGGTCAATACATCCGGGTCTCAGCTCAGTATCTAGTCCGTTCGAACGAACAAAAGAGTGCGTTTGGAACGGACAAATGAAGTCCACAAACACCATCCTTCCAGACTCAAGTCCGTTCGAACGAACAAAAGAGTGCGTTCGGAACGGACAAATGAAGTCCACTAATACCATCCTTCCAGACTCAAGTCCGTTCTGACGAACAAACAGTGCGTTCGGAACGGACAGATGAAATGTATGATTATGACTGCTTTTCATATTATGGCGCCTTTCCCAACAGTTGCAAGTGCGTTCGAACGAACTCGAAAACCTCTCACCTGCAACGCAAACCCAAACAATGGAGCCTTTTACCCAGAAGCGTGTACGTTGGAACGCACATGAATGTCCGTTCGAACGAACTTGTCGTAGTTACTCTCCATCTGCATGCAACCGACCCTCATCAATGGACGCTTGGTTCTTCCTCTCGTACGAAGAAACTTAAAGAGACACGATTTACGCTCTTGAAACCCTTAACCTTATCTTCTCTTTCCAAAACTCCTTCTCCTGTATCAGAAGAGAACAGGAGAAAGCTCGAAAGCTCAAGAAATACCACCGACTCCATCGATTGTTCGCATGAAGAGGGGCACGCCAGCCAACAGACCTAATCACAGCGCACGAATGGAAGCAGATTACGATTTCACTAATCCGAATAACGATTATCTCTTTCGAAACCAGGAAGCCGGACTCCTTTTCAATAGCGTTGTGGTAAGGAGACCCCTCTCAAAATCTTACTATTACGAGTTTCCACGAAATTGTTCTATTCTTTCCAACAAGATCGAGGAAATCGAGCAAAAATGGGGATTTGCAAACCTTGCGCGTCTCAACGAGAGGTCGTATGAGATCATCACTCGGCTATTCTATGCAAACGCCACTTTCGATCATGCCCCAGATAAGATAACCTCGTTTATTCTCGGTGAGGAAGTTGTAATCTCGGTGCAGAATTTGTGCGACTTGTTCGGGCTCAAAGATGATGGAGAGAAGGTGTACAACGACCGCAGGGGGAAAATTGAAATCGAAGGGTTCGAAACCATGAAGAAAGTGGTCACGAATAAATACGCATCACAATCAGCAGTGTCACACTTGGCCGCTCCTGAAAAATTCGTCTGGATAATTGGTAATAACATTCTCGCTCCAGTTGAAAAATTGAGAGTAAACCTCGAAGATCGAAATATCTTGTGTTTATATCGCATGTGGTACGAGGACCAACTACCCATCCATGTGCCTCATCTCATATTAAGCCACATGGAAAGCGCCATGAAGCTTAGGAATGCGTCGTTACCCTATGGAACGTTGATTGCTCGAATGTTGAACCTCCAAGGAGTCTCGATACCGGTGGAAGATTGGGATTTCCGACCTGAACCACCTATCAACCTCTCGTCAAAATTAAACCTTCTGCGTCAAAGGTTTCGGTATTCGGCACAAGCTCATGAATGGATTATCGATCACCCAGATGAAGAGGGAGCGTTCCACCTTCCTCCAAATCCTACCCGTTGGTTGGAGAGTGACGCTCCATCCGATCAGAGCAGTGCAAACCAGGCTCGACCACGTGAGAGGAGTGAGAGTGTAAGAAGTTCGAACGTCCCGATGGAAAGGGATGAAAGGCGGTTCGCTCACATAACGTCGTTGCTAGAGGAAATGAATAAGCGTATGGAGCGACATGAACGAGGGATTCGAAATGAAATTCGAGAGGGCATGCAAGTTTCCGAGACAAGGATGCTCGAGAGAGTAGAACGTCAATTTTCCGACCTTTACGGTCATCTTGAAAACCGTTTCGGGTCCTACCCTGAACCTCGAGAACAAGCCAATCCTCCTCCTCCAGCTAATCCCACCGCAAATCCGTCGAGGTCCCATTCGGGAACTTTCAACGTCGACGACTTCTTTGCGTCCGGTCCAAGCTATCATCCCGACCCGAACCCTTACCCCGGTCCCAACGAGATGTAATCACCGGCGGTAGTATAAGTGTCTTGTGTTGTAGTGTCTATTTTTATATAACATGCATGTGTGTGAAAACTTGTGGTTATTGTGTTTGTTGTGTATGTAGTCTTTGTGTCATGCCATGTTGTGAACAAACTGTTTTATGGTCATATTGTCAGTTTAAACTGTTGCATCTATGTTGGATTTTTATTTTTATAACCTATCAGTCCAGAAGCAAGTGCGTTCGAACGCATTACGTTTTCCGTTCGGAACGCACACACAAAAACTGTTATATTTTCTTAAAAATCTGCTAAATTTTGAAAAGATTGTCATCATTCAAAACAAAAGAATTTGATCATATTTACGAGCTCATACATTCATCAATTCATTCTTTGAGGGGGAGCTCGCATTTAGGGGGAGCCTTCCGTTGTTGAAGTCTCCTTGGCCCTTTTGATCTCTTTCAAAATGGGGGAGAAACAATCGTACGGAAAGTTCTCAACTAAATGGTGAAACTCTCCAAATCGACAGTGTTTTGAAATTAATCAAAAGGGGGAGTTTGTTGGTTCAAATTTCCTGATAGTTTGATTATTTCAAAACACTGTCAGTACTAATGTATACATCCAGAAAAGTGCAGGATAACATAGGTACGATACGAAGATGAAGGAGGACTTGTGAAGAAAGACTTCATTGGATTACATCAAGAATCAGGACATGAAGTCTCAACATAAACAAGAAAAGAAGAACACAAGGAAGGCCATTGGAATGCATCAAGACTCAAGATGTTGAAGCCTTCCGTGAGTGGGATACGCCACAAATAAACCATAGGTACAAACCTAGTAGAACTCAAGTAAAATCATGTTCAAAATAACAAAGAGTTCAGTCAAGCAGGAAGTGCGTTCTGAACGCACTCAAAGTCCGTTCAGAACGGATTTGCTAAATATCAAAAGTGTAAAGCTTGATTAGAACCAAACGTGTCCCAGGGATGTGTGCGTTCGAACGAACAATCATGTACGTTCGAACGGACAATTAGAATCCGTTCACACACCTTCTGAGTGCGTTGAACGGACAATCTTTCCTGTGAACGGAAATATGTCACAGGGATATGTGCGTTCGAACGACCACACATGTGCGTTCGAACGGACAACCTGGAATCCGTTCACCCACTTTTCAGTGCGTTGAACGGACTCTTGTTCCTGTGAACGCAAAATGCTATGTATAATTGAGTCCGTTACGAACGGACATTGTCCGTTCGAACGGACCCAAGATGTACTTGCACGTTATTTTGAAACGGCTAGTGCAAACTTCAAGTGCGTTCTGAACGGACTGTATGCGTTCGAACGCACTGCAAGTTTTCTGAAGGATTTCTATAGAGAGTATAAATAGAATCCTTCATGGGTCTCTCTCTCTCATATCCTCATTTTCAAACATTCAAACCTAAAAAGAGAGAAACCCTAAGCTGTGATTATCTATATCCATTGATAGCTTGAGAAACCTCTTTAGATCGTTGATCTACTTTCGATATTCTCCACTAATCGTATCCCACTCACGTGACCGATCACGTTGTAGCTCGATTAGTGAAAAAGTGTAATAGGCTAGTGCAACAAAGTGTAAAGAGCCTAAGCTATAGATCGATAGAAGCGTGTAAATCGATCTAGGCAAATCCTTGTAATCGAGTTGAGTTGGAATTCAATCGAAAGCCAAAAAGAGGCACAAGGCATTCCCGGAGACGTAGGTACTCGCAAATAATTGAATCGGTCAATTAAGCGAGTAAAGGGTGAGTTAAAGCTACAAAGCAACCACCTACCGAACTTCGTAAACAAACATCTTGTGTCAAAGTGTTTGTACGGTATCATCTTTATCATCTAAATTATTATTTATTCCGCACCGTAAATTAGGTTTAAATCTAAACTAAGTGTAAGTTAGATTGCCAAATTTACCCCTCCTCTAGGTTAGAATTAAATAACACTAGTGACACGAGTGTGGGGGCGGTACTCGGCCAAAGAGAAGGAAAAGACCCCCACGTCATCGCGTACGCCTCGAGGTCTCTTGACAATGCCCAACGGAACTACACAACCACCGAAAAGGAAGTCCTCGCAATTGTGTTTGCATTGGAGAAATTTCGTTCTTATCTTTTAGGTACGAAAGTGATAGTCTTCTCGGACCACGGCGCATTGAGGCACTTGATGAAGAAGAAGGAGTGCAAACCGAGATTGCTTCGATGGATCCTTTTGCTTCAAGAATTCGATATCGAGATCAAGGACAAAAAGGGATGCGAGAATCTCGTGGCGGATCATTTGAGTCGGCTCCCATTAAAGATTGAAGACCTCGTTCCGATTCGCGAGGAATTTCCCGAGGAACACGTTCTCGCGGCCCAAGTCGAAGCGCCATGGTACGCCGACCTAGCCAACTACATCGTCACGAAGAATTTTCCCCCGAGCTTCTCCAAGGCACAACGCGATAAGATGAAAAGCAACGCTCGATTCTACATTTGGGAAGACCCGATCTTATTTCGAATTTGCACCGACCAAGTAATTCGAAAATGCGTCCACCAAAATGAGGTACAATCTATCCTTTCTTTTTGTCATACATTACAATGTGGTGGACATTTCGGTATCGCACGTACCACACACAAGGTACAAGAATGTGAATTTTATTGGCCAACCTTGCATAAAGACGTTGCGAACTTTGTGAAAGGTTGTGGAAATTGCCAAAAGACGGGGAACTTGAGCCGTAGAAATCAAATGCCCCTCAATTCAATCTATGTGTGTGAACCATTCGATGTTTGGGGCATTGATTTCATGGGCCCGTTTCCATCGTCTTTTGGCTATACTTACATCTTGTTGTGTGTAGATTACGTGACAAAATGGGTGGAGGCGGTACCAACCAAGCATGCGGATTCGAAAACGGTGGTGGACTTCTTGAAGAAAGTATCTTTCAACGATTCGGTATACCAAGAGTTCTTATAAGCGATCGAGGCTCTCATTTTTGCAATCGATATCTCCAAAGCCTCCTCGAGAAATACCATGTGAGCCATCGAACCTCAACCGCGTATCATCCTCAAACAAACGGCCAAGCGGAGGTTTCGAATCGAGAAATAAAGTCTATTTTGGAGAAGGTGGTGAACCCGACACGAAAGGATTGGAGTACTCGACTCGGCGACGCACTTTGGGCGTACCGTACCGCTTTCAAAACGCCAATAGGCATGACTCCTTTCAAACTCGTGTACGGAAAGGCGTGCCATTTACCGGTCGAGTTAGAGCACAAGGCCTTTTGGGCGATCAAGCAATTTGCCCTCGACTACCCGAAGGACGCATCGGCACGTAAGCTTCAATTACTAGAGCTAGACGAATTCCGGCAAGAGGCCTACGACAATTCGAGCTTGTGCAAGGCAAGGGCCAAAAGATTTCATGACCGAATGATTCAAAAGAAAGATTTTCATGTGGGGGAAAGAGTGTTGTTATTCAACTCTCGTCTCAAACTTTTCCCCGGGAAACTTCGGTCCCGATGGATCGGCCCTTTTGTGGTCACCAATGTGACTACATTTGGGGTTGTTGAAATTCGAAGCGAGGAAACGAACAAAACGTTCAAGATGAACGGCCATCGACTCAAGCATTACCATGCAAACTTCGAAACCGGGTGGATGGAGGAGCAAGCTCTAGAACCCGACGACACCTCCCAATGATGAGCTCGGCTAAGTCGAGCTCAGGACGTTAAACAAGAGCGCTAGCGAGGGAGGCACGCCCACGCATCAAAGGTTGTATCTCTCTATTATCCCTCTTTTAGGAATTTTCGATTTGTTATACTTGAGGACAAGTAATCTCTAAGTGTGGGGGGGTAACATACAATCTTTGACCTGTATGAGCCCAATTAAAAATTTAAAAATCAGGGAAAATTGAAAATTTTTGATCTGGCCAGCAACTCCGTTGTAACGGACCTCAATGTCCGTTGTAACGGACTGTACAGAAATTTAAAAATTTGACTGGCGCCAAGAGTTTCGTTGTAACGGAATGGTATTGCGTTGTAACGGAGAGCCCTCTAAATTCAATTCTCATTCTACGGCTAGTACTCCGTTACGACGGAATACAATTGCGTTACAACGGACCAAAAATAGCGTTGCAACGGACATAAAAAAACACAGTAAATTGCGTTGCAACGGTAATTCCCAAAATTTGCCAGAACTATGTGCGTTGTAACGGACCTCAATGTCCGTTGCAACGGACATACTCAGAATTTTCAAACTAAGCTACGAATAGTTCTCCGTTATAACGCAATTAGTACGTTGTAACGGACTTCAATGTCCGTTGTAACGGACTTTACACTGCGTTGTAACGGAATTGTTTCTGGCAAGTTTTTTCTTTTAATTAAAATTTTCGAATATTTAACATTATTTTTTTTTCCTGAGCATCAATAATAAATAAGTCAAGCATAAAATGCATAAAAAGATTTTTCTCCACTAAATTGAACTAAATTGTTGGTTTTTAAAACAAAATTTCATCTAACTCGGAATTTCGCTCTCAAAATTGAAAGTTTGCAAAATATTTTAAAAGATTTGGTTATGATTTTGAAGAGATCTATTCGGGGATTCCAGCCCTATTGTTTCAAATTTCACGAGTTTGAGACACTTGATCAATGCGCGGTTCATGCGATACGTTTTAACTCGATTTTCGAACCCATAATTGATATGGGACTTATGAGTAAGGTTCTTAGCGTGGCCGTTAAAGTACGTTTTGCTAGAGTTAAAACATGACCAATTGCACTATGAAATGACCGTTTGTGGGGACCCGTTAGTAGATCAAATATACCCGCTCGTTTAAAAAAAAAAAATAAAAAAAAAATGAAGGTCAAAAGACAACACCGAGAGTAACCTCATTGCATTTCGGTGTAGTGAGGCTCCCGGTTAAAGACTTCATATAAAAAAATAAAAAAAAATAAAAAAATAAGGTCAAAATATAACACCGAGAGTAACCTCATTGCATTTCGGTGTAGTGGGGCTTTCGGTTAAAGACTTCCAAAGAGAGAAAAGAAAACGAATGAGAGGGAAAATTGATCGAAAACGGGTATGAACTTTGTACGAATGTACCAAACGTGTTTTAAAATGAATAACTTGCATTTAAGATCATCTAGCAAAACGGGAAATTTTGGCCCGATAATAGCTTTCGAATTGAGTTCTTTTGAGATTACGGAGTGAAGCAATTCGAAGTAAAAACGTTTAAGTCGCTCTTACCGCTTGAGATCGAGTGTCATGAAAAAAAAAAAAAAAAAACTCTTATGAAATTTCGAGCTAATTTGGAGATCTAATAATGAAAAGACCAATATCATTCTAAATAACTATTGAACTTGATGAAATGAGAGTGAACCATTTGATTCGTGAAATTAGTTTTTGAACCAACAATATAACTTCAACAAAATCTTATGCAATTCTCTCTTATGTTTGACTTTTATACTCTAATTGATCGAGGACGATCAAAGATTTAAGTGTGGGGGTATTTGATGTGAGGCAAATAAGGCACAAATTTAATGCTTAATTTAGGGGTTTTAGCCCTTGTGAAGAACAATTCTATATACTTTATTAATCATATTTGAGATAACATGAATATTTCTTCACTAAGTGTGTTTTACTGCTTAATCACAGGAATTAGAAGGAATTTCTGGGAATTTGGAGAGTGTAGTTGTCTCCAACACGTCAAGAGGAGTAAAAACGATATATTACATCGATATATTCGGTACATGAATGAGACGGGAGGCAAACAATTATCATGATGAAAACTTACACAAAAGTTTACACGAAAACCACTCAACCCTTAGCCCTTATCCTGCCCACCTACCTTTGGTGGGAATTACTTCCTTACCCCCAATCCTCTCCACCAACTCGTGGCCAATAAGAAGACTCCATGAGTGCTATAAATATGACCACAAGGGCCACGAGTTTGGTACGCTCTTTTTACGCCCATTCTTTCTCTCTCTCTCTCTCTCTCTCTCTCCCGTTTAAGCAAGTCCAAGAAACTTTCAAGAACGCGCAAGAATTGCAACTACGAACGATAATTTTCTAAGATCGGTCACCGAATAGAAGCTCACTTCATTCGGTGAATCAGTTTACACTTCGACTAAGGAAAAGTGTGGAATTAGGGTGAAACTTATTTCATTCGAACTTTCACAAGCGAAGAGTCGAGCTTTCTCGGCGTGATTGGTTGGAAGCTTCTTTTCAATCAACCTTTGCACATCTCGAGCTCACCCAACCGGTACGAAGCTCACTTCTATTGACGGGTGGATCGGTACGAAAGGAAATTGTTGGGCGCATTGACTAGCTCTCTAGCAACTCGAACAACAAGGAAGGCACTCAAGACGAGACTCGGAGCTCTCTTCATCTCTCTAGGTGTTTTCCTTCCTTTCTTGCATTTCTTGTAGCATAAAATTACTTGGATTTGTGTGAATCTTGTTCTTGTCTGAATTCTTTGTTTGCTTGAATGAATCCTTGTTACTTGAATCGAATCTTTGTTGATGTGTTTACTTGATCTCTTACTCTTAATTACTGCCTTGAATTTAGTCTAAATCCCCCTTAGTTTAATCTCAAAACAAACCCTCAATTCAATCCTAAATTCAAATTACAATTCCGAATTCCAGAACAAGTTCCGTTGTAACGGAACATAAATTGCGTTGTAACGGACCATTCGGTTTGTACCTGACTTTCAGTCTGTTGGTACTCCGTTGAAACGCAACTTACTTCCGTTGTAACGGACTAGCAAGAAAAAGCATTCAATATCACTCATATTAGTGCGTTGTGACGGACATACGGGTTCGTTGTAACGGATCAACCAATCCGTTATAACGCTACCCCTATCCGTTACGACGGACTACCTATTTCCGTTGTAACGGAAGTTCCTCCGTTGTAACGGACGTTCTTTTTAAATCTCCACGTTAAACATAACCCTAAGTTCCGTTGTAACGGAACTTGACTCCGTTGTAACGGACTATCTTCTGTGAATTTTTCTTCGTTATTTCTCAACCATTTTGATCCAAATTTTGACGCAATTGCTCCCCGTGGAACGAATCTATACATTTGCCACTGTACAAACTTAGATTACAAATTTTGTTGATTGTTCGGGGTTTTTAACACAACGATATTTTACACGACAAAAACCCGCTCATCAGATAGTTAGTTCGTTAATTAGTTAGTTAGTTAGTTAGTTAATCGGTTACTAAGTTAGTTAGTTAGTTAGTTAGGTAGTAGTTAGTTTGTTGGTTAGTTAGTTAGTTAGTTGATCAGTTAGTTAGTTAGTAAGTTTTTCAGATAGTTAGTTAGTATGTCCGTTAATTAGTGGGAATGTCGGATGGTTGCTAGCTAGTTATTTAGTTAGTTAGTTAATTAGTTAATTAGTTAGTTAGCTAGTAGTAAGTTAGTTAGTCAATTAATTAGTTAGTTAGTCAATTAACAAGTTAGTTAGTTAGTTTGGTAGATAGTTAGTTAATTAGTTAGTTAGTTAGTTATCTAGTAGTTAGTTAGTTATTAATCAGTTAGTTATTTAGTTAGTCAGTTAGCTAGTAGTTAGTTAGTTAGTTAGTTATTAAGTTAGTTAGTTAGTTAGTTAGTTAGCGGTTATGTCAGAAGGTAGGTAGTTAGTTATTTAGTTAGTTAGTTAGTTAGTTAGTTAGTTAATTAGTTAGTTAGTTAGTTAATAGGTATGTAGGAAGATAGTCAGTTAGTTAGTTAGTTAGTTAATGGGTATGTATGAAGGTAGTCAGTTAAGTAGTTAGTAAATTAGTTAGTTAGCTAGTAGTTAGTTAGTTAGTTAATTAGTTAGTTAGTTAGTGGTCTCTATGAAGGTAGGTAGGTAGGTACTTGGTTAGTTAGTTTATAGGTATCCAGGAAGATAGTTAGTTAATTAATTAGTGAGTTATCTAGATGGTTATCTTGTAGTTAGTTAGTTAGTTAGCTAGTTATTTATCTAGTAGTTAGTTAGTCAGTCAGTTAGTCAGTTAGTCAGTTAGTTAGTTAGTTAGTTAGTTAGTTTATATATATGTAAGGAGGTAGTTAGTTAGTTAGCTAGTTAATTAGATATTTAGTTAGTTAGTTAGGTAGTTTGTTACTTAGTTAGTTACTTAGTAGTTATTTTGTTAGTTAGTTAGTTAGTAATTGGTGGGTATGTAGGAAGATAGTTAGTTAGTTAGTTAGTTTGTTAGATAGATAGTTAATTAGTTATTTAGTTAGCTAGTAGTTTGTTAGTTGACTAGTTATTATTTAGTTAGTTAGTTAGTTAGTTAGCTAGTAGTTGGTTAGTTAACTAGTTAGTTATTTAGTTCGTTAGTTAGTTAGTTATTTGGTGGGTATGTTGGTAGTTAGTTAGTTAGTTAGTTAGTTTCTAGGAAGGTAGTTACTTAATTAGTAAGTTAGTTAGTAAATATGTATGTAGGAAGATAGACAGTTAGTTAGTTAGTTAGTTAGTGGGTTGGTACGAAGGTAGTTATTTAATTAGATAGCTGGCTAGTTAGTTAGTCAGTTAATAGGTATGTATGAAGGTAGTTAGTTATTAAGTTAGTTATTTAATTAGTTAGTTAGTTAGCTAGCTAGTAGTTAGTTAGTTAGTTTGTTTGTTTATAGTAAGTTATTTAGTTAGTTAGTTAGACAGTTACTTAGCTAGTAGTTAGTTAGTTGTTGAGTTAATTAATTCGTTAGTTAATTAGTTAGTTAGTAAGTTAGTTAGTTAATGGGTATGTATGAAGGCAGCCAGTTAGTTAGTTAATTAGTTTGTTACTTACCTAGTAGTTAGTTAGTTAGTTAATTAGATAGTTAGTTAGTTAGCTAGTAGTTTGTTAGTTAACTAGTTAGTTATTTTGTTGGATGGTCAGTCAGTCAGCTAGTAGTTAGTTTGTTAACTAGTTAGTCATTTAGTTAGTTAGTTAGTCAGTTAGTGGGTATGTATGAAGTTAGTTACTTAGTTAGTTAGTTAGTTAACAGGCATGCATGAAGATAGTTAGTTAGTTAGTTTCTAGGAATGTAGTTACTTAAGTAGTAAGTTAGTTAGTTAATATGTATGTAGGAAGATAGTTAGCTAGTTAGTTAGTTAGTTAGTTAATTAGTTAGTTAATTAATTAGTTAGTTAGTTAATGGGCTCGTACGAAGGTACTTAGTTAGTTAGTTAGTTAATAGGTATGTGTGAAGGTAGTTAGTTAGTAAGTTAGTTAGTTAATTAGTTAGTTGGTTAGTTAGCTAGATAGTAGTTAATTAGTTAGTTAGCTTGTTAATAGTTAGTTATTTAGTTAGTTACTTAGTTCGTTAGTTATTTAGCTAGTAGTTAGTTAGTTAGTTAGTTAATTAATTCGTTAGTCAATTAGTTAGTTAGTAAGTTAGTTAGTTAATTGGTATGTATGTAGGAAGTCAGTTAGTTAGTTAGTTAGTTAGTTAGCTAGTAGTTAATTAGTTAGTTAATTAGTTATTTTGTTAGTGGGTATCTATGAAGGTAGGTAGGTAGGTAGGTAGTTAGTTAGTTTATACGTATGTAGGAAGATAGTTAGTTTGTTAGTTAATTCGTGAGTTATTTAGATAGTAATCTAGTAGTTAGTTAGTTAGTTAGTTAGTTAGTTAGTTTATATATATGTAACGAGGTAGGTAGTTAGTTAGTTAGTTAGATAGTTAGTTAGTTAGTTAGCTAGTAGTTTATTAGTTAACTAGTTAGTTATTTAGTTAGTTGGTTAGTCAGTCAGCTAGTAGTTAGTTAGTTAACTAGTAAGTTATTTAGTTAGCTAGTTAGTCAGTTAGTGGGTATGTAGGAAGTACGTTAGTTAGTTAGTCAGTTAGTTAATTGGTTTGCAGGAAGATAGTTAGTTAGTTAGTTTGTTTGTTTCTAGGAAGGTAGTTACTTAATTAGTGAGTTAGTTAGTTAGTTTATATGTATGTAGGAAGATAGTTATTTAGTTAGTTAGTTAATTAGTTAGTTAGTTGGTTGGTTAGTTTGTTAATGGGTTCGTACGAAAGTAGTTAGTTAATTAGTTAGTTTGGTAGTTAGTTAGTCAGTTAATAGGTATGTGTGATGGTAGATAGTAAGTTAGGTAGTTAATTAGTTAGTTATTTACTTAGTTAGCTAGTAGTTAGTTAGCTAGTTAGTTTGTTAATAGTTAGTTATTTAGTTAGTTAGTTTGTTATATATCTAGTAGTTAGTTAGTTAATTAGTTAATTAGTAAGTTAGGTATGAAGGTAGTCAGTCAGTTAGTTAATTAGTTAATTAGCTAGTAGTTAGTTAGTTAGTTAATTATTTAGTTAGTTAAATAGTTAGTTAGTTAGTTAGTGGGTATCTATGAAGGTGATAAGAGGAAAATAAAGCACCTTTTTGATATCTAATTTGGGGATTTTAGCCCTTTTTGAATCACAACTTTATATATAATTGTTCATATTTGAGATAACAAGAATATTTCTTCACTAAGTGTGTTTTATTGCTTAATTACAGGTTTTAGGTGGAAATTCTCGGCAATCCAAGAGTGTAGTTGCCTTCGTCTCCTCGCGCCGTTAAAATCGATATATCATACCGACCAATTCGGTACACGTGTGAAGGAGAAGGCAAATAATCATCAACATAAGAGATTGCACCAAACTCTACTCGAAAACCACTCACACAATTGCCACTCTACAGCCCCACCTACCTCACCTACCACCCCCAACTACCCTCAATCCTCTCACCCATATCTCGGCCAATGGGAAAGCCCCAATGACACTATAAATAAGACCCCAAGGCCTATGATAAGACCCCCCCCTCCCCCGCTCTTCGGAGCACTCTCTCTCTCTCTCTCTCTCTCTCTCTCTATCTCTCTCTCTCTCTCTCTCTCTCTCTCTCTCTCTCTCTCTCTCTCTCTCTCTCTCTTTTAGCAAGTCCAAGAATCTTTCAAGAACACGCAAGAATTACCAAGAACGAACGATAAATTCTCTAAGATCGATCACCGAATAGAAGCTCACTTCATTCGGTGAATTGGTCTACACTTCAACGAAGATCGAGTTGCGAGGATTGAGGTGGAGCTTTCTTCATCCGAATCCGTGCAAGCAAGGAGTCAAGCTTACTCTATTCCACTCGGGAGCTTTCTTCCAATTGGACTTCTTGCAAATCTCGAGTTCACTCAACCGGTACGGAGCTCTCTTCTATTGGCGAGTGGATTGGTACGAAAGGAACACGTTGTGCGAGGCGACTAGCTCACTAGCATCTCGAGGCAACGGAGAAGGCATCCAAGACGAGACTCGGAGCTCACTTCATCTCTCTAGGTGTTTTCTTTCCTTTTCTTGTAATTCTTGTAGTATTAATTGAATTGGATTTGTGTAAAAGAATTCGTGCTTTAATGAATCTTTTTCTTTGCTCTAAATCTTCTTTGTTTGTTTGTGTGATCTTAGTGCTTGTTACTTAGTTTAATTACTTCTAAATTTGAATCCAAAACAAACCATCAAATTGCTCCCAAATCAAATCTCAAATCAGAAATCCATAACTACTTCCGTTATAACGGACTCACATTGCGTTACAACGGACTAGACGGTTGGTCCTTTAATAATCAGTTTGTTATACTTCCGTTGTAACGCACCTAGAGTTCCGTTGTAACGGACTAGTCAGAATTTCTACTCAATAGCATCAATACAAGTGCGTTGTAACGGACATTTCGGTCCGTTGTAACGGATTAACCAATCCGTTGCAACGTAACCACTGTCCGTTATAACGGACCAGTATAGTGCGTTATAACGGAGTTTCATCCGTTGTAACGGACGTTCATCTCACACTTAGCGCCAGAATTTTCACTCAAGTCCGTTGTAACGGACTCATATTCCGTTATAACGGACTATATTCTGTGAATTTTCTTTGCTATTTCTTGTCTTGTTTTGATTCATTATTCGACGCATATACTCCTCGTGGAACGAACTTTCATATTTTCCACTATAACACATATAGTTCTATACTTGTTGATTGAATCGGGTTTTCGAATACAACGATAATTTTACACGCCAAAAACTCGCTCATCAAATGGCGCCGCTGCCGGGGAGTAATGTTTAAGTCTAATTTTGAATCAAACGTGCAATCTCGAGTAATATTTTTAATAGATTTGATACATTTGAACTTGATATTTCACTAATTTCGAAATTTTTCTATTCTTGCCAGGTACACGAAGTGGAGCAAGATGGATCATCAAGAAAGACCAAAATCGCTTCGGGAGTTAATACGTCTCGATAGAGCCGCAAAAGGATATCCGGACTCCATGACAAATCAAGAGATTATCAAGCTAGAAATACAAAGATTAGAATTTCAAGAATGGGAAGAAATGGAAGAAAGGAAAGATAGAGAAGAAGACGAAGCTCGAAAATCCATGGAAGAACGAAGGCTCGGTTGGCTCTCAAGTTCACCATCAAATCAAAACGATGAATCACACACCGAGACCCTTTATCAAAATCCCATCTACGAAGCTCGCCAATATGAAAACGAATCCCCATGGGGTTATGAGACACAATCCTATACCGAAACCGCCAATAACTACTGTCAACACTCAAACCCCATATACGAACCTTCTCAAAATGAACTCGAATTTCATCACAAATTTGAATACCAAGATCAACCATTTCAATCCCAAAACGAAAATCCAAACCAAGAATTTAAACGAATGATGGAGGAAATGACGGCGATGATAAAACAAAATTTGGGAGGATTGAATCAAGGTATTGAAGATTTCAAACAAGAGTTTAAACAAATTGTCGAAGAAGTCAAACAAGAGATTAAAACCACCTCTCGACGACTCGGAAATATTCAATCCACGCTCAATGATCTAGATCAAAGAGTGACTTGTCTCGAGTTAGAATATTCAAACGAGGAGATCGTGGAGATTGAAAACGACAAGAGTTCCAGTATGGGGGGATTCGATGAAAGCATTGGAACGATCATTGAAGAAGAAAAGGTGTCATTGGATTCGACTCTCCAAAAGACGGTTCAACTCACTCCAATCGATGAAAACGCGCAATTATCAAACGAGCAAGAAGAGAAATCTACAATTCTCCAAGGTGAATTCTTTCCATATATCATCAATTTTAATTCATTTAAGAACTATGATGCTTCTCATGATAGAAATTCACCTTGTGTAGATTTATCAAGGAAGTCAAATACATTCCAGACACTCACGCCTCTCACAACTCCTCTTCATCAAACTCCAAGCGATGAAGCAATTCGAAAAATTCGAAGCAAGATTGAGGAAATATTGACGCCACTTTCGACATATGCAAAACGAGTGATACACACGCCGATTTCTCTTATCTCCAACATCTCAAAGGGAGTATCTCGAGGCGGTCGAAAAGTAGCAATCCATGTGAGCGCTTCGTTCAATTTTGAAGGAGGATAACATCGGCATGGTCG
This sequence comes from Luzula sylvatica, assembly GCA_946800325.1. Taxonomy (NCBI): domain Eukaryota; kingdom Viridiplantae; phylum Streptophyta; class Magnoliopsida; order Poales; family Juncaceae; genus Luzula; species Luzula sylvatica. The sequence goes on along the minus strand of OX326960.1, from coordinate 66,001,106 downwards.
AGCTCGAGACCATAAACGAGAGCGCTAGCGAGGGAGGCAAACCCTCGTACCAACGGTGCAAGGACTACATGCTCAAGCTCAATTGGTGTGACCAAGACACGAGAAATGCAACAAGATGGATGGAGGAGCAACAAGTCGAAGACGATCAAGCACCACGCATCAAAGGTTGTGTCTCTCCTTAACTTCTTTATTTTTTCTCTTTATTATCGCTTGAGGACAAGCGAAGGAATAAGTATGGGGGGGGGGGGGGGGGGGGGGGGGGGGGAATATACACACAGTCTTTGATTAAAAAAAAAAAAAATTTAAAAAAAAATATATATATATTTTTGCAACTCGGTTGTAACGGACCTAAGGTCAGTTACAACGGAACTGTTTCTGGAAAAATTTGTTTTTTGCCTAAAAAAAATGGAAAAAACGAGCTTTTAATTGAATTTTTCGACATTCTAAAATTTCTTTCAGCATCAAGGATATACAAGCAAATGATTTTATGCAAGTTAAAGGTTTTTCTCCACCTCATTGAATAAATCATCAATTTTTAAACAAATTTTCACCAAACTAGCATAATTTTACTCTCAAATTTGAAATTTTCACAAATATTTGAAGGAGTTGATTGAGATCTTGAAGAGATTCTTTTGGGGATTCAAACCCTAATCAATGAATTCACTAAATTCATAAGTTTTTGACAATTGATCAATCCTCGATTTACATGACACACCATTTTCAATAAATAAACCCATTTTGAACTTGGAATTTCTAAAAAGTTTTGTTTGAACCAATTTAGTAAGTTTTGCTTGAATCTAAAATTTGACCATTTGCACTTAAAGAGCTCGACCGTTCATGGGGATTCGAAATTACACTAACGGGAACTAATTTGCGCTCAAAGCTTGATTCGATGAGCTCATGCACCTTGATTAAGTAATGAGTGGTGTGAGTCATGACCACTTGTTGGCTAAAGGGGTGCATGAGTCGTAGTAAACCAAAGTAGCCGGTTCTTGGTGTGAGTCATGATCAAGAGTCGATGCGAAAAAGTTTTCTACAATCACGGATTAAAGCGCTTTCGATTGTTGAGTCCGTGCAATTGATTAAGTAATGAGTGGTGTGAGTCATGACCACTTGTTGGCTAAAGATTGCGCGGATCCATGGGGTTTACTAAGTAATGAGTGGTGTGAGTCATGACCACTTGTTATCCCAAAGGACACACATGGGGACCATCGAAAGCAATAACGACCAAAAGAAAAGAAATAAAAAGAATAAAAGAAAAGAAATAAAAAAATAAAAAATAAAAGAAAAGAAGAAAAATAAAAAGAATAAAAAGGGAAAAAAAAAAAAAAGTTCAAAAATCGAGCGCAAATTGGGAAAATTTAGTAGAAATCGAAGATGAACCAAGTACTAACGTACCGAACGGTTTAAAAGTGACAAATTACATTTAAGAAATGATTTTTGCAAAACGGAAAAATTGGTTTTCATTAATGCTTTTTCATGATAATCCTTGTGAATTGTGAAGTGAAAAGAATTGAATGATGGTGTTTAATCATCTTTTTCGGTTGAGATCATTTGCTCTAATAAACTCTTCGAATTTGTGCAAGTTCATTGAAAATAGTTTCTAATATAACTCAAACTTATCTCTTTGAATATTAATGATTATGATAAGAGTAAACAATTATCTCGTGAGAATTGAGTTTTGAGATCGATGAATATAATTTCAATAAAACCTATACATGCATTTTTCTTTGTGCTTGATTTTACGCTCATCATGATCGAGGACGATCAAGGTTTTAAGTATGGGGGTATTTGATAAGAGGAAAATTAAGCACCTTTTTGATATCTAATTTGGGGACTTTAGCCCTTTTTGAATCACAACTTTATATATAATTGTTCATATTTGAGATAACAAGAATATTTCTTCACTAAGTGTGTTTTATTGCTTAATTACAGGTTTTAGGTGGAAATTCTCGGCAATCCAAGAGTGTAGTTGCCTTCGTCTCCTCGCGCCGTTAAAATCGATATATCATACTGACCAATTCGGTACACGTGTGAAGGAGAAGGCAAATAATCATCAACATAAGAGATTGCACCAAACTCTACTCGAAAACCACTCACACAATTGCCACTCTACAGCCCCACCTACCTCACCTACCACCCCCAACTACCCTCAATCCTCTCCCCCATATCTCGGCCAATGGGAAAGCCCCAATGACACTATAAATAAGACCCCAAGGCCTATGATAAGACCCCCCCTCCCCCGCTCTTCGGAGCACTCTCTCTCTCTCTCTCTCTCTCTCTCTCTCTCTCTCTCTCTCTCTCTCTCTCTCTCTCTCTCTCTCTCTCTCTTTAGCAAGTCCAAGAATCTTTCAAGAACACGCAAGAATTACCAAGAACGAACGATAAATTCTCTAAGATCGATCACCGAATAGAAGCTCACTTCATTCGGTGAATTGGTCTACACTTCAACGAAGATCGAGTTGCGAGGATTGAGGTGGAGCTTTCTTCATCCGAATCCGTGCAAGCAAGGAGTCAAGCTTACTCTATTCCACTCGGGAGCTTTCTTCCAATTGGACTTCTTGCAAATCTCGAGTTCACTCAACCGGTACGGAGCTCTCTTCTATTGGCGAGTGGATTGGTACGAAAGGAACACGTTGTGCGAGGCGACTAGCTCACTAGCATCTCGAGGCAACGGAGAAGGCATCCAAGACGAGACTCGGAGCTCACTTCATCTCTCTAGGTGTTTTCTTTCCTTTTCTTGTAATTCTTGTAGTATTAATTGAATTGGATTTGTGTAAAAGAATTCGTACTTTAATGAATCTTTTTCTTTGCTCTAAATCTTCTTTGTTTGTTTGTGTGATCTTAGGGCTTGTTACTTAGTTTAATTACTTCTAAATTTGAATCCAAAACAAACCATCAAATTGCTCCCAAATCAAATCTCAAATCAGAAATCCATAACTACTTCCGTTATAACGGACTCACATTGCGTTACAACGGACTAGACGGTTGGTCCTTTAATATTCAGTTTGTTATACTTCCGTTGTAACGCACCTAGAGTTCCGTTGTAACGGACTAGTCAGAATTTCTACTCAATAGCATCAATACAAGTGCGTTGTAACGGACATTTCGGTCCGTTGTAACGGATTAACCAATCCGTTGCAACGTAACCACTGTCCGTTATAACGGACCAGTATAGTGCGTTATAACGGAGTTTCATCCGTTGTAACGGACGTTCATCTCACACTTAGCGCCAGAATTTTGACTCAAGTCCGTTGTAACGGACTCATATTCCGTTATAACGGACTATATTCTGTGAATTTTCTTTGCTATTTCTTGTCTTGTTTTGATTCATTATTCGACGCATATACTCCTCGTGGAACGAACTTTCATATTTTCCACTATAACACATATAGTTCTATACTTGTTGATTGAATCAGGTTTTCGAATACAACGATAATTTTACACGCCAAAAACTCGCTCATCAGAAGGTAGGTAGGTAGGTAGTTAGTTAGTTAGTTTATAGGTATGTAGGAAGATAGTTAGTTAGTTAATTAGTGAGTTATCTAGATAGTTATCTAGTAGTTAGTTAGTTAGTTAGCTAATTATTTATCTAGTAGTTAGTCAGTCAGTCAGTCAGTCAGTTAGTTAGTTAGTTAGTTAGTTAGTTAGTTAGTTAGTTAGCTAGTTAGTTAGCTAGTAGTTAGGTAGTTAGTTATTTATTTATTTATTTATTTTAGTTAGTTAGTGGGTATGTAGGAAGGTAGGTAGTTAGTTAGTTAGTTAATAGGTATATAGGAAGATAGCTTGTTAGTTAGTTAGTTAGTTGGTTAGTTAGTTAGATAGTTAGTTAATTAGTTAGTTAGTTAGTTAGTTAGTTAGTTGGTGGGTATATCGTAAGTTAGTTAGTTAGTTAGTTAATAGGTATTTGGTAAGATAGTTAGTTAATTAGTTTGTTATTATGTTAGTTATCTAGTAATAAGTTTGTTAGTTAGTTATTTTGTCAGTTAGCTAGTAGTTAGTTAGTTAGTTAGTTAGTTATTTAGTTAGTTAGTTAGTTATCTAGTAGTTAGTAAGTAAGTTAGTTAACAAGTTAACAAGTTAGTTGTTTAGTTAGTTAGTTCGTTTGTTAGCGAGTAGTTAGTTAGTTAGTTAACTAGTTTGTTATTTAGTAAGTTAGTTAGTTAGTTAGTAAGTTAGTGGGTTTGTGCGAAGGTAATTAGTTAGTTAGTTAGTCAGTTAGGTAGTTAATATGTATGTAAGATGGTAGTCAGTTAGTTAGTTAATTAGTTAGTTAGATAGTTTGTTAATGAGTTTGTTAATTAGGTAGTTAGTTAGTTAGTTATTTAGTTATCTAGTAGTTAGTTAGTTAGTTAGTTAGTTAATCAGTTAGTTAATTAGTTAGTTAGTTAGTTAGTTAATAGATATGTAGGAAGATAGTTAGTTCGTTAATTAGTTAGTTAGTTAGTTATTTAATTAGTTAGTTAGTCAGTTAATCTGTTAGATAATAAGTTAGTTAGTTAATTAGTTAGTTAGGTAGGAAGATAATTAGGTAGTTAGTTAGTTCGTAGTTATGTTGAAAGATAATTAGGTAGTTAGTTAGTTAGTTATGTGGGAAGGTAATTAGATATGTAGGAAGATAATTAGGTAGTTAGTTAGTTAGTTAGTTAGTTATGTAGGAAGATAATTAGGTAGTTAGTTAGTTAGTTATGTAGGAAGGTAATTTGATATGTAGGAAGATAATTAGGTAGTTAGTTAGTTAGTTAGTTAGGTAGGTAGTTAATATGTATGTAAGAAGGTAGTCAGTTAGTTAGTTAATTAGTAAGTTAGATAGTTAGTTAATGAGTTAGGCAATTAGGTAGTTAGTTAGTTAGTTATTTAGTTAACTAGTAGTTAGTTAGTTAGTTAGTTAGTTAATCAGTTAGTTAATAAGTTAGTTAGTTAGTTAGTTTGTTAATAGATATGTAGGAAGATAGTTAGTTCGTTAATTAGTTAGTTAGTTAGTTAGTTAGTTAATTAGTTAGTTAGTCAGTTAATCAGTTAGATAATAAGTTAGTTAGATAATTAGTTAGTTAGTTAGTCAGTTAGTTATTTAGTTCGTTAGTTAGTCAATTAGTTAGTTAGTTAGTTAGTTAGTTAGTTAGTTTATATAAATGTAAGGAGGTATTTAGTTAGTTAGTTAGTTAGTTAGTTAGTCAGGCAGCTAGTAGTTTGTTTGTTAACTAGTTAGTTATTTAGTTAGTTAGTTAGTTAGTTAGTAAGTGGGTATGTAGGAAGTTAGTTAGTTAGTTAGTTGGTTAATATGTATGCATGAAGATAGTTAGTTAGTTTGTTAGATAGTTAGTCAGTTAATCTGTTAGTTAGTTAGTTAATTAGGTGTAAGATTTCAGTTTTTTTACAATTTTTACAAATGAATTTTTACAATTTTTTAAAAAATATCTTAATTGAATTTTTTGAAGGTGTAAGATTTCAGTTTTTCGCATTTGTAAGAAATTTTGGAAAAATTGAAATTTGTGTGTGTTAGTCTTCAATTACGGAGTATTTGAGTATCACATGAAAATTGAGTATTTTGCTTATGTTACACTTCAATATTTACATTTTTTAAAAAAATATCTTCATTGAATTTTTTGAAGGTGTTAGACTTCTGTTTATTGCATTTTTAAGAAATTTTTGAAAAAATTAAAATTTGTGTGTGTTAGTCTTCAATTATGGAGTATTATGAGCATGACATGAAAATTGAGTTTTTTTTCTTGTGTTACACTTTATTTTGAACATTCTTTTAAAAAATATCTTCGTTGAATTTTTTGAAGGAGTTAGACTTCACTTTTAGCATTTTTGAGAAATTTTTGAAAAAAATGAAATTTGTGTGTATTAGTCTTCAATTACGGAGTTTTTTGAGTACGCCATGAAAATTGAGTATTTTGTTTATTTTACACTTCAATTTTAATGTTCTTTTAAAAAATATCTTCATTGAATTTATTGAAGGTGTTAGAGTTCATTTTTTGCATTTTTAGGAAATTTTTGAAAAAATTGAAATTTGTGTGTGTTATACTTTAATTACGGAGTATTTTGAGTATGACATGAAAATTCAATTTTTTTCTTGTGTTACACTTCAATTTTAACATTCTTTTAAAAAATATCTTTTTTGAATTTTTTGAAGGTGTTAGACTATAGTTTTTTGCAATTTGAAGAAATTTTTGAAAAAATTGAAATTTGTGTGTGTTAGTCTTCAATTACGGAGTATTTTGAGTATCACATGAAAATTGAGTTTTTTTTTGTGTTATACTTGAATTTTAATATTCTTTTAAAAAATATCCTCATTGAATTTTTTGAAGGTGTTCGACTTCAATTTTTGCATTTTTATGAAATTTTTGAAAAAATTGAAACTTGTGTGTGTTAGTCTTCAATTACGGAGTATTTTGAGTATGATATGAGAATTGAGTATTTTTCTTGTGTTACACTTCAATTTTAACATTCTTTGAAAAAATATCTTCATTGAATTTATTGAAGGTGTTAGACTTCATTTTTTGCATTTTTAAGAAATTTTTGAAACAATTAAAATTTGTGTGTGTTAGTCTTCAATTACGGAGTATTTTGAGTATGACATGAAAATTGATTATTTTGCTTATGTTACACTCAATTTTTACAATTTTTTGAAAAATATCTTCATTGAATTTTTTGAAGGTGTTAGATTTCAGTTTTTTGCATTTTTAAGAAATTTTTGAAACAATTGAAATTTCTGTGTGTTACTCTTCAATTACGGAGTATTTTGAGAATGACATGAGAATTGAGTATTTTTCTTGTCTTACACTTCAATTTTAACATTCTTTGAAAAAATATCTTCATTGAATTAATTGAAGGTGTTAGACTTCATTTTTTGCATTTTTAAGAAATTTTTGAAACAATTGAAATTTCTGTGTGTTAGTCTTCAATTACGGAGTATTTTGAGTACGACATGAAAATTGAGTTTTTTTCTGGTGTTACACTTCGATTTTAACATTCTTTTAAAAAATATGATCATTGAATTTTTTGATGGTGTTAGACTTCAGTTTTTTGCGTTGTTGAGAAATTTTTTAAATAATTGAAATTTGGGTGTGTTAGTCTTCAATTACAAAGTATTTTGAGTATGACATGAAAATTGAGTGTTTTTCTTGTGTTACACTTCAATTTGAACATTCTTTTAAAAAATACCTTCATTGAATTTATTGAAGGTGTTAGACTTCATTTTTTGCATTTTTAGGAAAGTTTTGAAAAATTGAAATTTGTGTGTGTTAGTCTTCAATTACGGAGTATTTTGAGTATGACATGAAAATTGAGTATTTTGCTTATGTTACACTTCAATTTTTACATTTTTTATATAAATACCTTCATTGAATTTATTGAAGGTGTTGGACTTCATTTTTTGCATTTTAATTAAATTTTTGAAACAATTGAAATTTGTGTGTGTTAGTCTTCAATTACGGAGTATTTTGAGTACGACATGAAAATTGAGTATTTTGCTTATGTCACACTTCAATTTTTACATTTTTAAAAAAAATATCTTCATTGAATTTTTTGATGGTGTTAGACTTCAGTTTTTTGCGTTGTTGAGAAATTTTTTAAATAATTGAAATTTGGGTGTGTTAGTCTTCAATTACAAAGTATTTTGAATATGACATGAAAATTGAGTGTTTTTCTTGTGTTACACTTCAATTTGAACATTCTTTTAAAAAATACCTTCATTGAATTTATTGAAGGTGTTAGACTTCATTTTTTGTATTTTTAGGAAAGTATTTAACTCTATTCTTCAAAAATAATAGATTAATTTTTTTTTTAAAAAATGGATTATTTTTTGGTTCTAAAAAAAAGCATTAATTATTATTTATTTTTCGAAAATAATTTTTTTGAATCAATATATTTGTTCCAAATTTCAATATTTTATGTTTACTATAAATAAAAGTTTCATAATTAAAAATTTGAAATGTCATATGTATATTTGTTTTAATATGTGTCTATGTGATATGATGATGTCATATTTATTTGAATGAGATTGAATATCAATTGGGATATATGTGATAATATTTACATTCTCAACTTAATGAAAAAATATTTAGATGTCCCATGCAAACAAAAATGTATTTAATTATATTCTTACAAAATAGTGGATTAATTTTTTTTTTAAAAAAATGGATTACTTTTTGTTTCTAAAAAAATGCATTAATTATTATTTGTGTTACAAAATAATGAAATAATACAATATAATATAATATAATATAGTATGTTGAATTCATAACATGTTATGACTTAATACATTTTTTGTAATGTTATAATTAATTTACACGTATTATGTATCATAGAAAAATAACTTTTGACCTCTCTCGACTTTTTGCCAATTTTATAATTTCTGTCTATTTTCAGAAATTTTGTACTTAATTTGTCTAACAACCAAATTTTTCCTATAATATGATATGATGTAATTTTATAATTTCTGTCTATTTTCAGAAATTTTGTACTTAATTTGTCTAACAACCAAATTTTTCCTATAATATGATATGATGTAATAATATATGATATCTATCTATAATAGTCCTAATCCTGAGCATTTTGCCCTTCCAGCATTTGGCCACGTCGCGCGTACTGTTCACATGGTACTGTTCATCACTGCTCACACGGTATTGTTCATAACTGTTCGCAAGTTACTGTTCATCGTAAATAAATTCCCTCCCACCTTTTATTTTCCATTTCCACGACCCAACCCAAAAAAGAAAAAAGAAAAAAAGAGCGACGACAGTAGGGCGACCTAGAGGCGACAGTAGGGCAGAACGTGACGGAAAACCCTAGCGTTCAAACTTATCGGCCAGAACGTGACGGAAGGTTCGCCAGGATGACCTAGTGGCGACAGTAGGGCGCCGGTGTTTGGCGAGAAATCCGTGAGAAGAGCCACGACATCGCTGGTTCCAGGCTGGAGACGGACGGGCAGTGACGGGCACGCGAGCCACGACAATTATGATTCAAAATTTTTGATTTAAACTACTCACAAAAACTTCTAACTTTTGTTTCTATGGAATTTCTCACTTGATTATGGTGTTTTAGAGGTTAAAGAGAAGTTCTTGACCAAGAAATTCCATTGAAACCAAATTTTGAGAATTTCATAAGGGTTCAGATTTATACACGATTTAAAACACATCAAACTAGTCAAGAAAATCAAGAAAACGCATATTTCTGCGTTTTTGCAAACAAGGCTGAAATGAGATTTTGAAGTTTATTTCAAGCAAGACAATTAACCTAGAGCTTCACGAGAGGTTCAGAGTTATAATGTAACACACAAATAACCAACTCAAGAAGTTTCAAGAACGATTAAGAGTTGGTGCATTTTTAACTAGATTGACAAATAAGGCTGAATTATGGTTCAGAAACTAATTTCAAGCAATTCAAGAAGTTGCAAGAACGGTTCAATTATGGTGCGATTATAACTAAAATTACGCACGATTCAAAACTAGAGTAACACAAACAAGCAAGAAGTTTTGAGATTAAAAGATTCAATAAATCGCAGAATTTTCCATACACAAAGTTTAGACTAAACCAAACAACAAGAACATCAAGAGATAAGAAAGAGTACACCTAGAATGAGGGAAACTCGTGATGCAGCTCTTGGTCTTCTCTCCTCGTGCCGAAAGATCGATTTCTCACGTCACGTCGAGGACTGGTCGAAAGGAGATCGAGCTCGAGTCGTGAGGTTCGCGAAATCACCCTAAAAGAGCAAGCTCTGGTCAAGGGGTCTTTTCCACTGATCTTCACAAAAACTCTTCTCTCCTAGTCACGAATCCAGCTCGCTGCGAAGAAAACGGATCGAGTCACGGTCACTTCTAAATCGCCCGAAAAGGAATGAGCCCTGGTCACGGTACGATCTTCGAGGAGGAGGAGGAATCGCCCGAAAGGAATGAATCCAGGTCACGGTACGAAACCTCAATGGCTTTCTTGAAGAATCTTGAAGTATCTTGGATTGTCTTGCATGTGCTTGGAAGAGAAAAAGAAGAAGAGAGAACAGAATGAGGGGGAAAGAGTCAGTCAGAGAGCACCTTCAACTCAAGGCCCTTGGGTCTTATTTATAGCATGCAAGGTGTATTCTGATTGGCCAGGGGTTGATGGAGAGGATTGGGGGTATTGAGGACATTTCCACCAGGATAGGTGGGAAGGATAAGGCATTGGGTTTGAGTGGATTTCGTGTAGCTTTTTGGGCTTTCTCTAACATGGGTTTATTTGCCTCCAGCCTTGTCCGTGTACCGAAAATAGCGGTATGATATATCATTTCGACTCCCTTTGGCATTCTGAAGACAACTACACTCTCCAAATCTTCAGCAAATCCTTCTAATTCCTGTGAATAGGCATAAAACACATTAAGTGAAGTAATATTCAATTTATCTAAAATATGATGAATAAACTATGCAGAATACACTTTCACAAGGCTAAAACCTCCAAATTAAGCATGTAAAACATGCTCTATTTGCCTCACATCAAATACCCCCACACTTAAACCCTTGATCGTCCTCGATCAATTGGAGAATTATATCAGAAAACAAAGAATCGCAGTAGAATTTGTTGAAGTTGTATTCGTTATTTAAAAACTCATTTCATGAATCAAATGGTTCACTCTCATTTCATCAAGTTCACTAGTATTTAGAATGATATTGGTCTTTTCATTATTAGATCTCGAAATTAACTCGAAATTTCATAAGAGTTTTTCATGACACTCGATCTCAAGCTGTAAGAGCGACTTAAACGTTTTTACTTCGAATTTCTTCACTCCACAATCTCAAAAGAACTCAATTCGAAAGCTATTATCGGGCCAAAATTTCCCGTTTTGCAAGATGATCTTAAATGCAAGTTATTCATTTTAAAACACGTTTGGTACACTGGTACAAGGTTCATACCCATTTTCGATCAATTTCCCTGCTCATTTTTTTTTTCTTGGAAGTCTTTAACCGAAAGCCCCACTACACCGAAATGCAATGAGGTTACTCTCGGTGTTGTCTTTTGACCTTCCTCTTTTCTCACTTTTTTTTCTCTTGAAAGTCTTTAACCGAAAGCCCCACTACACCGAAATGCAATGAGGTTACTCTCGGTGTTGTCTTTTCACCTTCCTCTTTTCTCACTTATATATTTTTTTTCTCTTCTTTTTTTTTCTTTTTTTTCGAACGAGCGGGTATATTTGATCTACTAACGGGTCCCCACAAACGGTTATTTCATAGTGCAATTGGTCATGTTTTAAATCTAGCAAAACGTACTTTAACGGCCACGCTAAGAACTTTACTCATAAGTCCCATATCAATTACGGGTTCGAAAATCGAGTTAAAACGTATCGCATGAACCGCGCATCGATCAAGTGTCTCAAACTCGTGAAATTTGAAACAATAGGGCTGGAATCCCCGAATAGATCTCTTCAAAATCATAACCAAATCCTTTAAAATATTTTGCAAACTTTCAATTTTTAGAGTGAAATTCAGAGTTGAATGAAATTTTGTTTTAAAAACAACGATTTAGTTCAATTCAGTGGAGAAAAATCTTTTATTGCAATTCAGAGTTGTTTTGTGATTAGCAATGCTCCCAGATTTAAGTGGATACTTTTATGAAATTTTTTTTTTTATTTTTTTTTTTTATTTTTTTATATTTTGAATGTTTTTAAATTTTCAAATTTCCCATGTTTTTTTTTTTTGAAGTTTAATTTGGGCTCATACAGTTCAAAGGTTGTGTTACCCCCCCACACTTAGAGATTACTTGTCCTCAAGTATAAAAGATCAAAAATTTCAAAAAGAGGGATAATAGAGAAATACAACCTTTGATGCGTGAGGCGTGCCTCCTCCGCTAGCGCTCTTGTTTAATGTCTTGAGCTCGACCCAGCTGAGCTCATCTTCATTGACGCTCCATCAAACCGAGCTTTTGCACGTCCATCCACCCTTTGTCGAAACCGGAGTAGAAATGCTTTAGCCGGTGCCCATTCACCTTGAACTCTTCCTTCGTGTCGTTGCTCTGGATTTCGATTACTCCAAATGGATTTACATTCGTCACTGTGAAGGGCCCAATCCAGCGAGATTTCAACTTCCCGGGAAACAGTTTGAGACGGGAGTTGAATAGAAGCACACTATCTCCCACATTAAATTCTTTCTTTCTGATCAATTTGTCGTGAAACGCCTTTGCCTTTTCCTTGCATAAATTCGAATTGTCATAGGCGTTTTGTCGAAATTCTTCTAGCTCGACTAAATGGAGTTTTCGGGCCATTGCATCGTTCGGATAGTCGAGGTTGAGTTGTTTAATGGCCCATATGGCCTTATGCTCGATTTCTACGGGTAAGTGGCATGCTTTGCCGTACACCATCTTGAAAGGGGACATCCCGATTGGAGTTTTGAACGCTGTACGATATGCCCACAAGGCGTCGCCTAATCGGACGCTCCAATCCTTTCTTGAGGGGTTCACCACCTTTTCCAGAATAGACTTGATTTCTCGGTTCGAGACTTCGGCTTGCCCGTTTGATTGAGGGTGGTACGCTGTGGAGGTTCGGTGGCTAACGTGGTATTTTTCTAGCACGGATTGTAAGCTCTTATTGCAGAAGTGACTCCCTCGGTCGCTGATTAGCACTCGTGGCACGCCGAAACGTTGAAAGATATTCTTCTTGAGAAATTCGCACACTGATTTCGAATCTGCTTGCTTCGTTGGAATTGCTTCGATCCACTTTGTCACATAATCTACACAAAGAAGAATGTAAGTATATCCAAAGGACGGTGGAAATGGTCCCATAAAATCAATGCCCCATACATCGAATGGTTCACATGGTACAATTTTGTTCAGGGGCATTTGATCTCTTTGACTCACATTTCCTGTCCTTTGGCATTTTTCGCAACCCTTTACAAAGCTTGAAGCATCTTTGTAAAGAGTTGGCCAGTAAAAACCGCATTCTAATACTTTGCGGGCTGTACGTGTCACTCCAAAATGTCCCCCACAATGCAAATTATGACAAAATGACAAAATAGATTTAACCTCGTTTTGATGAGCACACTTCCTTATCACTTGATCTGCACATACGCGATACAGGAATGGTTCGTCCCAAATGTAGAATCGCGAGTTGCTTTTTAATTTGTCGCGTTGAGATCTGGTGAAACTCGGCGGAATTTGCTTGGCAACCATATAATTTACCAAGTCAGCGTACCAAGGCGTATCGATTTGAACCGCGAGGATATGCTCTTCCGGAAACTCCTCTCGAATCGGTACATCATCGTCTTCTATGAACGGGAGTCGGCTTAGGTGATCCGCCACGAGATTCTCACAGCCCTTCTTATCCTTGATCTCCAAATCGAATTCTTGCAACAAAAGGATCCATCGCAGCAATCTAGGCTTGCACTCCTTTTTTCTCATTAAATGCTTCAAAGCGCCGTGATCAGAGAACACTATCACCTTCGCACCTACAAGGTAAGAACGAAATTTTTCTAAAGCAAACACAATCGCAAGAAGTTCTTTTTCAGTAGTTGTGTAGTTTCTTTGTGCGCTAACGAGGGTCTTCGAGGCATAGGCAATCACGTGAGGATCTTTGCCAATTCTTTGGCCAAGCACTGCCCCCACACTCGTATCACTTGCGTCGCACATGATTTCGAATGGAAGCCCCCAATTCGGTGGTTTGATAATCGGTGCAGAGCAAAGCTTGTCCTTCAAATTGTCGAATGATTCCTTGCACCGTGAGTCGAATTCGAACTTTACGTCTTTCTGGAGAAGTTGGCACATGGGCTGCGAGATCTTTGAAAAATCCTTTATGAACCGTCGATAGAAACCAGCGTGGCCTAAGAAAGATCTCACGTCCTTCACCGTCTTTGGATAGGGCAGCGTCTTTATTACGTCAATTTTTGCCTTGTCGACTTCGAGCCCCTTTTCTGAAATTGAATGACCTAAAACAATTCCATTGCTCACCATGAAGTGGCACTTTTCAAAGTTTAAAACGAGATTAGATTCGATGCATTTTTCCAGTATTTGGGACAAATGGTTTAAACAGGAATCAAATGAGTCTCCAAACACCGAAAAATCATCCATAAAAACTTCAATAAATTTTGAAATGTAATCACTAAAAATAGAGAGCATACACCTTTGGAAAGTGCCCGGTACGTTGCAGAGCCCAAACGGCATGCGTCGGTACGCGAAGGTACCAAACGGGCATGTAAACGTCGTTTTTGCTTGGTCCTCGGGTGCAATCGGAATTTGGAAGTATCCCGAGAATCCGTCGAGGAAACAGTAGAAAGGGTTCCCTGCGAGTCTCTCCAGCATTTGATCGATAAAAGGAAGTGGGAAATGGTCCTTTTTGGTGGCCTTGTTAACCTTGCGGTAGTCAATGCACACTCGCCATCCATTTTGCACTCGAGTTGGCACTTGATCGCCTTCTTCATTCTCGACAATAGTGATCCCCGTTTTCTTTGGTACCACGTGAATAGGCGAGACCCATTTGGAATCAGCGATGGGGTAAATTATACCCGCATCCAACAGTTTTATCACCTCCTTTTTATCAACCTCCATCATGGGCGGATTGAGCCGCCTCTGTGGTTCGCGAGATGGTTTGGCTTCGTTTTCGAGTTGTATTCGGTGTGTGCACAATGATGGACTAATTCCTGGAATGTCGGCAAGTGACCACCCAAAAGCCTTCTTATTCTTTTTCAGCATGGTGATGAGCTTCTCTTCTTGCTCCGTCGTTAGATTTGAGGCGATGATGACTGGAAGCGTCTGTGCTTCATCTAAGAAAACATACTTTAGCTCAGATGGTAATTGTTTTAATTCTACCTTTGGAGCTTTCTCAGTTGAAGGTGGGCTTCTTTCCAACGGAATTTCGATTTCCCTTGAAAACATCACTTCAGCTGCATTCGAAACTGCTTGTGTTTCTGGCTCAGTTTCGAATAGAGGATTGTTGAATTCTTCAAAATCTTGATAAGTAGGATTCTTGTAAGCCTTGAATTCCTCGAAAGTTTGATTCGCGACTTCATGCACACATTCATCGATTATGTCCATAGCGCTCAAATTATGTGTACCTGCAATGGGTTCTTTTAGTTTATCAAAAATATTGAATTTTATTACCTCGTCGTCGAACTCCATCGTAAGCTCTCCTGCATGAACGTCAATCTTCGTTCGAGCTGTCTTCAAGAATGGGCGGCCAAGGAGAATCGGGGTCGACTCGTTATCTCCATCATTCATGTCGATTACATAAAAGTCGGCAGGGAAATAGAGTCCGTTTACCATAACAATCACATCCTCGATTAATCCCACAGGTTTTGTCGTAGATCGATCAGCCAAACTAATCATCGCTTGTGTATCTTCGAGAGGGCCGAGATCTAGAGTCTTAAATACCGATAAAGGCATTACATTTATGGATGCGCCCAAATCGAGCATGCATTTGGGCAATTCGTGTTGCCCGATTTTGCATGGAATTGCAAACATCCCTGGATCTTTGTGTTTTTGGGGAAGTCTCAAAATTGCTGAAACATTCTCCCCCACACTTATCATTTCGTCCTTTTTACCCTTTCTATTATTCGTGCTCAATAGTGCCTTGAGGTATTTTGCCAAGCGAGGCACATCCTTGATAGCTTCGACTAGAGGAATGTTAACCTCTACTTTCTTTAAAATGGCCAGCACGTCGTCATTCGATTCGGTAGACTTTGGGAGGCGACTAGGAAAAGGTGGCTGGACTTGAGTCGATTCAGGTGCCTTTGCTTGAGTTGGTAAAATCTGGACTTGAGATTGTTTCTCCTTAGGCACATGTAGCTCGATTTCTTTTTCTTCTTCCACCTCTTTTGCTTTTCTTGAGCTTTCACCAATTTCAGTACCGCTTCGGAGCGATATTGCATTGACGTGCCTTTGCTCGGGAGGTGCTAAAGATTGAGATTGGAGTCGAGATGTACCTTGAGATTCGATTATGTTCACGCGAGTGGCGATTTGAGCGATTTGAGTTTCTAAGCTCCCAACGTGGCGATTCGTGTTCGCAATCTCGCTTTTTAATTCTTGCCTCACAGAATCCACATTTTTATTAACCCCACCGATTTCTTGTTTCATCAAGCTCATCATGCCCTCCATCATCGTTTTAAGATCTTGCTCCTGAGTTTGAGCCGGTTTTGCTTGAGAGGCATTCGGGTGTTGGTAAGTGGCTGGTTTTGTAACTGGTTGGCGATACGGATCTGGTTGAGCATTGTTGGGATTCGACCAAGAGAAATTCGGGTGGTTTCGAAGATTAGGATTGTACGAGTTCGAGGCTTCAAATTTTCTGTAAACGGCATTTGCTTCTTCAACCACACTAGGGCATTCGTCCGTGTGGTGGGTGGTTGCGCTACAAACCCCACATTTCTTCGTTTCTTCCTTGCCCAGCGCTTTCATTATTATTTCTAGTTTGTTATTTAACATGTCGACATTGAGGTCGGTACATGCGTTCACTCGGTACTCCACGTTGCGTCTTGCTTGCGAATTTGACGCCATCATCTCTAACAGTTTCTGAATCTCCACGATTTCTTTATTCGCAATGTTTCCTCCCGCACAAGCATTGAGGAATTGGTAATCGGAGTAGCATAGTCCGTTTATGAACTGTTCGTAAAGGTAATGCAGCTCGACATTGTGGCTGGGGCATTCTTCCATCAATCGCATAAAACGGTCGAAATACTCGTGGTAGACCTCATTCGCCTTTTGTGTGATTGCCAAGAGTTCATGCCTTATCGCTGCTAATCGAGACGCCGAGTAATACTTCTCCTTGAATAGGTTTGATACATCGCTGAAAGTAAGAGGCCCCCTTAGCTTGTAAAACCAGTCCTTTGGCCCTTCACCTAATGAATATGGAAATATAAGAAGAAGAATGTCATTAAAACCTTCATAGTTCGAATATATATTTAACTGTATTTTGAAGTCTTTTAAATGCTTGTGAGGGTTTTCAGTGGCTTTCCCGTGAAAAATAGGCAATGAGCCTAAAATGCTCGGATCAGCTTTAAAATTGGGTATATTCGGCCTAATGAAGTTATAATTATCATCTACGTGTCTTGGTGCTACAAGTTCTCTCAAGGTTTTTGGCCTTGGAACTCTTGTTTCATCAGCCATATTGAATTGTAAAGGAGGAGAGAAAGAAAAAAAAGTTTGTGTTTGCGGTTCTGGTTCAGCTTCTTCTTGATCTTCTTGAAGAGGATTCTTGCTCTTCTTCGTGCTGAATTTTTTTTTTTCGATATCCTCGTCAATTGGTAGTAATGTGCCTTTGCGAGATCGTGTATTGTGCATAGATTTCTTCCACCACAAACACACCTAAAATGATCACAAAGAAAAACCAAGATGTGAGTACAATTTTTTATGAACTAAAATTCTGAAAATTTAAATCGAACAATTGACTTAAACACTGCTCCCCGGCAGCGGCGCCATTTGATGAACGGGTTTTTTAGACACTTGAAAAGTATCGTCGTTGTTTTAAACCTCAAATATCAAAGAATTTAATCTCATGTTTTTACAGTGGTAAATATGAGGATCGATCCACAGAGAGCTAGTGCATCAATTATGATTCAAAATTTTTGATTTAAACTACTCACAAAAACTTCTAACTTTTGTTTCTATGGAATTTCTCACTTGATTATGGTGTTTTAGAGGTTAAAGAGAAGTTCTTGACCAAGAAATTCCATTGAAACCAAATTTTGAGAATTTCATAAGGGTTCAGATTTATACACGATTTAAAACACATCAAACTAGTCAAGAAAATCAAGAAAACGCATATTTCTGCGTTTTTGCAAACAAGGCTGAAATGAGATTTTGAAGTTTATTTCAAGCAAGACAATTAACCTAGAGCTTCACGAGAGGTTCAGAGTTATAATGTAACACACAAATAACCAACTCAAGAAGTTTCAAGAACGATTAAGAGTTGGTGCATTTTTAACTAGATTGACAAATAAGGCTGAATTATGGTTCAGAAACTAATTTCAAGCAATTCAAGAAGTTGCAAGAACGGTTCAATTATGGTGCGATTATAACTAAAATTACGCACGATTCAAAACTAGAGTAACACAAACAAGCAAGAAGTTTTGAGATTAAAAGATTCAATAAATCGCAGAATTTTCCATACACAAAGTTTAGACTAAACCAAACAACAAGAACATCAAGAGATAAGAAAGAGTACACCTAGAATGAGGGAAACTCGTGATGCAGCTCTTGGTCTTCTCTCCTCGTGCCGAAAGATCGATTTCTCACGTCACGTCGAGGACTGGTCGAAAGGAGATCGAGCTCGAGTCGTGAGGTTCGCGAAATCACCCTAAAAGAGCAAGCTCTGGTCAAGGGGTCTTTTCCACTGATCTTCACAAAAACTCTTCTCTCCTAGTCACGAATCCAGCTCGCTGCGAAGAAAACGGATCGAGTCACGGTCACTTCTAAATCGCCCGAAAAGGAATGAGCCCTGGTCACGGTACGATCTTCGAGGAGGAGGAGGAATCGCCCGAAAGGAATGAATCCAGGTCACGGTACGAAACCTCAATGGCTTTCTTGAAGAATCTTGAAGTATCTTGGATTGTCTTGCATGTGCTTGGAAGAGAAAAAGAAGAAGAGAGAACAGAATGAGGGGGAAAGAGTCAGTCAGAGAGCACCTTCAACTCAAGGCCCTTGGGTCTTATTTATAGCATGCAAGGTGTATTCTGATTGGCCAGGGGTTGATGGAGAGGATTGGGGGTATTGAGGACATTTCCACCAGGATAGGTGGGAAGGATAAGGCATTGGGTTTGAGTGGATTTCGTGTAGCTTTTTGGGCTTTCTCTAACATGGGTTTATTTGCCTCCAGCCTTGTCCGTGTACCGAAAATAGCGGTATGATATATCATTTCGACTCCCTTTGGCATTCTGAAGACAACTACACTCTCCAAATCTTCAGCAAATCCTTCTAATTCCTGTGAATAGGCATAAAACACATTAAGTGAAGTAATATTCAATTTATCTAAAATATGATGAATAAACTATGCAGAATACACTTTCACAAGGCTAAAACCTCCAAATTAAGCATGTAAAACGTGCTCTATTTGCCTCACATCAGTTAATTAGTTAGTTTGTTTGTTAGTTAATTAGTTAGTTAGTCAGTTAATCAGTTAGTTAATAAGTTAGTTAGTTAGTTAATTAGTTAGTTAATATGTATGTAAGAAGTTAGTTAGTTAGTTAGTTATTTAGTTAAATAGTTAGTTAATGAGTTAGTTAGTTAGTTAGTTAGTTGGTTAGTTAGTTAGTTAGTCAGTCAGTTAGTTAGTCAGTTAGTCATTTAGTTAGTTAGTTAGTTAGTTTGCAAGTAGTTAGTTAGTTAATTAGTTATTTATTTAGTTAGTTAGTTGTTATGTAGAAAGCCAGTTAGTTAGTTAGTTAGCTAGTTGGTTAGTTGGTTAGTTAGTTAGTTAATAGGTATGTAGGAAGATAGTTAGTTAGCTAATAGGTACGTAGGAAGATAGTTAGTTAGTAAGTTAGTTACTTAGTTAGTTAGTTAGTTAGTTAGTAAGTATGTTCATTAGTTAGTTGGTATGTAGGAAGGTAGTTACTTAGTTAGTTAATTAGTTAATTAGTTAATTAGCTAGTGGTTAGTTAGTTTATTAGTTAGTTAGTTAGTTAGTCGGTTAATCTGTTAGTTAGTTAGTTTGTTTGTTAGTCAATATATATGTATGAAGTAAGTGAGTTAGTTAGTCAGATAGTTAGTTAGTAAGTTAATTAGTTAGTTAGTTAGTTAGTTAGTTAGTTAGTAAGTTAATTTGTTAGTTATTTATTTAGTTTGTTAGTTTGTTAGTTAGCTAATTGTTAGTTAGTTTGTTACTTAGTTAGTTAGTTAGGTAGTGGGTATGTAGGAAGGTAGTTAATTAGTTAGTTAGTTAGTTAGTTGCTTAATAGGAATGTAGGTAGATTGTTAGTTAGTTAGTTAGTTAATTAGTTAGTTAGTTAGTTAGTTAGTTAGTTAGTTATCTAGTAGTTAGTTTGTCAGTTAGCTAGTAATTAGTAAGTTAGTTAGTCAGTCAGTTAATTAGTTAGTTAGTTAGTTAGTTAGTTAGCCAATTAGATATTTAGTTAGTTAGTTAGGTAGTTAGTTGGTTAGTTAGTTAGTTAGTAGTTTGTTAGTTAACTAGTTAGTTAGTTAGTTAGCTAGTAGTTAGTAAGTAAGTTAGTTAGTTAGTTAGTTCGTGGGTATGTATGAAGGTAGTTAATTAGTTAGTTAGTTAGTTAGTTAGTTAGTTGCTTAATATGTACGTCGGAAGATACTTAGTTAGTTAATTTGATAGTTATTTAGTTAGTTATCAAGTAGTTTGTTAGTTTGCCAGTTAGCTAGTAATTAGTAAGTTACTTAGTAAGTTAGTTAGTAAGTTAGTTAGTTAGTCAGTTAGTCAGTTCATATGTATTTAAGAAGGTAGTTAGTAAGTTAATTAGTTAGTTAGTTAGTTAGTTAGTTTTCTAGTAGTTACTTAGTTGGTTGGTTAGTCAGTTAGTTAGTTAGTAGTTACTTAGTTAGTTAACTAGTTGGGTATTTAGTTGGTTAGATAATTAGTTAATATGTATGTAGGAAGATAGTTAGTTAGTTAATTCGTTACTTATTTAGCTAGTTATCTAGTAGTTAGTTAGTTAGTTAGTTAGTTATTTATCTAGTTGGTAGTTAGTTAGTTTGTTAGTTAGTTAAGTTAGTTAATATGTATGTAATAAGGTAGTTAGTTAGGTATTTGATAGTTAAATTTTTAGCTAGTTAGTCAATTAGTTAATTAGCTAGTTAGTTAGTAGTAAGTTAGTTAGTTAGTAAGTTAGTTAGTTAGTTGACTAGTTAGTTATTTAGTTAGTTAGTTAGTTAGTTAGCTAGTTGTTAGTTAGTTAGTTAGTTAGTTAATAGATATGTAGGAAGATAGTTAGTTAGTTAGTTAATTAGTTAGTTAGTTAGTTAATTAGTTAGTTTGTTAGCTAGTTAGTTAGTGGGTTTGTACGATAGTAGTTAGTTAATTAGTTGGTTAGGTACTTAGTTAGTTGTTAGTCAATAGGTATGTATGAAGGTAGTTAGTTTGTTAATTTGTTATTTAGTTAGTTAGCTAGTAGTTAGTTAGTTAGTTAGTTAGTTAGTTAGTTAGTTCGTTCGTTAGTTATTTATTTAGTTAGTTAGTTAGTTAGCTAGTAGTTAGTTAGTCAATTAGTTAGTTAATTAGTTAGTTTGTTAGTTTGTTAGTTTGTTAGTGAGAATGTACGAAGGTAGTTATTTAGTTAATATATATGTAGGAAGATAGTTAGTTAGTTAGTTAGTTAGTTAGTTAGTTAGTTAGTTAGTTAGTAAGTTAATTAGTTAGTTATTTATTCAGTTAGTTAGTTTGTTAGTTAGCTAATAGTTAGTTAGTTTGTTACTTAGTTAGTTAGTTAGGTAGTGGGTATGTAGGAAGGTAGTTAATTAGTTAGTTAGTTTGTTAGTTGCTTAATGGGAATGTAGGAAGACAGTTAGTTAGTTAATTAGTTAGTTATTTAGTTAGTTATCTAGTAGTTAGTTAGTTAGTTTAGTTTGTCAATTAGCTAGTAATTAGTAAGTTAGTTAGTGAGTTAATTAGTTACTTAGTTAGTTGGTTAGTCAGTTCGTCAATTAGTTAGTTAATATGTATGTAAGAAGGTAGTTAGTTAGTAAGTTAGATAATTGGTAAGTTTGTTAGTTAGTTAGTTAGTTAGTTAGTTAGTTAGTTAGTTAGTTAGTTAGTTGGTTAGTTGGTTAGTTAGTTAGTTAGTTAGTTAGTTAGTAGTTAGTTAGTTAGTTAGTTAACTAGTTAGTTATTTAGTTGGTTGGATAGTTAGTTAATATCTATGTAGGAAGATAGTTAGTTAGTTAGTTATTTAGTTAGTTATCTTGTAGTAGTTAGTTAGTAAGTTAGAAAGTTAGTTATCTAGTAGTTAGTTAGTTAGTTAGTTAGTTAGTTATCTAGTGGTTAGTTAGTTAGTTAGTTATCTAGTGGTTAGTTAGTTAGTTAGTTAGTCAGTGAGTTAGTTAATATGTATGTAAGAAGGTAGGTAGTTACATAGTTTGATAGTTACATTAATTAGTTAGTTGGTAAGTTAGTGAGTCAATGGGTATGTATGTAGGTAGTCAGTTAGTTAGTTAATTAGTTAGCTAGCTAGTAGTTAGTTATTTGGTTAATTATTTAGTTAGTTAGTTAGTTAGTTAGTTAGTTAGTTAGTTAGCTAGTTGTTAGTTAGTTAGTTAGTTAGTTAGTAGGTATGTAGGAAGATAGTTAGTTAGTAAGTTAATAGATATGTAGGAAGATAGTTAGTTAGTTAGTTAGTTAGTTAGTTAGTTAATTAGTTAGTTAGTTAGCTAGTTAGTTGGTAGGTTTGTACGATTGTAGTTAGTTAATTAGTTGGTTAGGTAGTTAGTTAGTTGTTAGTCAATATGTATGTATGAAGGTAGTTAGTTTGTTAATTTGTTATTTAGTTAGTTAGCTAATAGTTAGTTAGTTAGTTAGTTAGTTAGTTAGTTCGTAAGTTAGTTATTTAGTTAGTTAGTTAGTTAGCTAGGTAGTAGTTAGTTAGTTAATTAGTTAGTTAATTAGTCAGTTTGTTAGTTTGTTAGTTAGTTAGTGAGAATGTACCAAGGTAGTTATTTAGTTAATATATATGTAGGAAGATAGTTAGTTAGTTAGTTAGTTAGTTAGTTAGTTAGTTAGTTAGTTAGTTCGTTAGTTAATTATTTAGTTAGTTAGTTAGTTAGCTAGGTAGTAGTTAGTTAGTTAATTAGTTAGTTAATTAGTCAGTTTGTTAGTTTGTTAGTTAGTTAGTGAGAATGTACCAAGGTAGTTATTTAGTTAATATATATGTAGGAAGATAGTTAGTTAGTTTGTTAGTTAGTTAGTTAGTTAGTCAGTTAATCTGTTAGTTAGTTAGTTAGTTAGTTTGTTAGTCAATATGTATGTATGAAGTAAGTGACTTAGTTAGTTAGATAGTTAGTTAATTAGTTAGTTAGTTAGTTAGTTAGTAAGTCAATTAGTTAGTTAGTTAGTTAGTTAGTTAGTTAGTAAGTTAATTTGTTAGTTATTTATTTAGTTTGTTAGTTTGTTAGTTAGCTAATTGTTTGTTAGTTTGTTACTTAGTTAGTTAGTTAGGTAGTGGGTATGTAGGAAGGTAGTTAATTAGTTAGTTAGTTAGTTAGTTGCTTAATAGGAATGTAGGTAGATTATTGGTTAGTTAGTTAGTTAATTATTTAGTTAGTTATCTAGTAGTTAGTTAGTTAGTTTAGTTTGTCAGTTAGCTAGATATTAGTAAGTTAGTTAGTCAGTTAATTAGTTAGTTAGTTAGTTAGTTAATTAGTTAGTCAGCTAGTCAATTAGTTAGTCAATATGTATGTAAGAAGGTAGTTAGTTAGTAAGTTAGATAATTGGTAAGTTTGTTAGTTAGTTAGTTAGTTAGTTAGATAGTTAGTTAGTTAGTTAGTTAGTATTTAGTTAGTTAGTTAGTTAGTTAGTCAATTAGAAGTTAGTTAGTTAGTTAGTTAGTCAACTAGTTAGTTATTTAGTTGGTTGGATAGTTAGTTAATATGTATGTAGGAAGATAGTTAGTTAGTTAGTTAGTTAATTAGTTAGTTATTTAGTTAGTTTTCTAGTAGTAGTTAGTTAGTAAGTTAGTTAGTTAGTTATCTAGTAGTTAGTTAGTAAGTTAATATGTATGTAAGAAGGTGGTTAGTTAGTTAGCATGATAGTTAGATTATGAGATAGTTAATATGTATGTAAGAAGGTAGTTAATTAGCTAGTTAGTTGGTTAATTAGTAGTAAGTTAGTTAGTTAGTTAGTTAGTTAGTTAGTTAATTAGTTATTTAGTTAGCTAGGTAGTTACTTAGCTAGTAGTTAGTTAGTTAACTAATTAGTTATTTAGTTAGTTAATGGGTATGTAGGAAGATAGTTAGTTAGTTAGTTAGTTAATGAGTTAGTTAGTTAGTTATTTGGTGGGTTTTTAGGAAGGTAGTTACTTAATTAGTTAGTTAGTTAGTTAGTTAGTTAATAGGTATGTAGGAAGATAGTTAATATGTTAGGTGATAGGTATGTAGGAAGATAGTTAGTTAGATAGTTTATTAGTTTGTTTGTTAGCTAGTTAGTTAGTGGGTTTGTACGAAGGTAGTTAGTTAATTAGTTAGTTATTTAGTTAGTTAGCTAGTAGTTAGTTAGTTAGTTAGTTTGTTAGTCAGTCAGTTAATTAGTTAATTAGTTATGTAGTTAGGTAGTTAATATGTATGTAAGAAGGTAGTCAGTTAGTTAGTTAATTAGTTTGTTAGATAGTTAGTAAATGAGTTAGTTAATTAGGTAGTTAGTTAGTTATCTAGTTGTTAGTTAGATAGTTAGTTAGTTAATCTGTTAGTTAGTTAGTTAGTTAGTTAGTTAGTTTGTTAATAGATATGTAGGAAGATAGTTAGTTCGTTTATTTGTTAGTTAGTTAGTTAGTTAATTAGTTAGTTAGTCAGTTAATCAGTTAGTTAATAAGTTAGTTAGTTAGTTAATTAGTTAGTTAATGTGTATGTAAGAAGTTAGTTAGTTAGTTAGTTAGTTAAATAGTTAGTTAATGAGTTAGTTAGTTAGTTAGTTAGTTGGTTAGTTAGTTAGTTAGTCAGTCAGTTAGTTAGTCAGTTAGTCATTTAGTTAGTTAGTTAGTTAGTTAGCAAGTAGTTAGTTAGTTAATTAGTTATTTATTTAGTTAGTTAGTTGTTATGTAGAAAGGCAGTTAGTTAGTTAGTTAGTTAGTTGGTTAGTTAGTTAGTTAGTTAGTTAATAGGTATGTAGGAAGATAGTTAGTTAGCTAATAGGTACGTAGGAAGATAGTTAGTTAGT
Organism: Luzula sylvatica; assembly: GCA_946800325.1. Taxonomy (NCBI): domain Eukaryota; kingdom Viridiplantae; phylum Streptophyta; class Magnoliopsida; order Poales; family Juncaceae; genus Luzula; species Luzula sylvatica. The sequence goes on along the minus strand of OX326960.1, from coordinate 65,976,328 downwards.
TAGTTAGTTACTTAGTTAGTTAGTTAGTTAGTTAGTAAGTATGTTCATTAGTTAGTTGGTATGTAGGAAGGTAGTTACTTAGTTAGTTAATAAGTTAATTAGTTAATTAGCTAGTAGTTAGTTAGTTTGTTAGTAAGTTAGTTAGTTAGTCAGTTAATCTGTTAGTTAGTTAGTTAGTTAGTTAGTTAGTTAGTTTGTTTGTTTGTTAGTCAATATGTATGTATGAAGTAAGTGAGTTAGTTAATTAGATAGTTAGTTAATTAGTTAGTTAGTTAGTTAGTTAGTTAGTAAGTTAATTAGTTAGTTAGTTAGTTAGTTAGTTAGTAAGTTAATTTGTTAGTTATTTATTTAGTTTGTTAGTTTGTTAGTTAGCTAATTGTTAGTTAGTTTGTTACTTAGTTAGTTAGTTAGGTAGTGCGTATGTAGGAAGGTAGTTAATTAGTTAGTTAGTTAGTTAGTTGCTTAATAGGAATGTAGGTCGATTGTTGGTTAGTTAGTTAGTTAATTATTTAGTTTGTTATCTAGTAGATAGTAAGTTAGTTTAGTTTGTCAGTTAGCTAGTAATTAGTAAGTTAGTTAGTCAGTTAATTAGTTAGTTAGTTAGTTAGTTAGTTTGCTAGTTACTCAGCTAGTCAATTAGTTAGTCAATATGTATGTAAGAAGGTAGTTAGTTCGTAAGTTAGATAATTGGTAAGTTTGTTAGTTAGTTAGTTAGTTAGTTAGTTAGTTAGTTAGTATTTAGTTAGTTAGTTAGTTAGTTAGTTAGTTAGTTAGTCAATTAGAAGTTAGTTAGTTAGTTAGTTAGTTAACTAGTTAGTTATTTAGTTGGTTGGATAGTTAGTTAATATGTATGTAGGAAGATAGTCAGTTAGTTAGTTAATTAATTAGTTATTTAGTTAGTTATCTAGTAGTTGTTAGTTAGTAAGTTAGTTAGTTAGTTATCTAGTAGTTAGTTAGTAAGTTAATATGTATGTAAGAAGGTAGTTAGTTAGTTAGCTTGATAGTTAGATTATGAGTTAGTTAATATGTATGTAAGAAGGTAGTTAATTACCTAGTTAGTTTACTAATTAGTAGTTAGTTAGTTAGTTAATTAGTTATTTAGTTAGCTAGGTAGTTACTTAGCTAGTAGTTAGTTAGTTAACTAGTTAGTTATTTAGTTAGTTAATGGGTATGTAGGAAGATAGTTAGTTAGTTAGTTAGTTAATGAGTTAGTTAGTTAGTTATTTGGTAGGTTTTTAGGAAGGTAGTTACTTAATTAGTTAGTTAGTTAGTTAGTTAGTTAGTTAATAGGTATTTAGGAAGATAGTTAATATGTTAGTTGATAGGTATATAGGAAGATAGTTAGTTAGATATTTAATTAGTTTGTTTGTTAGCTAGTTAGTTAGTGGGTTTGTACGAAGGTAGTTAGTTAATTAGTTAGTTATTTAGTTAGTTAGCTAGTAGTTAGTTAGTTAGTTAGTTAGTTAGTTAGTTAGTCAGTCAGTTAATTAGTTAATTAGTTAGGTAGGTAGGTAGTTAATATGTATGTAAGAAGGTAGTCAGTTAGTTAGTTAATTAGTTTGTTAGATAGTTAGTTAATGAGTTAGTTAATTAGGTAGTTAGTTAGTTATCTAGTAGGTAGTTAGATAGTTAGTTAGTTAATCAGGTAGTTAGTTAGTTAGTTAGTTAGTTAGTTAATAGATATGTAGGAAGATAGTTAGTTCGTTAATTAGTTAGTTAGTTAGTTAGTTAATTAGTTAGTTAGTTAGGTAATCGGTTAGTTAATATGTATGTAAGAAGTTAGTTAGTTAATTAGTTAGTTAAATAGTTAGTTAATGAGTTAGTTAGTTAGTTAGTTAGATGGTTAGTTAGTTAGTTAGTCAGTCAGTTAGTTAGTCAGTTAGTCATTTAGTTAGTTAGTTAGTTAGTTAGCAAGTAGTTAGTTAGTTAATTAGTTATTTATTTTGTTAGTTAGTTGTTATGTAGAAAGGCAGTTAGTTAGTTAGTTAGTTAGTTAGTTGGTTAGTTAGTTAGTCAGTTAGTTAATAGGTATGTAGGAAGATAGTTAGTTAGCTAGTAGTTATTTAGTTAGTTAGTTATTTAGTTAGTTAGTTAGTTAGTTAGATACGTAGTTAGTTGTTTAGTTAGTAAGTTAGTTAGTTAACTAGTTAGTTGTTTAGTTAGTTAACTAGTTAGTTATTTAGTAAGTTAGTTAGTTCGTTTCTAGGAAGGTAGTTACTTAATTAGTAAGTTAGTTAGTTAATTTGTATGTATGTATGTAGGAAGATAGACAGTTAGTTAGTTAGTTAGTTACTGGGTTGGTAAGAAGGTAGTTACTTAATTAGTTAGTTGGGTAGTTAGTTAGTAAGTTAATAGGTATCTATGAAGGTAGTTAGTTATTAAGTTAGTTAGTTAATTAGTTGGTTAGTTAGTTAGCTAGTGGTTAGTTAGTTAGTTAGTTTGTTAATAGTAAGTTATTTGGTTAGTCAGTTAGATAGTTATTTAGCTTGTAGTTAGTTAGTTGCTGAGTTAATTAATTCGTTAGTTAATTAGTTAGTTTGTAAGTTAGTTAGTTAATGGGTATGTATGAAGGTAGCCAGTTAGTTAGTTAATTAGTTAGTTAGCCAGTTAGTTAGTTAGTTATTTAGTTTGGTAATTTGTATGTAAGAAGGTAGTTAGTTCGTTAGTGAGTTAGATAATTAGTTAATTAGTTAGTTAATTACTTAGTTAGTTAGTTAGTTATTTAGTTTGTTTGTTAGTTATCTAGTTAATTAGTTAGTTAGTTAGTTAGTCAGTCAGTTAATCAGTTAGTTAATAAGTTATTTAATTAGTTAGTTAGTTAGTCAATATGTATGTAAAAAGGTAGTTAGTTAGTTAATGAGTTGGGTAGTTAATTAGTTAGTTGGTTGGTTAGTTAGTTAGTTAGTTAGTTAGTTAATCAGTTAGTTATTTAGTTAGTTAGTTTGTTAGTTAGCAAGTAGTTAGTTAGTTAATTAGTTATTTATTTAGTTATTTAGTTAGTTAGTTAGTTGTCATGTAGGAAGGTAGTTAATTAGTTAGTTAGTTAGTTGGTCAGTTAGTTAGTTCGTTAGTTTGTTAATTAGATAGTTAGTTAGTTAGTTAGTTAGTTAGTTAGTCAGTTAGTTGGCTAGTAGTTTGTTAGTTATCTAGTTAGTTATTCAGTTAGTTAGTCAGTCAGCTAGTAGTTTGTTTGTTAACTAGTTAGCTATTTAGTTAGTTAGTTAGTTAGTTAGTAAGTGGGTATGTAGGAAGTTAGTTAGTTAGTTAGTTAGTTAGTTAGTTAGTTAGTTAATAGGTATGCATGAAGATAGTTAGTTAGTTAGTTAGTCAGTTTCTAGGAAGGTAATTACTTAATTAGTAAGTTAGTTAGTTATCTTGTTAATAGTTAGTTATTTAGTTCGTTGGTTAGTTTGTTATTTAGCTAGTAGTTAGTTAGTTACTTAGTTAATTAATTCGTTAATTAATTAGTTAGTTTGTAAGTTAGTCAGTTAATGGGTATGTACGAAGGTAGTTAGTTAATTAGTGAATTAGTTAGTTAGCTAGTAGTTAGTTAGTTAGTTAATTAGTTAGTTAGTTAATTAGTTAGTTAGTTAGTGGGCATATATGAAGGTAGGTAGGTAGGTAGTTAGTTAGTTAGTTTATAGGTATGTAGGAAGATAGTTAGTTAGTTAATTAGTGAGTTATCCGGAAAGTTATCTAGTAGTTAGTTAGTTAGTTTGCTAGTTATTTATCTAGTAGTTAGTTAGTCAGTCAGTTAGTTAGTTAGTTAGTTAGTTAGTTAGTTAGTCTATATATATGTAAGGAGGGACGTAGTTAGTTAGTTAGTTAATTAGCTATTTAGTTAGTTAGTTAGGTAGTTTGCTAGTTAGTTAGTTAGTTAGTAGTTTGATAGTTAACTAGTTAGTTATTTTGTTAGTTGGTTAGTTAGTTAGTTAGTTAGTGGGTACGTAGGAAGATTGTTAGTTAGTTAGTTAGTTAGATAGATAGTTAATTAGTTATTTAGTTAGCTAGTAGTTTGTTAGTTGACTAGTTATTATTTAGTAACTTAGTTAGTTAATTAGCCAGTAGTTAGGTAGTTAGTTATTTAGTTAGTTGGTGGGTATGTTAGTTAGTTGGTGGGTATGTTAGTTAGCTAGTTAGTTAGTTAGTTCGTTAGTTAGGTAGTTAGTTAGTTGGTGGGTATGTTGGAAGTAAATTAGTTAGTTAGTTCATAGGTATATACGAAGATAGTTAGTTAGTTAGTTAGTTAGTTAGTTAGTTTCTAGGAAGGTAGTTACTTAATTAGTAAGTTAGTTAGTTAATATGTATATAGGAAGATAGACAGTTAGTTAGTTAGTTAGTTAGTTAGTTAGTGGGTTGGTACGATGGTAGTTAGTTAATTAGTTTGTTGGGTAGTTAGTTAGTTAATAGGTATGTATGATGGTAGTTAGTTATTAAGTTAGTTAGTTAATTAGTTAGTTAGTTTGTTAGTTAGCTAGAAGTTGGTTAGTTTGTTAATAGTTAGTTAGTTAGTTAGATACTTATTTAGCTAGTAGTTAGTTAGTTGCTGAGTTAATTTATTCATTAGTTAATTAGTTAGTTAGTAAGTTAGTTAGTTAATGGGTATGTATGAAGGTAGCCAGTTAGTTAGTTTATTAGTTAGTTAGTTAGCTAGTAGTTTGTTAGTTAGTTAATTAGTTAGTTAGCTAGTTAGTAAGTTAGTTATTTAGTTAGTTAATATGTATGTAAGAAGGTAGTCAGTTAGTCAGTCAGTGAGTCAGATAGTTAGTTAATTAGTTAGTTAATTACTTAGTTCTTTAGTTAGATAGTTAGTTAGTTAGTTAGTTAGTTATCTAGTAAGTTAGTTAGTTAGTTAGTTAGTTAGTTAGTTAGTTAGTCAGTTAATCAGTTAGTTAATAAGTTAGTTAGTAAGTTTGTTAGATAATATGTATGTAAGAAGGTAGTTAGTTAGTTAGTTAGTTAGATAGTTAGTTAATGAGTTAGGTAGTTTGTTAGTTAGTTGGTTGGTTAGTTAGTTAGTTAGGTAGTTTGTTAATCAGTTAGTCATTTAGTTAGTTAGTTAGTTAGTTAGCAAGTAGTTAGTTGGTTAATTAGTTATTTATTTAGGTATTTAGTTAGTTAGTTAGTTGTTATGTAGGTAGGTAGGTAGTTAGTTAGTTAGTTAGTTAGTTGGTTTGTTAGTTAGTTAGTGATTAGGTATGTAGGAAGATAGTAAGTTAGTTAATTCGTGAGTTATTTAGATAGTTATCTAGTAGTTAGTTAGTTAGTTAGTTAGTTAGTTAGTTAGTTAATTAGTTAGTTAGTTAGTTAGTTAGTTTATATATATGTAAGGAGGTAGTTAGTTAGTTAGTTAGTTAGTTAGTTAGTTAGTTAATTTGTTAGTTAGTAGTTTGTTAGTTATCTAGTTAGTTATTTAGTTAGTTAGTTAGTCAGTCAGCTAGTAGTTAGTTAGTAAACTAGTTAGTTATTTAGGTAGTTAGTTAGTTAGTTAGTTAGTTAGTGGGTATGTAGGAAGTTAGTCAGTTAGTTAGTTACTTAGTTAATAGGTATGCATGAAGATAGTTAGTTAGTTAGTTAGTTAGTTTATAGGAAGGTAGTTACTTAATTAGTAAGTTAGTTAGTTATCTTGTTAATAGTTAGTTATTTAGTTCGTTGGTTAGTTAGTTATTTAGCTAGTAGTTAGTTAGTTACTTAGTTAATTAATTCGTTAGTTAATTAGTTAGTTTGTAAGTTAGTCAGTTAATTAGTTCGTTGGTTAATTAGTTAGTTTGTAAGTTAGTCAGTTAATGGGTATGTACGAAGGTAGTTCGTTAATTAGTGAATTAGTTAGTTAGCTAGTAGTTAGTTAGTTAGTTAATTAGTTAGTTAGTTAATTAGTTAGTTAGTTAGTGGGTATATGTGAAGGTAGGTAGGTAGTTAGTTAGTTAGTTAGTTTATAGGTATGTAGGAAGATAGTTAGTTAGTTAATTAGTGAGTTATCTAGAAATTTATCTAGTAGTTAGTTAGTTAGTTTGCTAGTTATTTATCTAGTAGTTAGTTAGTCAGTTAGTTAGTTAGTTAGTTAGTTAGTTAGTCTATATATATGTAAGGAGGGAGGTAGTTAGTTAGTTAGTTAATTAGGTATTTAGTTTGTTAGTTAGGTAGTTTGCTAGTTAGTTAGTTAGTTAGTAGTTTGATAGTTAACTAGTTAGTTATTTTGTTAGTTGGTTAGTTAGTTAGTTAGTAAGTGGGTACGTAGGAAGATTGTTAGTTAGTTAGTTAGTTAGATAGATAATTAGTTATTTAGTTAGCTAGTAGTTTGTTAGTTGACTAGTTATTATTTAGTTACTTAGTTAGTTAATTAGCCAGTAGTTAGGTAGTTAGTTATTTAGTTAGTTGGTGGGTATGTTAGTTAGTTGGTGGGTATGTTAGTTAGATACTTATTTAGCTAGTAGTTAGTTAGTTGCCGAGTTAATTAATTCGTCAGTTAATTAGTTAGTTAGTAAGTTAGTTAGTTAATGGGTATGTATGAAGGTATCCAGTTAGTTAGTTAATTAGTTAGTTAGTTAGCTAGTAGTTAGTTAGTTAGTTTATTAGTTAGTGAGCTAGTTAGTAAGTTACTTATTTAGTAAGTTAATATGTATGTAAGAAGGTAGTCAGTTAATCAGTCAGTGAGTTAGATAGTTAGTTAATTACTTAGTTAATTACTTAGTTCTTTAGTTAGATAGTTAGTTAGTTAGTTAGTTAGTTAGTTATCTAGTAAGTTAGTTAGTTAGTTAGTTAGTTAGTCACTTAATCAGTTAGTTAGTAAGTTAGTTAGTTAGTTAGTTAGTTAGTTAATATGTATGTAAGAAGGTAGTTAGTTAGTTAGTTAATGAGTTAGGTAGTTTATAAGTTAGTTGGTTGGTTAGTTAGTTAGTTAGGTAGTAAGTTCATCAGTTAGTTATTTAGTTAGTTAGTTAGTTAGTTAGCAAGTAGTTAGTTAGTTAATTAGTTATTTATTTAGGTATTTAGTTAGTTAGTTAGTTGTTATGTAGGAAGGTAGTTAGTTAGTTAGTTGGTTGGTTAGTTAGTTAGTGAATAGGTATGTGGGAAGATAGTAAGTTACTTAATTCGTGAGTTATTTAGATAGTTATCTAGTAGTTAGTTAGTTAGTTAGTTAGTTAGTTAGTAAGTTAATTAGTTAGTTAGCTAGTTTATATATATATGTAAGGAGGTAGTTAGTTAGTTAGTTAGTTAGTTAGTTCGATTGTTAGTTAGTTTGTTAGTTAGTAGTTTGTAAGTTATCTAGTTAGTTAGTTAGTCAGTCAGCTAGTAGTTAGTTAGTAAACTAGTTAGTTATTTAGTTAGTTAGTTAGTTAGTTAGTTAGTTAGTGGGTATGTAGGAAGTTAGGCAGTTAGTTAGTTTGTTAGTTAGTCGGTATGTAGGAAGTTAGTCAGTTAGTTAGTTAGTTAGTTAGTTAGTTAGTTAGTTAATAGGTATGCATGAAGATAGTTAATTAGTTTCTAGGAAGGTAGTTACTTAATTAGTAAGTTAGTTAGTTAATATGTATGTAGGAAGATAATTAGTTAGTTAGTTAGTTAGTTAGTTAATTACTTAGTTAGTTAGTTAGTTAATGGGTTCGTACGAAGGTAGTTAATTAATTACTTAGTTACTTAGTTAGTTAGTTATTTAATAGGTATGTATGAAGGTAGTTATTTAGTAAGTTAGTTAGTTAATTAGTTAGTTAGTTAGTTAGTTAGTTAGTTAACTAGTAGTAAGTTAGTTAGTTAGCTTGTTAATAGTTAGTTATTTAGTTAGTTACCTAGTTAGTTAGCTATTTAGCTAGTACTTAGTTAATTAATTCGATAGTTAATGAGTTAGTTAGTAAGTTAGTTAGTTAATCGGTATGTATGAAGGAAGTCAGTTAGTTAGTAGTTAGTTAGTTAGCTAGTATTTAATTAGTTAGTTAATTAGTTATTTTGTTAGTGGGTATCTATGAAGGTAGGTAGGTAGGTAGTTAGTTAGTTATTTTATAGGTATGTAGGAAGATAGTTAGTTAGTTAGTTAGTTAATTCGGGAGTTATTTAGATAGTAATCTAGTAGTTATGTAGTTAGTTAATATGTATGCAAGAAGGTAGTTAGTTAGTTAGTTAGATAGTTAGTTAATGAGTTGGGTAGTTAATTAGTTAGTTGGTTGGTTAGTTAGTTAGATAGTTAGTTAGTTAATCAGGTAGTTATTTAGTTAGATAGTTAGTTTGTTAGCAAGTAGTTAGTTAGTTAATTAGTTATTTTTTTAGTAATTTAGTTAGTTAGTTAGTTAGTTGTCATGTAGGAAGGTAGTTAGTTAGTTAGTTAGTTAGTTAGTTCGTTAGTTTGTTAATTAGATAGTTAGTTAGTTATTTAGTTAGTTAGTTAGTCAGTTAGTTAGCTAGTAGTTTGTTAGTTATCTAGTTAGTTATTTAGTTAGTTAGTTAGTCAGTCAGCTAGTAGTTTGTTTGTTGACTAGTTAGCTATTTAGTTAGTTAGTTAGTTAGTAAGTAAGTGGGTATGTAGGAAGTTAGTTAGTTAGTTTGTTAGTTAGTTAATAGGTATGCATGAAGATTGTTAGTTAGTTAGTTAGTTAGTTTCTAGGAAGGTAGTTACTTAATTAGTAAGTTAGTTAGTTAGCTTATTAATAGTTAGTTATTTAGTTCGTTGGTTAGTTAGTTATTTAGCTTGTAGTTAGTTAGTTAATTAGTTAATTAATTCGTTAGTTAATTAGTTAGTTTGTAAGTTAGTCAGTTATTGGGTATGTATGAAGGTAATTAGTTAATTAGAGAATTAGTTAGTTAGCTAGTAGTTAGTTAGTTAGTTAATTAGTTAGTTAGTTAATTAGTTAGTTAGTTAGTGGGTATATATGAAGGTAGGTAGGTAGTTAGTTAGTTAGTTAGTTTATAGGTATGTAGGAAGATAGTTAGTTAGTTAATTAGTGAGTTATCTAGAAAGTTATCTAGTAGTTAGTTAGTTTGTTTGCTAGTTATTTATCGAGTAGTTAGTTAGTCAGTCATTTAGTTAGTTAGTTAGTTAGATAGTTTATATATATGTAAGGAGGGATGTAGTTAGTTAGTTAGTTAATTAGGTATTTAGTTAGTTAATTAGGTAGTTTGTTAGTTTGTTAGTCAGTCAGTAGTTTGTTAGTTCACTAGTTAGTTAGTTAGTTAGTGGGTACGTAGGAAGATAGTTAGTTAGTTTGTTAGTTAGTTAGTTAGATAGATAGTTAATTAGTTATTTAGTTAGCTAGTAGTTTGTTAGTTGACCAGTTATTAGTTAGTTACTTAGTTAATTAATTCGTTAGTTAATTAGTTAGTTTGTAAGTTAGTCAGTTAATGGGTATGTACGAAGGTAGTTAGTTAATTAGTGAATTAGTTAGTTAGCTAGTAGTTAGTTAGTTAGTTAATTAGTTAGTTAGTTAATTAGTTAGTTAGTTAGTGGGTATATATGAAGGTAGGTAGGTAGTTAGTTAGTCAGTTAGTTTATAGGTATGTAGGAAGATAGTTAGTTAGTTAATTAGTGAGTTATCTAGAAAGTTATCTAGTAGTTAGTTAGTTAGTTTGCTAGTTATTTATCTAGTAGTTAGTTAGTCAGTTAGTTACTTAGTTAGTTAGTTAGTTAGTTTATATATATGTAAGGAGGGAGGTAGTTAGTTAGTTAGTTAATTAGGTATTTAGTTAGTTAGTTTGTTAGTTAACTAGTTAGTTATTTTGTTAGTTGGTTAGCTAGTTAGTTAGTTAGTTAGTGGGTACGTAGGAATATAGTTAGTTAGTTAGTTAGTTAGTTAGTTAGTTAGTTAGTTAGTTAGATAGATAGTTAATTAGTTATTTAGTTAGCTAGTAGTTTGTTAGTTGACTAGTTATTATTTAGTTACTTAGTTAGTCAATTAGCCAGTAGTTAGGTAGTTAGTTATTTAGTTAGTTGGTGGGTATGTTAGTTAGTTGGTGGGTATGTTAGTTAGCTAGTTAGTTAGTTAGTTCGTTAGTTAGGTAGTTAGTTAGTTGGTGGGTATGTTGGAAGTTAGTTTGTTAGTTAGTTAGTTAATAGGTATATACGAAGATAGTTAGTTAGTTAGTTAGTTAGTGGGTTGGTACGAAGGTAGTTAGTTAATTAGTTTGTTGGGTAGTTAGTTAGTTAGTTAATAGGTATGTATGATGGTAGTTAGTTATTAAGTTAGTTAGTTAATTAGTTAGTTAGTTTGTTAGTTAGCTAGTAGTTAGTTAGTTAGTTAGTTTGTTAAAAGTAAGTTAATTAGTCAGTTTGTTAGATACTTATTTAGATAGTAGTTAGTTAGTTACTGAGTTAATTAATTCGTTAGTTAATTAGTTAGTTAGTAAGTTCGTTAGTTAATGGGTATGTATGAAGGTAGCCAGTTAGTTAGTTAATTAGTTAGTTAGTTAGCAATTAGTTAGTTAGTTAGTTAATTAGTTAGTTAGCTAGTTGTTAGTTAGTTAGTTAATTAGTTAGTTAGCTAGTTAGTAAGTTAGTTAGTTATTTAGTTAGTTAATATGTATGTAAGAGGGTAGTCAGTTAGTCAGTTAGTGAGTTAGATAGTTAGTTAATTAGTTAGTTAATTACTTAGTTCTTTAGTTAGATAGTTAGTTAGTTAGTTAGTTATCTAGTAAGTTAGTTAGTTAGTTAGTTAGTTAGTCACTTAATCAGTTAGTTAATAAGTTAGTTAGATAGTTAGTTAGTAAATATGTATGTAAGAAGGTAGTTAGTTAGCTAGTTAGATAGTTAGTTAATAAGTTAGTAGTTTGTTAGTTAGTTGGTTGGTTAGTTAGTTAGTTAGGTAGTTAGTTAATCAGTTAGTTATTTAGTTAGTTAGTTAGTTAGTCAGCAAGTAGTTAGTTAGTTAATTAGTTATTTATTTAGGTATTTAGTTAGTAAGTTAGTTGTTATGTAGGAAGGTAGATAGTTAGTTGGTTAGTTAGTTGGTTGGTTAGTTAGTTTGTGAATAGGTATGTAGGAAGATAGTAAGTTAGTTAATTCGTGAGTTATTTTGATACTTATCTAGTAGTTAGTTAGTTAGTCAGTTAGTTAGTTAGTTAGTTAGTTAGTGATAAGAGGAAAATAAAGCACCTTTTTGATAGCTAATTTGGGGATTTTAGCCCTTTTGAATCACAACTTTATATATACAATTGTTCATATTTGAGATAACAAGAATATTTCTTCACTAAGTGTGTTTTATTGCTTAATTACAGGTTTTAGGTGGGAATTCTCGGTAATCCAAGAGTGTAGTTGCCTTCGTCTCCTCGCGCCATTAAAATCGATATATCATACCGACCAATTCGGTACACGTGTGAAGGAGAAGGCAAATAATCATCAACATAAGACATTACACCAAACTCTACTCGAAAACCACTCACACAATTGCCACTCTACAGCCCCACCAACCTCACCTAGCATCCCCAACTACCCTCAATCCTCTCACCCATCTCTCGGCCAATGGGAAATCCCCAAGGACACTATAAATAAGACCCCAAGGCCCTTGGGCAGAGATTGCTTCTTCTTCCCTCCCCCCTTTCTCTCTCTCTCTCTAAGCACTTCCAAGAACTTTCAAGAACATCAAGAACCATTCAAGATCCTACTCGATTGTTCGGGAGATTCGACCGTGACTTGGACATCCTTCCTTTCGGCGAATCGACCTTTCTCGAGACTAACCGTGACTCGGGGATTTTCTCCTTTCGGGACTTGTGGAGTTGTGTTGAGACCGTGACTGGGTGGTTTCCTCTTTCGGAGCTTAGTGAAGGTGTCAACCATGACTCGGAGCCTCTCCTTTTGGTGACCTTTCATCTAGTGAGTCCGTGACTTGAGGATTCTTTCCTTTCGGTGACCAACGAACCAAGCTTGCCGTGACTCGGAGCATTCTCCTTTCGGTGGTCAAGAAGAGCGTCCTTTTCCTCGCTAGTGTTGTCGCCATTTGATAAACGAACCAAGCTTGCCGTGACTCGGAGCATTCTCCTTTCGGTGCTAAAATCGACCTTTCCCCGGCAGCGGCGCCATGTGATAAACGGGTTTTCGATCGCTTTTTAATTTGAGATATCGTTGTATGTGAAAACCAATTCAATCAACAAGTTTGGAAATATATGTGTATAGTGGAAATATGAAAGTTCGTTCCGCGAGGAGTATATGCGTCGAATAATGAATCAAAACAAGCAAAAATGAAAAGGGCAGAAACTTTTCCACAGAGAGCTATTGCGTCAAAATATGATTAAGATTCAGATCATTAAAATAAATATTTCGAAGTTTCCAAAATTAATGAAAATTATTCTACAGAGAGGTCTGAATGTTATCAAATTTATCCTAAAATTTCAAACAATTTGGACAAAGGAATAAAAAGTTATTAACGAATTACAATCAGGTCTCTGAAAAACAGTCCCCTGGAAACAGCAGGTTTTCAGTTTAGGTGACAGTATTCAAAAATTCATATCAATTCGAATATTTCATGAAATTCTATGATTCAAAAAGTTCCCGAAACTAGAAATCAAGATCTAGGCAGAACAAAAAGAGAACAAAAATATCACACAAAGAGAGCAAATTATCACACAAAGAGAGCAAAAGATCGATTGCAAGAAACAAGATTTCAGCAAGAACTAGATTCAAACAAGGGTTTCTTTACACAACTTCAAAACAATCATTCAACATACAAGAAATTCAAGATAGAAAAGAATACACCTAGATTGAGTAAAGAAAAGCTTCAACGCGTCAAGAAAAGCCTCCTTTTCCTCGCTAGTGTTGTCGCTCAATTGACCACCGAAAGGAGAATACTCCGAGTCACGGCAAGCTTGCTTCGTTGGTCACCGAAAGGAAAAAATCCTCAAGTCACGGACTCACTAGATGAAAGGTCACCAAAAGGAGAGGCTCCGAGTCATGGTTGACACCTTCACTAAGCTCCGAAAGAGGAAACCACCCAGTCACAGTCTCAACACAACTCCACAAGTCCCGAAAGGAGAAAATCCCCGAGTCACGGTTAGTCTCGAGAAAGGTCGATTCGCCGAAAGGAAGGATGTCCAAGTCACGGTCGAATCTCCCGAACAATCGAGTAGGATCTTGAATGGTTCTTGATGTTCTTGAAAGTTCTTGGAAGTGCTTAGAGAGAGAGAGAGAGAAAGGGGAGAGGGAAGAAGAAGCAATCTCTGCCCAAGGGCCTTGGGGTCTTATTTATAGTGTCCTTGGGGATTTCCCATTGGCCGAGTGATGGGTGAGAGGATTGAGGGTAGTTAGGGATGGTAGGTGAGGTTGGTGGGGCTGTAGAGTGGCAATTGTGTGAGTGGTTTTCGAGTAGAGTTTGGTGTAATGTCTTTTGTTGATGATTATTTGCCTTCTCCTTCACACGTGTACCGAATTGGTCGGTATGATATATCGATTTTAATGGCGCGAGGAGACGAAGGCAACTACACTCTTGGATTGCCGAGAATTCCCACCTAAAACCTGTAATTAAGCAATAAAACACACTTAGTGAAGAAATATTCTTGTTATCTCAAATATGAACAATTGTATATATAAAGTTGTGATTCAAAAGGGCTAAAATCCCTAAATTAGCTATCAAAAAGGTACTTTATTTTCCTCTTATCAAATACCCCCACACTTAAACCCTTGATCGTCCTCAATCAATTGGAGAATTATATCACAAAACAAAGAATCGCAGTAGATTTTGTTGAAGTTGTATTCGTTATTTAAAAACTCATTTCATGAATCAAATGGTTCACTCTCATTTCATCAAGTTCACTAGTATTTAGAATGATATTGGTCTTTTCATTATTAGATCTCGAAATTAACTCGAAATTTCATAAGAGTTTTTCATGACACTCGATCTCAAGCGGTAAGAGCGACTTAAACGTTTTTACTTCGAATTTCTTCGCTCCACAATCTCAAAAGAACTCAATTCGAAAGCTATTATCGGGCCAAAATTTCCCGTTTTGCTAGATGATCTTAAATGCAAGTTATTCATTTTAAAACACGTTTGGTACAATGGTACAAGGTTCATACCCGTTTTCGATCAATTTCCCCGCTCATTCATTTTCTTTTCTCTCTTTGGAAGTCTTTAACCGAACGCCCCACTACACCGAAATGCAATGAGGTTACTCTCGGTGTTGTCTTTTGACCTTCATCTTTTCTCACTTAGTTTTTTTTTTCTTTTGCTTTTTCTTCTTTTTTTTTTTTTTTTTTTTTTTTTTTATGGAAGTCTTTAACCGAAAGCCCCACTACACCGAAATGCAATGAGGTTACTCTCGGTGTTGTCTTTTGACCTTCATCTTTTCTCACTTATATTTTTTTCTCTTTTTTTTTTTTTTTTTTTTTTTTTTCTTTTTGAACGAGCTGGTATATTTGATCTACTAACGGGTCCCCACAAACGGTTATTTCATAGTGCAATTGGTCATATTTTAAATCTAGCAAAACGTACTTTAACGCCCACGCTAAGAACTTTACTCATAAGTCCCATATTAATTACGGGTTCGAAAATCGAGTTAAAACGTATCGCATGAACCGCGCATCGATCAAGTGTCTCAAACTCGTGAAATTTGAAACAATAGGGCTGGAATCCCCAAATAGATCTCTTCAAAATCATAACCAAATCCTTTAAAATATTTTGCAAACTTTTAGTTTTGAGAGCGAAATTCAGAGTTAAATGAAATTTTGTTTTAAAAACGACGATTTAGTTCAATTCAGTGGAGAAAAATCTTTTATTGCAATTTAGAGTTGTTTTGTGATTAGCAATGCTCCCAGATTTAAGTGGATACTTTTTATAAAAAAATTTTTTTTTTTTTTAATGTTTTTTAATTTTCAATTTTCCCTGATTTTTTTAATTTTTAATTGGGCTCATACAGGTCAAAGATTGTATGTTACCCCCCCACACTTAGAGATTACTTGTCCTCAAGTATAAAAAATCAAAAATTTCAAAAAGAGGGATAATAGAGAGATACAACCTTTGATGCGTGGGCGTGCCTCCCTCGCTAGCGCTCTCGTTTGTGGTCTCGAGCTCGACCATGCCGATGTTATCCTCCTTCAAAATTAAACGAAGCGCTCACATGGATCGCTACTTTTCGACCGCCTCGAAAGACTCCCTTTGAGATGTTGGAGATGAGAGAATTCGGCGCTTGTATAACTCGTTTTGCATATGTCGAAAGTGGCGTAAATATCTTCTCTATTTCGCTTCGGATTTTTCGAGTTGCTTCATCGCTTGGAGTTTGATGAAGAGGAGTAGTGAGAGGCGTGAGTGTCTCGATTGTATTTGATTTCCTTGATAAATCTACACAAGGTGAAATTCTATCATGAGAAGCATCATAGTTCTTAATCGAATTTAAATTGATGATATATGGAAAGAATTCACCTTGAAGAATTGTAGATTTCTTTTCTTGCTCGTTTTCATCGATTGGAGTGATTTGAACCGTCTTTTGGAGAGTCGAATCCAATGACACCTTTTCTTCTTCAATGATCGTTCCAATGCTTTCATCGAATCCCCCCATACTTGAACTCTTGTCGTTTTCAATCTCCATGTTCTCCTCATTTGAATCCCTTAACTCGAGGCGAATTGATCTTATCGTTTGTTTTATTTCTTGTTTCAAATCTTCAAGACCTTGATTCAATCCTCCAAATTGTTGTTTTATCATCGCCGTCATTTCCTCCATCATTTGTTTAAATTCTTGGTTTGGATTTTCGTTTTGGGATTGAAATGGGTGATCTTGGTATTCAAATTTGTGTTGAGATTCGAGTTCATTTTGAGAAGGTTCGTATATGGGGTTTGAGTACATGGGGTTTGAGTAGTTGTTAGCGGTTTCGGCATAGGATTGTGTCTCATAACCCCATGGGGATTCGTTTTCGTATTGGCGAGCTTCGTAGACGGAATTTTGATAAAGGGTCTCGGTGTGTGATTCATAATTTTGATTTGAGGGTGAACTCGAGAGCCAACCGAGCCTTCGTTCTTCTTCTCTATCTTTCCTTTCTTCCATTTCTTCGCATTCTTGAAATTGTAGCTCGAGAATCTCTTGATTTGTCATGGAGTCCGGATATCCTTTTGCGGCTCTACTGAGACGTATTAACTCCCGAAGCGATTTTGGTTTTTCTTGATGATCCATCTTGCTCCACTTCGTGTACCTTGCAAGAATAGAAAATTTTCGAAATTAATGAAATATCAAGTTCAAATGTATCAAATCTATTAAAAATATCACTCGAGCTTGCAAGTTTGATTCAAAATTAGACTTAAACATTACTCCCCGGCAGCGGCGCCATTTGATAAACGGGTTTTCAATCACTTTTTAATTTGAAATATCGTTGTATGTGAAAACCAATTCAATCAACAAGTTTGGAAATATATGTGTATAGTGGAAATATGAAAGTTCGTTCCGCGAGGAGTATATGCGTCGAATAATGAATCAAAACAAGCAAAAATGAAAAAGGCAGAAACTTTTCCACAGAGAGCTATTGCGTCAAAATATGATTAAGATTCAGATCATTAAAATAAATATTTCGAAGTTTCCAAAATTAATGAAAATTAGTCTACAGAGAGGTATGAATGTTATCAAATTTATCCTAAAATTTCAAACCATTTGGACAACGGAATAAAAAGTTATTAACGAATTACAATCAGGTCTCTGAAAAAAGTCCCCTGGAAACAGCAGGTTTTCAGTTTAAGTGACAGTATTCAAAAATTCATATCAATTCGAATATTTCATGAAATTCTACGATTCAAAAAGTTCCCGAAACTAGAAATCAAGATCTACGCAGAACAAAAAGAGAACAAAAATATCACACAAAGAGAGAAAATTATCACACAAAGAGAGCAAAAGATCGATTGCAAGAAACAAGATTTAAGCAAGAACTAGATTCAAACAAGGGTTTCTTTACACAACTTCAAAACAATCATTCAACATACAAGAAATTCAAGATAGAAAAGAATACACCTAGATTGAGTAAAGAAAAGCTTCAACGCGTCAAGAAGAGCGTCCTTTTCCTCGCTAGTGTTGTCGCTCAATTGACCACCGAAAGGAGAATGCTCCGAGTCACGGCAAGCTTGGTTCGTTGGTCACCGAAAGGAAAGAATCCTCAAGTCACGGACTCACTGGATGAAAGGTCACCAAAAGGAGAGGCTCCGAGTCATGGTTGACACCTTCACTAAGCTCCGAAAGAGGAAACCACCCAGTCACGGTCTCAACACAACTCCACAAGTCCCGAAAGGAGAAAATCCCCGAGTCACGGTTAGTCTCGAGAAAGGTCGATTCGCCGAAAGGAAGGATGTCCAAGTCACGGTCGAATCTCCCGAACAATCGAGTAGGATCTTGAATGGTTCTTGATGTTCTTGAAAGTTCTTGGAAGTGCTTAGAGAGAGAGAGAGAAAGGGGGGAGGGAAGAAGAAGCAATCTCTGCCCAAGGGCCTTGGGGTCTTATTTATAGTGTCCTTGGGGATTTCCCATTGGCCGAGAGATGGGTGAGAGGATTGAGGGTAGTTGGGGATGGTAGGTGAGGTTGGTGGGGCTGTAGAGTGGCAATTGTGTGAGTGGTTTTCGAGTAGAGTTTGGTGTAATGTCTTATGTTGATGATTATTTGCCTTCTCCTTCACACGTGTACCGAATTGGTCGGTATGATATATCGATTTTAATGGCGCGAGGAGACGAAGGCAACTACACTCTTGGATTGCCGAGAATTCCCACCTAAAACCTGTAATTAAGCAATAAAACACACTTAGTGAAGAAATATTCTTGTTATCTCAAATATGAACAATTGTATATATAAAGTTGTGATTCAAAAGGGCTAAAATCCCCAAATTAGCTATCAAAAAGGTGCTTTATTTTCCTCTTATCAAATACCCCCACACTTAAACCCTTGATCGTCCTCGATCAATTGGAGAATTATATCACAAAACAACGAATCGCAGTAGATTTTGTTGAAGTTTTATTCGTTATTTAAAAACTCATTTCATGAATCAAATGGTTCACTCTCATTTCATCAAGTTCACTAGTATTTAGAATGATATTGGTCTTTTCATTATTAGATCTCGAAATTAACTCGAAATTTCATAAGAGTTTTTCATGACACTCGATCTCAAGCGGTAAGAGCGACTTAAACGTTTTTACTTCGAATTTCTTCGCTCCACAATCTCAAAAGAACTCAATTCGAAAGCTATTATCGGGCCAAAATTTCCCGTTT
The DNA here is from genome assembly GCA_946800325.1 of Luzula sylvatica. NCBI lineage: Eukaryota > Viridiplantae > Streptophyta > Magnoliopsida > Poales > Juncaceae > Luzula > Luzula sylvatica. The sequence goes on along the minus strand of OX326960.1, from coordinate 65,958,189 downwards.
TGCTAGATGATCTTAAATGCAAGTTATTCATTTTAAAACACGTTTGGTACAATTGTACAAGGTTCATACTCGTTTTCGATCAATTTCCCCGCTCATTCGTTTTCTTTTCTCTCTTTGGAAGTCTTTAACCGAACGCCCCACTACACCGAAATGCAATGAGGTTACTCTCGGTGTTGTCTTTTGACCTTCATCTTTTCTCACTTAGTTTTTTTTTTCTTTTTCTTTTTCTTTTTTTTTTTTTTCTTTTTTTTTTTTTTTTTTTTTTGGAAGTCTTTAACCGAAAGCCCCACTACACCGAAATGCAATGAGGTTACTCTCGGTGTTGTCTTTTGACCTTCATCTTTTCTCACTTATATTTTTTTCTCTTTTTTTTTTTTTTTTTTTTTTTTTCTTTTTGAACGAGCGGGTATATTTGATCTACTAACGGGTCCCCACAAACGGTTATTTCATAGTGCAATTGGTCATATTTTAAATCTAGCAAAACGTACTTTAACGGCCACGCTAAGAACTTTACTCATAAGTCCCATATTAATTACGGGTTCGAAAATCGAGTTAAAACGTATCGCATGAACCGCGCATCGATCAAGTGTCTCAAACTCGTGAAATTTGAAACAATAGGGCTGGAATCCCCGAATAGATCTCTTCAAAATCATAACCAAATCCTTTAAAATATTTTGCAAACTTTTAGTTTTGAGAGCGAAATTCAGAGTTAAATGAAATTTTGTTTTAAAAACGACGATTTAGTTCAATTCAGTGGAGAAAAATCTTTTATTGCAATTTAGAGTTGTTTTGTGATTAGCAATGCTCCCAGATTTAAGTGGATACTTTTTATAAAATTTTTTTTTTTTTTTTTTAATGTTTTTTAATTTTCAATTTTCCCTGATTTTTTTAATTTTTAATTGGGCTCATACAGGTCAAAGATTGTATGTTACCCTCCCACACTTAGAGATTACTTGTCCTCAAGTATAAAAAATCGAAAATTTCAAAAAGAGGGATAATAGAGAGATACAACCTTTGATGCGTGGGCGTGCCTCCCTCGCTAGCGCTCTCGTTTGTGGTCTCGAGCTCGACCATGCCGATGTTATCCTCCTTCAAAATTAAACGAAGCGCTCACATGGATTGCCACTTTTCGACCGCCTCGAAATACTCCCTTTGAGATGTTGGAGATGAGAGAAATCGGCGCTTGTATCACTCGTTTTGCATATGTCGAAAGTGGCGTCAATATTTCCTCAATCTTGCTTCGAATTTTTCGAATTGCTTCATCGCTTGGAGTTTGATGAAGAGGAGTTGTGAGAGGCGTGAGTGTCTCGATTGTATTTGATTTCCTTGATAAATCTACACAAGGTGAAATTCTATCATGAGAAGCATCATAGTTCTTAATCGAATTTAAATTGATGATATATGGAAAGAATTCACCTTGAAGAATTGTAGATTTCTTTTCTTGCTCGTTTTCATCGATTGGAGTGATTTGAACCGTCTTTTGGAGAGTCGAATCCAATGACACCTTTTCTTCTTCAATGATCGTTCCAATGCTTTCATCGAATCCCCCCATACTTGAACTCTTGTCGTGTTCAATCTCCATGTTCTCCTCATTTGAATCCCTTAACTCGAGGCGAATTGATCTTATCGTTTGTTTTATTTCTTGTTTCAAATCTTCAAGACCTTGATTCAATCCTCCAAATTGTTGTTTTATCATCGCCGTCATTTCCTCCATCATTTGTTTAAATTCTTGGTTTGGATTTTCGTTTTGGGATTGAAATGGGTGATCTTGGTATTCAAATTTGTGTTGAGATTCGAGTTCATTTTGAGAAGGTTCGTATATGGGGTTTGAGTACATGGGGTTTGAGTAGTTGTTAGCGGTTTCGGCATAGGATTGTGTCTCATAACCCCATGGGGATTCGTTTTCGTATTGGCGAGCTTCGTAGACGGAATTTTGATAAAGGGTCTCGGTGTGTGATTCATAATTTTGATTTGAGGGTGAACTCGAGAGCCAACCGAGCCTTCGTTCTTCTTCTCTATCTTTCCTTTCTTCCATTTCTTCGCATTCTTGAAATTGTAGCTCGAGAATCTCTTGATTTGTCATGGAGTCCGGATATCCTTTTGCGGCTCTACTGAGACGTATTAACTCCCGAAGCGATTTTGGTTTTTCTTGATGATCCATCTTGCTCCACTTCGTGTACCTTGCAAGAATAGAAAATTTTCGAAATTAATGAAATATCAAGTTCAAATGTATCAAATCTATTAAAAATATCACTCGAGCTTGCAATTTTGATTCAAAATTAGACTTAAACATTACTCCCCGGCAGCGGCGCCATTTGATAAACGGGTTTTCGATCGCTTTTTAATTTGAAATATCGTTGTATGTGAAAACCAATTCAATCAACAAGTTTGGAAATATATGTGTATAGTGGAAATATGAAAGTTCGTTCCGCGAGGAGTATATGCGTCGAATAATGAATCAAAACAAGCAAAAATGAAAAGGGCAGAAACTTTTCCACAGAGAGCTATTGCGTCAAAATATGATTAATATTCAGATCATTAAAATAAATATTTCGAAGTTTCCAAAATTAATGAAAATTAGTCTACAGAGAGGTCTGAATGTTATCAAATTTATCCTAAAATTTCAAACAATTTGGACAACGGAATAAAAAGTTATTAACGAATTACAATCAGGTCTCTGAAAAAAATCCCCTGGAAACAGCAGGTTTTCAGTTTAAGTGACAGTATTCAAAAATTCATATCAATTCGAATATTTCATGAAATTCTACGATTCAAAAAGTTCCCGAAACTAGAAATCGAGATCTACGCAGAACAAAAAGAGAAGAAAAATATCACACAAAGAGAGCAAATTATCACACAAAGAGAGCAAAAGATCGATTGCAAGAAACAAGATTTAAGCAAGAACTAGATTCAAACAAAGGTTTCTTTACACAACTTCAAAACAATCATTCAACATACAAGAAATTCAAGATAGAAAAGAATACACCTAGATTGAGTAAAGAAAAGCTTCAACGCGTCAAGAAGAGCGTCCTTTTCCTCGCTAGTGTTGTCGCTCAATTGACCACCGAAAGGAGAATGCTCCGAGTCACGGCAAGCTTGGTTCGTTGGTCACCGAAAGGAAAGAATCCTCAAGTCACGGACTCACTAGATGAAAGGTCACCAAAAGGAGAGGCTCCGAGTCATGGTTGACACCTTCACTAAGCTCCGAAAGAGGAAACCACCCAGTCACGGTCTCAACACAACTCCACAAGTCCCGAAAGGAGAAAATCCCCGAGTCACGGTTAGTCTCGAGAAAGGTCGATTCGCCGAAAGGAAGGATGTCCAAGTCACGGTCGAATCTCCCGAACAATCGAGTAGGATCTTGAATGGTTCTTGATGTTCTTGAAAGTTCTTGGAAGTGCTTAGAGAGAGAGAGAGAAAGGGGGGAGGGAAGAAGAAGCAATCTCTGCCCAAGGGCCTTGGGGTCTTATTTATAGTGTCCTTGGGGATTTCCCATTGGCCGAGAGATGGGTGAGAGGATTGAGGGTAGTTGGGGATGGTAGGTGAGGTTGGTGGGGCTGTAGAGTGGCAATTGTGTGAGTGGTTTTCGAGTAGAGTTTGGTGTAATGTCTTATGTTGATGATTATTTGCCTTCTCCTTCACACGTGTACCGAATTGGTCGGTATGATATATCGATTTTAATGGCGCGAGGAGACGAAGGCAACTACACTCTTGGATTGCCGAGAATTCCCACCTAAAACCTGTAATTAAGCAATAAAACACACTTAGTGAAGAAATATTCTTGTTATCTCAAATATGAACAATTGTATATATAAAGTTGTGATTCAAAAGGGCTAAAATCCCCAAATTAGCTATCAAAAAGGTGCTTTATTTTCCTCATATCAGTTAGTTAGTTAATTAGTTAGTTAGTTAGTTAGTTAGCTAGTAGTTTGTTAATTAGTTTGTTTGTTAATAATAAGTTATTTAGTTACTTAGTTAGTTAGTTAGTTAGTTATTTAGCAAGTAGTTAGTTACTTAGTTAATTAATTCGCTAGTTCATTAGTTAGTTAGCAAGTTCGTTAGTTAATGGGTGTGTATGAAGGTAGCCAGTTAGTTAGTTAATTAGATAATTAGTTAGCTAGTAGTTAGTTAGTTAGTTAATTATTTAGTTAGCTAGTTAGTTAGTTATTTAGTTAGTTAATATGTATGTAAAAAGGTAGTCAGTTAGTTAGTTTCTAGGAAGGTAGTTACTTAATTTGTAACTTAGTTAGTTAGTTAATATGTATGTACAAAGGTAGTTAGTTAATTAGTTAGTTAGGTAGTTAGTTAATTAATAGGTATGTATGAAGGTAGTTAGTTAGTAAGTTAGTTAGTCAATTAGTTAGTTAGTTAGTTAGTTAGTTAGCTAGTAGTTAGTTTGTTTGATGGTTAATAGTAAGTTATTTAGTTACATAGTTAGTTAGTTATTTAGCTAGTAGTTACATAGTTACTTAGTTAACTAATTCGTTAGTTAATTAATTCGTTAGTTAGTAAGTTAGTTAGTTAATCGGTATGTAGGAAGGTAGCCAGTTAGTTAGTTAATTAATCAGTCAGTTAGCTAGTAATTAGTTAGTTTAGTTAATTAGTTAGTTAGCTAGTTAGTTAGTTAGTTAGTTAGTTAGTCAGTTAATCAGTTAGTTAATAAGTATGTAAGAAGGTAATGAGTTGGTTAGTTAGATAGTTAGTTAATGAGTTAGGTAGTTAGTTAGTTAGTTAGTTAGTTAGTTAGTTAGTTAGTTAGTTAGTTAATTACTTAGTTAAGTTAGTTAGTTAGTTAGTTAGTTAGTTAGTTAGTTAGTTAGTCAGTTAGTTAATAAGTTAGTTAGTTAGTTAGTTAATATGTATGTAAGAAGGTAATGAGTTAGTTAGTTAGATAATTAGTTAATGAGTTAGGTAGTTAGTTAGTTAGATGGTTGGTTAGTTAGTTAGTTAAAGTCAATCAGTTAGTTATTTAGTTAGTTATTTAGTCAGTTAGCAAGTAGTTAGTTAGTTAATTAGTTCTTTATTTAGTTATATAGTTAGTTAGTTTGTTGTTATGTAGGAATGTAGTTAGTTGGTTAGTTAGTTAGTTAATAGGTATGTCGGAATATAGTTAGTTAGTTAATTCGTGAGTTATTTAGATAGTTATGTAGTAGTTAGTTAGTTAGTTAGTTAGTTAGTTAGTTTATATATATGTAAGGAGGTAGTTAATTAGTTAGTTAGTTAGTTAGTTAGTTTATATATATGTAAGGAGGTAGTTAATTAGTTAGTTAGTTAGATAGTTCGTTAGTTAGTTAGCTATTAGTTTGTTAGTTAACTAGTTAGTTATTTAGTTAGTTGGTTAGTCAGTCAGCTAGTTGTTAGTTAGTTAACTAGTTAGTTAGTCAGTTAGTGGGTACGTAGGAAGTTAGTTAGTTAGTCAGTTAGTTAATAGGTATGCAGGAAGATAGTTAGTTAGTTAGTTAGTTAGTTAGTTAGTTAGTTAGATAGTTAGTTAGGAAGGTAGTTACTTAATTAGTAAGTAAGTTAGTTAGTTAGTTAATATGTATGTAGGAAGATAGTTAGTTAGTTAGTTAGTTAATTAGTAAGTTAGTTAGTTAGTTAGTTAGTTAGTTAATGGGTTCATACGAATGTAGTTAGTTAATTAGTTAGTTAGGTAGTAAGTTAGTTAGTTAATAGGTATGTATGAAGGTAGTTAGTTAGTAAGTTAGGTAGTTAATTAGTCAGTTATTTAGTTAGTTAGCTTGCGGTTAGTTTGTTAGTTTGTTAATAGTTAGTTATTTAGTTAGTTAGTTAGTTCAATATTTATCTAGTAGTTAGTTAGTTACTTAGTTAATTAATTCGTTAGATAATTAGTTAGTTGGTAAGTTAATTAGTTAGTATGTATGTAGGTAGTCAGTTAGTTAGTTAATTAGTTAGTTAGTTAGTTAATTATTTAGTTAGTTAATTAGTTAGTTAATTAGTTTGTTAGTGGGTATCTATGAAGGTAGGTAGGGAGGTGGTTAGTTAGTTTGTTTATAGGTATGTAGGAAGATAGTTAGTTAGTTAATTAGTGAGTTATCTAGATAGTTATCTAGTAGTTAGTTAGTTAGTTGGCTAATTATTTATCTAGTAGTTAGTTAGTCAGTCAGTTAGTTAGTTAGTTAGCTAGTTAGTTATTTAGTTAATTAGTTAGTTTATATATATGTAAGGAGGTAGTTAGTTAGTTAGTTAGTTAGTTAGATATTTAGTTAGTTAGTTAGGTAGTTAATTAGTTAGTTAGTTAGTTAGTTAGTTAGTTAGTAGTTTGTTAGTTAACTGGTTAGGTATTTGGTTAGTTAGTTAGTGGGTATGTAGGAAGTTAGTTAGTTAGTTTGTTAGTTAGTTAACATGTATGTAGGAAGAGAGATAGTTAGTTAGTTTGTTTGTAGGAAGGTAGTTGGTTAATTAGTTAGGTAGTTGGTTAGTTAGTTAGTTAGTTAATAGGTATGTATGAAGGTAGTTAGTTAGTAAGTTAGTTAGTTAATTAGTTAATTAGTTAGTTAGCTAGTAGTTAGTTAGTTTGTTAGTTAGTTAGTGGGTTTGTAGGAAGGTAGTTAGTTAATTACTTAGTTAGTTAGTTAGTTAGTTAATATGTTTGTGGAAAGATAGGTAGTTAGTTAGTTAGTTAATAGGTATGTAGGAAGATAGTTATTTTGTTAGTTAGTTATTTAGTTAGTTAGTTAGTTAGTGGGTTAGTACAAAGGTAGTTCGTTGATTAGTTAGGTAGTTAGTTAGTTAGTTAGTTAGTTAATATGTATGTATGAATGTAGTTAGTTAGTAAGTTGGTTGGTTAGTTTATTAGTTAGTTTGTTAGTTAGCTAGTAGTTATGTACATTGTTATTCAGTTATTTAGTTAGCTAGTAGTTAGTTAGTTAGTTATTTATTTAATTAGTTAGTTAGTTAGTGGTTATGGTGGAAGGTAGTTAGTTAGTTAGTGAGTTTGTTAGTTAGTTCGTTAGTTAATAGGTATGTAGGAAGGTAGTTCGTTAGTTAGTTATTTAGTTAGTTAGTTAGTTAGTAATTTAAATAGTCTGTCAGTTAGTATGTTCGTTAGTTAGTTGGTAAGTTAGTTAGTTAATAGGTATGTAAGAAGGTAGTTAGTTAGTTAGTAAGATAGTTAGTTAATGAGTTAGGTAGTTAGTTAGTTAGTTAGTTGGTTGGTTAGTTAATTAGTTAGTTAGTTATTTAGTTAGTTAGTTAGTTAGTATATATGTATGTAAGGAGGTAGTTAGTTAGTTTGTTTGTTAGATATTTAGTAAGTTAATAGGTATGTATGATGGTAGTTAGTTAGTAAATTAGTTAGTTAGTTAGTTAGCTAGTAGTTTGTTAGTTAGTTTATTAGTTGATTAGTTAGTTAGTTAGTTAGCGAGTAGTTAGTTAGTTAATTAGTTAGTTAATTAGTTAGTTAGTAATTTAGTTAGTTAGTGGGTATGTATGAAGGTAGCTAGCTAGTTAGTTAGTTAGTTTGTTAGTTAGCTAGTAGATAATTAGTTAGATAGTTAATCAGTTAGTTATTTGGTAAGTTAGTTTGTTGGTAAGCTAGTAGTCTGTTATATATTTAGTTAGTCAGTTAGTTAGTAAGTGATTATGTAGGAAGGTAGTTTGTTAGTTAGTTAGGTAGTTAACTGGTATGTAGCAAGATAGTTAGTTAGTTATTTAGTTAGTTATCTTGTAGTTAGTTAGTTAGTTAGTTAGTCAGTTAGTTAGTTAGTTAGTAAGTTAGCTAGTAGTCATTTAGTTAGTTTGTTAGTTATTTAGTTAGTTAGTCAATTACTTAGCTAGTTAGTTAATTAGTTAGTTAGTTAGCTAGTTAGTGGGTTCGTTGGAAGGTAGTTAGTTAATTGGTTAGTTAGTTTTTTAGTTAGTTAGTTAATAGCTATGTAGGAAGTTAGTTAGTTAGTTAGTTAGTTAGTTAGTTAATTAGTGAGTTAGTTAGTGGGTTCGTATGAAGGTAGTTAGTTAATCAGTTAGTTAGGTAGTTAGTTAGTTAATTAGTTAGTTAATAGGTATGTATACGGGTAGTTATTTAGTAAGTCAGTTAGTTAATTAGTTAGTTAGTTAGTTAGTTAGCTAGTTAGTTAGTTAGTTAGTTAGCTAGTTAGTTAGTTAGTTAGTTAGCTAGTTAATTAGTTAGTTATTTAGTTAGTTAGTTAGTTAGTTAGCTAGTAGTTTGTTAGTTAATTACTTAATTAATTAGTTAGTTACTGAGTTAGTTAGTTAGTTAGTTAGTTAGTTGGTTTGAACGAAGGTAGCTAGTTAGTTAGATTATTAGTCAGTTAGTTAGTTAATTAGTTAATTAGTTTGTTAATTAGTCGGTTAGTTAGTGGGTATGTAGGAAGGTAGTAAGTTAGTTATTTATTTAGTTAGTTAGTAAGTTAGTTAGTTATTTAGTTAATTAGTAAGTTTGTTAGTATGTACGTTCGTTAGTTAGTAGGTATGTAGGAAGGTAGGTAGTTAGTTAGTTAGTAAGTCAATTAGTTAATTAGCTAGTATTTAGTTAGTTAATTAGTTAATTAATTAGTTATTCATTTAGTTATCTAGTAGTTAGTTAGTTAGTTAGTCAGTCAGTCAGTTAGTTAGTTAGTTACTTAGTTAGTGAGTTAGTTAATATGTATGTAAGAAGGTAGTTAGTTAGTTAGTCCATTAGTCATTTTGTAAGTAAGTTAGTTAGTCAGTTAGCAAGTAGTTTGTTAGTCAATTAGTTATTTAGTTAGTTAGTTAGTTGTTATGTAGAAAGGCAGTTAGTTAGTTAGTTAATTAGTTGGTTAGTTAGTTAGTTAGCAAATAGGTATGTAGGAAGATAGTCAGTTAGTTAATAGATACGTAGGAGGATAGTTAGTTAATTAGTTAGTTAGTTAGTTAGTTAGTTAGTCAGTAAGTATGTTCATCAGTTAGTTGGTATGTAGGAAGGTAGTTACTTAGTTAGTTAATTAGTTAATTAGTTAATTAGCTAGTAGCTAGTTAGTTAGTTTGTTAGTTAGTTAGTCTGTTAATCTGTTAGTTAGTTAGTTAGTTAGTAAGTTAGTTAGTTTGTTAGTCAATATGTATGTATGAAGTAAGTGTGTTAGTTAGTCAGATAGTTAGTTAATTAGTTAGTTAGTTAGTTTGTTAGTTTGTTAGTTTGTTAGTAGTTATTTAGATTGTTAGTTAATCAGTTAGTTATTTAGTTAGTTAGTTAGTTAATTAGTTCGTAGTTAGTTAGTTAGTTATTTATTTAGTTAGTTAGTTAGTTAGTCGATGGGTATGTCGGAAGGTATTTAGTTAGTTATAAGTTAGTTAGTTAAGTTAATAGGTATTTAGTACGATAGTTAGTTAGTTAATTAGTTAGTTATTATGTTAGTTATCTTGTAATAAGTTAGTTAGTTAGTTATTTAGTCAGTTAGTTAGTAGGTATTTAGTTAGTTAATTATTTAGTTAGTTAGTTAGTTATCTAGTAGTTAGTTAGTTAGTTAGTTAGATAACTAGTTAGTTTTTTAGTTAGTAAGTTAGTTAGTTAACTAGTTAGTTGTTTAGTAAGTTAACTAATTAGTTTTTTAGTAACATAGTTAGTTAGTTAGTTAGTTAATTAGTGGGTTTGTAGGAAGGTAGTTAGTTAATTAGTTAGGTAGTTAGTTAGTTAGTTAGTTAGTTAGTTAAAAGGTATGTATGAAGGTAGTTAGTTAGTAAGTTAGTTTCTTAATTAGTTAATTAGTTAGTTAGCTAGTCGTTAGTTAGTTAATTAGTTAGTTTGTTAGTTAGTGAGTTAGTTAGTGGGTTTGTAGGAAGGTAGTTAGTTAATTAATTAGTTAGTTAGTAAGTTAGTTAATAGGTATGTAGGAAGATAGTTAGTTAGTTAGTTAATAGGTATGTAGGAAGATAGTTTGTTTGGTAGTTAGTTATTTTGTTAGTTAGTTAGTTAGTTAGTAATTAGTTAGTGGGTTAGTGCAAAGGTAGTTAGTTAATTAGTTAGTTTGGTAGTTAGTAAGTTAGTTAGTTAGTTAATATGTATGTATGAATGTAGTTAGTAAGTAAGTTAGTTAGTTTATTAGATAGTTTGTTAGTTAGCTAGTAGTTATTTAGTTATTTTGTTCGCTAGTAGTTAGTTAGTTAGTTAGTTATTTATTTATTTAATTAGTTAGTTAGTTAGTTAGTTAGTTAGTGGTTATGTAGGAAGGTAGTTAGTCAGTTAGTGAGTTAGTTAGTTTGTTCGTTAGTTAATAGGTATGTAGGAAGGTAGTTAGTTAGTTAGTTATTTAGTTAGTTAGTTAGTTAGTTAGTTAGTTAGTTAGTAATTTAAATAGTTCGTCAGTTAGTATGTTCGTTAGTTAGTTGGTATGTAGAAAGGTTGCTAGTTAGTTACTTAGTTAATTAGTTAATTACCATGTAGTTAGTTAGTTAGTTAGTTAGTTAGTTAGTTAGTTAGTTAGTTAGTTAGTTAGTTAATATGTATGTAAGAAGGTAGTTAGTTAGTTAGTTAAATAGTTAGTTAGTTCGTTAGTTAGTTAGTTACTCAGTTAATTATTTAGTTAGTTAGGTAATTTGTTAGTTTGTTAGCTAGTAGTTAGTTAGTTAGTTATTTATTTATTTATTTAGTTAGTTAGTTGTTACGTAGGAAGGTAGTTAGTTCGATGGTTAGTTAGTTAGTTAGTTAATTGGTATATAGGAAGATAGTTAGTTAATTAGTTAGTTATTTAGTTAGTTATCTAGTAGTTAGTTTGTTAGTTAGTTAGTTAGTTAGTAGTGAGTTCGTTAGTGAGTAACTTAGTTAACTAGTTAGTTATCTAGTAGTTGTTTAGTTATATATAGTTAGTTAATTAGTTAGTTAATTAGTTAGTTAGTTAGCTTGTTAGTTAGTTAGTTAGTTAGTTAGCTAGCTAGCTAGTAGTTAGTTAGTTAGTTAGTTTGTTAATATGTATGTAGGAAGGAACGTAGTAGTTATCTAATAGTTAGTTAGTTAGTTTGTTTGTTAGTAAATTAGTTAGTTAGTTAGTTAGTTAGGTAGTTAGTTAGTGGGTATGTAAGAAGGTAGTTAGTTAGTTAGTTATTGAGTTAGTTAGTTAATTAGTTAGTTAGCTAGTAGTTAGTTAGTTAATTAGTTAGTTAGTTAGTTAATCAATTAGTTAGTTGGTTAGTTAGTGAGTTAGTTAATATGTATGTAAAAATGGTACTTAGTTAGTTATATAGTTAGTTAATTAGTTAGTTAATTTGTATGTAAAAATGGTACTTAGTTAGTTATATAGTTAGTTAATTAGCTACTTAATTTGTTAATTAGTAGTAAGTTAGTTAGTTAGTTAGTTAGTTAATTAGTTATTTAGTTAGCTAGGTAGTTACTCAGCTAGTAGTTAGTTAGTTAACTAGTTAGTTATTTAGTTAGTTAATGGGTATGTAGGAAGATAGTTAGTTAGTTGGTTAGTTAATGAGTTAGTTAGTTAGTTATTTGGTGGGTTTTTAGGAAGGTAGTTACTTAATTAGTTAGTTAGTTAGTTAGTTAGTTAATAGGTATGTAGGAAGATAGTTAATATGTTAGTTGATAGGTATGTAGGAAGATAGTTAGTTAGATAGTTAATTAGTTTGTTTGTTAGCTAGTTAGTTAGTGTGTTTGTACGAAGGTAGTTAGTTAATTAGTTAGTTATTTAGTTAGTTAGCTAGTAGTTAGTTAGTTAGTTAGTTAGTTAGTCAGTTAGTTAATTAGTTAATTAGTTAGGTAGTTAATATGTATGTAAGAAGGTAGTCAGTTAGTTAGTTAATTAGTTTGTTAGATAGTTAGTTAATGAGTTAGTTAATTAGGTAGTTAGTTAGTTATCTAGTAGTTAGTTAGATAGTTAGTTAGTTAATCAGTTAGTTAGTTAGTTAGTTAGTTAGTTTGTTAATAGATATGTAGGAAGATAGTTAGTTCGTTAATTAGTTAGTTAGTTAGTTAGTCAGTTAATCAGTTAGTTAATAAGTTAGTTAGTTAGTTAATTAGTTAGTTAATATGTATGTAAGAAGTTAGTTAGTTAGTTAGTTAGTTAAATAGTTAGTTAATGAGTTAGTTAGTTAGTTAGTTAGTTGGTTAGTTAGTTAGTTAGTCAGTCAGTTAGTTAGTCAGTTAGTCATTTAGTTAGTTATTTAGTTAGTTAGCAAGTAGTTAGTTAGTTAATTAGTTATTTATTTAGTTAGTTAGTTGTTATGTAGAAAGGCAGTTAGTTAGTTAGTTAGTTAGTTGGTTAGTTAGTTAGTTAGTTAGTTAATAGGTATATAGGAAGATAGTTAGTTAGCTAATAGGTACGTATGAAGATAGTTAGTTAGTTAGTTAGTTACTTAGTTAGTTAGTTAGTTAGTTAGTAAGTATGTTCATTAGTTAGTTGGTATGTAGGAAGGTAGTTACTTAGTTAGTTAATTACTTAGTTAGTTAATTAGTTAATTAGTTAATTAGCTAGTAGTTAGTTAGTTTATTAGTTAGTTAGTTAGTTAGTCAGTTAATCTGTTAGTTAGTTAGTTAGTTAGTTTGTTTGTTTGTTAGTCAATATGTATGTATGAAGTAAGTGAGTTAGTTAGTTAGATAGTTAGTTAATTAGTCAGTTAGTTAGTTAGTTAGTAAGTTAATTAGTTAGTTAGTTAGTTAGTTAGTTAGTAAGTTAATTTGTTAGTTATTTATTTAGTTTGTTAGTTTGCTAGTTAGCTAATTGTTAGTTAGTTTGTTACTTAGTTTGTTAGTTAGGTAGTGGGTATGTAGGAAGGTAGTTAATTAGTTAGTTAGTTAGTTAGTTGCTTAATAGGAATGTAGGTAGATTGTTACTTAGTTAGTGGGTTAATTATTTAGTTAGTTATCTAGTAGTTAGTTAGTTAGTTTGGTTTGTCAGTTAGCTAGTAATTAGTAAGTTAGTTAGTTAGTCGGCTAGTCAATTAGTTAGTCAATATGTATGTAAGAAGGTAGTTAGTTAGTAAGTTAGATAATTGGTAAGTATGTTTGTTAGTTAGTTAGTTAGTTAGTTAGTTAGTTAGTATTTAGTTAGTTAGTTAGTTAGTTAGTTAGTTAGTCAATTAGAAGTTAGTTAGTTAGTTAGTTAGTTAACTAGTTAGTTATTTAGTTGGTTGGATAGTTAGTTAATATGTATGTTGGAAGATAGTTAGTTAGTTAGTTAGTTAATTAGTTAGTTATTTAGTTAGTTATCTAGTAGTAGTTAGTTAGTAAGTTAGTTAGTTAGTTATTTAGTAGTTAGTTAGTAAGTTAATATGTTTGTAAGAAGGTAGTTAGTTAGTTAGCTTGATAGTTAGATTATGAGTTAGTTAATACGTATGTAAGAAGGTAGTTAATTAGTTAGTTAGTTTGTTAATTAGTAGTAAGTTAGTTAGTTAGTTAGTTAGTTAGTTAGTTAGTTAGTTAATTAGTTATTTGGTTAGCTAGGTAGTTACTTGGCTAGTAGTTAGTTAGTTAACTAGTTAGTTATTTAGTAAGTTAATGGGTATGTAGGAAGATAGTTAGTTAGTTAGTTAGTTAATGAGTTAGTTAGTTAGTTATTTGGTGGCTTTTTAGGAAGGTAGTTACTTAATTAGTTAGTTAGTTAGTTAGTTAGATAATAGGTATGTAGGAAGATACTTAGTATGTTAGTTGATAGGTATGTAGGAAGATAATTAGTTAGATAGTTAATTAGTTTGTTTGTAAGCTAGTTAGTTAGTGGGTTTGTACAAAGGTAGTTAGTTAATTAGTTAGTTATTTAGTTAGTTAGCTAGTAGTTAGTTAGTTAGTTAGTTAGTTAGTTAGTCAGTCAGTTAATTAGTTAATTAGTTAGGTAGTTAGGTAGTTAATATGTATCTAAGAAGGTAGTCAGTTAGTTAGTTAATTAGTTTGTTAGATAGTTAGTTAATGAGTTAGTTAATTAGGTAGTTAGTTAGTTATCTAGTAGTTAGTTAGATAGTTAGTTAGTTAATCAGTTAGTTAGTTAGTTAGTTAGTTAGTTTGTTAATAGATATGTAGGAAGATAGTTAGTTCGTTAATTAGTTAGTTAGTTAGTTAGTTAATTAGTTAGTTAGTCAGTTAATCAGTTAGTCAATAAGTTAGTTAGTTAGTTAATTAGTTAGTTAATATGTATGTAAGAAGTTAGTTAGTTAGTTAGTTAGTTAGTTAAATAGTTAGTTAATGAGTTAGTTAGTTAGTTGGTTAGTTAGTTAGTTGGTTAGTTAGTTAGTTAGTTAGTCAGTCAATATGTATGTAAGAATGTAGTTAGTTAGTAAGTTAGATAATTGGTAGGTTAGTTAGTTAGTTAGTTAGTTAGTTAGTTAGTTAGTTAGTATTTAGTTAGTTAGTTAGTTAGTTAGTTAGTTAGTTAGTTAGTTAGTTAGTTAGTCAATTAGAAGTTAGTTAGTTAGTTAGTTAGTTAACTAGTTAGTTATTTCGTTGGTTGGATAGTTAGTTAACTAATTAGAAGATAGTTAGTTAGTTAGTTAGTTAGTTAATTAGTTAGTTATTTAGTTAGTTATCTAGTAGTAGTTAGTTAGTAAGTTAGTTAGTTAGTTATCTAGTAGTTAGTTAGTAAGTTAATATGTAGGTAAGAAGGTGGTTAGTTAGTTAGCTTGATAGTTAGATTATGAGTTAGTTAATATGTATGTAAGAAGGTAGTTAATTAGCTAGTTAGTTTGTTAATTAGTAGTAAGTTAGTTAGTTAGTTAGTTAGTTAGTTAGTTAGTTAATTAGTTATTTAGTTAGCTAGGTAGTTGCTTAGCTAGTAGTTAGTTAGTTAACTAGTTAGTTATTTAGTTAGTTAATGGGTATGTAGGAAGATAGTTAGTTAGTTAGTTAGTTAATGAGTTAGTTAGTTAGTTATTTGGTGGGTTTTTTGGAAGGTAGTTACTTAATTAGTTAGTTAGTTAGTTAGTTAGTTAATAGGTATGTAGGAAGATAGTTAATATGTTAGTTGATAGGTATGTTGGAAGATAGTTAGTTAGATAGTTAATTAGATTGTTTGTTAGCTAGGTAGTTAGTGGGTTTGTACGAAGGTAGCTAGTTATTTAGTTAGTTAGCTAGTAGTTAGTTAGTTAGTTAGTTAGTTAGTCAGTCAGTTAATTAGTTAATTAGTTAGGTAGTTAGGTAGTTAATATGTATGTAAGAAGGTGGTTAGTTAGTTAGCTTGATAGTTAGATTATGAGTTAGTTAATATGTATGTAAGTGATGTGAGGTAAATGGAACACGTTTTACGAGTCTTATTTAGGGATTTTAGCCCTTGTGATATTATATTATATGCTTTTATGATACATATTTCAAACATCATGAATATTTCTACACTAATGTGTTCTTTTCCCATTTTCAGGAGATAGAGGAATAATTTGGGAATTTGGTCAGCACCATTGCCTCCGGCACGCTGAAGACAGTCAAAACGATATATCACATCGATATATTCGGTGAAGGATCGAGGCGGGAAAGGCAAAAACAAAAGAAAAAAATCACCAAACTGTTGCACCGCACAGGGGCAACAGTGGGCCTGGCCACAGAGGCAAATCTGCCAGCCCTGCACTGGCCACAGTGACGAAATCTACAGCCCACAGCCCAGCTCTCAGTCCATACGCAGCCCCAACAAAGCTGAATTGTTGCCTTCTTTAGAATTGAATCGTTTCCTTCTTAAGGAATGATTTGTTGCCCTCTCAATGATTTATTGGTTGCCTTCTTTGGTGGATTTGTTGCTGTCCTAAAACTTTCATAATTACCCTTGCCAATTAAGAGGAGCATCAAGCCTATAAATAAGACCCTAAGGCCAAGGGCAAATCATGTTCTCTTCCCCCTCCTCTGTTTGCCTTGGGGGCAAGCCTTTCTCCTCCTTCTCTCCACCACAAACTCCACCACAAACAAGATTTTATCGAAGCTAAAGATCGGAACTTGAGGTTCGGAGCGTTTCCGACTGGAGCTCCACCTTGTGAAGATCTTGGAGTAGCAGCGTTTGTGATCCAATTTCGACACGAGACCGATCAATCGATTATTGAAGAGCGTTTCTTGCAATTCGAGAGGATCTAGCACAAGAGGAAGAGGCGATTTGACGGGAGCGTTTCTTGCACTTCGCCGGGGAAACTTCGGAATCAAGATATCGAGCGTTTCGAGTCTTGAATAGGTTGTTTCTATCTTTTGTGTTTGAATTCGGTAGTTTCTTTTAATAAATCTTTGCGTGGATTAATAAATGTGGATTGAATTGGTTTAAAGCTTGTTTTTTGGCAATTTTCCGTTTAAATTCTCTTAATCTTGCTAGTGTTTACTTTCTTGCACACAAAACCCCCTTCAATTATTCTTTTACTGTACAAAGCTTTTTTCGAGCTTGTTCTTTTGCGTGTTTGATTCGTAATTTCGATACTTGCTCCCTTTGGACGATCCTATTATACTTGCTCTATACACTTTTGAGTTATCCACAATTTTGTTAAACTTTACTTCTTTGATTTTCGGTTTTCGGACTCAACGATTGGCGCATTAATTTGCGTACACGAAAAACCGCGTTATCAGTAAGAAGGTAGTTAATTAGCTAGTTAGTTCGTTAATTAGTAGTAAGTTAGTTAGTTAGTTAGTAAGTTAGTTTGTTAATTAGTTATTTAGTTAGCTAGGTAGTTACTTATCTAGTAGTTAGTTAGTTAACTAGTTAGTTATTTAGTTAGTTAATGGGTATGTAGGAAGATAGTTAGTTAGTTAGTTAGTTAGTTAATGAGTTAGTTAGTTAGTTATTTGGTGGGTTTTTAGGAAGGTAGTTACTTAATTAGTTAGTTAGTTAGTTAGTTAGTTAATAGGTATGTAGGAAGATAGTTAATATGTTAGTTGATAGGTATGTAGGATGATAGTTAGTTAGATAGTTAATTAGTTTGTATGTTAGCTACTTAGTTAGTGGGTTTGTACGAAGGTAGTTAGTTAATTAGTTAGTTATTTCGTTAGTTAGCTAGTAGTTAGTTAGTTAGTTAGTTAGTTAGTCAGTCCGTTAATTAGTTAATTAGTTTGGTAGTTAGGTAGTTAATATGTATGTAAGAAGGTAGTCAGTTAGTTAGTTAATTAGTTTGTTAGATAGTTAGTTAATGAGTTTGTTAATTAGGTAGTTAGTTAGTTAGATAGTTAGTTAGTTAATCAGTTAGTTAGTTAGTTAGTTAGTTTGTTTGTTAGTAGATATGTAGGAAGATAGATAGTTAATTAGTTAGTTAGTTAGTTAGTTAATTAGTTAGTTAGTCAGTTAATCAGTTAGTTAATAAGTTAGTTAGTTAGTTAATTAGTTAGTTAATATGTATGTAAGTAGTTAGTTAGTTAGTTAGTTAAATAGTCAGTTAATGAGTTAGTTAGTTAGTTAGTTAGTCAGTTGGTTAGTTAGTTAGTTAGGCAGTCAGTTAGTTAGTCAGTTAGTCATTTAGTTAGTCAGTTAGTTAGTTAGCAAGTAGTTAGTTAGTTAATTAGTTATTTATTTAGTTAGTTAGTTGTTATGCAGAAAGGCAGTCAGTTAGTTAGTTAGTTAGTTGGTTAGTTAGTTAGTTAGTTAGTTAATAGGTATGTAGGAAGATAGTTAGTTTGCTAATAGGTACGTAGGAAGATAGTTAGTTAGTTAGTTAGTTAGTTAGTTAGTTAGTTAGTTGGTATGTAGGAAGGTAGTTACTTAGTTAGTTAATTAGTTAATTAGTTAATTAGCTAGTGGTTAGTTAGTTTGTTAGTTTGTTAGTTAGTTAGTCAGTTAATCTGTTAGTTAGTTAGTTAGTTAGTTAGTTAGTTAGTTTGTTAGTCAATATGTATGTATGAAGTAAGTGAGTTAGTTAGTTAGATAGTTAGTTAATTAGTTAGTTAGTTAGTTAGTTAGTAAGTTAATTAGTTAGTTAGTTAGTTAGTTAGTTAGTTAGTTAGTTAGTAAGTTAATTTGTTAGTTATTTATTTAGTTTGTTAGTTTGTTAGTTAGCTAATTGTTAGTTAGTTTGTTACTTAGTTAGTTAGTTAGGTAGTCGGTATGTAGGAAGGTAGTTAATTAGTTAGTTAGTTAGTTAGTTGCTTAATAGGAATGTAGGTAGATTGTTAGTTAGTTAGTTAGTTAATTATTTAGTTAGTTATCTAGTTGTTAGTTAGTTAGTTTAGTTTGTCAGTTAGCTAGTAATTAGTAAGTTAGTTAGTCAGTTAATTAGTTAGTTAGTTAGTTTGTTAGTTAGTCAGCTAGTCAATTAGTTAGTCAATATGTATGTAAGAAGGTAGTTAGTTCGTAAGTTAGATAATTGGTAAGTTTGTTAGTTAGTTAGTTAGTTAGTTAGTTAGTTAGTTAGTATTTAGTTAGTTAGTTAGTTAGTCAATTAGAAGTTAGTTAGTTAGTTAGTTAGTTAAATAGTTAGTTATTTAGTTGGTTGGATAGTTAGTTAATATGTATGTTGGAAGATAGTCAGTTAGTTAGTTAATTAATTAGTTATTTAGTTAGTTATCTAGTAGTTGTTAGTTAGTAAGTTAGTTAGTTAGTTATCTAGTATTTAGTTAGTAAGTTAATATGTATGTAAGAAGGTAGTTAGTTAGTTAGCTTGATAGTTAGATTATGAGTTAGTTAATATGTATGTAAGAAGGTAGTTAATTAGCTAGTTAGTTTGCTAATTAGTAGTTAGTTAGTTAGTTAATTAGTTATTTAGTTAGCTAGGTAGTTACTTAGCTAGTAGTTAGTTAGTTAACTAGTAAGTTATTTAGTTAGTTAATGGGTATGTAGGAAGATAGTTAGTTAGTTAGTTAGTTAATGAGTTAGTTAGTTAGTTATTTGGTAGGTTTTTAGGAAGGTAGTTACTTAATTAGTTAGTTAGTTAGTTAGTTAGTTAGTTAATAGGTATTTAGGAAGATAGTTAATATGTTAGTTGATAGGTATATAGGAAGATAGTTAGTTAGATATTTAATTAGTTTGTTTGTTAGCTAGTTAGTTAGTGGGTTTGTACGAAGGTAGTTAGTTAATTAGTTAGTTATTTAGTTAGTTAGCTAGTAGTTAGTTAGTTAGTTAGTTAGTTAGTTAGTTAGTCAGTCAGTTAATTAGTTAATTAGTTAGGTAGGTAGGTAGTTAATATGTATGTAAGAAGGTAGTCAGTTAGTTAGTTAATTAGTTTGTTAGATACTTAGTTAATGAGTTAGTTAATTAGGTAGTTAGTTAGTTATCTAGTAGTTAGTTAGATAGTTAGTTAGTTAATCAGGTAGTTAGTTAGTTAGTTAGTTAGTTAGTTAATAGATATGTAGGAAGATAGTTAGTTCGTTAATTAGTTAGTTAGTTAGTTAGTTAGTTAATTAGTTAGTTAGTCAGGTAATCGGTTAGTTAATATGTATGTAAGAAGTTAGTTAGTTAATTAGTTAGTTAAATAGTTAGTTAATGAGTTAGTTAGTTAGTTAGTTGGTTAGTTAGTTAGTTAGTCAGTCAGTTAGTTAGTCAGTTAGTCATTTAGTTAGTTAGTTAGTTAGTTAGCAAGTAGTTAGTTAGTTAATTAGTTATTTATTTTGTTAGTTAGTTGTTATGTAGAAAGGCAGTTAGTTAGTTAGTTAGTTAGTTGGTTAGTTAGTTAGTCAGTTAGTTAATAGGTATGTAGGAAGATAGTTAGTTAGCTAGTAGTTATTTAGTCAGTTAGTTATTTAGTTAGTTAGTTAGTTATCAAGTAGTTAGTTAGTTAGTTAGTTAGATACGTAGTTAGTTGTTTAGTTAGTCAGTTAGTTAGTTAGTTAACTAGTTAGTTGTTTAGTTAGTTAACTAGTTAGTTATTTAGTAAGTTAGTTAGTTAGTTTCTAGGAAGGTAGTTACTTAATTAGTAAGTTAGTTAGTTAATATGTATGTATGTATGTATGTATGTAGGAAGATAGACAGTTAGTTAGTTAGTTAGTTACTGGGTTGGTAAGAAGGTAGTTACTTAATTAGTTAGTTGGGTAGTTAGTTAGTAAGTTAATAGGTATCTATGAAGGTAGTTAGTTATTAAGTTAGTTAGTTAATTAGTTGGTTAGTTAGTTAGCTAGTAGTTAGTTAGTTAGTTAGTTTGTTAATAGTAAGTTATTTGGTTAGTCAGTTAGATAGTTATTTAGCTTGTAGTTAGTTAGTTGCTGAGTTAATTAATTCGTTAGTTAATTAGTTAGTTTGTAAGTTAGTTAGTTAATGGGTATGTATGAAGGTAGCCAGTTAGTTAGTTAATTAGTTAGTTAGCCAGTTAGTTAGTTAGTTATTTAGTTTGGTAATATGTGTGTAAGAAGGTAGTTAGTTCGTTAGTGAGTTAGATAATTAGTTAATTAGTTAGTTAATTACTTAGTTAGTTAGTTAGTTATTTAGTTTGTTAGTTAGTTATCTAGTTAATTAGTTAGTTAGTTAGTTAGTTAGTCAGTTAATCAGTTAGTTAATAAGTTATTTAATTAGTTAGTTAGTTAGTCAATATGTATGTAAAAAGGTAGTTAGTTAGTTAATGAGTTGGGTAGTTAATTAGTTAGTTGGTTGGTTAGTTAATTAGTTAGTTAGTTAGTTAGTTAATCAGTTAGTTATTTAGTTAGTTAGTTTGTTAGTTAGCAAGTAGTTAGTTAGTTAATTAGTTATTTATTTAGTTAATTAGTTAGTTAGTTAGTTGTCATGTAGGAAGGTAGTTAATTAGTTAGTTAGTTAGTTAGTTGGTCAGTTAGTTAGTTCGTTAGTTTGTTAATTAGTTAGTTAGTTAGTTAGTTAGTTAGTTAGTTAGTCAGTTAGTTGGCTAGTAGTTTGTTAGTTATCTAGTTAGTTATTTAGTTAGTTAGTCAGTCAGCTAGTAGTTTGTTTGTTAACTAGTTAGCTATTTAGTTAGTTAGTTAGTTAGTTAGTAAGTGGGTATGTAGGAAGTTAGTTAGTTAGTTAGTTAGTTAGTTAGTTAGTTAGTTAGTTAATAGGTATGCATGAAGATAGTTAGTTAGTTAGTTAGTTAGTTTCTAGGAAGGTAGTTACTTAATTAGTAAGTTAGTTAGTTAGCTTGTTAATAGTTAGTTATTTAGTTCGTTGGTTAGTTAGTTATTTAGCTAGTAGTTAGTTAGTTACTTCGTTAATTAATTCGTTAATTAATTAGTTAGTTTGTAAGTTAGTCAGTTCATGGGTATGTACGAAGGTAGTTAGTTAATTAGTGAATTAGTTAGTTAGCTAGTAGTTAGTTAGTTAGTTAATTAGTTAGTTAGTTAATTAGTTAGTTAGTTAGTGGGCATATATGGAGGTAGGTAGGTAGTTAGTTAGTTAGTTAGTTAGTTTATAGGTATGAAGGAAGGTAGCCAGTTAGTTAGTTTATTAGTTAGTTAGTTAGTTAGTTTAATGGGTATGTATGAAGGTAGCCAGTTAGTTAGTTTATTAGTTAGTTAGTTAGCTAGTAGTTTGTTAGTTAGTTAATTAGTTAGTTAGCTAGTTAGTAAGTTAGTTATTTAGTTAGTTAATATGTATTTAAGAAGGTAGTCAGTTAGTCGGTCAGTGAGTCAGAGAGTTAGTTAATTAGTTAGTTAATTACTTAGTTCTTTAGTTAGATAGTTAGTTAGTTAGTTAGTTATCTAGTAAGTTAGTTAGTTAGTTAGTTAGTTAGTTAGTTAGTTAGTCAGTTAATCAGTTAGTTAATAAGTTAGTTAGTAAGTTTGTTAGATAATATGTATGTAAGAAGGTAGTTAGTTAGTAAGTTAGATAGTTAGTTAATGAGTTAGGTAGTTTGTTAGTTAGTTGGTTGGTTAGTTAGTTAGTTAGGTAGTTTGTTAATCAGTTAGTTATTTAGTTAGTTAGTTAGTTTGTTAGCAAGTAGTTAGTTGGTTAATTAGTTATTTATTTAGGTATTTAGTTAGTTAGTTAGTTGTTATGTAGGAAGGTAGGTAGTTAGTTAGTTAGTTAGTTAGTTGGTTGGTTAGTTAGTTAGTGAATAGGTATGTAGGAAGATAGTAAGTTAGTTAATTCGTGAGTTATTTAGATAGTTATCTAGTAGTTAGTTAGTTAGTTAGTTAGTTAGTTAGTTAGTTAGTTAGTTAGTTAGTTAGTTTATATATATGTAAGGAGGTAGTTAGTTAGTTAGTTAGTTAGTTAGTTAGTTAATTTGTTAGTTAGTAGTTTGTTAGTTATCTAGTTAGTTATTTAGTTAGTTAGTTAGTCAGTCAGCTAGTAGTTAGTTAGTAAACTAGTTAGTTATTTAGGTAGTTAGTTAGTTAGTTAGTTAGTTAGTGGGTATGTAGGAAGTTAGTCAGTTAGTTAGTTACTTAGTTAATAGGTATGCATGAAGATAGTTAGTTAGTTAGTTTCTAGGAAGGTAGTTACTTAATTAGTAAGTTAGTTAGTTAGCTTGTTAATAGTTAGTTATTTAGTTCGTTGGTTAGTTAGTTATTTATTTAGTAGTTAGTTAGTTACTTAGTTAATTAATTCGTTAGTTAATTAGTTAGTTTGTAAGTTAGTCAGTTAATTAGTTCGTTGGTTAATTAGTTAGTTTGTAAGTTAGTCAGTTAATGGGTATGTACGAAGGTAGTTCGTTAATTAGTGAATTAGTTAGTTAGCTAGTAGTTAGTTAGTTAGTTAATTAGTTAGTTAGTTAATTAGTTAGTTAGTTAGTGGGTATATGTGAAGGTAGGTAGGTAGTTAGTTAGTTAGTTAGTTAGTTTATAGGTATGTAGGAAGATAGTTAGTTAGTTAGTTAATTA
This sequence comes from Luzula sylvatica, assembly GCA_946800325.1. Taxonomy (NCBI): domain Eukaryota; kingdom Viridiplantae; phylum Streptophyta; class Magnoliopsida; order Poales; family Juncaceae; genus Luzula; species Luzula sylvatica. The sequence goes on along the minus strand of OX326960.1, from coordinate 65,935,610 downwards.
GTGAGTTATCTAGAAAGTTATCTAGTAGTTAGTTAGTTAGTTTGCTAGTTATTTATCTAGTAGTTAGTTAGTCAGTTAGTTAGTTAGTTAGTTAGTTAGTTAGTCTATATATATGTAAGGAGGGAGGTAGTTAGTTAGTTAGTTAATTAGGTATTTAGTTTGTTAGTTAGGTAGTTTGCTAGTTAGTTAGTTAGTTAGTGGTTTGATAGTTAACTAGTTAGTTATTTTGTTAGTTGGTTAGTTAGTGATGTGAGGCAAATGGAACACGTTTTACGAGTCTTATTTAGGGATTTTAGCCCTTGTGAAGTTATATTCTATGCTTTTATGATACATATTTCAAACATCGTGAATATTTCTACACTAATGTGTTCTTTGCCCATTTTCAGGAGATAGAGGAATAATTTGGGAATTTGGTCAGCACCATTGCCTCCGGCACGCTGAAGACAGTCAAAACAATATATCACATTGATATATTCGGTGAAAGATCGAGGCGGGAAAGGCAAAAACAAAAGAAGAAGATCACCAAACTGCTGCAACGCACAGGGCCTGGCCGCAGAGGCAAAATTCACAGCCCGCGCAGTCAAATCTCACAGCCCACGCCTAGCCCCAGCTCTCAGCCCATGCACAGGCCCCAACAAGCTAATTTGTTGCCTTCTTTAGATTGATTTGTGGCCTCTTTTAGATTGATTTGTTGCCTTCTTAGTTGATTTGTTGCTCCCCAAAACCTTCCAATTCTCCCTCATCCAGCCCCAAAACCTTCCATAATTATCCTTTCCAATCAAGAGGAGTATCAAGCCTATAAATTGGACCCCTTGGTCAGGACCAAATCATCATATTTTCTACTCTCTCTCTCTCTCTACAAACTCATCCAGAAATTCAATACAACCGAAAAGAGTAAATTTCAAGAGCCGTTCTTTGGGGGAGGCGTTCTCAACCCTAGGAGTGCAACGTGAAGGTTTGGAGGAAGGCGTGCTTGCTCCACCTCGACACGAACTAGATCTATCATATTGCGGAAGGCGTTCTTCGGCAATTCGGGAGGATCGACGTAGAAGAAGACGGAAATTCGAGCTAGCGTTTAGCCGGGTTCACGGGGCATCATCGACAACGAGTTCTAGGCGTTCTAGGACTTGCATAGGTGTTACCCTTCTTTTACTTTAATTCTTTCGGTTGTGTTTGTTTGAATATTTCTTGCGTTGATTAATAAACTCGAGAATTTTAGTAGTTAATTCGATTTTCTTATTTAAATTACTGCCTTGATTGCCCTTGAATCTTGTTTTAAAACCTTCTAAACTTGTCAATTTTCACGATCCCTTCCAAATATGGAAAGTTAAATTTGTTTCTTTCATTGCGTAGATCTTGATTTCTAGTTTCGGGAACTTTTTGAATCGTTAAATTTCATGAAATATTTGAATTGATATGAATTTTTGAAAACTGTCACTTAAACCGAAAACCTGCTGTTTCCAGAGATTTTTTTAGAGACCTGATTGTAATTCGTTAATAACTTTTTATTCCGTTGTCCAAATTGTTTGAAATTTTAGGATAAGTTTTATAATATTCAGGCCTCTCTCTAGACAAATTTTCATTAATTTTGGAAACATAGAAATAATTATTTTAAAGATCTGAAGTTTAATCATATTTTGACGCAATAGCTCCCTGTGGAACGAATCCTTACATACTTAGTCTATACAATCTTTAGTATTCACATGTTTCTTGTTTGATTTACGGTATTTTTATTCAACGATATAACCTAAGTGTTAGCTAAAAACCCGTTATCAAAATGGCGCCGTTATCAAAATCTCTCGAGCCCCAACACCCTACAAGAGGATGAGATCGGCTAGGTCGAGCTCAAGACGTAAAACAAGAGCGCTAGCGAGGGAGGCAAGCCCACGCATGATCAAAGGTTGTATCTTTTCATTACCCTATTTTTACATTCTATATTCCATATACTTGAGGACAAGTAAAACCATAAGTATGGGGGGGTAACACAACCTTTGAACCTGCATGTGCCCAAATTAAAATGAAAAATATTGGGAATTTAATTTTTTTTATTTTTCCCTTTTTCTGCGAATAAAATAGAAAATTGATGAAACTTAAATCTCGGAGCACGTCTAGTTTTCAACTAAGGACAAAATTGCACAAAAAGATTTTTCTCCACCTCATTTGAAACAAATCGTTGTTTTTCAAACAAAATTTCATTTTAATACGATTTTTACTCTCAAAATTGAATGTTGCAAAATGTTTTGGAAATTTTGGTCACGAATTTGAAGAAATCTTTTGGGATTCCAACCCATACCAATAACTTCGCAATTATCACGAGTTTTCGACAATCAATGGATTCGTGGTTTATGTGACACACTACTTTTCGAAAATTGAACCCGCATTTGGATTTAAAACCCGTTTGAAAAGTTTTTAGTTACCGATTGAATGTGTTTTGCATGAATTTAAAATTTGACCACTTACACTTAATGAATCAACCGTTCGTGGGGACCCGATAGTAAGTCAATAGTACCCGCTCTCTTCTTGGATCTTGAAAAAAAAAAAAAAAAAAAAAAGGGCGGGGATGTAATTTCGTTGCATTTCGGTGCCGCGGAACTCCCTTCCACAAATGCGATCCGAAAAAAAAAAAAAAAAAAAAAAAAAAGGAGGAAAAAAGAAAACATCGAGATGTAATCTCGTCGCGCCGTAGTGGCGGGACTCTCGGTTAAAGACTCCAATGAAATTAAGGAGCGGGTGGGGAATTTGATTGAAACGGGTATGAACCTTGTACCATCGTACCGAACGGGTTAAAAAGGGAATAACTTGCACTTTAATTCATTCTTGCAAAACGATAGGATTGGTTGACTCAAAAACTTTGGAAATCGGGTTTATTTTGAATTGCGGCGTGAAAAGATTCGAACGGTAGTGTTTAATCGCCTTTTCCGGTCGAAATTGATTGCTCATCTTTAAACTCTATTGAAATTGCGATTTTATTCAAATAAGATTTGATGATTTGACCTTTATCTTTCTAAAACATTAGCAACTTGATTGACGAGAGTAATTCTATAGGATCATGAAATACGTTTGAAAGTGACGAATACAATTTTAATAGAATCTAGTGCAATTACTCCTTAGATTAATTATAACTACAAATCTCCAATTGATCGAGGACGATCAAGGGTTTAAGTGTGGGGGTATTTGATGTGAGGCAAATGGAACACGTTTTACGAGTCTTATTTAGGGATTTTAGCCCTTGTGAAGTTATATTCTATGCTTTTATGATACATATTTCAAACATCGTGAATATTTCTACACTAATGTGTTCTTTGCCCATTTTCAGGAGATAGAGAAATAATTTGGGAATTTGGTCAGCACCATTGCCTCCGGCACGCTGAAGACAGTCAAAACAATATATCACATCGATATATTCGGTGAAAGATCGAGGCGGGAAAGGCATAAAGTCTTTCGACGACTTGAAGGAAAGGCTTCGCTCCGCACCGATCATCAAAGCGCCGGATTGGAGTCTACCTTTTGAATTGATGTGCGATGCAAGCGACACAAGTGTGGGGGCGGTGCTAGGCCAACGACAAGGAAAAGACCCTCACGTTATCGCTTACGCCTCGAGATCGCTCGACATGGCCCAACGGAATTACACGACCACCGAGAAGGAGCTACTCGCCATAGTCTTCGCGTTGGAAAAGTTCCGGTCTTATCTTATAGGTACCAAGGTGATTGTCTTCTCGGACCACGGCGCCTTGCGACATTTGATGAAGAAAAAGGAATGCAAGCCAAGATTGCTACGATTGATACTTCTCCTCCAAGAATTCGACCTCGAGATCAAGGACAAGAAGGGATGCGAGAATCTCGTGGCCGATCATCTAAGCCGACTACCATTGAAGACCGAGGACCTCATACCGATTCGCGAAGAGTTTCCCGAAGAACACGTTCTCGCGGCCCGAATCGAAGCACCATGGTACGCCGATCTCGCCAATTATCTCGTAACAAACGAATTTCCGCCGAGCTTCTCGAGGGCACAACGACACAAGATGAAGAGCGAGTCCCGATTCTACATTTGGGAGGATCCGCTTCTATTTCGCATTTGCGCCGATCAAGTTGTACGTAAGTGCGTCCACCAAAATGAGGTCAATTCTATTCTCTCTTTTTGTCATACATTCGAATGTGGTGGCCACTTTGGCATTTCACGAACCGCACACAAGGTACAAGAGTGTGGTTTTTATTGGCCATCACTACACAAAGACGTGGCCAATTTCGTGAAAAATTGCGATAAATGCCAAAAGACGGGGAATCTGAGCCGTAGAAATCAAATGCCCCTAAATTCCATGTACGTATGTGACCCATTTGATGTTTGGGGCATTGATTTTATGGGCCCGTTTCCCTCGTCTTTTGGATACACTTACGTTTTGTTGTGCGTAGATTACGTCACGAAATGGGTCGAAGCGATTCCAACGAAGAATGCGGACTCGAAGACGGTGGTCGAGTTTCTAAAGAAGTACATTTTTCAGCGATTTGGCGTACCGAGGGTGCTCATTAGCGATCGAGGGTCCCATTTTTGCAACCGCCATCTCCAAGGCCTACTCGAGAAGTACCACGTCAACCACCACACCTCCACCGCCTATCACCCTCAAACGAACGGCCAAGCGGAGGTATCGAATCGGGAGATCAAATCCATACTCGAAAAAGTGGTGAACCCGAACCGCAAGGATTGGAGTGCTCGACTTGGTGATGCGTTATGGGCGTATCGAACCGCGTACAAGACAGCGATCGGGATGTCCCCATTCAAGCTAGTCTACGGCAAAGCGTGCCACCTCCCGGTCGAACTCGAGCACAAAGCGTTTTGGGCGATCAAACAACTTGTCCTCGATTACCCAAAAGATGCATCGGCCCGAAAGCTTCAACTTCTCGAACTCGAGGAATTCCGTCTCGAAGCTTACGACAACTCGGCAATATGCAAAGCGAAGGCCAAACGTTTCCATGACGCATGATTAAAAAGAAAGAATTTCAAATCGGGGAAAGGGTGTTGCTCTTCAACACCCGTCTCAAGCTTTTCCCCGGAAAGCTCCGGTCCCGTTGGATAGGCCCCTTTGAGGTTATGAATGTTCTCACCTATGGAGTGGTCGAGATCAAGAGCGAAGGCACGGGCAAGGTGTTTAAGGTGAATGGCCACCGCCTCAAGCACTACTACGCAAACTACGAAAAAGGATGGACGGAAGAGCAATCTCTCCTGCCCCCCCCCCCCCCTTTTATCTCCCCTTTGGGGGCAAGCTCTCTACCATCTCTCTCCACAAACTCTTCCAAGGAACAAACAAGATTCAACCAAGAACCGTGAAATTCAAGACCAACTCTTTGGTAGAGGCGTTCTCGCCCTAGGGTTGTACGTGACGAAATTGGAGTTAAGGCGTTCTTGCTCCATCTCGACACAAGGAAGGGATCGGTCATTCGTGCGGAAGGCGTTCTTCGACGAATTGAAGAGGATCCGCGTGAGAAGAAACGGAGACTCGAGTTGGCGTTCAACCGGATCGACGGGAAGGCATCGACACAAGTCACTAGGCGTTCTAGGGCTTGATTAGGTGGTTTCTTTCTTTTATTTCAGTTTTTGGTTGTGATTCTTTTAACAAATTCTTGTGTTGATTAATAAACTTGAGATTGAATTGAGTTCTTTTGCTTTCTTTAAATATTTTCTTTTGTTCTAAACTTGTCAATTTTCACGATCTCCTTCCAAATCTGCTAAAAACCAATTCTTTCATTGCGTAGATCTTGATTTCTAGTTTCGGGAACTTTTTGAATCATTGAATTTCATGAAATATTTGAATTGATATGAATTTTTGAAAACTGTCACTTAAACTGAAAACCTGCTGTTTCCAGAGATTGTTTTTTAGAGACCTGATTGTAATTCGTTAATAACTTTTTATTCCGTTGTCCAAATTGTTTGAAATTTTAGGATAAGTTTCATAATATGCAGACCTCTCTCTAGACAAATTTTCATTAATTTTGGAAACTTAGAAATAATTATTTTAACGATCTGAAGTTTAATCATATTTTGACGCAATAGCTCCCTGTGGAACGAATCCTTACATACTTAGTCTATACAATCTTTAGTATTCACATGTTTCTTGTTTGATTTACGGTATTTTTATTCAACGATATAACCTAAGTGTTAGCCAAAAACCCGTTATCAGTTAGTTAGTTAGTTAGTTAGTTAGTGGGTACGTAGGAAGATTGTTAGTTAGTTAGTTAGTTAGATAGATAATTAGTTATTTAGTTAGCTAGTAGTTTGTTAGTTGACTAGTTATTATTTAGTTACTTAGTTAGTTAATTAGCCAGTAGTTAGGTAGTTAGTTATTTAGTTAGTTCGTGGGTATGTTAGTTAGTTCGTGGGTATGTTAGTTAGTTGGTGGGTATGTTAGTTAGATACTTATTTAGCTAGTAGTTAGTTAGTTGCCGAGTTAATTAATTCGTCAGTTAATTAGTTAGTTAGTAAGTTAGTTAGTTAATGGGTATGTATGAAGGTAGCCAGTTAGTTAGTTAATTAGTTAGTTAGTTAGCTAGTAGTTAGTTAATTAGTTAGTTAGCTAGTTAGTAAGTTACTTATTTAGTAAGTTAATATGTATGTAAGAAGGTAGTCAGTTAGTCAGTCAGTGAGTTAGATAGTTAGTTAATTAGTTAGTTAATTACTTAGTTCTTTAGTTAGATAGTTAGTTAGTTAGTTAGTTAGTTATCTAGTAAGTTAGTTAGTTAGTTAGTTAGTTAGTCACTTAATCAGTTAGTTAGTAAGTTAGTTAGTTAGTTAATTAGTTAGTTAATATGTATGTAAGAAGGTAGTTAGTTAGTTAGTTAATGAGTTAGGTAGTTTGTTAGTTAGTTGGTTGGTTAGTTAGTTAGTTAGGTAGTTAGTTCATCAGTTAGTTATTTAGTTAGTTAGTTAGTTAGTTAGCAAGTAGTTAGTTAGTTAATTAGTTATTTATTTAGGTATTTAGTTAGTTAGTTAGTTGTTACGTAGGAAGGTAGTTAGTTAGTTAGTTGGTTGGTTAGTTAGTTAGTGAATAGGTATGTAGGAAGATAGTAAGTTATTTAATTCGTGAGTTATTTAGATAGTTATCTAGTAGTTAGTTAGTTAGTTAGTTAGTTAGTTAGTTAGTTAATTAGTTAGTTAGTTAGTTAGTTAGTTAGTTAGTTAGTTAGTTAGTTAATTAGTTAGTTAGTTAGTTTATATATATGTAAGGACGTGGTTAGTTAGTTAGTTAGTTAGTTAGTTAGTTAGTTAGTTAGATTGTTAGTTAGTTTGTTAGTTAGTAGTTTGTTAGTTATCTAGTTAGTTAGTTAGTCAGTCAGCTAGTAGTTAGTTAGTAAACTAGTTAGTTATTTAGTTAGGTAGTTAGTTAGTTAGTTAGTTAGTTAGTGGGTATGTAGGAAGTTAGGCAGTTAGTTAGTTTGTTAGTTAGTGGGTATGTAGGAAGTTAGTCAGTTAGTTAGTTAGTTAGTTAGTTAGTTAGTTAGTTAATAGGTATGCATGAAGATAGTTAATTAGTTAATTAGTTTCTAGGAAGGTAGTTACTTAATTAGTAAGTTAGTTAGTTAATATGTATGTAGGAAGATAATTAGTTAGTTAGTTAGTTAGTTAGTTAATTACTTAGTTAGTTAGTTAGTTAATGGGTTCGTACGAAGGTAGTTAATTAATTACTTAGTTAGTTAGTTAGTTAGTTATTTAATAGGTATGTATGAAGGTAGTTATTTAGTAAGTTAGTTAGTTAATTAGTTAGTTAGTTAGTTAGTTAGTTAGCTAGTAGTAAGTTAGTTAGTTAGCTTGTTAATAGTTAGTTATTTAGTTAGTTACCTAGTTAGTTAGTCATTTTGCTAGAACTTAGTTAATTAATTCGATAGTTAATGAGTTAGTTAGTAAGTTAGTTAGTTAATGGGTATGTATGAAGGAAGTCAGTTAGTTAGTAGTTAGTTAGTTAGCTAGTATTTAATTAGTTAGTTAATTAGTTATTTTGTTAGTGGGTATCTATGAAGGTAGGTAGGTTGGTAGTTAGTTAGTTATTTTATAGGTATGTAGGAAGATAGTTAGTTAGTTAGTTAGTTAATTCGGGAGTTATTTAGATAGTAATCTAGTAGTTATGTAGTTAGTTAATATGTATGCAAGAAGGTAGTTAGTTAGTTAGTTAGATAGTTAGTTAATGAGTTGGGTAGTTAATTAGTTAGTTGGTTGGTTAGTTAGTTAGATGGTTAGTTAGTTAATCAGGTAGTTATTTAGTTAGATAGTTAGTTTGTTAGCAAGTAGTTAGTTAGTTAATTAGTTATTTTTTTAGTTATTTAGTTAGTTAGTTAGTTAGTTGTCATGTAGGAAGGTTGTTAGTTAATTAGTTAGTTAGTTAGTTCGTTAGTTTGTTAATTAGATAGTTAGTTAGTTATTTAGTAAGTTAGTTAGTCAGTTAGTTAGCTAGTAGTTTGTTAGTTATCTAGTTAGTTATTTAGTTAGTTAGTTAGTCAGTCAGCTAGTAGTTTGTTTGTTGACTAGTTAGCTATTTAGTTAGTTAGTTAGTTAGTAAGTAAGTGGGTATGTAGGAAGTTAGTTAGTTAGTTTGTTAGTTAGTTAATAGGTATGCATGAAGATAGTTAGTTAGTTAGTTAGTTAGTTTCTAGGAAGGTAGTTACTTAATTAGTAAGTTAGTTAGTTAGCTTATTAATAGTTAGTTATTTAGTTCGTTGGTTAGTTAGTTATTTAGCTTTTAGTTAGTTAGTTACTTAGTTAATTAATTGGTTAGTTAATTAGTTAGTTTGTAAGTTAGTCAGTTATCGGGTATGTATGAAGGTAGTTAGTTAATTAGAGAATTAGTTAGTTAGCTAGTAGTTAGTTAGTTAGTTAATTAGTTAGTTAGTTAATTAGTTAGTTAGTTAGTGGGTATATATGAAGGTAGGTAGGTAGTTAGTTAGTTAGTTAGTTAGTTTATAGGTATGTAGGAAGATAGTTAGTTAGTTAATTAGTGAGTTATCTAGAAAGTTATCTAGTAGTTAGTTAGTTTGTTTGCTAGTTATTTATCGAGTAGTTAGTTAGTCAGTCATTTAGTTAGTTAGTTAGTTAGATAGTTTATATATATGTAAGGAGGGATGTAGTTAGTTAGTTAGTTAATTAGGTATTTAGCTAGTTAATTAGGTAGTTTGTTAGTTTGTTAGTCAGTCAGTAGTTTGTTAGTTAACTAGTTAGTTAGTTAGTTAGTGGGTACGTAGGAAGATAGTTAGTTAGTTTGTTAGTTAGTTAGTTAGATAGATAGTTAATTAGTTATTTAGTTAGCTAGTAGTTTGTTAGTTGACCAGTTATTAGTTAGTTACTTAGTTAATTAATTCGTTAGTTAATTAGTTAGTTTGTAAGTTAGTCAGTTAATGGGTATGTACGAAGGTAGTTAGTTAATTAGTGAATTAGTTAGTTAGCTAGTAGTTAGTTAGTTAGTTAATTAGTTAGTTAGTTCATTAGTTAGTTAGTTAGTGGGTATATATGAAGGTAGGTAGGTAGTTAGTTAGTCAGTTAGTTTATAGGTATGTAGGAAGATAGTTAGTTAGTTAATTAGTGAGTTATCTAGAAAGTTATCTAGTAGTTAGTTAGTTAGTTTGCTAGTTATTTATCTAGTAGTTAGTTAGTCAGTTAGTTACTTAGTTAGTTAGTTAGTTAGTTTATATATATGTAAGGAGGGAGGTAGTTAGTTAGTTAGTTAATTAGGTATTTAGTTAGTTAGTTTGTTAGTTAACTAGTTAGTTATTTTGTTAGTTGGTTAGCTAGTTAGTTAGTTAGTTAGTGGGTACGTAGGAAGATAGTTAGTTAGTTAGTTAGTTAGTTAGTTAGTTAGTTAGTTAGATAGATAGTTAATTAGTTATTTAGTTAGCTAGTAGTTTGTTAGTTGACTAGTTATTATTTAGTTACTTAGTAAGTTAATTAGCCAGTAGTTAGGTAGTTAGTTATTTAGTTAGTTGGTGGGTATGTTAGTTAGTTGGTGGGTATGTTAGTTAGCTAGTTAATTAGTTAGTTCGTTAGTTAGGTAGTTAGTTAGTTGGTGGGTATGTTGGAAGTTAGTTTGTTAGTTAGTTAGTTAATAGGTATATACGAAGATAGTTAGTTAGTTAGTTAGTTAGTTAGTGGGTTGGTACGAAGGTAGTTAGTTAATTAGTTTGTTGGGTAGTTAGTTAGTTAGTTAGTTAATAGGTATGTATGATGGTAGTTAGTTATTAAGTTAGTTAGTTAATTAGTTAGTTAGTTTGTTAGTTAGCTAGTAGTTAGTTAGTTAGTTAGTTTGTTAAAAGTAAGTTAATTAGTCAGTTTGTTAGATACTTATTTAGATAGTGGTTAGTTAGTTGCTGAGTTAATTAATTCGTTAGTTAATTAGTTAGTTAGTAAGTTCGTTAGTTAATGGGTATGTATGAAGGTAGCCAGTTAGTTAGTTAATTAGTTAGTTAGTTAGCAATTAGTTAGTTAGTTAGTTAATTAGTTAGTTAGCTAGTAGTTAGTTAGTTAGTTAATTAGTTAGTTAGCTAGTTAGTAAGTTAGTTAGTTATTTAGTTAGTTAATATGTATGTAAGAAGGTAGTCAGTTAGTCAGTTAGTGAGTTAGATAGTTAGTTAATTAGTTAGTTAATTACTTAGTTTTTTAGTTAGATAGTTAGTTAGTTAGTTAGTTATCTAGTAAGTAAGTTAGTTAGTTAGTTAGTTAGTTAGTCACTTAATCAGTTAGTTAATAAGTTAGTTAGTTAGTTAGTAAATATGTATGTAAGAAGGTGGTTAGTTAGCTAGTAAGATAGTTAGTTAATGAGTTAGTAGTTTGTTAGTTAGTTGGTTGGTTAGTTAGTTAGTTAGGTAGTTAGTTAATCAGTTAGTTAGTTAGTTAGTTAGTTAGTTAGTTAGCAAGTAGTTAGTTAGTTAATTAGTTATTTATTTAGGTATTTAGTTAGTAAGTTAGTTGTTATGTAGGAAGGTAGATAGTTAGTTGGTTAGTTAGTTGGTTGGTTAGTTAGTTTGTGAATAGGTATGTAGGAAGATAGTAAGTTAGTTAATTCGTGAGTTATTTTGATACTTATCTAGTAGTTAGTTAGTTAGTCAGTTAGTTAGTTAGTTAGTTAATTAGTTAGTTAGTTAGTTAGTTAGCTAGTAGTTTGTTAGTTAGTTTGTTTGTTAATAATAAGTTATTTAGTTACTTAGTTAGTTAGTTAGTTAGTTATTTAGCAAGTAGTTAGTTAGTTACTTAGTTAATTAATTCGCTAGTTAATTAGTTAGTTAGCAAGTTCGTTAGTTAATGGGTGTGTATGAAGGTAGCCAGTTAGTTAGTTAATTAGATAATTAGTTAGCTAGTAGTTAGTTAGTTAGTTAATTATTTAGTTAGCTAGTTAGTTAGTTATTTAGTTAGTTAATATGGATGTAAAAAGGTAGTCAGTTAGTTAGTTTCTAGGAAGGTAGTTACTTAATTTGTAACTTAGTTAGTTAGTTAATATGTATGTACAAAGGTAGTTAGTTAATTAGTTAGTTAGGTAGTTAGTTAATTAATAGGTATGTATGAAGGTAGTTAGTTAGTAAGTTAGTTAGTCAATTAGTTAGTTAGTTAGTTAGTTAGCTAGTAGTTAGTTAGTTTGTTGGTTAATAGTAAGTTATTTAGTTACATAGTTAGTTAGTTATTTAGCTAGTAGTTACTTAGTTACTTAGTTAATTAATTCGTTAGTTAATTAGTTAGTTAGTAAGTTAGTTAGTTAATCGGTATGTAGGAAGGTAGCCAGTTAGTTAGTTAATTAGTCAGTCAGTTAGCTAGTAATTAGTTAGTTTAGTTAATTAGTTAGTTAGCTAGTTAGTTAGTTAGTTAGTTAGTTAGTCAGTTAATCAGTTAGTTAATAAGTATGTAAGAAGGTAATGAGTTGGTTAGTTAGATAGTTAGTTAATGAGTTAGGTAGTTATTTAGTTAGTTAGTTAGTTATTTAGTTAGTTAGTTAATTACTTAGTCAGTTAGTTAGTTAGTTAGTTAGTTAATTAGTTAGTTAGTTAGTCAGTTAGTTAATAAGTTAGTTAGTTAGTTAGTTAATATGTATGTAAGAAGGTAATGAGTTAGTTAGTTAGATAGTTAGTTAATGAGTTAGGTAGTTAGTTAGTTAGATGGTTTGTTAGTTAGTTAGTTAAAGTCAATCAGTTAGTTATTTAGTTAGTTAGTTAGTCAGTTAGCAAGTAGTTAGTTAGTTAATTAGTTCTTTATTTAGTTATATAGTTAGTTAGTTTGTTGTTATGTAGGAATGTAGTTAGTTGGTTAGTTAGTTAGTTAATAGGTATGTCGGAATATAGTTAGTTAGTTAATTCGTGAGTTATTTAGATAGTTATGTAGTAGTTAGTTAGTTAGTTAGTTAGTTAGTTAGTTTATATATATGTAAGGAGGTAGTTAATTAGTTAGTTAGTTAGTTAGTTAGTTTATATATATGTAAGGAGGTAGTTAATTAGTTAGTTAGTTAGATAGTTCGTTAGTTAGTTAGCTAGTAGTTTGTTAGTTAACTAGTTAGTTATTTAGTTAGTTGGTTAGTCAGTCAGCTAGTTGTTGGTTAGTTAACTAGTTAGTTAGTTAGTGGGTACGTAGGAAGTTAGTTAGTTAGTCAGTTAGTTAATAGGTATGCAGGAAGATAGTTAGTTAGTTAGTTAGTTAGTTAGTTAGTTAGATAGTTAGTTAGGAAGGTAGTTACTTAATTAGTAAGTAAGTTAGTTAGTTAGTTAATATGTATGTAGGAAGATAGTTAGTTAGTTAGTTAGTTAATTAGTAAGTTAGTTAGTTAGTTAGTTAGTTAATGGGTTCATACGAATGTAGTTAGTTAATTAGTTAGTTAGGTAGTAAGTTAGTTAGTTAATAGGTATGTATGAAGGTAGTTAGTTAGTAAGTTAGGAAGTTAATTAGTCAGTTATTTAGTTAGTTAGCTTGCGGTTAGTTAGTTAGTTTGTTAATAGTTAGTTATTTAGTTAGTTAGTTAGTTCAATATTTATCTAGTAGTTAGTTAGTTACTTAGTTAATTAATTCGTTAGATAATTAGTTAGTTGGTAAGTTAGTTAGTCAATGGGTATGTATGTAGGTAGTCAGTTAGTTAGTTATTTAGTTAGTTTGTTAGTTAATTATTTAGTTAGTTAATTAGTTAGTTAATTAGTTTGTTAGTGGGTATCTATGAAGGTAGGTAGGGAGGTGGTTAGTTAGTTTGTTTATAGGTATGTAGGAAGATAGTTAGTTAGTTAATTAGTGAGTTATCTAGATAGTTATCTAATAGTTAGTTAGTTAGTTGGCTAATTATTTATCTAGTAGTTAGTTAGTCAGTCAGTTAGTTAGTTAGTTAGTTAGTTAGTTAGTTATTTAGTTAATTAGTTAGTTTATATATATGTAAGGAGGTAGTTAGTTAGTTAGTTAGTTAGTTAGATATTTAGTTAATTAGTTAGGTAGTTAATTAGTTAGTTAGTTATTTAGTTAGTTAGTTAGTTAGTTAGTAGTTTGTTAGTTAACTGGTTAGGTATTTGGTTAGTTAGTTAGTGGGTATGTAGGAAGTTAGTTAGTTAGTTTGTTAGTTAGTTAACATGTATGTAGGAAGAGAGATAGTTAGTTTGTTTGTTTGTAGGAAGGTAGTTGGTTAATTAGTTAGGTAGTTGGTTAGTTAGTTAGTTAGTTAGTTAATAGGTATGTATGAAGGTAGTCAGTTAGTAAGTTAGTTAGTTAATTAGTTAATTAGTTAGTTAGCTAGTAGTTAGTTAGTTAGTTAGTTAGTTAGTGGGTTTGTAGGAAGGTAGTTAGTTAATTACTTAGTTAGTTAGTTAGTTAGTTAATATGTATGTGGAAAGATAGGTAGGTAGTTAGTTAGTTAATAGGTATGTAGGAAGATAGTTATTTTGTTAGTTAGTTATTTAGTTAGTAAGTTAGTTAGTGGGTTAGTACAAAGGTAGTTCGTTGATTAGTTAGGTAGTTAGTTAGTTAGTTAGTTAGTTAATATGTATGTATGAATGTAGTTAGTTAGTAAGTTGGTTAGTTTATTAGTTAGTTTGTTAGTTAGCTAGTAGTTATGTACACTGTTATTCAGTTATTTAGTTAGCTAGTAGTTAGTTAGTTAGTTATTTATTTAATTAGTTAGTTAGTTAGTGGTTATGTTGGAAGGTAGTTAGTTAGTTAGTTAGTTTGTTAGTTAGTTCGTTAGTTAATAGGTATGTAGGAAGGTAGTTCGTTAGTTAGTTATTTAGTTAGTTAGTTAGTTAGTTAGTAATTTAAATAGTCTGTCAGTTAGTATGTTCGTTAGTTAGTTGGTAAGTTAGTTAGTTAGTTAGTTAATAGGTATGTAAGAATGTAGTTAGTTAGTTAGTAAGATAGTTAGTTAATGAGTTAGGTAGTTAGTTAGTTAGTTAGTTGGTTGGTTAGTTAATTAGTTAGTTAGTTATTTAGTTAGTTAGTTAGTTAGTATATATGTATGTAAGGAGGTAGTTAGTTAGTTTGTTTGTTAGATATTTAGTAAGTTAATAGGTATGTATGATGGTAGTTAGTTAGTAAATTAGTTAGTTAGTTAGTTAGCTAGTAGTTTGTTAGTTAGTTTATTAGTTGATTAGTTAGTTAGTTAGTTAGCGAGTAGTTAGTTAGTTAATTAGTTAACTAATTAGTTAGTTAATTAGTTAGTTAGTAATTTAGTTAGTTAGTGGGTATGTATGAAGGTAGCTAGCTAGTTAGTTAGTTAGTTAGTTAGCTAGTAGATAATTAGTTAGATAGTTAATCAGTTAGTTATTTGGTAAGTTAGTTAGTTGGTAAGCTAGTAGTCTGTTATATATTTAGTTAGTCAGTTAGTTAGTAAGTGATTATGTAGGAAGGTAGTTTGTTAGTTAGTTAGGTAGTTAACTGGTATGTAGGAAGATAGTTAGTTAGTTATTTAGTTAGTTATCTTGTAGTTAGTTAGTTAGTTAGTTAGTCAGTTAGTTAGTTAGTTAGCAAGTTAGCTAGTAGTCATTTAGTTAGTTTGTTAGTTAGTTAGTTAGTTAGTCAATTACTTAGCTAGTTAGTTAATTAGTTAGTTAGTTAGCTAGTTAGTGGGTTCGTTGGAAGGTAGTTAGTTAATTGGTTAGTTAGTTTTTTAGTTAGTTAGTTAATAGCTATGTAGGAAGTTAGTTAGTTAGTTAGTTAGTTAGTTAGTTAATTAGTGAGTTAGGTAGTGGGTTCGTATGAAGGTAGTTAGTTAATCAGTTAGTTAGGTAGTTAGTTAGTGATGTGAGGCCAATGGAACACGTTTTACGAATCTTATTTTGGGATTTTAGCCCTTGTGAAGTTATATTCTATGCTTTTATGATACATATTTCAAACATCATGAATATTTCTACACTAATTTGTTGTTTGCCCATTTTCAGGAGATAGAGGAATAATTTTGGAATTTGGTCAGCACCATTGCCTCCGGCATGCCGAAGACAGTCAAAACGATATATCACATCGATATATTCGGTGAAGGATCGAGGCGGGAAAGGCAAAAACAAAAGAAGAAGATCACCAAACTGCTGCAACGCACAGGGCCTGGCCGCAGAGGCAAAATTCACAGCCCACGCCTAGCCCCAGCTCTCAGCCCATGCACAAGCCCCAACCAGCTAATTTGTTGCCTTCTTTAGATTTATTTGTTGCCTTCTTAGTTGATTTGTTGCTCCCCAAAACCTTCCATTTCTCCCTCATCCAGCCCCAAAACCTTCCATATCTCCCCAAAACCTTCCATTTCTCCCTCATCCAGCCCCAAAACCTTCCATATCTCCCTCAACCAATCAGAAGACACCATGAAGCCTATAAATAAGACCCTAAGGCCAAGGGCAAACCATCTCTCCTGCCCCCCCCCCTTTTCTCTCCCCTTTGGGGGCAAGCTCTCTACCATCTCTCTCCACAAACTCTTCCAAGAAACAAACAAGATTCAACCAAGAACCGTGAAATTCAAGACCAACTCTTTGGTAGAGGCGTTCTCGCCCTAGGGTTGTACGTGACGAAATTGGAGTTAAGGCGTTCTTGCTCCATCTCGACACAAGGAAGGGATCGGTCATTCGTGCGGAAGGCGTTCTTCGACGAATTGAAGAGGATCTGCGTGAGAAGAAACGGAGACTCGAGTTGGCGTTCAACCGGATCGACGGGAAGGCATCGACACAAGTCACTAGGCATTCTAGGGCTTGATTAGGTGGTTTCTTTCTTTTATTTCAGTTTTTGGTTGTGATTCTTTTAATAAATTCTTGTGTTGATTAATAAACTTGAGATTGAATTGAGTTCTTTTGCTTTCTTTAAATATTTTATTTTGTTCTAAACTTGTCAATTTTCACGATCTCCTTCCAAATCTGCTAAAAACCAATTCTTTCATTGCGTAGATCTTGATTTCTAGTTTCGGGAACTTTTTGAATCATTGAATTTCATGAAATATTTGAATTGATATGAATTTTTGAAAACTGTCACTTAAACTGAAAACCTGCTGTTTCCAGAGATTGTTTTTTAGAGACCTGATTGTAATTCGTTAATAACTTTTTATTCCGTTGTCCAAATTGTTTGAAATTTTAGGATAAGTTTCATAATATTCAATCCTCTCTCTAGACAAATTTTCATTAATTTTTGAAACTTAGAAATAATTATTTTAACGATCTGAAGTTTAATCATATTTTGACGCAATAGTTCCCTGTGGAACGAATCCTTACATACTTAGTCTATACAATCTTTAGTATTCACATGTTTCTTGTTTGATTTACGGTATTTTTATTCAACGATATAACCTAAGTGTTAGCCAAAAACCCATTATCAAAATGGCGCCGCTGCCGGGGAGCAATGTTTAAGTCGAAATTATAAATCATACTTGCAATCTTGAGTGTTATTGGAAATCGATTTGATATATTTGAACTTGATATTTCACTCATTGTGAGAATTTTTCTTTTTTTTTTGCAAGGTACAAGATGGACAATCAAGAGAGACCTTTAACGCTTCGGGAAGGGATGCAACTAGCGAAGATCGAAAGGGGATATCACGAATCCATGTCGGACCAAGATTTCATAGAGAAAGAAATTGCTCGATTGGAGCTAGAAGAGCAAGAATTGAGAGAGGAAGAAGACGAACTCCTCTCAATGATTCCACCAAATTCCACCGACGAAGCTTTTCGATACGAATACGACATAATTTCCATAGACGAATCTCGAGGCGAACTCGAATTCGAATGCCAAGACCCATCCTCTCAATCTCAAGACGAAGTTTCCGACGAAGAATTGATCGAAACGATAGAGAAATTGATGTCAACTTTGACATTCATTTATCAACATGAGGAAACCCCGATAGAAATACGAAATTGGATAGAATCTCTTGGAGACGCTAATTCCGAGTGCTCAAGCGAGGACAACGTAGAAATTGAAGGTGGCGAAAGTTCAAGTGTGGGGGGATTCGAAGAAAGCATCGAGACGGTCTTGGAAGAAGAAGAAGAGGAGTCGGTGGACTCAACTCTCCAAATGGTGGTTCAACTCACTCCAAACGACGAAACCAAGCAAGAAGAAAACTCTCCAACTCTCCAAGGTGAATTCTTTCCGTTTAGCATCGATTTAAATTCAAATAAGAACTATGATGCCTCTCATGAAAGAATTTCTCCTTGTGTAGATTTATCAAGAAAAACAAATAACATCGAGACACCGACGCCACTTACCACTCCGCTTCGCCAAAGACCTGCATACAAATTGATTCGAAGCAAGATAAGGATGCCCTTGGAGCCAATTTTGACATGCGCAAAACGATTAAACCAAGCATTGAGTGCCATATTCTCCAACGTTTCGAAAGGAGCACTCCGAGGCGGTCGAAAAAGAGCAATCCAAGTGAGCTCCTCGTTCAACTTTCAAGGAGGGTAACACCGACATGGTCGAGCTCGAGACCAATAAACGAGAGCGCTAGCGAGGGAGGCAAGCCCACGCATCAAAGGTTGTATCTTTTCATTACCCTATTTTTATTCTATATTCCATATATTTGAGGACAAGTAAAACCATAAGTATGGGGGGGTAACACAACCTTTGAACCTGCATGTGCCCAAATTAAAACGAAAAATATTGGGAATTTATTTTTTTTATTATTTTTCCTTTTTTCTGCGAACAAAATAGGAAATTGATGAAACTTAAATCTCGGAGCACGTCTAGTTTTCAACTAAGGACAAAATTGCACAAAAAGATTTTTCTCCACCTCATTTGAAACAAATCGTTGTTTTTCAAACAAAATTTCATTTTAATAACATTTTTACTCTCAAAATTGAATGTTGCAAAATGTTTTGGAAATTTTGGTCACGAATTTGAAGAAATCTATTGGGATTCCAACCCATACCAATAACTTCGCAATTATCACGAGTTTTTGACAATTTATGGATTCGTGGTTTACGTGACACACTAGTTTTTGAAAATTGAACCCATCTTCGAATTAGAACCCGATTGAAAAGTTTTTGAATGAGTTTTGCTTACACTTAATGAATCAACCGTTCGTGGGGACCCGTTAGTATGTCGATAGTACCCGCCTTCTTCTTGGATCTTGAAAAAAGGCGGGATGTAATTTCGTTGCACTCCGGTGCCGCGGAACTCCTTCTACAAATGCGATCCGAAAAAAAAAAAGAAAAAAAAAGAAAAAAAAAAAGAAATTAAAATAAGAATAAAATAATAAAATAGAAGGAAGGTCAAAATAGAATACCGGGATGTAACCTCATTGCATTTCGGTGTAGTGGGGCGCTCGGTTAAAGACTTCTATGAAATGAAGGAGTGGGTGGGGAATTCGACTGAAAACGGGTATGAACCTTGTACCAACGTATCGAACGGGTTGAAAAGGGAAATCTTTTAAAACGAAGACTCAAAAACTTTGGAAATCGGGTTTCTTTTGAATTGTGGCGTGAAAAGATTCGAACGGTAGTGTTTAATCACCTTTTCCGGTAAAAATTAATTGCTCATTCTAAACTCTATTGAAATTGCGATTTTTATTCAATTAAGATTTGATTATTTGACCATTATCTTTCTTAAACATTAGCAACTTGATTTTTTACTTTAATCAATAGGTTCATGAAATGCGTTTGAAAATGACGAATACAAATTTAATAGAATCTAGTGCAATTCGTCCTTAGATTGATTATAACTACAAATCTCCAATTGATCGAGGACGATCAAGGGTTTAAGTGTGGGGGTATTTGATGTGAGGCCAATGGAACACGTTTTATGAATCTTATTTAGGGATTTTAGCCCTTGTGAAGTTATATTCTATGCTTTTATGATACATATTTCAAACATCATGAATATTTCTACACTAATTTGTTGTTTGCCCATTTTCAAGAGATAGAGGAATAATTTTGGAATTTGGTCAGCACCATTGCCTCCAGCATGCCGAAGACAGTCAAAACGATATATCACATCGATATATTCGGTGAAGGATCGAGGTGGGAAAGGCAAAAACAAAAGAAGAAGATCACCAAACTGCTGCAACGCACAGGGCCTGGCCGCAGAGGCAAAATTCACAGCCCACGCCTAGCCCCAGCTCTCAGCCCATGCACAAGCCCCAACCAGCTAATTTGTTGCCTTCTTTAGATTTATTTGTTGCCTTCTTAGTTGATTTGTTGCTCTCCAAAACCTTCCATTTCTCCCTCATCCAGCCCCAAAACCTTCCATATCTCCCCAAAACCTTCCATTTCTCCCTCATCCAGCCCCAAAACCTTCCATATCTCCCTCAACCAATCAGAAGACACCATGAAGCCTATAAATAAGACCCTAAGGCCAAGGGCAAACCATCTCTCCTGCCCCCCCTTTTCTCTCCCCTTTGGGGGCAAGCTCTCTACCATCTCTCTCCACAAACTCTTCCAAGAAACAAACAAGATTCAACCAAGAACCGTGAAATTCAAGACCAACTCTTTGGTAGAGGCGTTCTCGCCCTAGGGTTGTACGTGACGAAATTGGAGTTAAAGCGTTCTTGCTCCATCTCGACACAAGGAAGGGATCGGTCATTCGTGCGGAAGGCGTTCTTCGACGAATTGAAGAGGATCTGCGTGAGAAGAAACGGAGACTCGAGTTGGCGTTCAACCGGATCGACGGGAAGGCATCGACACAAGTCACTAGGCGTTCTAGGGCTTGATTAGGTGGTTTCTTTCTTTTATTTCAGTTTTTGGTTGTGATTCTTTTAATAAATTCTTGTGTTGTTTAATAAACTTGAGATTGAATTGAGTTCTTTTGCTTTCTTTAAATATTTTATTTTGTTCTAAACTTGTCAATTTTCACGATCTCCTTCCAAATCTGCTAAAAACCAATTCTTTCATTGCGTAGATCTTGATTTCTAGTTTCGGGAACTTTTTGAATCATTGAATTTCATGAATAATTTGAATTGATATGAATTTTTGAAAACTGTCACTTAAACTGAAAACCTGCTGTTTCCAGAGATTGTTTTTTAGAGACCTGATTGTAATTCGTTAATAACTTTTTATTCCGTTGTCCAAATTGTTTGAAATTTTAGGATAAGTTTCATAATATTCAGACCTCTCTCTAGACAAATTTTCATTAATTTTTGAAACTTAGAAATAATTATTTTAACGATCTGAAGTTTAATCATATTTTGACGCAATAGCTCCCTGTGGAACGAATCCTTACATACTTAGTCTATACAATCTTTAGTATTCACATGTTTCTTGTTTGATTTACGGTATTTTTATTCAACGATAAAACCTAAGTGTTAGCCAAAAACCCGTTATCAGTTAGTTAATTAGTTAGTTAATAGGTATGTATACAGGTAGTTATTTAGTAAGTCAGTTAGTTAATTAGTTAGTTAGTTAGTTAGTTAGTTAGCTAGTTAGTTAGTTAGTTAGTTAGTTAATTAGTTAGTTATTTAGTTAGTTAGTTAGTTAGTTAGCTAGTAGTTTGTTAGTTAATTACTTAATTAATTAGTTAGTTACTGAGTTAGTTAGTTAGTTAGTTAGTTAGTTGGTTTGAACGAAGGTAGCTAGTTAGTTAGATTATTAGTCAGTTAGTTAGTTAATTAGTTAATTAGTTTGTTAATTAGTCGGTTAGTTAGTGGGTATGTAGGAAGGTAGTAAGTTAGTTATTTATTTAGTTAGTTAGTAAGTTACTTAGTTATTTAGTTAATTAGTTAGTTTGTTAGTATGTACGTTCGTTAGTTAGTAGGTATGTAGGAAGGTAGGTAGTTAGTTAGTTAGTAAGTCAATTAGTTAATTAGTTAATTAGCTAGTATTTAGTTAGTTAATTAGTTAATTAATTAGTTATTCATTTAGTTATCTAGTAGTTAGTTAGTTAGTTAGTCAGTCAGTCAGTTAGTTAGTTAGTTAGGTAGTGAGTTAGTTAATATGTATGTAAGAAGGTAGTTAGTTAATTAGTCCATTAGTCATTTTGTAAGTAAGTTAGTTAGTTAGTTAGCAAGTAGTTTGTTAGTCAATTAGTTATTTAGTTAGTTAGTTAGTTGTTATGTAGAAAGGCAGTTAGTTAGTTAGTTAATTAGTTGGTTAGTTAGTTAGTTAGCAAATAGGTATGTAGGAAGATAGTCAGATAGTTAATAGATACGTAGGAGGATAGTTAGTTAATTAGTTAGTTAGTTAGTTAGTTAGTTAGTCAGTAAGTATGTTCATCAGTTAGTTGGTATGTAGGAAGGTAGTTACTTAGTTAGTTAATTAGTTAATTAGTTAATTAGCTAGTAGCTAGTTAGTTAGTTAGTTAGTTAGTTAGTTAGTCTATTAATCTGTTAGTTAGTTAGTTAGTTAGTAAGTTAGTTAGTTTGTTAGTCAATATGTATAAGTAAGTGTGTTAGTTAGTCAGATAGTTAGTTAATTAGTTAGTTTGTTTGTTTGTTAGTTTGTTAGTAGTTATTTAGATTGTTAGTTAATCAGTTAGTTATTTAGTTAGTTAGTTAGTTAATTAGTTCGTAGTTAGTTAGTTAGTTATTTATTTAGTTAGTTTGTTAGTTAGTTGATGGGTATGTCGGAAGGTATTTAGTTAGTTATAAGTTAGTTAGTTAAGTTAATAGGTATTTAGTACGATAGTTAGTTAGTTAATTAGTTAGTTATTATGTTAGTTATCTTGTAATAAGTTAGTTAGTTAGTTATTTAGTCAGTTAGTTAGTAGTTATTTAGTTAGTTAATTATTTAGTTAGTTAGTTAGTTATATAGTAGTTAGTTAGTTAGTTAGTTAGATAACTAGTTAGTTTTTTAGTTAGTAAGTTAGTTAGTTAACTAGTTAGTTGTTTAGTAAGTTAACTAATTAGTTTTTTAGTAACATAGTTAGTTAGTTAGTTAGTTAATTAGTGGGTTTGTATGAAGGTAGTTAGTTAATTAGTTAGGTAGTTAGTTAGTTAGTTAGTTAGTTAGTTAGTTAGTTAAAAGGTATGTATGAAGGTAGTTAGTTAGTAAGTTAGTTTCTTAATTAGTTAATTAGTTAGTTAGCTAGTCGTTAGTTAGTTAGTTAGTTAGTTTGTTAGTTAGTGAGTTAGTTAGTGGGTTTGTAGGAAGGTAGTTAGTTAATTAATTAGTTAGTTAGTAAGTTAGTTAATAGGTATGTAGGAAGATAGTTAGTTAGTTAGTTAATAGGTATTTAGGAAGATAGTTAGTTTGGTAGTTAGTTATTTTGTTAGTTAGTTAGTTAGTTAGTAATTAGTTAGTGGGTTAGTGCAAAGGTAGTTAGTCAATTAGTTAGTTTGGTAGTTAGTTAGTTAGTTAGTTAGTTAATATGTATGTATGAATGTAGTTAGTAAGTAAGTTAGTTAGTTTAGTAGATAGTTTGTTAGTTAGCTAGTAGTTATTTAGTTATTTTGTTCGCTAGTAGTTAGTTAGTTTGTTAATTATTTATTTATTTAATTAGTTAGTTAGTTAGTTAGTTAGTTAGTGGTTATGTAGGAAGGTAGTTAGTCAGTTAGTGAGTTAGTTAGTTTGTTCGTTAGTTAATAGGTATGTAGGAAGGTAGTTAGTTAGTTAGTTATTTAGTTAGTTAGTTAGTTAGTTAGTTAGTTAGTAATTTAAATAGTTCGTCAGTTAGTATGTTCGTTAGTTAGTTGGTATGTAGAAAGGTTGCTAGTTAGTTACTTAGTTAATTAGTTAATTACCATGTAGTTAGTTAGTCAGTTAGTTAGTTAGTTAGTTAGTTAGTTAGTTAGTTAGTTAGTTAGTTAATATGTATGTAAGAAGGTAGTTAGTTAGTTAGTTAAATAGTTAGTTAGTTCGTTAGTTAGTTAGTTACTCAGTTAGTTATTTAGTTAGTTAGGTAATTTGTTAGTTTGTTAGCTAGTAGTTAGTTAGTTAGTTATTTATTTATTTAGTTAGTTAGTTGTTACGTAGGAAGGTAGTTAGTTCGATGGTTAGTTAGTTAGTTAGTTAATTGGTATGTAGGAAGATAGTTAGTTATTTAGTTAGTTATCTAGTAGTTAGTTTGTTAGTTAGTTAGTTAGTTAGTAGTGAGTTCGTTAGTGAGTTACTTAGTTAATTAGTTAGTTATCTAGTAGTTGTTTAGTTATATATAGTTAGTTAATTAGTTAGTTAATTAGTTAGTTAGTTAGCTTGTTAGTTAGTTAGTTAGTTAGCTAGCTAGCTAGTAGTTAGTTAGTTAGTTAGTTTGTTAATATGTATGTAGGAAGGAATGTTATATCAAGGAGGTTATGTCAATAATTTAATACAAGAAAATTATGGACAGAAAATAATTACAAGAGAAATGAGGGATTAAAATGCAAAAATGACAAAGATCATTAACCCCCTTTCACACCTAAACCCTTGTCATGTGTATTACATTATTTAGCTCATTCTAGACCCTTCTATTCTGGCCATAACACATAATTTCGTGGCAATAGAGTGAGGAGCAAGAAGAAGAAGGAAAGAAGAGGAGATTGGAGAAGAGGAAGAGAACAAGTGATTCAAGAGGAGAAAAGAAGAAAGAGAGCTCGTTTTCGAAGTCTACTCCATCAAGGCAGCCAGGATAGATGGTGGGGGAGTTGTCTAAGCCAAGGAGCTCAAAGTTTTGAGGTTATAAATTTATTTTCTAATCTAATTCATAGCATGCTTCATACTTACTGCCATGGAAACCGATTGCAAGATCGATTTGAGCTTTCTGAGATTTCCTTGTCGAAAACCCTAGATTTTTGGGGGTAAAGTGATTCTGGATTTTAAGGTTTCATAGATTGTTTTGGGATACAAGGATGGTGCCGTGATGATTCGGCCGCTCGAATAATGGCGTTTCGATCATCTATTAGGCTTCCATCGAGAAAGGGTAAAAATTAGGGTTTCGGTTTTTCGGAAGAAAAGAAGTGATACAATTGAGTTGTTTGTTGTTAAATGCGTCGGGTTTATGTTTGGTTTTGAGTCAAGATCCTTTAACCCGGTATCCTCAAACCCTAGATCAAATTCTGAATATCAGGGGTATTTTCGTAATTTTGCAAGACATAAAATTTTCAGGGGCACAATTCTACAATGGAGAAAAGGCTTAATCGCTTGATAACGTCCAACTAAATAATGGTTGGATTGGTGAGCGTTTTGGCCAATATAAAACACATGGCTGAGTTGTTCTCGTGTCGATTGTTCCTCTCGTATCCCGTTTAGGGTTTCATCTCGTGGTTATTAGTTATTCCGGTATGTCGGATAAGTGGAAGTATCGTAGTTGATTAGTTCTTTGACGGGTGTACCGAACCAGATTTCGTGTGTCACGTCTTCGTATTTTGTTCATAACTTCTTCATTCAGTCTCCGTTTTGCGTGTTCTTGGTTCCGTTGGAAAGCTTATTTCGAGACGATTCTATTAGCAGTAATTATGATTACTGAAATTGACTCTTCATTTATTTATGTATCATTTTATCTGTAGAATAGGTGTAGTTCTTGGTAGTATGTAGGATTATTGTTGATGTAGGTCTATTCGTAGTGAGGATGAGCGGTAGATAAGGAAACCCATGTTTGGACATTTTAGTGGTTCCTGGCCAGAGGTGCATCTTCGGGTCGCTCCCGAACTTGCGAACTGTTAGACGTAGCAGTACGGTCTCCTCAAGCTGATCGAGGGGACGTGTCTTCAATTGTGGCGGGGTTGGAGACACCACTCTTGTATTAGAGTGCAGGATGGACTCTTACCTCAAGCTGATCGGGGTATTTGTCTATGTGGGGTCCCGTGTGGTGCCGACCTTATCGAAGTGGTTAGTGTAGTGATTGACTTGTACCTCAAGCTGATCCGGGGTACTAGTCTCCGAGTGTGTCTCGTGTTGTTATCCTCATGGTTTCACGATGAGAATTCTGTAGTAGTAGTTGTCGTATTTTTTTGCAGAATTCGTGTTAGTTGTAGTAGTCGGTCATCGTGGTCGTGTCGATAGTAAATAATAATTAAATATTATTTTACTTACCTAACTCTCAGCCAACATTTCCAGGTAGCACTTGAGGTGGCAGTGGCATTCTTGTAGATTACGAGCTTAGCGGAGTGTGCGAGTACCAATTACCATATTTCGTTTAGTTGTGTTTGTTTGTATCGACCATATGTATATTGGATAGTTGTAGGTTATCTTTTATGCCAACTTGTTTTGTATTGTGTGTTTTTGACTCTGCTATTGCTCATATGTTTATAGTTTTAGTGTGTTGTTCACGTTATCTTATTTTGGGTCGTGACAAGGAACGTAGTAGTTATCTAATAGTTAGTTAGTTAGTTTGTTTGTTAGTAAATTAGTTAGTTAGTTAGTTAGTTAGGTAGTTAGTTAGTGGGTATGTAAGAAGGTAGTTAGTTAGTTAGTTATTGAGTTAGTTAGTTAATTAGTTAGTTAGCTAGTAGTTAGTTAGTTAATTAGTTAGTTAGTTAGTTAATCAATTAGTTAGTTGGTTAGTTAGTGAGTTAGTTAATATGTATGTAAAAATGGTACTTAGTTAGTTATATAGTTAGTTAATTAGTTAGTTAATTTGTATGTAAAAATGGTACTTAGTTAGTTATATAGTTAGTTAATTAGCTAGTTAATTTGTTAATTAGTAGTAAGTTAGTTAGTTAGTTAGTTAGTTAATTAGTTATTTAGTTAGCTAGGTAGTTACTTAGCTAGTAGTTAGTTAGTTAACTAGTTAGTTATTTAGTTAGTTAATGGGTATGTAGGAAGATAGTTAGTTAGTTAGTTAGTTAGTTAATGAGTTAGTTAGTTAGTTATTTGGTGGTTTTTTAGGAAGGTAGTTACTTAATTAGTTAGTTATTTAGTTAGTTAGTTAGATAATAGGTATGTAGGAAGATACTTAGTATGTTAGTTGATAGGTATGTAGGAAGATAGTTAGTTTGATAGTTAATTAGTTTGTTTGTTAGCTAGTTGGTTAGTGGGTTTGTACAAAGGTAGTTAGTTAATTAGTTAGTTATTTAGTTAGTTAGCTAGTAGTTAGTTAGTTAGTTAGTTAGTTAGTTAGTTAGTCAGTCAGTTAATTAGTTAATTAGTTAGGTAGTTAGGTAGTTAATATGTATCTAAGAAGGTAGTCAGTTAGTTAGTTAATTAGTTTGTTAGATAGTTAGTTAATGAGTTAGTTAATTAGGTAGTTAGTTAGTTATCTAGTAGTTAGTTAGATAGTTTGTTAGTTAATCAGTTAGTTAGTTAGTTAGTTAGTTAGTTAGTTTGTTAATAGATATGTAGGAAGATAGTTAGTTCGTTAATTAGTTAGTTAGTTAGTTAGTTAATTAGATAGTTAGTCAGTTAATCAGTTAGTCAATAAGTTAGTGAGTTAGTTAATTAGTTAGTTAATATGTATGTAAGAAGTTAGTTAGTTAGTTAGTTAGTTAGTTAAATAGTTAGTTAATGAGTTAGTTAGTTAGTTGGTTAGTTAGTTAGTTGGTTAGTTAGTTAGTTAGTCAGTCAGTTAGTTAGTCAGTTAGTCATTTAGTTAGTTAGTTAGTTAGTTAGTTTGCAAGTAGTTAGTTAGTTAATTAGTTATTTATTTAGTTAGTTAGTTGTTATGTAGAAAGGCAGTTAGTTAGTTAGTTAGTTAGTTGGTTAGTTAGTTAGTTAGTTAGTTAATAGGTATGTAGGAAGATAGTTAGTTAGCTAATAGGTACGTAGGAAGATAGTTAGTTAGTTAGTTAGTTACTTAGTTAGTTAGTTAGTCAGTTAGTAAGTATGTTCATTAGTTAGTTGGTATGTAGGAAGGTAGTTACTTAGTTAGTTAATTAGTTAATTTGTTAATTAGCTAGTAGTTAGTTAGTTTGTTAGTTAGTTTGTTAGTTAGTCAGTTAATCTGTTAGTTAGTTAGTTAGTTAGTTAGTAAGTTTTAAGTCAATATGTATGTATGAAGTAAGTGAGTTAGTTAGTTAGATAGTTAGTTAATTAGTTAGTTAGTTAGTTAGTTAGTTAGTAAGTTAATTAGTTAGTTAGTTAGTTAGTTAGTTAGTAAGTTAATTTGTAAGTTATTTATTTAGTTTGTTAGTTTGTTAGTTAGCTAATTGTTAGTTAGTTTGTTACTTAGTTAGTTAGTTATGTAGTGGGTATGTAGGAAGGTAGTTAATTAGTTAGTTAGTTAGTTAGTTGCTTAATAGGAATGTAGGTAGATTGTTGGTTAGTTAGTTAGTTAATTATTTAGTTAGTTATCTAGTAGTTAGTTAGTTAGTTTAGTTTGTCAGTTAGCTAGTAATTAGTAAGTTAGTTAGTCAGTTAATTAGTAAGTTCGTTAGTTAGTTAATTAGTAAGTCAGCTAGTCAATTAGGTAGTCAATATGTATGTAAGAATGTAGTTAGTTAGTAAGTTAGATAATTGGTAACTTAGTTAGTTAGTTAGTTAGTTAGTTAGTTAGTTAGTTAGTTAGTTAGTTAGTTAGTTAGTTAGTTAGTTAGTTAGTTAGTTAGTCAATTAGAAGTTAGTTAGTTAGTTAGTTAGTTAACTAGTTAACTAGTTAGTTATTTCGTTGGTTGGATAGTTAGTTAATATGTATGTAGGAAGATAGTTAGTTAGTTAGTTAGTTAATTAGTTAGTTATTTAGTTAGTTATCTAGTAGTAGTTAGTTAGTAAGTTAGTTAGTTAGTTATCTAGTAGTTAGTTAGTAAGTTAATATGTATGTAAGAAGGTGGTTAGTTAGTTAGCTTGATAGTTAGATTATGAGCTAGTTAATATGTATGCAAGAAGTTAGTTAATTAGCTAGTTAGTTTGTTAATTAGTAGTAAGTTAGTTAGTTAGTTAGTTAGTTAGTTAGTTAGTTAGTTAATTAGTTATTTAGTTAGCTAGGTAGTTGCTTAGCTAGTAGTTAGTTAGTTAACTAGTTAGTTATTTAGTTAGTTAATGGGTATGTAGGAAGATAGTTAGTTAGTTAGTTAGTTAATGAGTTAGTTAGTTAGTTATTTGGTGGGTTTTTTGAAAGGTAGTTACTTAATTAGTTAGTTAGTTAGTTAGTTAGTTAATAGGTATGTAGGAAGATAGTTAATATGTCAGTTGATAGGTATGTAGGAAGATAGTTAGTTAGATAGTTAATTAGATTGTTTGTTGGCTAGTTAGTTAGTGGGTTTGTACGAAGGTAGTTAGTTATTTAGTTAGTTAGCTAGTAGTTAGTTAGTTAGTTAGTTAGTTAGTCAGTCAGTTAATTAGTTAATTAGTTAGGTAGTTAGGTAGTTAATATGTATGTAAGAAGGTAGTTAGTTAGTTAGTTAATTAGTTTGGTAGATAGTTAGTTAATGAGTTAGTTAATTGGGTAGTTAGTTAGTTATCTAGTTGTTAGTTAGATAGTTAGTTAGTTAATCAGTTAGTTAGTTAGTTAGTTAGTTAGTTAGTTAATAGATATGTAGGAAGATAGTTAGTTCGTTAATTAGTTAGTTAGTTAGTTAGTTAATTAGTTAGTTAGTCAGTTAATCAGTTAGTTAATAAGTTAGTTAGTTAATTAGTTAGTTAATATGTATGTAAGAAGTTAGTTAGTTAGTTAGTTAGTTAGTTAGTTAAATAGTTAGTTAATGAGTTAGTTAGTTAGTTAGTTAGTTAGTTGGTTAGTTAGTTAGTTAGTCAGTCAGTTAGTTAGTCAGTTAGTCATTTAGTTAGTTAGTTAGTTAGTTAGCAAGTAGTTAGTTAGTTAATTAGTTATTTATTTAGTTAGTTAGTTGTTATGTAGAAAGGCAGTTAGTTAGTTAGTTAGTTAGTTGGTTAGTTAGTTAGTTAGTTAGTTAATAGGTATGTAGGAAGATAGTTAGTTAGCTAATAGGTACGTAGGAAGATAGTTAGTTAGTTAGTTAGTTACTTAGTTAGTTAGTTAGTTAGTTAGTAAGTATGTTCATTAGTTAGTTGGTATGTAGGAAGGTAGTTACATAGTTAGTTAATTAGTTAATTAGTTAATTAGCGAGTAGTTAGTAAGTTTGTTAGTTAGTTAGTTAGTTAGTCAGTTAATCTGTTAGTTAGTTAGTTAGTTAGTTAGTTAGTTAGTTAGTTAGTTAGTTAGTCAATATGTATGTATGAAGTAAGTGAGTGAGTTAGTTAGATAGTTAGTTAATTAGTTAGTTAGTTAGTTAGTTAGTAAGTTAATTTGTTAGTTATTTATTTAGTTTGTTAGTTTGTTAGTTAGCTAATTGTTAGTTAGTTTGTTACTGAGTTAGTTAGTTAGGTAGTGGGTATGTAGGATGGTAGTTAATTAGTTAGTTAGTTAGTTAGTTGCTTAATAGGAATGTAGGTAGATTGTTAGTTAGTTAGTTAATTAATTATTTACTTAGTTATCTAGTAGTTAGTTAGTTAGTTTAGTTTGTCAGTTCGCTAGTAATTAGTAAGTTAGTTAGTCAGTTAATTAGTTAGTTAGTTAGTTAGTTAGTTAGTTTGTCAGCTAGTCAATTAGTTAGTCAATATGTATGTAAGAAGGAAGTTAGTTAGTAAGTTAGATAATTGGTAAGTTTGTTAGTTAGTTAGTTAGTTAGTTAGTTAGTTAGTTAGTTAGTATTTAGTTAGTCAGTTAGTTAGTTAGTTAGTTAGTTAGTTAGTTAGTTAGTCAATTAGAAGTTAGTTTGTTAATTAGTTAGTTAACTAGTTAGTTATTTAGTTGGTTGGATAGTTAGTTAATATGTATGTAGGAAGATAGTTAGTTAGTTAGTTTGTTAATTAGTTAGTTATTTAGTTAGTTATCTAGTAGTAGTTAGTTAGTAAGTTAGTTAGTTAGTTATCTAGTAGTTAGTTAGTAAGTTAATATGTATGTAAGAAGGTGGTTAGTTAGTTAGCTTGATAGTTAGATTATGAGTTAGTTAATATGTATGTAAGAAGGTAGTTAATTAGCTAGTTAGTTTGTTAATTAGTAGTAAGTTAGTTAGTTAGTTAGTTAGTTAGTTAGTTAATTAGTCATTTAGTTAGCTAGGTAGTTGCTTAGCTAGTAGTTAGTTAGTTAAATAGTTAGTTATTTAGTTAGTTAATGGGTATGTAGGAAGATAGTTAGTTAGTTAGTTAGTTAATGAGTTAGTTAGTTAGTTATTTGGTGGGTTTTTAGGAAGGTAGTTACTTAATTAGTTAGTTAGTTAGTTAGTTAGTTAATAGGTATGTAGGAAGATAGTTAATATGTTAGTTGATAGGTATGTAGGAAGATAGTTAGTTAGATAGTTAATTAGTTTATTTGTTAGCTAGTTAGTTAGTGGGTTTGTACGAAGGTAGTTAGTTAATTAGTTAGTTATTTAGTTAGTTAGCTAGTAGTTAGTTAGTTAGTTAGTTAGTTAGTCAGTCAGTTAATTAGTTAATTAGTTAGGTAGTTAGGTAGTTAATATGTATGTAAGAAGGTAGTCAGTTAGTTAGTTAATTAGTTTGTTAGATAGTTAGTTAATGAGTTAGTTAATTAGGTAGTTAGTTAGTTATCTAGTTGTTAGTTAGATAGTTAGTTAGTTAATCAGTTAGTTAGTTAGTTAGTTAGTTAGTTTGTTAATAGATATGTAGGAAGATAGTTAGTTCGTTAGTTAGTTGGTATGTAGGAAGGTAGTTACTTAGTATGTTAATTAGTTAATTAGTTAATTAGCAAGTAGTTAGTTAGTTAGTTAGTCAGTTAATCTGTTAGTTAGTTAGTTAGTTTGTTTGTTTGTTTGTTTGTTAGTCAATATGTATGTATGAAGTAAGTGAGTTAGTTAGTTAGATAGTTAGTTAATTAGTTAGTTAGTTAGTTAGTAAGTTAATTACTTAGTTAGTTAGTTAGTTAGTTAGTAAGTTAATTTGTTAGTTATTTATTTAGTTTGTTAGTTTGTTAGTTAGCTAATTGTTAGTTAGTTTGTTACTTAGTTAGTTAGTTAGGTAGTGGGTATGTAGGAAGGTAGTTAATTAGTTAGTTAGTTAGTTAGTTGCTTAATAGGAATGTAGGTAGATTGTTAGTTAGTTAGTTAGTTAATTATTTACTTAGTTATCTAGTAGTTAGTTAGTTAGTTTAGTTTGTCAGTTAGCTAGTAATTAGTCAGTTAGTTAGTCAGTTAATTAGTTAGTTAGTTAGTTAGTTAGTTAGTCAGCTAGTCAATTAGTTAGTCAATATGTATGTAAGAAGGTAGTTAGTTAGTAAGTTAGATAATTGGTAAGTTTGTTAGTTAGTTAGTTAGTAAGTTAGTATTTATTAAGTTAGTTAGTTAGTTAGTTAGTCAATTAGAAGTTAGTTAGTTAGTTAGTTAGTTAACTAGTTAGTTATTTAGTTGGTTGGATAGTTAGTTAATATGTATGCAGGAAGATAGTTAGTTAGTTAGTTAGTTAATTAGTTAGTTATTTAGTTAGTTATCTAGTTGTAGTTAGTTAGTAAGTTAGTTAGTTAGTTATCAAGTAGTTAGTTAGTAAGTTAATATGTATGTAAGAAGGTAGTTAGTTAGTTAGCTTGATAGTTAGATTATGAGTTAGTTAATTTGTATGTAAGAAGGTAGCTAATTAGCTAGTAAGTTTGCTAATTAGTAGTAAGTTAGTTAGTTAGTTAGTTAGTTAGTTAGTGAGTTAGTTAATATGTATGCAAGAAGGTAGTTAGCTAGTTAGTTTGATAGTTATATTTTGAGTTAGTTTGTTAATTAGCTAGTTAGTGAGTTAATTAGTTAGTTAGTTAGTTAGTTAGTTAGTTAGTTATTTAGTTAGTTAGTTAGCTAGTAGTTAGTTAGTTAACTAGTTAGTTATTTAGTTAGTTAATAGGTATGTAGGAAGATAGTTAGTTAGTTAGTTAAAGAGTTAGTTAGTTAGTTATTTGGTGGGTTTTTCGGAAGGTAGTTAGTTAATTAGTTATGTAGTTAGTTAGTTAGTTAGTTAGTTAATAGGTACGTATGAAGGTAGTTAGTTAGTAAGTTAGTTAGTTAATTAGTTAGTTAGTTAGTTAGCTAGTAGTTAGTTAGTTAGTTAGCTTGTTAATAGTTAGTTATTTAGTTAGTTAGTTAGTTAGTTAGTTAGTTAGTTAGTTAGTTAGTTATTAAGCTAGTAGTTAGTTAGTCACTTAGTTAATTAATTCGTTAGTTAATTAGTTAGTTAGTAAGTTAGTTTGTTAATAGGTATGTATGAAGGAAGTCAGTTAGTTAGTTATTTGTAAGTTAGCTAGTAGTTAATTAGTTAGTTAATTAGTTAGTTAGTTAGTGGGTAGATGTGAAGGTGGGTAGGTAGTTAGTTAGTTAGTTTGTAGGTATGTTGGAAGATAGTTAGTTAGTTAATTAGTGAGTTATCTAGATAGTTATCTAGTAGTTAGTTAGTTAGTTAGCTAGTTATTTATCTAGTAGTTAGTCAGTCAGTCAGTCTGTTAGTTAGTTAGTTAGTTAGTTTATATATATGTAAGGAGGTAGTTAGTTAGTAAGCCAATTAGATATTTAGTTAGTTAGTTAGGTAGTTAGTTGGTTAGTTAGTTAGTTAGTAGTTTGTTAGTTAACTAGTTAGTTAGTTAGCTAGTAGTTAGTAAGTAAGTTAGTTAGTTAACTAGTTAGTTAGTTTGTTTGTTAGTTCGTGGGTATGTATGAAGGTAGTTAATTAGTTAGTTAGTCAGTTAGTTAGTTAGTTGCTTAATATGTACGTTGGAAGATAGTTTGTTAGTTAATTTGATAGTTATTTAGTTAGTTATCAAGTAGTTTGTTAGTTTGCCAGTTAGCTAGTAATTAGTATGTCAGTTAGTCAGTTAGTTAGTAAGTTAGTTAGTCAGTCAGTTAGTCAGTTCATATGTTTTTAAGAAGGTAATTAGTAAGTTAATTAGTTAGTTAGTTAGTTAGTTAGTTAGTTAGTTTTCTAGTAGTTAGTTAGTTACTTAGTTAGTTAGTTAGTTAGTTAGTTAATTAGTTAGCAGTTAGTTTGTTAGTTATTTATTTAGTTAGTTAGTTAGTTAGTTAGTAGATGGGTATGTCGGAAGGTAGTTAGTTAGTTAGTTAGTTAAGTTAATAGGTATTTAGTAAGATAGTTAGTTAGTTAATTAGTTAGTTATTATGTTAGTTATCTAGTAATAAGTTAGTTAGTTAGTTATTTAGTCAGTTAGTAAATTTTGTCTTTCTTATGTTGTTTCTGTGACTATCTGTTGTCTCCAAATATAATATTAATGTGCCAAATGTTAGTCCTTGAATATACTCTTTTGTGAATGATATTGGTGTCTGAATGGTTCTTTTTGTGACAAAATTTAATTCCTGAATATTGTACTACTGTGACAACTCTTTGTCCCTTAAAACAACATATATTATAATATTAATTAATAAAATATGAAAATTAAATTTTGGCCATTTAAATAAAACGAAAATATCTTTAAAAACACATAATCATTTCATTATAATCATTCATTATTACAACACCAACTCGAGTACTAGAAAAAAAAAAAACACACCCCATAATGGCAAAGTAACAAAATATAAAATCTTCAACATTACTCTCTTGATCTTCATCATTCACTATTCACTGACGATAGACCTCTTGTCAAGGTAACCCAATGTCTAATATTCATCATCTTCATCCACAAGTTCTATAAGCTTCTCGAGATTCACCGTCCATCCATTCAGCACCCATTCAGCACGACATTACTATCCTTCTCGGTCCGGAAGGAAATGACTCCCATTGGACTGTCTATTTTCGCTATCAACGCTTTCTATACAACCATCTCCGACAAATACTTCTTCATGTCCTAACAAATTAGGGGCATTTACGTAAATATGAGAAATTAAATGGCTTGTTGAAACATGAAAGTTCGACGGAATACAAACCTCTCCTCTACGGAATATAAACAACTGAATGAAGAAACTAACCACGTCGTGAAGAGTCAGTCAACCTCAGCATGCTATTATTATTGAGGAGGAACTGGAGACAACCAATATTATTGAAACGCATGTAATGCCTATCAATCAGCTCTGATTTTGGCGCTGACTGCGGAAGGAGTAAACAAACTGCAAAATAAAACACAAATTTTATTACAAACTATGAATTTTAACATGGGTATTTGAGTAAAATTACCTGCAAAGGGAGTCCCTTCACTTCCTTCAAGTACATAATCTATCAAATTGGAAAAAGATGAATTAATAATAACTCATAATTCATAATCAAGCTTGATCTCAGTAAAACTTTTGATCGGATAGAATGGTCTTTTATCCTAGACACCATGCAGGCTTTCGGTTTTAGCAATAACTTCATAGCGTTAATTCAATCCTGCCTACAATCAGCTCGTTGCTCTATTTCGATAAACGGGCAAAAAGGCAGCGGATTCTTCAAACCGACAAGAGGATTAAGGCAAGGTTGTCCGCTTTCACCTTTTCTTTTCGTACTCGCCACGGATATCCTATCAAGACTCATAAACTTCGCTCACTTGAATAACTCAATTCATGGAATCCGTCTAGGCAGAAGATCTCTGCACATAACTCACCTTATGTACGCTGACGATCTTGTGTTGTTTGGGCAATCTACGATGACGGAGATCAATAATTACTCTCGGATCATAACGATTTTTGAGTCCATTTCTGGGCAGAGAGTAAATAAAGACAAATCGATAATCTGGTTTAGTAACTTGACAAACCCACAGATTCAAGATCAAATACTCCAAAATCTAGGTGTTCGTAGAGCATCTCAAGGGGAACGATACCTAGGTTTTTTCTTATTCTGGGGTCCTAGACGTAATGAGCATTTCGATCAATTACTGGCCCAGTTTCAATTAAAGCTCAATGGTTGGAAGAAAAACATGCTTAACCAAGCAGGAAGATTAATCATGCATGGTGCAATCGGTTCTCACATCCTTACCTCTATATACAATGGCTTCATCCACCCTTCCTTCGGGTATTCTCTCTAAGATAAACTCCATGATCAAGAACTTTTTCTGGTCAAACAAAGGTTCTAACAGATATATGGCATTTACACGATGGGAAAACATCTCCAAAGCCAAAGACCGGGGCGGATTAGGTATTAGAGATCTAGAATGTGTAAATAAGGCTCTTATGTTAAAACTGGGTTGGAGACTAAACACGGGAGAAAAAGCTCTATGGATTGATATAATCAAATCTAAATACTATCCGAACTCTACTTTCTTTCACACCAATCGACACAGAAATTCATCGGATACTTGGAAGGGCATTCTCTCAATCCGTAAAGATATCGCAGAAAATGCAATTTGGCAACTAGGCAACGGAAGTATAACACCGGCTGTAGGTTCTCCGTGGTTCACAGGCTGGGAGGAGTTCTGCCCTGCCAATCAAGCACAAGCTTCGCTTAAAGTATCCGATTTATTTGATATTAACGCAAATTCATGGAATAATGAGAAGATACAAAACCTTTTTGGCGAAGAACTGTTGCATAATGTGCTGCTGGTGGATTATCAACCTCTAAATAGACCCGAACAACTAGATCAACTAATCTGGGTCGCAAGCCCAAATGGCAAGTTGAATACAAAAGAGGCCTACCATTATTTCTCTAATAAGAAATTCGGACCAACTCAAATATCTACGAACGAAAATTGGATATGGAAACTAAAAAATATACCCAATAAAATGAGAATACTGCTATGGAAAATTGCTCACAATGCTTTACCAACCCGAGAAACTCTCCACAGAAGAATCAATGTGATTAACCCATCTTGCCCAGTCTGCTCGAACAGCACAGAAACTATCCTCCATTTGTTCTTTCAATGTGAACATGCGAAACAAACCTGGTCAAAATTAGATCCAACTTTAATAGGAAACACAAATCCAACGAATTTGAACCTATTCCTCAGATCGTCCGTGACTACAACGAATCCTCTCTTCATATATGTTCTTTGGGAAATTTGGTTATCCAGAAATGCAAAGGTGTTTCAAAACAAAACCCCTTCTCCGTCGAGCTCTATCTTCCAAGCCACCAAAAAATATCAATTGAACTTTCAATCGCAGGAGGCTATCTTTCAGTCCATCAAACTTCTATCGCATGAAAATCACACTCCGCACAACTCGGACCTTCAATGTTGGACTGACGCTTCGATTAACAACAAGGGTGAAGCAGGCTATGCTTTCATTCTTAAGGACGCAAATGGTCAGCTCAAGTGGATCGCCATGAAAGCGTCATTGGAAACAGACGTGCTCAGTGCAGAATTTTATGCTCTGGAATTAGCTTCAAGGTACGTTTTTCTGCACTGTAATTCATTATCTTGCACTTTTTTTCAGATTCATCCGAGGTGGTCTCAGTCTTACAAAAATACACGAACATCAACGACATTCAAGTCACAAGATGGAGAGCACTTCAAACGGCTAAAGACTGCGTCCTTTGGAAAAGAAGACTTAAAGACCCAACTTATGTATACTGCAATCGGGTGCACAATCAAGAGGCGGACAGGCTTGCCAATCTGCGTTCTTTGAGAACAGCCTTCTTCTTTTCTGTCGCCTCGCAATTTTTATCCAGCCTTTGCACCGTCTTCTACCAGTCTTTTCGCCACCTTCCTCAGTCTCTTGCACTCCTTGCTAGAGTCAGCTTCTTTTAGTTTGGTTGTCTCCAGTTCGGTCCAGATCTCCTAGTTCTCCGTTTCGAGCTTGTTCGCGTCCATTTGCATCCTCACCAAAATAATGGAAAAAAAAAAATCAAAAGAATCTAGATCAAAATAGGAGACAAATAATGGAAAGCTCGTATTTCTCAGAATCTAAACTTTTCATTTATAATTGCATTTAATATTACCAATTCATTCACCTATAGCATCAATAACAAATTCAAAAGACCTTGTCTGCGATTTCATCGTAATATGCCTTGCCTTCGTTTCCACTCTCGATCTCCCTTAAAAATTGGCATAAAATTAGAATCTAGATCAAAATAGGCCCAAATCAGGTTTCAAAATTGATACAAAAATGATATAAAATTATAAAATCAGAATCTATTTCGTAGCCAAAATAGGTGCATTGTTTAGAACATATACTGTTTAAAACCTATACAAATAAAATTGAAAAGATATGCTAGAAAAACACCCAAATTTCAGGTAAAAAACCTGGAAAATATCAAAATAAGAGGGATATGCTGGAGAAAAACAAACCTGAAAAAATACCCAAATCACATGAAGGGATTTTTTAACAAAGAACACCTCAAATGTGAAGAACAACGAAGTAAAACGGAATAGATAGGTTCGGTCGAAAGTTAGGATTTTGAGATGTGCTGCGTTTTTAGTTCTTGCCGCAAAAATAAAGAGTTAGGGTTTTGTGTATTTGTGGTCTGGGAATTACATAAAGAGGATAAACTAGACATGGTCTATTGCAGTAGTAATGAATCAATATATCAACAAATATTAAGTAATCAAAATATTGCAACCAAAAAAAGAATTTAAATAATGCACCTATTTTATTCAGTATGTTCTTTGTAATACCAAACGAAAAAATACTTCAACTTTGTGAAAAATATATAATTTGATTTCCCTCCAAATATATTAATTTGGCGCCTTGTAAATTTTACTTTCCCTCCAATACTTTACCCCCACATCTTTCATGACTTAATTAACACATTTAACTATAAATATTAATTAGCAAAAAAAATAATTGAAAAATCATGAATGTTAAAAATTACAAAATTTCAATTGAGGTCTTATATTATATTATATCATATTCTATTCTATTCTATTATATTCTATTATATCATATTGTATTATGTTATATTATATTATATCATATTAAATTTAGAATATAAATATTATCACATATATCCCAATTGATATTCAATGTCATTCAAATAAAGATGACATCATCATATCACATGAACACATATTAAATATATATATATATATATATATATGGCATTTCAAATTTTTAATTATGAAATTTTTATTTATAGTAAACATAAAATATTGAAATTAGGAAAAAATGTATTGATTCAAAAAAAAAATTTCGAAAAATAAATAATAGTTAATGCATTTTTCAAAAAACCAAAAATAATCCATTTAAAAAAAAAATTAATCCATTATTTTTGAAGAATAGAATTAAATGCATTTTTTTATTTTCTTTTTTTTGCATGGGACATCTAATTATTTTTTCATTAAATTAAGAATGTAAATATTATCACTTATATCCCAATTGATATTCAATATCATTCAAATAAAGATGACATCATCGTATTACATGGACACATATTAAAAAAAATATACATATGACATTTCAAATTTTTAATTATGAAAAATTTCTTTATAATAAACATAAAATATTTAAATTAGGAAAAAATGTATTGATTAAAAAAAATTATTTTCGAAAAATAAATAATAATTCATTCATTTTTTTAAAAACCAAAAATAATCCATTTTTAAAATAAAAAAATCAAATCATTATTTTTTAAAAATAGAATTAAATGCATTTTTTTTTTTTGCATGGGACATCTAATAATTTTTTCATTAAATTTAGAATGTAAATATTATCACATATATTCCAATTGATTTTCAATGTCATTCGAATAAAGATGACATCATCATATCACATGGACGCATATTAAAAAAATATACATAGGACATTTCAAATTTTTAATTATGAATTTTTTATTTATAGTAAACATAAAATATTGAAATTAGGAAAAAAATGTATTGATTCAAAACAATTATTTTCGAAAAATAAATAATAATTAATGCATTTTTTTAGAAACAAAAAGTAATCCATTTTTTTAAAAAAAAATTAATCCATTATTTTTTAAGAATAGAGTTAAATACATTTTTTTTTTAACTTTTTTTTTTGCATGGGGCATCTAAATATTTTTTCATTAAGTTTAGAATGTAAATATTATCACATATATCTCAATTGATATTTAATCTCATTCAAATAAATAAAGATGACATCATCATATCACATGGACACATATTAAAAAAATATACACATGACATTTCAAATTTTATATTATGAAATTTTTATTTATAATAAAATAAAATATTTAAATTAGGGAAAAATGTATTGATTCGAAAAATTTATTTTCGAAAAATAAATAATAATGAATGCTTTTTTTAAAAAACCAAAAATAATCCATTTAAAAAAAAATAAAATAATCCATTATTTTTGAAAAATAGAATTAAATGTATTTTCTTTTTTTTGCATGAGTCATCTAATTATTTTTTCATTAAATTTAGAATGTAAATATTATCACATATGTCCCAATTGATATTAAATGTCATGCAAATAAAGATGACTTCATCATATTTAAATTAAAAAAACATACATATGAGATTTCAAAATTTTTATTATTAAATTTTTATTTATAATAAACATAAAATATTATATCATATCATATTAAATTATACCATACTATACTATATCAAATCATATTATATTATATTATATTATATTATTATCATACCATATTATATTATGTCATAATGTATTATATCATATTATATTGTATTTTATGTCAATTTAAAATGTAAGTGTAGTTATGTAAAGTGTGCATTATCAACATGTCAATTTTAATATCAATATATTTTTGTGTTGATTTATTATTTGAAATATGAGTATCATAATTAACTCATTTTATAATATACTATTTTATTATATTATATATTAGTAGCATTACATTGTATCATATCATATGATATTATATTAAACTATAGTATATTATATATATTATATTATATTATTTTGTACTGTGTTATATTGTATCGTATTGTAGTTTATTATATTATATTATACCGTACAACATTATATAATGCATAACACATATTATATTATAATATAATATACTCGTATTTATTATAACATAATAGAACATAATATATTTATATTATATCATAGCATGTATTGTATTGTATTGTATTTTATTAAATTATAATATATTGAAATATATAATGTTTTGAATTATATTCTTTTAGCCATGCTATGTAAATTATAGTTTATAATATCATTTTAAATTATACATCTATCTTGGATGTGCTGTATACATTTTCTGGATTGTTTTCTCTTTCTTTTCCTAATTAACTAGAATTGTGATTATAAATTTCTCGAACTGATTTTTTTATCGACTAGTGATACAATATATTCAGAAAAATAATATATAGTTCTTTTAGTTAATGTGTTCTACTTGTACATAATTTTTTTTTTCTGTATACAATTTAACGTAATTCAATATAACATCATTTGATGAAGTAAAACAAAATATAATGCCATATAACAAACCCATTAACATTAACACAAACATTTATCTTCCCTTTCTCTCTAAACACCTTCTCTCCACACTATCTCTTGGCCAGTATACTCTTCTCGTTCTGGCAAAGGACTTGGCGAAAGAGTGTTTCTTTGGCGAAGGTTTAGGAGAAAGATGGGTGCTTTCTCTGGCGAAGGTGTGTTATAGCAAGATTTACATTATTTTACAACAAATTATGGCCATTCTCACAAATATTTTACATCATTCAACCAAAAAAATCGATAAGCAAAAAAATAAAACAAAAAAGTCAATATGCAAAAAAAGAGCCTCAAAAATTTCTAAATCTTCTTCACGATCTTTCGTTACTGGCCCGTAACCTTTTACGCATTGGGCGTACTTCCCAGTCCATTTAAAAATATACGATACTTATAAAATTATTATTTGAAAGAAAAAGATGACAAATTAAATTGGAAATCAGTAAACCGACATGAGAACAATAAAAGGAAAATTATCTTACCTTGGCAGGAGGCAGCGCATTTGTCTGAGGGCTTTATTGTAATTTGGCCGAGTGTTAAGGACCTTTATTATGTCTGAGTGTTAAGTACCTCGCTGCAACATTGAACACATTTTACCCAATCTCCAACTATTCCGGCATCGGCACCCTTTACGCGCATCACATGCAGCATAGCCTTTGTGGGAGCTTGGGCCGTCTTCTCCTTGACTCGAGCAGCTGTTGGTTCGTGCTAATCCAACCGAGTGTCCCGACACGATAACAAGGCGAGTTCCTTCTCCGAATGTCAAAAGAAGCCATCAAATAGAGAAGCATACTCGGATCTGAGAAGGTGTTTGATGGAACTAGTTTGGGCAATACGATATCAATGAAAATTACCATCAACTATATAAGCATTCTTATATTGTAATTCAATAAAGACCTTCCATTCCAATCTGCTGACCTGCAGTAAAACAGTTAAAAAAAGAGAGTTAAATATGTAATAGAAATGAAATGTAAATGAAAACTTTATTTAAGCCTAAACACCTATGGAAGCAAGGAATTGCTTGACATTGGCGAGTTTAAATCTCCAGCAAGAATTGAGGAGAAACAACACTGGATCTCTCTTGTTCGTCCTTTATGGAGCTTAAAAGACCGGAATTCATACAGCCAAACCAAACTAACAAGTACTAAAAGAAATTTAAGTTAATCATAGAAGAACTTTAATACTTAAATGTTAAGGAAATTGATCGAATACCTTGTATGCGAGTAAATAAAATTGGAGATACCGACGAACGGGCCTAAGAGGGAAATCGTGGCATGGCAGGATACAAAAGAGATTAACTTTTCAGAAAGTAACACTATCATTAACAAAAACAGATCCATCACAAAAACCACAATCTTTCTCTAATGAGTAATGACTACTGAAAATGTTAATTGAATATTCAAAAGAGACCAATTAAACAAAACACACCATAACAGAGAAATTGGAATATCAGGGCTTGAGGGTGGCGTTAGGAGCACTATCGTCCAGGCCGGGAGAGTTGGCGGCGAAACGACACTTGATGGCCCGTCGTGTGGGCGACGATGTCACGAGCCTCATCAGCCACGGCGATTGCAACAGCTCGACGAGGGTTCAGGGCGAGGATTATTGCCAAAATCCTAAATCGGGTTCAAAGAGACGAAGTGAGAGAGATGAGAGCTCGAATATCATGGGTTTCCACTGACTAGGTTTTCAGTCCAAATGAGAGAGGAATAAACAACGAAAATGATTTTCCTCATGAAAAGGCTGGAATGGACATGTTTATTTAATAATTAATATTTACCGATTACTAGTTTTAGTCACCCTATCTAAACAATTCAGAGGGAAACAATTTAGAGGAAAACAATATAGAGGGAAACTTCCCGCCAATTTTTTGTGTAAATATAAAATCATGCTATGTAAATAATTTGGAGGGAATCTTGCTTCCGTAAGCATAGAATAATTGAAACAAATATGAAATTCCTCTCCTAACTTTCTTTATGTATTAACTATTTTGAAAACTGAAAATACAATTAAAAAATTTCAACAGTATATACGAATGCTTCGTGATGAAAATATAATTAGAGGGAAAATTCGCTCCAACATTCTCATCACATATTAGTTCCCATGAAGACTAAAATGATATATTAATTTCTACCTAAAAATTAATATTTGTCAAATTAATTATGATTAGTATTAAATTAATTTATTGGACTCACGATGTTAGAACAAAATATTAACGACTACATATTGTCTCCAAACCAATAGCGACCAAAATCTTATTTTAGAGACGGTTTACTCCGGTCCCTAAAATATTTCTTGATGAATTGAATTAAGACTTGTCTAAATTAATTACAATTTCTACCTAAAAATTAATATTTGTCAAATTAATTATGACTAGTATTAAATTAATTTATTGGACTCACGATATTAGGACAAAATATTAACGACTACATATTGTCTCCAAACCAATGGCGACCAAAATCTTATTTTAGAGACGGACTACGCCAGTCCCTAAAATATTTCTTGTTGAATTGAATTAAGACTTGTCTAAATTAATTACAATAGTATAAAATTAATGTATGACCATACGGCCAACATTCGTCCCAATTATTTTTCATTTTATAAGTAACCTATTTTGAGACTATTGTTTGTCACAAAATGTACGGACTTAAAATCTTAATTTTCTTCTGTGACAATTGTAGTGCCAAAACAAAATTTTTGTCCCAAGAAATATAACTGTTTTGGGACAAAGCAAAATGTGCTCCTAATAACCAACATACAGACTCTAAATATACTTAGTCACTAGGATTTTCGAAGCTAATGAGACTTTTTGTAGTAGTGTTCCTACATACCTATTAACTAACTAAATAACTAACTAGGTAACTAACTAACTACTTGCTAACTAACTAACTAAAAAACTAACTAACTAACTAATTAACTAACTAACTAGCTAATTAACAAACTAACTCATAATATAACTATCAAACTAACTAGCTAAATACCTTCTTACATACATATTAACTAATTCACAAACTAACTAACTACTAGATAACTAACTAACTAACTTACTAACTAACTACTATTAGATGACTAAATAAATAACTAACTAATTAACTAACTAACTAACTATCTTCCTACATACATATTAACTAACTATCCAACCAACAAAATAACAAACTAGTTAACTAACTAACTAACTAACTACTAACTAACTAACTAACTAACTAACTAACTAACCAACTAACTAACTACTAACTAACCAACTAACTAACTATACAACTAACTAACTACTAACTAACCAACTATCTAACTTACTAAGTAACTACCTTCTTACGTACATATTAACTAACTAATTGACTAACTGACTAACCAACTAACTAACTAACTAATTAACTGACTAACTAACTTACTAATGACTAGCTAATTGACAAACTAAACTAACAAACTAACTACTAGATAACTAACTAAATAA
This sequence comes from Luzula sylvatica, assembly GCA_946800325.1. NCBI lineage: Eukaryota > Viridiplantae > Streptophyta > Magnoliopsida > Poales > Juncaceae > Luzula > Luzula sylvatica. The sequence goes on along the minus strand of OX326960.1, from coordinate 65,891,748 downwards.
CTAACTAACTATCTACCTACATTCCTATTAAGCAACTAACTAACTAACTAACTAATTAACTACCTTCCTACATACCCACTACCTAACTAACTAACTAAGTAACTAACTAACTAACTATTAGCTAACTAACAAACTAACTAACTAAAAAAATAACTAACTAATTAACTTACTAACTAACTAACTAACTAACTAACTATCTTCCTACATATATATTAACTAAATAACTAAATAACTACCTTCGTACATTCTCACTAACAAACAAACTAACTAACTATCTATCTACATATATATTAACTAAATAACTAAATAACTACCTTCGTACATTCTCACTAACAAACTAACAAACTAACTAATTAACTAACTAATTAACTAACTAACTACTAGCTAACTAACTAACTAACTAGGTTAACTAACAAACGAACTAACTAACTTACTAACTAACAAACTACTCGCTTACTAACTAAATAACAAATTAACAAACTAACTACCTAACCAACTAATTAACTAACTACTATCGTACAAACCCACCAACTAACAAGCTAACAAACTAACTAATTAACTAACTAACTAACTAACTAACTACCTAACTATCTTCCTGCATATCTATTAACTTACTAACTATCTTCCTACATACCTATTAACTAACTAACTAACTACTAGCTAACTAACTAACTAACTAACTAAATAACTAACTAACTAGTTAACTAACTAACTAACTTACTAACTAACTAACTTACTACGAACTAACTAGCTAATTAACTAATTAACTAACTAGCTAAAAATTTAACTATCAAATACCTAACTAACTACCTTATTACATACATATTAACTAACTTAACTAACTAACTAACTAACTACCAACTAGATATATAACTAACTAACTAACTAACTAACTAACTAACTACTAGATAACTAGCAAAATAAGTAACTAATTAACTAACTAACTAACTTACTATCTTCCTACATACGTATTAACTAATTATCTAACCAACTAAATACCTTACTAGTTAACTAACTAACTAACTACTAACTAACTAACTGACTAACCAACCAACTAACTAACTACTAGAAAACTAACTAACTAACTAACTAACTAACTAACTAATTAACTTACTAATTACCTTCTTAAAAACATATGAACTGACTAACTGACTAACTAACTAACTTATTAACTAACTGACTAACTGACATACTAATTACTAGCTAACTGGCAAACTAACAAACTACTTGATAACTAACTAAATAACTATCAAATTAACTAACTAACTATCTTCCAACGTACATATTAATCAACTAACTAACTAACTGACTAACTAACTAATTAACTACCTTCATACATACCCACGAACTAACTAACTAACTAACTAACTAACTAACTAACTAACTTACTTACTAACTACTAGCTAACTAACTAACTAGTTAACTAACAAACTACTAACTAACTAACTAACCAACTAACTTCCAAACTAACTAACTAAATATCTAATTGGCTTACTAACTAACTACCTCCTTACATATATATAAACTAACTAACTAACAAACAAACTAACTAACTAACTAACTAACTGACTGACTGACTGAGTAACTACTAGATAAATAACTAGCTAACTAACTAACTAACTACTAGATAACTATCTAGATAACTCACTAATTAACTAACTAACTATCTTCCAACATACCTACAAACTAACTAACTAACTACCTACCCACCTTCACATCTACCCACTAACTAACTAACTAATTAACTAACTAATTAACTACTAGCTAACTTACTAATAACTAACTACCTGACTTCCTTCATACATACCTATTAACAAACTAACTTACTAACTAACTAATTAACTAACGAATTAATTAACTAAGTGACTAACTAACTACTAGCTAAATAACTAACTAACTAACTAACTAACTAACTAACTAAATAACTAACTATTAACAAGCTAACTAACTAACTAACTACTAGCTAACTAACTAACTAACTAATTAACTAACTAACTTACTAACTAACTACCTTCATACATACCTATTAACTAACTAACTAACTAACTAACTACATAACTAATTAACTAACTACCTTCCGAAAAACCCACCAAATAACTAACTAACTAACTCTTTAACTAACTAACTAACTATCTTCCTACATACCTATTAACTAACTAAATAACTAACTAGTTAACTAACTAACTACTAGCTAACTAACTAACTAAATAACTAACTAACTAACTAACTAACTAACTAATTAACTAACTAAGTAGCTAATTAACAAACTAACTCATAATATAACTATCAAACTAACTAGCTAACTACCTTCTTACATACATATTAACTAACTCACTAACTAACTAACTAACTAACTAACTAACTACTAGATAACTCATTAACTGACTTACTAACTAACTACTACCAGATAAGTAACTAAATAACTAACTAATTAACTAACTAACTAACTATCTTCCTACATACATATTAACTAACTATCCAACCAACTAAATAACTAACTAGTTAACTAACTAACTAACTAACTAACTACTAACTAACTAACTAACTAACCAAATAACTAACTACTAACTAACCAACTAACTAACTACTAGATAACTAACTATCTAACTAACTAACCAACTTACCAACTATCTAACTTACTAAGTAACTACGTTCTTACATACATATTAACTAACTAATTGACTAACTGACTAACTAACTAATTAACTGACTAACTAACTTACTAATGACTAGCTAATTGACAAACTAAACTAACTAACTAACTACTAGATAACAAACTAAATAACTAACTAACTATCTACCTACATTCCTATTAAGCAACTAACTAACTAACTAACTAATTAACTACCTTCCTACATACCCACTACCTAAGTAACTAACTAACTAACTAACTAACTAACTAACTAACTAACTATTAGCTTACTAACAAACAAACTAACTAAAAATTAACTAATTAACTAACTAACTAACTAACTAACTAACTAACTAACTAACTAACTATCTTCCTACATATATATTAACTAAATAACTACCTTCGTACATTCTCATTAACTAACTAACAAACTAACAAACTGACTAATTAACTAACTAATTAACTAACTAACTACTAGCTAACTACCTAACTAACTAACTAAATAACTAACTAACGAACTAACTAAGTAACTAACTAACTAACTAACTAACTAACTAACTATCTTCATACATATATATTAACTAAATAACTACCTTCATACATTCTCACTAACTAACTAACAAACTAACAAACTGACTAATTAACTAACTAATTAACTAACTAACTACTAGCTAACTAACTAACTAACTAACTAAATAACTAACTAACGAACTAACTAACTAACTAACTAACTAACTAACTACTAGCTAACTAACTAAATAACAAATTAACAAACTATCTACCTTCATACATACATATTGACTAACAACTAACTAACTACCAAACCAACTAATTAACTAACTACAATCGTACAAACCTACTAACTAACTAGCTAACTAACTAACTAATTAACTAACTAACTAATTAACTAACTAACTAACTATCTTCCTACATATCTATTGACTTACTAACTAACTAACTAACTAACTAACTAACTAACTACCTTCCGACATACCCATCAACTAACTAACTAACTAACTAAATAAATAACTAACAAATTAACTACAAACTAATTAACTAACTAACTAACTAAATAACTGACTGATTAACTAACTAACTAATTAACTTACTAACTAACTAACTAACTAACTAACTAATTAACTAACTATCTAACTAACTAACTCACTTACTTCATACATACATATTGACTAACAAACAAACTAACTAACTAACTAACTAACTAACTAACTAACTAACATATTAACTGACTAAGTAACTAACTAACTAACAAACTAACTAACTACTAGCTAATTAACTAATTAACTAATTAACTAACTAAGTAACTACCTTCCTACATACCAACTAACTAATGAACATACTTACTAACTAACTAACTAACTAACTAACTAACTAACTAACTAACTAATTATCTTCCTACGTACCTATTAGCTAACTAACTATCTTCCTACATACCTATTAACTAACTGACTAACTAACTAACCAACTAACTAACTAACTAACTAACTGCCTTTCTACATAACAACTAACTAACTAAATAAATAACTAATTAACTAACTAACTACTTGCTAACTAACTAACTAACTAAATGACTAACTGACTAACTAACTGACTGACTAACTAACTAACAAACCAACTAACTAACTAACTAACTAACTAACTCATTAACTAACTATTTAACTAACTAACTAACTAACTAACTTCTTACAGACATATTAACTAACAGATTACCTGACTAACTAACTAATTAACTAACTAACTAACTAACTAATTAACGAACTAACTATCTTCCTACATATCTATGAACTAACTAACTAACTAACTAACTACCTGATTAACTAACTAACTATCTAACTAACTACTACATAACTAACTAACTACCTAACAAACTAATTAACTAACTAACTGACTACCTTCTTACATACATATCAACTACCTAACTGCTAACTAATTAACTAATTAACTGACTGACTAACTAACTAACTAACTAACTAACTAACTAACTAACTAACTAAATAACTAACTAATTAACTAACTACCTTCGTACAAACCCACTAACTAACTAGCTAACAAACAAACTAATTAACTATCTCACTAACTATCTTCCTACATACCTATCAACTAACATATTAACTAGTTTCCTACATACCTATTAACTAACTAACTAACTAACTAACTAATTAAGTAACTACCTTCCTAAAAACCAACCAAATAACTAACTAACTAACTAACTCATTAACTAACTAACTAACTAACTATCTTCCTACATACCCATTAACTAACTAAATAACTAACTAGTTAACTAACTAACTACTAGCTAAGTAACTACCTAGCTAACTAAATAACTAATTAACTAACTAACTAACTAACTAACTAACTAACTAACTAACTAACTAACTTACTACTAATTAACAAACTAACTAGCTAATTAACTACCTTCTTACATACATATTAACTAACTCATAATCTAACTATCAAGCTAACTAACTAACTACCTTCTTACATATATATTAACTTACTAACTAACTACTAGATAACTAACTAACTAACTTACTAACTAACTACTACTAGATAACTAACTAAATAACTAACTAATTAAATAACTAATTAACTAACTATCTTCCTACATACATATTAACTAACTATCCAACCAACTAAATAACTAACTAGTTAACTAACTAACTAACTAACTAACTAACTTCTAATTGACTAACTAACTAACTAACTAACTAACTAACTAAATACTAACCAACTAACTAACTAACTAACTAACAAACTTACCAATTATCTAACTTACTACCTTCTTACATACATATTGACTAACTAATTGACTAGCCGACTAACTAACTAACTAAATAACAAACTAACTAATTGACTGACTAACTAACTTACTAATTACTAGCTAACTGACAAACTAAACTAACTAACTAACTACTAGATAACTAACTAAATAATTAACTAACTAACTAACTAACAATCTACCTACATTCCTATGAAGCAACTAACTAACTAACTAACTAATTAACTACCTTCCTACATACCCACTATCTAACTAACTAACTAAGTAACAAACTAACAAACTAACAAACTAAATAAATAACTAACAAATTAACTTACTAACTAACTAACTAACTAACTAACTAACTAACTAACTAACTAACTAATTAACTTACTAACTAACTAACAAACTAACTAATTAACTAACTATCTAACTAACAAACTCACTTACTTCATACATACATATTGACTAACAAACTAACTAACTAACTAACTAACTAACTAACTAACTAACTAACTAACTAACTAACTAACTAACAGATTAACTGACTAACTAACTAACTAACTAACAAACAAACTAACTACTAGCAGCTAATTAACTAATTAACTAATTAACTAACTAAGTAACTACCTTCCTACATACCAACTAACTAATGAACATACTTACTAACTAACTAACTAACTAAGTAAGTAACTAACTAACTAACTAACTATCTTCATACGTACCTATTAGCTAACTAACTATCTTCCTACATACCTATTAACTAACTAACTAACTAACTAACCAACTAACTAACTAACTAACTAACTGCATTTCTACATAACAACTAACTAACTAAATAAATAACTAATTAACTAACTAACTACTTGCTAACTAACTAACTAACTAACTAACTAACTAACTAACTTACTACTAATTAACAAACTAACTAGCTAATTAACTACCTTCTTACATACATATTAACTAACTCATAATCTAACTATCAAGCTAACTAACTAACTACCTTCTTACATATATATTAACTTACTAACTAACTACTAGATAACTAACTAACTAACTTACTAACTAACTACTACTAGATAACTAACTAAATAACTAACTAATTAAATAACTAATTAACTAACTATCTTCCTACATACATATTAACTAACTATCCAACCAAATAAATAACTAACTAGTTAACTAACTAACTAACTAACTAACTAACTTCTAATTGACTAACAAACTAACTAACTAACTAACTAACTAACTAAATACTAACCAACTAACTAACTAACTAACTAACTAACTAACAAACTTACCAATTATCTAACTTACTAACTAACTACCTTCTTACATACATATTGACTAACTAATTGACTAGCCGACTAACTAACTAACTAAATAACTAACTAACTAATTGACTGACTAACTAACTTACTAATTACTAGCTAACTGACAAACTAAACTAACTAACTAACTACTAGATAACTAACTAAATAATTAACTAACTAACTAACTAACAATCTACCTACATTCCTATGAAGCAACTAACTAACTAACTAACTAATTAACTACCTTCCTACATACCCACTACCTAGCTAACTAACTAAGTAACAAACTAACTAACAATTAGCTAACTAACAAACTAACAAACTAAATAAATAACTAACAAATTAACTTACTAACTAACTAACTAACTAACTAACTAACTAATTAACTTACTAACTAACTAACTAACTAACTAATTAACTAACTATCTAACTAACAAACTCACTTACTTCATACATACATATTGACTAACAAACAAACAAACTAACTAACTAACTAATTAACTAACTAACTAACTAACTAACTAACTAACTAACTAACAGTTTAACTGACTAACTAACTAACTAACTAACAAACTAACTAACTACTAGCAGCTATTTAACAAATTAACTAATTAACTAACTACCTTCCTACATACCAACTAACTAATGAACATACTTACTAACTAACTAACTAACTAAGTAAGTAACTAACTAACTAACTAACTATCTTCATACGTACCTATTAGCTAACTAACTATCTTCCTACATACCTATTAACTAACTAACTAACTAACTAACCAACTAACTAACTAACTAACTAACTGCCTTTCTACATAACAACTAACTAACTAAATAAATAACTAATTAACTAACTAACTACTTGCTAACTAACTAACTAACTAACTAAATGACTAACTGACTAACTAACTGACTGACTAACTAACTAACTAACCAACTGACTAACTAACTAACTAAATAACTCATTAACTAACTATTTAACTAACTAACTAACTAACTAACTTCTTCTTTACATATTAACTAACTAATTAACTAACTAACTAACTTATTAACTAACTGATTAACTGACTAACTAACTAATTAACTAACTAACTAACTAACTAATTAACGAACTAACTATCTTCCTACATATCTATTAACAAACTAACTAACTAACTAACTAACTAACTGACTAACTAACTAACTATCTAACTAACTACTAGATAACTAACTAACTACCTAATTAACTAACTCATTAACTAACTATCTATCAAACTAATTAACTAGCCAACTGACTACCTTCTTACATACATATTAACTACCTAACTACCTAACTAATTAACTAATTAACTGACTGACTAACTAACTAACTAACTAACTAACTACTAGCTAACTAACTAAATAACTAACTAATTAACTAACTACCTTCGTACAAACCCACTAACTAACTAGCTAACAAACAAACGAATTAACTATCTAACTAACTATCTTCCTACATACCTATCAACTAACATATTAACTATCTTCCTACATACCTATTAACTAACTAACTAACTAACTAACTAATTAAGTAACTACCTTCCTAAAAACCCACCAAATAACTAACTAACTAACTCATTAACTAACTAACTAACTAACTATCTTCCTACATACCCATTAACTAACTAAATAACTAACTAGTTAACTAACTAACTACTAGCTAAGTAACTACCTAGCTAACTAAATGACTAATTAACTAACTAACTAACTAACTAACTAACTAACTTACTACTAATTAACAAACTAACAAGCTAATTAACTACCTTCTTACATACATATTAACTAACTCATAATCTAACTATCAAGCTAACTAACTAACTACCTTCTTACATACATATTAACTTACTAACTAACTACTAGATAACTAACTAACTAACTTACTAACTAACTACTACAAGATAACTAACTAAATAACTAACTAATTAACTAACTAACTAACTAACTATCTTCCTACATACGTATTAACTAACTATCCAACCAACTAAATAACTAACTAGTTAACTAACTAACTAACTAACTAACTTCTAATTGACTAACTAACTAACTAACTAACTAACTAACTAACTAACTAAATACTAACTAACTAACTAACTAACTAACTAACTAACTAACTTACCAATTATCTAACTTACTAACTAACTACCTTCTTACATACATATTGACTAACTAATTGACTAGCCGACTAACTAACTAACTAACTAATTGACTGACTAACTAACTTACTAATTACTAGCTAACTGACAAACTAAACTAACTAACTAACTACTAGATAACTAACTAAATAATTAACTAACTAACTAACTAACAATCTACCTACATTCCTATTAAGCAATTAACTAACTAATTAACTAATTAACTACCTTCCTATATACCCACTACCTAACTAACTAACTAAGTAACAAACTAACTAACAATTAGCTAACTAACAAACTAACAAACTAAATAAATAACTAACAAATTAACTTACTAACTAACTAACAAACTAACTAATTAACTTACTAACTAACTAACTGACTAACTAATTAACTAACTATCTAACTAGCAAACTCACTTACTTCATACATACATATTGACTAACAAACTAATATACTACCTAACTAACTAACTAACTAACTAACAGATTAACTGACTAACTAACTAACTAACTAACAAACTAACTTACTACTAGCTAATTAACTAATTAACTAACTAAGTAACTACCTTCCTACATACCAACTAACTAATGAACATACTTACTAACTAACTAACTAACTAACTAAGTAACTAACTAACTAACTAACTATCTTCATACGTACCTATTAGCTAACTAACCATCTTCCTACATACCTATTAACTAACTAACTAACTAACTAACCAACTAACTAACTAACTAACTGCCTTTCTACATAACGACGAACTAACTAAATAAATAACTAATTAACTAACTAACTACTTGCTAATTAACTAACTAACTAACTAAATGACTAACTGACTAACTAACTGACTGACTAACTAACTAACTAACCAACTAACTAACTAACTAACTAAATAACTCATTAACTAACTATTTAACTAATTAACCAACTAACTAACTTCTTACATACATATTAACAAACTAATTAACTAACTAACTAACTTATTAACTAACTGATTAACTGACTAACTAACTAATTAACTAACTAACTAACTAACTAATTAACGAACTAACTATCTTCTTACATATCTATTTACAAACTAACTAACTAACTGATTAACTAACTAACTATCTAACTAACTACTAGATAACTAACTAACTACCTAATTAACTAACTCATTAACTAACTTTCTATCAATCTAATTAACTAACTAACTGACTACCTTCTTACATACATATTAACTACCTAACTACCTAACTAATTAACTAATTAACTGACTGACTAACTAACTAACTAACTAACTACTAGCTAACTAACTAAATAACTAACTAATTAACTAACTACCTTCGTACAAACCCACTAACTAACTAGCTAACAAACAAACTAATTAACTATCTAACTAACTATCTTCCTACATACCTATCAACTAACATATTAACTATCTTCCTACATACCTATTAACTAACTAACTAACTAACTAACTAATTAAGTAACTACCTTCCTAAAAACCCACCAAATAACTAACTAACTAACTCATTAACTAACTAACTAACTAACTATCTTCCTACATACCCATTAACTAATTAAATAACTAACTAGTTAACTAACTAACTACTATCTAAGTAACTACCTAGATAACTAAATAACTAATTAACTAACTAACTAACTAACTAACTTACTACTAATTAACAAATTAACTAGCTAATTAACTACCTTCTTAAATACATATTAACTAACTAACTACCTTCTTACATACATATTAACTTACTAACTAACTACTAGATAACTAACTAACTAACTTACTAACTAACTACTACTAGATAACTAAATAACTAACTAATTAACTAACTAACTAACTCACTATCTTCCTACATACATATTAACTAACTATCCGACCAACTAAATAACTAACTAGTTAACTAACTAACTAACTAACTAACTAACTACTAATTGACTAACTAACTTACTAACTAACTAACTAACTAAATACTAACTAACTAACTAACTAACTAACTAACTAACTAACAAACTTACCAACTATCTAACTTACTAACTAACTACCTTCTTACATACATATTAACTAACTAATTGACTAGCTGACTAACTAACTAACTAACTAACTAACTAATTAACTGACTAACTAACTTACTAATTACTAGCTAATTGACAAACTAAACTAACTAACTAACTCAATACTAGATAACTAACTAATTAAGTAACTAACAATCTTCCTACATTCCTATTAAGCAACTAACTAACTTACTAACTCACTAATTAACTACCTTCCTACATACCCACTACCTAACAAACTAAATAAGTAACAAACTAACTAACAATTAGCTAACTAACAAACTAACAAACTAAATAAATAACTAACAAATTAACTTACTAACTAACTAACTAACTAACTAACTAATTAACTTACTAACTAACTAACTAACTAACTAACTAACTAACTATCTTCATACATATATATTAACTAACTAACTAACTAACTAACTACCTTCGTACACTCTCACCAACTAAGTAACTAATTAACTAACTAATTAACTAACTAACTACTAGCTAACTAACTAACTAACTAACTAACTAACTAACTAAATAACTAACTAACGAACTAACTAACTAACTAACTACTAGCTAACTAACTAAATAACAAATTAACAAACTAACTACCTTTATACATGCCTATTGACTAACAACTAACTAACTACCTAACTAACTAATTAATTAACTACTATCGTAGAAATCCACTAACTAACTAGCTAACAATCTAACTAATTAACTAACTAACTAACTTACTAACCAACTATCTTCCTACATACCTATTAACTAACTAACTAACTATCTTCCTACATACCTATTAACTAACTAACTAACTAATTACTAGCTAACTAACTAACTAACTAACTAAATAACTAACTAGTTAACTAACTAACTAACTTACAACTAACTAATTAGCTAACTAACTAATTAACTAACTAGCTAAAAATCTACCTATCAAACTAACTTACTAACTACCTTCTTACATACATATTAACTAACTAACTAACTAACCAACTAGCTAACTACTAGATAAATAACTAACTAACTAACTAACTAACTAACTACTAGATAACAAGCTAAATAACTAACTAATTAACTAATTAACTAACTAACTATATTCCTACATACATATTAACTAACTATCTAACCAACTAAATAACTAATTAACTAACTAACTAACTAACTAAATAACTAACTAGTTTACTAACTAACTAACTAACTAACCAACTAACTAACTACTAGATAACTAACTAACTAACTAACTAACTATTCGATAACTAACTAACTAGTTAACAAAGTAACTAAGTAACTAACTAGCTACCTTTCCAACATACCCACTAACACACTCACTAACTAACTAACTAACTAACTAAGTAATTAACTAACTAATTAACTACTAGCTAACTAACTAACTAACTAACTAACTAACTATCTTCCTTCCTACATACCTATTAACTATCTAACTAACTAACTAACTACTTAACTAATTAACTAACTACCTTCGTACAGTCCCAATAATTAACTAACTAACTAACTAACAAACTAAGTTACTAAATAACTAACTAGGTAACTAACTAAACAACTAACTAGTTAACTAACTAACTAACTAACTAAACAACTAACTAGTTAACTAACTAACTAACTAACTAACTACTAGATAACTAACTAACTAACTAAATAACTAAATAACTACTAGCTAACTGACTAAATAACTAACTAACTAACTTATTACTAGATAACTAACATAATAACTAACTAATTAACTAACTAACTATCTTACTAAATACCTATTAACTTAACGAACTAACTAACTAACTAACTACCTTCCGACATACCCATCTACTAACTAACTAACTAACTAACTAAATAAATAACTAACAAACTAACTGCTAACTAACTAACTAACTAACTAAATAACTAACTAAGTAACTAATTAACTACTAGCTAACTAACTAAATAACAAATTAACAAACTAACTAACTACCTTGATACGTACCTATTAACTGACTAATTAACTAACTACCTTCGTACAAACCCACTACCTAACTAGCTAACAAACAAACTAATTGACTAACTAACTAACTATCTTCCAACATACCTATCAACTAACTATCTTCCTACATACCAATTAACTAACTAACTAACTAACTAATTAACTAACTACCTTCCGAAAAACCCACCAAATTAACTAACTAATTGACTAACTAACTACTAGCTAACTAACTAACTAACTAACTACTAGCTAACTAACTAACTAACTAACTAGGTTAACTAACTAACGAACTAACTAACTAACTAACTAACTAACTACTAGCTAACGAACTAAATAACAAATTAACAAACTAACTACCTTCATACATACCTATTGACTAACAACTAACTAACTACCTAACCAACTAATTAACTAACTACTATCGTACAAACCCACTAACTAACTAGCTAACAAACTAACTAATTAACTAACTAACTAACTAACTAACTAACTAACTGACTGACTGACTAACTAACTACTAGATAAATAATTAGCTAACTAACTAGCTAACTACTAGATAACTATCTAGATAACTCACTAATTAACTAACTATCTTCCTACATACCTATAAACTAAGTAACTAACTACATACCTACCTACCTTCATAGATACCCACTAACTAACTAACTAACTAACTATTTAACTAACTAAATAATTAACTAAATATCTAACTACTAGCTAACTAACTAATTAACTAACTGACTGACTACCTTCATACTTACCCATTAACTAACCAACTTACCAACTAACTAATTAACTTACAAATTAATTAACTAAGTAACTAACTAACTACTAGATATATAACAAACTAACTAACTAACTAAATAACTAACTATTAACAAACAAACAAACTAACTAACTAACTACTAGCTAACTACCTAAATAACTAACTAATTAACTACCTAACTTACTAATTACCTTCACACATACCTATTAACTGACTAACTAACACCCTAACTAACTACTTTCGTACGAACCCATTAACAAACTTACCAACTAACTAACTAACTAATTAACTAACTAACTAACTAACTAACTAACTATCTTCCTACATACATATTAACTAACTAACTAACTCACTAATTAAGTAACTACCTTCCAAGAAACTAACTAACTAACTAACTAACTAACTATCTTTCTGCAAACCAATTAACTAACTGATTAATTAACTAACTTACTTCCTACATACCCACTAACTGACTAACTAGCTAACTAAATAACTAACTAGTTAACTAACTAACTACTAGCTGACTGACTAACCAACTAATTAAATTACTAACTAGTTAACTAACAAACTACTAGCTAACTAACTAACTAACTATCTAACTAAATAACTAACGACGTACCTCCTTACATATATATAAACTAACTAACTAACTAACTAACTAACTAACTAACTAACTAACTAACTAACTACTAGATTACTATCTAAATAACTCACGAATTAACTAACAAACTAACTATCTTCCGGCATACCTATAAACTAACTAACTACCGACCTACCTACCTACCTTCATAGATACCCACTAACAAAATAACTAATTAACTAACTAATTAACTAACTAATTAACTACTAGTTAACTAACTAACTAACTAACTAACTAACTAACTGACTGACTTCCTACATACATACCCATTAACTAACTAACTTACTAACTAACTAATTGACTAACGAATTAATTAACTAACTAACTAACTAACTAACTACTAGTTAAATAACTAACGAACTAAGTAACTAACTAAATAACTAACTATTAACAAGCTAACTAACTAATTAACTACTAGCTAGCTAGCTAACTAACTAACTAATTAACTACCTAACTTACTAACTAACGACCTTCACACATACCTATTAACTAACTAACTAACTAAGTACCTTCGTACGAGCCCATTAACTAACTAACTAACTGACTAACTAACTAACTAACTAACTAATTAACTAACTAACTAGCTAACTATCTTCCTACATACATATTAACTAACTAACTTACTAATTAAGTAACTACCTTCCTAGAAACTAACTAACTAACTATCTTCCTGCATGCCTATTAACTAACTGACTAACTAAGTAACTAACTTCATACATACCCACTAACTGACTAACTAACTAACTAAATAACTAACTAGTTAACTAACTAACTACTAGCACTACTACAAAAAGTATCATTAGCTACGAAAATCTTAGCGACTAAGTAAATTTGGTCTCTGTATGTCATTATGAGCGACTGAAATATGTTTGTTACAAAACAAAAAAACTTGTTGGGACAAAATTATTTTTTTGCTACGAAATTAGTCACGAAACACAATTGAGTTTTTAATTCAGTACATTTTGTGACAAACAAATTGTCACAAAATAGTTGACATATAAAATGCCAAATTATTGGGACTAAATTTGGTCGTTGATTATTGACACATATGTTTAATGCATAACATGATATAAATTGAATATTTTTTTAATAATGTTACAACTAAGTTATACATGTTGTAGTCCTAATTTAACAAATATTGGTTTTTTATGTTGAAATTTTTTTTTTTTTTCAATTTTTAAATTAACTAATATGATAAAAATTAGGAGTGAAATTTTACCTCTATTTTTTCATTTTATACTTAACAAAATATTGGAGGGAACTTTCCCTCTATATTTTTCATGTACTAAAATTAATAAAGAGAAATAATTAAAACATGGAAAAAGTCTGTTTTTGGTCCCTAACAAATACCGAAATGTTCAACTTGCCCCCCGACTTTTTTTTTTGTTCAACTTGCCCCCTAAACTCGCTATTTTTGATTTTTTTTGTCCCTCCGTCAAATACCCCCTGCCCCCCGGGTTAAAATACCGTTAAACCATGTTATTTTATCTTATTTTTCTACCCGATCCATCATGAATTAACCCGACCCAATATTTTTCTACCCGATCCGTTTATTAACTCTATTTGGCCTCGTTTAATGTTTATTTTCTTTCATCCTCTCTCTCTCTCTCTCTCTCTCTCTCTCTCTTTTATCTTCCCGATTCACGACTCCGACGACTGGCGATTCAGAGAAACATCACGCTTCTCTTTTATTCATAGTTGGCGACGCCCCTCTCTCTGTTGGTGGCTGGCAAAAATGGGCGACGCCATTCTCCATCGTAAAACCTAACCCTAGACCATAACGGTCTTTGAAATTGCAACAGAGGTTGGCGATTCAATGAAAGATCGCAGAACATCTTTTCGTTGCCCTTTCCGGCGACGGCTCGAATCCACGACGCCAACCCTTTCCCTGAAGACGCACAATCACCCTTTCTCTTAGCTGTTCGCCCAACTCTCTCTGCTATTGACTGTAACCCAAATTCTTATGAAGTCTGAATCACGTCGCTGAAATTGTAACCCTCGTCTGCCATCTCGGTCATACTTGAGGTATAATTAGTATAATTTTAATTGGGGTTAGTGTTTGCAAATTGAGGCTGAATTAGGTTTTTATTGTGGATAATATGACCAATTAGAACAAAATGGATTTTTAAATTGTAACCCTCGTGTGCCATCTCGGTCATACTTGAGGTATAATTAGTATAATTTTAATTGGGGTTTGTGTTTGCAAATTGAGGCTGAATTAGGTTTTTATTGTGGATAATATGACCAATTAGAACAAAATGGATTTTTTTTTGTCAAGGATGCTTAATTAGGGTTGATCGGGGGTAATTGAGATTAATTATAGTTCACAATAAAATGGATTATAATTTAATTCGGTTATTTAGGGCTTGATTCAGTCTTAATTTGCTTGTTGAAATTAAATGATGTTAAATTACATTTTGCTTATTTAAATTTGTTATTAGGTGATACAAATGCATTGGGAGGAAACAAGAGAAGTGTTCAAATTATATGAATTCGACTCGCTGCATTTGACGCACAAAATGATTTGTCGAAGTTTTGAAGTTTCGGTCAATTGAATTGTGTATGAAATTTGTATTAGGTTTTGGGTTATGATTGTGTCGAGGATTGACTTGTAGTAGGTTTAGAATTGTGTTTTGTGTATTTATATTGTTGTCTAAAATTTGTTTTAGAATTAATGTTAATTGTTGTCTAAAATTAAATTTATGACTCGAGAATTGGTAATTGTGTGTGAAATTTTAATAGTTAAAATTGAATTACTAATGTTCTGTTTTATAATTTAAATTATTTTGTTTTGTAATTCACTTCGATTCATTGTAATACGAGTTTTATACCAACTCATAATAACTTGAGTTCCGGTATCAATTCAATTAAAATCAATTCATACACAATTTCATTACCATACTCATAATAACTCTTAAGATATAACATCCATATCACACGATCTCACAAATTACCATCCTTATATACCCAATTAACAATATAATTCGTTCAATTAAATGTTAACCACGATATAACATTCAAATTACAACTCAATTCCACTCACTTCAAGTACAATCATGAACTAAACGCTATCCCTCACCCGACCCAAACCTATCGTACCATTAAGGTACCAATCGTACCAATCCCACTGTACCAGCTCGCAGATCGTTCGAGTCAGTTCTTGTTTTTTAACAGATCACATGTCCCAAACCTATGGTACCAGTAATGTACCGATGGAGAGAGCTTGGTCTTGATTATAATTCGTCGCAGGAGGGCTTGACTTAGCCTTCTATTATAAGGGATAAAATTAGCCTTCTATTATATCCTTTTCATAATCCTGCATGACATCATATTTACGTTTCCTCGATTAAACTTGACTTAGCCTTCTATTAATTCGACTAAACAAAGATTGAACTTTGCATGCATCCATAATCTGAACAGAAATCGAATTTTACAAAAACCTACCTAAGAATCAACCTTGACAGGAGGCGAGCCAGGCACATGCAAGACACTCTCGAAATAACACCCGTTCTTCGCCAAAACCTCTAAAGCAAACCTTTTTCGGGCAACCGAGGTGTCGAGGTGTGTGTGTGTGTGTGTGAGAGAGAGAGAGAGAGAGAGAGAGAGAGAGAGAGAGAGAGAGAGAGAGCGCGCGCTGTGAATCAATTTTTGTGAGCGGAGAGAGGCCGGCGAGTGAGTGGTGTGAGCGGAGCCAGAGAAGGGGATGTGCTGTTGTGAGGGGGGAGAGAGAGAGAGCGCTGTGAGAGAGAGTTCTAATAAACGGATCGGGTAGAAAAATATTGGGTCGGGTTAATTCATGATGGATCGGGTAGAAAAATAAGATAAAATAATATGGTTTAACGGTATTTTAACCCGGGGGGCAGGGGTATTTGACGGAGGGACCAAAAAAAATCAAAATAGCTAGTTTAGGGGACAAGTTGAACAAAAGGATTGTCGAATATAATTCCATCTTTTTTCTTCTTCTCTAAATTAGTATTTAAAAAGGATTGTCGAATATAATTCAATATAATATAAAATCATATAATACGACACAACACACTACAAATACAATACAATATAAAATAATATAATATAATTTAATATAATATAAAATAATATGATATGATTTGAATATGATATTATGTAATACAATATAATATAATTCAACATATAATATAATATAATACTATATAATATAATATAATATAAATACAATACAATACAATATAATATAATATAATCCGACACAACACAATACAACACAATATTATATGATATGATATATAATATAATAGTATAACACAATATTATATTATATAATATGATATATCAACCGTGAAAAGTTAAGACAAATAAATTGTAATAAATACACACTCTTAAAATGTCATATTGATCATACAAATGGTATATTCGCACTAAAAAAACTGAAACATTGAAACATGTAAATTGATCTTCAAAAAATATTAATAAATGAAAATGAAACAACATGTATAACGATTTCATTTCCTTCACAAACAAACATGTGATTTCTATTTGGGAAATAAAATATTTTTAGAAATATCATTTTATTAAATATAGAACATATTTTAACAGCTACACTTTATTTTTAAAAACTATGATTTTGTAAGATTTATTAACGAAATATATTATTTATTTTAATATTTTGTTTTTCTTAATTAATACAAAATTCAGATACTTGTTATTGTGTAATATGGGGTTGAAAAACATTTAAGTAAACATTTTCATGATAAATATTTTACAACCTTACCATATTATACTGAATTTTTAATATATCAGTCTGGATGTGCTTTTATTGATAAATTTCAAGTTTTTACTGTAACTATGTTGTAATGTTAATTAATATGCAGCGTAAATAATTTTGTTAAGAGTGAAAATTTTCCTTCTTGTAAAATTGAAAAACAAAACATTTCCCCCCAAAAATTATTTCAGATTGCCATTTCTTTTGGGCGCCAAATGAAAATTTCGCTAAAGTATTCTCTCTCTCTATCACTCCCTTTCAGAACCCTTCTCTTAAAACCAGTGTTTTAAATAGCGGCGCTGTAGCGCCGCTATAGCGCGCTATAGCGGGTTTTGGGAGGCAAACGCTGCATCGCTTCGGAATATAGCACTGTAGCGTTTTGTTCCGCTGCAACGCTATAGCGGACCGCTATAGCGTTGAAGCGTTCAATTATAGCGTCCGTAGCGGCGCTATAGCATGATGATGATGATGATTATTATTATTGTTGTTGTTGTTGTTGTTGTTGTTGTTGTTGTTATTAAATAATAATCACTATTATCATTACACAATAATAATAATTGTTATTAAATAATAGTAATAATATTAATAATAATAATTATTATAATTATTATTGGTACTAAATAATAATAACAATAATAATAATAATTAATATTATTAGTATAAAATAATAATTATTGTTATTTAATAATAATAATAATAATAATGACAACGATACGTCAAATAATAATAATAATAATAATAATAATAATAATAATAATAATAATAATAATAATTTATTATTATTATTATTATTATTATTATTATTATTATTATTATAGGAAAAAATAAGATAATAACAACATCAACAACAACCATTAATAACCTTATTATAATTACAATAATTACAATAATAAAAAGAAAAACAAAAGTAATAATAATAATAATAATAATAATATATTTTTCTTAGAGATGAATTTTAATTTATGTTAGTTTGCGAGGTTGATATATATATGCATTCAACATAATTTTATTTATAATATTGGACCGCTAATTTATATTTATATTTGTATTGTAGTATTATAAAAATAATAATTTCGATCAAAAATCCGCTGTGATGGTGAAGCGGCGCTATATCGCCCGCTAACGCTAAACGCTAAAATAAAAGTTAAAACGCTGCATGCCGCTGCACGCTATTTAAAACATTGCTTAAAACAAATGTTCCTACCTCTAAACCCTAACCTGTGCTCAAGGCCGCGTGCTCTCTTTCTCCCTCTCTCCATCTCTCCGTGTTCCTTCCTAGTTCCTCCTCTCCTTGATAAATTTAAAACCACTTTCACTTGCTCTCCTCTCCGGAGCTTTAGAGTATTGACGAGCTCTGCCCTTTCTCCTACGCTGGAAAAGGCAAAAATGCGAGAGCTTGCGGCGTCCTTCTATAATTTCTGTCCTACGCTAAAAAAGGCAACAAGGCGAGGGAGCTCGGTCTAATGTCTTCAACGCCAGCCTTGACCCCTCCAATATTTTTGGTTCGAGCTTGATGATACTACAGATACGTTTACTTTTTCTTTACTTGTTCGTTTTTTCTTTGATTTGATCTGCTTTCTATTCGAATTTATTCTGAAGTTTATGGTTTTAAGTGGCAATTCTCGAGGTAATTTCAGTGTTGGCCTGTTATATTATCATTTTTGTTTCTGAAATTTAGGGTTGAAAGCCTTGCGTTCAAAATTTGTGGCTGTTTTTTTGGGTAATTTCAACATTTTGACGTAATTTCAGTATTTTGACTTCCATTATCATCTCGGGTAATTTCAGCCTAATTTGTGGTTGTTCTCAAGGTAATTTCAGTATTAATATTGGATGTTTTAATTTATTTATTTTCAATTTTTATGATAGTGTATTAGTTTGAATATTTTTAGTTTTTTAATTTTTAATCCAACTCGATAAAGTATTTTCTTATGAATCAATCTCGATTAAACTATTAATATTACGTTTCATGTAAACCAATAAGAACTCACATAAGTTGTCCTCATTTGACGTTAAGTGAATTTGTATTTGCAATGTCACTTTACTAATTTATAAATCGAGGCCTTTACATGTTCGATGACATGCTTAGTTTCTTTTTTGACAGGAAATATATTTACTCGAGGCTTGGTACTAATTAAAGACAGGATCACATACAGTATGATCGTTGATGTTGAAGAAAATCGGTTGATTACTCCTCTGCCTAGAGAAACTGGCTTGGTACTAATTAATCTCATAAATTTACTTTCTTAGTTTCTTTTTTTAGAGAAAACAAATTCACTACCGTAGTTCCTTTTTCAACAAAATCAACTTAGATTTGCTTCTTCTTTTTCTTTCAGAGCGTTTTGATGGAACATACCAGTGGAAACACGGGAATTGGGCTTGCATTCATAGCTTCAATGAGTCTTTATGGTTTTTTTTTTTCAGTTTTTTATTATAAAGTCAATTTGGGTTTGGTTTTTACAGATATTGGCGGCGACTGATATTGGATGGATTGCACGAAGATCTGAACCGAGTGAAAAAATCCTATTTCGAATCATGCTGAGGTTGCGGATGATCATTGGCTCAACCATTTAGTTCGCAACAACTCTGTCATCGCCGACTATTGTCAAGTATACTCACTCCAAATATTCCTCGTACTTCAATAAGGGCATTTACGATATTTTTTTGAATTTTTTGTAGGGTCAATATAAGTCGACGTTAGTGTGTCCAACATGGAACAATGTATCGATCACCTTCCATGTACTTGTCATTGTCAATACTTTCTTCGAGTACCAGATTTGTTACTGTTAGTGTTTTCGGTACAGACGGTACCTCTCAGTACACGATAACAGTACCGAAATCTGGAGATTTGAATGGATTTGTTCAGAGTTTGAGTTTGGCTTGCGATCTTAGAGAGGACGAGACTCTTTTAATCGATTCGGTAATTAAAAATATTAAATCTGTTATTTAATAATAAACAAATAATAATTGAAATGTTGTGTTTTTTAGGTTTATTTATAATGGAAGGATAATCGGATATTCGAGATGGAGATAGGATAATTGCTTATCGTTTGCAAAAAGACAAAAATAGTTCCCTTATTTTAGTATGTGTTCACCAAAAATTAGAGTAAGTAATTTGGTTTGCTTTATTTTATGTGAAATTTGCGCAAAAGCCCCTGCATTATTCTTAAATTTCAAAAAGAACCTGCGTGATTGAAAATTGGAAAACACAGATAATGTTGTTAGCTGGGCATTTTGTTTATACACCTAATTTAAGAATGCAAAGTTCTTTTTACAATTTTGAACAATGCAGGGGCTTTCTTGTAATTGATATATCAGTAGATTTGACATGGTTATTTTGAACTCAATCCCATTCTATCTGGACCGATTGAGCCACATTTGAATCACAATCAACGATTCACTTCTCGTATGCGAGCGAATTATTTGGAGGTACCAATTTCGATTCTTTGAATTATTTACGAGTAAAAATTAAACTGAAATATTTTGATGGGAGTGGGGCTGGCCAATACCCGAACCAGACGGATGGCCTTCCTCTAAAAACAATTAAGGATTCTCAAATATTGTTACGAAGCTTCGTTCATCCGGCTTAAAAGACAATCGAGACCTTCCTCTAAAATGTTTATGAATTTAGAAGCGTGAGAAATGCGCAAGATTAAAAAGACAATCAAGGCCTTACTCTAAAATGATTATTCGATTACAAGGGTTTCTAATATTATTATCTTATATCTTCGTAAGGATCTTGCTTTTTTGAGATGTTGTATGCTGTTTTGTTGTACTAGAATTTACATTGTAACATTGCTACAATGAAATGATAGAGTTTTTAGTAATATTTTTATTTAATATAAATGGCGACAATATTATTGTCATATTTTATTAATATAATATGTATGTTGTGACTAATGTTAGTTTCGTCACAAAATGTAGTCTCATATCTACATATTCATGCACTAATATCATTCCTAAAAATAGTACAAATAATATATTTAGAGACTAAAATTTGTCACATGCAAAAAGTATTTAGAGGCAAGAACTAGTCACAGAAAAACATAGTCAGGGACAAAATTTAGTCAAATAAAGTATATATTCAGATACTAAAATTTGACACGTAAATAAATATTCAGAAACAAAATCTAGTCATAGAACAATCATAGTTGGGGACGAAATTTAGTCACATTAAGCATATTTTCCAGGACGATAACTTGTCACAGAAAATTCATTTTCAGGGACTACCTAAGAAAATGAAGGAAAAAATTGGAAATTAGTCTTGTCGCAAGAAATGCAATTATCAGGGACCAAAATCAAAAAAACTTTTGTCGCCCTGATTTGCTGCGTCGGGGTTGTTATGACAAAATCTTAGGGACTAGATGTAGTCCCTAAAGATCTACAGCGACTCCAAACCGTGTTTTAGGGACTAAACACGTTTGTCCCTAACTGCATTTTTTGTAGTAGTGTTTGTTAGCTAGTTAGGTAGTGGGTTTGTACGAAGGTAGTTAGTTAATTAGTTAGTTAATAGGTACGTATCAAGGTAGTTAGTTAGTTTGTTAATTTGTTGTTAATCGAAGCGTCAGTCCAACATTGAAGGTCCGAGTTGTTAATCGAAGCGTAGCCTGCTTCACCCTTGTTGTTAATCGAAGCGTCAGTCCAACATTGAAGGTCCGAGTTGTGCGGAGTGTGATTTTCATGCGATAGAAGATTGATGGACTGAAAGATAGCCTCCTGCGATTGAAAGTTCAATTGATATTTTTTGGTGGCTTGGAAGATAGAGCTCGACGGAGAAGGGGTTTTGTTTTGAAACACCTTTGCATTTCTGGATAACCAAATTTCCCAAAGAACATATATGAAGAGAGGATTCGTTGTAGTCACGGACGATCTGAGGAATAGGTTCAAATTCGTTGGATTTGTGTTTCCTATTAAAGTTGGATCTAATTTTGACCAGGTTTGTTTCGCATGTTCACATGGAAAGAACAAATGGAGGATAGTTTCTGTGCTGTTCGAGCAGACTGGGCAAGATGGGTTAATCACATTGATTCTTCTGTGGAGAGTTTCTCGGGTTGGTAAAACATTGTGAGCAATTTTCCATAGCAGTATTCTCATTTTATTGGGTATATTTTTTAGTTTCCATATCCAATTTTCGTTCGTAGATATTTGAGTTGGTCCGAATTTCTTATTAGAGAAATAATGGTAGGCCTCTTTTGTATTCAACTTGCCATTTGGGCTTGCGACCCAGATTAGTTGATCTAGTTGTTCGGGTCTATTTAGAGGTTGATAATCCACCAGCATTGAGTTATGATCCGAGAAATGGACTCAAAAATCGTTATGATCCGAGAGTAATTATTGATCTCCGTCATCGTAGATTGCCCAAACAACACAAGATCGTCAGCGTACATAAGGTGAGTTATGTGCAGAGATCTTCTGCCTAGACGGATTCCATGAATTGAGTTATTCAAGTGAGCGAAGTTTATGAGTCTTGATAGGATATC
This sequence comes from Luzula sylvatica, assembly GCA_946800325.1. Lineage (NCBI taxonomy): Eukaryota > Viridiplantae > Streptophyta > Magnoliopsida > Poales > Juncaceae > Luzula > Luzula sylvatica. Next base: position 65,867,238 of record OX326960.1, on the reverse strand, counting down.
CGTGGCGAGTACGAAAAGAAAAGGTGAAAGCGGACAACCTTGCCTTAATCCTCTTGTCGGTTTGAAGAATCCGCTGCTTTTTGCCCGTTTATCGAAATAGAGCAACGAGCTGATTGTAGGCAGGATTGAATTAACGTATGAAGTTATTGCTAAAACCGAAAGCCTGCATGGTGTCTAGGATAAAAGACCATTCTATCCGATCAAAAGCTTTACTGAGATCAAGCTTGATTATGAATTATGAGTTATTATTAATTCATCTTTTTCCAATTTGATAGATTATGTACTTGAAGGAAGTGAAGGGACTCCCTTTGCAGGTAATTTTACTCAAATACCCATGTTAAAATTCATAGTTTGTAATAAAATTTGTGTTTTATTTTGCAGTTTGTTTACTCCTTCAGCAGTCAGCGTCAAAATCAGAGCTGATTGATAGGCATTACATGCGTTTCAATAATATTGGTTGTCTCCAGTTCCTCCTCAATAATAATAGCATGCTGAGGTTGACTGACTCTTCACGACGTGGTTAGTTTCTTCATTCAGTTGTTTATATTCCGTAGAGGAGAGGTTTGTATTCCGTCGAACTTTCATGTTTCAACAAGCCATTTAATTTCTCATATTTACGTAAATGCCCCTAATTTGTTAGGACATGAAGAAGTATTTGTCGGAGATGGTTGTATAGAAAGCGTTGATAGCGAAAATAGACAGTCCAATGGGAGTCATTTCCTTCCGGACCGAGAAGGATAGTAATGTCGTGCTGAATGGGTGCTGAATGGATGGACGGTGAATCTCGAGAAGCTTATAGAACTTGTGGATGAAGATGATGAATATTAGACATTGGGTTACCTTGACAAGAGGTCTATCGTCAGTGAATAGTGAATGATGAAGATCAAGAGAGTAATGTTGAAGATTTTATATTTTGTTACTTTGACATTATGGGGTGTGTTTTTTTTTTCTAGTACTCGAGTTGGTGTTGTAATAATGAATGATTATAATGAAATGATTATGTGTTTTTAAAGATATTTTCGTTTTATTTAAATGGCCAAAATTTAATTTTCATATTTTATTAATTAATATTATAATATATGTTGTTTTAAGGGACAAAGAGTTGTCACAGTAGTACAATATTCAGGAATTAAATTTTGTCACAGAAAGAACCATTCAGACACCAATATCATTCACAAAAGAGTATATTCAAGGACTAACATTTGGCACATTAATATTATATTTGGAGACAACAGATAGTCACAGAAACAACATAACAAAGACAAAATTTACTAACTGACTAAATAACTAACTAACTAACTTATTACTAGATAACTAACATAATAACTAACTAATTAACTAACTAACTAACTATCTTACTAAATACCTATTAACTTAACTAACTAACTAACTAACTAACTAACTACCTTCCGACATACCCATCTACTAACTAACTAACTAACTAACTAAATAAATAACTAACAAACTAACTGCTAACTAATTAACTAACTAACTAACTAACTAACTAAGTAACTAACTAACTACTAGCTAACTAACTAAATAACAAATTAACAAACTAACTAACTACCTTGATACGTACCTATTAACTAACTAATTAACTAACTACCTTCGTACAAACCCACTACCTAACTAGCTAACAAACAAACTAATTAACTAACTAACTAACTATCTTCCAACATACCTATCAACTAACTAGTTAGTTTGTTAATTAGTAATAAGTTAGTTAATATGTATGTAAGAAGGTAGTTAATTAGCTAGTTAGTTTGTTAATTAGTAATAAGTTAGTTAGTTAGTTAGTTAGTTTGTTAATTAGCTATTTAGTTATCTAGGTAGTTACTTAGCAAGTAGTTAGTTAGTTAACTAGTTAGTTATTTAGTTAGTTAATGGGTATGTAGGAAGATAGTTAGTTAGTTAGTTAGTTAATGAGTTAGTTAGTTAGTTATTTGGTGGGTTTTTAGGAAGGTAGTTACTTAATTAGTTAGTAAGTTAGTTAGTTAGTTAATAGGTATGTAGGAAGATAGTTAATATGTTAGTTGATAGGTATGTAGGAAGATAGTTAGTTAGATAGTTAATTAGTTTGTTTGTTAGCTAGTTAGTTAGTGGGTTTGTACGAAGGTAGTTAGTTCATTAGTTAGTTATTTAGTTAGTTAGCTAGTAGTTAGTTAGTTATTTAGTTAGTTAGTCAGTCAGTTAATTAGTTAATTAGTTAGGTAGTTAGGTAGTTAATATTTATGTAAGAAGGTAGTCGGTTAGTTAGTCAATTAGTTTGTTAGATAGTTAGTTAATGTGTTAGTTAATTAGGTAGTTTGTTAGTTATCTAGTTAGTTATTCAGTTAGTTAGTTAGTTAATCAGTTAGTTAGTTAGTTAGTTAATTAGTTAGTTAGTTTGTTAATAGATATGTAGGAAGAGAGTTAGTTCGTTAATTAGTTAGTTAGTTTGTTAGTTAATTAGTTAGTTAGTCAGTTAATCAGATAGTTAATAAGTTAGTTAGTTAGATAATTAGTTAGTTAATATGTATGTAAGAAGTTAGTTAGTTAGTTAGTTAGTTAGTTAAATAGTTAGTTAATGAGTTAGTTAGTTAGTTAGTTTGTTGGTTAGTTAGTCAGTTAGTTAGTCAGTTAGTCATTTAGTTAGTTAGTTAGTTAGTTTGCAAGTAGTTAGTTAGTTAATTAGTTATTTAGTAAGTTAGTTAGTTGTTATGTAGAAAGCCAGTTAGTTAGTTAGTTAGCTAGTTGGTTAGACGTTAGTTAGTTAGTTAGTTAGTTAATAGGTATGTAGGAAGATAGTTAGTTAGCTAATTGGTACGTAGGAAGATAGTTAGTTAGTTAGTTAGTAAGTATGTTCATTAGTTACTTGGTATGTAGGAAGGTAGTTACTTAGTTAGTTAATTAGTTAATTAGTTAATTAGCTAGTGGTTAGTTAGTTTATTAGTTAGTTAGTTAGTTAGTCAGTTAATCTGTTTGTTAGTTAGTTAGTTAGTTAGTTAGTTAGTTTGTTTGTTTGTTAGTCAATATGTATGTATGAAGTAAGTGAGTTAGTTAGTTAGATAGTTAGTTAGTAAGTTAATTAGTTAGTTAGTTAGTTAGTTAGTTAGTTAGTAAGTTAATTTGTCAGTTATTTATTTAGTTTGTTAGTTTGTTAGTTAGCTAATTATTAGTTAGTTTGTTACTTAGTTAGTTAGTTAGGTAGTGGGTATGTAGGAAGGTAGTTAATTAGTTAGTTAGTTAGTTAGTTGCTTAATAGGAATGTAGGTAGATTGTTAGTTAGTTAGTTAGTTAATTATTTAGTTAATTATCTAGTAGTTAGTTAGTTAGTTAGTTTAGTTTGTCAGTTAGCTAGTAATTAGTAAGTTAGTTAGTCAGTTAATTAGTTAGTTAGTTAGTTAGTTAGTTAATTAGCCAATTAGATATTTAGTTAGTTAGTTAGGTAGTTAGTTGGTTAGTTAGTTAGTTAGTAGTTTGCTAGTTAACTAGTTAGTTAGTTAGTTAGCTAGTAGTTAGTAAGTAAGTTAGTTAGTTAGTTAGTTCGTGGGTATGTATGAAGGTAGTTAGTTAGTTAGTTAGTTAGTTAGTTAGTTAGTTGCTTAATATGTACGTCGGAAGATACTTAGTTAGTTAATTTGATAGTTATTTAGTTAGTTATCAAGTAGTTTGTTAGTTTGCTAGTTAGCTAGTAATTAGTAAGTTACTTAGTCAGTTAGTTAGTAAGTTAGTTAGTTAGTCAGTTAGTCAGTTCATATGTATTTAAGAAGGTAGTTAGTAAGTTAATCAGTTAGTTAGTAAGTTAGTTAGTTAGTCAGTTAGTCCGTTCATATGTATTTAAGAAGGTAGTTAGTAAGTTAATTAGTTAGTTAGTTAGTTAGTTAGTTAGTTTTCTAGTAGTTACTTAGTTGGTTGGTTAGTCAGTTAGTTAGTTAGTAGTTAGTTAGTTAGTCAACTAGTTGGGTATTTAGTTGGTTAGATAATTAGTTAATATGTATGTAGGAAGATAGTTAGTTAGTTAGTTAGTTAATTCGTTACTTATTTAGCTAGTTATCTAGTAGTTAGTTAGTTAGTTAGTTAGTTATTTATCTAGTTGGTAGTTAGTTAGTTAGTTAGTTAATTAAGTTAGTTAATATGTATGTAATAAGGTAGTTAGTTAGGTATTTGATAGTTAAATTTTTAGCTAGTTAGTCAATTAGTTAATTAGCTAGTTAGTTAGTAGTAAGTTAGTTAGTTAGTAAGTTAGCTAGTTAGTTGACTAGTTAGTTATTTAGTTAGTTAGTTAGTTAGTTAGCTAGTTGTTAGTTAGTTAGTTAGTTAGTTAATAGGTATGTAGGAAGATAGTTAGTTAGTAAGTTAATAGATATGTAGGAAGATTGTTAGTTAGTTAGTTAGTTAGTTAGTTAGTTAATTCGTTAGTTTGTTAGCTAGTTAGTTAGTGGGTTTGTACAATAGTAGTTAGTTAATTAGTTGGTTAGGTAGTTAGTTAGTTGTTAGTCAATAGGTATGTATGAAGATAGTAGTTTGTTAATTTGTTATTTAGTTAGTTAGCTAGTAGTTAGTTAGTTAGTTAGTTAGTTAATTCGGTAGTTTGTTAGCTAGTTAGTTAGTCAATAGGTATGTAGGAAGATAGTAGTTTGTTAATTTGTTATTTAGTTAGTTAGCTAGTAGTTAGTTAGTTAGTTAGTTAGTTAGTTAGTTAGTTAGTTAGTTCGTTAGTTAGTTATTTAGTTAGTTAGTTAGTTAGTTAGCTAGTAGTTAGTTAGTCAATTAGTTAGTTAATTAGTTAGTTTGTTAGTTTGTTAGTTAGTTAGTGAGAATGTACGAAGGTAGTTATTTAGTTATTTAGTTAACATATATGTTGGAAGATAGTTAGTTAGTTAGTTAGTTAATTAGTTAGTTATTTATTCAGTTAGTTAGTTTGTTAGTTAGCTAATAGTTAGTTAGTTTGTCACTTAGTTAGTTAGTTAGGTAGTGGGTATGTTGGAAGGTAGTTAATTAGTTAGTTAGTTAGTTGCTTAATAGGAATGTAGGAAGACAGTTAGTTAGTTAATTAGTTAGTTATTTAGTTAGTTATCTAGTAGTTAGTTAGTTAGTTTAGTTTGTCAATTAGCTAGTAATTAGTAAGTTAGTTAGTGAGTTAATTAGTTAGTTAGTTAGTTGGTTAGTCAGTTCGTCATTTAGTTAGTTAATATGTATGTAAGAACGTAGTTAGTTAGTAAGTTAGATAATTGGTAAGTTTGTTGGTTAGTTAGTTAGTTAGTTACTTAGTAGTTAGTTAGTTAGTTAGTTAACTAGTTAGTTATTTAGTTGGTTGGATAGTTAGTAAATATCTATGTAGGAAGATAGTTAGTTAGTTAGTTATTTAGTTAGTTATCTTGTAGTAGTTAGTTAGTTAGTAAGTTAGTAAGTTTGTTATCTAGTAGTTAGTTAGTTAGTTAGTTAGTTAGTTATCTAGTGGTTAGTTAGTTAGTTAGTTAGTTAGTTAGTTAGTTATCTAGTGGTTAGTTAGTTAGTTAGTTAGTCAGTGAGTTAGTTAATATGTATGTAAGAAGGTAGGTAGTTACATAGTTTGATAGTTACATTAATTAGTTAGTTGGTAAGTTAGTTAGTCAATGGGTATGTATGTAGGTAGTCAGTTAGTTAGTTAATTAGTTAGCTAGCTAGTAGTTAGTTATTTGGTTAATTATTTAGTTAGTTAATTAGTTAGTTAGTTAGTTAGTTAGTTAGCTAGTAGTTAGTTAGCTAGTTAGTAGGTATGTAGGAAGATAGTTAGTTAGTAAGTTAATAGATATGTAGGAAGATAGTTAGTTAGTTAGTTAGTTAGTTAGTTAGTTAATTAGGTAGTTAGTTAGCTAGTTAGTTAGTAGGTTTGTACGATTGTAGTTAGTTAATTAGTTGGTTAGGTAGTTAGTTAGTTGTTAGTCAATATGTATGTATGAAGGTAGTTAGTTTGTTAATTTGTTATTTAGTTAGTTAGCTAGTAGTTAGTTAGTTAGTTAGTTAGTTAGTTAGTTAGTTAGCTAGCTAGCTAGTAGTTAGTTAGTTAATTAGTTAGTTAATTAGTCAGTTTGTTAGTTTGTTAGTTAGTTAGTGAGAATGTACCAAGGTAGTTATTTAGTTAATATATATGTAGGAAGATAGTTAGTTAGTTAGTTAGTTAGTTAGTTAGTTAGTTAGTTAATTAGATAGTTAGTTTGTTAATTAGTTAATTTTTAGTTAGTTAGTTTGTTAGTAAGCTAATAGTTAGTTAGTTAGTTACTTAGTTAGTTAGTTAGGTAGTGGGTATGCAGGAAGGTAGTTAGTTAGTTAGTTAGTTAGTTAGTTGCTCAATAGGAATGTAGGTAGATAGTTAGTTAGTTATTTAGTTTGTTATCTAGTAGTTAGTTAGTTAGTTTAGTTTGTCAATTAGCTAGTCATTAGTAAGTTAGTTAGTCAGTTAATTAGTTAGTTAGTTAGTTAGTTAGTCAGTTAGTCAATTAGTTAGTTAATATGTATGTAAGAAGGTAGTTACTTAGTATGTTAGATAGTTGGTTAGTTGGTTAGTTAGTTAGTTATCTAGTAGTTAAATAGTTGGTTAGTTAGTAGTTAGTTAGTTGGTTAGTTAGTTAGTTAGTTGGTTAGTTAGTTAGTTAACTAGTTAGTTATTTAGTTGGTTGGATAGTTAGTTAATATGTATGTAGGAAGATAGTTAGTGAGTTTGTTAATTAGTTAGTTATTTAGTTACTTATCTGGTAGTAGTTAGTTAGTAAGTCAGTTAGTTAGTTATCTAGTAGTTAGTTAGTTAGTTAGTTAGTTAGTTAGTTAGTTAGTTAGTGAGTTAGTTAATATGTATGTAAGAAGGTAGTTAGCTAGTTAGTTTGATAGTTATATTATGAGTTAGTTTGTTAATTAGGTAGTTAGTTAGTTAATTAGTTAGTTAGTTAGTTAGTTAATTAGTTATTTAGTTAGTTAGTTAGCTAGTAGTTAGTTAGTTAACTAGTTAGTTATTTAATTAGTTCATAGGTATGTAGGAAGATAGTTAGTTAGTTAGTTAAAGAGTTAGTTAGTTAGTTATTTGGTGGGTTTTTCGGAAGGTAGTTAGTTAATTATTTATGTAGTTAGTTAGTTAGTTAGTTAGTTAATAGGTATGTATGAAGGTAGTTAGTTAGTAAGTTAGTTAGTTAATTAGTTAGTTAGTTAGTTAGCTAGTAGTTAGTTAGTTAGTTAGCTTGTTAATAGTTAGTTATTTAGTTAGTTAGTTAGTTAGTTAGTTAGTTATTTAGCTAGTAGTTAGTTAATCACTTAGTTAATTAATTCGTTAGTTAATTAGTTAGTTAGTAAGTTAGTTTGTTAATATGTATGTATGAAGGAAGTCAGTTAGTTAGTTATTAGTAAGTTAGCTAGTAGTTAATTAGTTAGTTAATTAGTTAGTTAGTTAGTGGGTAGATGTGAAGGTGGGTAGGTAGTTAGTTAGTTAGTTTGTATGTATGTTGGAAGATAGTTAGTTAGTTAATTAGTGAGTTATCTAGATAGTTATCTAGTAGTTAATTAGTTAGTTAGTTAGTTATTTATCTAGTAGTTAGTCAGTCAGTCAGTCTGTTAGTTAGTTAGTTAGTTAGTTAGTTAGTTAGTTAGTTTATATATATGTAAGGAGGTAGTTAGTTAGTAAGCCAATTAGATATTTAGTTAGTTAGTTAGGTAGTTAGTTGGTTAGTTAGTTAGTTAGTAGTTTGTTAGTTAACTAGTTAGTAAGTTAGTTAGCTAGTAGTTAGTAAGTAAGTTAGTTAGTTAGTCAGTTAGTTAGTTAGTTAGTTAGTTAGTTAGTTCGTGGGTATGTATGAAGGTAGTTAATTAGTTAGTTAGTCAGTTAGTTAGTTAGTTGCTTAATATGTACGTTGGAAGATAGTTAGTTAGTTAATTTGATAGTTATTTAGTTTGTTATCAAGTAGTTTGTTAGTTTGCCAGTTAGCTAGTAATTAGTATGTCAGTTAGTCAGTTAGTTAGTAAGTTAGTTAGTTAGTCAGTTAGTCAGTTCATATGTTTTTAAGAAGGTAATTAGTAAGTTAATTAGTTAGTTAGTTAGTTAGTTAGTTAGTTTTCTAGTAGTTAGTTTGTTGGTTGGTTAGTCAGTTAGTTAGTTAGTAGTTAGTTAGTTAGTTAACTAGTTAGGTATTTAGTTGGTTAGATAATTAGTTAATATGTATGTAGGAAGATAGTAAGTTAGTTAGTTAGTTAATTAGTTACTTATTTTGCTAGTTATCTAGTAGTTAGTTAGTTAGTTAGTTAGTTAGTTAGTTATATATCTAGTTGGTAGTTTGTTAGTTAGTTAGTTAGTTAGTTAAGTTAGTTAATATGTATGTAATAAGGTAGTTAGTTAGGTATTTGATAGTTACATTTTTAGCTAGTTAGTTAATTAGTTAATTGGCTAGTTAGTTAGTAGAAAGTTAGTTAGTTAGTAAGTTAGTTAGTTAGTTAACTAGTTAGTTATTTAGTTAGTTAGTTAGTTAGTTAGTTAGCTAGTAGTTAGTTAGTTAAATAGTTAGTTAATAGGTATGTAGGAAGATAGTTAGTTAGTAAGTTAATAGATATGTAGGAAGATAGTTAGGTAGTTAGTTAGTTAGTTAGTTAGTTAGTTAGTTAATTAGTTAGGTTTGTTAGCTAGTTAGTTATTGGGTTTGTACGATAGTAGTTAGTTAATTAGTTGGTTAGGTAGTTAGTTAGTTGTTAGTCAATAGGTATGCATGAAGGTAGTTAGTTTGTTAATTTGTTATTTAGTTAGTAAACTAGTAGTTTGTTAGTTAGTTAGTTTGTTTGTAAGTTAACCTAGTTAGTTAGTTAGTTAGTTAGTTAGCTAGTAGTTAGTTAGTTAATTAGTTAGTTAATTAGTTAGTTTGTTAGTTTGTTAGTGAGAATGTACGAAGGCAGTTATTTAGTTATTTAGTTAATATATATGTAGGAAGATAGTTAGTTAGTTAGTTAGTTAGTTAGTTAGTTTGTAAGTTAATTAGTTAGTTATTTTTTTAGTTAGTTAGTTTGTTAGTTAGCTAATAGTTTGTTAGTTAGTTACTTAGTTAGTTAGTTAGGTAGTGGGTATGTAGGAAGGTAGTTAATTAGTTAGTTAGTTAGTTAGTTGCTTAATAGGAATGTAGATAGTTAGTTAGTTATTTAGTTAGTTATCTAGTAGTTAGTTAGTTAGTTTAGTTTGTCAATTAGCTAGTCATTAGTAAGTTAGTTAGTCAGTTAATTAGTTAGTTAGTTAGTTAGTTAGTCAGTTAGTCAATTAGTCAGTTAATATGTACGTAAGAAGGTAGTTACTTAGTAAGTTAGATAGTTGGTAAGTTGGTTAGTTAGTTAGTTGGTTAGTTAGTAGTTAGTTAGTTGGTTAGTTAGTTAGTTAGTTAGTTAGTTAGTTAGTAGTTAGTTAGTTAGTTAGTTAACTAGTTAGTTATTTTGTTGGTTGGATAGTTAGTTAATATGTATGTAGGAAGATAGTTAGTTAGTTAGTTAGTTATTTAGTTAGTCATCTAGTAGTAGTTAGTTAGTAAGTTAGTTAGTTATCTAGTAGTTAGTTAGTTAGTAACTTAGTGAGTTAGTTAATATATATGTATGTAAGACGGTAGTTAGCTAGTTAGTTTGATAGTTATATTATGAGTTAGTTTGTTAATTAGCTAGTTAGTTAGTTAATTAGTTAGTTAGTTAGTTAGTTAGTTATTTAGTTAGTTAGTTAGCAAGTAGTTAGTTAGTTACCTAGTTAGTTATTTAGTTAGTTAATAGGTACGTAGGAAGATAGTTAGTTAGTTAGTTAAAGAGTTAGTTAGTTAGTTATTTGGTGGATTTTTCGGAAGGTAGTTAGTTAATTAGTTAGTTAGTTAGTTAGTTAATTGGTATGTAGGAAGATAGTTAGTTGATAGGTATGTTGGAAGATAGTTAGTTAGTTAGTTAATTAGTTTGTTTGTTAGCTAATTAGGTAGTGGGTTTGTACGAAGGTAGTTAGTTAATTAGTTAGTTAATAGGTACGTATCAAGGTAGTTAGTTAGTTTGTTAATTTGTTATTTAGTTAGTTAGCTAGTAGTTAGTTAGTTAGATAGTTAGTTATTTAGTTAGTTAGTTAGTTAGTTAGTTTGCAGTTAGTTTGTTAGTTATTTATTTAGATAGTTAGTTAGTTAGTAGATGGGTATGTCGGAAGGTAGTTAGTTAGTTAGTTAGTTAGTTAAGTTAATAGGTATTTAGTAAGATAGTTAGTTAGTTAATTAGTTAGTTATTATGTTAGTTATCTAGTAATAAGTTAGTTAGTTAGTTATTTAGTCAGTTAGCTAGTAGTTATTTAGTTAGTTAGTTTTTTAGTTAGTTAGTTAGTTATCTAGTAGTTAGTTAGTTAGTTAGTTATTTAACTAGTTAGTTGTTAAGTTAGTTAGTTAGTTAGTTAGTTAACTAGGTAGTTGTTTAGTTAGTTAAGTAGTTAGTTATTTAGTAACTTAGTTAGTTAGTTAGTTAGTTAGTTAATTATTGGGATTGTACGAAGGTAGTTAGTTAATTAGTTAAGTAGTTAGTTAGTTAGTTAGATAGTTAACAGGTATGTAGGAAGGAAGATAGTTAGTTAGTTAGTTAGTTAGCTAGTAGTTAGTTAGTTAGTTAATTAGTTAGTTAGATAGTTAGTTAGTTAGTGAGTGTGTTATTGGGTATGTTGGAAAGGTAGCTAGTTAGTTACTTAGTTACTTTGTTAACTAGTTAGTTAGTTATCTAATAGTTAGTTAGTTAGTTAGTTAGTTATCTAGTAGTTAGTTAGTTGGTTAGTTAGTTAGTTAGTTAGTAAACTAGTTAGTTAGTTAGTTAGTTAGTTAGTTAGTTAGTTCGTTAGATAGTTAGTTAATATGTATGTAGGAATAGTTAGTTAGTTAATTAGTTAATTAGTTAGTTATGTAGCTTGTTATCTAGTAGTTAGTTAGTTAGTTAGTTATTTATTTATCTAGTAGTTAGCTAGTTGGTTAGTTAGTTAGTTAGTTAATATGTATGTAAGAAGGTAGTTAGTAAGTTACTTTGATAGTTAGATTTTTAGCTAGTTAGTTAATTAGTTAGTTAGCTAATTAGTTAGTTGTAAGTTAGGTAGTTATTTAGTTAGTTAGTTAATTAGTTAGCTAGTAGTTAGTTAGTTAGTTAGTTAGTTAATAGGTATGTAGGAAGATAGTTAGTTAGTTAGTTAATAGGTATGTAGGAAGATAGTTGGTTAGTAAGTTAGTTAGTTAGTTAATTAGTTAGATTATTTGCTAGTTAGTTAGTGGATTTGTACGATAGTAGTTAATTAATTAGTTAGTTAGGTCGTTAGTTAGTTGTTAGTCAATAGGCATGTATGAAGGTAGTTAGTTTGTTAATTTGTTATTTAGTTAGTTAGCTAATAGTTAGTTAGTTAGTTAGTTCGTTAGTTAGTTATTTAGTTAGTTAGTTAGTTAGTTAGTTAGTTAATTAGTTACTTAACTAGTTAGTTAGTTAGTGAGAGTGTACGAAGGTAGTTAGTTAGTTAGTTAGTTAGTTAGTCAATATATATGTAGGAAGATAGTTAGTTAGTTAGTTAGTTAGTTAGTTAGTAAGTTAATTAGTTAGTTAGTTAGTTAGTTAGTTAGTAAGTTAATTTGTTAGTTATTTATTTAGTTTGTTAGTTTGTTAGTTAGCTAATTGTTAGTTAGTTTGTTACTTATTTAGTTTGTTAGGTAGTGGGTATATAGGAAGGTAGTCAATTAGTTAGTTAGTTAGTTAGTTAGTTGCTTAATCGGAATGTAGGAAGATTGTTATTAGTTAGTTAATTAGTTAGTTATCTAGTATTGAGTTAGTTAGTTTAGTTTGTCAATTAGCGAGTAATTAGTAAGTTAGTTAGTCAGTTAATTAGTTAGTTAGTTAGTTAGTTAGTTAGTCAGCTAGTCAATTAGTTAGTTAATATGTATGTAAGAAGGTAGTTAGTTAGTAAGTTAGATAGTTGGTAAGTTTGTTAGTTAGTTAGTTAGTTAGTTAGTTAGTATTTAGTTAGTTAGTTAGTTAGTAAGTAAGTTAGTCAATTAGTAGTTAGTTAGTTAGTTAGTTAGTTAACTAGTTAGTTATTTAGTTGGTTGGATAGTTAGTTAATATGTATGTAGGAAGATAGTTAGTTAGTTAGTTAGTTAATCAGTTAGTTATTTAGTTAGTTATCCAGTAGTAGTTAGTTAGTTATCTAGTAGTTAGTTAGTAAGTTAATATGTATGTAAGAAGGTAGTTAGTTAGTTAATATGTATGTAAGAAGGTACTTAATTGGCTAGTTAAATTGTTAATTAGTAGTAAGTTAGTTAGTTAGTTAGTTAGTTAATTAGTTATTTAGTTAGCTAGGTAGTTACTTAGCTAGTAGTTAGTTAGTTAACTAGTTAGTTATTTAGTTAGTTAATGGGCATGTAGGAAGATAGTTAGTTAGTTAGTTAATGAGTTAGTTAGTTAGTTAGTTATTTGGCGGGTTTTTAGGAAGGTAGTTACTTAATTAGTTAGTTAGTTAGTTAGTCAGTTAATAGGTATGTAGGAAGATAGTTAATATGTTAGTTGATAGGTATGTAGGAAGATAGTTAGTTAGATAGTTAATTAGTTTGTTTGTTAGCTAGTTAGTTAGTGGGTTTGTACGAAGGTAGTTAGTTAATTAGTTAGTTATTTAGTTAGTTAGCTAGTAGTTAGTTAGTTAGTTAGTTAGTTAGTCAGTCAGTTAATTAGTTAATTAGTTAGGTAGTTCGGTAGTTAATATGTATGTAAGAAGGTAGTCAGTTAGTTAGTTAATTAGTTTGTTAGATAGTTAGTTAATGAGTTAGTTAATTAGGTAGTTAGTTAGTTATCTAGTAGTTAGTTAGATAGTTAGTTAGTTAATCAGTTAGTTAGTTAGTTAGTTAGTTAGTTAGTTTGTTAATAGATATATAGGAAGATAGTTAGTTCGTTAATAAGTTAGTTAGTTAGTTAGTTAATTAGTTAGTTAGTCAGTTAATCAGTTAGTTAATAAGTTAGTTAGATAGTAAATTAGTTAGTTAATATGTATGTAAGAAGTTAGTTAGTTAGTTAGTTAGTTAGTTAAATAGTTAGTTAATGAGTTATTTAGTTAGTTAGTTAGTTAGTTAGTTGGTTAGTTAGTTAGTTAGTTAGTTAGTCAGTCAGTTAGTTAGTCAGTTAGTTATTTAGTTAGTTAGTTAGCAAGTAGTTAGTTAGTTAATTAGTTATTTCTTTAGTTAGTTAGTTGTTATGTAGAAAGGCAGTAAGTTAGTTAGTTAGTTAGTTGGTTAGTTAGTTAGTTAGTTAGTTAATAGGTATGTAGGAAGATAGTTAGTTAGCTAATAGGTACGTATGAAGATAGTTAGTTAGTTAGTTAGTTACTTAGTTAGTTAGTTAGTTAGTTAGTTAGTAAGTATGTTCATTAGTTAGTTGGTATGTAGGAAGGTAGTTACTTAGATAGTTTGTTAGGTAGTTAGGTAGTTAATATGTATGTAAGAAGGTAGTCAGTTAGTTAGTTAATTAGTTTGTTAGATAGTTAGTTAATGAGTTAGTTAATTAGGTAGTTAGTTAGTTATCTAGTAGTTAGTTATCTAGTAGTTAGTTAGATAGTTAGTTAGTTCGTTAATTAGTTAGTTAGTTAGTTAGTTAATTAGTTAGTTAGTCTGTTAATCAGTTAGTTAATAAGTTAGTTAGTTAGTTAATTAGTTAGTTAATATGTATGTAAGAAGTTAGTTAGTTAGTTAGTTAGTTAGTTAGTTAAATAGTTAGTTAATGAGTTAGTTAGTTAGTTAGTTAGTTAGTTGGTTAGTTAGTTAGTTAGTCAGTCAGTCAGTTAGTCAGTTAGTCATTTAGTTAGTTAGTTAGTTAGTTAGCAAGTAGTTAGTTAGTTAATTAGTTATTTATTTAGTTAGTTTGTTGTTATGTAGAAAGGCAGTTAGTTAGTTAGTTAGTTAGTTGGTTAGTTAGTTAGTTAGTTAGTTAGTTAATAGGTATGTAGGAAGATAGTTAGTTAGCTAATAGGTACGTAGGAAGATAGTTAGTTAGTTAGTTAGTTACTTAGTTAGTTAGTTAGTTAGTTAGTTAGTAAGTATGTTCATTAGTTAGTTGGTATGTAGGAAGGTAGTTACTTAGTTAGTTAATTAGTTAATTAGTTAATTAGCTAGTAGTTAGTTAGTTTGTTAGTTAGTTAGTTAGTTAGTCAGTTAATCTGTTAGTTAGTTAGTTAGTTAGTTAGTTAGTTTGTTAGTCAATATGTATGTATGAAGTAAGTGAGTTAGTTAGTTAGATAGTTAGTTAACTAGTTAGTTAGTTAGTTAGTTAGTAAGTTAATTAGTTAGTTAGTTAGTTAGTTAGTTAGTTAGTTAGAAAGTTAATTTGTTAGTTATTTATTTAGTTTGTTAGTTTGTTAGTTAGCTAATTGTTAGTTAGTTTGTTACTTAGTTAGTTAGTTAGGTAGTCGGTATGTAGGAAGGTAGTTAATTAGTTAGTTAGTTAGTTAGTTGCTTAATAGGAATGTAGGTAGATTGTTGGTTAGTTAGTTAGTTAATTATTTCGTTTGTTATCTTGTAGTTAGTTAGTTAGTTTAGTTTGTCAGTTAGCTAGTAATTAGTAAGTTAGTTAGTCAGTTAATTAGTTAGTTAGTTAGTTAGTTAATTAGTTAGTCAGCTAGTCAATTAGTTAGTCAATATGTATGTAAGAAGGTAGTTAGTTAGTAAGTTAGATAATTGGTAAGTTTGTCAGTTAGTTAGTTAGTTAGTTAGTTAGTTAGTTAGTTAGTTAGTTAGTATTTAGTTAGTTAGTTAGTTAGTTAGTTAGTTAGTTAGTTAGTCAATTAGAAGTTAGTTAGTTAGTTAGTTAGTTAATTAGTTAGTTATTTAGATGGTTGGATAGTTAGTTAATATGTATGTAGGAAGATAGTTAGTTAGTTAGTTAGTTAATTAGTTAGTTATTTAGTTAGTTATCTAGTAGTAGTTAGTTAGTTAGTTAGTTAGTTAGTTAGTTAGTCAATTAGAAGTTAGTTAGTTAGTTAATTAGTTAGTTATTTAGTTGGTTGGATAGTTAGTTAATATGTATGTAGGAAGATAGTTAGTTAGTTAGTTAGTTAATTAGTTAGTTATTTAGTTAGTTATCTAGTAGTAGTTAGTTAGTAAGTTAGTTAGTTAGTTATCTAGTAGTTAGTTAGTAAGTTAATATGTATGTAAGAAGGTGGTTAGTTAGTTAGCTTGATAGTTAGATTATGAGTTAGTTAATATGTATGTTAGATGGTAGTTAATTAGCTAGTTAGTTCGTTAATTAGTAGTAAGTTAGTTAGTTAGTTAGTTAGTTAGTTTGTTAATTAGTTATTTAATTAGCTAGGTAGTTACTTAGCTAGTAGTTAGTTAGTTAACTAGTTAGTTATTTAGTTAGTTAATGGGTACGTAGGAAGATAGTTAGTTAGTTAGTTAGTTAATGAGTTAGTTAGTTAGTTATTTGGTGGGTTTTTAGGAAGGTAGTTACTTAATTAGTTAGTTAGTTAGTTAGTTAGTTAATAGGTATGTAGGAAGATAGTTAATATGTTAGATGATAGGTATGTAGGATGATAGTTAGTTAGATAGTTAATTAGTTTGTTTGTTAGCTAGTTAGTTAGTGGGTTTGTACGAAGGTAGTTAGTTAATTAGTTAGTTTTTTAGTTAGTTAGCTAGTAGTTAGTTAGTTAGTTAGTTAGTTAGTTAGTCAGTCAGTTAATTAGTTAATTAGTTTGGTAGTTAGGTAGTTAATATGTATGTAAGAAGGTAGTCAGTTAGTTAGTTAATTAGTTTGTTAGATAGTTAGTTAATGAGTTAGTTAATTAGGTAGTTAGTTAGTTATCTAGTTGTTAGTCAGTTAGTTAGTTAGTTAGTTAGTTTGTTAATAGATATGTAGGAAGATAGTTAGTTCGTTAATTAGTTAGTTAGTTAGTTAATTAGTTAGTTAGTTAATCAGTTAGTTAATAAGTTAGTTAGTTAGTTAATTAGTTAGTTAATATGTATGTAAGAAGTTAGTTAGTTAGTTAGTTAGTTAAATAGTTGGTTAATGAGTTAGTTAGTTAGTTAGTTAGTTAGTTGGTTAGTTAGTTAGTTAGTCAGTCAGTTAGTTTGTCAGTTAGTCATTTAGTTAGTTAGTTAGTTAGTTAGCAAGTAGTTAGTTAGTTAATTAGTTATTTATTTAGTTAGTTAGTTGTTACGCAGAAAGGCAGTCAGTTAGTTAGTTAGTTAGTTGGTTAATTAGTTAGTTAGTTAGTTAATAGGTATGTAGCAAGATAGTTAGTTAGCTAATAGGTACGTATGAAGATAGTTAGTTAGTTAGTTAGTAAGTATGTTCATTAGTTAGTTGGTATGTAGGAACGTAGTTACTTAGTTAGTTAATTAGTTAATTAGCTAGTAGTTAGTTAGTTTATTAGTTAGTTAGTTAGTTAGTTAGTTAATCTGTTAGTTAGTTAGTTAGTTAGTTAGTTAGTTAGTTTGTTAGTCAATATGTATGTATGAAGTAAGTGAGTTAGTTAGTTAGTTAGATAGTTAGTTAATTAGTTAGTTAGTTAGTTAGTTAGTAAGTTAATTAGTTAGTCATTTAGTTAGTTAGTTAGTTAATTAGTTAGTAGTTAATTTGTTAGTTATTTATTAATTTAGTTAGTTAGTTAGTTGATGGGTACGTCGGAAGGTATTTAGTTAGTTATAAGTTAGTTAGTCAAGTTAATAGGTATTTAGTACGATAGTTAGTTAGTTAATTAGTTAGTTATTATGTTAGTTATCTTGTAATAAGTTAGTTAGTTAGTTATTTAGTCAGTTAGTTAGTAGTTATTTAGTTAGTTAGTTATTTAGTTAGTTAGTTAGTTATCTAGTAGTTAGTTAGTTAGTGAGTTAGATAACTAGTTAGTTGTTTTGTTAGTAAGTTAGTTAGTTAACTAGTTAGTTGTTTAGTAAGTTAACTAGTTAGTTATTTAGTAAGTTAGTTAGTTAGTTAGTTAGTTAATTAGTGGGTTTGTACGAAGGTCGTTAGTTAATTAGTTTGGTAGTTAGTTAGTTAGTTAGTTAGTTAAAAGGTATGTATCAAGGTAGTTAGTTAGTAAGTTAGTTTGTTAATTAGTTAATTAGTTAGTTATCTAGTAGTTAGTTAGTTATTTAGTTTGTTAGTTAGTGAGTTAGTTAGTGGGTTTGTCGGAAGGTAGTTAGTTAGTTAGTTAGTTAATAGGTATGTAGGAAGATAGTTAGTTAGTTTGTCAGTTAGTTAATAGGTATGTAGGAAGATAGTTAGTTTGTTAGTTAGTTATTTTGTTAGTTAGTTAGTTAGTTAGTTAGTGGGTTAGTACAAAAGTAGTTAGGTGATTAGTTAGTTTGGTAGTTAGTTAGTTAATATGTATCTATGAATGCAGTTAGTAAGTAAGTTAGTTAGTTTATTAGATAGTTTGTTAGTTAGCTAGTAGTTATGTAGTTAGTTATTTTGTTATTTTGTTCGCTAGTAGTTAGTAAGTTTGTTAGTTATTTATTTATTTAATTAGTTAGTTAGTTAGTTAGTTAGTTAGTGGTTATGTAGGAAGGTAGTTAGTTAGTTAGTGAGTTAGTTAGTTTGTTCGTTAGTTAATAGGTATGTAGGAAGGTAGTTAGTTAGTTAGTTAGTAATTTAAATAGTTCGTCAGTTAGTATGTTCGTTAGTTAGTGGGTATGTAGAAAGGTTGCTAGTTAGTTAGTTAGTTAGTTAGTTATTTAATTAGTTAATTGCCATGTAGTTAGTTAGTTAGTTAGTTAATAAGATAGTTAGTTAGTTAGTTAGTTAATATGTATGTAAGAAGGTAGTTAGTTAGTTAGTTAGATAGTTAATTACTTAGTTAGTTCGTTAGTTAGTTAGTTACTCAGTTAGTTATTTAGTTAGTTAGTTAGTTAATTTGTTGGTTTGTTAGCTAGTAGTTAGTCAGTTAGTTATTTATTTATTTAGTTAGTTAGTTATTACGTAGGAAGGTAGTTAGTTCAATGGTTAGTTAGTTAGTTAGTTAATTGGTATGTAGGAAGATAGTTAGTTAATTAGTTAGTTATTTAGTTAGTTATCTAGTAGTTAGTTTGTTAGTTAGTTAGTTAGTTAGTGGGTTGGTACGAAGGTAGTTAGTTAATTAGATAGCTGGCTAGTTAGTTAGTCAGTTAATAGGTATGTATGAAGGTAGTTAGTTATTAAGTTAGTTAGTTAATTAGTTAGTTAGTTAGTTAGCTAACTACTAGTTAGTTAGTTAGTTTGTTTGTTTATAGTAAGTTATTTAGTTAGTTAGTTAGACAGTTATTTAGCTAGTAGTTAGTTAGTTATTGAGTTAATTAATTCGTTAGTTAATTAGTTAGTTAGTAAGTTAGTTAGTTAATGGATATGTATGAAGGCAGCCAGTTAGTTAGTTAATTAGTTAGTTAGTTACCTAGTAGTTAGTTAGTTAGTTAGCTAGTAGTTTGTTAGGTAACTAGATAGTTATTTAGTTAGTTGGTTAGTCAGTCAGCTAGTAGTTAGTTAGTTAACTAGTTAGTTATTTAGTTAGTTAGTTAGTCAGTTAGTGGGTATGTATGAAGTTAGTTACTTAGTTAGTCAGTTAGTTAATAGGAATGCAGGAAGATAGTTAGTTAGTTAGTTTCTAGGAAGGTAGTTACTTAATTAGTAAGTTAGTTAGTTAATATGTATGTAGGAAGATAGTTAGCTAGTTAGTCAGTTAGTTAGTTAATTAGTTAGTTAGTTAGTTAGTTAGTTAGTTAGTTAATGGGCTCGTACGAAGGTACTTAGTTTGTTAGTTAGTTAATAGGTATGTGTGAAGGTCGTTAGTTAGTAAGTTAGGTAGTTAATTAGTTAGTTAGTTAGCTAGCTAGCTAGTAGTTAATTAGTTAGTTAGCTTGTTAATAGTTAGTTATTTAGTTAATTACTTAGTTCGTTAGTTATTTAGCTAGTAGTTAGTTAGTTAGTTAGTTAATTAATTCGTTAGACAATTAGTTAGTTAGTAAGTTAGTTAGTTAATGGGTATGTATGTAGGAAGTCAGTCAGTTAGTTAGTTAGTTAGTTAGTTAGTTAACTAGTAGTTAATTAGTTAGTTAATTAGTTAGTTAATTAGTTATTTTGTTAGTGGGTATCTATGAAGGTAGGTAGGTAGGTCGGTAGTTAGTTAGTTTATAGGTATGCCGGAAGATAGTTAGTTTGTTAGTTAATTCGTGAGTTATTTAGATAGTAATCTAGTAGTTAGTTAGTTAGTTAGTTAGTTAGTTAGTTAGTTTATATATATGTAAGGAGGTACGTCGTTAGTTATTTAGTTAGATAGTTAGTTAGTTAGTTAGCTAGTAGTTTGTTAGTTAACTAGTTAGTTATTTAGTTAGTTGGTTAGTCAGTCAGCTAGTAGTTAGTTAGTTAACTAGTTAGTTATTTAGTTAGCTAGTTAGTCAGTTAGTGGGTATGTAGGAAGTAAGTTAGTTAATTAGTCAGTTAGTTAATTGGTTTGCAGGAAGATAGTTAGTTAGTTAGTTAGTTAGTTTCTTGGAAGGTAGTTACTTAATTAGTGAGTTAGTTAGTTAGTTAATATGTATGTAGGAAGATAGTTAGTTAGTTAGTTAGTTAATTAGTTAGTTAGTTAGTTGGTAAGTTTGTTAATGGGTTCGTACGAAAGTAGTTAGTTAATTAGTTAGTTAGGTTGTTAGTTAGTCAGTTAATAGGTATGTGTGAAGGTAATTAGTAAGTTAGGTAGTTAATTAGTTAGTTATTTAGGTAGTTAGCTAGTAGTTAGTTAGTTAGTTAGTTTGTTAATAGTTAGTTATTTAGTTAGTTAGTTAGTTTGTTATATATCTAGTAGTTAGTTAGTTACTTAGTTAATTAATTTGTAAGTTAATTAGTTAGTTGGTAAGTTGGTTAGTTAATGGGTAAGTATGAAGGTAGTCAGTCAGTTAGTTAATTAGTTAGTTAGCTAGTAGTTAGATATTTAGTTAATTATTTAGTTAGTTAAATAGTTAGTTAGTTAGTTAGTTAGTGGGTATCTATGAAGGTAGCTAGGTATGTAGTTAGTTACTTAGTTTATAGGTATGTAGGAAGATAGTTAGTTAGTTAATTAGTGAGTTATCTAGATAGTTATCTAGTAGTTAGCAAGTTAGTTAGCTAATTATTTATCTAGTAGTTAGTTAGTCAGTCAGTCAGTCAGTTAGTTAGTTAGTAAGTTAGTTAGTTAGATAGTTAGTTAGTTAGTTAGTGGGTTTGTACGATAGTAGTTAGTTAATTAGTTGGTTAGGTAGTTAGATAGTTGTTAGTCAATAGGTATGTATGAAGGTAGTTAGTTTGTTAATTTGTTATTTAGTTAGTTAGCTAGTAGTTAGTTAGTTAGTTAGTTAGTTAGTTAGTTCGTTAGTTAGTTATTTAGTTAGTTAGTTAGTTAGTTAGCTAGTAGTTAATTAGTCAATTAGTTAGTTAATTAGTTAGTTTGTTAGTTTGTTAGTTAGTTAGTGAGAATGTACGAAGGTAGTTATTTAGTTAATATATATGTAGGAAGATAGTTAGTTAGTTAGTTAGTTAGTTAGTTAGTTAGTTAGTTAGTAAGTTAATTAGTTAGTTATTTATTCAGTTAGTTAGTTTGTTAGTTAGCTAATAGTTAGTTAGTTTGTTACTTAGTTAGTTAGTTAGGTAGTGGGTATGTAGGAAGGTAGTTAATTAGTTAGTTAGTTAGTTAGTTACTTAATAGGATTGTAGGAAGACAGTTAGTTAGTTAATTAGTTAGTTATTTAGTTAGTTATCTAGTAGTTAGTTAGTTAGTTTAGTTTGTCAATTAGCTAGTAATTAGTAAGTTAGTTAGTGAGTTAATTAGTTAGTTAGTTAGTTGGTTAGTCAGTTCGTTTATTAGTTAGTTAATATGTATGTAAAAAGGTAGTTAGTTAGTAAGTTAGATAATTGGTAAGTTTGTTAGTTAGTTAGTTAGTAGTTAGTTAGTTGGTTAGTTAGTTAGTTAGTTAGTTAGTTAGTAGTTAGTTAGTTAGTTAGTTAACTAGTTAGTTATTTAGTTGGTTGGATAGTTAGTTAATATCTATGTAGGAAGATAGTTAGTTAGTTAGTTATTTAGTTAGTTATCTTGTAGTAGTTAGTTAGTAAGTTAGTAAGTTAGTTATCTAGTAGTTAGTTAGTTAGTTAGTTAGTTAGTTATCTAGTGGTTAGTTAGTTAGTTAGTTAGTTATCTAGTGGTTAGTTAGTTAGTTAGTTAGTCAGTGAGTTAGTTAATATGTATGTAAGAAGGTAGGTAGTTACTTAGTTTGATAGTTACATTAATTAGTTAGTTGGTAAGTTAGTTAGTCAATGGGTATGTATGTAGGTAGTCAGTTAGTTAGTTAATTAGTTAGCTAGCTAGTAGTTAGTTATTTGGTTAATTATTTAGTTAGTTAATTAGTTAGTTAGTTAGTTAGTTAGTTAGTTAGCTAGTAGTTAGTTAGTTAGTCAGTTAGTAGGTATGTAGGAAGATAGTTAGTTAGTAAGTTAATAGATATGTAGGAAGATAGTTAGTTAGTTAGTTAGTTAGTTAGTTAGTTAATTAATTAGTTAGTTAGTTAGCTAGTTAGTTAGTAGGTTTGTACGATTGTAGTTAGTTAATTAGTTGGTTAGGTAGTTAGTTAGTTGTTAGTCAATATGTATGTATGAAGGTAGTTAGTTTGTTAATTTGTTATTTAGTTAGTTAGCTAGTAGTTAGTTAGTTAGTTAGTTAGTTAGTTCGTTAGTTAGTTATTTAGTTAGTTAGTTAGTTAGTTAGCTAGCTAGTAGTTAGTTTGTTAATTAGTTAGTTAATTAGTCAGTTTGTTAGTTTGTTAGTTTGTTAGTGAGAATGTACGAAGGTAGTTATTTAGTTAATATATATGTAGGAAGATAGTTAGTTAGTTAGTTAGTTAGTTAGTTAGTTAGTTAGATAGTTAGTTTGTTAATTAGTTAATTTTTAGTTAGTTAGTTTGTTAGTAAGCTAATAGTTAGTTTGTTAGTTACTTAGTTAGTTAGTTAGGTAGTGGGTATGCAGGAAGGTAGTTAATTAGTTAGTTAGTTAGTTAGTTAGTTGCTTAATAGGAATGTAGGTAGATAGTTAGTTAGTTATTTAGTTTGTTATCTAGTAGTTAGTTAGTTAGTTTAGTTTGTCAATTAACTAGTCATTAGTAAGTTAGTTAGTCAGTTAATTAGTTAGTTAGTTAGTTAGTTAGTAAGTTAGTCAATTAGTTAGTTAATATGTATATAAGAAGGTATTTACTTAGTAAGTTAGATAGTTGGTAAGTTGGTTAGTTAGTTAGATAGTTAGTTATCTAGTAGTTAGTTAGTTGGTTAGTTAGTACTTAGTTAGTTGGTTAGTTAGTTGGTTAGTTAGTAGTTAGTTAGTTAGTTAGTTAGTTAACTAGTTAGTTATTTAGTTGGTTGGATAGTTAGTTAATATGTATGTAGGAAGATAGTTAGTTAGTTAGTTAATTAGTTAGTTATTTAGTTACTTATCTGGTAGTAGTTAGTTAGTAAGTCAGTTAGTTAGTTATCTTGTAGTTAGTTAGTTAGTTAGTTAGTTAGTTAGTTAGTTAGTTAATTAGTGAGTTAGTTAATATGTATGTAAGAAGGTAGTTAGCTAGTTAGTTTGATAGTTATATTATGAGTTAGTTTGTTAATTAGCTAGTTAGTTAGTTAATTAGTTAGTTAGTTTGTTAGTTAGTTATTTAGTTAGTTAGTTAGCAAGTAGTTAGTTAGTTAGTTACCTAGTTAGTTATTTAGTTAGTTAATAGGTACGTAGGAAGATAGTTAGTTAGTTAGTTAAAGAGTTAGTTAGTTTGTTATTTGGTGGGTTTTTCGGAAGGTAGTTAGTTAATTAGTTAGTTAGTTAGTTAGTTAATTGGTATGTAGGAAGATAGTTAGTTGATAGGTATGTTGGAAGATAGTTAGTTAGTTAGTCAATTAGTTTGTTTGTTAGCTAGTTAGGTAGTGGGTTTGTACGAAGGTAGTTAGTTAATTAGTTAGTTAATAGGTACGTATCAAGGTAGTTAGTTAGTTTGTTAATTTGTTATTTAGTTAGTTAGCTAGTAGTTAATTAGTTACTTAGTGATGTGAGGCAAATGGAACACGTTTTACGAATCTTATTTAGGGATTTTAGCCATTGTGAAGTTATATACTATGCTTTTATGATACATATTTCAAACATCATGAATATTTCTACACTAATTTGTTGTTTGCCCATTTTCAGGAGATAGAGGAATAATTTTGGAATTTGGTCAGCACCATTGCCTCCGGCATGCCGAAGACAGTCAAAACGATATATCACATCGATATATTCGGTGAAGGATCGAGGCGGGAAAGGCAAAAACAAAAGAAGAAGATCACCAAACTGCTGCAATGCACAGGGCCTGGCCGCAGAGGCAAAATTCACAGCCCACGCAGGCAAAATTCACAGCCCACGCCTAGCCCCAGCTCTCAGCCCATGCACAAGCCCCAACCAGCTAATTTGTTGCCTTCTTTAGATTGATTTGTGGCCTCCTTTAGATTGATTTGTTGCCTTCTTAGTTGATTTGTTGCTCCCCAAAACCTTCCATTTCTCCCTCATCCAGCCCCAAAACCTTCCATATCTCCCCAAAACCTTCCATTTCTCCCTCATCCAGCCCCAAAACCTTCCATATCTCCCTCAACCAATCAGAAGACACCATGAAGCCTATAAATAAGACCCTAAGGCCAAGGGCAAACGATCTCTCCCGCCCCCCCTTTTCTCTCCCCTTTGGGGGCAAGCTCTCTACCATCTCTCTCCACAAACTCTTCCAAGAAACAAACAAGATTCAACCAAGAACCGTGAAATTCAAGACCAACTCTTTGGTAGAGGCGTTCTCGCCCTAGGGTTGTACGTGACGAAATTGGAGTTAAGGCGTTCTTGCTCCATCTCGACACAAGGAAGGGATCGGTCATTCGTGCGGAAGGCGTTCTTCGACGAATTGAAGAGGATCCGCGTGAGAAGAAACGGAGACTCGAGTTGGCGTTCAACCGGATCGACGGGAAGGCATCGACACAAGTCACTAGGCGTTCTAGGGCTTGATTAGGTGGTTTCTTTCTTTTATTTCAGTTTTTGGTTGTGATTTTTTTAATAAATTCTTGTGTTGATTAATAAACTTGAGATTGAATTGAGTTCTTTTGCTTTCTTTAAATATTTTCTTTTGTTCTAAACTTGTCAATTTTCACGATCTCCTTCCAAATCTGCTAAAAACCAATTCTTTCATTGCGTAGATCTTGATTTCTAGTTTCGGGAACTTTTTGAATCATTGAATTTCATGAAATATTTGAATTGATACGAATTTTTGAAAACTGTCACTTAAACTGAAAACCTGCTGTTTCCAGAGATTGTTTTTTAGAGACCTGATTGTAATTCGTTAATAACTTTTTATTCCGTTGTCCAAATTGTTTGAAATTTTAGGATAAGTTTCATAATATTCAGACCTCTCTCTAGACAAAGTTTTATTAATTTTGGAAACTTAGAAATAATTATTTTAACGATCTGAAGTTTAATCATATTTTGACGCAATAGCTCCCTGTGGAACGAATCCTTACATACTTAGTCTATACAATCTTTAGTATTCACATGTTTCTTGATTGATTTACGGTATTTTTATTCAACGATATAACCTAAGTGTTAGCCAAAAACCCGTTATCACTTAGTTAGTTATTTAGTTAGTTAGTTAGTTAGTTAGCAGTTAGTTTGTTAGTTATTTATTTAGTTTGTTAGTTAGTTAGTAGATGGGTATGTCGGAAGGTAGTTAGTTAGTTAGTTAGTTAGTTAGTTAGTTAAGTTAATAGGTATTTAGTAAGATAGTTAGTTAGTTAATTAGTTAGTTATTATGTTAGTTATCTAGTAATAAGTTAGTTAGTTAGTTATTTAGTCAGTTAGCTAGTAGTTATTTAGTTATTTAGTTAGTTAGTTAGTTATCTAGTAGTTAGTTAGTTAGTTAGTTAGTTAACTAGTTAGTTGTTTAGTTAGTTAGTTAGTTAGTTAACTAGTTAGTTGTTTAGTTAGTTAACTAGTTAGTTATTTAGTAACTTAGTTTGTTAGTTAGTTAGTTAGTTAATTATTGGGATTGTACGAAGGTAGTTAGTTAATTAGTTAAGCAGTTAGTTAGTTAGTTAGATAGTTAATAGGTATGTAGGAAGGAAGATAGTTAGTTAGTTAGTTAGTTAGTTAGTTAGCAAGTAGTTAGTTAGTTAGTTAATTAGTTAGTTAGTTAGTTAGTTAGTTAGTGAGTGTGTTAGTGGGTATGTTGGAAAGGTAGCTAGTTAGTTACTTAGTTACTTTGTTAACTAGTTAGTTAGTTATCGAATAGTTAGTTAGTTAGTTAGTTAGTTATCTAGTAGTTAGTTAGTTGGTTAGTTAGTTAGTTAGTTAGTAAACTAGTTAGTTATTTAGTTAGTTAGTTCGTTAGTTAGTCAGTTATTTAGTTGGTTAGATAGTTAGTTAATATGTATGTAGGAATATAGTTAGTTAGTTAATTAGTTAATTAGTTAGTTATTTAGCTTGTTATCTAGTAGTTAGTTAGTTAGTTAGTTAGTTAGTTATTTATCTAGTAGTTAGCTAGTTGGTTAGTTAGTTAGTTAGTTAACATGTATGTAAGAAGGTAGTTAGTAAGTTAGTTTGATAGGTAGATTTTTAGCTAGTTAGTTAATTAGTTAGTTAGCTAATTAGTTAGTTGTAAGTTAGTAAGTTAGTTAACTAGTTAGTTATTTAGTTAGTTAGTTAGTTAGTTAGCTAGTAGTTAGTTAGTTAGTTAGTTAATAGGTATGTAGGAAGATAGTTAGTTAGTTAGTTAATAGGTATGTAGGAAGATAGTTGGTTAATAAGTTAGTTAGTTAGTTAATTAGTTAGATTGTTAGCTAGTTAGTTAGTGGATTTGTACGATAGTAGTTAATTAATTAGTTAGTTAGGTAGTTAGTTAGTTGTTAGTCAATAGGCATGTATGAAGGTAGTTAGTTTGTTAATTTGTTATTTAGTTAGTTAGCTAGTAGTTAGTTAGTTAGTTAGTTCGTTAGTTAGTTATTTAGTTAGTTAGTTAGTTAGTTAGTTAGCTAGTAGTTAGTTAGTTAATTAGTTAGTTAATTAGTTACTTAGTTAGTGACAGTGTACGAAGGTAGTTAGTTAGTTAGTTAGTTAGTTAATATATATGTAGGAAGATAGTTAGTTAGTTAGTTAGTTAGTTAGTTAGTTAGTTAGTTAGTTAGTTAGTTAGTTAGTTAGTAAGTTAATTTGTTAGTTATTTATTTAGTTTGTTAGTTTGTTAGTTAGCTAATTGTTAGTTAGTTTGTTACTTATTTAGTTTGTTAGGTAGTGGGTATGTAGGAAGGTAGTTAATTAGTTAGTTAGTAAGTTAGTTAGTTGCTTAATAGGAATGTAGGAAGATTGTTAGTTAGTTAATTAGTTAGTTATCTAGTATTGAGTTAGTTAGTTAGTTTAGTTTGTCAATTAGCTAGTAATTAGTAAGTTAGTTAGTCAGTTAATTAGTTAGTTAGTTAGTTAGTTAGTCAGGTAGTCAATTAGTTAGTTAATATGTATGTAAGAAGGTAGTTAGTTAGTAAGTTAGATAGTTGGTAAGTTTGTTAGTTAGTTAGTTAGTTAGTTAGTTAGTTAGTTAGTTAGTATTTAGTTAGTTAGTTAGTTAGTAAGTTAGTTAGTCAATTAGTAGTTAGTTAGTTAGTTAGTTAGTTAACTAGTTAGTTATTTAGTTGGTTGGATAGTTAGTTAATATGTATGTAGGAAGATAGTTAGTTAGTTAGTTAGTTAGTTAGTTATTTAGTTAGTTATCTAGTAGTAGTTAGTTAGTAAGTTAGTTAGTTAGTTATCTAGTAGTTAGTTAGTAAGTTAATATGTATGTAAGAAGGTAGTTAGTTAGTTAATATGTATGTAAGAAGGTAGTTAATTGGCTAGTTAATTTGTTAATTAGTAGTAAGTTAGTTAGTTAGTTAGTTAGTTAATTAGTTATTTAGTTAGCTAGGTAGTTACTTAGCTAGTAGTTAGTTAGTTGACTAGTTAGTTATTTAGTTAGTTAATGGGTATGTAGGAAGATAGTTAGTTAGTTAGTTAGTTAATGAGTTAGTTAGTTAGTTATTTGGTGGGTTTTTAGGAAGGTAGTTACTTAATTAGTTAGTTAGTTAGTTAGTTAGTTAATAGGTATGTAGGAAGATAGTTAATATGTTAGTTGATAGGTATGTAGGAAGATAGTTAGTTAGATAGTTAATTAGTTTGTTTGTTAGCTAGTTAGTTAGTGGGTTTGTACGAAGGTAGTGAGTTAATTTGTTAGTTATTTAGTTAGTTAGGTAGTAGTTAGTTAGTTAGTTAGTTAGTTAGTTAGTTAGTCAGTCAGTTAATTAGTTAATTAGTTAGGCAGTTAGGTAGTTGATATGTATGTAAGAAGGAAGTCAGTTAGTTAGTTAATTAGTTTGTTAGATAGTTAGTTAATGAGTTAGATAATTAGGTAGTTAGTTAGTTATGTAGTAGTTAGTTAGATAGTTAGTTAGTTAATCAGGTAGTTAGTTAGTTAGTTAGTTAGTTAGTTAATAGATATGTAGGAAGATAGTTAGTTCGTTAATTAGTTAGTTAGTTAGTTAGTTAATTAGTTAGTTAGTCAGGTAATCAGTTAGTTAATATGTCTGTAAGAAGTTAGTTAGTTAGTTAGTTAGTTTGTTAAATAGTTAGTTAATGAGTTAGTTAGTTAGTTAGTTAGTTAGTTAGTCAGTAAGTTAGTTAGTCAGTAAGTTAGTTAGTCAGTTAGTCATTTAGTTAGTTAGTTAGTTAGTTAGCTAGTAGTTAGTTAGTTTATTAGTTATTTATTTAGTTAGTTAGTTGTTATGTAGAAAGGAAGTTAGTTAGTTAGTTAGTTAGTTGGTTAGTTAGTTAGTCAGTTAGTTAATAGGTATGTAGGAAGATAGTTAGTTAGCTAATAGGTACGTTGGAAGATAATTAGTTAGTTAGTTAGTTAGTTAGTTTGTTAGTTAGTTAGTAAGTATGTTCATTAGTTAGTTGGTATGTAGGAAGGTAGTTACTTAGTTAGTTAATTAGTTAATTAGTTAATTAGCTAGTAGTTAGTTAGTTTGTTAGTTAGTTAGTTACTTAGTCAGTTAATCTGTTAGTTAGTTAGTTAGTTAGTTAGTTAGTTAGTTTGTTAGTCAATATGTATGTATGAAGTAAGGGAGTTAGTTAGTTAGATTGTTAGTTAATTAGTTAGTTAGTTAGTTAGTTAGTTAGTAAGTTAATTAGTTAGTTAGTTAATCAGTCAGTTATTTAGTTAGTTAGTTAGTTAATTAGTTTGTAGTTAATTTGTTAGTTATTTATTTATTTAGTTAGTTAGTTAGTTAGTTGATAGGTATGTCGGAAGGTAGTTAGTTAGTTAGTTAGTTAGTTAGTTAGTTAGTTAGTTAAGTTAATAGGTATTTAGTAAGATAGTTAGTTAGTTAATTAGTTAGTTATTATGTTAGTTATATAGTAATAAGTTAGTTAGTTAGTTATTTAGTTAGTTAGCTAGTAGTTATTTAGTTAGTTAGTTAGTTATCTAGTAGTTAGTTAGTTAGTTAGTTGTTTAGTTAGTAAGTTAGTTAGTTAATATGTATGTATGTATGTATGTAGGAAGATAGACAGTTAGTTAGTTAGTTAGTTAGTGGGTTGGTAAGAAGGTAGTTACTTAATTAGTTAGTTGGGTAGTTAGTTAGTAAGTTAATAGGTATGTATGAAGGTAGTTAGTTATTAAGTTAGTTAGTTAATTAGTTAGTTAGTTAGTTAGTTAGCTAGTAGTTAGTTAGTAAGTTAGTTTGTTAATAGTAAGTTATTTGGTTAGTCAGTTAGATAGTTATTTAGCTTGTAGTTAGTTAGTTGCTGAGTTAATTAATTCGTTAGTTAATTAGTTAGTTTGTAAGTTAGCTAGTTAAGGAGTATGTATGAAGGTAGCCAGTTAGTTAGTTAATTAGTTAGTTAGCCAGTTAGTTAGTTAGTTATTTAGTTTGGTAATATGTATGTAAGAAGGTAGTTAGTTCGTTAGTGAGTTAGATAATTAGTTAATTAGTTAGTTAATTACTTAGTTAGTTAGTTAGTTATTTAGTTTGTTAGTTAGTTATCTAGTTAATTAGTTAGTTAGTTAATTAGTTAGTCAGTTAATCAGTTAGTTAATAAGTTATTTAATTAGTTAGTTAGTTAGTCAATATGTATGTAAAAAGGTAGTTAGTTAGTTAATGAGTTGGGTAGTTAATTAGTTAGTTGGTTGGTTGGTTAGTTAGTTAGTTAGTTAGTTAATCAGTTAGTTATTTAGTTAGTTAGTAAGTTAGTTATCTAGTAGTTAGTTAGTTAGTTAGTTAGTTAGTTATCTAGTGGTTAGTTAGTTAGATAGTTAGTTAGTTAGTTATATAGTGGTTAGTTAGTTAGTTAGTTAGTCAGTGAGTTAGTTAATATGTATGTAAGAAGGTAGGTAGTTACTTAGTTTGATAGTTACATTAATTAGTTAGTTGGTAAGTTAGTTAGCCAATGGGTATGTATGTAGGTAGTCAGTTAGTTAGGTAATTAGTTAGCTAGCTAGTAGTTAGTTATTTGGTTAATTATTTAGTTAGTTAATTAGTTAGTTAGTTAGTTAGTTAGTTAGTTAGCTAGTAGTTAGTTAGTTAGTTAGTTAGTAGGTATGTAGGAAGATAGTTAGTTAGTAAGTTAATAGATATGTAGGAAGATAGTTAGTTAGTTAGTTAATTAGTTAGTTAGTTAATTAGTTAGTTAGTTAGCTAGTTAGTTAGTAGGTTTTCATGATTGTAGTTAGTTAATTAGTTGGTTAGGTAGTCAGTTAGTTGTTAGTCAATATGTATGTATGAAGGTAGATAGTTTGTTAATTTGTTATTTAGTTAGTTAGCTAGTAGTTAGTTAGTTAGTTAGTTAGTTAGTTCGTTAGTTAGTTATTTAGTTAGTTAGTTAGTTAGTTAGTTAGCTAGTAGTTAGTTAGTTAATTAGTTAGTTAATTAGTCAGTTTGTTAGTTTGTTAGTTAGTTAGTGAGAATGTACGAAGGTAGTTATTTAGTTAATATATATGTATGAAGATAGTTAGTTAGTTAGTTAGTTACTTAGTTAGTTCGTTCGTTAGTTATTTAGTTAGTTAGTTAGGTAGTTAGCTAGTAGTTAGTTTGTTAATTAGTTAGTTAATTTGTCAGTTTGTTAGTTTGTTAGTTAGTTAGTGAGAATGTACGAAGGTAGTTATTTAGTTAATATATATGTAGGAAGATAGTTAGTTAGTTAGTTAGTTAGTTAGTTAGTTAGTTAGTTAGTTAGTTAGTTAGTTAATTAGTTAATTTTTAGTTAGTTAGTTTGTTAGTAAGCTAATAGTTAGTTAGTTAGTTAGTTACTTAGTTAGTTAGTTAGGTAGTGGGTATGTAGGGAGGTAGTTAATTAGTTAGTTAGTTAGTTAGTTGCTTAATAGGAATGTAGGTAGATAGTTAGTTAGTTATCTAGTAGTTAGTTAGTTAGTTTAGTTTGTCAATTAGCTAGTCATTAGTAAGTTAGTTAGTCAGTTAATTAGTTAGTTAGTTAGTTAGTTAGTCAGTTAGTCAATTAGTTAGTTAATATGTATGTAAGAAGGTAGTTACTTCTAGTTAGATAGTTGGTAAGATGGTTAGTTAGTTAGATAGTTAGTTATCTAGTAGTTAGTTAGTTGGTTAGTTAGTAGTTAGTTATTTGGTTAGTTAGTTAGTTAGTTAGTAGTTTGTTAGTTAGTTAGTTAGTTAACTAGTTAGTTACTTAGTTGGTTGGATAGTTAGTTAATATGTATGTAGGAAGATAGTTAGTTAGTTAGTTAATTAGTTAGTTATTTAGTTACTTATCTGGTAGTAGTTAGTCAGTAAGTCAGTTAGTTAGTTATATAGTAGTTAGTTAGTTAGTTAGTTAGTTAGTTAGTTAGTTAGTTAGTGAGTTAGTTAATATGTATGTAAGAAGGTAGTTAGCTAGTTAGTTTGATAGTTATATTATGAGTTAGTTTGTTAATTAGCTAGTTAGTTAGTTAATTAGTTAGTTAGTTAGTTAGTTAGTTAGTTATTTAGTTAGTTAGTTAGCTAGTAGTTAGTTAGTTAACTAGTTAGTTATTTAGTTAGTTAATAGGTATGTAGGAAGATAGTTAGTTAGTTAGTTAAAGAGTTAGTTAGTTAGTTATTTGGCGGGTTTTTCGGAAGGTATTTAGTTAATTAGTAATGTAGTTAGTTAGTTAGTTAGTTAGTTAATAGGTATGTATGAAGGTAGTTAGTTAGTAAGTTAGTTAGTTAATTAGTTAGTTAGTTAGTTAGCTAGTAGTTAGTTAGTTAGTTAGCTTGTTAATAGTTAGTTATTTAGTTAGTTAGTTAGTTAGTTAGTTATTTAGCTAGTAGTTAGTTAGTCACTTAGTTAATTAATTCGTTAGTTAATTAGTTAGTTAGTAAGTTAGTTTGTTAATAGGTATGTATGAAGGAAGTCAGTTAGTTAGTTATTAGTAAGTTAGCTAGTAGTTAATTAGTTAGTTAATTAGTTAGTTAGTTAGTGGGTAGATCTGAAGGTGGGTAGGTAGTTAGTTAGTTAGTTTGTAGGTATGTTGGAAGATAGTTAGTTAGTTAATTAGTGAGTTATCTAGATAGTTATCTGGTAGTTAGTTAGTTAGTTAGTTAGCTAGTTATTTATCTAGTAGTTAGCCAGTCAGTCAGTCTGTTAGTTAGTTAGTTAGTTAGTTTGTTAGTTAGCTAGTTTATATATATGTAAGGAGGTAGTTAGTTAGTAAGCCAATTAGATATTTAGTTAGTTAGTTTGGAAGTTAGTTGGTTAGTTAGTTAGTTGGTTAGTTAGTTAGTTAGTAGTTTGTTAGTTAACTAGTTAGTTAGTTAGCTAGTAGTTAGTAAGTAAGTAAGTTAGTTAGTTTGTTAGTTAGTTAGTTAGTTAGTTAGTTAGTTCGTGGGTATGTATGAAGGTAGTTAATTAGTTAGTTAGTCAGTTAGTTAGTTAGTTGCTCAATATGTACGTTGGAAGATAGTTAGTTAGTTAATTTGATAGTTATTTAGTTAGTCATGAAGTAGTTTGTTAGTTTGCCAGTTAGCTAGTAATTAGTATGTCAGTTAGTCAGTTAGTTAGTAAGTTAGTTAGTTAGTCAGTTAGTCAGTTCATATGTTTTTAAGAAGGTAATTAGTAAGTTAATTAGTTAGTTAGTTAGTTAGTTAGTTAGTTAGTTAGTTTTCTAGTAGTTAGTTAGTTGGTTGGTTAGTCAGTTAGTTAGTTAGTAGTTAGTTAGTTAGTTAACTAGTAAGGTATTTAGTTGGTTAGATAATTAGTTAATACGTATGTAGGAAGATAGTAAGTTAGTTAGTTAGTTAATTAGTTACTTATTTTGCTAGTTATCTAGTAGTTAGTTAGTTAGTTAGTTAGTTAGTTAGTTATATATCTAGTTGGTAGTTAGTTAGTTAGTTAGTTAAGTTAGTTAATATGTATGTAATAAGGTAGTTAGTTAGGTATTTGATAGTTAAATTTTTAGCTAGTTAGTTAATTAGTTAATTAGCTAGTTAGTTAGTAGTTAGTTAGTTAGTTAGTAAGTTAGTTAGTTAGTTAACTAGTTAGTTAGTTATTTAGTTAGTTAGTTAGTTAGTTGGCTAGTTGTTAGTTAGTTAGTTAGTTAGTTAATATGTATGTAGGAAGATAGTTAGTTAGTAAGTTAATAGATATGTAGGAAGATAGTTAGGTAGTTAGTTAGTTAGTTAGTTAGTTAGTTAATTAGTTAGTTAGTTAATTAGTTAGTTTGTTAGCTAGTTAGTTGGTGGGTTTGTACGATAGTAGTTAGTTAATTAGTTGGTTAGGTAGTTAGTTAGTTGTTAGTCAATAGGTATGTATGAAGGTAGTTAGTTTGTTAATTTGTTATTTAGTTGGTAAGCTAGTAGTTTGTTAGTTAGTAAGTTAGTTAGTTCGTTTGTTAGTTAACCTAGTTAGTTAGTTAGTTAGCTAGTAGTTAGTTAGTTAATTAGTTAGTTAATTAGTTAGTTTGTTAGTTTGTTAGTGAGAATGTACGAAGGTAGTTATTTAGTTAATATATATGTAGGAAGATAGTTAGTTAGTTAGTTAGTTAGTTAGTAAGTTAATTAGTTAGTTATTTTTTTAGTTAGTTAGTTTGTTAGTTAGCTAATAGTTAGTTAGTTAGTTACTTAGTTAGTTAGTTAGGTAGTGGGTATGTAGGAAGGTAGTTAATTAGTTAGTTAGTTAGTTAGTTGCTTAATAGGAATGTAGGTAGATAGTTAGTTAGTTATTTAGTTAGTTATCTAGTAGTTAGTTTGTTAGTTTAGTTTGTCAATTAGCTAGTCATTAGTAAGTTAGTTAGTCAGTTAATTAGTTAGTTAGTTAGTTGGTTAGTCAGTTAGTCAATTAGTTAGTTAATATGTACGTAAGAAGGTAGTTACTTAGTAAGTTAGATAGTTGGTTAGTTAGTAGTTAGTTAGTTGGTTAGTTAGTTAGTTGGTTAGTTAGTAGTTAGTTAGTTAGTTAGTTAGTAGTTAGTTAGTTAGTTAGTTAACTAGTTTGTATTTTGTTGGTTGGATAGTTAGTTAATATGTATGTAGGAAGATTGTTAGTTAGTTAGTTAATTAGTTAGTTATTTATTTAGTCATCTAGTAGTAGTTAGTTAGTAAGTTAGTTAGTTAGTTATCTAGTAGTTAGTTAGTTAGTTAGTTAGTGAGTTAGTTAATATGTATGTAAGAAGGTAGTTAGCTAGTTAGTTTGATAGTTATATTATGAGTTAGTTTGTTAATTAGCTAGTTAGTTAGTTAGTTAGTTAGTTAGTTAGTTATTTAGTTAGTTAGTTAGCAAGTAGTTAGTTAGTTACCTAGTTAGTTATTTAGTTAGTTAATAGGTATGTAGGAAGATAGTTAGTTCGGTAGTTAAAGAGTTAGTTAGTTAGTTATTTGGTGGGTTTTTCGGAAGGTAGTTAGTTAATTAGTTAGTTAGTTAGTTAGTTAATAGGTATGTAGGAAGATAGTTAGTTGATAGGTATGTTGGAAGATAGTTAGTTAGTTAGTTAGTTAGTTAGTTTCACTACTACAAAAAGTATCATTAGCTACGAAAATCTTAGCGACTAAGTAAATTTGGTCTCTGTATGTCATTATTAGCGACTGAAATATGTTTGTTACAAAACAAAAAAACTTGTTGGGACAAAATTATTTTTTTGCTACGAAATTAGTCACGAAACACAATTGAGTTTTTAATTCAGTACATTTTGTGACAAACAAATTGTCACAAAATAGTTGACATATAAAATGCCAAATTATTGGGACTAAATTTGGTCGTTGATTATTGACACATATGTTTAATGCATAACATGATATAAATTGAATATTTTTTTAATAATGTTACAACTAAGTTATACATGTTGTAGTCCTAATTTAACAAATATTAGTTTTTTATGTTGAAATTATTTATTTTTTTTCAATTTTTAAATTAACTAATATGATAAAAATTAGGAGTAAAATTTTACCTCTATTTTTTCATTTTATACTTAACAAAATATTGGAGGGAACTTTCCCTCTATATTTTTCATGTACTAAAATTAATAAAGAGAAATAATTAAAACATGGAAAAAGTCTGTTTTTGGTCCCTAACAAATACCGAAATGTTCAACTTGCCCCCTGACTTTTTTTTTTGTTCAACTTGCCCCCTAAACTCGCTATTTTTGATTTTTTTGGTCCCTCCGTCAAATACCCCCTGCCGCCCGGGTTAAAATACCGTTAAACCATGTTATTTTATCTTATTTTTCTACCCGATCCGTTTATTAACTCTATTTGGCCTCGTTTAATGTTTATTTTCTTTCATCCTCTCTTCTTCTCTCTCTCTCTCTCTCTCTCTCTCTCTCTCTCTCTCTCTCTCTCTCTCTCTCTCTCTCTCTCTCTCTCTCTCTCTTTTATCTTCCCGATTCACGACTCCGGCGACTGGCGATTCAAAGAAACATCACGCTTCTCTTTTATTCATAGTTGGCGACGCCCCTCTCTCTGTTGGTGGCTGGCAAAAATGGGCGACGCCATTCTCCATCGTAAAACCTAACCCTAGACCATAACGGTCTTTGAAATTGCAACAGAGGTTGGCGATTCAATGAAAGATCGCAGAACATCTTTTCGTTGCCCTTTCAGGCGACGGCTCGAATCCACGACGCCAACCCTTTCCCTGAAGACGCACAATCACCCTTTCTCTTAGCTGTTCGCCCAACTCTCTCTGCTATTGACTGTAACCCAAATTCTTATGAAGTCTGAATCACGTCGCAGAAATTGTAACCCTCGTCTGCCATCTCGGTCATACTTGAGGTATAATTAGTATAATTTTAATTGGGGTTTGTGTTTGCAAATTGAGGCTGAATTAGGTTTTTATTGTGGATAATATGACCAATTAGAACAAAATGGATTTTTTTTGTCAAGGATGCTTAATTAGGGTTGATCGGGGGTAATTGAGATTAATTATAGTTCACAATAAAATGGATTATAATTTAATTTGGTTATTTAGGGCTTGATTCAGTCTTAATTTGTTTGTTGAAATTAAATGATGTTAAATTACATTTTGCTTATTTAAATTTGTTATTAGGTGATACGAATGCATTGGGAGGAAACAAGAGAAGTGTTGAAATTATATGAATTCGACTCGCTGCATTTGACGCACAAAATGATTTGTCGAAGTTTTGAAGTTTCGGTCAATTGAATTGTGTATGAAATTTGTATTAGGTTTTGGGTTATGATTGTGTCGAGGATTGACTTGTAGTAGGTTTAGAATTGTGTTTTGTGTATTTATATTGTTGTCTAAAATTTGTTTTAGAATTAATGTTAATTGTTGTCTAAAATTAAATTTATGACTCGAGAATTGGTAATTGTGTGTGAAATTTTAATAGTTAAAATTGAATTACTAATGTTCTGTTTTATAATTTAAATTATTTTGTTTTGTAATTCACTTCGATTCATTGTAATACGAGTTTTATACCAACTCATAATAACTTGAGTTCCGGTATCAATTCAATTAAAATCAATTCATACACAATTTCATTACCATACTCATAATAACTCTTAAGATATAACATCCATATCACACGATCTCACAAATTACGATCCTTATATACCCAATTAACAATATAATTCGTTCAATTAAATGTTAACCACGATATAACATTCAAATTACAACTCAATTCCACTCACTTCAAGTACAATCATGAACTAAACGCTATCCCTCACCCGACCCAAACCTATCGTACTATTAAGGTACCAATCGTACCAATCCCACTGTACCAGCTCGCAGATCGTTCGAGTCAGTTCTTGTTTTTTAGCAGATCACATGTCCCAAACCTATGGTACCAGTAATGTACCGATGGAGAGACCTTGGTCTTGATTATAATTCGTCGTAGGAGGGCTTGACTTAGCCTTCTATTATAAGGGATAAAATTAGCCTTCTATTATATCCTTTTCATAATCCTGCATGACATCATATTTACGTTTCCTCGATTAAACTTGACTTAGCCTTCTATTATATCCTTTACATAATCCTGCAAAAACATATATGAAAATTGTTTACTTAGTCAATTCGAATATGACCCTAGCTAAAACCAAAATTAGACTCGAATAAAAACTAAAATCAACGAGAACAAGCCCAATTTTTAGCAAATCCTGCAATTTGAAGAATCGAAATTGGATCATAGTTCACTTGAGATGTAATAAGGGATAAAATTATACATGCAAGGAAATTGAGGGTTTAGGGTTTGCCAGATCTTCGATTATTTTGGAAATGTAGTGAAACTGTTTTTTCAGTGGTTCAATCATAGACTAAAGCTTAACAAAAATAAATTAAAACTTGATTTGGGTTGGATAAGTAGCTAATTCGACCAGAAAATCCCTAATTCAGAAATAATTTGACCTTAATTCGACTAAATAAAGATTGAACTTTGCATGCATCCATAATCTGAACAGAAATCGAATTTTACAAAAACCTACCTAAGAATCAACCTTGACAGGAGGCGAGCCAGGCACATGCAAGACACTCTCGAAATAACACCCGTTCTTCGCCAAAACCTCTAAAGCAAACCTTTTTCGGGCAACCGAGGTGTCGAGGTGTGTGTGTGTGTGTGTGAGAGAGAGAGAGAGAGAGAGAGAGAGAGAGAGAGAGAGAGAGCGCTGTGAATCAATTTTTGTGAGCGGAGAGAGGCCGGCGAGTGAGTGGTGTGAGCGGAGCCAGAGAAGGGGATGTGCTGTTGTGAGGGGGGAGAGAGAGAGAGCGCTGTGAGAGAGAGTTCTAATAAACGGATCGGGTAGAAAAATATTGGGTCGGGTTAATTCATGATGGATCGGGTAGAAAAATAAGATAAAATAATATGGTTTAACGGTATTTTAACCCGGGGGGCAGGGGTATTTGACGGAGGGACCAAAAAAATCAAAAATAGCTAGTTTAGGGGACAAGTTGAACAAAAGGATTGTCGAATATAATTCCATCTTTTTTCTTCTTCTCTAAATTAGTATTTAAAAAGGATTGTCGAATATAATTCAATATAATATAAAATCATATAATACGACACAACACACTACAAATACAATACAATATAAAATAATATAATATAATTTAATATAATATAAAATAATATGATATGATTTGAATATGATATTATGTAATACAATATAATATAATTCAACATATAATATAATATAATACTATATAATATAATATAATATAAATACAATACAATACAATATAATATAATATAATCCGACACAACACAATACAATGCAATATTATATGATATGATATATAATATAATAGTATAACACAATATTATATTATATAA
Source organism: Luzula sylvatica (assembly GCA_946800325.1). NCBI lineage: Eukaryota > Viridiplantae > Streptophyta > Magnoliopsida > Poales > Juncaceae > Luzula > Luzula sylvatica. The sequence goes on along the minus strand of OX326960.1, from coordinate 65,829,487 downwards.
TATGATATATCAACCGTGAAAAGTTAAGACAAATAAATTGTAATAAATACACACTCTTAAAATGTCATATTGATCATACAAATGGTATATTCGCACTAAAAAAACTGAAACATTGAAACATGTAAATTGATCTTCAAAAAATATTAATAAATGAAAATGAAACAACATGTATAACGATTTCATTTCCTTCACAAACAAACATGTGATTTCTATTTGGGAAATAAAATATTTTTAGAAATATCATTTTATTAAATATAGAACATATTTTAACAGCTACACTTTATTTTTAAAAACTATGATTTTGTAAGATTTATTAACGAAATATATTATTTATTTTAATATTTTGTTTTTCTTAATTAATACAAAATTCAGATACTTGTTATTGTGTAATATGGGGTTGAAAAACATTTAAGTAAACATTTTCATGATAAATATTTTACAACCTTACCATATTATACTGAATTTTTAATATATCAGTCTGGATGTGCTTTTATTGATAAATTTCAAGTTTTTACTGTAACTATGTTGTAATGTTAATTAATATGCAGCGTAAATAATTTTGTTAAGAGTGAAAATTTTCCTTCTTGTAAAATTGAAAAACAAAACATTTCCCCCCAAAAATTATTTCAGATTGCCATTTCTTTTGGGCGCCAAATGAAAATTTCGCTAAAGTATTCTCTCTCTCTATCACTCCCTTTCAGAACCCTTCTCTTAAAACAAATGTTCCTACCTCTAAACCCTAACCTGTGCTCAAGGCCGCATGCTCTCTTTCTCCCTCTCTCCATCTCTCCGTGTTCCTTCCTAGTTCCTCCTCTCCTTGATAAATTTAAAACCACTTTCACTTGCTCTCCTCTCCGGAGCTTTAGAGTATTGACGAGCTCTGACCTTTCTCCTACGCTGGAAAAGGCAAAAATGCGAGAGCTTGCGGCGTCCTTCTATCATTTCTGTCCTACGATAAAAAAGGCAACAAGGCGAGGGAGCTCGGTCTAATGTCTTCAACGCCAGCCTTGACCCCTCCAATATTTTTGGTTCGAGCTTGATGCTACTACAGATACGTTTACTTTTTCTTTACTTGTTCGTTTTTTCTTTGATTTGAGCTGCTTTCTATTCGAATTTATTCTGAAGTTTATGGTTTTAAGTGGCAATTCTCGAGGTAATTTCAGTGTTGGCCTGTTATATTATCATTTTTGTTTCTGAAATTTAGGGTTGAAAGCCTTGCGTTCAAAATTTGTGGCTGTTTTTTTGGGTAATTTCAACATTTTGACGTAATTTCAGTATTTTGACATCCATTATCATCTCGGGTAATTTCAGCCTAATTTGTGGTTGTTCTCAAGGTAATTTCAGTATTAATATTGGATGTTTTAATTTATTTATTTTCAATTTTTATGATAGTGTATTAGTTTGAATATTTTTAGTTTGTTAATTTTTAATCCAACTCGATAAAGTATTTTCTTATGAATCAATCTCGATTAAACTATTAATATTACGTTTCATGTAAACCAATAAGAACTCACATAAGTTGTCCTCATTTGATGTTAAGTGAATTTGTATTTGCAATGTCACTTTATGATGTGAGGCAAATGGAACACGTTTTACGAGTCTTATTTAGGGATTTTAGCCCTTGTGAAGTTATATTCTATGCTTTTATGATACATATTTCAAACATCATGAATATTTCTACACTAATGTGTTATTTGCCCATTTTCAGGAGATAGAGGAATAATTTGGGAATTTGGTCAGCACCATTGCCTCCGACACGCCGAAGACAGTCAAAACGATATATCACATCGATATATTCGGTGAAGGATCGAGGCGGAAAAGGCAAAAACAAAAGAAGAAGATCACCAAACTGCCACAGTGGCGAAATTCACAGCCCACAGCCCACAGCTCACAGCCCCACAAGATCGAAGATTCTTTGCCTTCTTTAGATTGATTTGTGGCCTCCTTTAGATTGATTTGTTGCCTTCTTAGTTGATTTGTTGTTCTCCAAAACCTTCCATTTCTCCCTCAACCAATCAGAAGACACCATGAAACCTATAAATAAGACCCTAAGGCCAAGGGCAAATCATCTCTCCTGCCCCCCCTTTTCTCTCCCCTTTGGGGGCAAGCTCTCTACCATCTCTCTCCACAAACTCTTCCAAGAAACAAACAAGATTCAACCAAGAACCGTCAAATTCAAGACCAACTCTTTGGTAGAGGCGTTCTCGCCCTAGGGTTGTACGTGAAGAAATTGGAGTTAAGGCGTTCTTGCTCCATCTCGACACAAGGAAAGGATCGGTCATTCGTTCGGAAGGCGTTCTTCGACGAATTGAAGAGGATCCGCGTGAGAAGAAACGGAGACTCGAGTTGGCGTTCAACCGGATCGACGGGAAGGTATCGACACAAGTCACTAGGCGTTCTAGGGCTTGATTAGGTGGTTTCTTTCTTTTATTTCAGTTTTTGGTTGTGATTCTTTTAATAAATTCTTGTGTTGATTAATAAACTTGAGAATTTTAGTTGTTAGTTCGATTTTCTTATTTAAATTACTGCCTTGATTGCCCTTGAATCTTGTTTTTTTAAAACCTTCTAAACTTGTCAATTTTCACGACCCCCTTCCAACTCTGCTCAAAACTTTCATTGCGTAGATTTTTATTTCTAGTTTCGGGAACTTTTTGAATCGTTGAATTTCATGAAATATTTGAATTGATATGAATTTTTGAAAATTGTCACTTAAACTGAAAATCTGCTGTTTCCAGAGATTGTTTTTTAGAGACCTGATTGTAATTCGTTAATAACTTTTTATTCCGTTGTCCAAATTGTTTGAAATTTTAGGATAAGTTTTATAATATTCGGACCTCTCTCTAGACAAATTTTCATTAATTTTGGAAACTTCGAAATAATTATTTTAATGATCTGAAGTTTAATCATATTTTGACGCAATAGCTCCCTGTGGAACGAATCCTTACATACTTAGTCTATACAATCTTTAGTATTCACATGTTTCTTGTTTGATTTACGGTGTTTTTATTCAACGATATAACCGAAGTGTTAGCCAAAAACCCGTTATCAAAATGGCGCCGCTGCCGGGGAGCAATGTTTAAGTCGAAATTATAAATCATACTTGCAATCTTGAGTGTTATTGGAAATCGATTTGATATATTTGAACTTGATATTTCACTCATTGTGAGAATTTTTCTTTTTTTTGCAAGGTACAAGATGGACAATCAAGAGAGACCTTTAACGCTTCGGGAAGGGATGCAACAAGCGAAGATCGAAATGGGATATCCCGAATCCATGTCGGACCAAGATTTCGTAGAGAGAGAAATTGATCGTTTGGAGCTAGGAGAGCAAGAATTGAGAGAAGAAGAAGATGAATTGCTCTCAACGATTCCACCAAACCCCATAGACGAATCTCAACTCGAAATCGAAAACCAAAATTCACCCTTTCAATTCCAAAACGACGATCAATACCAAGAATTGAAAAGAATGATGGAGGAAATGATGGCAATGATGCAAGATTTTAGCCAAAAATATTCCAAAGAAGAGATCGTAGAGATTGAAAGTGGCATGAGTTCAAGTGTGGGGGGATTCGAAGAACGCATCGAGCTAATGTCCACTATTTCTCTCATTCCAATAGACGAACCTCCCCCACGCGAACACGAATTCCCAAAAGCCAAAGGATTCGAGCTTCTCGGAGACCCAATTTACGATGATTACGAAGATGTGGAAGAAGAAGAAGAGGAGTCGGTCGACTCAACTCTCCAAATGGTGGTTCAACTCACTCCAAACGACGAAACCAAGCAAGAAGAAAACTCTCCAACTCTCCAAGGTGAATTCTTTCCATTTAGCATCGATTTAAACTCAAATAAGAACTATGATGCCTCTCATGAAAGAATTTCTCCTTGTGTAGATTTATCAAGAAAAACAAATAACATCAAGACACTGACGCCAAAAACCGAAGTGTTAGCCAAAAACCCGTTATCACTTTACTAATTTATAAATCGAGGCCTTTACATGTTCGATGACATGCTTAGTTTCTTTTTTGACAGGAAATATATTTACTCGAGGCTTGGTACTAATTAAAGACAGGATCACATACAGTATGATCGTTGATGTTGAAGAAAATCGGTTGATTACTCCTCTGCCTAGAGAAACTGGCTTGGTACTAATTAATCTCATAAATTTACTTTCTTAGTTTCTTTTTTTAGAGAAAACAAATTCACTACCGTAGTTCCTTTTTCAACAAAATCAACTTAGATTTGCTTCTTCTTTTTCTTTCAGAGCGTTTTGATGGAACATACCAGTGGAAACACGGGAATTGGGCTTGCATTCATAGCTTCAATGAGTCTTTATGGTTTTTTTTTTTCAGTTTTTTATTATAAAGTCAATTTGGGTTTGGTTTTTACAGATATTGGCGGCGACTGATATTGGATGGATTGCACGAAGATCTGAACCGAGTGAAAAAATCCTATTTCGAATCATGCTGAGGTTGCGGATGATCATTGGCTCAACCATTTAGTTCGCAACAACTCTGTCATCGCCGACTATTGTCAAGTATACTCACTCCAAATATTCCTCGTACTTCAATAAGGGCATTTACGATATTTTTTTGAATTTTTTGTAGGGTCAATATAAGTCGACGTTAGTGTGTCCAACATGGAACAATGTATCGATCACCTTCCATGTACTTGTCATTGTCAATACTTTCTTCGAGTACCAGATTTGTTACTGTTAGTGTTTTCGGTACAGACGGTACCTCTCAGTACACGATAACAGTACCGAAATCTGGAGATTTGAATGGATTTGTTCAGAGTTTGAGTTTGGCTTGCGATCTTAGAGAGGACGAGACTCTTTTAATCGATTCGGTAATTAAAAATATTAAATCGGTTATTTAAAAATAAACAAATAATAATTGAAATGTTGTGTTTTTTAGGTTTATTTATAATGGAAGGATAATCGGATATTCGAGATGGAGATAGGATAATTGCTTATCGTTTGCAAAAAGACAAAAATAGTTCCCTTATTTTAGTCTGTGTTCACCAAAAATTAGAGTAAGTAATTTGGTTTGCTTTATTTTATGTGAAATTTGCGCAAAAGCCCCTGCATTATTCTTAAATTTCAAAAAGAACCTGCGTGATTGAAAATTGGAAAACACAGATAATGTTGTTAGCTGGGCATTTTGTTTATACACCTAATTTAAGAATGCAAAGTTCTTTTTACAATTTTGAACAATGCAGGGGCTTTCTTGTAATTGATATATCAGTAGATTTGACATGGTTATTTTGAACTCAATCCCATTCTATCTGGACCGATTGAGCCACACTTGAATCACAATCAACGATTCACTTCTCGTATGCGAGCGAATTATTTGGAGGTACCAATTTCGATTCTTTGAATTATTTACGAGTAAAAATTAAACTGAAATATTTTGATGGGAGTGGGGCTGGCCAATACCCGAACCAGACGGATGGCCTTCCTCTAAAAACAATTAAGGATTCTCAAATATTGTTACGAAGCTTCGTTCATCCGGCTTAAAAGACAATCGAGACCTTCCTCTAAAATGTTTATGAATTTAGAAGCGTGAGAAATGCGCAAGATTAAAAAGACAATCAAGGCCTTACTCTAAAATGATTATTCGATTACAAGGGTTTCTAATATTATTATCTTATATCTTCGTAAGGATCTTGCTTTTTTGAGATGTTGTATGTTGTTTTGTTGTACTAGAATTTACATTGTAACATTGTTACAATGAAATGATAGAGTTTTTAGTAATATTTTTATTTAATATAAATGGCGACAATATTATTGTCATATTTTATTAATATAATATGTATGTTGTGACTAATGTTAGTTTCATCACAAAATGTAGTCTCATATCTACATATTCATGCACTAATATCATTCCTAAAAATAGTACAAATAATATATTTAGAGACTAAAATTTGTCACATGCAAAAAGTATTTAGAGGCAAGAACTAGTCACAGAAAAACATAGTCAGGGACAAAATTTAGTCAAATAAAGTATATATTCAGATACTAAAATTTGACACGTAAATAAATATTCAGAAACAAAATCTAGTCATAGAACAATCATAGTTGGGGACGAAATTTAGTCACATTAAGCATATTTTCCAGGACGATAACTTGTCACAGAAAATTCATTTTCAGGGACTACCTAAGAAAATGAAGGAAAAAATTGGAAATTAGTCTTGTCGCAAGAAATGCAATTATCAGGGACCAAAATCAAAAAAACTTTTGTCGCCCTGATTTGCTGCGTCGGGGTTGTTATGACAAAATCTTAGGGACTAGATGTACTCCCTAAAGATCTACAGCGACTCCAAACCGTGTTTTAGGGACTAAACACGTTTGTCCCTAACTGCATTTTTTGTAGTAGTGTTTGTTAGCTAGTTAGGTAGTGGGTTTGTACGAAGGTAGTTAGTTAATTAGTTAGTTAATAGGTACGTATCAAGGTAGATAGTTAGTTTGTAAATTTGTTATTTAGTTAGTTAGCTAGTAGTTAGTTAGTTACTTAGTTAGTTAGTTTGTTTGTTAGTTAATTAGTTAGCAGTTAGTTTGTTAGTTATTTATTTAGTTAGTTAGTTGGTAGATGGGTATGTCGGAAGGTAGTTAGTTAGTTAGTTAGTTAGTTAGTTAAGTTAATAGGTGTTTAGTAAGATAGTTAGTTAGTTAATTAGTTAGTTATTATGTTAGTTATCTAGTAATAAGTTAGTTAGTTAGTTATTTAGTCAGTTAGCTAGTAGTTATTTAGTTAGTTAGTTATTTAGTTAGTTAGTTAGTTATCTAGTAGTTAGTTAGTTAGTTAGTTAGTTAACTAGTTAGTTGTTTAGTTAGTTAGTTAGTTAGTTAACTAGCTAGTGGTTTAGTTAGTTAACTAGTTAGTTATTTAGTAACTTAGTTCGTTAGTTAGTTAGTTAGTTAATTATTGGGATTGTACGAAGGTAGTTAGTTAATTAGTTAAGTAGTTAGTTAGTTAGTTAGATAGTTAATAGGTATGTAGGAAGGAAGATAGTTAGTTAGTTAGTTAGTTAGTTAGTTAGTTAGTTAGCTAGTAGTTAGTTAGTTAGTTAATTAGTTAGTTAGTTAGTTAGTTAGTTAGTTAGTGAGTGAGTTAGTGGGTATGTTGGAAAGTTAGCTAGTTAGTTACTTCGTTACTTTGTTAACTAGTTAGTTAGTTATCAAATAGTTAGTTAGTTAGTTAGTTAGTTATCTAGTAGTTAGTTAGTTGGTTAGTTAGTTAGTTAGTTATCTAGTAGTTAGTTAGTTGGTTAGTTAGTTAGTTAGTTAGTAAACTAGTTAGTTAGTTAGTTAGTTAGTTATTTAGTTGGTTAGATAGTTAGTTAATATGTATGTAGGAATATAGTTACTAAGTTAATTAGTTAATTAGTTAGTTATTTAGGTTGTTATCTAGTAGTTAGTTAGTTAGTTACTTAGTTAGTTATTTATCTAGTACTTAGCTAGTTGGTTAGTTAGTTAGTTATTTATCTAGTAGTTAGCTAGTTGGTTAGTTAGTTAGTTAGTTAATATGTATGTAAGAAGGTAGTTAGTTAGTTAGTTTGATAGTTAGATTTTTAGCTAGTTAGTTAATTAGTTAGTTAGCTAATTAGTTAGTTGTAAGTTAGTTAGTTAGTTAACTAGTTAGTTATTTAGTTAGTTAGTTAGTAAGTTAGCTAGTAGTTAGTTAGTTAGTTAGTTAATAGGTATGTAGGAAGATAGTTAGTTAGTTAGTTAATAGGTATGTAGGAAGATAGTTGGTTAGTAAGTTAGTTAGTTGGTTAATTAGTTAGATTGTTAGCTAGTTAGTTAGTTATAGGATTTGTACGATAGTAGTTAGTTAATTAGTAAATTAGGTAGTTAGTTAGTTGTTAGTCAATAGGCATGTATGAAGGTAGTTAGTTTGTTAATTTGTTATTTAGTTTGTTAGCTAGTAGTTAGTTAGTTAGTTAGTTCGTTAGTTAGTTATTTATTCAGTTAGTTAGTTAGTTAGTTAGCTAGTAGTTAGTTAGTTAATTAGTTAGTTAATTAGTTAGTTAGTTAGTGAGAGTGTACGAAGGTAGTTAGTTAGTTAGTTAGTTAGTTAATATATATGTAGGAAGATAGTTAGTTAGTTAGTTAGTTAGTAAGTTAATTAGTTAGTTAGTTAGTTAGTTAGTTAGTTAGTAAGTTAATTTGTTAGTTATTTATTTAGTTTGTTAGTTTGTTAGTTAGCTAATTGTTAGTTAGTTTGTTACTTATTTAGTTTGTTAGGTAGTGGGTATGTAGGAAGGTAGTTAATTAGTTAGTTAGTTAGTTAGTTAGTTGCTTAATAGGAATGTAGGAATATTGTTAGTTAGTTAATTAGTTAGTTATCTAGTAGTTAGTTAGTTTAGTTTGTCAATTAGCTAGTAATTAGTAAGTTAGTTAGTCAGTTAGTTAGTTAGTTAGTTAGTTAGTAAGTTAGTTAGTCAATTAGTAGTTAGTTAGTTAGTTAGTTAGTTAACTAGTTAGTTATTTAGTTGGTTGGATAGTTAGTTAATATGTATGTAGGAAGATAGTTAGTTAGTTAGTAAATTAGTAAGTTATTTAGTTAGTTATCTAGTAGTAGTTAGTTAGTAAGTTAGTTAGTTAGTTATCTAGTAGTTAGTTAGTAAGTTAATATGTATGTAAGAAGGTAGTTAGTTAGTTAATATGTATGTAAGAAGGTAGTTAATTAGCTAGTTAATTTGTTAATTAGTAGTAAGTTAGTTAGTTAGTTAGTTAGTTAATTAGTTATTTAGTTAGCTAGGTAGTTACTTAGCTAGTAGTTAGTTGGTTAACTAGTTAGTTATTTAGTTAGTTAATGGGTATGTAGTTAGATAGTTAGTTAGTTAGTTAGTTAATGAGTTAGTTAGTAAGTTATTTGGTGGGTTTTTAGGAAGGTAGTAACTTAATTAGTTAGTTAGTTTGTTAGTTAGTTAGTTAATAGGTTTGTAGGAAGATAGTTAATATGTTAGTTAATATTTATGTAAGAAGGTAGTCAGTTAGTTAGTTAATTAGTTTGTTAGGTAGTTAGTTAATGAGTTAGTTAATTAGGTAGTTAGTTAGTTATCTAGTAGTTAGTTAGTTAGATAGTTAGTTAGTTAATCAGTTAGTTAGTTAGTTTGTTAGTTAGTTAGTTTGTTAATAGATATGTAGGAAGATAGTTAGTTCGTTAATTAGTTAGTTAGTTAGTTAGTTCATTAGTTAGTTAGTCAGTTAATCAGTTAGTTAATAAGTTAGTTAGTTAGTTAATTAATTAGTTAATATGTATGTAAGAAGTTAGTTAGTTAGTTAGTTAGTTAAATAGTTAGTTAATGAGTTAGTTAGTTAGTTAGTTAGTTAGTTGGTTAGTTAGTTAGTTAGTCAGTCAGTTAGTTAGTCAGTTAGTCATTTAGTTAGTTAGTTAGTTAGTTAGCAGGTAGTTAGTTAGTTAGTCAATTAGTTATTTATTTAGTTAGTTAGTTGTTATGTACAAAGGCAGTTAGTTAGTTAGTTAGTTAGTTGGTTAGTTAGTTAGTTAGTTAGTTAATAGGTATGTAGGAAGATAGTTAGTTAGCTAATAGGTACTTAGGAAGATAGTTAGTTAGTTACTTAGTTAGTTAGTTAGTTAGTTAGTTAGTAAGTATGTTCATTAGTTAGTTGGTATGTAGGAAGGTAGTTACTTAGTTAGTTAATTAGTTAATTAGTTAATTAGCTAGTAGTTAGTTAGTTTGTTAGTTAGTTAGTTAGTTAGTCAGTTAATCTGTTAGTTAGTTAGTTAGTTAGTTTGTTAGTTTGTTAGTCAATATGTATGTATGAAGTAAATGAGTTAGTTAGTTAGATAGTTAGTTAATTAGTTAGTTAGTTAGTTAGTTAGTAAGTTAATTAGTTAGTTTGTTAGTTAGTTAGTTAGTTAGTAAGTTAATTTGTTAGTTATTTATTTAGTTTGTTAGTTTGTTAGTTTTGCTAATTGTTAGTTAGTTTGTTACTTAGTTAGTTAGTTATGTAGTGGGTATGTAGGAAGGTAGTTAATTAGTTAGTTAGTTAGTTAGTTAGTTGCTTAATAGGAATGTAGGTAGATTGTTAGTTAGTTAGTTAGTGAATTATTTAGTTAGTTATCTAGTAGTTAGTTAGTTAGTTTAGTTTGTTAGTTAGCTAGTAATTAGTAAGTTAGTTAGTCAGTTAATTAGTTTGTTAGTTAGTTAGTTAGTTAGTCAGCTAGTCAATTAGTTAGTCAATATGTACGTAAGAAGGTAGTTAGTTAGTAAGTTAGATAATTGGTAAGTTTGTTAGGTAGATAGTTAGTTAGTTATTTAGTTTGTTATCTAGTAGTTAGTTAGTTAGTATAGTTTGTCAATTAGCTAGTCATTAGTAAGTTAGTTAGTCAGTTAATTAGTTAGTTAGTTAGTTAGTTAGTCAGTTAGTCAATTAGTTAGTTAATATGTATGTAAGAAGGTAGTTACTTAGTAAGTTAGATAGTTGGTAAGTTGGTTAGTTAGTTAGATAGTTAGTTATCTAGTAGTTAGTTAGTTGGTTAGTTAGTAGTTAGTTAGTTGGTTAGTTAGTTAGTTAGTTGGTTAGTTAGTTAGTTACTTAGTTAGTTAGTTAGTTAACTAGTTAGTTATTTAGTTGGTTGGATAGTTAGTTAATATGTATGTAGGAAGACAGTTAGTTAGTTTGTCAAATAGTTAGTTATTTAGTTACTTATCTGGTAGTAGTTAGTTAGTAAGTCAGTTAGTTAGTTATCTGGTAGTTAGTTAGTTAGTTAGTTAGTTAGTTAGTTAGTGAGTTAGTTAATATGTATGTAAGAAGGTAGTTAGCTAGTTAGTTTGATAGTTATATTATGAGTTAGTTTGTTAATTAGCTAGTTAGTTAGTTAATTAGTTAGTTAGTTAGTTAGTTATTTAGTTAGTTAGTTAGCTAGTAGTTAGTTAGTTAACTAGTTAGTTATTTAATTAGTTAATAGGTATGTAGGAAGATAGTTAGTTAGTTAGTTAAAGAGTTAGTTAGTTAGTTATTTGGTGGGTTTTTCGGAAGGTAGTTAGTTAAATATTTATGTAGTTAGTTAGTTAGTTAGTTAGTTAATAGGTATGTAGGAAGGTAGTTAGTTAGTAAGTTAGTTAGTTAATTAGTTAGTTACTTAGTTAGCTAGTAGTTAGTTAGTTAGTTAGCTTGTTAATAGTTAGTTATTTAGTTAGTTAGTTAGTTAGTTAGTTATTTAGCTAGTAGTTAGTTAGTCACTTAGTTAATTAATTCGTTAGTTAATTAGTTAGTTAGTAAGTTAGTTTGTTAATATGTATGTATGAAGGAAGTCAATCAGTTAGTTATTAGTAAGTGAGCTAGTAGTTAATTAGTTAGTTAATTAGTTAGTTAGTTAGTGGGTAGATGTGAAGGTGGGTAGGTAGTTAGTTAGTTAGTTTGTATGTATGTTGGAAGATAGTTAGTTAGTTATCTAGATAGTTATCTAGTAGTTAGTTAGTTAGTTAGCTAGTTATTTATCTAGTAGTTAGTCAGTTAGTCAGTCTGTTAGTTAGTTAGTTAGTTAGTTTGTTAGTTAGTTAGTTTATATATATGTAAGGAGGTAGTTAGTTAGTAAGCCAATTAGATATTTAGTTAGTTAGTTAGGTAGTTAGTTGGTTAGTTAGTTAGTTAGTAGTTTGTTAGTTAACTAGTTAGTTAGTTAGTTAGCTAGTAGTTCGTAAGTAAGTTAGTTAGTTAGTTAGTTAGTTAGTTAGTTAGTTAGTTAGTTCGTGGGTATATATGAAGGTAGTTAATTAGTTAGTTAGTCAGTTAGTTAGTTAGTTGCTTAATATGTACGTTGGAAGATAGTTAGTTAGTTAATTTGATAGTTATTTAGTTTGTTATCAAGTAGTTTGTTAGTTTGCCAGTTAGCTAGTAATTAGTATGTCAGTTAGTCAGTTAGTTAGTAAGTTAGTTAGTTAGTCAGTTAGTCAGTTCATATGTTTTTAAGAAGGTAATTAGTAAGTTAATTAGTTAGTTAGTTAGTTAGTTAGTTAGTTTTCTAGTAGTTAGTTTGTTGGTTGGTTAGTCAGTTAGTTAGTTAGTAGTTAGTTAGTTAGTTAACTAGTTAGGTATCTAGTTGGTTAGATAATTAGTTAATATGTATGTAGGAAGATAGTAAGTTAGTTAGTTAGTTAATTAGTTACTTATTTTGCTAGTTATCTAGTAGTTAGTTAGTTAGTTAGTTAGTTAGTTATATATCTAGTTGGTAGTTAGTTAGTTAGTTAGTTAGTTAGTTAAGTTAGTCAATATGTATGTAATAAGGTAGTTAGTTAGGTATTTGATAGTTAGATTTTTAGCTAGTTAGTTAATTAGTTAATTAGCTAGTTAGTTAGTAGTAAGTTAGTTAGTTAGTAAGTTAGTTAGTTAGTTAACTAGTTAGTTATTTAGTTAGTTAGTTAGTTAGTTAGCTAGTGGTTAGTTAGTTAAATAGTTAGTTAATAGGTATGTAGGAAGATAGTTAGTTAGTAAGTTAATAGATATGTAGGAAGATAGTTAGGTAGTTATTTAGTTAGTTAGTTAGTTAGTTAGTTAATTAGTTAGGTTTGTTAGCTAGTTAGTTATTGGGTTTGTACGATAGTAGTTAGTTAATTAGTTGGTTAGGTAGTTAGTTAGTTGTTAGTCAATAGGTATGCATGAAGGTAGTTAGTTTGTTAATTTGTTATTTAGTTAGTAAGCTAGTAGTTTGTTACTTTGTTAGTTAGTTAGTTTGTTTGTAAGTTAACCTAGTTAGTTAGTTAGTTAGCTAGTAGTTAGTTAGTTAATTAATTAGTTAATTTGTTAGTTTGTTAGTTTGTTAGTGAGAATGTACGAAGGCAGTTATTTAGTTATTTAGTTAATATATATGTAGGAAGATAGTTAGTTAGTTAGTTGGTTAGTTAGTTTGTAAGTTAATTAGTTAGTTATTTTTTTAGTTAGTTAGTTTGTTAGTTAGCTAATAGTTTGTTAGTTAGTAGTTAGTTAGTTAGGTAGTGGGTATGTAGGAAGGTAGTTAATTAGTTAGTCAGTTAGTTAGTTGCTTAATAGGAATGTAGATAGTTAGTTAGTTATTTAGTTAGTTATCTAGTAGTTAGTCAGTTAGTTTAGTTTGTCAATTAGCTAGTCATTAGTAAGTTAGTTAGTCAGTTAATTAGTTAGTTAGTTAGTTAGTTAGTCAGTTAGTCAATTAGTTAGTTAATATGTACGTAAGAAGGTAGTTACTTAGTAAGTTAGATAGTTGGTAAGTTGGTTAGTTAGTTAGTTGGTTAGTTAGTAGTTAGTTAGTTGGTTAGTTAGTTAATTAGTTAGTTAGTTAGTAGTTAGTTAGTTAGTTAGTTAACTAGTTAGTTATTTTGTTGGTTGGATAGTTAGTTAATATGTATGTAGGAAGATAGTTAGTTAGTTAGTTAGTTATTTAGTTAGTCATCTAGTAGTAGTTAGTTAGTAAGTTAGTTAGTTAGTTAGTTAGTGAGTTAGTTAATATGTATGTAAGAAGGTAGTTAGCTAGTTAGTTTGATAGTTATATTATGAGTTAGTTTGTTATTTAGCTAGTTAGTTAGTTAATTAGTTAGTTAGTTAGTTAGTTAGTTAGTTATTTAGTTAGTTAGTTAGCTAGTAGTTAGTTAGTTAACTAGTTAGTTATTTAATTAGTTAATAGGTATGTAGGAAGATAGTTAGTTAGTTAGTTAAAGAGTTAGTTAGTTAGTTATTTGGTGGGTTTTTCGGAAGGTAGTTAGTTAATTATTTATGTAGTTAGTTAGTTAGTTAGTTAGTTAATAGGTATGTATGAAGGTAGTTAGTTAGTAAGTTAGTTAGTTAAGTAGTTAGTTAGTTAGTTAGCTAGTAGTTAGTTAGTTAGTTAGCTTGTTAATAGTTAGTTATTTAGTTAGTTAGTTAGTTAGTTAGTTAGTTATTTAGCTAGTAGTTAGTTAGTCACTTAGTTAATTAATTCGTTAGTTAATTAGTTAGTTAGTAAGTTAGTTTGTTAATATGTATGTATGAAGGAAGTCAGTTCGTTAGTTATTAGCAAGTTAGCTAGTAGTAAATTAGTTAGTTAATTAGTTAGTTAGTTAGTGGGTAGATGTGAAGGTGGGTAGGTAGTTAGTTAGTTAGTTAGTATGTATGTTGGAAGATAGGTAGTTAGTTAATTAGTGAGTTATCTAGATAGTTATCTAGTAGTTAGTTAGTTAGTTAGTTAGCTAGTTATTTATCTAGTAGTTAGTCAGTCAGTCAGTCTGTTAGTTAGTTAGTTTGTTAGTTAGTTAGTTTATATATATGTAAGGAGGTAGTTAGTTAGTAAGCCAATTAGATATTTAGTTAGTTAGTTAGGTAGTTATTTGGTCAATTAGTTAGTTAGTAGTTTGTTAGTAAACTAGTTAGTTAGTTAGTTAGCTAGTAGTTAGTAAGTAAGTTAGTTAGTTAGTTAGTTCGTGGGTATGTATGAAGGTAGTTAATTAGTTAGTTAGTCAGTTAGTTAGTTAGTTGCTTAATATGTATGTTGGAAGATAGTTAGTTAGTTAATTTGATAGTTATTTAGTTTGTTATCAAGTAGTTTGTTAGTTTGCCAGTTAGCTAGTAATTATTATGTCAGTTAGTTAGTAAGTTAGTTAGTTAGTCAGTTAGTCAGTTCATATGTTTTTAAGAAGGTAATTAGTAAGTTAATTAGTTAGTTAGTTAGTTAGTTAGTTAGTTTTCTAGTAGTTAGTTTGTTGGTTGGTTAGTCAGTTAGTTAGTTAGTAGTTAGTTAGTTAGTTAACTAGTCAGGTATTTAGTTGGTTAGATAATTAGTTAATATGTATGTAGGAAGATAGTAAGTTTGTTAGCTAGTTAATTAGTTACTTATTTTGCTAGTTATCTAGTAGTTAGTTAGTTAGTTAGTTAGTTATATATCTAGTTGGTAGTTAGTTAGTTAGTTAGTTAGTTGTTAGTCAATAGGTATGCATGAAGGTAGTTAGTTTGTTAATTTGTTATTTACTTAGTAAGCTAGTAGTTTGTTAGTTTGTTAGTTAGTTAGTTTGTTTGTAAGTTAACCTAGTTAGTTAGTTAGTTAGCTAGTAGTTAGTTAGTTAATTAGTTAGTTAATTAGTTAGTTTGTTAGTCTGTTAGTGAGAATGTACGAAGGCAGTTATTTAGTTAATATATATGTAGGAAGATAGTTAGTTAGTTAGTTGGTTAGTTAGTTTGTAAGTTAATTAGTTTGTTATTTTTTTAGTTAGTTAGTTTGTTAGTTAGCTAATAGTTTGTTAGTTAGTTACTTAGTTAGTTAGTTAGGTAGTGGGTATGTAGGAAGGTAGTTAATTAGTTAGTCAGTTAGTTAGTTGCTTAATAGGAATGTAGATAGTTAGTTAGTTATTTAGTTAGTTATCTAGTAGTTAGTTAGTTAGTTTAGTTTGTCAATTAGCTAGTCATTAGTAAGTTAGTTAGTCAGTTAATTAGTTAGTTAGTTAGTTAGTTAGTTAGTCAGTTAGTCAATTAGTCAGTTAATATGTACGTAAGAAGGTAGTTACTTAGTAAGTTAGATAGTTGGTAAGTTGGTTAGTTAGTTAGTTGGTTAGTTAGTAGTTAGTTAGTTGGTTAGTTAGTTAGTTAGTTAGTTAGTTAGTTAGTAGTTAGTTAGTTAGTTAGTTAACTAGTTAGTTATTTTGTTGGTTGGATAGTTAGTTAATATGTATGTAGGATGATAGTTAGTTAGTTAGTTGGTTATTTAGTTAGTCATCTAGTAGTAGTTAGTTAGTAAGTTAGTTAGTTATCTAGTAGTTAGTTAGTTAGTTAGTTAGTGAGTTAGTTAATATATATGTATGTAAGACGGTAGTTAGCTAGTTAGTTTGATAGTTATATTATGAGTTAGTTTGTTAATTAGCTAGTTAGTTAGTTAATTAGTTAGTTAGTAAGTTAGTTAGTTATTTAGTTAGTTAGTTAGCAAGTAGTTAGTTAGTTACCTAGTTAGTTATTTAGTTAGTTAATAGGTACGTAGGAAGATAGTTAGTTAGTTAGTTAAAGAGTTAGTTAGTTTGTTATTTGGTGGGTTTTTCGGAAGGTAGTTAGTTAATTAGTTAGTTAGTTAGTTAGTTAATTGGTATGTAGGAAGATAGTTAGTTGATTGGTATGTTGGAAGATAGTTAGTTAGTTAGTTAATTAGTTTGTTTGTTAGCTAGTTAGGTAGTGGGTTTGTACGAAGGTAGTTAGTTAATTAGTTAGTTAATAGGTACGTATCAAGGTAGTTAGTTAGTTTGTTAATTTGTTATTTAGTTAGTTAGCTAGTAGTTAGTTAGTTAGTTAGTTAGTTATTTAGTTAGTTAGTTAGTTAGTTAGCAGTTAGTTTGTTAGTTATTTATTTAGTTAGTTAGTTAGTTAGTAGATGGGTATGTCGGAAGGTAGTTAGTTTGTTAGTTAGTTAGTTAAGTTAATAGGTATTTAGTAAGATAGTTAGTTAGTTAGTTAGTTAGTTATTATGTTAGTTATCTAGTAATAAGTTAGTTAGTTAGTTATTTAGTCAGTTAGCTAGTAGTTATTTAGTTAGTTAGTTTTTTAGTTAGTTAGTTAGTTATCTAGTAGTTAGTTAGTTAGTTAGTTATTTAACTAGTTAGTTGTTTAGTTAGTTAACTAGTTAGTTATTTAGTAACTTAGTTAGTTAGTTAGTTAGTTAGTTAGTTAATTATTGGGATTGTACGAAGGTAGTTAGTTAATTAGTTAAGTAGTTAGTTAGGTAGTTAGATAGTTAATAGGTATGTAGGCAAGAAGATAGTTAGTTAGTTAGTTAGTTAGTTAGTTAGCTAGTAGTTAGTTAGTTAGTTAATTAGTTAGTTAGATAGTTAGTTAGCTAGTGAGTGTGTTAGTGGGTATGTTGGAATGGAAGCTAGTTAGTTACTTAGTTACTTTGTTAACTAGTTAGTTAGTTATCTAATAGTTAGTTAGTTAGTTAGTTAGTTATCTAGTAGTTAGTTAGTTGGTTAGTTAGTTAGTTAGTTAGTTATTTAGTTGGTTAGATAGTTAGTTAATATGTATGTAGGAATAGTTAGTTAGTTAATTAGTTAATTAGTTAGTTATTTAGCTTGTTATCTTGTAGTTAGTTAGTTAGTTAGTTAGTTAGTTATTTATCTAGTAGTTAGCTAGTTGGTTAGTTAGTTAGTTAGTTAATATGTATGTAAGAAGGTAGTTAGTAAGTTAGTTTGATAGTTAGATTTTTAGCTAGTTAGTTAATTAGTTAGTTAGCTAATTAGTTAGTTGTAAGTTAGTTAGTTAGTTAACTAGTTAGTTATTTAGTTAGTTAGTTAGTTAGTTAGCTAGTAGTTAGTTAGTTAGTTAGTTAATAGGTATGTAGGAAGATAGTTAGTTAGTTAGTTAATAGGTATGTAGGAAGATAGTTGGTTAGTAAGTTAGTTAGTTAGTTAATTAGTTAGATTGTTAGCTAGTTAGTTAGTGGATTTGTACGATAGTAGTTAATTAATTAGTTAGTTAGGTAGTTAGTTAGTTGTTAGTCAATAGGCATGTATGAAGGTAGTTAGTTTGTTAATTTGTTATTTAGTTAGTTAGCTAATAGTTAGTTAGTTAGTTAGTTAGTTCGTTGATGTGAGGCAAATGGAACACGTTTTACGAGTCTTATTTAGGGATTTTAGCCCTTGTGAAGTTATATTATATGCTTTTATGATACATATTTCGAACATCATGAATATTTCTACACTAATGTGTTCTTTGCCCATTTTCAGGAGATAGAAGAATAATTTGGGAATTTGGTCAGCACCATTGCCTCCGGCACGCTGAAGACAGTCAAAACGATATATCACATCGATATATTCGGTGAAGGATCGAGGCGGGAAAGGCAAAAACAAAAGAAGAAAATCACCAAACTGTTGCACCGCACAGGGGCAACAGTGGGCCTGGCCGCAGAGGCAAATCTGCCAGCCCTGCACTGGCCACAGTGGCGAATTCTACAGCCCACAGCCCAGCTCTCAGTCCATACGCAGCCCCAACAAAGCTGAATTGTTGCCTTCTTTAGAATTGAATCGTTTCCTTCTTAAGGAATGATTTGTTGCCCTCTCAATGATTTATTGGTTGCCTTCTTTGGTGGATTTGTTGCTGCCCTAAAACTTCCATAATTACCCTTGCCAATTAAGAGGAGCATCAAGCCTATAAATAAGACCCTAAGGCCAAGGGCAAATCATGTTCTCTTCCCCCTCCTCTGTTTGCCTTGGGGGCAAGCCTTTCTCCTCCTTCTCTCCACCACAAACTCCACCAAGGCACAAACAAGATTCTATCGAAGCTAAAGATCGGAACTTGAGGTTCGGAGCGTTTCCGACTCGAGCTCCACCTTGTGAAGATCTTGGAGTAGCAGCGTTTGTGATCCAATTTCGACACGAGACCGATCAATCGATTATTGAAGAGCGTTTCTTGCAATTCAAGAGGATCTAGCACAAGAGGAAGAGGCGATTTGACGGGATCGTTTCTTGCACTTCGCTGGGGAAACTTCGGAATCAAGATATCGAGCGTTTCGAGTCTTGAATAGGTTGTTTCTATCTTTTGTGTTTGAATTCGGTAGTTTCTTTTAATAAATCTTTGCGTGGATTAATAAATGTGGATTGAATTGGTTTAAAGCTTGTTTCTTGGCAATTTTCCGTTTAAATTCTCTTAATCTTGCTAGTGTTTAATTTCTTGCACACAAACCCCCTTCAATTATTCTT
The DNA here is from genome assembly GCA_946800325.1 of Luzula sylvatica. Lineage (NCBI taxonomy): Eukaryota > Viridiplantae > Streptophyta > Magnoliopsida > Poales > Juncaceae > Luzula > Luzula sylvatica. The sequence goes on along the minus strand of OX326960.1, from coordinate 65,810,837 downwards.
TTACTGTACAAAGCTTTTTTCGAGCTTATTCTTTTGCGTGTTTGATTCGTAATTTCGATACTTGCTCCCTGTGGACGATCCTATTATACTTGCTCTATACACTTTTGAGTTATCCACAATTTTGTTAAACTTTACTTCTTTGATTTTCGGTTTTCGGACTCAACGATTGGCGCATTAATTTGCGTACACGAAAAACCGCGAATCAAAATGGCGCCGCTGCCGGGGAGCAGTTTTTAAATCGAAATTATAAATCATACTCGCAATCTTGAGTGTTATTCGAATTGAATTTTATATATTTGAACTTCATATTTCACCCATTGTGAGATTTTTTCTTTTGCAAGGTACAAGATGGACAATCAAGAGAGACCCTTATCGCTTCGGGAATTGATGAGACTAGCGAAGATCGAAATGGGATATTCCGAGTCCATGTCGAACGAAGAGTTCATAGAGAGAGAAATTAATCGTTTGGAGCTAGGAGAGCAAGATTTGAGAGAAGAAGAAGATGAATTGCTCTCAATGATTCCACCAAACCCCATAGACGAATCTCAACTCGAAATCGAAAACCAAAATTAACCCTTTCAATTCCAAAACGACGATCAATACCAAGAATTGAAAAGAATGATGGAGGAAATGATGGCAATGATACAAGATTTTAGCCAAAAATATTCCAAAGAAGAGATCGTAGAGATTGAAAGTGGCATGAGTTCAAGTGTGGGGGGATTCGAAGAAGGCATCGAGCTAAGGTCCAATATTTCTCTCATTCCAATAGACGAACCTCCCCCACGCGAACACGAATTCCCAAAAGCCAAAGGATTCGAGCTAATCGGAGACCCGATTTACGATGACTACACGGATGAATACAAATTCAAATTCGAGAGTTCAAGTATGGGAGGATTCGAAGAAAGCACCGAGACGGTCTTGGAAGAAGAAGAAAAGGAGTCGGTAGACTCAACTCTCCAAATGGTGGTCCAACTTACTCGAATCGACGAAACCGAGCAAGAAGATAAATCTCCAACTCTCCAAGGTGAATTCTTTCCATGCATCATCAAATTAAATTCAAATAAGAACTATGATGCTTCTAATGAAAGAAGTTCTCCTTGTGTAGATATATCTAGAAGTTCAAATATAATCGAGACACTCACGCCGCTCACCACTCCGCTTCGTCAAAGGCCTATACACAAATCAATTCGAAGCAAGAGGAGGATGCCCTTGGAGAAATTTTTGACAAAAGCTTCGAATGTGCCAATCTCAAACATCTCGAAAGGAAGGATTCGAGGCGGTCGAAGAAGAGCAATCCAAGTGAGCTCCTCATTCCACTTTCAAGGAGGGTAACACCGGCATGGTCGAGCTCAAGACCCAATAAACGAGAGCGCTAGCGAGGGAGGCAAGCCCACGCATCAAAGGTAGTATCTTTTCATTACCCTATTTTTACATTCTATATTCCATATACTTGAGGACAAGTAAAACCATAAGTATGGGGGGGGGGGGGGGGGGGGGTAACACAACCTTTGAACATGCATGTGCCCAAATTAAAACGAAAAATATTGGGAATTTATTTTATTTTATTATTTTTCCCTTTTTTCTGCGAATAAATTAGAAAATTGATGAAACTTAAATCTCGGAGCACGTCAAGTTTTCAACTAAGGACAAAATTGCACAAAAAGATTTTTGTCCACCTCATTTGAAACAAATCGTTGTTTTTCAAACAAAATTTCATTTTAATACGATTTTTACTCTCAAAATTGAATGTTGCATAATGTTTTGGAAATTTTGGTCACGAATTTGAAGAAATCTATTGGGATTCCAACCCATACCAATAACTTCGCAATTATCACGAGTTTTCGACAATTAATGGATTCGTGGTTTACGTGACACACTAGTTTTCGAAAATTGAACCCATCTTCGAATTAGAACCCGATTGAAAAGTTTTTGAATGAGTTTTGCTTACACTTAATGAATCAACCGTTCGTGGGGACCCGTTAGTATGTCGATAGTACCCGCCTTCTTCTTGGATCTTGAAAAAAGGCGGGATGTAATTTCGTTGCACTCCGGTGCCGCGGAACTCCTTCTAACAAATGCGATCCGAAAAAAAAAAAAAAAAAAAGAAGAAAAAAAAAAAGAAAAAAAAAAGAAAAGAAAGTAAAATAAGAATAAAATAATAAAATAGAAGGAAGGTCAAAATAGAATACCGGGATGTAACCTCATTGCATTTCGGTGTAGTGGGGCGCTCGGTTAAAGACTTCTACGAAATTAAGGAGTGGGTGGGGAATTCGACTGAAAACGGGTATGAACCTTGTACTTACGTATCGAACGGGTTGAAAAGGGAATTCTTGCAAAACGAAGACTAAAAAACTTTGGAAATCAGGTTCCTTTTGAATTGTGGCGTGAAAAGATTCGAACGGTAGTGTTTAATCACCTTTTCCGGTAGAAATTAATTGCTCATTCTAAACTCTATTGAAATTGCGATTTTTATTCAATTAAGATTTGATTATTTGACCATTATCTTTCTTAAACATTAGCAACTTGATTAACGGGAGCGAATCAATAGGTTCATGAAATGCGTTTGAAAATGACGAATACAAATTTAATAGAATCTAGTGCAATTCGTCCTTAGATTGATTATAACTACAAATCTCCAATTGATCGAGGACGATCAAGGGTTTAAGTGTGGGGGTATTTGATGTGAGGCAAATGGAACACGTTTTACGAGTCTTATTTAGGGATTTTAGCCCTTGTGAAGTTATATTATATGCTTTTATGATACATATTTCAAACATCATGAATATTTCTACACTAATGTGTTCTTTGCCCATTTTCAGGAGATAGAAGAATAATTTGGGAATTTGGTCAGCACCATTGCCTCCGGCACGCTGAAGACAGTCAAAACGATATATCACATCGATATATTCGGTGAAGGATCGAGACGGGAAAGGCAAAAACAAAAGAAGAAAATCACCAAACTGTTGCACCGCACAAGGGCAACAATGGGCCTGGCCGCAGAGGCAAATCTGCCAGCCCTGCACTGGCCACAGTGGCGAATTCTACAGCCCACAGCCCAGCTCTCAGTCCATACGCAGCCCCAACAAAGCTGAATTGTTGCCTTCTTTAGAATTGAATCGTTTCCTTCTTAAGGAATGATTTGTTGCCCTCTCAATGATTTATTGGTTGCCTTCTTTGGTGGATTTGTTGCTGCCCTAAAACTTCCATAATTACCCTTGCCAATTAAGAGGAGCATCAAGCCTATAAATAAGACCCTAAGGCCAAGGGCAAATCATGTTCTCTTCCCCCTCCTCTGTTTGCCTTGGGGGCAAGCCTTTCTCCTCCTCTCCACCACAAACTCCACCAAGGCACAAACAAGATTCTATCGAAGCTAAAGATCGGAACTTGAGGTTCGGAGCGTTTCCGACTCGAGCTCCACCTTGTGAAGATCTTGGAGTAGCAGCGTTTGTGATCCAATTTCGACACGAGACCGATCAATCGATTATTGAAGAGCGTTTCTTGCAATTCGAGAGGATCTAGCACAAGAGGAAGAGGCGATTTGACGGGATCGTTTCTTGCACTTCGCTGGGGAAACTTCGGAATCAAGATATCGAGCGTTTCGAGTCTTGAATAGGTTGTTTCTATCTTTTGTGTTTGAATTCGGTAGTTTCTTTTAATAAATCTTTGCGTGGATTAATAAATGTGGATTGAATTGGTTTAAAGCTTGTTTCTTGGCAATTTTCCGTTTAAATTCTCTTAATCTTGCTAGTGTTTAATTTCTTGCACACAAACCCCCTTCAATTATTCTTTTACTGTACAAAGCTTTTTTCGAGCTTATTCTTTTGCGTGTTTGATTCGTAATTTCGATACTTGCTCCCTGTGGACGATCCTATTATACTTGCTCTATACACTTTTGAGTTATCCACAATTTTGTTAAACTTTACTTCTTTGATTTTCGGTTTTCGGACTCAACGATTGGCGCATTAATTTGCGTACACGAAAAACCGCGAATCATTCGTTAGTTAGTTATTTAGTTAGTTAGTTAGTTAGTTAGTTAGCTAGTAGTTAGTTAGTTAATTAGTTACTTAATTAGTTAGTTAGTTAGTGAGAGTGTACGAAGGTAGTTAGTTAGTTAGTTAGTTAATATATATGTAGGAAGATAGTTAGTTAGTTAGTTAGTTAGTTAGTTAGTTAGTAAGTTAATTAGTTAGTTAGTTAGTTAGTTAGTTAGTAAGTTAATTTGTTAGTTATTTATTTAGTTTGTTAGTTTGTTAGTTAGCTAATTGTTAGTTAGTTTGTTACTTATTTAGTTTGTTAGGTAGTGGGTATGTAGGAAGGTAGTCAATTAGTTAGTTAGTTAGTTAGTTAGTTGCTTAATAGGAATGTAGGAAGATTGTTATTAGTTAGTTAATTAGTTTGTTAGTTTGTTAGTTAGCTAATTGTTAGTTAGTTTGTTACTGTAGGATTATACACACGAATTTAGAGGTTTGCAGCGGAATTATTTCGTATGTATAACCTAATTCTACCCTGGATCATACTCGAAAACCACGAAAAAGGAAGAGTTATTCAGAATTTTACCTCGTACAAGTTAGTACGTGAAGCCTACTTATCCAGATTTCGTGAACCTTCTCCAAGGATTGCTCTTGCACTCCCTCTACTCGTGTCCACCTTGATTTCGTCTGATCGAAACCGCCAACACCGTTCTAGTCGATGTCACGATTATTCCTCTCAAGAACTTGCTCAGAAACTCTGCTCAAAAACTCTCCAGATCTCAGTTTCGGTTTTGTGTGAAAGAGAGAAAATTCGGCAGCCGAATTAGGTCAGAAAATTGGAGAGAGAAGAGAGAGAAAAATTAAATTCTGAATATATATATAGGCAATTTTAGGTTAAATCCGAAATTAGGTTAAGAAACCCTAATTTCAGAATTAAAGCCCAAAACTAAATAAAATCAGAATAAGCCCAAAATTCTAATTAAAATCTAATTATTAGAAATTAGATTAAAATCCTAAATTCTGAGCGGGCCCAGATTATGAACTGGCCCAATTCTGATTGTATATTTGCCTAATTATATAAATTCTTCCAAGTTAATTCTTAAGCCATATTTTCTTTCAAACTCCCTCTTGGATTAAGACTTAATCAACTTGGCCATATGTCCAACATATGTCGTGAGATCTAATCACACGTGATTTCATTTTGGTTTGTCCAACAAACGTATTGGTGAGCATTATCTTGAGAATCCGATATGTTACGAAATCTTGGTGTGACCGTTGTAGGTTCGTCTAAGACTGATAGTGGATATGGCAGCAATCCACAAGGTATTGCGAGCACTAGACTGCCGTTAATACCTACCCAGAATTAGAACGAAAAAGGTGGAGAACACCTTTATGAAGATGCAGTACATCTTCATACCTGGCTCAGATAAGTGTTACTAGTCCTCTTGTTCGCGATATCTTCCGATCAATTGAGTCACGGTGAAGTCTAAAACTTCAAGTCATCCTCTTTTCTTTTGATCAGATATACTCTTTTCTCGATAAGAATTAGATTGATAATAACAATGCGAACTCTATTGAGTTCCATCGAGCTTGGCCAAGCATTTCATCAATCTCAATTCAATCGAGGGGCCCGAGAGATATCTCCCTCTATCCTTTTTCAAGGCTAGAAAGGAACAATTCCTATCTTGCAACCTCACATCCTTTGCCTATGCTAAAAACAATACTCAATAATAATCTCTGCTACACAGTTACGCGTAGGGTTAATTACATCAAAGCATTGTCTTTTCACATACTAGGTATCCGTGAGATCACTCAAGTATGAAGCACTAAAACGCACTATCTGGATATGAGTTTGTCTCCAATGACTCTAACCATGTCACAAACTCATATAGTGGTCAGTCCAATATACGACGCCGCGTATATTCATATTCTAGAATCGACGCTACCATCTCAGATCAGTAAAACCTGATCATCTCATCTACGAATATGCCAGTGTATGTAAAAGTCTCCATTCAATGAATGGACTACCTGGTTCAAATCTATGAACAACTTTATACACGAGGGACGTTTTAAAATTATATTCATCCCGTTTAGTGGTTTTACTATCATTCAATTGACGAATCAATATGCCAGACTATGGCCATGCAACATATTATTCTCAACTGACTCGATGCACTAAACTAGAATAAAATTCAAGGTCTATCCGATTATTATAATCGAATAACCTATCACACACTTTCTTGTTATTTAAAAATTTTGAAATATGAAGGTTTAGGTCATATGATGAATAATAATATAAATATCTGTCTCATAAACAAATACAATCCCAATAACACGCCTAGGGCATAATAAATGTTCTCCCACTTGCACTAGGCAGATCAAATCCCCTTATACAATAAGAAACATAAATAAAACACCCCAACTAACACTGCGATAGATATCCCAATCCTATCGCCCTAGCATGCTGCTCATGCTTGGCACGTGATAGTGGCTTCGTAAATGGATCGGCCACGTTATCCTCAGTAGGTATCTTCATTATTTTCACGTCACCTCTCTTCGTAATCTCACGAATCAAGTGGTAACGCCGGAGTACATGTTTGGACCGATGATGCGCTCGCGGTTCCTTAGATTGTGCTATTGCTCCGTTATTGTCACAATAGACATCCATGGGACCCGAGATACTTGGCATAACGCCAAGTTCCATCACGAACTGTCGTAGCCAGACAGCCTCCTTTGCGGCTTCCGAAGCCGCGATGTATTCCGCTTCAGTTGTAGAATCAGCCACCGTCTTCTGTTTGGAGCTTTTCCAAACAATAGCTCCGCCATTGAGCGTAAAGACGTAACCACTTTGAGATTGGAAATCGTCCGGGCAAGTTTGGAAACTAGCATCTGTATATCCTTGGATAATCAGATCTCCTTCCGAACCACCATAGACAAGAAACATATCTTTAGTATTCCTGAGATACTTAAGAACGCTCTTGACTGCGGACCAGTGAGCTTCCCCGGGATCAGACTGATAGCGGGAAGTCACACTCAACGCATATGCGACATCTGGTCTAGTACATATCATGGCATACATGATCGATCCTATAGCCGAAGCGTATGGGATCCGACTCATTCGCTCACGTTCAGCGTCCGTTGAAGGACACTGAGCCTTAGTGAGAGTGATGCCATGTGACATTGGTAGAAATCCTTTCTTGGATTGCTCCATGTGAAACCTAGTTATCACTTTGTCAATATATGTACTTTGACTTAGTCCGAGAAGTCTCCTCGATCTATCTCTATAGATCTTCACACCTAAAATATAGGCAGCTTCTCCTAAGTCCTTCATTGCGAATTGACTACCCAAATATGCCTTAACCTGGTTAAGCATCGGGATGTCATTTCCAATGAGTAAGATGTCGTCCACGTACAAGATGAGGAATACAACCGAACTCCCACTGAATTTCTTGTATACACAAGGTTCCTCGATATTTTGAATGAAACCATACTTTGCGATGACTTCATCGAATCGTATGTTCCACGCACGAGATGCTTGTTTTAATCCATAAATGGATTTCACAAGCTTGCACACTTTATTCGTATTCTTTGGATCGACAAAACCCTCGGGTTGTGTCATATACACATCCTCGGTAAGGTTCCCGTTAAGGAAAGCGGTTTTGACATCCATCTGCCATATCTCATAATCGTGATATGCAGCTATCGCTAGAAGAATTCGAATACTTTTAAACATGACTACTGGAGAAAACGTTTCATCATAGTCTATACCATGAATTTGCTTGAAACCTTTCGCCACCAGTCTTGCTTTAAAAGTGTGTACATTACCATCCATGTCGGTTTTCTTCTTGAAAACCCATTTACACCCAACGGACTTAGCACCATCAGGTAGATCAATAAGATTCCAAACCTTATTATCATACATGGATTGGATCTCGGATTTCATGGCGTCATGCCATTTCGAGGAATCCAAACTAGACATAGCACCTTTGTAGGAGGTTGGCTCATCATCTAGAGTCAACTCATCATCATCATTACTAATGAGAAATCCATATCTCTCAGGTTCTTGACGAATCCTACCAGATCTACGTAGAGCTTGTGTATTAGATTCTGGTTCACCATCCAATGGTAACTCAGAATCTTGTTCCAAATCAACCTGTTCACGTTGTGGTTCTCGAATTTCTTCGAGATCAATTTTACTCCCACTGGCTTGACGATCTAGGAATTCCTTCTCTAAGAAGTGTCCACGTCGAGCCACGAAAACCTTGTTTTCGCTAGGCAAGTAAAAGTAGTATCCTCTAGTTTCTTGAGGATACCCCACAAATAAACACTTGTCTGATCTTGGCTCGAGTTTTTCCGTCAATAACCTTTTGACGTATGCCTCGCAACCCCAAATCTTAAGATAAGACAATGCTGGCACCTTGCCATACCATAACTCATATGGTGTCTTTTCAACCGATTTGGACGGAACTCTATTCAGTATATGAGCGGCCGTTTGAAGCGCGAAACCCCAAAATGACTTTGGCAAATCTGTGCGACTCATCATCGAGCGAACCATGTCTAACAAAGTCCGATTCCTCCTCTCGGACACTCCATTCCATTGGGGTGTACCGGGTGGAGTCCATTGTGATACTATACCACAATCTCGAAGATAGTCCTCAAACTCATAGCTCAAGTATTCGCCACCTCGATCTGATCGAATGGCTTTTACTTTCTTGCCCAGTTGAAGTTCTACCTCGTGTTGAAACTCTTTGAATTTCTCAAAAGTTTCACTTTTGTGACGCATTAAGTATAGATATCCATATCTACTATAATCGTCAGTAAAAGTCACGAAGTAGCGATATCCATTTCTAGCCTCGACACTCATCGATCCACATACATCGGAATGTATGAGGGCCAACACATCTTTCGATCTTTCTCCTTTCTTGGAAAAAGGTGTCTTTGTCATCTTACCCATCAAACAAGATTCGCAATTTTCTATTGACTTTAAATCAAAAGAATCTAGTACTCCATCCTTTTGGAGTCTAGCAATGCGTTTCTCGTTTATGTGTCCGAGACGACAATGCCATGAGTATGTTTCATTTGTTTGAGTAGTATTTATGTTATAAATGGACTGATTATTGTTGTTATTTTCTAAATCCAAGACATATAAACCATTTTCAACTAGAACATTACTAAAGAAAATGTCATTCTTGCGAATAAAACAATCATTAGTACCAATAACTAATTCATATCCATCCGCAATAAGTCTCGAAACAGAAATAATATTCCTACTCAAAGTAGGTACATAACAACAATTATTCAAAACTAAAATAAGTCCATTTGGCAAAGTTAAATCATACGTCCCTTCGGCTAATGCTGCTACTCGAGCTCCATTCCCGACGCGTAAATCAACTTCGCCACGAATCAACGATCTTCTACTTCTTAGGCCCTGCATATTATTACAAATATGAGTCCCACATCCAGTGTCCAACACCCATGATGATAAAGTAAAGAAATATGAATCGATAACGGAAATACCTGATGCCGGTGTGTCCGAAGAAGCGGTCTTTTGCTTGCTCTCCCTCAGGAAGATCTCGCAATCACGCTTCCAATGCCCCTCCTTGAGACAGTGGAAACACTTCTTGTCATCCTTGGCTTTCTTGCTCACTGGCTTAGGCGCAACCTTGTTGCCCTGTGCCTTCCTCTTCTTGTTCTTGTTCCCATTGTTTGGACTCTTCCCTTGAACCACCAATACCTCCGAAGTCCTAGACTTCATGTACCGCGGTTTCTTGTCACTTTCGAATGTTCTGAGCATTCCGAAAAGCTGGGGAATGGTCCTTGTCATGTCCGACATGTGGAAATGCGAAATGAACGAATCGAAACTCGGTGGCAGTGACAACATGATCAAATCAGTTTGTAACTCCAACTCAAATTTCATGCCAAGCCTCTCAAGATGATCGAAATATCCTTTCATCTTGAGAAGATGAGAGCTAACGGGCGTACCCTCTTGCATCTTGCATTGCGTCGCATTGCCAAGAGCTTGATACTTCTCCACCCTTGCTTGAACCTGAAACATCTCCCTGAGCTGTTTCATAATCTCGTATGCATCCTGTTTCTCAAACTGAATTTGATATTCAGGAGTCATAGTAGCCAACATGAGGCATGTGACATCATTCGAATCGTCCATCATGGTCGTATATTCGAATGTCTCATCCTCAGTTGCTGTATCCCCTGGCACAGGAGGGATAGGCGTCTCCAAGACATGTGCCTTTCCTTCCTGTCCCAGAACGAATCCCAGATTCCTCTGCCAGTCGAGAAAGTTCTTTCCGTTCATTCGTTCCTTTTCCAAAATGGAACGCAAACTAAAGCGGTTATTACTTGGTAAAGCCATTAAATCTACAATTTTGAAAAATAATGTAATTAATAACGTGGTCTTTCATATATTAAATTCATTTTTAAACAACTTGAAATACCCATTATTTTATCATTTCAAATAGCCCCCACTATTGAAACGGAGATTCGATACCTTAAATCTCATAATGGACAAGATCCCTATTTAACATATTTCTAAGGTGACTAAGGCCAACCACTCAGAAAACAAGTCACGTTGGGTAGGACGGTGTCCAATCATCTCTAAGACGATTCTTGCTTTATTCGCGAGGTCCAGTATTGAGTCCAACTCAAAACCAGAGTATGTGTTCCTCACTCCTTGCCCCAAATACTAGCCTAGCTAGTTAATTGGTCAAGTCCAAACCACAAATGGAGTATCATTCAATTAGCGAATTGACATGTCAGACTAAAGCCATGCAACACGTTAACTCCTAATCAATGCATGCCTTCAATGCTACGTATTTGAAAATATGTGTCAGACTATGGCCATGCAACACAAATAAACAAATACTAGTTTCGAAGGTTCCACTTTGGGAGGCAATTTACTTGATTATTACGTGGGAGGATTTTCTTTTCTTAAAATCATTTATTTAACTTTTATTTTATTCATGCATAAAAACAAAAACAAAACAAAAATTGTACGGTATAGCATATAGGCCTTTTAGTTTTATGAGCAATCATAAAACCCTAAATTCCCAACCCTAAAACCCAAGATGATCTTGTGCTGTTCTTGAAGATCCAATCTTCGTGTTGTGTCGTCTGTTCTTGAAGATCCAATCTTCGTGTCGTCTTGTTTTGAAGAGTCATTTTTCAAAACTAAACCTATTCTACTACAATTTGGAAGATTCACCGATCCCCATATTTAAAATAGTTTACAAATTGGAAAGCTCACTGGCCCCCACATTACATACATACAAACAATCACAACACACATACAAACAATCACAACACACATACAAACATTCACAAACAATCATCCCCGTTTTAGGCTATATACTATACCGAATTGAATTTATAAATTGAAAATTTTAAATTATTGGGCATTTTTGACAGAAAAAAAAATTTGTCGTCCAGAATTTTGATCGTACGATCGCAACTCCAAGTTCGATCGAGAAACGTCAGAAAAAAAAATTTCAACTTTTGTACTCTTTTTTTTTTTTTTTTTTTTATTTTTTTTTATTTTATTATTTTTTTTTTTTAAAATCTGTATTTATTAAAATATATTTAACAGATTCATTTTTCAACATATCCAATATGTCTTTATTACAATATATTCTAAAAATCCAATTTTCAACAGATCTAATCTGTTTTTAAATACAAAATATATTCTGAAAATCTAATTTTTCTGAATTTCCAATTTTATTCTGAAAATCTAATTTTTCTGAAAATACAATTTTAAACAGATCTAATCTGTATCAATTACAATATATTCTGAAAATCTAATTTTCTGAAAATCCAATTTTCAACAGAATTTTAATTATGTAATTTTTGCAATTTAGCCCAAAAATTCTAAAATTTCTCAAATTATAAAATTCTAATCTACAAATCTGAAAATCTAATTTTCGATGGTTTTAACAAGCAATTGCTCTGATACCACTGTAGGATTATACACACGAATTTAGAGGTTTGCAGCGGAATTATTTCGTATGTATAACCTAATTCTACCCTGGATCATACTCGAAAACCACGAAAAAGGAAGAGTTATTCAGAATTTTACCTCGTACAAGTTAGTACGTGAAGCCTACTTATCCAGATTTCGTGAACCTTCTCCAAGGATTGCTCTTGCACTCCCTCTACTCGTGTCCACCTTGATTTCGTCTGATCGAAACCGCCAACACCGTTCTAGTCGATGTCACGATTATTCCTCTCAAGAACTTGCTCAGAAACTCTGCTCAAAAACTCTCCAGATCTCAGTTTCGGTTTTGTGTGAAAGAGAGAAAATTCGGCAGCCGAATTAGGTCAGAAAATTGGAGAGAGAAGAGAGAGAAAAATTAAATTCTGAATATATATATAGGCAATTTTAGGTTAAATCCGAAATTAGGTTAAGAAACCCTAATTTCAGAATTAAAGCCCAAAACTAAATAAAATCAGAATAAGCCCAAAATTCTAATTAAAATCTAATTATTAGAAATTAGATTAAAATCCTAAATTCTGAGCGGGCCCAGATTATGAACTGGCCCAATTCTGATTGTATATTTGCCTAATTATATAAATTCTTCCAAGTTAATTCTTAAGCCATATTTTCTTTCAAACTCCCTCTTGGATTAAGACTTAATCAACTTGGCCATATGTCCAACATATGTCGTGAGATCTAATCACACGTGATTTCATTTTGGTTTGTCCAACAAACGTATTGGTGAGCATTATCTTGAGAATCCGATATGTTACGAAATCTTGGTGTGACCGTTGTAGGTTCGTCTAAGACTGGTAGTGGATATGGCAGCAATCCACAAGGTATTGCGAGCACTAGACTGCCGTTAATACCTACCCAGAATTAGAACGAAAAAGGTGGAGAACACCTTTATGAAGATGCAGTACATCTTCATACCTGGCTCAGATAAGTGTTACTAGTCCTCTTGTTCGCGATATCTTCCGATCAATTGAGTCACGGTGAAGTCTAAAACTTCAAGTCATCCTCTTTTCTTTTGATCAGTTAATTAGTAAGTTAGTTTGTTAGTTAGTTAGTTAGTATTTAGTTAGTTAGTTAGTTAGTTAGTTAGTCAATTAGAAGTTAGTTAGTTAGTTAGTTAGTTAACTAGTTAGTTATTTAGTTGGTTGGATAGTTAGTTAATATGTATGTAGGAAGATAGTTAGTTAGTAAGTTAGTTAATTAGTTAGTTATTTAGTTAGTTATCTAGTAGTAGTTAGTTAGTAAGTTAGTTAGTTAGTTATCTAGTAGTTAGTTAGTAAGTTAATATGTATGTAAGAAGGTGGTTAGTTAGTTAGCTTGATAGTTAGATTATGAGTTAGTTAATATGTATGTAAGAAGGTAGTTAATTAGCTAGTTAGTTCGTTAATTAGTAGTAAGTTAGTTAGTTAGTTAGTTAGTTAGTTTGTTAATTAGTTATTTAGTTAGCTAGGTAGTTACTTAGCTAGTAGTTAGTTAGTTAACTAGTTAGTTATTTAGTAGGTTAATGGGTATGTAGGAAGATAGTAAGTTAGTTAGTTAGTTAATGAGTTAGTTAGTTTGTTATTTGGTGGGTTTTTAGGAAGGTAGTTATTTAATTAGTTAGTTAGTTAGTTAGTTAGTTAATAGGTATGTAGGAAGATAGTTAATATGTTAGTTGATAGGTATGTAGGATGATAGTTAGTTAGATAGTTAATTAGTTTGTTTGTTAGCTAGTTTGTTAGTGGGTTTGTACGAAGGTAGTTAGTTAATTAGTTAGTTATTTAGTTAGTTAGCTAGTAGTTAGTTAGTTAGTTAGTTAGTTAGTCAGTCAGTTAATTAGTTAATTAGTTTGGTAGTTAGGTAGTTAATATGTATGTAAGAAGGTAGTCAGTTAGTTAGTTAATTAGTTTGTTAGATAGTTAGTTAATGAGTTAGTTAGTTAGTTTGTTAATAGATATGTAGGAAGATAGTTAGTTCGATAATTAGTTAGTTAGTTAGTTAGTTAATTAGTTAGTTAGTCAGTTAATCAGTTAGTTAATTAGTTAGTTAGTTAGTTAATTAGTTAGTTAATATGTATGTAAGAAGTTAGTTAGTTAGTTAGTTAGTTAAATAGTTAGTTAATGAGTTAGTTAGTTAGTTAGTTAGTTAGTTGGTTAGTTAGTTAGTTAGTCAGTCAGTTAGTTAGTCAGTTAGTCATTTAGTTAGTTAGTTAGTTAATTAGCAAGTAGTTAGTTAGTTAATTAGTTATTTATTTAGTTAGTTAGTTGTTATGCAAAAAGGCAGTCAGTTAGTTAGTTAGTTAATTGGTTAGTTAGTTAGTTAGTTAGTTAATAGGTATGTAGGAAGATAGTTAGTTAGCTAATAGGTACGTAGGAAGATAGTTAGTTAGTTAGTTAGTTACTTAGTTAGTTAGTTAGTTAGTTAGTAAGTATGTTCATTAGTTAGTTGGTATGTAGGAAGGTAGTTACTTAGTTAGTTAATTAGTTAATTAGTTAATTAGCTAGTAGTTAGTTAGTTTGTTAGTTAGTTAGTTAGTTAGTCAGTTAATCTGTTAGTTAGTTAGTTAGTTAGTTAGTTAGTTAGTTAGTTTGTTAGTCAATATGTATGTACGAAGTAAGTGAGTTAGTTAGTTAGATAGTTAGTTAATTAGTTAGTTAGTTAGTTAGTTAGTAAGTTAATTAGTTAGTTAGTTAGTTAGGTAGTTAGTAAGTTAATTTGTTAGTTATTGATTTAGTTTGTTAGTTTGTTAGTTAGCTAATTGTTAGTTAGTTAGTTACTTAGTTAGTTAGTTAGGTAATGGGTATGTAGGAAGGTAGTTAATTAGTTAGTTAGTTAGTTAGTTGCTTAATAGGAATGTAGGTAGATTGTTAGTTAGTTAGTTAGTTTAGTTTGTCGGTTAGCTAGTAATTTGTAAGTTAGTTAGTCAGTTAATTAGTTAGTTAGTTAGTTAGTTAGTTAGTTAGTCAGCTAGTCAATCAGTTAGTCAATATGTATGTAAAAAGGAAGTTAGTTAGTAAGTTAGATAATTGGTAAGTTAGTTAGTTAGTTAGTTAGTTAGTTAGTTAGTTAGTTAGTTAGTTAGTATTTAGTTAGTTAGTTAGTTAGTTAGTTAGTTAGTTAGTTAGTTAGTCAATTAGAAGTTAGCTAGTTAATTACTTACTTAACTAGTTAGTTATTTAGTTGGTTGGATAGTTAGTTAATATGTATGTAGGAAGATAGTTAGTTAGTTAGTTAGTTTGTTAATTAGTTAGTTATTTAGTTAGTTATCTAGTAGTAGTTAGTTAGTAAGTTAGTTAGTTAGTTATCTAGTAGTTAGTTAGTAAGTTAATATGTATGTAAGAAGGTAGTTAGTTAGTTAGCTTGATAGTTAGATTATGAGTTAGTTAATATGTATGTAAGAAGGTAGTTAATTAGCTAGTTAGTTTGTTAATTAGTAGTAAGTTAGTTAGTTAGTTAGTTTGTTAGTTAGTTAATTAGTTATTTAGTTAGCTAGGTAGTTACTTAGCTAGTAGTTAGTTAGTTAACTAGTCAGTTATTTAGTTAGTTAATGGGTATGTAGGAAGATAGTTAGTTAGTTAGTTAGTTAGTTAATGAGTCAGTTAGTTAGTTATTTGGTGGGTTTTTAGCAAGGTAGTTACTTAATTAGTTAGTTAGTTAGTTAGTTAGTTAATAGGTATGTAAGAAGATAGTTAATATGTTAGTTGATAGGTATGTAGGAAGATAGTTAGTTAGATAGTTAATTAGTTTGTTTGTTGGCTAGTTAGTTAGTGGGTTTGTATGAAGGTAGTTAGATAATTAGTTAGTTATTTAGTTAGTTAGCTAGTAGTTAGTTAGTTAGTTAGTTAGTCAGTCAGTCAGTTAATTAGTTAATTAGTTAGGTAGTTAGGTAGTTAATATGTATGTAAGAAGGTAGTCAGTCAGTTAGTTAGTTAATTAGTTTGTTAGATAGTTAGTTAATGAGTTAGTTAATTAGGTAGTTAGTTAGTTATCTAGTAGTTAGTTAGATAGTTAATTAGTTAATCAGTTAGTTAGTTAGTTAGTTAGTTTGTTTGTTAATAGATATGTAGGAAGATAGTTAGTTCGTTAATTAGTTAGTTAGTTAGTTAGTTAATTAGTTAGTTAGTCAGTTAATCAGTTAGTTAATAAGTTAGTTAGTTAGTTAATTAGTTAGTTAATATGTATGTAAGAAGTTAGTTAGTTAGTTAGTTAGTTAAATAGTTAGTTAATGAGTTAGTTAGTTAGTTAGTTAGTTAGTTGGTTAGTTAGTTAGTTAGTCAGTCAGTTAGTTAGTCAGTTAGTCATTTAGTTAGTTAGTTAGTTAGTTTGCAAGTAGTTAGTTAGTTAATTAGTTATTTATTTAGTTAGTTAGTTGTTATGTAGAAAGGCAGTTAGTTAGTTAGTTAGTTAGTTGGTTAGTTAGTTAGTTAGTTAGTTAATAGGTATGTAGGAAGATAGTTAGTTAGCTAATAGGTACGTAGGAAGATAGTTAGTTAGTTAGTTAGTTAGGTAGTTGGTATGTAGGAAGGTAGTTACTTAGTTAGTTAACTAGTTAATTAGTTAATTAGCTAGTGGTTTGTTAGTTTGTTAGTTAGTTAGTTAGTTAGTTAGTTAGTTAATCTGTCAGTTAGTTAGTTAGTTAGTTAGTTAGTTAGTTAGTTAGTTTGTTAGTCAATATGTATGTATGAAGTAAGTGAGTTAGTTAGTTAGATAGTTAGTTAATTAGTTAGTTAGTTAGTTAGTTAGTTAGTAAGTTAATTAGTTAGTTAGTTAGTTAATTAGTTAGTTAGTAAGTTAATTTGTTAGTTATTTATTTAGTTTGTTAGTTTGTTAGTTAGCTAATTGTTAGTTAGTTTGTTACTTAGTTAGTTAGTTAGGTAGTCGGTATGTAGGAAGGTAGTTAATTAGTTAGTTAGTTAGTTAGTTGCTTAATAGGAATGTAGGTAGATTGTTAGTTAGTTAGTTAGTTAATTATTTAGTTAGTTATCTAGTAGTTAGTTAGTTAGTTTAGTTTGTCAGTTAGCTAGTGATTAGTAAGTTAGTTAGTCAGTTAATTAGTTAGTTAGTTAGTTAGTTAGTTAGTTAGTTAGTTAGTTAGTCAGCTAGTCAATTAGTTAGTCAATATGTATGTAAGAAGGTAGTTAGTTAGTAAGTTAGATAATTGGTAAGTTTGTTAGTTAGTTAGTTAGTTAGTTAGTTAGTATTTAGTTAGTTATTTAGTTAGTTTGTTAGTTAGTTAGTCAATTAGAAGTTAGTTAGTTAGTTAGTTAGTTAACTAGTTAGTTATTTAGTTGGTTGGATAGTTAGTTAATATGTATGTAGGAAGATAGTTAGTTAGTTAGTTAGTTAGTTAATTAATTAGTTATTTAGTTAGTTATCTAGTAGTTGTTAGTTAGTAAGTTAGTTAGTTAGTTATCTAGTAGTTAGTTCGTAAGTTAATATGTATGTAAGAAGGTAGTTAGTCAGTTAGCTTGATAGTTAGATTATGAGTTAGTTAATATGTATGTAAGAAGGTAGTTAATTAGCTAGTTAGTTTGCTAATTAATAGTTAGTTAGTTAGTTAATTAGTTATTTACTTAGCTAGGTAGTTACTTAGCTAGTAGTTAGTTAGTTAACTAGTTAGTTATTTAGTTAGTTAATGGGTATGTAGGAAGATAGTTAGATAGTTAGTTAGTTAATGAGTTAGTTATTTAGTTATTTGGTAGGTTTTTAGGAAGGTAGTTACTTAATTAGTTAGTTAGTTAGTTAGTTAGTTAGTTAATAGCTATTTAGGAAGATAGTTAATATGTTAGTTGATAGGTATGTAGGAAGATAGTTAGTTAGATAGTTAATTAGTTTGTATGTTAGCTAGTTAGTTAGTGGGTTTGTACGAAGGTAGTTAGTTAATTAGTTAGTTATTTAGTTAGTTAGCTAGTAGTTAGTTAGTTAGTTAGTTAGTTAGTTAGTTAGTTAGTTAGTTAGTCAGTCAGTTAATTAGTTAATTAGTTAGGTAGGTAGGTAGTTAATATGTATGTAAGAAGGTAGTCAGTTAGTTAGTTAATTAGTTTGTTAGATAGTTAGTTAATGAGTTAGTTAATTAGGTAGTTAGTTAGTTATCTAGTAGTTAGTTAGATAGTTAGTTAGTTAATCAGGTAGTTAGTTAGTTAGTTAGTTAATAGATATGTAGGAAGATAGTTAGTTCGTTAATTAGTTAGTTAGTTAGTTAATTAGTTAGTTAGTCTGGTAATCAGTTAGTTAATATGTATGTAAGAAGTTAGTTAGTTAGTTAGTTAGTTAAATAGTTAGTTAATGAGTTAGTTAGTTAGTTAGTTAGTTAGTTAGTTGGTTAGTTAGTTAGTTAGTCAGTCAGTTAGTTAGTCAGTTAGTCATTTAGTTAGTTAGTTAGTTAGTTAGCAAGTAGTTAGTTAGTGTTGTTATGTAGAAAGGCAGTTAGTTAGTTAGGTAGTTAGTTGGTTAGTTAGTTAGTCAGTTAGTTAATAGGTATGTAGGAAGATAGTTAGTTAGCTAGTAGTTATTTAGTTAGTTAGTTATTTAGTTAGTTAGTTAGTTATCTAGTAGTTAGTTAGTTAGTTAGTTAGATAAGTAGTTAGTTGTTTAGTTAGTAAGTTAGTTAGTTAACTAGTTAGTTGTTTAGTTAGTTAACTAGTTAGTTATTTAGTAAGTTAGTTAGTTAGTTTCTAGGAAGGTAGTTACTTAATTAGTAAGTTAGTTAGTTAATATGTATGTATGTATGTATGTAGGAAGATAGACAGTTAGTTAGTTAGTTACTGGGTTGGTAAGAATGTAGTTACTTACTTAGTTAGTTGGGTAGTTAGTTAGTTAGTAAGTTAATAGGTATCTATGAAGGTAGTTAGTTATTAAGTTAGTTAGTTAATTAGTTGGTTAGTTAGTTAGCTAGTAGTTAGTTAGTTAGTTAGTTAGTTTGTTAATAGTAAGTTATTTGGTTAGTCAGTTAGATAGTTATTTAGCTTGTAGTTAGTTAGTTGCTGAGTTAATTAATTCGTTAGTTAATTAGTTAGTTTGTAAGTTAGTTAGTTAATGGGTATGTATGAAGGTAGCCAGTTAATTAGTTAATTAGTTAGTTAGCCAGTTAGTTAGTTAGTTATTTAGTTTGGTAATATGTATGTAAGAAGGTAGTTAGTTCGTTAGTGAGTTAGATAATTAGTTAATTAGTTAGTTAATTAGTTAGTTAGTTAGTTAGTTATTTAGTTTGTTAGTTAGTTATCTAGTTAATTAGTGAGTTAGTTAGTTAGTTAGTTAGTCAGTTAATCAGTTACTTAATAAGTTATTTAATTAGTTAGTTAGTTAGTCAATATGTATGTAAAAAGGTAGTTAGTTAGTTAATTAGTTAGTTAGTTAATCAGTTAGTTATATAGTTGGTTAGTTAGTTAGTTAGCAAGTAGTTAGTTAGTTAATTAGTTATTTATTTAGTTATTTAGTTAGTTAGTTTGTTGTCATGTAGGAAGGTAGTTAATTAGTTAGTTAGTTGGTTAGTTAGTTAGTTAGTTAGTTAGTTAATCAGTTAGTTATTTAGTTAGTTAGTTAGTTAGTTAGCAAGTAGTTAGTTAGTTAATTAGTTATTTATTTAGTTATTTAGTTAGTTAGTTAGTTGTCATGTAGGAAGGTAGTTAATTAGTTAGTTAGTTAGTTGGTCAGTTAGTTAGTTCGTTAGTTTGTTAATTAGATAGTTAGTTAGTTAGTTAGTTAGTTAGTTAATCAGTTAGTTAGCTAGTAGTTTCTTAGTTATCTAGTTAGTTATTTAGTTAGTTAGTCAGTCAGCTAGTAGTTTGTTTGTTAACTAGTTAGCTATTTAGTTAGTTAGTTAGTTAGTTAGTAAGTGGGTATGTAGGAAATTCGTTAGTTAGTTAGTTAGTTAGTTAGTTAGTTAATAGGTATGCATGAAGATAGTTAGTTAGTTAGTTAGTTAGTTTCTAGGAAGGTAGTTACTTAATTAGTAAGTTAGTTAGTTAGCTTGTTAATAGTTAGTTATTTCGTTCGTTGGTTAGTTAGTTATTTAGCTAGTAGTTAGTTAGTTACATAGTTAATTAATTCGTTAATTAATTAGTTAGTTTGTAAGTTAGTCAGTTAATGGGTATGTACGAAGGTAGTTAGTTAATTAGTGAATTAGTTAGTTAGCTAGTAGTTAGTTAGTTAGTTAATTAGTTAGTTAGTTAATTAGTTAGTTAGTTAGTGGGTATATATGAAGGTAGGTAGGTAGGTAGTTAGTTAGTTAGTTTATAGGTATGTAGGAAGATAGTTAGTTAGTTAATTAGTGAGTTATCCGGAAAGTTATCTTGTAGTTAGTTAGTTAGTTTGCTAGTTATTTATCTAGTAGTTAGTTAGTCAGTTAGTTAGTTAGTTAGTTAGTTAGTTAGTTAGTCTATATATATGTAAGGAGGGAGGTAGTTAGTTAGTCAGTTAGTCAGTTAGTTAGTTAGTTAGTTAGTTAGTTAGTCTATATATATGTAAGGAGGGAGGTAGTTAGTTAGTCAGTTAGTTAGTTAGTTAGTTAGTTAATTAGTTAGTTAGTTAGTTAGTTAGTTAGGTAGTAGTTTGTTAGTTAGTTTGTTTGTTAATAATAAGTTATTTAGTTACTTAGTTAGTTAGTTAGTTAGTTATTTAGCAAGTAGTTAGTTAGTTACTTAGTTAATTAATTCGCTAGTTAATTAGTTAGTTAGCAAGTTCGTTAGTTAATGGGTGTGTATGAAGGTAGCCAGTTAGTTAGTTAATTAGATAATTAGTTAGCTAGTAGTTAGTTAGTTAGTTAATTATTTTGTTAGCTAGTTAGTTAGTTATTTAGTTACTTAATATGTATGTAAAAAGGTAGTCAGTTAGTTAGTTTCTAGGAAGGTAGTTACTTAATTTGTAAGTTAGTTAGTTAGTTAATATGTATGTACAAAGGTATTTAGTTAATTAGTTAGTTAGGTAGTTAGTTAATTAATAGGTATGTATGAAGGTAGTTAGTTAGTAAGTTAGTTAGTCAATTAGTTAGTTAGTTAGTTAGTTAGCTAGTAGTTAGTTAGTTTGTTGGTTAATTGTAAGTTATTTAGTTACATAGTTAGTTAGTTATTTAGCTAGTAGTTACTTAGTTACTTAGTTAATTAATTCGTTAGTTAATTAGTAAGTTAGTAAGTTAGTTAGTTAATGGGTATGTAGGAAGGTAGCCAGTTAGTTAGTTAATTAGTCAGTCAGTTAGCTAGTAATTAGTTAGTTTAGTTAATTAGTTAGTTAGCTAGTTAGTTAGTTAGTTAGTTAGTTAGTCAGTTAATCAGTTAGTTAATAAGTATGTAAGAAGGTAATGAGTTGGTTAGTTAGATAGTTAGTTCATGAGTTAGGTAGTTAGTTAGTTAGTTAGTTAGTTAGTTAGTTAGTTAGTTAATTACTTAGTTAAGTTAGTTAGTTAGTTAGTTAGTTAGTTAGTTAGTTAGTTAGTCAGTTAGTTAATAAGTTAGTTAGTTAGTTAGTTAATATGTATGTAAGAAGGTAATGAGTTAGTTAGTTAGATAGTTAGTTAATGAGTTAGGTAGTTAGTTAGTTAGTTAGATGGTTGGTTAGTCAGTTAGTTAAAGTTAATCAGTTAGTTATTTAGTTAGTTAGTTAGTCAGTTAGCAAGTAGTTAGTTAGTTAATTAGTTCTTTATTTAGTTATATTGTTAGTTAGTTTGTTGTTATGTAGGAATGTAGTTATTTGGTTAGTTAGTTAGTCAATAGGCATGTCGGAATATAGTTAGTTAGTTAATTCGTGAGTTATTTAGATAGTTATGTAGTAGTTAGTTAGTTAGTTAGTTAGTTAGTTTATATATATGTAAGGAGGTAGTTAATTAGTTAGTTAGTTAGTTAGTTAGTTAGTTTATATATATGTAAGGAGGTAGTTAATTAGTTAGTTAGTTAGATAGTTCGTTAGTTAGTTAGCTAGTAGTTTGTTAGTTAACTAGTTAGTTATTTAGTTAGTTGGTTAGTCAGTCAGCTAGTTGTTAGTTAGTTAACTAGTTAGTTAGTCAGTTAGTGGGTACGTAGGAAGTTAGTTAGTTAGTCAGTTAGTTAATAGGTATGAAGGAAGATAGTTAGTTAGTTAGTTAGTTAGTTAGTTAGTTAGATAGTTAGTTAGGAAGGTAGTTACTTAATTAGTAAGTAAGTTAGTTAGTTAGTTAATATGTATGTAGGAAGATAGTTAGTTAGTTAGTTAGTTAATTAGTAAGTTAGTTAGTTAGTTAGTTAGTTAATGGGTTCATACGAATGTAGTTAGTTAATTAGTTTGTTAGGTAGTAAGTTAGTTAGTTAATAGGTATGTATGAAGGTAGTTAGTTAGTAAGTTAGGTAGTTAATTAGTCAGTTATTTAGTTAGTTAGCTTGCAGTTAGTTAGTTAGTTTGTTAATAGTTAGTTATTTAGTTAGTTAGTTAGTTCAATATTTATCTAGTAGTTAGTTAGTTACTTAGTTAATTAATTCGTTAGATAATTAGTTAGTTGGTAAGTTAGTTAGTCAATGGGTATGTATGTAGGTAGTCACTTAGTTAGTTAATTAGTTAGTTAGCTAGTAGTTAGTTAGTTAGTTAATTATTTAGTTAGTTAATTAGTTAGTTAATTAGTTTGTTAGTGGGTATCTATGAAGGTAGGTAGGGAGGTGGTTAGTTAGTTTGTTTATAGGTATGTTGGAAGATAGTTAGTTAGTTAATTAGTGAGTTATCTAGATAGTTATCTAGTAGTTAGTTAGTTAGTTGGCTAATTATTTATCTAGTAGTTAGTCAGTCAGTCAGTTAGTTAGTTAGTTAGTTAGTTAGTTAGTTATTTAGTTAATTAGTTAGTTTATATATGTAAGGAGGTAGTTAGTTAGTTAGTTAGTTAGTTAGATATTTAGTTAGTTAGTTAGGTAGTTAATTAGTTAGTTAGTTAGTTAGTTAGTTAGTTAGTTAGTAGTTTGTTAGTTACCTGGTTAGGTATTTGGTTAGTTAGTTAGTGGGTAAGTAGGAAGTTAGTTAGTTAGTTTGTTAGTTAGTTAACATGTATGTAGGAAGAGAGATAGTTAGTTAGTTTGTTTGTAGGAAGGTAGTTGGTTAATTAGTTAGGTAGTTGGTTGGTTAGTTAGTTAGTTAGTTAATAGGTATGTATGAAGGTAGTTAGTTAGTAAGTTAGTTAGTTAATGAGTTAATTAGTTAGTTAGCTAGTAGTTAGTTAGTTAGTTAGTTAGTTAGTGGGTTTGTAGGAAGGTTGTTATATCAAGGAGGTTATGTCAATAATTTAATACAAGAAAATTATGGACAGAAAATAATTACAAGAGAAATGAGGGATTAAAATGCAAAAATGACAAAGATCATTAACCCCCTTTCACACCTAAACCCTTGTCATGTGTATTACATTATTTAGCTCATTCTAGACCCTTCTATTCTGGCCATAACCTGGCCATAACACATAATTTCGTGGCAATAGAGTGAGGAGCAAGAAGAAGAAGGAAAGAAGAGGAGATTGGAGAAGAGGAAGAGAACAAGTGATTCAAGAGGAGAAAAGAAGAAAGAGAGCTCGTTTTCGAAGTCTACTCCATCAAGGCAGCCAGGATAGGTGGTGGGGGAGTTGTCTAAGCCAAGGAGCTCAAAGTTTTGAGGTTATAAATCTATTTTCTAATCTAATTCATAGCATGCTTCATACTTACTGCCATGGAAACCGATTGCAAGATCGATTTGAGCTTTCTGAGATTTCCTTGTCGAAAACCCTAGATTTTTGGGGGTAAAGTGATTCTGGATTTTAAGGTTTCATAGATTGTTTTGGGATACAAGGATGGTGCCGTGATGATTCGGCCGCTCGAATAATGGCGTTTCGATCATCTATTAGGCTTCCATCGAGAAAGGGTAAAAATTAGGGTTTCGGTTTTTCGGAAGAAAAGAAGTGATACAATTGAGTTGTTTGTTGTTAAATGCGTCGGGTTTATGTTTGGTTTTGAGTCAAGATCCTTTAACCCGGTATCCTCAAACCCTAGATCAAATTCTGAATATCAGGGGTATTTTCGTAATTTTGCAAGACATAAAATTTTCAGGGGCACAATTCTACAATGGAGAAAAGGCTTAATCGCTTGATAACGTCCAACTAAATAATGGTTGGATTGGTGAGCGTTTTGGCCAATATAAAACACATGGCTGAGTTGTTCTCGTGTCGATTGTTCCTCTCGTATCCCGTTTAGGGTTTCATCTCGTGGTTATTAGTTATTCCGGTATGTCGGATAAGTGGAAGTATCGTAGTTGATTAGTTCTTTGACGGGTGTACCGAACCAGATTTCGTGTGTCACGTCTTCGTATTTTGTTCATAACTTCTTCATTCAGTCTCCGTTTTGCGTGTTCTTGGTTCCGTTGGAAAGCTTATTTCGAGACGATTCTATTAGCAGTAATTATGATTACTGAAATTGACTCTTCATTTATTTATGTATCATTTTATCTGTAGAATAGGTGTAGTTCTTGGTAGTATGTAGGATTATTGTTGATGTAGGTCTATTCGTAGTGAGGATGAGCGGTAGATAAGGAAACCCATGTTTGGACATTTTAGTGGTTCCTGGCCAGAGGTGCATCTTCGGGTCGCTCCCGAACTTGCGAACTGTTAGACGTAGCAGTACGGTCTCCTCAAGCTGATCGAGGGGACGTGTCTTCAATTGTGGCGGGGTTGGAGACACCACTCTTGTATTAGAGTGCAGGATGGACTCTTACCTCAAGCTGATCGGGGTATTTGTCTATGTGGGGTCCCGTGTGGTGCCGACCTTATCGAAGTGGTTAGTGTAGTGATTGACTTGTACCTCAAGCTGATCCGGGGTACTAGTCTCCGAGTGTGTCTCGTGTTGTTATCCTCATGGTTTCACGATGAGAATTCTGTAGTAGTAGTTGTCATATTTTTTTGCAGAATTCGTGTTAGTTGTAGTAGTCGGTCATCGTGGTCGTGTCGATAGTAAATAATAATTAAATATTATTTTACTTATCTAACTCTCAGCCAACATTTCCAGGTAGCACTTGAGGTGGCAGTGGCATTCTTGTAGATTACGAGCTTAGCGGAGTGTGCGAGTACCAATTACCATATTTCGTTTAGTTGTGTTTGTTTGTATCGACCATATGTATATTGGATAGTTGTAGGTTATCTTTTATGCCAACTTGTTTTGTATTGTGTGTTTTTGACTCTGCTATTGCTCATATGTTTATAGTTTTAGTGTGTTGTTCACGTTATCTTATTTTGGGTCGTGACAACCTTTTTGGTATCAGAGCAATGGTCCTCGTGACCTGCAGATGTCATAACATCATACCGTAAATACCTTACTAATCCTGTCTTTTGATCGTCATTAGGTAGTGAGAATGCCACCAAAACCGAAAAAGGTGAGTAGTGTCGATGTTGGCGTCGAAGGTTCAAGGCGACCTGGACGACCTGGAAAGGAGAAAGGAGTTGTTGGCGAGTAGTTAGTTAGTTAGTTAGTTAGTTTGTTAGTTAGTTAGTTTATATGTATGTAAGGAGGTAGTTAGTTAGTTTGTTTGTTAGATATTTAGTAAGTTAATAGGTATGTATGATGGTAGTTAGTTAGTAAATTAGTTAGTTAGTTAGTTAGCTAGTAGTTTGTTAGTCAGTATATTAGTTGATTAGTTAGTTAGTTAGTTAGCGAGTAGTTAGTTAGTTAATTAGTTAATTAATTAGTTAGTTAATTAGTTAGTTAGTAATTTAGTTAGTTAGTGGGTATGTATGAAGGTAGCTAGCTAGTTAGTTAGTTAGTTAGTTAGCTAGTAGATAATTAGTTAGATAGTTAACCAGTTAGTTATTTGGTAAGTTAGTTAGTTGGTAAGCTAGTACTCTGTTATATATTTAGTTAGTCAGTTAGTTAGTAAGTGATTATGTAGGAAGGTAGTTTGTTAGTTAGTTAGGTAGTTAACTGGTATGTAGGAAGATAGTTAGTTAGTTATTTAGTTAGTTATCTTGTAGTTAGTTAGTTAGTTAGTTAGTCAGTTAGTTAGTTAGTTAGTAAGTTAGCTAGTAGTCATTTAGTTAGTTTGTTAGTTAGTTAGTTAGTTAGTCAATTACTTAGTTAGTTAGTTAATTAGTTAGTTAGTTAGCTAGTTAGTGGGTTCGTTGGAAGGTAGTTAGTTAATTGGTTAGTTAGTTTTTTAGTTAGTTAGTTAATAGCTATGTAGGAAGTTAGTTAGTTAGTTAGTTAGTTAGTTAGTTAATTAGTGAGTTAGTTAGTGGGTTCGTATGAAGGTAGTTAGTTAATCAGTTAGTTAGGTAGTTAGTTAGTTAATTAGTTAGTTAATAAGTATGTATACAGGTAGTTATTTAGTAAGTCGGTTAGTTAATTAGTTAGTTAGTTAGTTAGTTAGCCAGTTAGTTAGTTAGTTAGTTAGTTAATTAGTTAGATATTTAGTTAGTTAGTTAGTTAGCTAGTAGTTTGTTAGTTAATTACTTAATTAATTAGTTAGTTACTGAGTTAGTTAGTTAGTTAGTTAGTTGGTTTGAACGAAGGTAGCTAGTTAGTTAGATTATTAGTCAGTTAGTTAGTTAATTAGTTAATTAGTTTGTTAATTAGTCGGTTAGTTAGTGGGTATGTAGGAAGGTAGTAAGTTAGTTATTTATTTAGTTAGTTAGTAAGTTAGTTAGTTATTTAGTTAATTAGTTAGTTTGTTAGTATGTACGTTCGTTAGTTAGTAGGTATGTAGGAAGGTAGGTAGTTAGTTAGTTAGTAAGTCAATTAGTTAATTAGTTATTTAGCTAGTATTTAGTTAGTTAATTAGTTAATTAATTAGTTATTCATTTAGTTATCTAGTAGTTAGTTAGTTAGTTAGTCAATCATTTAGTTAGTTAGTTAGTTAGTTAGTTAGTGAGTTAGTTAATATGTATGTAAGAAGGTAGTTAGTTAGTTAGTCCATTAGTCATTTTGTAAGTAAGTTAGTTAGTTAGTTAGCAAGTAGTTTTTAGTCAATTAGTTATTTAGTTAGTTAGTTAGTTGTTATGTAGAAAGGCAGTTAGTTAGTTAGTTAATTAGTTGGTTAGTTAGTTAGTTAGCTAATAGGTATGTAGGAAGATAGTCAGTTAGTTAATAGATACGTCGGAGGAT
Organism: Luzula sylvatica; assembly: GCA_946800325.1. NCBI lineage: Eukaryota > Viridiplantae > Streptophyta > Magnoliopsida > Poales > Juncaceae > Luzula > Luzula sylvatica. The sequence goes on along the minus strand of OX326960.1, from coordinate 65,783,826 downwards.
AGTTAGTTAATTAGTTAGTTAGTTAGTTAGTTAGTTAGTCAGTAAGTATGTTCATCAGTTAGTTGGTATGTAGGAAGGTAGTTACTTTGTTAGTTAATTAGTTAATTAGTTAATTAGCTAGTAGCTAGTTAGTTAGTTAGTTAGTTAGTTAGTTAGTCTGTTAATCTGTTAGTTAGTTAGTTAGTTAGTAAGTTAGTTAGTTTGTTACTCAATATGTATGTATGAAGTAAGTGTGTTAGTTAGTCAGATAGTTAGTTAATTAGTTAGTTAGTTAGATTGTTAGTTTGTTAGTAGTTATTTAGATTGTTAGTTGATCAGTTAGTTATTTAATTAGTTAGTTAGTTAATTAGTTCGTAGTTAGTTAGTTTGTTATTTATTTAGTTAGTTAGTTAGTTAGTTGATGGGTATGTCGGAAGGTATTTAGTTAGTTATAAGTTAGTTAGTTAAGTTAATAGGTATTTAGTACGATAGTTAGTTAGTTAATTAGTTAGTTATTATGTTAGTTATCTTGTAATAAGTTAGTTAGTTAGTTATTTAGTCAGTTAGTTAGTAGTTATTTAGTTTGTCAATTATTTAGTTAGTTAGTTAGTTATCTAGTAGTTAGTTAGTTAGTTAGATAACTAGTTAGTTTTTTAGTTAGTAAGTTAGTTTGTTAACTAGTTAGTTGTTTAGTAAGTTAACTAATTAGTTTTTTATTAACTTAGTTAGTTAGTTAGTTAGTTAATTAGTGGGTTTGTACGAAGGTAGTTAGTTAATTTGTTAGGTAGTTAGTTAGTTAGTTAGTTAAAAGGTATGTATGAAGGTAGTTAGTTAGTAAGTTAGTTTCTTAATTAGTTAATTAGTTAGTTAGCTAGTAGTTAGTTAGTTAGTTAGTTAGTTTGTTAGTTAGTGAGTTAGTTAGTGGGTTTGTAGGAAGGTAGTTAGTTAATTAATTAGTTAGTTAGTAAGTTAGTTAATATGTATGTAAGAAGGTAGTTAATTAGCTAGTTAATTTGTTAATTAGTAGTAAGTTAGTTAGTTAGTTAGTTAGTTAATTAGTTATTTAGTTAGCTAGGTAGTTACTTAGCTAGTAGTTAGTTGGTTAACTAGTTAGTTATTTAGTTAGTTAATGGGTATGTAGGAAGATAGTTAGTTAGTTAGTTAGTTAATAAGTTAGTTAGTAAGTTATTTGGTGGGTTTTTAGGAAGGTAGTAACTTAATTAGTTAGTTAGTTTGTTAGTTAGTTAGTTAATAGGTTTGTAGGAAGATAGTTAATATGTTAGTTGATAGGTATGTAGGAAGATAGTTAGTTAGATAGTTAATTAGTTTTGTTTGTTAGCTAGTTAGTTAGTTAATTAGTTAGTTATTTAGTTAGTTAGCTAGTAGTTAGTTAGTTTGTTAGTTAGTTAGTCAGTCAGTTAATTAGTTAATTAGTTAGGTAGCTAGGTAGTTAATATTTATGTAAGAATGTAGTCAGTTAGTTAGTTAATTAGTTTGTTAGGTAGTTAGTTAATGAGTTAGTTAATTAGGTAGTTAGTTAGTTATCTAGTAGTTAGTTAGATAGTTAGTTAGTTAATCAGTTAGTTAGTTAGTTTGTTAGTTAGTTAGTTTGTTAATAGATATGTAGGAAGATAGTTAGTTCGTTAATTAGTTAGTTAGTTAGCTAGTTAATTAGTTAGTTAGTCAGTTAATCAGTTAGTTAATAAGTTAGTTAGTTAGTTAATTAATTAGTTAATATGTATGTAAGAAGTTAGTTAGTTAGTTAGTTAGTTAAATAGTTAGTTAATGAGTTAGTTAGTTAGTTAGTTAGTTAGTTGGTTAGTTAGTTAGTTAGTCAGTCAGTTAGTTAGTCAGTTAGTCATTTAGTTAGTTAGTTAGTTAGTTAGCAAGTAGTTAGTTAGTTAGTCAATTAGTTATTTATTTAGTTAGTTAGTTGTTATGTACAAAGGCAGTTAGTTAGTTAGTTAGTTAGTTGGTTAGTTAGTTAGTTAGATAGTTAATAGGTATGTAGGAAGATAGTTAGTTAGCTAATAGGTACTTAGGAAGATAGTTAGTTAGTTAGTTAGTTACTTAGTTAGTTAGTTAGTTAGTTAGTAAGTATGTTCATTAGTTAGTTGGTATGTAGGAAGGTAGTTACTTAGTTAGTTAATTAGTTAATTAGTTAATTAGCTAGTAGTTAGTTAGTTTGTTAGTTAGTTAGTTAGTTAGTCAGTTAATCTGTTAGTTAGTTAGTTAGTTAGTTTGTTAGTTTGTTAGTCAATATGTATGTATGAAGTAAGTGAGTTAGTTAGTTGGATAGTTAGTTAATTAGTTAGTTAGTTAGTTAGTTAGTTAGTAAGTTAATTAGTTAGTTTGTTAGTTAGTTAGTTAGTAAGTTAATTTGTTAGTTATTTATTTAGTTTGTTAGTTTGTTAGTTTTGCTAATTGTTAGTTAGTTTGTTACTTAGTTAGTTAGTTATGTAGTGGGTATGTAGGAAGGTAGTTAATTAGTTAGTTAGTTAGTTAGTTAGTTGCTTAATAGGAATGTAGGTAGATTGTTAGTTAGTTAGTTAGTTAATTATTTAGTTAGTTATCTAGTAGTTAGTTAGTTAGTTTAGTTTGTCAGTTAGCTAGTAATTAGTAAGTTAGTTAGTCAGTTAATTAGTTTGTTAGTTAGTTAGTTAGTTAGTCAGCTAGTCAATTAGTTAGTCAATATGTACGTAAGAAGGTAGTTAGTTAGTAAGTTAGATAATTGGTAAGTTTGTTAGGTAGATAGTTAGTTAGTTATTTAGTTTGTTATCTAGTAGTTAGTTAGTTAGTATAGTTTGTCAATTAGCTAGTCATTAGTAAGTTAGTTAGTCAGTTAATTAGTTAGTTAGTTAGTTAGTTAGTCAGTTAGTCAATTAGTTAGTTAATATGTATGTAAGAAGGTAGTTACTTAGTAAGTTAGATAGTTGGTAAGTTGGTTAGTTAGTTAGATAGTTAGTTATCTAGTAGTTAGTTAGTTGGTTAGTTAGTAGTTAGTTAGTTGGTTAGTTAGTTAGTTAGTTGGTTAGTTAGTTAGTTACTTAGTTAGTTAGTTAGTTAACTAGTTAGTTATTTAGTTGGTTGGATAGTTAGTTAATATGTATGTAGGAAGATAGTTAGTTAGTTTGTCAATTAGTTAGTTATTTAGTTACTTATCTGGTAGTAGTTAGTTAGTAAGTCAGTTAGTTAGTTATCTGGTAGTTAGTTAGTTAGTTAGTTAGTTAGTTAGTTAGTTAGTGAGTTAGTTAATATGTATGTAAGAAGGTAGTTAGCTAGTTAGTTTGATAGTTATATTATGAGTTAGTTTGTTAATTAGCTAGTTAGTTAGTTAATTAGTTAGTTAGTTAGTTAGTTAGTTAGTTATTTAGTTAGTTAGTTAGCTAGTAGTTAGTTAGTTAACTAGTTAGTTATTTAATTAGTTAATAGGTATGTAGGAAGATAGTTAGTTAGTTAAAGAGTTAGTTAGTTAGTTATTTGGTGGGTTTTTCGGAAGGTAGTTAGTTAAATATTTATGTAGTTAGTTAGTTAGTTAGTTAGTTAATAGGTATGTAGGAAGGTAGTTAGTTAGTAAGTTAGTTAGTTAATTAGTTAGTTACTTAGTTAGCTAGTAGTTAGTTAGTTAGTTAGCTTGTTAATAGTTAGCTATTTAGTTAGTTAGTTAGTTAGTTATTTAGCTAGTAGTTAGTTAGTCACTTAGTTAATTAATTCGTTAGTTAATTAGTTAGTTAGTATGTTAGTTTGTTAATATGTATGTATGAAGGAAGTCAATCAGTTAGTTATTAGTAAGTTAGCTAGTAGTTAATTAGTTAGTTAATTAGTTAGTTAGTTAGTGGGTAGATGTGAAGGTGGGTAGGTAGTTAGTTAGTTAGTTTGTATGTAAGTTGGAAGATAGTTAGTTAGTTATCTAGATAGTTATCTAGTAGTTAGATAGTTAGTTAGCTAGTTATTTATCTTGTAGTTAGTCAGTCAGTCAGTCTGTTAGTTAGTTAGTTAGTTAGTTAGTTTGTTAGTTAGTTAGTTTATATATATGTAAGGAGGTAGTTAGTTAGTAAGCCAATTAGATATTTAGTTAGTTAGTTAGGTAGTTAGTTGGTTAGTTAGTTAGTTAGTAGTTTGTTAGTTAACTAGTTAGTTAGTTAGTTAGCTAGTAGTTAGTAAGTAAGTTAGTTAGTTAGTTAGTTAGTTAGTTAGTTAGTTAGTTAGTTAGTTCGTGGGTATGTATGAAGGTAGTTAATTAGTTAGTTAGTCAGTTAGTTAGTTAGTTGCTTAATATGTACGTTGGAAGATAGTTAGTTAGTTAATTTGATAGTTATTTAGTTTGTTATCAAGTAGTTTGTTAGTTTGCCAGTTAGCTAGTAATTAGTATGTCAGTTAGTCAGTTAGTTAGTAAGTTAGTTAGTTAGTTAGTTAGTCAGTTCATATGTTTTTAAGAAGGTAATTAGTAAGTTAATTAGTTAGTTAGTTAGTTAGTCAGTTAGTTTTCTAGTAGTTAGTTTGTTGGTTGGTTAGTCAGTTAGTTAGTTAGTAGTTAGTTAGTTAGTTAACTAGTTAGGTATCTAGTTGGTTAGATAATTAGTTAATATGTATGTAGGAAGATAGTAAGTTAGTTAGTTAGTTAATTAGTTACTTATTTTGCTAGTTATCTAGTAGTTAGTTAGTTAGTTAGTTAGTTAGTTATATATCTAGTTGGTAGTTACTTAGTTAGTTAGTTAGTTAGTTAAGTTGGTCAATATGTATGTAATAAGGTAGTTAGTTAGGTAGTTAGTTAGTAGTAAGTTAGTTAGCTAGTTAGTTAGTAGTAAGTTAGTTAGTTAGTAAGTTAGTTAGTTAGTTAACTAGTTAGTTATTTAGTTAGTTAGTTAGTTAGTTAGCTAGTGGTTAGTTAGTTAAATAGTTAGTTAATAGGTATGTAGGAAGATAGTTAGTTAGTAAGTTAATAGATATGTAGGAAGATAGTTAGGTAGTTAGTTAGTTAGTTAGTTAGTTAGTTAATTAGTTAGGTTTGCTAGCTAGATAGTTATTGGGTTTGTACGATAGTAGTTAGTTAATTAGTTGGTTAGGTAGTTAGTTAGTTGTTAGTCAATAGGTATGCATGAAGGTAGTTAGTTTGTTAATTTGTTATTTAGTTAGTAAGCTAGTAGTTTGTTACTTTGTTAGTTAGTTAGTTTGTTTGTAAGTTAACCTAGTTAGTTAGTTAGTTAGCTAGTAGTTAGTTAGTTAATTAATTAGTTAATTAGTTAGTTTGTTAGTTTGTTAGTGAGAATGTACGAAGGCAGTTATTTAGTTATTTAGTTAATATATATGTAGGAAGATAGTTAGTTAGTTAGTTGGTTAGTTAGTTTGTAAGTTAATTAGTTAGTTATTTTTTTAGTTAGTTAGTTTGTTAGTTAGCTAATAGTTTGTTAGTTAGTTACTTAGTTAGTTAGTTAGGTAGTGGGTATGTAGGAAGGTAGTTAATTAGTTAGTCAGTTAGTTAGTTGCTTAATAGGAATGTAAATAGTTAGTTAGTTATTTAGTTAGTTATCTAGTAGTTAGTTAGTTAGTTTAGTTTGTCAATTAGCTAGTCATTAGTAAGTTAGTTAGTCAGTTAATTAGTTAGTTAGTTAGTTAGTTAGTCAGTTAGTCAATTAGTTAGTTAATATGTACGTAAGAAGGTAGTTACTTAGTAAGTTAGATAGTTGGTAAGTTGGTTAGTTAGTTAGTTGGTTAGTTAGTAGTTAGTTAGTTGGTTAGTTAGTTAGTTAGTTAGTTAGTTAGTAGTTAGTTAGTTAGTTAGTTAACTAGTTAGTTATTTTGTTGGTTGGATAGTTAGTTAATATGTATGTAGGAAGATAGTTAGTTAGTTAGTTAGTTATTTAGTTAGTCATCTAGTAGTAGTTAGTTAGTAAGTTAGTTAGTTAGTTAGTTACTGAGTTAGTTAATATGTATGTAGGAAGGTAGTTAGCTAGTTAGTTTGATAGTTATATTATGAGTTAGTTTGTTATTTAGCTAGTTAGTTAGTTAATTAGTTAGTTAGTTAGTTAGTTAGTTAGTTATTTAGTTAGTTAGTTAGCTAGTAGTTAGTTAGTTAACTAGTTAGTTATTTAATTAGTTAATAGGTATGTAGGAAGATAGTTAGTTAGTTAGTTAAAGAGTTAGTTAGTTAGTTATTTGGTTGGTTTTTCGGAAGGTAGTTAGTTAATTATTTATGTAGTTAGTTAGTTAGTTACTTAGTTAATAGGTATGTATGAAGGTAGTTAGTTAGTAAGTTAGTTAGTTAATTAGTTAGTTAGTTAGTTAGCTAGTAGTTAGTTAGTTAGTTAGCTTGTTAATAGTTAGTTATTTAGTTAGTTAGTTAGTTAGTTAGTTAGTTAGTTATTTAGCTAGTAGTTAGTTAGTCACTTAGTTAATTAATTCGTTAGTTAATTAGTTAGTTAGTAAGTTAGTTTGTTAATATGTATGTATGAAGGAAGTCAGTTAGTTAGTTATTAGTAAGTTAGCTAGTAGTAAATTAGTTAGTTAATTAGTTAGTTAGTTAGTGGGTAGATGTGAAGGTGGGTAGGTAGTTAGTTTGTAAGTTTGTATGTATGTTGGAAGATAGTTAGTTAGTTAATTAGTGAGTTATCTAGATAGTTATCTAGTAGTTAGTTAGTTAGTTAGTTAGCTAGTTATTTATCTAGTAGTTAGTCAGTCAGTCAGTCTGTTAGTTAGTTAGTTAGTTAGTTTGTTAGTTAGTTAGTTTATATATATGTAAGGAGGTAGTTAGTTAGTAAGCCAATTAGATATTTAGTTAGTTAGTTAGGTAGTTATTTGGTCAATTAGTTAGTTAGTAGTTTGTTAGTAAACTAGTTAGTTAGTTAGTTAGCTAGTAGTTAGTAAGTAAGTTAGTTAGTTAGTTCGTTAGTTAGTTAGTTAGTTCGTGGGTATGTATGAAGGTAGTTAATTAGTTAGTTAGTCAGTTAGTTAGTTAGTTGCTTAATATGTACGTTGGAAGATAGTTAGTTAGTTAATTTGATAGTTATTTAGTTTGTTATCAAGTAGTTTGTTAGTTTGCCAGTTAGCTAGTAATTATTATGTCAGTTAATTAGTAAGTTAGTTAGTTAGTCAGTTAGTCAGTTCATATGTTTTTAAGAAGGTAATTAGAAAGTTAATTAGTTAGTTAGTTAGTTAGTTAGTTAGTTTTCTAGTAGTTAGTTTGTTGGTTGGTTAGTCAGTTAGTTAGTTAGTAGTTAGTTAGTTAGTTAAGTAGTTAGGTATTTAGTTGGTTAGATAATTAGTTAATATGTATGTAGGAAGATAGTAAGTTAGTTAGCTAGTTAATTAGTTACTTATTTTGCTAGTTATCTAGTAGTTAGTTAGTTAGTTAGTTAGTTATATATCTAGTTGGTAGTTAGTTAGTTAGTTAGTTAGTTAGTTAAGTTAGTTAATATGTATGTAATAAGGTAGTTAGTTAGGTATTTGATAGTTTGATTTTTAGCTAGTTAGTTAATTAGTTAATTAGCTAGTTAGTTAGTAGTAAGTTAGTTAGTTAGTAAGTTAGTTAGTTAGTTAACTAGTTAGTTATTTAGTTAGTTAGTTAGTTAGTTAGCTAGTAGTTAGTTAGTTAAATAGTTAGTTAATAGGTATGTAGGAAGATAGTTAGTTAGTAAGTTAATAGATATGTAGGAAGATAGTTAGGTAGTTAGTTAGTTAGTTAGTTAGTTAGTTAATTAGTTAGGTTTGTTTGCTAGTTAGTTATTTGGTTTGTACGATAGTAGTTAGTTAATTAGTTGGTTAGGTAGTTAGTTAGTTGTTAGTCAATAGGTATGCATGAAGGTAGTTAGTTTGTTAATTTGTTATTTACTTAGTAAGCTAGTAGTTTGTTAGTTTGTTAGTTAGTTAGTTTGTTTGTAAGTTAACCTAGTTAGTTAGTTAGTTAGCTAGTAGTTAGTTAGTTAATTAGTTAGTTAATTAGTTAGTTTGTTAGTCTGTTAGTGAGAATGTACGAAGGCAGTTATTTAGTTAATATATATGTAGGAAGATAGTTAGTTAGTTAGTTGGTTAGTTAGTTTGTAAGTTAATTAGTTTGTTATTTTTTTAGTTAGTTAGTTTGTTAGTTAGCTAATAGTTTGTTAGTTAGTTACTTAGTTAGTTAGTTAGGTAGTGGGTATGTAGGAAGGTAGTTAATTAGTTAGTCAGTTAGTTAGTTGCTTAATAGGAATGTAGATAGATAGTTAGTTATTTAGTTAGTTATCCAGTAGTTAGTTAGTTAGTTTAGTTTGTCAATTAGCTAGTCATTAGTAAGTTAGTTAGTCAGTTAATTAGTTAGTTAGTTAGTTAGTTAGTCAGTTAGTCAATTAGTCAGTTAATATGTACGTAAGAAGGTAGTTACTTAGTAAGTTAGATAGTTGGTAAGTTGGTTAGTTAGTTAGTTAGTTGGTTAGTTAGTAGTTAGTTAGTTGGTTAGTTAGTTAGTTAGTTAATTAGTTAATTATTGGGATTGTACGAAGGTAGTTAGTTAATTAGTTAAGTAGTTAGTTAGGTAGTTAGATAGTTAATAGGTATGTAGGCAAGAAGATAGTTAGTTAGTTAATTAGTTAGTTAGTTAGTTAGCTAGTAGTTAGTTAGTTAGTTAATTAGTTAGTTAGATAGTTAGTTAGCTAGTGAGTGTGTTAGTGGGTATGTTGGAATGGAAGCTAGTTAGTTACTTAGTTACTTTGTTAACTAGTTAGTTAGTTATCTAATAGTTAGTTAGTTAGTTAGTTAGTTATCTAGTAGTTAGTTAGTTGGTTAGTTAGTTAGTTAGTTATTTAGTTGGTTAGATAGTTAGTTAATATGTATGTAGGAATAATTAGTTAGTTAATTAGTTAATTAGTTAGTTATTTAGCTTGTTATCTAGTAGTTAGTTAGTTAGTTAGTTAGTTAGTTATTTATCTAGTAGTTAGCTAGTTGGTTAGTTAGTTAGTTAGTTAATATGTATGTAAGAAGGTAGTTAGTAAGTTAGTTTGATAGTTAGATTTTTAGCTAGTTAGTTAATTAGTTAGTTAGCTAATTAGTTAGTTGTAAGTTAGTTAGTTAGTTAACTAGTTAGTTATTTAGTTAGTTAGTTAGTTAGTTAGCTAGTAGTTAGTTAGTTAGTTAGTTAATAGGTATGTAGGAAGATAGTTAGTTAGTTAGTTAATAGGTATGTAGGAAGATAGTTGGTTAGTAAGTTAGTTAGTTAGTTAATTAGTTAGATTGTTAGCTAGTTAGTTAGTGGATTTGTACGATAGTACTTAATTAATTAGTTAGTTAGGTAGTTAGTTAGTTGTTAGTCAATAGGCATGTATGAAGGTAGTTAGTTTGTTAATTTGTTATTTAGTTAGTTAGCTAATAGTTAGTTAGTTAGTTAGTTAGTTCGTTAGTTAGTTATTTAGTTAGTTAGTTAGTTAGTTAGTTAGCTAGTAGTTAGTTAGTTAATTAGTTACTTAATTAGTTAGTTAGTTAGTGAGAGTGTACGAAGGTAGTTAGTTAGTTAGTTAGTTAGTTAATATATATGTAGGAAGATAGTTAGTTAGTTAGTTAGTTAGTAAGTTAGTAAGTTAATTAGTTAGTTAGTTAGTTAGTTAGTTAGTAAGTTAATTTGTTAGTTATTTATTTAGTTTGTTAGTTTGTTAGTTAGCTAATTGTTAGTTAGTTTGTTACTTATTTAGTTTGTTAGGTAGTGGGTATGTAGGAAGGTAGTCAATTAGTTAGTTAGTTAGTTAGTTAGTTGCTTAATAGGAATGTAGGAAGATTGTTATTAGTTAGTTAATTAGTTAGTTATCTAGTATTGAGTTAGTTAGTTAGTTTAGTTTGTCAATTAGCTAGTAATTAGTAAGTTAGTTAGTCAGTTAATTAGTTAGTTAGTTAGTTAGTTAGTCAGCTAGTCAATTAGTTAGTTAATATGTATGTAAGAAGGTAGTTAGTTAGTAAGTTAGATAGTTGGTAAGTTTGTTAGTTAGTTAGTTAGTTAGTTAGTTAGTTAGTAAGTTAGTTAGTCAATTAGTACTTAGTTAGTTAGTTAGTTAGTTAACTAGTTAGTTATTTAGTTGGTTGGATAGTTAGTTAATATGTATGTAGGAAGATAGTTAGTTAGTTAGTTAGTTAGTTAATTAATTAGTTATTTAGTTAGTTATCTAGTAGTAGTTAGTTAGTAAGTTAGTTAGTTAGTTATCTAGTAGTTAGTTAGTAAGTTAATATCTATGTAAGAAGGTAGTTAGTTAGTTAATATGTATGTAAGAAGGTAGTTAATTGGCTAGTTAATTTGTTAATTAGTAGTAAGTTAGTTAGTTAGTTAGTTAGTTAATTAGTTATTTAGTTAGCTAGGTAGTTACTTAGCTAGTAGTTAGTTAGTTAACTAGTTAGTTATTTAGTTAGTCAATGGGTATGTAGGAAGATAGTTAGTTAGTTAGTTAGTTAATGAGTTAGTTAGTTAGTTAGTTATTTGGTGGGTTTTTAGGAAGGTAGTTACTTAATTAGTTAGTTAGTTAGTTAGTTAGTTAGTTAGTTAGTTAATAGGTATGTAGGAAGATAGTTAATATGTTAGTTGATAGGTATGTAGGAAGATAGTTAGTTAGATAGTTAATTAGTTTGTTTGTTAGCTAGTTAGTTAGTGGGTTTGTACGAAGGTAGTTAGTTAATTAGTTAGTTATTTAGTTAGTTAGCTAGTAGTTAGTTAGTTAGTTAGTTAGTTAGTCAGTCAGTTAATTAGTTAATTAGTTAGGTAGTTAGGTAGTTAATATGTATGTAAGAAGGTAGTCAGTTAGTTAGTTAATTAGTTTGTTAGATAGTTAGTTTATGAGTTAGTTAATTAGGTAGTTAGTTAGTTATCTAGTAGTTAGTTAGATAGTTAGTTAGTTAATCAGTTAGTTAGTTAGTTAGTTAGTTAGTTGATGTGAGGCAAATGGAACACGTTTTACGAGTCTTATTTAGGGATTTTAGCCCTTGTGAAGTTATATTATATGCGTTTATGATACATATTTCAAACATCATGAATATTTCTACACTAATGTGTTCTTTGCCCATTTTCAGGAGATAGAGGAATAATTTGGGAATTTGGTCAGCACCATTGCCTCCGGCACGCTGAAGACAGTTAAAACGATATATCACATCGATATATTCGGTGAAGGATCGAGGCGGGAAAGGCAAAAACAAAAGAAGAAAATCACCAAACTGTTGCACCGCACAGGGGCAACAGTGGGCCTGGCCGCAGAGGCAAATCTGCCAGCCCTGCACTGGCCACAGTGGCGAAATCTACAGCCCACAGCCCAGCTCTCAGTCCATACGCAGCCCCAACAAAGCTGAATTGTTGCCTTCTTTAGAATTGAATCGTTTCCTTCTTAAGGAATGATTTGTTGCCCTCTCAATGATTTATTGGTTGCCTTCTTTGGTGGATTTGTTGCTGCCCTAAAACTTCCATAATTACCCTTGCCAATTAAGAGGAGCATCAAGCCTATAAATAAGACCCTAAGGCCAAGGGCAAATGATGTTCTCTTCCCCCTCCTCTGTTTGCCTTGGGGGCAAGCCTTTCTCCTCCTTCTCTCCACCACAAACTCCACCAAGGCACAAACAAGATTCTATCGAAGCTAAAGATCGGAACTTGAGGTTCGGAGCGTTTCCGACTCGAGCTCCACCTTGTGAAGATCTTGGAGTAGCAGCGTTTGTGATCCAATTTCGACACGAGACCGATCAATCGATTATTGAAGAGCGTTTCTTGCAATTCGAGAGGATCTAGCACAAGAGGAAGAGGCGATTTGACGGGAGCGTTTCTTGCACTTCGCCGGGGAAACTTCGGAATCAAGATATCGAGCGTTTCGAGTCTTGAATAGGTTGTTTCTATCTTTTGTGTTTGAATTCGGTAGTTTCTTTTAATAAATCTTTGCGTGGATTAATAAATGTGGATTGAATTGGTTTAAAGCTTGTTTCTTGGCAATTTTCCGTTTAAATTCTCTTAATCTTGCTAGTGTTTACTTTCTTGCCCACAAACCCCCTTCAATTATTCTTTTACTGTACAAAGCTTTTTTTCGAGCTTATTCTTTTGCGTGTTTGATTCGTAATTTCGATACTTGCTCCCTGTGGACGATCCTATTATACTTGCTCTATACACTTTTGAGTTATCCACAATTTTGTTATACTTTACTTCTTTGATTTTCGGTTTTCGGACTCAACGATTGGCGCATTAATTTGCGTACACGAAAAACCGTGAATCATTAGTTTGTTAATAGATATATAGGAAGATAGTTAGTTCGTTAATTAGTTAGTTAGTTAGTTAGTTAATTAGTTAGTTAGTCAGTTAATCAGTTAGTTAATAAGTTAGTTAGTTAGTTAATTAGTTAGTTAATATGTATGTAAGAAGTTAGTTAGTTAGTTAGTTAGTTAAATAGTTAGTTAATGAGTTATTTAGTTAGTTAGTTAGTTAGTTGGTTAGTTAGTTAGTTAGTCAGTCAGTTAGTTAGTCAGTTAGTCATTTAGTTAGTTAGTTAGTTAGTTAGCAAGTAGTTAGTTAGTTAATTAGTTATTTATTTAGTTAGTTAGTAGTTATGTAGAAAGGCAGTTAGTTAGTTAGTTAGTTAGTTGGTTAGTTAGTTAGTTAGTTAGTTAATAGGTATGTAGGAAGATAGTTAGTTAGCTAATAGGTACGTATGAAGATAGTTAGTTAGTTAGTTAGTTACTTAGTTAGTTAGTTAGTTAGTAAGTATGTTCATTAGTTAGTTGGTATGTAGGAAGGTAGTTACTTAGATAGTTAGTTAGGTAGTTAATATGTATGTAAGAAGGTAGTCAGTTAGTTAGTTAATTAGTTTGTTAGATAGTTAGTTAATGAGTTAGTTAATTAGGTAGTTAGTTAGTTATCTAGTAGTTAGTTAGATAGTTAGTTAGTTAATCAGTTAGTTAGTTAGTTAGTTAGTTAGTTAGTTAGTTTGTTAATAGATATATAGGAAGATAGTTAGTTCGTTAATTAGTTAGTCAGTTAGTTAGTTAATTAGTTAGTTAGTCAGTTAATCAGTTAGTTAATAAGTTAGTTAGTTAGTTAATTAGTTAGTTAATATGTATGTAAGAAGTTAGTTAGTTAGTTAGTTAGTTAAATAGTTAGTTCATTAGTTAATTAGTTAATTAGCTAGTAGTTAGTTAGTTTGTTAGTTAGTTAGTTAGTTAGTCAGTTAATCTGTTAGTTAGTTAGTTAGTTAGTTTGTTAGTCAATATGTATGTATGAAGTAAGTGAGTGAGTTAGTTAGATAGTTAGTTAATTAGTTAGTTAGTTAGTTAGTTAGTAAGTTAATTAGTTAGTTAGTTAGTTAGTTAGTTAGTAAGTTAATTTGTTAGTTATTTATTTAGTTTGTTAGTTTGTTAGTTAGCTAATTGTTAGTTAGTTTGTTACTTAGTTAGTTAGTTAGGTAGTGGGTATGTAGGAAGGTAGTTAATTAGTTAGTTAGTTAGTTAGTTGCTTAATAGGAATGTAGGTAGATTGTTAGTTAGTTAGTTAGTTAATTATTTAGTTAGTTGTCTAGTAGTTAGTTAGTTAGTTTAGTTTGTCAGTTAGCTAGTAATTAGTAAGTTAGTTAGTCAGTTATTTGTTAGTTAGTTAGTTAGTTAGTCGGCTAGTCAATTAGTTAGTCAATATGTATGTAAGAAGGTAGTTAGTTAGTAAGTTAGATAATTGGTAAGTTTGTTAGTTAGTTAGTTAGTTAGTTAGTTAGTTAGTATTTAGTTAGTTAGTAGCAATTTACAAGGGCCAAAAATCTTAAATGGTTGCTTTGCTGAATAGCTTCCATTAAGGGTTTGAATAATTTCTAGTGCAAATTTCTTTTTAACGGACTCAATAATCTCTGAACAAGCTCATTGTTTGGTAGGTTGTGATTTGTCTAAGTAGCCATTGATTTCTTTATTTTTGGTTATGATATTCAAATAGGTTAGTGTTTTGATTTACGAGCTGATCTAAATTGAAACTCTTTCTTTTCGTTTAAGTTATTTATCGGTTAGAGCTCATCTAACTGCACTTTGATCTTAATATAATTTCATTATTGAAGTCAAGGATAGAGTTACACGCAAAACACTACACGAAACTGTGCCTTATCTCTCACAAACACCAAACCTCGTTTTTTTACTTTAAGTTTTTCTTATTTCATGCTATCAACCAACCAACAAACACCCCCCCAATTGTGTGTCTCTTTCTAGTTTTTGTGTTTGGTTTCGTTTATCTTCTTTTCGTTTCTTTCTTTTAGTTTTGCGTTATTTTAGTTTGGAGTCTTTTCTTTCTTTTATTTCTTTTCTTTTATTTTAATCTAATCTAGTCTACGCAGCTCTCTGTGGTTCGATCCCTACTTTCACTTTCTACATTTTTAAGTTTAGGGTTATAAATTTCTTTTGGTAAACCTTTTAACGACTGTAAAATATTGGTTATCAAAATGGCGCCGCTGCCGGGGAGCTGGTAACGGTATTAGTTTAGATTAATTTCACACTTTTCTTGTGTTGTACTTTTGTGTCAGAGTCAACCAAATTCGTAAAACTTTTTGTTAGTTTTTATCTTTTTCACTTTTTGTCAGAGTCACATTTTATTTACCTTTGTAACTTTTTCACTTTTTGTCAGAGTCACATACTATTTATTTTCTTTTGAGTCTGCATATTGCATTTACTAACTCTCGTTTGTAGACTTTGTTCTGTTTATGAGAGTAACTCGGAGTGCCAAAATTCCACTTACACCGCTGGATCTAGAGATTGAAAGAACACGCCGGGAGCAAAGAAGAGCAATTCCGGTGACACTGGAGTTAGGCGAGAGGTCTGGAAAGGTGGAGTACACGGACAACGAAGGCGAGTATCCTACCCCGCCATCTTCTCCTCACGCTACAACAGGTAACATTTTAAGAATGGCAAATAATGATGATAGAACCCTTAGGGACTTGTCTACCTTTGATTTTGCTACCAACCAGTACGGTATTGTCTTACCACCAGTCCCAAACTTTAAAATTCATACGGGTCTCCTCCAATTGTTGCCTACCTTTAATGGGAGTGTGGGAGAGGATCCACACTCTCATATGAGGGAGTTTAATCACATCACCGCCACTCTCATGCCGGCGGAGATTGTGGATGAAGGCCCGTATAAATTGCGATTGTTTTCATATAGTCTTAGAGGCCTAGCAAAAGACTGGTACTATCATTTAGCTCCATTTCCAACAACTTGGGTAGAACTTCAAAAATTGTTTCTGGATAAATATTTTCCTGTCTCTCTCACTGCTTCCATTAGGAAACAAATATGTAGTATTCAACAAGAAGTAGGGGAAACCCTATATGAGTATTATGATCGTTTTCAAAAATTATGTGCAAAGTGTCCCAATCATCAAGTGCCAGAAAATCTTTTAATTCAACACTTGTATGACGGGATGCTTCAAGAAACTAGGGATAATGTAGATTCTGCTAGTGGGGGTGCATTCATAGATAAAACTGTTAGGCAAGCACGTACCCTGATTGAAACCATGGCCAAAAATGCCCAATCTAGTAGAACCAGATCCAGAATTAGGGGAGTTAGTGAAGTGAGAGATTGTGATTTAGAAAAACGAGTGAGTGGAATAGACGCCAAGTTGGATAGCTTAGCTAATATGATGGCGTCGTTCATGGGAACGAAGGCGGAAGTAAAGTCTTGTGGTATATGCACCCAGACGGGGCATTCGACCGATTCTTGCCCGACACTCCAAGATGAAGAAAAAGTCACCACCACAGCTTGTGGGATCTTCAAACTGAACCATCAGGGAGGCTCAAATGGGGGTCAAAACCGCAACTATGATCCCTACTCTAAAACTTACAACCCTGGATGGCGTGATCACCCAAACTTCAGGTGGCGTGAACCTGGAAATCAGCAACAACCTCCTCAGAACTATAACCAAAATAATTCTCCTCCTCCTCCTCCTCCTTCTCAAATGGACCCAAATCTAAAGAGTCTTTCTGACATTGTGTCCTCCTTGGCCGCTTCAACTAGTTCTTTTCAGAAAGATACAAAAAGCGCGCTGACACATCTCAGCACTCAAATTGCTCAAATATCCTCTGAGGTAAACCAGTTGAAAACTCAAGGGTCCTCTCAACTTCCTTCTCAACCTCTGAACCCTCGAGAACATTCATGTGCCATCACCTTACGAAACGGAAAAGAAGTCGAAGGGAGCCATTCGAACAAGGACAATGAAGGAGAAGTCGAAGTGATTAAGGTGGATTCGGAGAAAATGAAGGAGAAACCCAAGGAAACTACACCTTATAAACCTAGAGTTCCTTTTCCTAGCCGCCTAGCGGTTAACACGAAAAAGGATGAAGCAGAGAGAGATATCTTAGAGGTTTTGAAGAAGGTGGAAGTGAATATTCCGTTACTCGAGGCCATTCGCCAAGTCCCTCGTTATGCGAAATTTTTGAAGGACTTGTGCACGAATAAGAGAAAATTAAATGGCCACGAGAGGGTGACAATGAGCGAGAATGTCTCTGCGGTTCTCCGTAAGAAGCTTTCAGTGAAGCAAAAGGATCCTGGCATGTTTGCCATTCCTTGTAGCATTGGGCACCATGAGTTTGCTCGATGCATGCTTGATCTTGGGGCATCTATCAATGTCATGCCTTTCTCTATCTATTCCTCCCTCGGTTTAGGACCTTTGAAAAAGACCGGGGTGATTATCCAGTTGGCAGATCGTTCCACTTCTGTGCCAGAAGGAGTTATAGAGGATGTCCTTGTTAAGGTCAATGGTCTAGTCTTCCCTGCAGATTTCTATATCCTGCAGATGGATGAGTCCGAGAATTCTCCATGCTCGACTCCAATCCTTCTTGGAAGACCCTTCCTTAAAACTGCTCGAACCAAAATTGACGTGCATAATGGCACTCTTTCAATGGAATTTGATGGAGAACATATCTCGTTCAATATCTTTGATGCCATCAAGCACCCTTCTGATGGGCATGTCTCCGCTATTTGCACCATCGATCCTGTTGACGAGTGTGTCGACAACTTCTTCTCTTTTGAGTTCATAGAGCTGCTGGAGACCATTCTTGATCTCTCTCCAGATGAGCAGAATCTCTTACAGAGTCTATCTGCCCTCGCCATTAGTGAGGCATCTTCTTCTTCTCCTCTCTTGATAGACCTGAAACCTTCTCATGAGCCCACCAAACCATCCATTGTGAGTCCTCCATCTCTTGATCTCAAACCTCTACCAACTCATCTCAAGTATGCATACTTGGGCGAAGGAGAAACACTTCCGGTGATCATCTCTAGTAGCCTCACTTCTACTCAGGAAGATAAATTGGTTGATGTATTGAGGGACCACAAAACTGCTATTGGGTGGACTCTGGCTGATATAAACGGAATCAGCCCCTCTATGTGTATGCATCGTATATTGTTGGAGGATGGTTCAAAACCGTCTCGAGAGCCTCAGCGCCGGCTCAATCCTCCAATGATGGAAGTTGTTAAAAAGGAAATAATCAAGCTGCTTGATGCGGGGATCATATACCCTATTACTGATTCAAAATGGGTATCTCCTATCCACGTGGTTCCTAAGAAAACTGGTATTACGATAGTTGAGAACCAGTATGGTGAAAAAGTTCCCATGAGAGCACAGAACGGATGGCGAGTATGCATTGACTACCGCAAGCTGAATACTGCCACCAGAAAAGACCATTTCCCTCTTCCCTTCATTGACCAGATGCTAGACGCCTTGCTGGGCGCCAACACTATTGCTTTCTAGATGGCTTCTCTGGTTACTTTCAAATAGCCATCTCACCAGAGGACCAAGAGAAAACCACCTTCACGTGCCCTTTTGGCACATTTGCCTACAGACGCATGCCCTTTGGGTTGTGCAATGCACCTGGCACTTTTCAGAGATGTATGATGTCCATCTTCTCTGATTACGTTACCCGAATTATTGAGGTCTTCATGGATGATTTCACTGTTTACGGTGATTCATTTGATGAATGTTTGGGAAACCTTAAGCTGATTCTTCAAAGGTTCGTAGAGACCAATCTGGTCCTGAATTACGAGAAATGTCATTTCATGGTAGATCAGGGCATAGTCTTAGGCCATGTGGTTTCATCTCGTGGTCTCGAGGTGGATAAAGCGAAGATCGACGTCATTAGATCCCTTCCACACCCAACCAATGTGAAGGATATTCGATCATTTCTCGGTCATGCCGGCTTCTACAGACGTTTCATCAAAGACTTCTCCAAAATCGCTCAACCTCTCTGTTTTCTTCTCCAAAAAGAGGCTTCTTTTGAGTTTGATGAGAAGTGCAAAACGGCATTCGACCTTCTCAAGGAGAAATTGTGTTCTGCCCCAATCATTAAAGCTCCAGATTGGAATATGCCTTTCGAAATCATGTGTGATGCAAGTGATAAGGCAGTTGGAGCCGTTCTTGGGCAAAGAAATGGACTAGAACCCCATGTTCTGTCCTATGCTTCTCGGACCTTAGATGATGCTCAGTGCAACTATACCACCACGGAGAAAGAGCTTCTAGCCATTGTTTTTGCACTTGAGAAGTTCAGGTCCTACCTCTTAGGGGCCAAGGTGATCATCTACTCCGATCATGCCGCGTTGAGGCATCTTTTTAAGAAGAAGGAGTCCAAGCCGAGACTTATTCGATGGATATTGTTGCTCCAGGAATTCGACCTGGAGATTCGAGATAAACGAGGATCAGAGAATCTGGTTGCCGATCACCTTAGCCGCCTTCCTACGAACATTAAAGAGGGTACTCCGATCTCGGAATTCTTTCCGGAAGAATATCTTTATGCTGTGCATAGTTACACACCCTGGTATGCCGACATAGTGAATTATTTGGTATCTACAGACCTACCAGACGATCTTACACGTGCACAGGCAGAACGAATCCGACACGACTCTCGATATTATATCTGGGATGCGCCTTATCTCTTTCGGATTGGGGCGGATCAAATTATTCGGAGATGTATACCGGATAATGAGATCCAATCCGTGCTGAAGTTCTGCCATTCTCTGGAGTGTGGAGGGCACTTTGGTGCCAAGCGGACAGCTCACAAAGTCCTTGAGTGTGGTTTTTTTTGGCCCACTCTTCATAAGGATGCTTACTTCTTTGCGAAGTCATGTGAGCGATGTCAGAAAACTGGAGGAATAACCAAGAGAAATGAGATGCCGATGAACTTTATTCTAGCATGCGAGGTTTTTGAAGTGTGGGGTATCGACTTCATGGGACCTTTTCCGCCCTCATACGGATTTGAGTATATTCTCCTCGCTGTCGACTATGTATCAAAGTGGGTTGAGGCAAAAGCCACAAAAAGGGCAGATTCGAAAACGGTTGTGGATTTTGTGAAGGACCAGATCTTTAGTAGGTTTGGAGTCCCCCGAGTAATCATCAGTGATAGAGGAAGTCATTTCTGCAACCGTAGCTTCGAGGCGTTAATGAAGCAATACCACGTCACACACAAGACCTCGACAGCCTATCACCCTCAGACTAATGGTCAAGCCGAGCTTTCTAATCGAGAAATCAAAGGTGTACTAGAGAAAGTGGTGAACCCCACTAGAAAAGATTGGAGTCTTCGGCTGAATGACGCACTCTGGGCATACAGGACTGCTTTCAAGTCCCCTCTCGGTATGTCCCCTTATCGGCTGGTCTATGGAAAGGCCTGCCATCTTCCGGTTGAACTCGAGCACAAGGCCTACTGGCCCATCAAAAAGTGCCATCTAGACTATCCCAACAATGGACTCAACCGGAAACTACAACTCCAGGAGTTTGAAGAACTCCGAAACGACGCATATGAGAACTCTCGCATCTACAAAGAGAAGACCAAGATGTATCACGACAAGAAGCTTGTCCACAAGGATTTCAAGGTGGGCGACAAGGTGTTGTTGTTCAACTCCAGACTCAAGCTGCACCCGGGCAAGTTAAAAAGTAGGTGGATAGGGCCTTTTCTCGTAACCAAATTGTTTGATTATGGTGCCGCAGAAATCCAGGGTCTCGATTCTGGAAAGATCTTCAAGGTAAACGGGCATCGACTCAAGCGCTTTCATGAGAGTTTCGACGCGAGTTGGATTGACATTCACGAGCTTGGAGAGCCACCGTCCACTTCTTGATGGGATGGATTCGTCGGGCCAATGACGTTAAAGGAGGCGCTACTGGGAGGCAGCCCTGCGAATAAAGGTTGTATTTTTCTTTGTTTCTTTTACTTTATTGCATTTGCATAGCTACTTCACTCGGGTACGAGCAAAACATTAAGTGTGGGGGTAGCATCTTAGTTACACGTTAGGTAGAAAACACCCTTAAAAAATAAAAAAAAATAAAAAAATAAAAAAAAAGCCCAAATTAAAATCGAAATCATGAGTGAAAAATTATACTTTGTGTTGGAAAAGTGATATAACATGTTTAGATTCAAAGGGATCGTGTGGACCAGTTAAGAAGAATAGAGGTCGTGGGTGTAGGGATCATTTGTCACTGGTAAACTCGATTTTTAGTTGAGCGCCACCATAAAATTTTAGAAAGATGTGAGGACTTACCATTGGACCGTGACCCGGAGCTCAAGTTTGTCTATACTATAATATCCATAATACACCACTATATAATCTCGTATAATATCCAAATCTATCAGTTTCCGAAGTCTCTTTGTTGCTTGGTTTTGGAGAAGGAGGGTTAGGCATTATTTAAGTAGAAAGGGCACGAGGAGTATAAGGGTAAGTGTGTCAAAGGAGTTTCGAGTTAGAAGATAGGTCATGCACAATATTTTATTCTTTCGGGTAAACTCTATTTTCCACATATAGGCAATTTAGGGCATTTTTATCATCAGATTCATGAGTCAAAAAAAAAAAAAAAAAAAAAAAGAAAAAAAAGAAGAAGAGAAGAATAATAATAAAAGAACTCAAATCTGTTTTATTAGCCCCTTGTACTTAGTCTAAACCCTAGTTTACCCGATGAGCTGTGAGAAAGAGTTAATTCCAGTCATACATCTTAGGCCAGTAGTAGGTTGAAACAAATTGGGCCAAATGACTGAAGGTGCTAGGAGATATGCACAATAGGAGGTTCATTATTACAAGCAGTTAGTGGTATAGGCGGACATTATTTCAGAAGTAGAGGTACGAGTGTAGAAAACCAAGTAACAACGTGACTGAAAGTAGCGAAATAGACAAGGAATAGTATAATCCACTATATCTCTAATATTATCCACTATAAATATACCATCATATCTCAATATAACCTCCATTATAATAAAATCCACCGTATTCCACCAGACATGACTTGAGAATTCCCCTCACACCAAGGTAGGAAATCATTATACATCTGAGAGATGAGAGATCGCGAGACACTCTATATATTCCACATTCATATTCCACTTTATAATTGAGAGTGAGTGCGAGTTTCACCAAAGTACATGGAATCTTACACACGGGACCAAAAATCATTATGGCTGGTACATTAGTGAAGATTGATTCTGGAACATGGGACCTACTTTACCAACGCAAATATAGTTGTTGCTCGAGGACGATCAAATGTTTAAGTGTGGGGTGATTTGATAAGACATTAATTATACACATTTTATGCCCTATACATAAGTGATATTGCACCATAATATGCATTAATTGTCTCCTTTATATATAATAATCACAATTTGAATGTTGATACTACTAATTAAATGAATATGTGATTTTAGGTGCAATTTGGATAAAGCATAACATGAAGATCAAAAGGAAATGAAGAGATGGCCAAGATTCGGATTGCTGACCACTGCTTTGTATTTCGGCCATAACTTTAGTTATGGGCCTTAGATTAATTCATGCAGTAGCTTGTTGGAAAGAAGACACAAAGGCCCAACTTTCAATTATTTTCACCAGAGTCCAATTCGGACCAGAAGAAGGGTCAAATCGAGCATCTTCCAGGATCTTCTATCATGCAATGGGCATGCCTCTCACACCTTAGGCATGTGTACTTCACAAGGACTTCACACACTCTTCATGACCACTTTTTGGGTTATATAACCAGGTGCAAGGGCACCTTCTCTCTAGTTCCCCTTTTTACCTAGCAATTCTCCATCATTTTTAGTTTAGAAGTTTAGTTATCATGTTTCTAGCGTAAGCCTCTTTAAGGCATAGTTAGTGTTTGTGTTGTTGTGTTGTAGCTTTTGAGACTTTTTATAATGAATTATATTTGATTGTTGTTATTCTTTTCGTATTTTGAACTTATTATTGTCATGCTCAGTGATTCTAGTAAGTTTAATTAGGCCAATTTCTATGCTCAATAGCAATTTACAAGGGCCAAAAATCTTAAATGGTTGCTTTGCTGAATAGCTTCCATTAAGGGTTTGAATAATTTCTAGTGCAAATTTCTTTTTAACGGACTCAATAATCTCTGAACAAGCTCATTGTTTGGTAGGTTGTGATTTGTCTAAGTAGCCATTGATTTCTTTATTTTTGGTTATGATATTCAAATAGGTTAGTGTTTTGATTTACGAGCTGATCTAAATTGAAACTCTTTCTTTTCGTTTAAGTTATTTATCGGTTAGAGCTCATCTAACTGCACTTTGATCTTAATATAATTTCATTATTGAAGTCAAGGATAGAGTTACACGCAAAACACTACACGAAACTGTGCCTTATCTCTCACAAACAACAAACCTCGTTTTTTTACTTTAAGTTTTTCTTATTTCATGCTATCAACCAACCAACCAACAAACACCCCCCCAATTGTGTGTCTCTTACTAGTTTTTGTGTTTGGTTTCGTTTATCTTCTTTTCGTTTCTTTCTTTTTAGTTTTGCGTTATTTTAGTTTGGAGTCTTTTCTTTCTTTTATTTCTTTTCTTTTATTTTAATCTAATCTAGTCTACGCAGCTCTCTGTGGTTCGATCCCTACTTTCACTTTCTACATTTTTAAGTTTAGGGTTATAAATTTCTTTTGGTAAACCTTTTAACGACTGTCAAATATTGGTTATCACTTGTCCTCAAGTATAAAAGATCAAAAATTTCAAAAAGAGGGATAATAGAGAAATACAACCTTTGATGCGTGAGGCGTGCCTCCTCCGCTAGCGCTCTTGTTTAATGTCTTGAGCTCGACCCAGCTGAGCTCATCTTCATTGACGCTCGATCAAACCGAGCTTTTGCATGTCCATCCACCCTTTGTCGAAACCGGAGTAGAAATGCTTTAGCCGGTGCCCATTCACCTTGAACTCTTCCTTCGTGTCGTTGCTCTGGATTTCGATTACGCCAAATGGATTTACATTCGTCACTGTGAAGGGCCCAATCCAGCGAGATTTCAACTTCCCGGGAAACAGTTTGAGACGGGAGTTGAATAGAAGCACAATATCTCCCACATTAAATTCTTTCTTTCTGATCAATTTGTCGTGAAACGCCTTTGCCTTTTCCTTGCATAAATTCGAATTGTCATAGGCGTTTTGTCGAAATTCTTCTAGCTCGACTAAATGGAGTTTTCGGGCCATTGCATCGTTCGGATAGTCGAGGTTGAGTTGTTTAATGGCCCATATGGCCTTATGCTCGATTTCTACGGGTAAGTGGCATGCTTTGCCGTACACCATCTTGAAAGGGGACATCCCGATTGGAGTTTTGAACGCTGTACGATATGCCCACAAGGCGTCGCCTAATCGGACGCTCCAATCCTTTCTTGAGGGGTTCACCACCTTTTCCAGAATAGACTTGATTTCTCGGTTCGAGACTTCGGCTTGCCCGTTTGATTGAGGGTGGTACGCTGTGGAGGTTCGGTGGCTAACGTGGTATTTTTCTAGCACGGATTGTAAGCTCTTATTGCAGAAGTGACTCCCTCGGTCGCTGATTAGCACTCGTCGCACGCCGAAACGTTGAAAGATATTCTTCTTGAGAAATTCGCACACTGATTTCGAATCTGCTTGCTTCGTTGGAATTGCTTCGATCCACTTTGTCACATAATCTACACAAAGAAGAATGTAAGTATATCCAAAGGACGGTGGAAATGGTCCCATAAAATCAATGCCCCATGCATCGAATGGTTCACATGGTACAATTTTGTTCAGGGGCATTTGATCTCTTTGACTCACATTTCCTGTCCTTTGGCATTTTTCGCAACCCTTTACAAAGCTTGAAGCATCTTTGTAAAGAGTTGGCCAGTAAAAACCGCATTCTAATACTTTGTGGGCTGTACGTGTCACTCCAAAATGTCCCCCACAATGCAAATTATGACAAAATGACAAAATAGATTTAACCTCGTTTTGATGAGCACACTTCCTTATCACTTGATCTGCACATACGCGATACGGGAATGGTTCGTCCCAAATGTAGAATCGCGAGTTGCTTTTTAATTTGTCGCGTTGAGATCTGCTGAAACTCGGCGGAATTTGCTTGGCAACCATATAATTTACCAAGTCGGCATACCAAGGCGTATCGATTTGAACCGTGAGGATATGCTCTTCCGGAAACTCCTCTCGAATCGGTACATCATCGTCTTCTATGAACGGGAGTCGGCTTAGGTGATCCGCCACGAGATTCTCACAGCCCTTCTTATCCTTGATCTCCAAATCGAATTCTTGCAACAAAAGGATCCATCGCAGCAATCTAGGCTTGCACTCCTTTTTTCTCATTAAATGCTTCAAAGCGCTGTGATCAGAGAACACTATCACCTTCGCACCTACAAGGTAAGAACGAAATTTTTCTAAAGCAAACACAATCGCAAGAAGTTCTTTTTCAGTAGTTGTGTAGTTTCTTTGTGCGCTAACTGATGAGCGGGTTTTTGGAGTGTAAAATTATCGTTGTATTCGAAAACCCGATTCAATCAATTAGTGTGAAAATATATGTGTATAGTGGAAAATATGAAAGTTCGTTCCACGGGGAGCAATTGCGTCAAAATTTGGATCAAAATGGATGAGAAATAACGAAGAAAATTCACAGAAGATAGTCCGTTACAACGGAAGTAAGTTCCGTTACAACGGACTTGAGTGAAAATCTGGCGCTAAGTGTGAGATGAACGTCCGTTACAACGGATGAAACTCCGTTATAACGCACTAAACTGGTCCGTTATAACGAACAGGGGTTGCGTTGCAACGGATTGGTTAATCCGTTACAACGGACCACGATGTCCGTTACAACGCACTAGTATGAGTGATATTGAATACTTTTCCTTGCTGGTCCGTTACAACGGAAGTAAATTGCGTTACAACGGAGTACCAACAGACTGAAAGTCAGGTACAAACCGAATGGTCCGTTATAACGCAAGTTAGGTTCCGTTACAACGGAGTTTGTTCTGGATTTCGAATTTGTAATTTGAATTGAGGATTGAATTGAAGGTTTGTTTTGGGATTGATTTAATGGAAATTTGAACTAAGTTTAAGGCAGTAATTGAGAGCAAAAGATCAAGTAAAAGAACAAGTTTAGAACAAAGATTCGATTCAAGTAAACAAGAAACTAAAGATTCATTAAACCGAGAATTCTTTACACAAATCCAATTTCGAATTTAAACTACAAGAATTACAAGAAAGGAAAGAAAACACCTAGAGAGATGAAGAAAGCTTCGAGTCTCGTCTTGGATGCCTTCTCCGTTGCTTGAGATGCTAGAAAGCTAGTCGCCTCACACACGTTTCCTTTCGTACCGATCCACTCGCCAATCGAAGAAAGCTCCGTACCGGTTGAGTGAACTCGAGATTGCAAGAAGTCCAATTGGAAGAAAGCTTCCGAGTGGAATAGCGTATACTTGACTCCTTGCTTGCGTGGATTCGGATGAAGAAAGCTCCACCTCAATCCTCGCAACTCGATCTTCGTCGAAGTGTAAACCGATTCACCGAATGAAGTAAGCTTCTATTCGGTGATCGATCTTAGAAAATTATCGTTCGTAGTTGCAATCCTTGCGTGTTCTTGAAAGTTCTTGGACTTGCTTAAGAGGGAGAGAGAGAGAGAGAGAGAGAGAGAGAGAGAGAGAGAGAGAGAGAATGGGCGTAAAAGAGCGTACCCAAACTCGTGGCCCTTGTGGTCATATTTATAGCACTCACGGAGTCTTCTTATTGGCCACGAGTTGGTGAAGAGGATTGAGGGTAATGAGGTGATTTCCATCAAAGGTAGGTGGGCTGGATAAGGGCTAAGGATTGAGTGGTTTTCGTATAAACTTGTGTGTAAGTTTTCATCATGATGATTGTTTGCCTCCCGTCTCATTTATGTACCGAATATATCGGTGTAATATATCATTTTCACTCCTCTTGACGTGTTGGAGACAACTACACTCTCCAAATTCCCAGAAATTCCTTCTAATTCCTGTAATTAAGCAGTAAAACACACTTAGTGAAGAAATATTCATGTTATCTCAAATATGATTAACAAAGTATATAGAATTGTTCTTCACAAGGGCTAAAATCCCCAAATTAAGCATTAATTTTGTGCCTTATTTGCCTCACATCAAATACCCCCACACTTAAATCCTTGATCGTCCTCGATCAATTAGAGTATAAAAGTCAAACATAATAGAGAATTGCATAAGATTTTGTTGAAGTTATATTGTTGGTTCAAAAATTTTGTGAATCAAATGGTTCACTCTCCTTTCATCAAGTTCACTAGTTATTTAGAATGATATTGGTCTTTTCATTATTAGATCTCGAAAATACTCGAAATTTCATAAGAGTTTTTCATGACACTCGATCTCAAACGGTAAGAGCGACTTAAACGTTTTTACTTCGAATTGCTTAACTCCACAATCTCAAAAGAACTCAATTCGAAAGCTATTATCGGGCCAAAATTTCCCGTTTTGCTAGATGATCTTAAATGCAAGTTATTCATTTTAAAACACGTTTGGTACAATGGTACAAGGTTCATACCCGTTTTCGATCAATTTTCCCGCTCATTCGTTTTCTTTTCTCTCTTATATGAAGTCTTTAACCGAAAGCCTCACTACACCGAAATGCAATGAGGTTACTCTCGGTGTTGTCTTTTGACCTTCATTTTTTTTTTTTTATTTTTTTTTTTATATGAAGTCTTTAACCGAAAGCCTCACTACACCGAAATGCAATGAGGTTACTCTCGGTGTTGTCTTTTGACCTTCATTTTTTTTTTTTTTTTTTTTTTTTTTTTTTTTTTTTTCAAGCGAGTATATTTGATCTACTAACGGGTCCCCACAAACGGTCATTTCATAGTGCAATTTGTCATGTTTTAACTCTAGCAAAACGTACTTTAATGGCCACGCTAAGAACCTTACTCATGAGTCCCATATTAATTACGGGTTCGAAAATCGAGTTAAAACGTATCGCATGAACCGCGCATTGATCAAGTGTCTCAAACTCGTGAAATTTGAAACAATAGGGCTGGAATTCCCGAATAGATCTCTTCAAAATCATAACCAAATCCTTTAAAATATTTTGCAAACTTTCAATTTTGAGAGCGAAATTCCGAGTTAAATGAAATTTTGTTTTAAAAACAACAATTTAGTTCAATTCCGTGGAGAAAAATCTTTTTATGCATTTTATGCTTGACTTATTTATTATTGATGCTCAGGGTTCAAAAATAATGTTTAATGTTTGAAAATTTCAAGTAAAAGAGAAAACTTGCCAGAAACTATTCCGTTACAACGCAATTTAAAGTCCGTTACAACGGACATCTAGGTCCGTTACAACGTACTAACTGCGTTATAACGGAGCACTATTCGTAGCTTAGTTTGAGAATTCTGAGTATGTCCGTTGCAACGGACATTGAGTTCCGTTACAACGCACATAGTTCTGGCAAATTTTTGGAATTTACCGTTGCAACGCAATTTCCTGTGTTTTTTCATGTCCGTTGCAACGCTATTTTCCCTCCGTTATAACGGACATTGAGGTCCGTTACAACGAAACTCTTGGCGCTAGTCAAATTTTTAAATTTCTGTACAGTCCGTTACAACGGACATTGAGGTCCGTTACAACGGAGTTGCTGGCCAGATCAAAAATTTTCAATTTTCCCTGATTTTTAAATTTTTAATTGGGCTCATACAGGTCAAAGATTGTATGTTACCCCCCCACACTTAGAGATTACTTGTCCTCAAGTATACAAAATCGAAAATTCCAAAAAAAAAAAGGATAATAGAGAGATACAACCTTTGATGCGTGGGCGTGCCTCCCTCGCTAGCGCTCTTGTTTAACGTCTTGAGCTCGACTTGGCCGAGCTCATCATTGTGAGGTGTCGTTGGGCTCTAGAGCTTGCTCCTCCATCCACCCGGTTTCGAAGTTTTTGTGGTAGTGCTTGAGTCGATGGCCATTTACCTTGAACGTTTTGTTCGTTTCCTCGCTTCGAATTTCGACAACCCCAAATGTAGTCACATTGGTGACCACAAAAGGGCCGATCCATCGGGACCGAAGTTTCCCGGGGAAAAGTTTGAGACGAGAGTTGAATAACAACACTCTTTCCCCTACTTGGAATTCTTTCTTTTGAATCATTCGGTCATGAAATCTTTTGGCCTTTGCCTTGCACAAGCTTGAATTGTCGTAGGCCTCTTGCCGGAATTCGTCTAGCTCGAGCAATTGGAGCTTACGCGCCGATGCGTCCTTCGGGTAGTCGAGGGCCAATTGCTTGATCGCCCAAAAGGCTTTGTGCTCTAATTCGACCGGGAGATGGCACGCCTTTCCGTACACGAGTTTGAAAGGAGTCATACCTATTGGCGTTTTGAAGGCGGTACGATACGCCCAAAGTGCGTCGCCTAGTCGAGAACTCCAATCCTTTCGTGTCGGGTTCACCACTTTCTCCAAAATAGATTTTATTTCTCGATTCGAAACCTCCGCTTGGCCGTTTGTTTGAGGATGATACGCGGTGGAGGTTCGATGGCTCACATGGTATTTCTCGAGGAGGCCTTGGAGATATCGATTGCAAAAATGGGAGCCTCGATCGCTTATAAGAACTCTTGGTATGCCGAATCGTTGAAAGATATTTCTCTTCAAAAAGTCCACCACCGTTTTCGAATCCGCATGCTTGGTTGGTACCGCCTCCACCCATTTTGTCACGTAATCTACACACAACAAGATGTAAGTATAGCCAAAAGACGATGGAAACGGGCCCATGAAATCAATGCCCCAAATATCGAATGGTTCACACACATAGATTGAATTGAGGGGCATTTGATTTCTACGGCTCAAGTTCCCCGTCTTTTGGCACTTTTCACAACCTTTCACAAAGTTTGCAACGTCTTTATGCAAGGTTGGCCAATAAAATCCACATTCTTGTACCTTGTGTGTGGTACGTGCGATACCGAAATGTCCACCACATTGTAATGTATGACAAAAAGAAAGAATAGATTGTACCTCACTTTGGTGAACGCATTTTCGAATTACTTGGTCGGCACAAATGCGGAAAAGGAGCGGGTTCTCCCAAACGTAGAATCGCGCGTTACTTTTCATCTTGTCGCGTTGCGCCTTGGAGAAGCTCGGGGGAAATCTCTTCGTGACGATGTAGTTTGCAAGGTCGGCGTACCATGGCGCTTCGACTTGGGCCGCGAGAACGTGTTCCTCGGGGAATTCCTCGCGAATCGGAACAAGATCTTCGATTTTCAATGGAAGCCGACTCAAATGATCCGCCACGAGATTCTCGCATCCCTTTTTGTCCTTGATCTCTAGGTTGAATTCTTGAAGCAAAAGGATCCATCGAAGCAATCTCGGTTTGCACTCCTTTTTCTTCATCAAGTGTCTCAACGCGCCGTGGTCCGAGAAGACTATCACTTTCGTACCTAAAAGATAAGAACAAAATTTCTCCAATGCAAACACAATTGCGAGGAGTTCCTTTTCAGTGGTGGTGTAGTTTCGTTGGGCATTGTCGAGAGACTTGGAGGCGTAGGCGATGACGTGGGGGTCTTTTCCTTCTCTTTGGCCAAGTACCGCCCCCACACTTGTGTTGCTTGCGTCACACATTATTTCGAACGGTAGCTCCCAATTTGGCGACTTGATGATTGGGGCGGAGCAAAGCTTCTCTTTCAAATCGTCGAAGGATCTCTTGCACTTTTCCCCGAACTCGAATTTCTCGTCTTTCTTCAATAGTTGGCACATTGGTTGGGCGGTTTTCGAGAAGTCTTTGATGAAGCGCCTATAGAATCCCGCATGGCCGAGAAAGGATCGCACGTCTTTTACCGTCTTTGGATACGGAAGTGTTTTGATTACGTCGATTTTCGCCTTGTCGACTTCCATTCCTTTCTCCGAGATCAAATGACCTAATACAATTCCATTGCTCACCATGAAGTGGCATTTCTCAAAATTTAAAACAAGGTTAGATTCAATGCACTTCTCGAGTATTTGGGACAAGTGATCTAGACACGAGTCGAATGAGTCCCCAAATACCGAGAAGTCGTCCATAAAGACCTCAATAAATTTCGAAATGTAATCACTAAAAATCGAAAGCATACACCTTTGAAAAGTTCCCGGTGCGTTGCAAAGGCCGAATGGCATGCGTCGGTACGCGAAGGTACCAAACGGGCACGTGAATGTGGTCTTCTCTTGATCTTCGGGTGCGACCGGTATTTGGAAATAGCCCGAAAATCCATCGAGGAAGCAATAGAACGGATTTCCCGCGAGTCTTTCTATCATTTGATCGATGAATGGAAGCGGGAAGTGGTCCTTTTTCGTCGCCTTATTGAGCCTTCGGTAATCGATGCAAACTCGCCACCCGTTTTGAACTCGAGTCGGCACTTGATCGCCTTCATTGTTCTCAACTATCGTCATCCCCGTCTTCTTCGGCACCACGTGTATGGGCGAGACCCATTTCGAATCGGCGATAGGGTAAATGATCCCCGCATCTAACAATTTAATCACCTCCTTTTTTACTACTTCCATCATGGGCGGATTGAGCCGCCTTTGTGGTTCTCGCAAAGGCTTAGCATCGTCCTCGAGGATAATGCGGTGTGTGCACATGGAGGGACTAATGCCCGGAATGTCCGCGAGTGTCCACCCGAATGCCTTCTTGTTCCGTTTTAGCACTTCAACGAGTTTCTCTTCTTGTTCCTTTGCTAGACTCGAGGCAATTATCACCGGCAAGGTCTCCGCTTCATCCAAAAATACGTATTTTAGTCCAAAAGGTAGTGATTTTAGATCTAACCTTGGAGCTTGTTCGGTGGAAGGTGGAGCTCTTTGCATCGGGATTTCGAGATCTCTTAGAAAGAGTGCTTGATCTATGCTTCGTTCTTCTTCCAACTCCGACTCGATTTCGAATGTAGGATTGTCACATCCTTCAAATTCTTCGAACAAAGGGTTTGAGCTCCATCGAAAGTTTTCGAATGAGCTATCCATGACCTCTTGTACACAATCGTCGATCACGTCCATAGCACTTAAGTTGAGTGTACCTACAATAGGTTCCTTTAGTTTGTCAAAAATATTGAATTTGATTACCTCATCATCGAACTCCATCGTGAGCTCTCCCGCGTGTACATCGATTTTTGTGCGCGCCGTCTTCAAAAATGGCCGTCCAAGGAGAATCGGGGTTGAATCGTTACTCCCCTCATTCATGTCCAACACGTAGAAATCCGCGGGGAAGTAAAGTCCATTCACCGTCACGATCACATCTTCGACTACTCCCACCGGCTTCGTCGTAGATCTATCGGCCAATTGAATTACTACTTGTGTATCGTCGAGAGGGCCGAGATCTAGGGTTTTGAAAACCGAGAAGGGCATTACATTGATGGATGCGCCTAAATCGAGCATGCATTTGGGTAACTCGTGTTGCCCAATTTTGCAAGGGATAGCGAACATCCCCGGATCTTTGTGCTTTTGGGGGAGTCTCAAAATCGCCGAAACACTCTCCCCCACACTAATCAACTCATCTCCTTTTGTCTTTCTTTTGTTCGTGCACAATGCCTTGAGATATTTTGCCAAACGAGGCACTTCTTTGATTGCTTCGAGTAGAGGAATGTTTACCTCCACTTTCTTTAAGATGGCAAGCACGTCGTTATTCGATTCGATTGGCTTTGGGAGACGACTCGGGAAAGGTGGCTTGACTTGAGTCGATTCGGGTTCTAACTCTTGAGTTGGTAACGTCGCGGCTTGAGTCGGACTCTTCTTCGGTACCGGTACCTCGAGCTCCTTTTCTTCTTGTACTTCCTTGCTCTTCGAACTTTCGCCCACCTCTTTACCGCTTCGGACCGATATTGCGTTCACATGCCTTTGCTCGGAAGGAGCCAAAGATTGAGATTGGAGTCGAGATGTACCTTGGGATTCGATTACGTTTACTCAAGTGGCAATTTGATTGATTTGAGTCTCCAAGTTGCCCACATGGCGATTCGTGTTCGAAACCTCTTGCCTTACACTTGAGATCTCTTGCTTCAATTCTTGCTTAAATTCTTGCTTCATCGTTTCCATGTTTTTATTGACTCCCCCGATTTCTTGTTTGATTATAGAGGTTATACCGTCCATCATTGTCTTCATATCGAACTCTTGTCCTTGTACCGGTTTCGGTATCGGTTGTGAAGCGTTCGGGTGTTGGTATGTGGCCGGCTTTGTAAACGGTTGGCGATACGGATCGGGTTGAGCGTTGTTCGTGTTTGACCATGAGAAGTTCGGGTGATTGCGAAGGTTGGGATTGTACGAGTTTGAGGTGTCGAATTTCTTGTAAACGGCATTTGCATCTTCGATCACACTTGGGCACTCATCGGTGTGGTGAGTATTCGCGAGGCAAACCCCACATTTTTTCGTTTCCTCCTTGCCCAATGCCTTCATGATGATCTCGAGCTTGTCGTTAAGCATGTCGACATTGAGGTCGCTACACGCATTAACTCGGCATTCAACATTCCTTCTTGATTGAGAATTGGTTGCCATTACTTCGAGTAGCTTCTTAATCTCTTCGAGATCCTTGTTCGCGATACTTCCCCCCGCGGATGCGTTGAGGAATTGACTCTCGGAGTATCCTAGCCCTTGTATAAATTGCTCGTATAGGTAATGGATTGCGACATTGTGGCTTGGACATTCCTCCATCAAACGATTGAATCGATCGTAATACTCGTGGAGAGCTTCGTTTGGCTTTTGCGTGATTGCTAGAAGTTCTCGCCTAATTGCCGCCAATCTCGAATGCGAGTAGTATTTCTCCTTGAAACGCCTAGCCACTTCATTGAAATCGAGGGGTCCTCGTAGGTTGTAGAACCAATCTTTCGGCCCTTCACCTAGCGAATAAGGAAAAATAAGAAGTAGAATATCGTTAAATGCTTCATAATTTGCATAGATGTTTAGTTGAATTTTAAAATCTTTCAAATGCTTGTGTGGGTTTTCGGTTGCTTTGCCATGAAAGATGGGTAAAGAGCCAATGATGCTCGGATCGGCTTTAAAGTTCGGTATATTTGGCCTAATAAAATTGTAATTATCTTCTATGATATTTGGGGCCACTAATTCCTTTAATGTTTTAGGTCTTGGAATCCTAGTTTCATTATCCATATTTGAATTTAAATGAGTAGAGAAAGAAGAAAAAGTTTGAGTTTGAAGTTGAGGTTCGTCGTGATCTTGTGTTGTGCATAAAGCTTTCTTCCTTCACCTAGATTGTCACAAAAGAAACAAAGAAGTGAGTAAACAAATTTATGAATTTAAATCTCAAATTTTGATCTAAAATATTGACTTAAACACCGCTCCCCGGCAGCGGCGCCATTTGATGAGCGGGTTTTTGGAGTGTAAAATTATCGTTGTATTCGAAAACCCGATTCAATCAATTAGTGTGAAAATATATGTGTATAGTGGAAAATATGAAAGTTCGTTCCACGGGGAGCAATTGCGTCAAAATTTGGATCAAAATGGATGAGAAATAACGAAGAAAATTCACAGAAGATAGTCCGTTACAACGGAAGTAAGTTCCGTTACAACGGACTTGAGTGAAAATCTGGCGCTAAGTGTGAGATGAACGTCCGTTACAACGGATGAAACTCCGTTATAACGCACTAAACTGGTCCGTTATAACGAACAGGGGTTGCGTTGCAACGGATTGGTTAATCCGTTACAACGGACCACGATGTCCGTTACAACGCACTAGTATGAGTGATATTGAATACTTTTCCTTGCTGGTCCGTTACAACGGAAGTAAATTGCGTTACAACGGAGTACCAACAGACTGAAAGTCAGGTACAAACCGAATGGTCCGTTATAACGCAAGTTAGGTTCCGTTACAACGGAGTTTGTTCTGGATTTCGAATTTGTAATTTGAATTGAGGATTGAATTGAAGGTTTGTTTTGGGATTGATTTAATGGAAATTTGAACTAAGTTTAAGGCAGTAATTGAGAGCAAAAGATCAAGTAAAAGAACAAGTTTAGAACAAAGATTCGATTCAAGTAAACAAGAAACTAAAGATTCATTAAACCGAGAATTCTTTACACAAATCCAATTTCGAATTTAAACTACAAGAATTACAAGAAAGTAAAGAAAACACCTAGAGAGATGAAGAAAGCTTCGAGTCTCGTCTTGGATGCCTTCTCCGTTGCTTGAGATGCTAGAAAGCTAGTCGCCTCACACACGTTTCCTTTCGTACCGATCCACTCGCCAATCGAAGAAAGCTCCGTACCGGTTGAGTGAACTCGAGATTGCAAGAAGTCCAATTGGAAGAAAGCTTCCGAGTGGAATAGCGTATACTTGACTCCTTGCTTGCGTGGATTCGGATGAAGAAAGCTCCACCTCAATCCTCGCAACTCGATCTTCGTCGAAGTGTAAACCGATTCACCGAATGAAGTAAGCTTCTATTCGGTGATCGATCTTAG
The DNA here is from genome assembly GCA_946800325.1 of Luzula sylvatica. Lineage (NCBI taxonomy): Eukaryota > Viridiplantae > Streptophyta > Magnoliopsida > Poales > Juncaceae > Luzula > Luzula sylvatica. The sequence continues at coordinate 65,749,263 of OX326960.1, read as the reverse complement.
AAAATTATCGTTCGTAGTTGCAATCCTTGCGTGTTCTTGAAAGTTCTTGGACTTGCTTAAGAGGGAGAGAGAGAGAGAGAGAGAGAGAGAGAGAGAGAGAGAGAGAGAGAGAGAATGGGCGTAAAAGAGCGTACCCAAACTCGTGGCCCTTGTGGTCATATTTATAGCACTCACGGAGTCTTCTTATTGTCCACGAGTTGGTGAAGAGGATTGAGGGTAATGAGGTGATTTCCATCAAAGGTAGGTGGGCTGGATAAGGGCTAAGGATTGAGTGGTTTTCGTATAAACTTGTGTGTAAGTTTTCATCATGATGATTGTTTGCCTCCCGTCTCATTTATGTACCGAATATATCGGTGTAATATATCATTTTCACTCCTCTTGACGTGTTGGAGACAACTACACTCTCCAAATTCCCAGAAATTCCTTCTAATTCCTGTAATTAAGCAGTAAAACACACTTAGTGAAGAAATATTCATGTTATCTCAAATATGATTAACAAAGTATATAGAATTGTTCTTCACAAGGGCTAAAATCCCCAAATTAAGCATTAATTTTGTGCCTTATTTGCCTCACATCACTAACGAGGGTCTTCGAGGCATAGGCAATCACGTGAGGATCTTTGCCGATTCTTTGGCCAAGCACTGCCCCCACACTCGTATCACTTGCGTCACACATGATTTCGAATGGAAGCCCCCAATTCGGTGGTTTGATAATCGGTGCAGAGCAAAGCTTGTCCTTCAAATTGTCGAATGATTCCTTGCACCGTGAGTCGAATTCGAACTTTACGTCTTTCTGGAGAAGTTGGCACATGGGCTGCGAGATCTTTGAAAAATCCTTTATGAACCGTCGATAGAAACCAGCGTGGCCTAAGAAAGATCTCACGTCCTTCACCGTCTTTGGATAGGGCAGCGTCTTTATTACGTCGATTTTTGCCTTGTCGACTTCGAGCCCCTTTTCTGAAATTGAATGACCTAAAACAATTCCATTGCTCACCATGAAGTGGCACTTTTCAAAGTTTAAAACGAGATTAGATTCGATGCATTTTTCCAGTATTTGGGACAAATGGTCTAAACAGGAATCAAATGAGTCTCCAAACACCGAAAAATCATCCATAAAAACTTCAATAAATTTTGAAATGTAATCACTAAAAATAGAGAGCAGACACCTTTGGAAAGTGCCCGGTGCATTGCAGAGCCCAAACGGCATGCGTCGGTACGCGAAGGTACCAAACGGGCATGTAAACGTCGTTTTTGCTTGGTCCTCGGGTGCAATCGGAATTTGGAAGTATCCCGAGAATCCGTCGAGGAAACAGTAGAAAGGGTTCCCTGCGAGTCTCTCCAGCATTTGATCGATAAAAGGAAGTGGGAAATGGTCCTTTTTGGTGGCCTTGTTAAGCTTGCGGTAGTCAATGCACACTCGCCATCCATTTTGCACTCGAGTTGGCACTTGATCGCCTTCTTCATTCTCGACAATAGTGATCCCCGTTTTCTTTGGTACCACGTGAATAGGCGAGACCCATTTGGAATCAGCGATGGGGTAAATTATACCCGCATCCAACAGTTTTATCACCTCCTTTTTAACAACCTCCATCATGGGCGGATTGAGCCGCCTCTGTGGTTCGCGAGATGGTTTGGCTTCGTTTTCGAGTTGTATTCGGTGTGTGCACAATTATGGACTAATTCCTGGAATGTCGGCAAGTGACCACCCAAAAGCCTTCTTATTCTTTTTCAGCATGGTGATGAGCTTCTCTTCTTGCTCCGTCGTTAGATTTGAGGCGATGATGACTGGAAGCGTCTGTGCTTCATCTAAGAAAACATACTTTAGCTCAGATGGTAATTGTTTTAATTCTACCTTTGGAGCTTTCTCAGTTGAAGGTGGGCTTCTTTCCAACGGAATTTCGATTTCCCTTGAAAACATCACTTCAGCTGCATTCGAAACTGCTTGTGTTTCTGGCTCAGTTTCGAATAGAGGATTGTTGAATTCTTCAAAATCTTGATAAGTAGGATTCTTGTAAGCCTTGAATTCCTCGAAAGTTTGATTCGCGACTTCATGCACACATTCATCGATTATGTCCATAGCGCTCAAATTATGTGTACCTGCAATGGGTTCTTTTAGTTTATCAAAAATATTGAATTTTATTACCTCGTCGTCGAACTCCATCGTAAGCTCTCCTGCATGAACGTCAATCTTCGTTCGAGCTGTCTTCAAGAATGGGCGGCCAAGGAGAATCGGGGTCGACTCGTTATCTCCATCATTCATGTCGATTACATAAAAGTCGGCAGGGAAATAGAGTCCGTTTACCATAACAATCACATCCTCGATTAATCCCACAGGTTTTGTCGTAGATCGATCAGCCAAACTAATCATCGCTTGTGTATCTTCGAGAGGGCCGAGATCTAGAGTCTTAAATACCGATAAAGGCATTACATTTATGGATGCGCCCAAATCGAGCATGCATTTGGGCAATTCGTGTTGCCCGATTTTGCATGGAATTGCAAACATCCCTGGATCTTTGTGTTTTTGGGGAAGTCTCAAAATTGCTGAAACATTCTCCCCCACACTTATCATTTCGTCCTTTTTACCCTTTCTTTTATTCGTGCTCAATAGTGCCTTGAGGTATTTTGCCAAGCGAGGCACTTCCTTGATAGCTTCGACTAGAGGAATGTTAACCTCTACTTTCTTTAAAATGGCCAGCACGTCGTCATTCGATTCGGTAGACTTTGGGAGGCGACTAGGAAAAGGTGGCTGGACTTGACTTGATTCAGGTTCCTTTGCTTGAGTTGGTAAAATCTGGACTTGAGATTGTTTCTCCTTAGGCACATGTAGCTCGATTTCTTTTTCTTCTTCCACCTCTTTTGCTTTTCTTGATCTTTCACCAATTTCAGTACCGCTTCGGAGCGATATTGCATTGACGTGCCTTTGCTCGGGAGGTGCTAAAGATTGAGATTGGAGTCGAGATGTACCTTGAGATTCGATTATGTTCACGCGAGTGGCGATTTGAGCGATTTGAGTTTCTAAGCTCCCAACGTGGCGATTCGTGTTCGCAATCTCGCTTTTTAATTCTTGCCTCACAGAATCCACATTTTTATTAACCCCACCGATTTCTTGTTTCATCAAGCTCATCATGCCCTCCATCATCGTTTTAAGATCTTGCTCCTGAGTTTGAGCCGGTTTTGCTTGAGAGGCATTCGGGTGTTGGTAAGTGGCTGGTTTTGTAACTGGTTGGCGATACGGATCTGGTTGAGCATTGTTGGGATTCGACCAAGAGAAATTCGGGTGGTTTCGAAGATTAGGATTGTACGAGTTCGAGGCTTCAAATTTTCTGTAAACGGCATTTGCTTCTTCAACCACACTAGGGCATTCGTCCGTGTGGTGGGTGGTTGCGCTACAAACCCCACATTTCTTCGTTTCTTCCTTGCCCAGCGCTTTCATTATTATTTCGAGTTTGTTATTTAACATGTCGACATTGAGGTCGGTACATGCGTTCACTCGGTACTCCACGTTACGTCTTGCTTGCGAATTTGACGCCATCATCTCTAACAGTTTCTGGATCTCCACGATTTCTTTATTCGCAATGTTTCCTCCCGCACATGCATTGAGGAATTGGTAATCGGAGTAGCATAGCCCGTTTATGAACTGTTCGTAAAGGTAATGCAGCTCGACACTGTGGCTGGGGCATTCTTCCATCAATCGCATAAAACGGTCGAAATACTCGTGGTAGACCTCATTCGCCTTTTGTGTGATTGCCAAGAGTTCATGCCTTATCGCTGCTAATCGAGACGCCGAGTAATACTTCTCCTTGAATAGGTTTGATACATCGCTGAAAGTAAGAGGCCCCCTTAGCTAGTAAGTTATTTAGTTAGTTAGTTAGTTAGTTAGCTAGTAGTTAGTTAGTTAATTAGTTAGTTAATTAGTTAGTTAGTTAGTGAGAATGTACGAAGGTAGTTAGTTAGTTAGTTGGTTAGTTAATATATATGTAGGAAGATAGTTAGTTAGTTAGTTAGTTAATAAGATAATTAGTTAGTTAGTAAGTTAGTTAGTTAGTAAGTTAATTTGCTAGTTATTTATTTAATTTGTTAGTTTGTTAGTTAGCAAATTGTTAGTTAGTTTGTTACTTAGTTAGTTAGTTAGGTAGTGGGTATGTAGGAAGGTAGTTAATTAGTTAGTTAGTTAGTTAGTTGCTTAATAGGAATGTAGGAAGGTTGTTAGTTAGTTAATTAGTTAGTTATTTAGTTAGTTATCTAGTAGTTAGTTAGGTAGTTTAGTTTGTCAATTAGCTAGTAATTAGTAAGTTAGTTAGTAAGTTAATTAGTAAGTAAGTTAGTTAGTTAGTCAGCTAGTCAATTAGTTAGTTAATATGTATGTAAGAAGGTAGTTAGTTAGTAAGTTAGATAGTTGGTAAGTTTGTTAGTTAGTTAGTTAGTTAGTTAGTTAGGTAGTTAGTATTTAGTTAGTTAGTTAGTTAGTTAGTTAGTTAGTTAGTTAGTTTGTTTATATATATGTAACGAGGTAGTTAGTTAGTTAGTTAGTTTGTTAGTTAGTAGTTTGTTAGTTATCTAGTTAGTTATTTAGTTAGTTAGTTAGTCAGTCAGCTAGTAGTTAGTTAGTTATTTAGTTAGTTAGTTAGTTAGTTAGTTAGTTAGTTAGTTAGTGGGTATGAAGGAAGTTAGTTAGTTAGTTAGTTAGTTAGTTAGTTAGTTAGTTAGTTAGTTAATAGGTATGCATGAAGATAGTTAATTAGTTAGTTAGTTTCTAGGAAGGTAGTTACTTAATTAGTAAGTTAGTTAGTAAATATGTATGTAGGAAGTTAAATAGTTAGTTAGTTAGTTAGTTAATTAGTTAGTTAGTTAGTTAGTTAATGGGTTTGTACGAAGGTAGTTAATTAATTACTTAGTTAGTTAGTTAGTTAGTTAGTTAATAGGTATGTATGAATGATGAGCGGGTTTTTTAGACACTTGAAAAGTATCGTCGTTGTTTTAAACCTCAAATATCAAAGAATTTAATCTCATGTTTTTACAGTGGTAAATATGAGGATCGATCCACAGAGAGCTGGTGCATCAATTATGATTCAAAATTTTTGATTTAAACTACTCACAAAAACTTCTAACTTTTGTTTCTATGGAATTTCTCACTTGATTATGGTGTTTTAGAGGTTAAAGAGAAGTTCTTGACCAAGAAATTCCATTGAAACCAAATTTTGAGAATTTCATAAGGGTTCAGATTTATACACGATTTAAAGCACATCAAACTAGTCAAGAAAATCAAGAAAACGCATATTTCTGCATTTTTGCAAACAAGGCTGAAATGAGATTTTGAAGTTTATTTCAAGCAAGACAATTAACCTAGAGCTTCACGAGAGGTTCAGAGTTATAATGTAACACACAAATAACCAACTCAAGAAGTTTCAAGAACGATTAAGAGTTGGTGCATTTTTAACTAGATTGACAAATAAGGCTGAATTATGGTTCAGAAACTAATTTCAAGCAATTCAAGAAGTTGCAAGAACGGTTCAATTATGGTGCGATTATAACGAAAATTACGCACGATTCAAAACTAGAGTAACACAAACAAGCAAGAAGTTTTGAGATTAAAAGATTCAATAAATCGCAGAATTTTCCATACACAAAGTTTAGACTAAACCAAACAACAAGAACATCAAGAGATAAGAAAGAGTACACCTAGAATGAGGGAAACTCGTGATGCAGCTCTTGGTCTTCTCTCCTCGTGCCGAAAGATCGATTTCTCACGTCACGTCGAGGACTGGTCGAAAGGAGATCGAGCTCGAGTCGTGAGGTTCGCGAAATCACCCTAAAAGAGCAAGCTCTGGTCAAGGGGTCTTTTCCACTGATCTTCACAAAAACTCTTCTCTCCGAGTCACGAATCCAGCTCGCTGCGAAGAAAACGGATCGAGTCACGGTAACTTCTAAATCGCCCGAAAAGGAATGAGCCCTGGTCACGGTACGATCTTCGAGGAGGAAGAGGAATCGCCCGAAAGGAATGAATCCAGGTCACGGTACGAAACCTCAATGGCTTTCTTGAAGAATCTTGAAGTATCTTGGATTGTCTTGCATGTGCTTGGAAGAGAGAAAGAAGAAGAGAGAACAGAATGAGGGGGAAAGAGTCAGTCCGAGAGCACCACAACTCAAGGCCCTTGGGTCTTATTTATAGCATGCAAGGTGTATTCTGATTGGCCAGGGGTTGATGGAGAGGATTGGGGGTATTGAGAACATTTCCACCAGGATAGGTGGGAAGGATAAGGCATTGGGTTTGAGTGGATTTCGTGTAGCTTTTTGGGCTTTCTCTAACATGGGTTTATTTGCCTCCAGCCTTGTCCGTGTACCGAAAATAGCGGTATGATATATCATTTCGACTCCCTTTGGCATTCTGAAGACAACTACACTCTCCAAATCTTCAGCAAATCCTTCTAATTCCTGTCAATAGGCATAAAACACATTAAGTGAAGTAATATTCAATTTATCTAAAATATGATGAATAAACTATGCAGAATACACTTTCACAAGGCTAAAACCTCCAAATTAAGCATGTAAAACGTGCTCTATTTGCCTCACATCAATGAAGGTAGTTATTTAGTAAGTTAGTTAGTTAATTAGTTACTTAGTTAGTTAGTTAGTTAGCTACCTAGTAGTTAGTTAGTTAGTTAGCTTGTTAATAGTTAGTTATTTAGTTAGTTACCGAGTTAGTTAGTTGTTTAGCTAGTACTTAGTTAGTTACTTAGTTAATTAATTCGTTAGTTAATTAGTTAGTTAGTAAGTTAGTTAGTTAATGGGTATGTATGAAGGAAGTCTGTTAGTTAGTTAGTTAGTTAGTTAATTAGTTAGCTAGTAGTTAATTAGTTAGTTAATTAGTTATTTTGTTAGTGGGTATCTATGAAGGTAGGTAGGTAGTTAGTTAGTTATTTTATAGGTATGTAGGAAGATAGTTAGTTAGTTAGTTAGTTAATTCGGGAGTTATTTAGATAGTAATCTAGTAGTTAGTTAGTTAGTTAATATGTATGTAAGAAGATAGTTAGTTAGTTAGTTAGATAGTTAGTTAATGAGTTGGGTAGTTAATTAGTTAGTTGGTTAGTTAGTTAGTTAGTTAGTTAGTTAGTTAATCAGTTAGTTATTTGGTTAGATAGTTAGTTAGTTAGCAAGTAGTTAGTTAGTTAGTTAGTTAATTAGTTATTTATTTAGTTATTTAGTTAGTTAGTTAGTTGTCATGTCGGAAGGTAGTTAGTTAGTTAGTTAGTTTGTTGGTTAGTTAGTTAGTTCGTTAGTTTGTTAATTAGATAGTTAGTTAGTTAGTTAGTTAGTTAGTTAGTCACTTAGTTAGCTAGTAGTTTGTTAGTTATGTAGTTAGTTATTTAGTTAGTTAGTTAGTCAGTCAGCTAGTAGTTTGTTTGTTAACTAGTTAGCTATTTAGTTAGTTAGTTAGTTAGTAAGTAAGTGGGTATGTAGGAAGTTAGTTAGTTAGTTAGTTAGTTAGTTAGTTAATAGGTATGCATGAAGATAGTTAGTTAGTTAGTTAGTTAGTTTCTAGGAAGGTAGTTACTTAATTAGTAAGTTAGTTAGTTAGCTTGTTAATAGTTAGTTATTTAGTTCGTTGGTTAGTTAGTTATTTAGCTAGTAGTTAGTTAGTTACTTAGTTAATTAATTCGTTAGTTAATTAGTTAGTTTGTAAGTTAGTTAGTTAATGGGTATGTATGAAGGTAGTTAGTTAATTAGTGAATTAGTTAGTTAGCTAGTAGTTAGGTAGCGAGTAATTAGTTAGTTAGTTAATTAGTTAGTTAGTTAATGAGTTAGTGAGTTAGTTAATATGTATGTAAGAAGGTAGTTAGTTAGTTAGTCCATTAGTCATTTAGTAAGTTAGTTAGTTAGTTAGCAAGTAGTTTGTTAGTTAATTAGTTATTTAGTTAGTTAGTTAGTTAGTTGTTATGTAGAAAGGCAGTTAGTTAGTTAGTTAATTAGTTGGTTAGTTAGTTAGTTAGCTAATAGGTATGTAGGAAGATAGTTAGTTAGTTAGTTAGTAAGTATGTTCATCAGTTAGTTGGTATGTAGGAAGGAAGTTACTTAGTTAGTTAATTAGTTAATTAGTTAATTAGCTAGTAACTAGTTAGTCAGTCAGTTAATCTGCTAGTTAGTTAGTTAGTAAGTTAGTTAGTTTGTTAGTCAGTATGTATGTATGAAGTAAGTGTGTTAGTTAGGCAGATAGTTACTTAATTAGTTTGTTAGTTAGTTAGTAGTTATTTAGATTGTTAGTTAATCAGTTAGTTATTTAGTTAGTTAGTTAGTTAATTAGTTAGTAGTTAGGTCGTTAGTTATTTATTTAGTTAGTTAGTTAGTTAGTTGATGGGTACGTCGGAAGGTATTTAGTTATTTATAAGTTAGTTAGTTAAGTTAATAGGTATTTAGTACGATAGTTAGTTAGTTAATTAGTTAGTTATTATGTTAGTTATCTTGTAATAAGTTAGTTAGTTAGTTATTTAGTCAGTTAGTTAGTAGTTATTTAGTTAGTTAGTTATTTAGTTAGTTAGTTAGTTATCTAGTAGTTAGTTAGTTAGTTAGTTAGATAACTAGTTAGTTGTTTAGTTAGTAAGTTAGTTAGTTAACTGGTTAGTTGTTTAGTAAGTTAACTAGTTAGTTATTTAGTAAGCTAGTTGGTTAGTTAGTTAGTTAATTAGTGGGTTTGTACGAAGGTCGTTAGTTAATTAGTTTGGTAGTTAGTTAGTTAGTTAAAAGGTATGTATCAAGGTAGTTAGTTAGTAAGTTAGTTTGTTAATTAGTTAATTAGTTAGTTAGCTAGTAGTTAGTTAGTTAGTTATGATAGCAGGTTTTTCGTGTATGCAAATTAATGCGCCAATCGTTGAGTCCGAAAACCGAAAATCAAAGAAGTAAAGTTTAACAAAATTGTGGATAACTCAAAAGTGTATAGAGCAAGTATAATAGGATCGTCCACAGGGAGCAAGTATCGAAATTACGAATCAAACACGCAAAAGAATAAGCTCGAAAAAAGCTTTGTACATTAAAAGAATAATTGAAGGGGGTTTGTGTGCAAGAAAGTAAACACTAGCAAGATTAAGAGAATTTAAACGGAAAATTGCCAAGAAACAAGCTTTAAACCAATTCAATCCACATTTATTAATCCACGCAAAGATTTATTAAAAGAAACTACCGAATTCAAACACAAAAGATAGAAACAACCTATTCAAGACTCGAAACGCTCGATATCTTGATTCCGAAGTTTCCCCGGCGAAGTGCAAGAAACGCTCCCGTCAAATCGCCTCTTCCTCTTGTGCTAGATCCTCTCGAATTGCAAGAAACGCTCTTCAATAATCGATTGATCGGTCTCGTGTCGAAATTGGATCACAAACGCTGCTACTCCAAGATCTTCACAAGGTGGAGCTCGAGTCGGAAACGCTCCGAACCCCAAGTTCCGATCTTTAGCTTCGATAGAATCTTGTTTGGGCCTTGGTGGAGTTTGTGGTGGAGAGAACGAGGAGAAAGGCTTGCCCCCAAGGCAAACAGAGGAGGGGGAAGAGAACATGATTTGCCCTTGGCCTTAGGGTCTTATTTATAGGCTTGATGCTCCTCTTAATTGGCAAGGGTAATTATGGAAGTTTTAGGGCAGCAACAAATCCACCAAAGAAGGCAACCAATAAATCATTGAGAGGGCAACAAATCATTCCTTAAGAAGGAAACAATTCAATTCTAAAGAAGGCAACAATTCAGCTTTGTTGGGGCTGCGTATGGGGCTGTGGGCTGTAGATTTCGCCACTGTGGCCAGTGCAGGGCTGGCAGATTTGCCTCTGCGGCCAGGCCCACTGTTGCCCCTGTGCGGTGCAACAGTTTGGTGATTTTCTTCTTTTGTTTTTGTCTTTCCCGCCTCGATCCTTCACCGAATATATCGATGTGATATATCGTTTTGACTGTCTTCGGCGTGCCGGAGGCAATGGTGCTGACCAAATTCCCAAATTATTCTTCTATCTCCTGAAAATGGGCAAAGAACACATTATTGTAGAAATATTCATGATGTTTGAAATATGTATCATAAAAGCATAGAATATAACTTCACAAGGACTAAAATCCCTAAATAAGACTCGTAAAACGTGTTCCATTTGCCTCACATCAAATACCCCCACACTTAAACCCTTGATCGTCCTCGATCAATTTGAGATTTGTAGTTATAATCAATCTAAGGACGAATTGCACTAGATTCTATTAAATTTGTATTCGTCATTTTCAAACGCATTTCATGAACCTATTGATTCGCTCCCGTTAATCAAGTTGCTAATGTTTAAGAAAGATAATGGTCAAATAATCAAATCTTAATTGAATAAAAATCGCAATTTCAATAGAGTTTAGAATGAGCAATTAATTTCTACCGGAAAAGGTGATTAAACACTACCGTTCGAATCTTTTCACGCCACAATTCAAAAGAAACCCGATTTCCAAAGTTTTTGAGTCTTCGTTTTGCAAGAATTCCCTTTCCAACCCGTTCGATACGTTGGTACAAGGTTCATACCCGTTTTCAGTCGAATTCCCCACCCACTCCTTCATTTCGTAGAAGTCTTTAACCGAGCGCCCCACTACACCGAAATGCAATGAGGTTACGTCCCGGTATTCTATTTTGACCTTCCTTCTATTTTATTATTTTATTCTTATTTTACTTTCTTTCTTTTTTTTCATTTTTTTTTTTTTTTTTTTTTCGGATCGCATTTGTAGAAGGAGTTCCGCGGCACCGGAGTGCAACGAAATTACATCCCACCTTTTTTTCAAGATCCAAGAAGAAGGTGGGTACTATCGACATACTAACGGGTCCCCACGAACGGTTGATTCATTAAGTGTAAGTGGTCAAATTTTAAATTCATGCAAAACGCATTCAATCGGTAAATTTTTTTTTTTTTCAAACGGGTTTTAAATCAAAATGCGGGTTCAATTTTCGAAAAGTAGTGTGTCACGTAAACCACGAATCCATTGATTGTCGAAAACTTGTGATAATTGCGAAGTTATTGGTATGGGTTGGAATTCCAAATGATTTCTTCAAATTCGTGACCAAATTTTCCAAAACATTTTGCAACATTCAATTTTGAAAGTAAAAATCGTATTAAAATGAAATTTTATTTGAAAAACAACGATTTGTTTCAAATGAGGTGGAGAAAAATCTTTTTGTGCAATTTTGTCCTTAGTTGAAAACTAGACGTGCTCCGAGATTTAAGTTTCATCAATTTTCTATTTTATTCGCAGAAAAAAGGGAAAAATAAAAAAATTCCCAATATTTTTCGTTTTAATTTGGGCACATGCAGGTTCAAAGGTTGTGTTACCCCCCCATACTTATGGTTTTACTTGTCCTCAAGTATATGGAATATAAAATGTAAAAATAGGGTAATGAAAAGATACAACCTTTGATGCGTGGGCTTGCCTCCCTCGCTAGCGCTCTTGTTTTACGTCTTGAGCTCGACCTTGCCGGTGTTACCCTCCTTGAAAGTGGAATGAGGAGCTCACTTGGATCGCTCTTCTTCGACCGCCTCGAATCCTTCCTTTCGAGATGTTTGAGATTGGCACATTCGAAGCTTTTGTCGAAAATTTCTCCAAGGGCATCCTCCTCTCGCTTCGAATCGATTTGTGTATAGGCCTTTGACGAAGCGGAGTGGTGAGCGGCGTGAGTGTCTCGATTATATTTGAACTTCTAGATATATCTACACAAGGAGAACTTCTTTCATTAGAAGCATCATAGTTCTTATTTGAATTTAATTTGATGATGCATGGAAAGAATTCACCTTGGAGAGTTGGAGATTTATCTTCTTGCTCGGTTTCGTCGATTCGAGTAAGTTGGACCACCATTTGGAGAGTTGAGTCTACCGACTCCTTTTCTTCTTCTTCCAAGACCGTCTCGGTGCTTTCTTCGAATCCTCCCATACTTGAACTCTCGAATTTGAATTTGTATTCATCCGTGTAGTCATCGTAAATCGGGTCTCCGATTAGCTCGAATCCTTTGGCTTTTGGGAATTCGTGTTCGCGTGGGGGAGGTTCGTCTATTGGAATGAGAGAAATAGTGGACCTTAGCTCGATGCCTTCTTCGAATCCCCCCACACTTGAACTCATGCCACTTTCAATCTCTACGATCTCTTCTTTGGAATATTTTTGGCTAAAATCTTGCATCATTGCCATCATTTCCTCCATCATTCTTTTCAATTCTTGGTATTGATCGTCGTTTTGGAATTGAAAGGGTGAATTTTGGTTTTCGATTTCGAGTTGAGATTCGTCTATGGGGTTTGGTGGAATCGTTGAGAGCAATTCATCTTCTTCTTCTCTCAAATCTTGCTCTCCTAGCTCCAAACGATTAATTTCTCTCTCTATGAATTCTTGGTTCGACATGGACTCGGAATATCCCATTTCGATCTTCGCTAGTCTCATCAATTCCCGAAGCGATAAGGGTCTCTCTTGATTGTCCATCTTGTACCTTGCAAAAGAAAAAATCTCACAATGGGTGAAATATGAAGTTCAAATATATAAAATTCAATTCGAATAACACTCAAAATTGTGAGTATGATTTATAATTTCGATTTAAAAACTGCTCCCCGGCAGCGGCGCCATTTTGATAGCAGGTTTTTCGTGTACGCAAATTAATGCGCCAATCGTTGAGTCCGAAAACCGAAAATCAAAGAAGTAAAGTTTAACAAAATTGTGGATAACTCAAAAGTGTATAGAGCAAGTATAATAGGATCGTCCACCGGGAGCAAGTATCGAAATTACGAATCAAACACGCAAAAGAATAAGCTCGAAAAAAGCTTTGTACATTAAAAGAATAATTGAAGGGGGTTTGTGTGCAAGAAAGTAAACACTAGCAAGATTAAGAGAATTTAAACGGAAAATTGCCAAGAAACAAGCTTTAAACCAATTCAATCCACCTTTATTAATCCACGCAAAGATTTATTAAAAGAAACTACCGAATTCAAACACAAAAGATAGAAACAACCTATTCAAGACTCGAAACGCTCGATATCTTGATTCCGAAGTTTCCCCGGCGAAGTGCAAGAAACGCTCCCGTCAAATCGCCTCTTCCTCTTGTGCTAGATCCTCTCGAATTGCAAGAAACGCTCTTCAATAATCGATTGATCGGTCTCGTGTCGAAATTGGATCACAAATGCTGCTACTCCAAGATCTTCACAAGGTGGAGCTCGAGTCGGAAACGCTCCGAACCCCAAGTTCCGATCTTTAGCTTCGATAGAATCTTGTTTGGGCCTTGGTGGAGTTTGTGGTGGAGAGAAGGAGGAGAAAGGCTTGCCCCCAAGGCAAACAGAGGAGGGGGAAGAGAACATGATTTGCCCTTGGCCTTAGGGTCTTATTTATAGGCTTGATGCTCCTCTTAATTGGCAAGGGTAATTATGGAAGTTTTAGGGCAGCAACAAATCCACCAAAGAAGGCAACCAATAAATCATTGAGAGGGCAACAAATCATTCCTTAAGAAGGAAACAATTCAATTCTAAAGAAGGCAACAATTCACCTTTGTTGGGGCTGCGTATGGGGCTGTGGGCTGTAGATTTCGCCACTGTGGCCAGTGCAGGGCTGGCAGATTTGCCTCTGCGGCCAGGCCTACTGTTGCCCCTGTGCGGTGCAACAGTTTGGTGATTTTCTTCTTTTGTTTTTGTATTTCCCGCCTCGATCCTTCACCGAATATATCGATGTGATATATCGTTTTGACTGTCTTTGGCGTGCCGGAGGCAATGGTGCTGACCAAATTCCCAAATTATTCTTCTATCTCCTGAAAATGGGCAAAGAACACATTAGTGTAGAAATATTCATGATGTTTGAAATATGTATCATAAAAGCATAGAATATAACTTCACAAGGACTAAAATCCGTAAATAAGACTCGTAAAACGTGTTCCATTTGCCTCACATCAAGTTAGTTTGTTAGTTAGTGAGTTAGTTAGTGGGTTTGTCGGAAGGTAGTTAGTTAGTTAGTTAGTTAATAGGCATGTAGGAAGATAGTTAGTTAGTTAGGTAGTTAGTTAGTGGGTATGTAAGAAGGTAGTTAGTACAAAGTTAGGTAGTTAGTTAGTGAGTTAGGTAGTTAATTAGTTAGTTAGCAAGTTGTTAGTTAGTTAATTAGTTAGTTAGTTAGTTAATCAATTAGTTAGTTGGTTAGTTAGTGAGTTAGTTAATATGTACGTAAAAATGGTACTTAGTTAGTTATATAGTTAGTTAATTAGTTAGTTAGTTAGTTAACTAGTAGTTAGTTAGTTAGTTAATCGGTTAGTTATTTAGTTAGTTAGTTAGTCAGTTAGTTAGTTAGTTAGTTAGTTGATCAGTTAGTTAGTTAGTAAGTTTTTTAGATAGTTAGTTAGTATGTCCGTTAATTAGTGGGAATGTCGGAAGGTAGCTAGCTAGTTATTTAGTTAGTTAGTTAATTAGTTAATTAGTTAGTTAGCTAGTAGTAAGTTAGTTAGTTAATTAATTAGTTAGTTAGTCAATTAATAAGTTAGTTAGTTAGTTAATATGTATGTAAAAAGGTAGTTAGTTAGTTAGGTAGATAGTTAGTTAATTAGTTAGTTAGTTAGTTAGTTAGTTATCTAGTAGTTAGTTAGTTATTAATCAGTTAGTTATTTAGTTAGTCAGTTAGCTAGTAGTTAGTTAGTTTGTTAGTTATTTAGTTAGTTGGTGAGTTAGTTAGCGGTTATGTAAGAAGGTAGGTAGTTAGTTATTCAGTTATTTAGTCAGTCAGTTGGTTAGTTAGTTAGTTAGTTAGTTAGTAAGTTTATATATATATGTAAGGAGGTAGTTAGTTAGTTAGTTAGTTAGTTAATTAGATATTTAGTTAGTTAGTTAGGTAGTTTGTTAGTTAGTTCGTTAGTTAGTAATTGGTGGGTATGTAGGAAGATAGTTACTTAGTTAGTTAGTTTGTTAGTTAGTTAGTTAGATAGATAGTAAATTAGTTATTTAGTTAGCTAGTTGTTTGTAAGTTGACTAGTTATTATTTAGTTACTTAGTTAGTTAGTTAGCTAGTAGTTAGTTAGTCAACTAGTTAGTTATTTAGTTCGTTAGTTAGTTAGTTAGTTAGCTAATAGGTATGTAGGAAGATAGTTAGTTAGTTAATAGATACGTAGGAAGATAGTTAGTTAATTAGGTAGTTAGTTAATAAGTTAGTCAGTAAGTATGTTCATCAGTTAGTTGGTATGTAGGAAGGTAGTTACTTAGTTAGTTAATTAGTTAATTAGTTAATTAGCTAGTAGCTAGTTAGTTAGTCAGTTAGTTAGTTAGTCTGTTAATCTGTTAGTTAGTTAGTTAGTTAGTTAGTTAGTAAGTTAGTTAGTTTGTTAGTCAATATGTATGTATGATGTAAGTGTGTTAGTTAGTCAGATAGTTAGTTAATTTGTTAGTTAGTTAGTTTGTTAGTTTGTTAGTAGTTATTTAGATTGTTAGTTAATCAGTTAGTTGTTTAGTTAGTTAGTTAGTTAATTAGTTCGTAGTTAGTTTGTTAGTTATTTATTTAGTTAGTTAGTTAGTTGATGGGTATGTCGGAAGGTATTTAGTTAGTTATAAGTTAGTTAGTTAAGTTAATAGGTATTTAGTACGATAGTTAGTTAGTTAATTAGTTAGTTATTATGTTAGTTATCTTGTAATAAGTTAGTTAGTTAGTTATTTAGTCAGTTAGTTAGTAGTTATTTAGTTAGTTAGTTATTTAGTTAGTTAGTTAGTTATCTAGTAGTTAGTTAGTTAGTTAGTTAGATAACTAATTAGTTGTTTAGTTAGTAAGTTAGTTAGTTAACTAGTTAGTTGTTTAGTAAGTTAACTAATTAGTTTTTTAGTAAGTTAGTTAGTTAGTTAGTTAGTTAATTAGTGGGTTTGTACGAAGGTAGTTAGTTAATTAGTTAGGTAGTTAGTTAGTTAGTTAGTTAGTTAAAAGTTATGTATGAAGGTAGTTAGTTAGTAAGTTAGTTTGTTAATTAGTTAATTAGTTAGTTAGCTAGTAGTTAGTTAGTTAGTTAGTTAGTTAGTTTGTTAGCTAGTGAGTTAGTTATGTTGGTTAATTCTAACTCATTTGAGATGTGCCCTCGTATCTCTCATTGAGCATACGCCACATTTCATATGAGTTATCACAATGATCAACTAGCGATCCGATAGAACTAATTACATTGTTTAGTATTAAGTTTTGAGCGTAAATGTCATTAGTTCTATCTTCCCTAGTTTGAGAAGGGTAGGTTACATTTCCGTCCTTGTCAACCTCTTGGGCCAAGACAAAGCCTCGTAACACTACCTTGTCAAGTCCTTGGAGAGCGAATGCATTTAGCATGCATTTCTTCCAAGAACTCCAATTGGTTCCATCTAATTCACGTGAGTTTGATATATTTGATTTGGGTACAGTATTTATCGGATTTATCGATGAGTTTTGTACAATAGGATTGATTTCGGTCATTTGATCGTTAAGTACAAGTTATCCCTAATATTCAAAGAGATGGTTAGTACCTTGCTCTGATACCAATTGTTGGTTAATTCTAACCTAGAGGGGGGTAAATTTGGCAATCTAACTTATACTTAGTTTAGATTTAAACCTAATTTACGGTGCGGAATAAATAATAATTTAGATGATAAAGATGATACCGTACAAACACTTTGACACAAGATGTTTGTTTACGAAGTTCGGTAGGTGGTTGCTTTGTAGCTTTAACTCACCCTTTACTCGCTTAATTGACCGACTCAATTATTTGCGAGTACCTACGTCTCCGGGAATGCCTTGTGCCTCTTTTTGGCTTTCGATTGAATTCCAACTCAACTCGATTACAAGGATTTGCCTAGATCGATTTACACGCTTCTATCGATCTATAGCTTAGGCTCTTTACACTTTGTTGCACTAGCCTATTACACTTTTTCACTAATCGAGCTACAACGTGATCGGTCACGTGAGTGGGATACGATTAGTGGAGAATATCGAAAGTAGATCAATGATCTAAAGAGGTTTCTCAAGCTATCAATGGATATAGATAATCACAGCTTAGGGTTTCTCTCTTTTTAGGTTTTAATGTTTTAAAATGAAGAGTTGGGAGAGAGAGACCCATGAAGGATTCTATTTATACTCTCTATAGAAATCCTTCAGAAAACTTGCAGTGCGTTCGAACGCATTACAGTTCGTTCAGAACGCACTTGAAGTTTGCACTAGCCGTTTCAAAATAACGTGCAAGTACATCTTGGGTCCGTTCGAACGTACAATGTTCGTTCGTAACGGACTCAATTATACATAGCATTTTGTGTTCACAGGAACAAGAGTCCGTTCAACGCACTTAAAAGTGGGTGAACGGATTCCAGGTTGTCCGTTCGAACGCACATGGATGTTCGTTCGAACGCACACATTCCTGTGACATTTTCCGTTCACAGGAAGGATTGTCCGTTCAACGCACTCAGAAGGTGTTTGAACGGATTCTAATTATCCGTTCGAACGGACATGATTCTTCGTTCGAACGCACACATCCCTGTGACACGTTTGATTCTAATCAAGCTTTTAAAGTTTTGATATTTAGCAAGTCCGTTCTGAACGGACTTTGAGTTCGTTCAGAACGCACTTCCTGCTTGACTGAACTCTTTGTTATTTTGAACATGATTTTACTTGAGTTCTACTAGGTTTGTACCTATGGTTTATTTGTGGCGTATCCCACTCACGGAAGGCTTCAACATCTTGAGTCTTGATGTATTCCAATGGCCTTCCATGTTTTCTTCTTTTCTTGTTTATCTTGAGACTTCATGTCTTGATTCTTGATGTAATCCAATGAAGTCCTCCTTCACAAGTCCTCCTTCATCTTCGTATCGTACCTATGTTATCCTGCACTTTTCTGGATGTAAACATTAGTAATGACAGTGTTTTGAAATAATCAAACTATCAGGAAATTTGAACCAACAAACTCCCCCTTTTGATTAATTTCAAAACACTGTCGGTTTGGAGAGTTTCACCATTTAGTTGAGAACTTTCCGTACGATCGTTTCTCCCCCATTTTGAAAGAGATCAAAAGGGCCAAGGAGACTTCAAAAACGGAAGGCTCCCCCTAAATGCGAGCTCCCCCTCAAAGAATAAATTGATGAATGTATGAGCTCGTAAGTATGATCAAATTCTTTTGTTTTGGAATGATGACAATCCTTTCAAAATTTAGCAGATTTTCAATAAAATAAAACAGTTTTAGTGTGCGTTCCGAACGGAAAAAGTAATGCGTTCGAACGCACTTGCTTCTGGACTAATAGGTTATATAGACATAATTAATAAAAACCAACATATATGCAACAGTTTAAACTGACACTAAATCAAAACTACTCAGTTCAAGGCATGACACATGCCGATACAAACACACACACAACAATAAACAAGTCAAATTGTTCACAAACAAGAATCATGACATAACACACACAACACATTTAAACTTTTAATATCTCCGGCGATCACATCTCATTAGGGCCGGTGTAAGGGTTCTGTTCGGGTTGGGCGCTCGGATCAGCTGCGAAGAAGGCGTCGGTATTGAATTGTCCCGAGTTGGAGTCCGACGGATGCTCGGTGGTCTGATGAGGAGACGTACGCGGGACTCGGTCTTGGGGTGCCGTGTATGGCCCGAAGCGATTTCCAAGGTGAACATAGAGATCGGAAAATTGACGACCCACATTCTCGATCATCCTGGTCTCGGAAGCATGCAGGTCCTCACGAAATGCGTCTCGCATTATTCGTCCATGTTTTTCAACCCGCTCATCCATCTCCTCGAATAACGCCTTCATATAAGCAAACCTCCTTTCGTCGTGTTCGGAAGGGGCGTTCGAGCTTTCTGCACGCTCCTTCTTCTTACGTTTTCTATCCGGGGCTTCACCGCTTAGGTCAGTATCGGCGGGGTCGGCGTTTTCCTCTTCCTCGGTTTGGGTGTCACCCTCCAGCCATCGAGTAGGATTGCGAGGAAGGTGGAACGCTGCCGTATCTTTAGTGGGACTGATAACCCAACCTTGTACGTTCGATGAGTACCGATATCCAAGTCGGTGAAGGTTTGCCTTAGATGCGAGATTTGTTGGCTGTTCCGATCGGAAATCCCAATCGTTCTCCGGGATTGAAACTCCTTGGAGTTCCAACATCCGGGCAATCAACGTTCCGTAGGGTAACGAGGCATTTCTTTGGCTCAGGACGCTTTCCATATGACTTAGTATGAGATAAGGCACATGGACGGGTAGTTCATCATTGTACCACATACGATACAAAAGCATAATATTTCTATTTTCCAAATTTGCCTTCAATTTTGCGACTGGAGTAAGAATATTGTTACCGATTTCCCAAACGAATTTCTCAGGAGCTGCCAAGTGCGATGCCGATTCTTGTGACTGGTATCGATTTGTAACCACCTTCTTCATTGGTTCGATAATGGCGGCTTCGAGTCTTCCCTTGCGTGCGTTGTAGATCTTCTCTCCATCATCCTTGAGACCTAGCAACTCGCACAGATTTTCAACCGAGATCTCAACTTGTTCCCCGAGGATATAAGAGGTTATCTTCTCTAGAGCATGGTTGAATACGGCGTTTGCATAGAACAATCGAGTGATGACTTCGTAGAATGGCTCTTTAAGACACGCAAGATTTGCGAATCCCCATCTTCTCTCTATTGCCTCAATCTTGTCGAAAAGATGAGGAATATTTGGAGGAAACTCGTAGTAGTAGCATTTCGCAATGGATCTCCTTGCCACCACGTCGTTGTAGAGAGTTCCGGCCTCCGGATTTCGAAAGAGATGTTCATTGTCTATATTTTTGAAATCGTAGTCTGCTATCAAGTTTTCTTGCCTCCTAGGCTTCTTAGCTGTCTTCTTCTGATGAGGTGGAGCTCTCGGCCTTGGTTGAGTGTTGGAGCTCTCCCCTTCCTTCTTCTTTCCCTTTGAACCCCCCCTAGCAAGCAAGATCTTAGCGGCATTCATGGTGATGATTCTTTATGGAGAAAGAGAGTAAGGATTTTGGTGAGAGATAGAGTTGGAAAATAGGTTTTTAGAAAGAGAATGACAAAGAGATTGAGTTAAGATGAGATCGTGTCCCTTCAAATCTTTTCGTGAGGAGATCTAAACCATCGTGTCCATTGATTAGGATCGGTCGCATGCTAAAAGGCAGAAAATACGAAGCGTCCGTTCGAACGCACTTCTCAAGTGCGTTGGAACGCATTCATGTCTGAGAACAGGCGCTATTTTGGGTTTTTAAGTTGTATCTGGAAAGTTGTTAAGTCCGTTCTAACGGACTCCTATGTGAGTTCGAACGCACACACAACTGAGAAGAGGCGCCAGAATATGAAACGGCGCGAGTGTAAGGGTTTGAAGTAGGTTCGCTGAATGAGGCATGTGCGTTCGAACGCATTAGTTTGTTCGTTCGCACGCACTGAACACTGTTGATATTGAGAGTCGGCGCCAAAGTATGATCCGGCGCCATAATTCTATAATTCATTTTTCCGTTCGGAACGCATTCAGTTGTACGTTCGAACGCACTTAATCCTGGTAAGAAAATTTGATGGCGCCACAATTTAACAGTGACTTTGGATCTTATAGTTCAGTTGTTCGTTCCGAACGCACCTGTTTTTCGTTCGAACGGACTGGTTCCTGAGATGTGATCACTGGACTGAATTCGTGATTTATTTACAGAGACAAGTGTTCTAATGTATTCCTCTATTAACACATGTGATGTAGCTACATGAGACTCGACCAACTCGGCTAGAATTTAATTTAGCCTATTTCTTATACTCCCCGTACATATTTGGCTTAGGGTGTGGAATACTAAGGAGTATAGTGTTTCAAGTTAGGGCTTAAGCCCTAGGAGGTCCTATACCGAGAGACGTAGAGGGACCCATCGAGTGACGATCTTTACGCATCCATATTGAGTTTGACGTTAATTTTGGATTGCGAAGATCACAACCGTTTGAGATATGACCAATTTTGCAACAATAGTTACAGAATGCTACGGTGGAATTATTTGTGGATGTGGAACTTTTCGCAAAATAATTAGAGAGATGATTTGGTTTACTTTTCTGAGAAGTTATCGATTTTGGCATATGATGAATGTTGTTGGATTGAAATTTGCTTGGTTTAAGTCGATTTTGTTGAAATTGTTTTTGTGTTTTTGTGTAATGTTTGGGAGACCCTTTTTGATATGAAGCGTCGGTGTAGTTGGTCACTTCGTAGAAATACCCATTTGGTCCCCTTTTGAATAAACAATCGGTTCTTCCCAAATTGTTATGTCTAGGTGGTGAATTTTGTGTGAAATGATTGTTCCTATAATTATGATTAACACGTTTAGCTTGTTTTGTTTTCACATTTTTACCTTTGTTGTAGTCACGATACATGAAAGCATTTCCGTGACTATTCATTTTATTGTTCTCCCATTTGGATTTTTGATTTTTAGATAAGGAAAAATCGGGTTTATTACCGTTATTTTTCTTGTATCCTAAACCGGATTTGTCATTGGGCTTTTGTCCCATTAATGACAATTTCAAGATATCATCCAATGAAGGAGGACTTAATGCACTGGTGGCACAAGCCTTCTTCAAAGATTCATTTTCAACTTTACAATTTTGAAGTTCGACTTTTAAATGAGACATCTCACCTTTAAGGGTTTGACACTCACATTTTGAAAACCATTTAAATTCTTTTAGTTCAGATTTATATGCCAAAATAGATAGTTCAAGAGAAGCTACCTTATCCTTGAGAGTTTGTGTTGAGCTCTCAAGTTTACTCTCTATTTGTTGAAAGTTTCCTTCACCTTTTAGAAACTCGTCACACAACTCGAGTTCTAATTTGAATGCAGGAGAAAACTCAGGATGATGTAATGATTCTACGTTAGTCATAGAGTTGATACGTACCTCATGACCTTGGTCATGTGTTGAGCTTGGAGTAGATGGTTCTTCGTCCATAATTGTGGGAGTGCGAGGTGTAGTGGTTAACCCTCGTTCAATTCGAAGAGATCTGATTGCCGCTTCCACTGCGCTCATTTGTGGAGAATCGATCCTTACCATAAGTGCAAGGTTTGCGGGGTGTCGGTTTGATGGACCATCCGATTCAGATGATGTGCTTGATCCATCCGTTTCTCCCCACCTGGAATTTACATGAGCTTTATATGCCTTTTTCTTTTTATGATCTTTACCTTTGTATTTGTAGCGATCATCTCGGCCCTTGTCCTCATATCTTCGTTCATGTCGAGGTTCTCGCCTTTCCCGATCCTTGTTGTCCTCATCCTTTTTGATCCACCTCGAATTTTCGGGATGGAGGGTCCAACATGACTCCATCATGTGTCCAATTTTCTTGCACCAAAAGCAATGGAGCTTTAGCCCCTTTTGTTTCCGATTCTCGTTGAATCGCTTCTCGTCCCTTTGCCACTCTAAGAGTCGCAACGTGAGATCATCCATTTCATTGTCGTCATTGCTTGCATTCACGGCGGGCAAAGCTACGGTTTTGGAGTGAGGAGAGGGTATGTAGATTCCTTGTTCTTCATCGAGTTGCTTGAGTCGAATCTCGAAGTTTCGGAATTGACTTACCAATTCTTCAGGCGTGAGGTCTTGTGAAGCTACCGCTGTACCTAAAGCTACACGTAAAGATTCCCAACTACGGGGCATAGATTGAAGTAATCTAGCAATAATTCTATCATCAGTAAGAGGTGCATTTTGGGTGGCATAGCGAGTTTTTAGTACATTGATTTTTGCCCAGATCTTATCAACGGACTCTCCCTCAATCATTCGGAGATTGTTGAATTCTTGTTCAAGTCCGATGATATTAGTTCTTCTCATTTGAGATGTGCCCTCGTATCTCTCATTGAGCATACGCCACATTTCATATGAGTTATCACAATGATCAACTAGCGATCCGATAGAACTAATTACATTGTTTAGTATTAAGTTTTGAGCGTAAATGTCATTAGTTCTATCTTCCCTAGTTTGAGAAGGGTAGGTTACATTTCCGTCCTTGTCAACCTCTTGGGCCAAGACAAAGCCTCGTAACACTACCTTGTCAAGTCCTTGGAGAGCGAATGCATTTAGCATGCATTTCTTCCAAGAACTCCAATTGGTTCCATCTAATTCACGTGAGTTTGATATATTTGATTTGGGTACAGTATTTATCGGATTTATCGATGAGTTTTGTACAATAGGATTGATTTCGGTCATTTGATCGTGAAGTACAAGTTATCCCTAATATTCAAAGAGATGGTTAGTACCTTGCTCTGATACCAATTGTTGGTTAATTCTAACCTAGAGGGGGGTAAATTTGGCAATCTAACTTATACTTAGTTTAGATTTAAACCTAATTTACGGTGCGGAATAAATAATAATTTAGATGATAAAGATGATACCGTACAAACACTTTGACACAAGATGTTTGTTTACGAAGTTCGGTAGGTGGTTGCTTTGTAGCTTTAACTCACCCTTTACTCGCTTAATTGACCGACTCAATTATTTGCGAGTACCTACGTCTCCGGGAATGCCTTGTGCCTCTTTTTGGCTTTCGATTGAATTCCAACTCAACTCGATTACAAGGATTTGCCTAGATCGATTTACACGCTTCTATCGATCTATAGCTTAGGCTCTTTACACTTTGTTGCACTAGCCTATTACACTTTTTCACTAATCGAGCTACAACGTGATCGGTCACGTGAGTGGGATACGATTAGTGGAGAATATCGAAAGTAGATCAATGATCTAAAGAGGTTTCTCAAGCTATCAATGGATATAGATAATCACAGCTTAGGGTTTCTCTCTTTTTAGGTTTTAATGTTTTAAAATGAAGAGTTGGGAGAGAGAGACCCATGAAGGATTCTATTTATACTCTCTATAGAAATCCTTCAGAAAACTTGCAGTGCGTTCGAACGCATTACAGTTCGTTCAGAACGCACTTGAAGTTTGCACTAGCCGTTTCAAAATAACGTGCAAGTACATCTTGGGTCCGTTCGAACGTACAATGTCCGTTCGTAACGGACTCAATTATACATAGCATTTTGCGTTCACAGGAACAAGAGTCCGTTCAACGCACTTAAAAGTGGGTGAACGGATTCCAGGTTGTCCGTTCGAACGCACATGGATGTTCGTTCGAACGCACACATTCCTGTGACATTTTCCGTTCACAGGAAGGATTGTCCGTTCAACGCACTCAGAAGGTGTTTGAACGGATTCTAATTATCCGTTCGAACGGACATGATTCTTCGTTCGAACGCACACATCCCTGTGACACGTTTGATTCTAATCAAGCTTTTAAAGTTTTGATATTTAGCAAGTCCGTTCTGAACGGACTTTGAGTTCGTTCAGAACGCACTTCCTGCTTGACTGAACTCTTTGTTATTTTGAACATGATTTTACTTGAGTTCTACTAGGTTTGTACCTATGGTTTATTTGTGGCGTATCCCACTCACGGAAGGCTTCAACATCTTGAGTCTTGATGTATTCCAATGGCCTTCCATGTTTTCTTCTTTTCTTGTTTATCTTGAGACTTCATGTCTTGATTCTTGATGTAATCCAATGAAGTCCTCCTTCACAAGTCCTCCTTCATCTTCGTATCGTACCTATGTTATCCTGCACTTTTCTGGATGTAAACATTAGTAATGACAGTGTTTTGAAATAATCAAACTATCAGGAAATTTGAACCAACAAGTTAGTGGGTTTGTAGGAAGGTAGTTAGTTAATTAATTAGTTAGTTAGTTAGTTAGTTAATAGGTATGTAGGAAGATAGTCAGTTAGTTAGTTAGTTAGTTAATAGGTCTGTAGGAAGATAGTTAGTTATTTTGTTAGTTAGTTAGTTAGTTAGTTAGTGGGTTAGTGCAAATGTAGTTAGTTAATTAGTTAGTTTGGTAGTTAGTTAGTTAGTTAGTTAGTTAGTTAATATGTATGTATGAATGTAGTTAGTAAGTAAGTTAATTAGTTTATTAGATAGTTTGTTAGTTAGCTAGTAGTTATGTAGTTAGTTATTTAGTTATTTTGTTCGCTAGTAGTTAGTTAGTTTGTCAGTTATTTATTTATTTAATTAGTTAGTTAGTTAGTTAGTTAGTTAGTGGTTATGTAGGAAGGTAGTTAGTCAGTTAGTGAGTTAGTTAGTTTGTTTGTTAGTTAATAGGTATGTAGGAAGGTAGTTAGTTAGTTACTTATTTAGTTAGTTATTTAGTTAGTTAGTTAGTTAGTTAGTTAGTTAGTACTTTAAATAATTCGTCAGTTAGTATGTTCGTTAGTTAGTGGGAATGTAGAAAGGTTGCTAGTTAGTTACTTAGTTAATTAGTTAATTACAATGTAGTTAGTTAGTTAGTTAGTTAGTTAGTCAGTCAGTTAATAAGTTAGTTAGTTAGTTAGTTAGTTAATATGTATGTAAGAAGGTAGTTAGTTAGTTAGTTAAATAGTTAGTTAATTAGTTAGTTAGCTCGTTAGTTAGTTAGTTACTCAGTTAGTTATTTAGTTAGTTAGTTAATTTGTTAGTTTGTTAGCTAGTAGTTAGTTAGTTATTTATTTATTTATTTAGTTAGTTAGTTGTTACGTAGGAAGGTTGTTAGTTCGATGGTTAGTTAGTTAGTTAGTTAATTGGTATGTAGGTAGATAGTTAGTTAATTAGTTAGTTATTTAGTTAGTTATCTAGTAGTTAGTTTGTTAGTTAGTTAGTTAGTAGTGAGTGAGTTAGTGAGTTACTTAGTTAATTAGTTAGTTATCTAGTAGTTGTTTAGTTATATATAGTTAGTTAATTAGTTAGTTAATTAGTTAGCTAGTTAGCTTGTTAGTTAGTTAGTTAGCTAGCTAGCTAGTAGTTAGTTAGTTAGTTAGTTTGTTAATATGTATGTAGGAAGGAACGTAGTAGTTATCTAATAGGTAGTTAGTCCGTTTGTTTGTTAGTAAATTAGTTAGTTAGTTAGTTAGGTAGGTAGTTAGTTAGTGGGTATGTAAGAAGGTAGTTAGTTAGTTAGTTAGTGAGTTAGTTAGTTAATTAGTTAGTTAGCTAGTAGTTAGTTAGTTAATTAGTTAGTTTGTTAGTTAATCAATTAGTTAGTTGGTTAGTTAGTGAGTTAGTTAATATGTATGTAAAAATGGTACTTAGTTAGCTATATAGTTAGTTAATTAGTTAGTTAGTTAGTTAACTAGTAGTTAGTTAGTTAGTTAATCGGTTAGTTATTTTGTTAGTTAGTTAGTTAGTTAGGTAGTAGTTAGTTAGTTAGTTAGTTAGTTAGTTGATCAGTTAGTTAGTTAGTAAGTTTTTTAGATAGTTAGTTAGTATGTCCGTTAATTAGTGGGAATGTCGGAAGGTAGCTAGCTATTTATTTAGTTAGTTTGTTAATTAGTTAATTAGTTAGTTAGCTAGTAGTAAGTTAGTGAGTTAATTAATTAGTTAGTTAGTCAATTAATAAGTTAGTTAGTTAGTTAATATGTATGTAAAAAGGTAGTTAGTTAGTTAGGTAGATAGTTAGTTAATTAGTTAGTTAGTTAGTTAGTTAGTTATCTAGTAGTTAGTTAGTTATTAATCAGTTAGTTATTTAGTTAGTCAGTTAGCTAGTAGTTAGTTTGTTAGTTATTTAGTTAGTTAGTTCGTTAGTTAGCGGTTATGTAAGAAGGTAGGCAGTTAGTTATTCTGTTATTTAGTCAGTCAGTTGGTTAGTTAGTTAGTTAGTTAGTTAGTAAGTTTGTATATATGTAAGAAGGTAGTTAGTTAGTTAGTTAGTTAATTAGATATTTAGTTAGTTAGTTAGGTAGTTTGTTACTTAGTTCGTTAGTTAGTAATTGGTGGGTATGTAGGAAGATAGTTAGTTAGTTAGTTAGTTAGTTAGTTAGTTAGTTAGATAGATAGTAAATTAGTTATTTAGTTAGCTAGTTGTTTGTAAGTTGACTAGTTATTATTTAGTTACTTAGTTAGTTAGTTAGCTAGTAGTTAGTTAGTTTACTAGTTAGTTATTTAGTTAGTTAGTTAGTTAGTTAGTTAGTTAATAGGTATGCATGAAGATAGTTAATTAGTTAGTTAGTTTCTAGGAAGGTAGTTACTTAATTAGTAAGTTAGTTAGTTAATATGTATGTAGGAAGATAAATTGTCAGTTGGTTAGTTAGTTAATTAGTTAGTTAGTTAGTTAGTTAATGGGTTTGTACGAAGGTAGTTAATTAATTACTTAGTTAGTTAGTTAGTTAGTTAGTAAATAGGTATGTATGAAGGTAGTTATTTAGTAAGTTAGTTAGTTAATTAGTTAGTTAGTTAGTTAGTTAGCTAGCTAGTAGTTAGTTAGTTAGTTAGCTTGTTAATAGTTAGTTATTTAGTTAGTTACCGAGTTAGTTAGTTATTTAGCTAGTACTTAGTTAGTTACTTAGTTAATTAATTCGTTAGTTAATTAGTTAGTTAGTAAGTTTGTTAGTTAATGGGTATGTATGAAGGAAGTCAGTTAGTTAGTTAGTTAGTTAGTTAGTTAGCTAGTAGTTAATTAGTTAGTTAATTAGTTATTTTGTTAGTGGGTATCAATGAAGGTAGGTAGGTAGTCAGTTAGTTATATTATAGGTATGTAGGAAGATAGTTAGTTAGTTAGTTAATTAATTCGGGAGTTATTTTGATAGTAATCTAGTAGTTAGTTAGTTAGTTAATATGTATGCAAGAAGATAGTTAGTTAGTTAGTTAGATAGTTAGTTAATGAGTTGGGTAGTTAATAAGTTAGTTGGTTGGTTAGTTAGTTAGTTAGTTAATCAGTTAGTTATTTAGTTAGATAGTTAGTTAGTTAGCAAGTAGTTAGTTAGTTAGTTAATTAGTTATTTATTTAGTTATTTAGTTAGTTAGTTAGTTGTCATGTCGGAAGGTAGTTAGTTAGTTAGTTAGTTAGTTAGTTGGTTAGTTAGTTAGTTAGTTAGTTTGTTAATTAGATAGTTAGTTTGTTAGTTAGTTAGTTAGTTAGTCACTTAGTTAGCTAGTAGTTTGTTAGTTATCTAGTTAGTTATTTAGTTAGTTAGTTAGTCAGTCAGCTAGTAGTTTGTTTGTTAACTAGTTAGCTATTTAGTTAGTTAGTTAGTTAGTAAGTAAGTGGGTATGTAGGAAGTTAGTTAGTTAGTTAGTTAGTTAGTTAATAGGTATGCATGAAGATAGTTAGTTAGTTAGTTAGTTAGTTTCTAGGAAGGTAGTTACTTAATTAGTAAGTTAGTTAGTTAGCTTGTTAATAGTTAGTTATTTAGTTCGTTGGTTAGTTAGTTATTTAGCTAATAGTTAGTTAGTTACTTAGTTAATTAATTCGTTAGTTAATTAGTTAGTTTGTAAGTTAGTTAGTTAATGGGTATGTATGAAGGTAGTTAGTTAATTAGTGAATTAGTTAGTTAGCTAGTAGTTTGTTAGCTAGTAATTAGTTAGTTAGTTAATTAGTTAGTTAGTTAGTTAGTTAGTGAGTTAGTTAATATGTATGTAAGAAGGTAGTTAGTTAGTTAGTCCATTAGTCATTTAGTAAGTTAGTTAGTTAGTTAGCAAGTACTTTGTTAGTTAATTAGTTATTTAGTTAGTTAGTTAGTTAGTTGTTATGTAGAAAGGCAGTTAGTTAGTTAGTTAATTAGTTGGTTAGTTAGTTAGTTAGCTAATATGTATGTAGGAAGATAGTTAGTTAATTAATTAGTTAGTTCGTTAGTTATTTAGTTAGTAAGTATGTTCATCAGTTAGTTGGTATGTAGGAAGGAAGTTACTTAGTTAGTTAATTAGTTAATTAGTTAATTAGCTTGTAACTAGTTAGTTAGTTAGTTAGTCAGTTAATCTGCTAGTTAGTTAGTTAGTTAGTAAGTTAGTTAGTTTGTTAGTCAATATGTATGTATGAAGTACGTGTGTTAGTTAGGCAGATAGTTACTTAATTAGTTAGTTTGTTAGTTAGTAGTTATTTAGATTGTTAGTTAATCAGTTAGTTATTTAGTTAGTTAGTTTGTTAATTAGTTAGTAGTTAGTTTGTTAGTTATTTATTTATTTAGTTAGTTAGTTAGTTGATGGGTACGTCGGAAGGTATTTAGTTAGTTATAAGTTAGTTAGTCAAGTTAATAGGTATTTAGTACGATAGTTAGTTAGTTAATTAGTTAGTTATTATGTTAGTTATCTTGTAATAAGTTAGTTAGTTAGTTATTTAGTCAGTTAGTTAGTAGTTATTTAGTTAGTTAGTTATTTAGTTAGTTAGTTAGTTATCTAGTAGTTAGTTAGTTAGTTAGTTAGATGACTAGTTAGTTGTTTAGTTAGTAAGTTAGTTAGTTAACTAGTTAGTTGTTTAGTAAGTTAACTAGTTAGTTATTTAGTAAGTTAGTTAGTTAGTTAGTTAGTTAATTAGTGGGTTTGTACGAATGGTAGTTAGTTAGTTAGTTAGTTAGTTAAATGGTATGTATCAAGGTAGTTAGTTAGTAAGTTAGTTTGTTAATTAGTTAATTAGTTAGTTAGCTAGTAGTTAGTTAGTTATTTAGTTTGTTAGTTAGTGAGTTAGTTTGTGGGTTTGTCGGAAGGTAGTTAGTTAGTTAGTTAATTAATAGGTATGTAGGAAGATAGTTAGTTAGTTAGTCAGTTAGTTAATAGGTATGTAGGAAGATAGTTAGTTTGTTAGTTAGTTATTTTGTTAGTTAGTTAGTTAGTTAGTTAGTGGGTTAGTACAAAAGTAGTTAGGTGATTAGTTAGTTTGGTAGTTAGTTAGTTAATATGTATGTATGAATGCAGTTAGTAAGTAAGTTAGTTAGTTTATTAGATAGTTTGTTAGTTAGCTAGTAGTTATGTAGTTAGTTATTTAGTTATTTTGTTCGCTAGTAGTTAGTAAGTTTGTTAGTTATTTATTTATTTAATTAGTTAGTTAGTTAGTTAGTTAGTTAGTGGTTATGTAGGAAGGTAGTTAGTTAGTTAGTGAGTTAGTTAGTTTGTTCGTTAGTTAATAGGTATGTAGGAAGGTAGTTAGTTAGTTAGTTAGTTAGTTAGTTAGTTAGTTAGTAATTTAAATAGTTCGTCAGTTAGTATGTTCGTTAGTTAGTGGGTATGTAGAAAGGTTGCTAGTTAGTTAGTTAGTTAGTTATTTAATTAGTTAATTACCATGTAGTTAGTTAGTTAGTTAGTTTGTTAGTTAGTTAGTCAGTTAATAAGTTAGTTAGTTAGTTAGTTAATATGTATGTAAGAAGGTAGTTAGTTAGATAGTTAATTAGTTAGTTAGTTCGTTAGTTAGTTAGTTACTCAGTTAGTTATTTAGTTAGTTAGTTAATTTGTTAGTTTGTTAGCTAGTAGTTAGTCAGTTAGTTATTTATTTATTTAGTTAGTTAGTTATTACGTAGGAAGGTGGTTAGTTCAATGGTTAGTTAGTTAGTTAGTTAATTGGTATGTAGGAAGATAGTTAGTTAATTAGTTAGTTATTTAGTTAGTTATCTAGTAGTTAGTTAGTTTGTTAGTTAGTTAGTAGTGAGTAAGTTAGTGAGTTAGTTAGTTAGTTAGTTAGTTATCTAGTAGTTGTTTAGTTATATATAGTTAGTTAATTAGTTAGTTAATTAGTTAGTTAGTTAGCTTGTTAGTTAGTTAGTTAGCAAGCTAGGTAGTAGTTAGTTAGTTAGTTAGTTTGTTAGTTTGTTTGTTTGTTAGTAAATTAGTTAGTTAGTCAGTTAGTTAGGTAGTTAGTTAGTGGGCATGTAAGAAAGTAGTTAGTACAAAGTTAGTTAGTTAGTTAGTGAGTTAGTTAGATAGTTAGCTAGTAGTTAGCTAGTAGTTAATTAGTTAGTTAGTCAGTTAATCAATTAGTTAGTTGGTTAGTTAGTGAGTTAGTTAATATGTATGTAAAAATGGTACTTAGTTAGTTATATAGTTAGTTAATTAGTTAGTTAGTTAGTTTCCTAGTAGTTAGTTAGTTAGTTAATCGGTTAGTTATTTAGTTAGTTAGTTAGTTAGTTAGTTAGTTAGTTAGGTAGTAGTTAGTTAGTTGGTTAGTTAGTTAGTTAGTTGATCAGTTAGTGAGTTAATAAGTTTTTCAGATAGTTAGTTAGTATGTCCGTTATTTTGTGGGAATGTCGGAAGGTAGCTAGCTAGTTATTTAGTTAGTTAGTTAATTAGTTAATTAGTTAGTTAGCTAGTAGTAAGTTAGTTAGTCAATTAATTAGTTAGTTAGTCAATTAATAAGTTAGTTAGTTAGTTAATATGTATGTATAAAGGTAGTTAGTTAGTTAGGTAGATAGTTAGTTAATTAGTTAGTTAGTTAGTTAGTTAGTTATCTAGTAGTTAGTTAGTTATTAATCAGTTAGTTATTTAGTTAGTCAGTTAGCTAGTAGTTAGTTAGTTAGTTAGTTATTTAGTTAGTTAGTTAGTTAGTTAGTTAGTTAGTTAGCGGTTTTGTCAGAAGGTAGGTAGTCAGTTATTCAGTTAGTTAGTTAGTTAGTTAATTAGTTAGTTAGTTAGTTAATAGGTATGTAGGAAGATAGTCAGTTAGTTAGTTAGTTAGTTAATGGGAATGTATGAAGGTAGTCAGTTAAGTAGTTAGTAAATTAGTTAGTTAGCTAGTAGTTAGTTAGTTAGTTAATTAGTTAGTTAGTTAGTGGTATCTATGAAGGTAGGTAGGTAGGTACTTGGTTAGTTAGTTTATAGGTATCCAGGAAGATAGTTAGTTAATTAATTAGTGAGTTATCAAGATGGTTATCTTGTAGTTAGTTAGTTAGTTAGCTAGTTATTTATCTAGTAGTTAGTTAGTCAGTCAGTTAGTCAGTCAGTCAGTTAGTTAGTTAGTTAGTTAGTTAGTTAGTTTATATATATGTAAGGAGGTAGTTAGTTAGTTAGTTAGTTAATTAGATATTTAGTTAGTTAGTTAGGTAGTTTGTTACTTAGTTAGTTACTTAGTAGTTATTTTGTTAGTTAGTTAGTTAGCAATTGGTGGGTATGTAGGAAGATAGTTAGTTAGTTAGTTTGTTTGTTAGATAGATAGTTAATTAGTTATTTAGTTAGCTAGTAGTTTGTTAGTTGGCTAGTTATTATTTAGTTAGTTAGTTAGTTAGTTAGCTAGTAGTTAGTTAGTTAACTAGTTAGTTATTTAGTTCGTTAGTTCGTTAGTTATTTGGTGGGTATGTTGGTAGTTAGTTAGTTTCTAGGAAGGTAGTTACTTAATTAGTAAGTTAGTTAGTTAATATGTATGTAGGAAGATAGACAGTTAGTTAGTTAGTTAGTTAGTGGGTTGGTACGAAGGTAGTTATTTAATTAGATAGCTGGCTAGTTAGTTAGTCAGTTAATAGGTATGTATGAAGGTAGTTAGTTTTTAAGTTAGTTAGTTAATTAGTTAGTTAGTTAGTTAGTTTGTTTATAGTAAGGTATTTAGTTAGTTAGTTTGACAGTTATTTAGCTAGTAGTTAGTTAGTTGTTGAGTTAATTAATTCGTTAGTTAATTAGTTAGTTAGTAAGTTAGTTAGTTAATGGGTATGTATGAAGGCAGCCAGTTAGTTAGTTAATTAGTTAGTTAGTTACCTAGTAGTTAGTTAGTTAGTTAATTAGATAGTTAGTTAGTTAGCTAGTTGTTTATTAGTTAACTAGTTAGTTATTTTGTTAGATGGTCAGTCAGTCAGCTAGTAGTTAGTTAGTTAACTAGTTAGTCATTTAGTTAGTTAGTTAGTCAGTTAGTGGGTGTGTATGAAGTTAGTTACTTAATTAGTCAGTTAGTTAATATGCATGCATGAAGATAGCTAGTTAGTTAGTTTCTAGGAAGGTAGTTACTTAAGTAGTAAGTTAGTTAGTTAATATGTATGTAGGAAGATAGTGAGCTAGTTAGTTAGTTAGTTAGTTAATTAGTTAGTTAGTTAGTTAGTTAATGGGCTCGTACGAAGGTACTTAGTTAGTTAGTTAGTTAATAGGTATGTGTGAAGGTAGTTAGTTAGTAAGTTAGTTAGTTAATTAGTTAGTTGGTTAGTTAGCTAGCTAGTAGTTAATTAGTTAGTTAGCCTGTTAATAGTTAGTTATTTAGTTAGTTACTTAGTTCGTTAGTTATTTAGCTAGTAGTTAGTTAGTTAGTTAGTTAATTAATTCGTTAGTCAATTAGTTAGTTAGTAAGTTAGTTAGTTAATGGGTATGTATGTAGGATGTCAGTTAGTTAGTTAGTTAGTTAGTTAGCTAATAGTTAATTAGTTAGTTAATTAGTTATTTTGTTAGTGGGTATCTATGAAGGTAGGTAGGTAGGTAGGTAGTTAGTTAGTTTATAGGTATGTAGGAAGATAGTTAGTTTGTTAGTTAATTATGTTGGTGGGAGTAGTATGGTAAATCTGAGATAATGGCACTTATAGATGGTAAGTGGATAAATCAAAGAGAATGGTAATTACAGATGGCTACTATTCGCGTTACAATGTCGCTGTCATTAAAGACTTATTCGTCCCCACCAATTATATTATTTGGTGTGCAACGGGTCCAACGAATAGCCTTCCAGGATGCAGTAGCTTTTCTGACTGCGTTTGCACAAACGAAATCAGACCCAAACACCTACTCGAAAATATCAGGACTATCGTAACACTTGCCAAATAAATTCTGCAGTAATTTATTTGAAGTGGATCTGTAAGAAAATTAACCGAGAAGTATAAGACTTGTATAAGATTGTATCTCTTCTTTCCTCTTTTTCTTTCTTGAATGGTATTCTTTTTCCTCTTTCTTTCTTTGGAGTATTTGTGGTGTCTTTTTCTTTATTTGGAGTAATCAAGAAAGAAAGATAAGAGAATGAATAATTTCAATTCTCTTTCCTTGAACTCACATGCATTACAATGGAAGGGGGGTTATATATATAGCATACTCAATGGGTGGTGCCCCACACAAAACCATGTATGGTAATCAATACCATGGGTACAATACCATGGATGGTGACCAATACCATGGGTCCAATACCATTGTATATAAATACCATGGGTACAATACCATGGATGATGTCCATAGTATATAATCATGTCATTAAAATATGATCATGTCATTAAGAGATTAAAAATATACAAGTCAAATAAATCTTGTTAATTTTCTAAAATAAAATTTCTAAAGCAAAATTTATTTTATTAAAAATAAAATTTATTTTGAAAATCATTAACATTGCCCCACCATTTTCAAAATAAAAGAAAATAAAATATTTTTACAGATCTTTGATAGTCCTGGAGTTTCTACGCATAAATAAAGGTATCTCTCGATTTGAACCATTACTTAGTGATAATTTATCAAAGTTGATCAGAATAATCTGGTAGACAAGTCTTTGAACCAAATATCCTATTTGACCAACCGGATATATCTCACACATAGAATCTCATATCCAGATAGATGTTTATATTGCCGACGCGTTAATGGCCTTGCGTCTATATCCTGTTTCATGGATGCTTTAAGAGAAGCCCTGACTCTAAGAAGCGGCCCCACTTCTCATCCACATAGGTAGACTCACAAGTGTCCCGTAATTAAAACACTTTAAAATAGGTCTATTAAGAGCTTGTGCTCATCCTTCTCCTTTTACATTACGGTCCAAGCACTTATTTCCTGGGATGGCAAAATTTTACAAAAGTGCTTGCATCACAAGTTTAACAAAATCGATCATTGAACTAAAGATCTGGCGTTGTACCAAATGTTTAGTTGAAGTTTTGTTATCTGTGATATTCTTATATGGGCTTAAGTCCCATCCCTTTAGTTGTTTTGTACAACATATCTCTTGCAAGATGTTTTGCTAATGGATCAGCCAAATTTTGGTGAGATCTTACAAAGTCAATACTAATTACTCCACTAGTAATTAATTGTCTCACCGTACTGTGTCTTCGACCAATATGTCGAGACTTACCATTATATATTTCACTATATGCTCTAGATAGTGTGGCCTGATTATTACAATGCATTGATACAGGTAGAATCAGTTTTGGCCATAATGGTATTTGCGATAACATTTCACGAAGCCATTCTGCTTCTCTACTTGCTGATTCTAATGCTATAAATTCTGCAGCCATAGTTGAATCTGCAATACATGTCTGTTTCTTGGATTTCCAAGATACATCCCCACCAGCAAGTGTAAATACCCAACCACTAGTTGAAGCGTGGTCTTCTATATCTGTTATCCAACTGGCATCACTGTATCCTTCTAAAACTGAAGGATCACCATTATAAGAAATACCATAATTTATGGTCTTCTTTAAATATCTCAGTATTCTATGTACTGCTTGCCAGTGTAAATTATTTGGATTACTTGTGTACCGACTTACTTTACTAACTGCAAAAGCAATATCAGGTATGGTACACGTCATAGCATACATTAAGCATCCAATTATCTGTGCATATCCCAATTGATTCACAACTCTACCATTATTGGGTAGTAATTTCACACTTGGATCATATGGTGTTACGACTGGAGTACAATCCAAGTACTCAAATCTATTTAATATATTTTCAATGTAATGTGATTGGGATAAAATAATGTTGTTACTATTTCGAATAATTTTTATCCCAAGTATCACATCTGCAACACCCATATCTTTCATATCAAAATTATTTCACAGAAATAATTTTGTATGTTCTATTATTTCCAAATCAGTGCCAACTATCAACATGTCATCTACATACAAACAAATGATGACACCTTTGTTATTATTGAATTTGCAATAAATGCATTTATCCGATTCATTTATTGTGAATCCATTCATTAATAAAATTTGGTCAAATTTTTCATGCCATTGGTTAGGCGCCTGTTTTAGTCCATATAATGACTTAACAAGTTTACATACCTTGTTTTCTTGACTAGGCAATACATATCCTTCAGGTTGTTCCATGTATACCTCTTCTTCTAAATTACCATTAAGAAAAGCTGTTTTTACATCCATCTGATGAATGACCAAATTATGTAATGTTGCCAATGCAATTAGCATTCGGATTGTTGCAATCCGAGCCACTGGTGCATAGGTATCAAAATAATCGATACCTTCTTTTTGAGTAAAATCTTTGGCATCCAGTCTTGCTTTATATTTATCAACTGCTCCATCCACCTTCATTTTCTTTTTGAAAATCCATTTGCAACCGATTGGTTTGCAACCAGGTGGAAGATCTACCAACACCCAAGTGTTGTTTTCAAGGATTGAATCCATTTCATTATGAATTGCCTCTTTCCAAAAGATGGCATCATTCGATTTAATTGCTTCATTAAAGCTCATAGGATCTTCATCTGTATTGAAACAATATGGAATTTCTTTCTTGACAGAATTTCTAGTACCGGCCTCGACTAGATACATAAAGAAATCTGGTCCAAAATCTTTTGCTTTTCTAATTCTTTTTGTTTTCCTTGGTTCAGTATTTTCGACTTTCTCATTGTCGAAGACTTGTAAGTTGGACCTAGGAATTGAGCTAAATCTATTTTCATCAAATATAGCATCTCTTGATTCAATAATATAATTTACATTTATTGAATCATTTGGTTCAACTACCATGAACCTATATGCTTTGCTATTTTGGGCTTAACCCAAAAATATACAATCAATTCCT
The DNA here is from genome assembly GCA_946800325.1 of Luzula sylvatica. Lineage (NCBI taxonomy): Eukaryota > Viridiplantae > Streptophyta > Magnoliopsida > Poales > Juncaceae > Luzula > Luzula sylvatica. The sequence goes on along the minus strand of OX326960.1, from coordinate 65,712,869 downwards.
CTTTCACCCAATTTTCTCTTTTTGGGTTCTGGCAATTTGACAATTGCTCGACAACCCCAAACTTTGAAATAATTCAAGTTTGGTTTTCTTTTCTTGAAATATTCATATGGTGTGACTTTATTATTTTTGGTAGGGACTCTATTTAAAATATGGCACGCTGTCAATGCAGCTTCCCCCCAAAAACCTTGTCCTAAACAAGAATTAGAAAGCATTGCATTTATCATTTCTGTCAGGACTCTATTTTTCCTTTCTGCTACACCATTTTGTTGTGGTGAGTAAGGTGCAGTTATCTGATGGATAATGCCCTTTGATTCAAAATAATGGGGATTAAAATATTCACCCCCTCTATCAGTTCTCAAACACTTGATAGAGCTTTCAGTCTCTAATTCAACTTCATTTTTGTAAACTTGAAACTTTTCTAAAGCTTCATCTTTTGATTTCAATAAATATACATAACAATATCGTGAATAATCATCGATAAATGTAACAAGATATTTCTTTCCACCAATAGTTGGTGTGCTGTGAAAATCACATACATCAGAGTGTATAAGCTGAAGTAAGTTTGAACATCTTGTTACCGTTGAGTATGGCTTTTTAGTAATTTTTGTAAGTTTACAAGTCTGACAACTTGTAATATTCTTATCAAAAGATGGAATTAAATCAAGTTTTACCATTTCCTGCATTTTACGGAAATTAACATGTCCAAGACGATTGTGCCACATACAAGGCGAATCAACCATATAAGTTGAAACATCATTACTGGTTACACTAAGTTGAAACATTCCATCACATAGGTACCCTTTCCCGATATATTTATCGTACTTTGACAGAATAAATTTATCTGCCTCAAAAACAAGTTTGAAACCAAACTTAGTTAACAATCCACCTGATACGAGATTTTTTATCATATCTGGAACATGATAAACATCATGTAACAATAGCGTTCTTCCAGATGTAAATTCAATCTCACAAGTTCCTTTGCCAGTGACTGGCACGGTGGATGAATTACCGATATATAAGATAGTTCCTGGCTCTACCGGCTCATAGGTCTTAAAAAGACCTCTGTCTTTGCATACATGCCGGGTGGCGCCTGAGTCAATCCACCAAGCCCCACCATCCTCGGCCTTATTGGCCTCGGATATCATGGCCACAAAATTTTCTTTGACAACAGTTGTGTTACTCTTCTTCTTTAAAAATTGATAGTCCGACTTGTAATGTCCGGACATATCACAATGATAACACGCAACCTTTTTCTTTTTATAAAATGAGGTTTTATTAGAGTTCTTGTGTGTTCTCATTCATACAAGACTTATGAGAATGAACTCTTTTAATCACGTGGACTTGCATTTTAGAGCTTTCTGCTCATCATTGGTAAATTGTCCCATGATTGATCGACTATCTACCATGGTAAAATGATTGGTACGATGAATTATAAATTTCTTACTTGTGTCATCATCAGACAAGTACCTTGCCTCTAGTTTGTCCCAGAGTTCCTTTGCAGTGGTAGCGGTTTGAAAGATATCATACACACCATCAGCCAAGGCATTGAGGATATAACTACGACACACGTAATCATCGCTTTTGATCTTTGTTCTATTTCTGATCTCGGATAGTGTTTCACCATCCTTCATCATCGGTGGTGTGGTATTCATCACATGGTCAACTTTAAGAGTGGTTAGCAAGAACCGCATCTTTCATTGCCATCGGATAAAGTTACCACCGCCAAACTTCTCTAATTTCACAATGTCAGAAGACATTTCTTTGTGGTTAATTGGTGCCATTATATCGAATAAGTCTTTAAGATTGTTTGTGGGAGTAGAATGAGATAATCTGAGATAATGGCACTTATAGATGGTAAGTGGATAAATCAAAGAGAATGGTAATTAGAGATGGCTACTATTCGCGTTACAATGTCGCTGTCCTTAAAGACTTATTCGTCCCCACCAATTATATTATTTGGTGTGCAACGGGTCCAACGAATAGCCTTCCAGGATACAGTAGCTTTTCTGACTGCGTTTGCACAAATGAAATCAGACCCAAACACCTACTCGAAAATAGCAGGACTATCGTAACACTTGCCAAATAAATTCTGCAGTAATTTATTTGAAGTGGATCTGTAAGAAAATTAACCGAGAAGTATAAGACTTGTATAAGATTGTATCTTTTTTTTCCTCTTTTTCTTTCTTGAATGGTATTCTTTTTCCTCTTTCTTTCTTTGGAGTATTTGTGGTGTCTTTTTCTTTATTTGGAGTAATCAAGAAAGAAAGATAAGAGAATGAATAATTTCAATTCTCTTTCCTTGAACTCACATGCATTACAATGGAAGGGGGGTTATATATATATCATACTCAATGGGTGGTGCCCCACACAAAACCATGGATGGTAATCAATACCATGGGTACAATACCATGGATGGTGACCAATACCATGGGTCCAATACCATTGTATATAAATACCATGGGTACAATACCATGGATGATGTCCATAGTATATAATCATGTCATTAAAATATGATCATGTCATTAAGAGATTAAAAATATACAAGTCAAATAAATCTTGTTAATTTTCTAAAATAAAATTTCTAAAGCAAAATTTATTTTATTAAAAATAAAATTTATTTTGAAAATCATTAACAAATTCGTGAGTTATTTAGATAGTAATCTAGTAGTTAGTTAGTTAGTTAGTTAGTTAGTTAGTTTATATATATGTAAGGAGGTAGGTAGTTAGTTATTTAGTTAGATAGTTAGTTAGTTAGTTAGCTAGTAGTTTGTTAGTTAACTAGTTAGTTATTTAGTTAGTTGGTTAGTCAGTCAGCTAGTAGTTAGTCAGTTAACTAGTAAGTTATTTAGTTAGCTAGTTAGTCAGTTAGTGGGTACGTAGGAAGTAAGTTAGTTAGTTTGTCAGTTAGTTAATTGGTTTGCAGGAAGATAGTTAGTTAGTTAGTTTGTTTGTTTCTTGGAAGGTAGTTACTTAATTAGTGAGTTAGTTAGTTAGTTTATATGTACGTAGGAAGATAGTTAGTTAGTTACTTAGTTAATTAGTTAGTTAGTTAGTTGGTTAGTTTGTTAATGGGTTCGTACGAAAGTAGTTAGTTAATTAGTTAGTTAGGTAGTTAGTTAGTCAGTTAATAGGTATGTGTGAAGGTAGATAGTAAGTTAGGTAGTTAATTAGTTAGTTATTTAGTTAGTTAGCTAGTAGTTTGTTTGTTAATAGTTAGTTATTTAGTTAGTTAGTTTGTTATATATCTAGTAGTTCGTTAGTTACTTAGTTAATTAATTTGTTAGTTAATTAGTTAGTTGGTAAGTTGGTTAGTTAATGGGTAAGTATGAAGGTAGTCAGTCAGTTAGTTAATTTGTTAGTTAGCTAGTAGTTAGTTAGTTATTTAATTATTTAGTTAGTTAAATAGTTAGTTAGTTAGTTAGTGGGTATCTATGAAGGTAGGTAGGTAGGTAGTTAGTTAGTTAGTTTATAGGTATGTAGGAAGATAGTTAGTTAGTTAATTAGTGAGTTATCTAGATAGTTATCTAGTAGTTAGTTAGTTAGTTAGCTAATTATTTATCTAGTAGTTAGTTAGTCAGTCAGTCAGTTAGTTAGTTAGTTAGTTTGTTAGTTAGTTAGTTAGCTAGTTAGTTAGCTAGTTAGTTAGCTAGTAGTTAGGTACTTAGTTATTTATTTATTTAGTTATATTAGTTAGTTAGTGGGTATGTAGGAAGGTAGGTAGTTAGTTAGATAGTTAATAGGTATATAGGAAGATAGCTAGTTAGTTAGTTAGTTAGTTGGTTAGTTAGTTAGATAGTTAGTTAATTAGGTAGTTAGTTAGTTAGGTAGTTAGTTGGTGGGTATATCGTAAGTTAGTTAGTTAGTTAGTTAATAGGTATTTGGTAAGAGAGTTAGTTAGTTAATTAGTTTGTTATTATGTTAGTTATCTAGTAATAAGTTAGTTAGTTAGTTATTTGGTCAGTTAGCTAGTAGTTAGTTAGTTAGTTAGTTAGTTATTTAGTTAGTTAGTTAGTTATCTAGTAGTTAGTTAGTTAGTTAGTTAACAAGTTAGTTGTTTAGTTAGTTAGTTCGTTTGTTAGCGAGTAGTTAGTTAGTTAGTTAACAAGTTTGTTATTTAGTAAGTTAGTTAGTTGGTTAGTTAGTTAGTTAGTTAGTGGGTTTGTGCGAAGGTAGTTAGTTAGTTAGTTAGTCAGTTAGGTAGTTAATATGTATGTAAGATGGTTGTCAGTTAGTTAGTTAATTAGTTAGTTAGATAGTTTGTTAATGAGTTAGTTAATTAGGTAGTTAGTTAGTTAGTTATTTAGTTATCTAGTAGTTAGTTAGTTAGTTAGTTAGTTAATCAGTTAGTTAATTAGTTAGTTAGTTAGTTAGTTAACAGATATGTAGGAAGATAGTTAGTTCGTTAATTAGTTAGTTAGTTAGTTAGTTAATTAGATAGTTTGTCAGTTAATCTGTTAGATAATAAGTTAGTTAGTTAATTAGTTAGTTAGGTAGGAAGATAATTAGGTAGTTAGTTAGTTAGTAGTTATGTAGGAAGATAACTGGGTAGTTAGTTAGTTAGTTATGTGGGAAGGTAATTAGATATGTAGGAAGATAATTAGGTAGTTAGTTAGTTAGTTAGTTATGTAGGAAGATAATTAGGTAGTTAGTTAGTTAGTTATGTAGGAAGGTAATTAGATATGTAGGAAGATAATTAGGTAGTTAGTTAGTTAGTTAGTTAGTTAGTTAGTTAGGTAGGTAGTTAATATGTATGAAAGAAGGTAGTCAGTTAGTTAGTTAATTAGTAAGTTAGATAGTTAGTTAATGAGTTAGGTAATTAGGTAGTTAGTTAGTTAGTTATTTAGTTAACTAGTAGTTAGTTAGTTAGTTAGTTAATCAGTTAGTTAATAAGTTAGTTAGTTAGTTAGTTAATAGATATGTAGGAAGATAGTTAGTTCGTTAATTAGTTAGTTAGTTAGTTAGTTAGTTAGTTAGTTAGTTAGGTAGTAGTTAGTTAGTTAGTTAGTTAGTTAGTTAGTTGATCAGTTAGTTAGTTAGTAAGTTTTTCAGATAGTTAGTTAGTATGTCCGTTAATTAGTGGGAATGTCGGAAGGTTGCTAGCTAGTTATTTAGTTAGTTAGTTAATTAGTTAATTAGTTAGTTAGCTAGTAGTAAGTTAGTTAGTCAATTAATTAGTTAGTTAGTCAATTAACAAGTTAGTTAGTTAGTTAATATGTATGTAAAAAGGTAGTTAGTTAGTTAGGTAGATAGTTAGTTAATTAGTTAGTTAGTTAGTTAGTTAGTTATCTAGTAGTTAGTTAGTTATTAATCAGTTAGTTATTTAGTTAGTCAGTTAGCTAGTAGTTAGTTAGTTAGTTAGTTATTTAGTTAGTTAGTTAGTTAGTTAGTTAGCGGTTATGTCAGAAGGTAGGTAGTTAGTTATTCAGTTAGTTAGTTAGTTAGTTAGTTAGTTAATTAGTTAGTTAGTTAGTTAATAGGTATGTAGGAAGATAGTCAGTTAGTTAGTTAGTTAGTTAGTTAATGGGTATGTATGAAGGTAGTCAGTTAAGTAGTTAGTAAATTAGTTAGTTAGCTAGTAGTTAGTTAGTTAGTTAATTAGTTAGTTAGTTAGTGGTATCTATGAAGGTAGGTAGGTAGGTACTTGGTTAGTTAGTTTATAGGTATCCAGGAAGATAGTTAGTTAATTAATTAGTGAGTTATCTAGATGGTTATCTTGTAGTTAGTTAGTTAGTTAGCTAGTTATTTATCTAGTAGTTAGTTAGTCAGTCAGTTAGTCAGTCAGTCAGTTAGTTAGTTAGTTAGTTAGTTAGTTTATATATATGTAAGGAGGTAGTTAGTTAGTTAGTTAATTAGATATTTAGTTAGTTAGTTAGGTAGTTTGTTACTTAGTTAGTTACTTAGTAGTTATTTTGTTAGTTAGTTAGTTAGTAATTGGTGGGTATGTAGGAAGATAGTTAGTTAGTTAGTTAGTTTGTTAGATAGATAGTTAATTAGTTATTTAGTTAGCTAGTAGTTTGTTAGTTGACTAGTTATTATTTAGTTAGTTAGTTAGTTAGTTAGCTAGTAGTTGGTTAGTTAACTAGTTAGTTATTAAGTTCGTTAGTTAGTTAGTTATTTGGTGGGTATGTTGGTAGTCAGTTAGTTAGTTAGTTAGTTTCTAGGAAGGTAGTTACTTAATTAGTAAGTTAGTTAGTAAATATGTATGTAGGAAGATAGACAGTTAGTTAGTTAATTAGTTAGTGGGTTGGTACGAAGGTAGTTATTTAATTAGATAGCTGGCTAGTTATTTTGTCAGTTAATAGGTATGTATGAAGGTAGTTAGTTATTAAGTTAGTTAGTTAATTAGTTAGTTAGTTAGCAAGCTAGTAGTTAGTTAGTTTGTTTGTTTGTTTATAGTAAGTTATTTAGTTAGTTAGTTAGACAGTTACTTAGCTAGTAGTTAGTTAGTTGTTGAGTTAATTAATTCGTTAGTTAATTAGTTAGTTAGTAAGTTAGTTAGTTAATGGGTATGTATGAAGGCAACCAGTTAGTTAGTTAATTAGTTAGTTACTTACCTAGTAGTTAGTTAGTTAGTTAATTAGATAGTTAGTTAGATAGCTAGTAGTTTGTTAGTTAACTAGTTAGTTATTTTGTTAGATGGTCAGTCAGTCAGCTAGTAGTTAGTTTGTTAACTAGTTAGTCATTTAGTTAGTTAGTTAGTCAGTTAGTGGGTATGTATGAAGTTTGTTACTTAGTTAGTTAGTTAGTTAACATGCATGCATGAAGATAGTTAGTTAGTTAGTTTCTAGGAATGTAGTTACTTAAGTAGTAAGTTAGTTAGTTAATATGTATGTAGGAAGATAGTTAGCTAGTTAGTTAGTTAGTTAGTTAATTAGTTAGTTAATTAATTAGTTAGTTAGTTAATGGGCTCGTACGAAGGTACTTAGTTAGTTAGTTAGTTAATAGGTATGTGTGAAGGTAGTTAGTTAGTAAGTTAGTTAGTTAATTAGTTAGTTGGTTAGTTAGCTAGATAGTAGTTAATTAGTTAGTTAGCTTGTTGATAGTTAGTTATTTAGTTAGTTACTTAGTTCGTTAGTTATTTTGCTAGTAGTTAGTTAGTTAGTTAGTTAATTAATACGTTAGTCAATTAGTTAGTTAGTAAGTTAGTTAGTTAATTGGTATGTATGTAGGAAGTCAGTTAGTTAGTTAGTTAGTTAGTTAGCTAGTAGTTAATTACTTAGTTAATTAGTTATTTTGTTAGTGGGTATCTATGAAGGTAGGTAGGTAGGTAGGTAGTTAGTTAGTTTATAGGTATGTAGGAAGATAGTTAGTTTGTTAGTTAATTCGTGAGTTATTTAGATAGTAATCTAGTAGTTAGTTAGTTAGTTAGTTAGTTAGTTAGTTTATATATATGTAAGGAGGTAGGTAGTTAGTTAGTTAGTTAGATAGTTAGTTAGTTTGATAGCTAGTAGTTTATTAGTTAACTAGTTAGTTATTTAGTTAGTTGGTTAGTCAGTCAGCTAGTAGTTAGTTAGTTAACTAGTAAGTTATTTAGTTAGCTAGTTAGTCAGTTAGTGGGTATGTAGGAAGTAAGTTAGTTAGTTAGTCAGTTAGTTAATTGGTTTGCAGGAAGATAGTTAGTTAGTTAGTTTGTTTGTTTCTAGGAAGGTAGTTACTTAATTAGTGAGTTAGTTAGGTAGTTTATATGTATGTAGGAAGATAGTTATTTAGTTAGTTAGTTAATTAGTTAGTTAGTTAGTTGGTTAGTTTGTTAATGGGTTCGTACGAAAGTAGTTAGTTAATTAGTTAGTTTGGTAGTTAGTTAGTCAGTTAATAGGTATGTGTGATGGTAGATAGTAAGTTAGGTAGTTAATTAGTTAGTTATTTAGTTAGTTAGCTAGTAGTTAGTTAGCTAGTTAGTTTGTTAATAGTTAGTTATTTAGTTAGTTAGTTTGTTATATATCTAGTAGTTAGTTAGTTACTTAGTTAATTAATTTGTTAGTTAATTAGTTAGTTGGTAAGTTGGTTAGTTAATGGGTAAGTATGAAGGTAGTCAGTCAGTTAGTTAATTTGTTAGTTAGCTAGTAGTTAGTTAGTTAGTTAATTATTTAGTTAGTTAAATAGTTAGTTAGTTAGTTAGTGGGTATCTATGAAGGTGATAAGAGGAAAATAAAGCACCTTTTTGATATCTAATTTGGGGATTTTAGCCCTTTTTGAATCACAACTTTATATATAATTGTTCATATTTGAGATAACAAGAATATTTCTTCACTAAGTGTGTTTTATTGCTTAATTACAGGTTTTAGGTGGAAATTCTCGGCAATCCAAGAGTGTAGTTGCCTTCGTCTCCTCGCGCCGTTAAAATCGATATATCATACCGACCAATTCGGTACACGTGTGAAGGAGAAGGCAAATAATCATCAACATAAGAGATTGCACCAAACTCTACTCGAAAACCACTCACACAATTGCCACTCTACAGCCCCACCTAGCTCACCTACCACCCCCAACTACCCTCAATCCTCTCACCCATATCTCGGCCAATGGTAAAGCCCCAATGACACTATAAATAAGACCCCAAGGCCTATGATAAGACCCCCCCTCCCCCGCTCTTCGGAGCACTCTCTCTCTCTCTCTCTCTCTCTCTCTCTCTCTCTTTTAGCAAGTCCAAGAATCTTTCAAGAACACGCAAGAATTACCAAGAACGAACGATAAATTCTCTAAGATCGATCACCGAATAGAAGCTCACTTCACTCGGTGAATTGGTCTACACTTCAACGAAGATCGAGTTGCGAGGATTGAGGTGGAGCTTTCTTCATCCGAATCCGTGCAAGCAAGGAGTCAAGCTTACTCTATTCCACTCGGGAGCTTTCTTCCAATTGGACTTCTTGCAAATCTCGAGTTCACTCAACCGGTACGGAGCTCTCTTCTATTGGCGAGTGGATTGGTACGAAAGGAACACGTTGTACGAGGCGACTAGCTCACTAGCATCTCGAGGCAACGGAGAAGGCATCCAAGACGAGACTCGGAGCTCACTTCATCTCTCTAGGTGTTTTCTTTCCTTTTCTTGTAATTCTTGTAGTATTAATTGAATTGGATTTGTGTAAAAGAATTCGTGGTTTAATGAATCTTTTTCTTTGCTCTAAATCTTCTTTGTTTGTTTGTGTGATCTTAGTGCTTGTTACTTAGTTTAATTACTTCTAAATTTGAATCCAAAACAAACCATCAAATTGCTCCCAAATCAAATCTCAAATCAGAAATCCATAACTACTTCCGTTATAACGGACTCACATTGCGTTACAACGGACTAGATGGTTGGTCCTTTAATATTCAGTTTGTTATACTTCCGTTGTAACGCACCTAGAGTTCCGTTGTAACAGACTAGTCAGAATTTCTACTCAATAGCATCAATACAAGTGCGTTGTAACGGACATTTCGGTCCGTTGTAACGGATTAACCAATCCGTTGCAACGTAACCACTGTCTGTTATAACGGACCAGTATAGTGCGTTATAACGGAGTTTCATCCATTGTAACGGACGTTCATCTCACACTTAGCGCCAGAATTTTCACTCAAGTCCGTTGTAACGGACTCATATTCCGTTATAACGGACTATATTCTGTGAATTTTCTTTGCTATTTCTTGTCTTGTTTTGATTCATTATTCGACGCATATACTCCTCGTGGAACGAACTTTCATATTTTCCACTATAACACATATAGTTCTATACTTGTTGATTGAATCGGGTTTTCGAATACAACGATAATTTTACACGCCAAAAACTCGCTCATCAAATGGCGCCGCTGCCGGGGAGTAATGTTTAAGTCTAATTTTGAATCAAACGTGCAATCTCGAGTAATATTTTTAATAGATTTGATACATTTGAACTTGATATTTCACTAATTTCGAAAATTTTCTATTCTTGCAAGGTACACGAAGTGGAGCAAGATGGATCATCAAGAAAGACCAAAATCGCTTCGGGAGTTAATATGTCTCGATAGAGCCGCAAAAGGATATCCGGACTCCATGACAAATCAAGAGATTATCAAGCTAGAAATACAAAGATTAGAATTTCAAGAATGGGAAGAAATGGAAGAAAGGAAAGATAGAGAAGAAGACGAAGCTCGAAAATCCATGGAAGAACGAAGGCTCGGTTGGCTCTCAAGTTCACCATCAAATCAAAACGATGAATCACACACCGAGACCCTTTATCAAAATCCCATCTACGAAGCTCGCCAATACGAAAACGAATCCCCATGGGGTTATGAGACACAATCCTATACCGAAACCGCCAATAACTACTATCAACACTCAAACCCCATATACGAACCTTCTCAAAATGAACTCGAATTTCAACACAAATTTGAATACCAAGATCAACCATTTCAATCCCAAAACGAAAATCCAAACCAAGAATTTAAACGAATGATGGAGGAAATGACGGCGATGATAAAACAAAATTTGGGGGGATTGAATCAAGGTCTTGAAAATTTCAAACAAGAGTTTAAACAAATTGTCGAAGAAGTCAAACAAGAGATTAAAACCACCTCTCGACGACTCGGAAATATTCAATCCACGCTCAATGATCTAGATCAAAGAGTGACTTGTCTCGAGTTAGAATATTCAAACGAGGAGATCGTGGAGATTGAAAACGACAAGAGTTCAAGCATGGGGGGATTCGATGAAAGCATTGGAACGATCATTGAAGAAGAAAAGGTGTCATTGGATTCGACTCTCCAAAAGACGGTTCAACTCACTCCAATCGATGAAAATGCGCAATTATCAAACGAGCAAGAAGAGAAATCTACAATTCTCCAAGGTGAATTCTTTCCATATATCATCAATTTTAATTCATTTAAGAACTATGATGCTTCTCATGATAGAAATTCACCTTGTGTAGATTTATCAAGGAAGTCAAATACATTCGAGACACTCACGCCTCTCACAACTCCTCTTCATCAAACTCCAAGCGATGAAGCAATTCGAAAAATTCGAAGCAAGATTGAGGAAATATTGACGCCACTTTCGACATATGCAAAACGAGTGATACACACGCCGATTTCTCTCATCTCCAACATCTCAAAGGGAGTATCTCGAGGCGGTCGAAAAGTAGCAATCCATGTGAGCGCTTCGTTCAATTTTGAAGGAGGATAACATCGGCATGGTCGAGCTCGAGACCATAAACGAGAGCGCTAGCGAGGGAGGCAAACCCTCGTACCAACGGTGCAAGGACTACATGCTCAAGCTCAATTGGTGTGACCAAGACACGAGAAATGCAACAAGATGGATGGAGGAGCAACAAGTCGAAGACGATCAAGCACCACGCATCAAAGGTTGTGTCTCTCCTTAACTTCTTTATTTTTTCTCTATATTATCGCTTGAGGACAAGCGAAGGAATAAGTATGGGGCGGGGGGGGGGGGATATACACACAGTCTTTGATTAAAAAAAAAAAAAAATTTAAAAAAAAAAATAAATAAATATATATATATATATATATATATATATATATTTTTGCAACTCGGTTGTAACGGACCTAAGGTCAGTTACAACGGAACTGTTTCTGGAAAAATTTGTTTTTTGCCTAAAAAAATGGAAAAAACGAGCTTTTAATTGAATTTTTCGACATTCTAAAATTTCTTTGAGCATCAAGGATATACAAGCAAATGATTTTATGCAAGTTAAAGGTTTTTCTCCACCTCATTGAATAAATCATCGATTTTTAAACAAATTTTCACCAAACTAGCATAATTTTACTCTCAAATTTGAAATTTTCACAAATATTTGAAGGAGTTGATTGAGATCTTGAAGAGATTCTTTTGGGGATTCAAACCCTAATCAATGAATTCACTAAATTCATAAGTTTTTGACAATTGATCAATCCTCGATTTACATGACACACCATTTTCAATAAATAAACCCATTTTGAACTTGGAATTTCTAAAAAGTTTTGTTTGAACCAATTTAGTAAGTTTTGCTTGAATCTAAAATTTGACCATTTGCACTTAAAGAGCTCGACCGTTCATGGGGATTCGAAATTACACTAACGGGAACTAATTTGCGCTCAAAGCTTGATTCGATGAGCTCATGCACCTTGATTAAGTAATGAGTGGTGTGAGTCATGACCACTTGTTGGCTAAAGGGGTGCATGAGTCATAGTAAACCAAAGTAGCCGGTTCTTGGTGTGAGTCATGATCAAGAGTCGATGCGAAAAAGTTTTCTACAATCACGGATTAAAGCACTTTCGATTGTCGAGTCCGTGCAATTGATTAAGTAATGAGTGGTGTGAGTCATGACCACTTGTTGGCTAAAGATTGCGCGGATCCATGGGGTTTACTAAGTAATGAGTGGTGTGAGTCATGACCACTTGTTATCCCAAAGGACACACATGGGGACCATCGAAAGCAATAACGAACAAAAGAAAAGAAATAAAAAGAATAAAAGAAAAGAAATAAAAAAAATAAAAAATAAAAGAAAAGAAGAAAAATAAAAAGAATAAAAAGGAAAGAAAAAAAAAAAGAGTTCAAAAATCGAGCGCAAATTGGGAAAATTTAGTAGAAATTGAAGATGAACCAAGTACTAACGTACCGAACGGTTTAAAAGTGACAAATTACATTTAAGAAATGATTTTTCCAAAACGGAAAAATTGGTTTTCATTAATGCTTTTTCATGATAATCCTTGTGAATTGTGGAGTGAAAAGAATTGAATGATGGTGTTTAATCATCTTTTTCGGTTGAGATCATTTGCTCTAATAAACTCTTCGAATTTGTGCAAATTCATTGAAAATAGTTTCTAATATAACTCAAACTTATCTCTTTCAATATTAATGATTATGATAAGAGTAAACAATTATCTCGTGAGAATTGAGTTTTGAGATCGATGAATATAATTTTAATAAAACCTATACATGCATTTTTCTTTGTGCTTGATTTTTACGCTCGTCATGATCGAGGACGATCAAGGGTTTAAGTATGGGGGTATTTGATAAGAGGAAAATAAAGCACCTTTTTGATATCTAATTTGGGGATTTTAGCCCTTTTTGAATCACAACTTTATATATAACTGTTCATATTTGAGATAACAAGAATATTTCTTCACTAAGTGTGTTTTATTGCTTAATTACAGGTTTTAGGTGGAAATTCTCGGAAATCCAAGAGTGTAGTTGCCTTCGTCTCCTCGCGCCGTTAAAATCGATATATCATACCGACCAATTCGGTACACGTGTGAAGGAGAAGGCAAATAATCATCAACATAAGAGATTGCACCAAACTCTACTCGAAAACCACTCACACAATTGCCACTCTACAGCCCCACCTACCTCACCTACCACCCCCTGTTGGTTCAAATTTCCTGATGGTTTGATTATTTCAAAACACTGTCATTACTAACGTTTACATCGAGAAAATGTGTAGGATAACACAGGTACGGCTAGAAGATGATAAAGAGCTTCGAAGTCACAGGAAGCACAACAAGAGAAGACTAGAAGGAAGGCTCTTGAAGCATATCAAGAATCAAGATGTCGAAGCCTTCCGTGAGTGGGATTCACCACAAATAAACCTTAGGGAAAAACCAAGTAGATCTCAAACAAAATCATGTTCAAATAACAAAGAGTTCAATCAAGCAAGAAGTGCGTTCTGAACGAACTCCAAGTCCGTTCAGAACGGACTTACCACATATCAAAATATCATCTCTTGATTAAACCACTTGTGTCACAGGATTGTGTACGTTCGAACGAACAAACATGTCCGTTCGAACGGACACTTAGAATCCGTTCACTCACAATTTAAGTGCGTTGAACGGACTATCATCACTGTGAACAACAAAAGCAATGTATAAGTGAGTTCGTTCTGAACGGACTTTGTTCGTTCAAACGAACTAACATATGTACTTGCACGTTATTTTGAAACGGCTAGTACAAACTACAAGTGCGTTCAGAACGAACATTGTGCGTTCTGAACGGACTTACGGTTTTCTGAAGGATTTCTATAGAGAGTATAAATAGAATCCTTGAAGGATCTTTCTCTCTCAACTCTTCACTTTCATACATTCAAAACAAAAGAGAGAAAACCTAAAGCTGTGATTATCTATATCCATTGATTGCTTGAGAAACCCCTCTTTAGATCTTTGATCTACTTTCGATATTCTCCACTAATCGTTTCCCACTCACGTGACCGATCACGTTGTAGTTCGATTAGAGAAAATTTGTAATAGGCTAGTGCAACAACTTGTAAAGAGCCTAAGCTATAGATCGATAGAAGCGTGTAAATCGATCTAGGCAAAACCTTGTACTCGAGTGAGTTGGAATTCAATCGAACGCCAAAAAGAGGCGCAAGGCATTCCCGGAGACGTATGTACTCGCCACTAATTGAGTCGGTCAATTAAGCGAGTAAAGGGTGAGTTAAAGCTACATAGCAACCACCTACCGAACTTCGTTAAAAAACATCTTGTGTTCAAGTGTTTTTACGGTATCATCTATATCATCTAAATTATTAATTCCGCATAGTAAGTTGGGTAACTAGATAAAGTAATTGTACGGTAAATTACCTGAAATATCCCCTTCTAGGTTAGACTTAACCAACAATTGGTATCAGAGCCAGTAGCTAGACTATGGCATAGAAGATTAGGCCATATTTGTATGAAAACTATTTATAGGTTATCCAAAAAGGAATTAGTTAGAGGATTACCATCTCATAAACTTGAATTAGAAGGATTGTGCGATGCGTGTGAAAAGGGTAAGCACACGAGGTCATCCGGGTACAAATCGAAGAATATGGTCACCACAATCCGACCTCTACAACTCATCCATCTCGATCTTTGTGGTCCACTGAGCGTCTCGAGCATAGGTAATAAAAGGTATATGTTTGTAATTGTGGATGATTACTCACGTTTCACATGGGTGTATTATTTACTCCATAAAAGTGAAACTTGTGACAACTTCATCAAATTTTGCACACTAGTTGAAAATGAAAAAGGCAACTCAATTGTCACTGTTCGAAGTGACAATGGAGGTGAATTTAGAAATGCAAAATTTGATGAATTTTGTCATAAAAAGGGATATATACACGAGTTTTCCGCTCCTCGCACACCCCAACAAAATGGTGTAGTTGAACGAAAAAATCGAACGTTAATTGAACTTGCTCGTACCATGCTAAATGAGCACCCTTCTCCAAAATATATGTGGGCTGAAGCCGTTAACACCGCATGTCACGTGGTTAATCGACTTAGCTTAAGGCCTATTTTGAAGAAGACGCCATATGAGCTATGGTATGGGGGAAATCCAAACGTCTCATATATGAGAGTGTTTGGATGCAAATGCTTTATCTTGGACGAATTGAGTAATCGAGACAAACTCGATCCAAAATCCATTGAAGGAATTTTTGTCGGTTACTCAAGTACAAGCAAAGCATACCGGGTTTTCATACGATCTACTCGAGTCGTATGTGAATCCGTTCACGTGCATTTTGATGAAACTAATAAAGAAACCGAGAAAGGTAGCACAAGTGTAGGCAAAGTCAAGGAAACAATCGCCAATTCACCAAAAGAACAAACCGAAGTCGAGTATCAATTCATTGATATCACAATTGATGAACCTCGAATGGACAACAATGGCCCTCAAGAAGAGGAAGAAGAAGAAGTAGAGGTCGAAGCTCCCTACCAAATTCCCGAGGTTCTTCGAGAAGTAGCTGCTCACCCTCTCACCAACGTCGTTGGAAACCCCCGAGTCGGTGTGCAAACTCGGTCTCGTGTCCACAACTATGTTGCTCATTGTGCATATATCTCTCATATCGAGCCAAAATCATTCAAAGATGCGAATCTAGATGAAAATTGGATTATGGCAATGCAAGAAGAATTGGAGCAATTCGAGAGAAACCAAGTTTGGACGTTGGTTCCGAAACCTATAACTCGATCAATCAAAGGGACTCGATGGATTTACCGAAACAAACTCGACGAACACGGAAATGTGGTACGAAATAAGGCGAGACTAGTCGCTCAAGGATTCAAACAACAAGAGGGAATCGATTTTGAAGAAACGTTTGCCCCAGTCGCTCGTCTAGAAGCAATACGACTCCTCCTAGCTTACGCCGCTATCGAGGGGTTTACACTTTTCCAAATGGACGTTAAAAGTGCATTTCTCAACGGGGAAATCGAGGAAGAAGTCTATGTTGAACAACCACCGGGATTCAAAGATCCAAAATTCCCTGATTACGTGTGTAAACTCTCCAAAGCTCTATACGGATTAAAACAAGCCCCTCGAGCATGGTACGATCGCCTCTCCTCATTTCTTACCACAAATGGGTTCGTCCGAGGTATAATCGACACCACCCTCTTCACACGTAAAAAGGGAGTATCTATCCTACTTGTTCAAATTTACGTAGATGATATCATTTTTGGATCGAGTGACTCGGCACTTGCCGAAGAATTTTCCACTCTTATGCAAAGTGAGTTTTCCATGAGCATGATGGGAGAGCTCAAATTCTTCCTAGGCCTTCAAGTCAAACAATCGTCCGAAGGGATTTTCGTAAACCAATCCAAATATACTCGTGAACTCCTCAAGAAATTCGAGTTGGATCAAACCAAAACGAGTGATACTCCCATGGCCAAAGAATCCAAATTGGATGCAGATGAAGATGGTGAGTCATTCGATATTACTACTTATAGAGGTATGATCGGAAGTCTTCTCTATCTCACTGCGAGTCGACCTGACATTATGTTCGCCGTATGCCTGTGCGCTCGATTTCAAGCAAATTCCAAGGTATCACACTATAATGCCATCAAACGTATTTTTCGATATTTGAAAGGTACAATCGAACTTGGGATTTGGTATGGGCATAGTGGAAATCTAAACCTAGTAGGATACACGGATGCGGATTTTGTCGGATCCCGAGTTGACCGTAAAAGCACGAGTGGTACGTGCCAATTCCTAGGGGGATCACTTGTCTCATGGTCAAGCCGAAAACAACACTCCGTTGCCTTATCAACGGCCGAGGCCGAATATGTGGCGGCCGGAAGCTGCTGTGCACAACTACTGTGGTTAAATCAAACTCTCAGAGACTACGGTTTAAACTTCCGTAAAATTCCCATATTATGTGACAACAATAGTGCCATATGCATTTCGAAAAACCCCGTACACCATTCACGAACCAAGCACATCGACATACGCCACCATTTCATTCGGGATCATGTGGAAAAAGGTGATGTCCGACTCGAATGGATAGAGACAAACGATCAAATCGCGGACATCTTCACCAAACCTTTGCCATTCGCGCCATTCTCCACTCTACGACTAAAGCTAGGTATGCTATCTCTCAAAAATTAAAATTCGTACATAACTGATAGATTTAGGTATCATACCATCCTACGCATGCAAACTTGGATATAAATATAAAAACTAAATTTCATTTGGTTCTAGTAATATCATTTTTAAATCAGTTATTAGTATCATCACAGAACCAAGTGCGTTCGAACGAACCATACTATTCGTTCCGAACGCACTCACATCACTAACCTACTTGCAAAAATATGTGATTTGTTTACGAGCCAATACATTCATAAATTCATTATTTGAGGGGGAACTCGCATTTAGGGGGAGCCTTCCCTTCATGAAGTCTCATTGGCCCTTTTGATCACTTTCAAAATGGGGGAGAAACGATCGTACGGAAAGTGCTCAACGAAATGTTGAAACTCTCCAAACCGACAGTGTTTTGAAATTAATCAAAAGGGGGAGTTTGTTGGTTCAAATTTCCTGATGGTTTGATTATTTCAAAACACTGTCATTACTAACGTTTACATCGAGAAAATGTGTAGGATAACACAGGTACGGCTAGAAGATGATAAAGAGCTTCGAAGTCACAGGAAGCACAACAAGAGAAGACTAGAAGGAAGGCTCTTGAAGCATATCAAGAATCAAGATGTCAAAGCCTTCCGTGAGTGGGATTCGCCACAAATAAACCTTAGGGAAAAACCAAGTAGATCTCAAACAAAATCATGTTCAAATAACAAAGAGTTCAATCAAGCAAGAAGTGCGTTCTGAACGAACTCCAAGTCCATTCAGAACGGACTTACCACATATCAAAATATCATCTCTTGATTAAACCACTTGTGTCACAGGATTGTGTACGTTCGAACGAACAAACATGTCCGTTCGAACGGACACTTAGAATCCGTTCACTCACAATTTAAGTGCGTTGAACGGACTATCATCACTGTGAACAACAAAAGCAATGTATAAGTGAGTTCGTTCTGAACGGACTTTGTTCGTTCAAACGAACTAACATATGTACTTGCACGTTATTTTGAAACGGCTAGTACAAACTACAAGTGCGTTCAGAACGAACATTGTGCGTTCTGAACGGACTTACGGTTTTCTGAAGGATTTCTATAGAGAGTATAAATAGAATCCTTGAAGGATCTTTCTCTCTCAACTCTTCACTTTCATACATTCAAAACAAAAGAGAGAAAACCTAAAGCTGTGATTATCTATATCCATTGATTGCTTGAGAAACCCCTCTTTAGATCTTTGATCTACTTTCGATATTCTCCACTAATCGTTTCCCACTCACGTGACCGATCACGTTGTAGTTCGATTAGAGAAAATTTGTAATAGGCTAGTGCAACAACTTGTAAAGAGCCTAAGCTATAGATCGATAGAAGCGTGTAAATCGATCTAGGCAAAACCTTGTATCAGAGCAAGGTACTAACCATCTCTTAAAATATTAGGGATAACTTGTACTTTAAAAGATCTAATGGCCAAAATTAACCCAACCGTCCAAAATTCAAACATCTCAAACCTCATCGACTCTCCATCAATGAGCGCAGTGGAAGCGGCAATTAAATCTCTCCGAATTGAACGGGGTCCAATCCAGACACCTCACACACCCGTAATCTTCAGTGTCGAACCCTCTACTCCGACTCCTACTCCAAAGTCAACACATGACCAAAGTCATGAGGTACGTATCGAATCTATATCTAATTTGGAATCATTACATCAACCTCAATATTCACCTTCTCTAAAATTAGAAATTGAGTCTTGTGACGAGTTCTTGAGGGATGATGGGAACCCTCAACGAAATAAGGGAAAATTTGAGAACTCAAAACAAGCTCTCAAGGATAAGATAGCTTCTCTTGAACTATCTATTTTGGCATTTAAATCTCAAATACATGAATTTAAAGGTTTTTCAAGATGTGAATGTCAAGCTTTAAAAGGCGAGATTGCTCACTTAAAAGTCGAACTTCAAAATTCTAAAATTGAAAATGATTCCTTGAAGAAGGCGTGTGCATCCATTGCATCGAATCCTCCTTCATTGGATGAAATTTTAAAATCGTCACTCATGGGACAAAAGCCCAGTGACAAATCCGGTTTAGGATATAAGAAGAATAACGGTAATAAACCCGATTCTTCCAACTCCAAAAATCAAAAATCAAAATGGGAGAACAATCGAGTTGGTAGTCATGGAAATGCTTTCATGTACCATGATTACAACAAGGGTAAAAATGTGAAAAAGGAACAATCTAAATGTGCTAGTCATAATTATAGGAATAATCATTTCACACAAAATTCACAACCTAGACGTCACAATTTGGGAAGAACCGATTGCTTATTCAAACGGGGACCAAATGGTTACTTCTATGAAGTGACTAACTACACTGAGGCTTAGTATCAAAAAGGGGCTCCCAAACAGTATACAAACACTCAAAAATATTTTCAACCAACTCGAGTTAAATCAAAACAATCACCATCAAATCAATATCATCAAATGCCAAAATCGATAATTCCTCAAAGAAGCAACTCAAATTCACTTTCCAACTATTTTGTTAAGAGTTCCACAACCACCAATAGTCCAACCGTGGTCCTTTGTAATTATTGTTGCAAGATTGGTCACATCTCAACAAGTTGCAATCTTCGCAACCCAAAATTGACATCTAATGTCGTTTGGATGCGCAAGGATCGTAACACAATGGGTCCTTCTACCTCATATGGTATTGGACCCCCTAGGGCTTGAGCCCAACTGTGACACTGTACTCCCTCGTATGACCATACCATAAGCCAAATATTGAGGGGGAGTATAGTAAATGAGAATTCATATTAGTTTAATTTTAATTTACATGTTAACTAATATGAATTTCTTATAGATGAGCTTAACCTCCAAAACCAAGTCATCAAAGTGGTGTCTAGATAGTGGTTGTTCGAGACACATGACTTGGGATAGAGAGATGTTCAAATCTCTCGAACCATTCAAGGGAGGAGACGTTACCTTCGGAGGAAATCAAAAAGGTAAAATTGTCGGTATCGGTTCCTACAAACTACAAGTGCGTTCAGAACGAACATTGTGCGTTCTGAACGGACTTACGGTTTTCTGAAGGATTTCTATAGAGAGTATAAATAGAATCCTTGAAGGATCTTTCTCTCTCAACTCTTCACTTTCATACATTCAAAACAAAAGAGAGAAAACCTAAAGCTGTGATTATCTATATCCATTCATTGCTTGAGAAACCCCTCTTTAGATCTTTGATCTACTTTCGATATTCTCCACTAATCGTTTCCCACTCACGTGACCGATCACGTTGTAGTTCGATTAGAGAAAATTTGTAATAGGCTAGAGCAACAACTTGTAAAGAGCCTAAGCTATAGATCGATAGAAGCGTGTAAATCGATCTAGGCAAAACCTTGTACTCGAGTGAGTTGGAATTCAATCGAACGCCAAAAAGAGGCGCAAGGCATTCCCGGAGACGTAGGTACTCGCCACAAATTGAGTCGGTCAATTAAGAGAGTAAAGGGTGAGTTAAAGCTACATAGCAACCACCTACCGAACTTCGTTAAAAAACATCTTGTGTTCAAGTGTTTTTACGGTATCATCTATATCATCTAAATTATTAATTCCGCATAGTAAGTTGGGTAACTAGATAAAGTAATTGTACGGTAAATTACCTGAAATACCCCCTTCTAGGTTAGACTTAACCAACACCCCCAACTACCCTCAATCCTCTCACCCATATCTCGGCCAATGGGAAAGCCCCAATGACACTATAAATAAGACCCCAAGGCCTATGATAAGACCCCCCCTCCCCCGCTCTTCGGAGCACTCTCTCTCTCTCTCTCTCTCTCTCTCTCTCTCTCTCTCTCTCTCTCTCTCTTTTAGCAAGTCCAAGAATCTTTCAAGAACACGCAAGAATTACCAAGAACGAACGATAAATTCTCTAAGATCGATCACCGAATAGAAGCTCACTTCATTCGGTGAATTGGTCTACACTTCAACGAAGATCGAGTTGCGAGGATTGAGGTGGAGCTTTCTTCATCCGAATCCGTGCAAGCAAGGAGTCAAGCTTACTCTATTCCACTCGGGAGCTTTCTTCCAATTGGACTTCTTGCAAATCTCGAGTTCACTCAACCGGTACGGAGATCTCTTCTATTGGCGAGTGGATTGGTACGAAAGGAACACGTTGTGCGAGGCGACTAGCTCACTAGCATCTCGAGGCAACGGAGAAGGCATCCAAGACGAGACTCGGAGCTCACTTCATCTCTCTAGGTGCTTTCTTTCCTTTTCTTGTAATTCTTGTAGTATTAACTGAATTGGATTTGTGTAAAAGAATTCGTGGTTTAATGAATCTTTTTCTTTGCTCTAAATCTTCTTTGTTTGTTTGTGTGATCTTAGTGCTTGTTACTTAGTTTAATTACTTCTAAATTTGAATCCAAAACAAACCATCAAATTGCTCCCAAATCAAATCTCAAATCAGAAATCCATAACTACTTTCGTTATAACGGACTCACATTGCGTTACAACGGACTAGACGGTTGGTCCTTTAATATTCAGTTTGTTATACTTCCGTTGTAACGCACCTAGAGTTCCGTTGTAACGGACTAGTCATAATTTCTACTCAATAGCATCAGTACAAGTGCGTTGTAACGGACATTTCGGTCCGTTGTAACGGATTAACCAATATAGTGCGTTATAACGGAGTTTCATCCGTTGTAACGGACGTTCATCTCACACTTAGCGCCAGAATTTTCACTCAAGTCCGTTGTAACGGACTCATATTCCGTTATAACGGACTATATTCTGTGAATTTTCTTTGCTATTTCTTGTCTTGTTTTGATACATTATTCGACGCATATACTCCTCGTGGAACGAACTTTCATATTTTCCACTATAACACATATAGTTCTATACTTGTTGATTGAATCAGGTTTTCGAATACAACGATAATTTTACACGCCAAAAACTCGCTCATCAGAAGGTAGGTAGGTAGGTAGTTAGTTAGTTAGTTTATAGGTATGTAGGAAGATAGTTAGTTAGTTTATTAGTGAGTTATCTAGATAGTTATCTAGTAGTTAGTTAGTTAGTTAGCTAATTATTTATCTAGTAGTTAGTTAGTCAGTCAGTTAGTTAGTTAGTTAGTTAGTTAGTTAGTTAGTTAGCTAGTTAGTTAGCTAGTAGTTAGGTAGTTAGTTATTTATTTATTTAGTTATTTTAGTTAGTTAGTGGGTATGTAGGAAGTGTTGGTTCAAATTTCCTGATAGTTTGATTATTTCAAAACACTGTTATTACTAATGTATACATCCAGAAAAGTGCAGGATAACATAGGTACGATACGAAGATGAAGGAGGACTTGTGAAGGAGGACTTCATTGGATTACATCAAGAATCAGGACATGAAGTCTCAACATAAACAAGAAAAGAAGAACACAAGAAAGGCCATTGGAATACATCAAGACTCAAGATGTTGAAGCCTTCCGTGAGTGGGATACTCCACAAATAAACCATAGGTACAAACCTAGTAGAACTCAAGTAAAATCATGTTCAAAATAACAAAGAGTTCAGTCAAGCAGGAAGTGCGTTCTGAACGAACTCAAAGTCCGTTCAGAACGGACTTGCTAAATATCAAAACTTTAAAGCTTGATTAGAACCAAACGTGTCACAGGGATGTGTGCGTTCGAACGAACAATCATGTCCGTTCGAACGAATAATTAGAATTCGTTCACCCACCTTCTGAGTGCGTTGAACGGACAATCCTTCCTGTGAACGGAAAATGTCACAGGGATGTATGCGTTCGAACGAACACACATGTGCGTTCGAACGGACAACCTGGAATCCGTTCACCCACTTTTCAGTGCGTTGAACGGACTCTTGTTCCTGTGAACGCAAAATGCTATGTATAATTGAGTCCGTTACGAACGGACATTGTCCGTTCGAACGGACCCAAGATGTACTTGCACGTTATTTTGAAACGGCTAGTGCAAACTTCAAGTGCGTTCTGAACGGACTGTATGCGTTCGAACGCACTGCAAGTTTTCTGAAGGATTTCTATAGAGAGTATAAATAGAATCCTTCATGGGTCTCTCTCTCTCACTTCCTCATTTTTCAAACATTCAAACCTAAAAAGAGAGAAACCCTAAGCTGTGATTATCTATATCCATTGATAGCTTGAGAAACCTCTTTAGATCGTTGATCTACTTTCGATATTCTCCACTAATCGTATCCCACTCACGTGACCGATCACGTTGTAGCTCGATTAGTGAAAAAGTGTAATAGGCTAGTGCAACAAAGTGTAAAGAGCCTAAGCTATAGATCGATAGAAGCATGTAAATCGATCTAGGCAAATCCTTGTAATCGAGTTGAGTTGGAATTCAATCGAAAGCCAAAAAGAGGCACAAGGCATTCCCGGAGACGTAGGTACTCGCAAATAATTGAATCGGTCAATTAAGCGAGTAAAGGGTGAGTTAAAGCTACAAAGCAACCACCTACCGAACTTCGTAAACAAACATCTTGTGTCAAAGTGTTTGTACGGTATCATCTTTATCATCTAAATTATTATTTATTCCGCACCGTAAATTAGGTTAAATCTAAACTAAGTATAAGTTAGATTGCCAAATTTACCCCCCTCTAGGTTAGAATTAATCAACAATTGGTATCAGAGCAGGGTACTAACCATCTCTTAAATTTATTAAGGATAAACTTGTACCTTACGATCTAATGGCTGAAGTTAATCCCATGAGCGCGGTGGAAGCAGCCATTCACTCTCTCCGTATTGAACGAGGTCTAACTTCGACACACCACCAGCCCATAATTGTAGACGCAGAACCTTCCTCTCCCACTCTAAGCTCGACACATGACAAAAGTTATGAGGTACGTACGAACTCTCTATATGGTATCAAATCATTACCCAGACCTGAATTTTCTCCCGCATCCAAACTAGAACTCGAATCTTGTGACGAGTTTCTTAGGGATGAAGGTAACTCTCAACTAAATGAGGGTAAACTTGAAAGTCCCACCCAAGCTCTAAAGGATAAGGTAGCTTCTCTTGAGCTATCCATTTTGGCATACAAAACTCAAATAAATGAATTTAAAGGATTTTCAAAATGTGAATGTAAAACCCTGAAATGTGAGATTTCTCATTTAAAAGTCGAAATTCAAACTATGAAAGTTGAAAATGAGTCCTTGAAGAGGGCATGTACAATGATTGCATTGATTCCCCCTTCATTGGATGATGTCTTAAAATCGTCATTAACGGGACAAAAGCCAAATGATAAATCTAGTTTAGGACATAAGAAAATTAACGATAATAATCCCAACCTTTCAATATCTCAAAATCAAAAATCTAAATGGGAAAACCATAAAGTAAGTAGTCATGGAAATGCTTTTATGTACCATGACTACAACAAAGGTAAATATGCTAAAAATGAACAACCTAAACGTGTCAATAATAATTATAGGAACAATCATTTTACACAAAAATCACAACCCAGACATACTAATTTGGGACAAACCGAGTGTTTGTTCAAAAGGGGACCAAACGGGTATTTCTATGAAGTGACAAACTACACCGAAGCTTCATATCAACAAGAGTCCCCCAAACATTTCACCAACATGCATAAACAATTTAAACAAAATAATGTTAAGCAAAATAAATTTAAATCAAATAACCTATATCAAATGCCAAAATCGATAACTTCTAAGAGAACTAATCCGAATAAACTCTCGGACTATTTTGTGAAGAGTACCACACCCACAAATAAGCCCACCGTAGCATTTTGTAACTATTGTTGCAAAATCGGTCATGTCTCAACCGGGTGTAATCTTCGCAATCCAAAAGTGGCACCAAACGTCATGTGGATGCGTAAAGATCGTCACTCAATGGGTTCCTCTACCTCCCTTGGTATAGGACCCCCTAGGGTGTAAAACCCTAACCTGAGACACTATACTCCCTAGTATACCATACCATAAGCCAAACATTTAGGGGGAGTATAGTCAGTAAGAATTCATATTAGTCAATTTCAATTTCTTTTTGGTTTAACTAATATGAATTTCTTATAGATGGGCCTAACTTCCAGAACAAAGTCATCAAAATGGTGTCTAGATAGTGGTTGTTCTAGACATATGACTTGGGATCGAGAGATGTTCAAATCTCTCGAACCGTTCAAGGGAGGAGACGTTACCTTCGGAGGAAATCAAAAAGGTAAAATTATTGGTATCGGTTCAATAGGTACCTCAAATTGGACTTTAGAGAATGTCTATCTTGTAACTGGACTTAAACATAATTTGATTAGCATAAGCCAATTATGTGATGCCGGATATTGTGTGAAATTCGATCAACTCTCATGCTTAATTGATCGAATGAAAGACAATACCACAGTATGCAAAGGAACCCGACACGAAAATCTATACTACTTTGATTTTGAATCATTCGTGCCGGGAATCCATTGTCTCACTGTATCAGAATCAGTATCTCGATTATGGCATAGACGGTTAGGTCACATTTGCATGAAAACTATACATAGGTTATCCAAAAAGCAATTAGTTAGAGGACTTCCCTCACATAAACTTGAACTAGAAGGATTATGCGATGCGTGTGAAAAAGGTAAGCACACTAGATCGTCCGGGTTCAAATCAAAGAACATGGTCACCACGAATCGACCTCTTCAACTCATCCATCTTGATCTTTGCGGACCAATGAGCGTTACAAGCAAAGGTAATAAAAGGTATATGTTTGTCATTGTGGATGATTATTCACGTTTCACATGGATACATTATTTACTTCATAAAAGTGAAACGTGTGACAACTTCATCAAATTTTGCACTCTCGTTGAAAATGAAAAAGGCACCTCAATTGTCACCATTCGAAGTGACAATGGCGGTGAATTTCGAAATGCAAAATTTGATGAATTTTGTCATAAAAAGGGATATATACGCGAATTTTCGGCTCCTCGCACACCTCAACAAAATGGTGTGGTTGAACGTAAAAATCGAACGTTAATTGAACTTGCCCGTACCATGCTAAGTGAGCATCCTTCTCCAAAATACCTTTGGGCCGAAGCCACTAACACCGCATGTCATGTGGTGAATAGGGTTAGCTTAAGGCCTATTTGGAAGACGACGCCATATGAGCTATGGTATGGGGGAAATCCAAATGTCTCTTACATGAGAGTATTTGGATGCAAATGCTATATCTTGGATGAATTGAGTAATCTAGACAAACTCGATCCAAAATCCATTGAAGGAATATTTGTCGGTTACTCAAGCACAAGCAAAGCATACCGAGTTTACATACGATCAACACGAGTCGTATGTGAATCCGTTCATGTACATTTTGATGAAACTAACAAGGAAGCCGAGAAAGGTAGCTTAAATGTAGGTGAAGTCACGGAAACAATTGCTAAATCACCGAGAAAACAAGCCGAGCTAGAATATCAAAACATCGACATAACTCTTGATGAACCTCAGAGAGAAAACAATGATCCTCCAGAAGAGGAAGAACAGGAGGAAGAGGAAGAAGAGAGTGAAACTCCTTACCAAATCCCCGACGTTCTCCGAGAAGTACCCCACCATCCTCTCACAAACGTTGTGGGAGATCCCCGAGAAGGTGTAAGAACTCGGTCTCGTGTCCACAACTACGTAGCTCATTGCGCATATCTTTCTCACACCGAGCCAAAATCCTTCAAGGAAGCCAATCTAGACGAAGATTGGATTATGGCAATGCAAGAAGAATTGGAACAATTTGAAAGAAATCAAGTTTGGATGTTGGTTCCAAAACCCATGAATCGTTCGATCATTGGGACTAGATGGATCTTTCGAAATAAACTTGATGAACACGGAAACGTAGTACGAAACAAGGCGAGACCCGTCGCTCAAGGATTCAAACAACGAGAAGGGATCGATTTCGAAGAAACCTTTGCTCCAGTGGCTCGTCTAGAAGCGATACGACTCCTCCTAGCTTACGCCGCTATTGAGGGGTTTACACTATTTCAAATGGACGTCAAGAGTGCATTTCTAAATGGTGAAATCGAAGAAGAAGTCTACGTTGAGCAACCACCGGGATTTAAGGATCCTAAATTCCCCGATTACGTGTGCAAACTCTCAAAAGCCCTATACGGATTGAAACAAGCCCCACGAGCATGGTACGATCGACTATCCTCATTTCTCACCTCAAATGGGTTCGTGAGGGGTATAATCGACACCACCCTCTTCACACGTAAAAAGGGAGTATCCATTTTACTTGTTCAAATTTACGTAGATGATATTATTTTTGGATCAAGTGATGCGGCTCTTGCCGAAGAATTCTCTATTCTTATGCACAGTGAATTTGCCATGAGTATGATGGGAGAATTAAAATTCTTCTTAGGTCTTCAAGTCACACAATCAAGTGAAGGAATTTTCGTCAACCAATCAAAGTACACTCGCGAATTATTAAAGAGATTCGAGTTGGACCAAACTAAAACGAGTGACACTCCAATGGCAAAGGAATCAAAATTGGATGCGGATGAAGAGGGCGAATCGTTCGACATTACGTCCTATAGAGGAATGATCGGGAGCCTTCTTTATCTAACGGCAAGTCGTCCCGACATCATGTTCGCCGTATGCTTGTGCGCTAGATTTCAAGCTAACCCCAAGGTATCACATTACACGGCCGTAAAACGCATATTTCGTTATTTAAAAGGTACAATTGAACTTGGGATATGGTACGGGCATAGTGGGAACCTAAACCTAGTAGGATACACTGATGCGGATTTTGCCGGATCCCGAGTTGATCGAAAAAGCACTAGCGGTACATGCCAATTTTTGGGAGGTTTACTTGTATCATGGTCAAGTCGAAAACAACACTCGGTAGCCTTATCGACGGCCGAAGCCGAGTATGTCGCCGCAGGAAGCTGCTGTGCTCAATTACTGTGGTTGAACCAAACCCTCGGAGACTACGGTTTGAACTTCCATAAAATCCCCATATTGTGCGACAACAATAGCGCAATATGCATCTCGAAAAACCCGGTCCACCATTCACGAACCAAGCATATCGACATACGTCACCACTTCATTCGGGATCACGTGGAAAAAGGCGATGTTAAACTCGAATGGATAGAGACTCAAAATCAAATTGCCGACATCTTCACAAAACCGTTACCATTTGCTCCTTTCTCCGATCTACGACTAAAGCTAGGTATGTTATCTCTTAAGAATTAAAATTCAGCATATTGGGTCTAGTCTCATGTAGTTGCATCATAATGGTATAATCATAAGTACAAATAGAGTTGTTGAACTAGGGTCAGTGGTTTGGGTCAATACATCCGGGTCTCAGCTCAGTATCTAGTCCGTTCGAACGAACAAAAGAGTGCGTTTGGAACGGACAAATGAAGTCCACAAACACCATCCTTCCAGACTCAAGTCCGTTCGAACGAACAAAAGAGTGCGTTCGGAACGGACAAATGAAGTCCACTAATACCATCCTTCCAGACTCAAGTCCGTTCGGACGAACAAACAGTGCGTTCGGAACGGACAGATGAAATGTATGATTATGACTGCTTTTCATATTATGGTGCCTTTCCCAACAGTTGCAAGTGCGTTCGAACGAACTCGAAAACCTCTCACCTGCAACGCAAACCCAAACAATGGAGCCTTTTACCCAGAAGCGTGTACGTTTGAACGCACATGAATGTCCGTTCAAACGAACTCGTCGTAGTTACTCTCCATCTGCATGCAACCGACCCTCATCAATGGACGCTTGGTTCTTCCTCTCGTACGAAGAAACTTAAAGAGACACGATTTACGCTCTTGAAACCCTTAACCTTATCTTCTCTTCCCAAAACTCCTTCTCCTGTATCAGAAGAGAACAGGAGAAAGCTCGAAAGCTCAAGAAATACCACCGACTCCATCGATTGTTCGCATGAAGAGGGGCACGCCAGCCAACAGACCTAATCACAGCGCACGAATGGAAGCAGATTACGATTTCACTAATCCAAATAACGATTATCTCTTTCGAAACCAGGAAGCCGGACTCCTTTTCAATAGCGTTGTGGTAAGGAGACCCCTCTCAAGATCGAGGAAATCGAGCAAAAATGGGGATTTGCAAACCTTGCGCGTCTCAACGAGAGGTCGTATGAGATCATCACTCGGCTATTCTATGCAAACGCCACTTTCGATCATGCCCCAGATAAGATAACCTCGTTTATTCTCGGTGAGGAAGTTGTAATCTCGGTGCAGAATTTGTGCGACTTGTTCGGGCTCAAAGATGATGGAGAGAAGGTGTACAACGACCGCAGGGGGAAAATTGAAATCGAAGGGTTCGAAACCATGAAGAAAGTGGTCACGAATAAATACGCATCACAATCAGCAGTGTCACACTTGGCCGCTCCTGAAAAATTCGTCTGGATAATTGGTAATAACATTCTCGCTCCAGTTGAAAAATTGAGAGTAAACCTCGAAGATCGAAATATCTTGTGTTTATATCGCATGTGGTACGAGGACCAACTACCCATCCATGTGCCTCATCTCATATTAAGCCACATGGAAAGTGCCATGAAGCTTAGGAATGCGTCGTTACCCTATGGAACGTTGATTGCTCGAATGTTGAACCTCCAAGGAGTCTCGATACCGGTGGAAGATTGGGATTTCCGACCTGAACCACCTATCAACCTCTCGTCAAAATTAAACCTTCTGCGTCAAAGGTTTCGGTATTCGGCACAAGCTCATGAATGGATTATCGATCACCCAGATGAAGAGGGAGCGTTCCACCTTCCTCCAAATCCTACCCGTTGGTTGGAGAGTGACGCTCCATCCGATCAGAGCAGTGCAAACCAGGCTCGACCACGTGAGAGGAGTGAGAGTGTAAGAAGTTCGAACGTCCCGATGGAAAGGGATGAAAGGCGGTTCGCTCACATAACGTCGTTGCTAGAGGAAATGAATAAGCGTATGGAGCGACATGAACGAGGGATTCAAAATGAAATTCGAGAGGGCATGCAAGTTTCCGAGACAAGGATGCTCGAGAGAGTAGAACGTCAATTTTCCGACCTTTACGGTCATCTTGAAAACCGTTTCGGGTCCTACCCTGAACCTCGAGAACAAGCCAATCCTCCTCCTCCAGCTAATCCCACCGCAAATCCGTCGAGGTCCCATTCGGGAACTTTCAACGTCGACGACTTCTTTGCGTCCGGTCCAAGCTATCAT
Organism: Luzula sylvatica; assembly: GCA_946800325.1. NCBI lineage: Eukaryota > Viridiplantae > Streptophyta > Magnoliopsida > Poales > Juncaceae > Luzula > Luzula sylvatica. The sequence goes on along the minus strand of OX326960.1, from coordinate 65,682,464 downwards.
CCCGACCCGAACCCTTACCCCGGTCCCAACGAGATGTAATCACCGGCGGTAGTATAAGTGTCTTGTGTTGTAGTGTCTATTTTTATAAGACATGCATGTGTGTGAAAACTTGTGTTTATTGTGTTTGTTGTGTATGTAGTCTTTGTGTCATGCCATGTTGTGAACAAGCTGTTTTATGGTCATATTGTCAGTTTAAACTGTTGCATCTATGTTGGATTTTTATTTTTATAACCTATCAGTCCAGAAGCAAGTGCGTTCGAACGCATTACGTTTTCCGTTCGGAACGCACACACAAAAACTGTTATATTTTCTTAAAAATCTGCTAAATTTTGAAAAGATTGTCATCATTCAAAACAAAAGAATTTGATCATATTTACGAGCTCATACATTCATCAATTCATTCTTTGAGGGGGAGCTCGCATTTAGGGGGAGCCTTCCGTTGTTGAAGTCTCCTTGGCCCTTTTGATCTCTTTCAAAATGGGGGAGAAACGATCGTACGGAAAGTTCTCAACTAAATGGTGAAACTCTCCAAACCGACAGTGTTTTGAAAGTAATCAAAAGGGGGAGTTTGTTGGTTCAAATTTCCTGATAGTTTGATTATTTCAAAACACTGTCATTACTAATGTATACATCCAGAAAAGTGCAGGATAACATAGGTACGATACGAAGATGAAGGAGGACTTGTGAAGGAGGACTTCATTGGATTACATCAAGAATCAGGACATGAAGTCTCAACATAAACAAGAAAAGAAGAACACAAGAAAGGCCATTGGAATACATCAAGACTCAAGATGTTGAAGCCTTCCGTGAGTGGGATACGCCACAAATAAACCATAGGTACAAACCTAGTAGAACTCAAGTAAAATCATGTTCAAAATAACAAAGAGTTCAGTCAAGCAGGAAGTGCGTTCTGAACGAACTCAAAGTCCGTTCAGAACGGACTTGCTAAATATCAAAACTTTAAAGCTTGATTAGAACCAAACGTGTCACAGGGATGTGTGCGTTCGAACGAACAATCATGTCCGTTCGAACGAATAATTAGAATTCGTTCACCCACCTTCTGAGTGCGTTGAACGGACAATCCTTCCTGTGAACGGAAAATGTCACAGGGATGTATGCGTTCGAACGAACACACATGTGCGTTCGAACGGACAACCTGGAATCCGTTCACCCACTTTTCAGTGCGTTGAACGGACTCTTGTTCCTGTGAACGCAAAATGCTATGTATAATTGAGTCCGTTACGAACGGACATTGTCCGTTCGAACGGACCCAAGATGTACTTGCACGTTATTTTGAAACGGCTAGTGCAAACTTCAAGTGCGTTCTGAACGGACTGTATGCGTTCGAACGCACTGCAAGTTTTCTGAAGGATTTCTATAGAGAGTATAAATAGAATCCTTCATGGGTCTCTCTCTCTCACTTCCTCATTTTTCAAACATTCAAACCTAAAAAGAGAGAAACCCTAAGCTGTGATTATCTATATCCATTGATAGCTTGAGAAACCTCTTTAGATCGTTGATGTACTTTCGATATTCTCCACTAATCGTATCCCACTCACGTGACCGATCACGTTGTAGCTCGATTAGTGAAAAAGTGTAATAGGCTAGTGCAACAAAGTGTAAAGAGCCTAAGCTATAGATCGATAGAAGCGTGTAAATCGATCTAGGCAAATCCTTGTAATCGAGTTGAGTTGGAATTCAATCGAAAGCCAAAAAGAGGCACAAGGCATTCCCGGAGACGTAGGTACTCGCAAATAATTGAATCGGTCAATTAAGCGAGTAAAGGGTGAGTTAAAGCTACAAAGCAACCACCTACCGAACTTCGTAAACAAACATCTTGTGTCAAAGTGTTTGTACGGTATCATCTTTATCATCTAAATTATTATTTATTCCGCACCGTAAATTAGGTTAAATCTAAACTAAGTATAAGTTAGATTGCCAAATTTACCCCCCCTCTAGGTTAGAATTAATCAACAGGAAGGTAGGTAGTTAGTTAGTTAGTTAATAGGTATATAGGAAGATAGCTTGTTAGTTAGTTAGTTAGTTGGTAAGTTAGTTAGATAGTTAGTTAATTAGTTAGTTAGTTAGTTAGTTAGTTAGTTGGTGGGTATATCGTAAGTTAGTTAGTTAGTTAGTTAATAGGTATTTGGTAAGATAGTTAGTTAATTAGTTTGTTATTATGTTAGTTATCTAGTAATAAGTTAGTTAGTCAGTTATTTTGTCAGTTAGCTAGTAGTTAGTTAGTTAGTTAGTTAGTTATTTAGTTAGTTAGTTAGTTATCTAGTAGTTAGTAAGTAAGTTAGTTAACAAGTTAGTTGTTTAGTTAGTTAGTTCGTTTGTTAGCGAGTAGTTAGTTAGTTAGTTAACTAGTTTGTTATTTAGTAAGTTAGTTAGTGAGTTAGTTAGTTAGTGGGTTTGTGCGAAGGTAGTTAGTTAGTTAGTTAGTCAGTTAGGTAGTTAATATGTATGTAAGATGGTAGTCAGTTAGTTAGTTAATTAGTTAGTTAGATAGTTTGTTAATGAGTTAGTTAATTAGGTAGTTAGTTAGTTAGTTATTTAGTTATCTAGTAGTTAGTTAGTTAGTTAGTTAGTTAATCAGTTAGTTAATTAGTTAGTTAGTTAGTTAGTTAATAGATCTGTAGGAAGATAGTTAGTTCGTTAATTAGTTAGTTAGTTAGTTAGTTAATTAGTTAGTTAGTCAGTTAATCTGTTAGATAATAAGTTAGTTAGTTAATTAGTTAGTTAAGTAGGAAGATAATTAGGTAGTTAGTTAGTTAGTAGTTATGTAGAAAGATGATTAGGTAGTTAGTTAGTTAGTTATGTGGGAAGGTAATTAGATACGTAGGAAGATAATTAGGTAGTTAGTTAGTTAGTTAGTTAGTTATGTAGGAAGATAAATAGGTAGTTAGTTAGTTAGTTATGTAGGAAGGTAATTAGATATGTAGGAAGATAATTAGGTAGTTAGTTAGTTAGTTAGTTAGTTAGTTAGTTAGGTAGGTAGTTAATATGTATGTAAGAAGATAGTCAGTTAGTTAGTTAATTAGTAAGTTAGATAGTTAGTTAATGAGTTAGGTAATTAGGTAGTTAGTTAGTTAGTTATTTAGTTAACTAGTAGTTAGTTAGTTAGTTAGTTAGTTAATCAGTTAGTTAATAAGTTAGTTAGTTAGTTAATAGATATGTAGGAAGATAGTTAGTTCGTTAATTAGTTAGTTAGTTAGTTAGTTAGTTAGTTAATTAGTTAGTTAGTCAGTTAATCAGTTAGATAATAAGTTAGTTAGATAATTAGTTAGTTAGTTAGTCAATTAGTTATTTAGTTCGTTAGTTAGTCAATTAGTTAGTTAGTTAGTTAGTTAGTTAGTTAGTTTATATAAATGTAAGGAGGTATTTAGTTAGTTAGTTAGTTAGTTAGTTAGTTAGTTAGTCAGGCAGCTAGTAGTTTGTTTGTTAACTAGTTAGTTATTTAGTTAGTTAGTTAGTTAGTTAGTAAGTGGGTATGTAGGAAGTTAGTTAGTTAGTTAGTTGGTTAATATGTATGCATGAAGATAGTTAGTTAGTTTGTTAGATAGTTAGTCAGTTGATCTGTTAGTTAGTTAGTTAATTAGGTAGTTAACAAACATATATTAACTAATTAGGTAGTTAGTCTTCAATTACGGAGTATTTTGAGTATGACACGAAAATTGATTATTTTGCTTATGTTACACTCAATTTTTACAATTTTTTGAAAAATATCTTCATTGAATTTTTTTAAGGTGTTAGATTTCAGTTTTTTGCATTTTTAAGAAATTTTTGAAACAATTGAAATTTCTGTGTGTTAGTCTTCAATTACGGAGTATTTTGAGAATGACATGAGAATTGAGTATTTTTCTTGTGTTACACTTCAATTTTAACATTCTTTGAAAAAATATCTTCATTGAATTAATTGAAGGTGTTAGACTTCATTTTTTGCATTTTTAAGAAATTTTTGAAACAATTAAAATTTCTGTGTGTAGTCTTCAATTACGGAGTATTTTGAGTATGACATGAAAATTGAGTATTTTACTTAAGTTACACTTCAATTTTTACATTTTTTAAAATAATATCTTCATTGAATTTTTTGATGGTGTTAGACTTCAGTTTTTTGCGTTGTTAAGAAATTTTTGAAACAATTGAAATTTGTGTGTGTTAGTCTTCAATTACGGAGTATTTTGAGTATGACATGAAAATTGAGTTTTTTTCTTGTTTACACTTCAATTTTAACATTCTTTTAAAAAATATCTTCATTGAATTTTTTGAAGGTGTTAGACTTCAGTTTTTTGCATTTTAAAGAAATTTTTGAAAAATTGAAATATGTGTGTGTTAGTCTTCAATTACGGAGTATTTTGAGTATCACATGAAAATTGAGTTTTTTTCTTGTGTTACACTTCAATTTTAACATTCTTTTAAAAAATATCTTCATTGAATTTTTTGAAGGTGTTAGACTTCATTTTTTGCATTTTTAAGAAATTTTTGAAAAAATTGAAATTTGTGTGTGTTAGTCTTCAATTACGGAGTATTTTGAGTATGATAGTAGAATTGAGTATTTTGATTGTGTTACACTTCAATTTTAATATTCTTTTAAAAAATATCTTCATTGAATTTATTGAAGGTGTTAGACTTCATTTTTTGCATTTTTAAGAAATTTTTTAAAAAATTTAGATTTGTGTGTGTTAGTCTTCAATTACGGAGTATTTTGAGCATGACATGAAAATTGAGTTTTTTTCTTGTGTTACACTTCAATTTGAACATTCTTTTAAAAAATATCTTCATTAAATTTTTTGAAGGAGTTAGACTTCATTTTTTGCATTTTTACGAAATTTTTGAAAAAATTGAAACTTGTGTGTGTTAGTATTCAATTACGGAGTATTTTGAGTATGACATGAGAATTGAGTATTTTGATTGTGTTACACTTCAATTTTAATATTCTTTTAAAAAATATCTTCATTGAATTTATTGAAGGTGTTAGACTCAATTTTTTGCATTTTTAAGAAATTTTTTAAACAATTGAAATATCTGTGTGCTAGTCTTCAATTACGGAGTATTTTGAGTATGACATGAAAATTGAGTATTTTGCTTATGTTACACTTCAATTTTTACATTTTAAAAAAAAATATCTTCATTGAATTTATTGAAGGTGTTAGACTTCAGTTTTTTGCATTTTCAAGAAATGTTTGAAAAAATTGAAATTTTTATGTGTTTGTCTTCAATTACGGAGTATTTTGAGTATGCCATGAAAATTGAGTATTTTGTTTATTTTACACTTCAATTTTAACATTCTTTTAAAAAATATCTTCATTGAATTTATTGAAGGTGTTAGACTTCATTTTTTGCATTTTTAGGAAATTTTTGAAAAAATTGAAATTTGTGTGTGATAGTCTTCAATTACAGAGTATTTTGAGTATGACATGAAAATTGAGTACTTTGCTTATGTTACACTTCAATTTTTACATTTTTTATATAAATATCTTCATTGAATTTATTGAAGGTGTTAGACTTCAGTTTTTTTGCATTTTTAAGAAATTTTTGAAAAAATTGTAATTTGTATGTTTCAGTCTTCAATTACGAAGTATTTTGAGTATGACATGAGAATTGAGTATTTTGCTTGTGTTACACTTCAATTTTAACATTCTTTCAAAAAATATCTTCATTGAATTTATTGAAGGTAAAAGACTTCATTTTTTGCATTTTTAAGAAATTTTTGAAACAATTAAAATTTGTGTGTGTTAGTCTTCAATCACGGTGTATTTTGAGTATGACATGAAAATTTATCATTTTGCTTGTGTTACACTTCAATTTTAACATTCTTTTAAAAAATATCTTCATTGAATTTATTGGAGGTAAAAGACTCTATTTTTGGCATTTTAAAGGAATTTTTGAAACAATTAAAATTTGTGTGTGTTAGTCTTCAATTACGGAGTATTTAGAGTATGACATGAAAATTGATTATTTTGCTTATGTTACACTTCAATTTTAACAATTTTTTGAAAAATATCTTCGTTGAATTTTTTGAAGGAGTCAGATTTCAGTTTTTTGCATTTTTAAGAAATTTTTGAAAAAAATTGAAATTTGTGTGTTTTAGTCTTCAATTACGGAGTATTTTGAGTATGACATGAGAATTGAGTATTTTGCTTGTGTTACACTTCAATATTAACATTCTTTTAAAAAATATCTTCATTCAATTTATTGAAGGTGTTAGACTTAATTTTTTGCATTTTTAAGAAAGTTTTGAAACAATTGAAATTTCTGTGTGTTAGTCTTCAATTACGGAGTATTTTGAGTATGACATGGAAATTTAGTATTTTGCTTATGTTAGACATCAAATTTTACATTTTTTATATAAATATCTTCTTTGAATTTATTGAAGGTGTTAGAGTTCAGTTTTTTGCGTTGTTAAGAAAATTTTGAAATAATTGAAATTTGTGTGTGCTAGTCTTCAATTATGGAGTATTTTGAGTATGACATGAAAATTGAGTCTTTTTCTTGTGTTACACTTCAATTTTAACATTCTTTTAAAAAATATCTTCATTGAATTTTTTGAAGGTGTTAGACTTCATTTTTTGCATTTTTGAGAAATTTTTGAAAAAATTGAAATTTGTGTGTGTTAGTCTTCAATTACGGAGTATTTTGAGTATGCCATGAAAATTGAGTATTTTGTTTATTTTACACTTCAATTTTAACATTCTTTTAAAAAATATCATCATTGATTTTATTGAAGGTGTTAGACTTCATTTTTAGAATTTTTAGGAAAGTTTTGAAAAAATTGAAATTTGTGTGTGTTAGTCTTCATTTTCGGAGTATTTTGAGTTCGACATGAAAATTGAGTATTTTGCTTATGTTACATTCAATTTTTACATTTTATATAAAAATATCTTCATTGAATTTATTGAAGGTCTTATACTTCAGTTTTTTGCATTTTTATGAAAATTTTGAAACAATTGAAATTTGTGTGTGTTAGCCTGCAATTACGGAGTATTTTGAGTATGACATGAAAATTGAGTATTTTGCTTATGTTACACTTCAATTTTTACATTTTTCATAAAAATATCTTGATTCAATTTATTGAAGGTGTTAGACTTCAGTTTTTGGCATTTTTAAGAAATTTTTGAAAAAAATTGAAATTTGTGTGTTTTAGTCTTCAATTACGGAGTATTTTGAGTATGACATGAGAATTGAGTATTTTGCTTGTGTTACACTTCAATTTTAACATTCTTTTAAAAAATAACTACATTGAATTTATTGAAGGTGTTAGACTTCATTTTTTGCATTTTTAAAATTTTTTTGAAACAATTGAAATTTCTGTGTGTTAGTCTTCAATTACGGAGTATTTTGAGTATGACATGAAAATTGATTATTTTGCTTATGTTACACTTCAATTTTTACATTTTTAAAAAAAATATTTTCATTGAATTTTTTGATGGTGTTAGACTTCAGTTTTTTGCGTTGTTAAGAAATTTTTGAAATAATTGAAATTTGTGTGTGTTAGTCTACAATTACGGAGTATTTTGAGTATGACATGAAAATTGAGTTTTTTTTCTCGTGTTACACTTCAATTTTAACATTCATTTAAGAAATATCTTCATTGAATTTTTTGAGGGAGTTAGATTTCAGTTTTTTGCATTTTTAAGAAATTTTTGAAACAATTGAAATTTGTGTGTGTTAGTCTTCAATTACGGAGTATTTAGAGTATGACATGAAAATTGAGTATTTTTCTTGTTTTACACTTCAATTTTAACATTCTTTTAAAAAATAACTTCATTGAATTTATTGAAGGTGTTAGACATCATTTTTTGCATTTTTATGAAATTTTTTAAACAATTGAAATTTCTGTGTGTTAGTCTTCAATTACGGAGTATTTTGAGTATGACATGAAAATTGAGTATTTTGCTTATGTTACACTTCAATTTTTACATTTTAAAAAAAAATATCTTCATTGAATTTTTTGATGGTGTTAGACTTCAGTTTTTTACGTTGTTACGAATTATTTGAAATAATTGAAATTTGTGTGTGTTAGTCTTCAATTACGGAGTATTTTGAGTATCACATGAAAATTGAGTTTTTTTCTTGTGTTACACTTCAATTTTAACATTCTTTTAAAAAATATCTTCATTGAATTTTTTGAAGGTGTTAGACTTCATTTTTTGCATTTTTATGAAATTTTTGAAAAAATTGAAATTTGTTTGTGTTAGTTTTCAATTACGAAGTATTTTGAGCATCACATGAAAATTGAGTTTTTTTCTTGTGTTACACTTCAATTTGAACATTCTTTTAAAAAATATCTTCATTGAATTTTTTGAAGGAGTTAAACTTCATTTTTTGCATTTTTATGAAATTTTTGAAAAAAATTGAAACTTGTGTGTGTTAGTCTTCAATTACGGAGTATTTTGAGTATGACATGAGAATTGAGTATTTTGCTTGTGTTACACTTCAATTTTAACATTCTTTTAAAAAATATCTTCATTGAATTTATTGAAGGTGTTAGACTTCAGTTTTTTGCATTTTTAAGAAATTTTTGAAACAATTGAAATTTGTGTTTGTTAATCTTGAATTACGGAGTATTTTGAGTATGACATGAAAATTGAGTTTCTTTCTTGTGTTACACTTCAATTTTAACATTCTTTTAAAAAATATCTTCATTGAATTTTTTGAAGGTGTTAGACTTCAGTATTTTGCATTTTTAAGAAATTTTTGAAAAATTGAAATTTGTGTGTGTTAGTCTTCAATTACGGAGTATTTTGAGCATGACATGAAAATGAAGTTTTTTTTCTTGTGTTACACTTCAATTTTAATATTCTTTTAAAAAATATCTTCATTGAATTTTTTGAAGGTGTTAGACTTCATTTGTTGCATTTTTATTAAAATTTTGAAACAATGGAAATTTGTGTGTGTTAGTCTTTAATTACGGAGTATTTTGAGTATGATATGAAAATTGAGTATTTTTCTTGTGTTACACTTCAATTTTAACATTCTTTTAAGAAATATCTTCATTGAATTTTTTTAAGGTGTTAGACTTCATTTGTTGCATTTTTATGAAAGTTTTGAAACAATTGAAATTTGTGTGTCTTAGTCTTTAATTACGGAGTATTTTGAGTATGACATGAAAATTGAGTATTTTTTTGTGTTACACATCAATTTTAACATTCTTTTATGAAATATCTTCATTGAATTTTTTGAAGGAGTTAGACTTCATTTTTTGCATTTTTAAGAAATTTTTGAAAAAGTTGAAATTTGTGTGTGTTAGTCTGCAATTACGGAGTATTTTGAGTATGCCATGAAAATTGAGTATTTTGCTTATGTTACACTTCAATTTTTACATTTTTTATAAAAATATCTTGATTCGATTTATTGAAGGTGTTAGACTTCATTTTTTTGCATTTTTAAGAAAATTTGGGAACAATTGATATTTGTGTGTGTTAGTCTTCAATTACGGAGTATTTTGAGTATGACAAGAAAATTGAGTTTTTTTCTTGGGTTACACTTCAATTTGAACATTCTTTTAAAAAATATCTTCATTGAATTTTTTGAAGGTGTTAGACTTCATTTTTTGCATTTTCGAGAAATTTTTGAAAAAATTGAAATTTGTGCGTGTTAGTCTTCAATTGCGGAGTATTTTGAGTATGCCATCAAAATTGAGTATTTTGTTTATTTTACACTTCAATTTTAACATTCTTTTAAAAAATATCTTCATTGAATTTATTGAAGGTGTTAGACTTCATTTTTTGCATTTTTAGGAAAGTTTTGAAAAAATTTAAATTTGTGTGTGTTAGTCTTCAATTACGGAGTATTTTGAGTATGACATGAAAATTGAGTTTCTTTCTTGTGTTACACTTCAATTTTAACATTCTTTTAAAAAATATCTTCATTGAATTTTTTGAAGGTGTTAGACTTCAGTATTTTGCATTTTTAAGAAATTTTTGAAAAAATTGAAATTTGTGTGTGTTAGTCTTCAATTACGGAGTATTTTGAGCATGACATGAAAATGAAGTTTTTTTTCTTGTGTTACACTTTAATTTTAATATACTTTTAAAAAATATCTTCATTGAATTTTTTGAAGGTGTTAGACTTCATTTGTTGCATTTTTATTAAATTTTTGAAACAATTGAAATTTGTGTGTGTTAGTCTTTAATTACGGAGTATTTTGAGTATGACATGAAAATTGAGTATTTTTCTTGTGTTACACTTCAATTTTAACATTCTTTGAAGAAATATCTTCATTGAATTTTTTGAAGGTGTTAGACTTCATTTGTTGCATTTTTATGAAAGTTTTGAAACAATTGAAATTTGTGTGTGTTAGTCTTTAATTACGGAGTATTTTGAGTATGACATGAAAATTGAGTATTTTTCTTGTGTTACACTTCAATTTTAACATTCTTTTATGAAATATCTTCATTGAATTTTTTGAAGGAGTTAGACTTCATTTTTTGCATTTTTAAGAAATTTTTGAAAAAGATGAAATTTGTGTGTGTTAGTCTGCAATTACGGAGTATTTTGAGTATGCCATGAAAATTGAGTATTTTGTTTATGTTACACTTCAATTTTTACATTTTTTATAAAAATATCTTGATTCAATTTATTGAAGGTGTTAGACTTCATTTTTTGCATATTTAGGAAAGTTTTGAAAAAATTGAAATTTGTGTGTGTTAGTCTTCAATTACGGAGTATTTTGAGTATGACATGAAAATTGATTATTTTTCTTATGTTACACTTCAATTTTTACATTTTTTATATAAATACCTTCATTGAATTTATTGAAGGTGTTAGACTTCATTTTTTGCATTTCTTAGAAATTTTTGAAACAATTGAAATTTCTGTGTGTTAGTCTTCAATTACGGAGTATTTTGAGTATGACATGAAAATTGAGTATTTTCCTTATGTTACACTTCAATTTTTACATTTTTGTAAAAAATATCTTCATTGAATTTTTTGATGGTGTTAGACTTCAGTTTTTTCCGTTGTTAAGAAATTTTTCAAATTATTGAAATATGTGTGTGTTAGTCTTCAATTACGGAGTATTTTGAGTATGACATGAAAACTGAGTTTTTTTCTTGTGTTACACTTCAATTTTTACATTCTTTTAAAAAATATCTTCCTTGAATTTTTTGAAGGAGCAAGACATCATTTTTTGCATTTTTAAGAAATTTTTGAAAAAGTGGTAATTTGTGTGTGTTAGTCTACAATTACGGAGTATTTTGAGTATGCCATGAAAATTGAGTACTTTGCTTATTTTACACTTCAATTTTAACATTCTTTCAAAAAATATCTTCATTGAATTTATTGAAGGTGTTAGACTTCATTTTTTGCATTTTTAAGAAAATTTTGAAACAATTGAAATTTGTGTGTGTTAGCCTTTAATTGCGTAGTATTTTGAGCATCACATGAAAATGAAGTTTTTTTTCTTGTGTTACACTTCAATTTTAATATTCTTTTAAAAAATATCTTCATTGAAATTTTTGAAAGTGTTAGACTTCATTTTTTGCATTTTTAGGAAAGTTTTGAAAAAATTGAAATTTGTGTGTGTTAGTCTTCAATTACGGAGTATTTTGAGTATGACATGAAAATTGAGTATTTTGCTTATGTTACACTTAAATTTTTACATTTTTTATATAAATACCTTCATTGAATTTATTGAAGGTGTTAGACTTCATTTTTTGCATTTTCGAGAAATTTTTGAAAAAATTGAAATTTGTGTGTGTTAGTCTTCAATTGCGGAGTATTTTGAGTATGCCATCAAAATTGAGTATTTTGTTTATTTTACACTTCAATTTTAACATTCTTTTAAAAAATATCTTCATTGAATTTATTGAAGGTGTTAGACTTCATTTTTTGCATTTTTAAGAAATTTTTGAAACATTTGAAATTTGTGTGTGTCAGTCTTCAATTACGGAGTATTCTGAGTATGACATGAAAATTGAGTATTTTGCTTATGTTACACTTCAATTTTTACATTTTAAAAAAAAATATCTTCATTGAATTTTTTGGTGGTGTTAGACTTCAGTTTTTTGCGTTGTTAAGAAATTTTTGAAATAATTGAAATTTGTGTGTGTTAGTCTTCAATTACGGAGTATTTTGAGTATGACATGAAAATTGAGTATTTTTCTTGTGTTATACTTCAATTTTAACATTCTTTTAAGAAATATCTTCATTGAATTTTTTCAAAGAGTTAGATTTCATTTTTTGCATTTTTAGGAAAGTTTTGAAAAAATTGAAATTTGTGTGTGTTAGTCTTCAATTACGGAGTATTTTGAGTATGACATGAAAATTGATTATTTTTCTTATGTTACACTTCAATTTTTACTTTTTTTATAGAAATACCTTCATTGAATTTATTGAAGGTGTTAGACTTCATTTTTTGCATTTCCTAGAAATTTTTGAAACAATTGAAATTTCTGTGTGTTAGTCTTCAATTACGGAGTATTTTGAGTATGACATGAAAATTGAGTATTTTCCTTATGTTACACTTCAATTTTTACATTTTTGTAAAAAATATCTTCATTGAATTTTTTGATGGTGTTAGATTTCAGTTTTTTCCGTTGTTAAGAAATTTTTGAAATTATTAAAATATGTGTGTGTTAGTCTTCAATTACGGAGTATTTTGAGTATGACATGAAAACTGAGTTTTTTTCTTGTGTTACACTTCAATTTTTACATTCTTTTAAAAAATATCTTCCGTGAATTTTTTGAAGGAGCAAGACTTCATTTTTTGCATTTTTAAGAAATTTTTGAAAAAGTGGTAATTTGTGTGTGTTAGTCTACAATTACGGAGTATTTTGAGTATGCCATGAAAATTGAGTACCTTGCTTATTTTACACTTCAATTTTAACATTCTTTCAAAAAATATCTTCATTGAAATTATTGAAGGTGTTAGACTTCATTTTTTGCATTTTTAAGAAATTTTTGAAAAAATTGAAATTTGTGTTTGTTAGTCTTAAATTTCGGAGTATTTTGAGTATGACATGAAAATTGAGTTTTTTTCTTGTGTTACACTTCAATTTTATCATTCTTTTAAAAAATATCTTCATTGAATTTTTTGAAGGTGTTAGACTTCATTTTTTGCATTTTTGAGAAATTTTTGAAAAAATTGAAATTTGTGTGTGTTAGTCTTCAATTACGGAGTATTTTGAGTATGCCATTAAAATTGAGTACTTTGTTTATTTTACACTTCAATTTTAACATTCTTTAAAAAAATATCTTCATTCAATTTATTGAAGGTGTTAGACTTCATTTTTTGCATTTTTAGGAAAGTTTTGAAAAAATTGAAATTTGTGTGTGTTAGTTTTCAATTTCGGAGTATTTTGAGTATGACATGAAAATTGAGTATTTTGCTTATGTTACACTTAAATTTTTACATTTTTTATATAAATACCTTCATGGAATTTATTGAAGGTGTTAGACTTCATATTTTGCATTTTCGAGAAATTTTTGAAAAAATTGAAATTTGTGTGTGTTAGTCTTCAATTGTGGAGTATTTTGAGTATGCCATCAAAATTGAGTATTTTGTTTATTTTACACTTCAATTTTAACATTCTTTTAAAAAATATCTTCATTGAATTTATTGAAGGTGTTAGACTTCATTTTTTGCATTTTTAAGAAATTTTTGAAACATTTGAAATTTCTGTGTGTCAGTCTTCAATTACGGAGTATTCTGAGTATGACATGAAAATTGAGTATTTTGCTTATGTTACACTTCAATTTTTACATTTTTTAAAAAAATATCTTCATTGAATTTTTTGGTGGTGTTAGACTTCAGTTTTTTGCGTTGTTAAGAAATTTTTGAAATAATTAAAATTTGTGTGTGTTAGTCTTCAATTACGTAGTATTTTGAGTATGACATGAAAATTGAGTATTTTTCTTGTGTTAAACTTCAATTTTAACATTCTTTTAAGAAATATCTTCATTGAATTTTTTCAAAGAGTTAGACTTCATTTTTTGCATTTTTAGGAAAGTTTTGAAAAAATTGAAATTTGCGTGTGTTAGTCTTCAATTACGGAGTATTTTGAGTATGACATGAAAATTGATTATTTTTCTTATGTTACACTTCAATTTTTACATTTTTTATATAAATACCTTCATTGAATTTATTGAAGGTGTTAGACTTCATTTTTTGCATTTCTTAGAAATTTTTGAAACAATTGAAATTTCTGTGTGTTAGACTTCAATTATGGAGTATTTTGAGTATGACATGAAAATTGAGTATTTTCCTTATGTTACACTTCAATTTTTACATTTTTGTAAAAAATATCTTCATTGAATTTTTTGATGGGGTTAGACTTCAGTTTTTTCCGTTGTTAAGAAATTTTTGAAACAATTGAAATATGTGTGTGTTAGTCTTTAATTACGGAGTATTTTGAGTATGACATGAAAATTGAGTATTTTTCTTGTGTTACACTTCAATTTTAACATTCTTTTATGAAATATCTTCATTGAATTTTTTGAAGGAGTTAGACTTCATTTTTTGCATTTTTAAGAAATTTTTGAAAAAGATGAAATTTGTGTGTGTTAGTCTGCAATTACGGAGTATTTTGAGTATGCCATGAAAATTGAGTATTTTGTTTATGTTACACTTCAATTTTTACATTTTTTATAAAAATATCTTGATTCAATTTATTGAAGGTGTTAGACTTCATTTTTTGCATATTTAGGAAAGTTTTGAAAAAATTGAAATTTGTGTGTGTTAGTCTTCAATTACGGAGTATTTTGAGTATGACATGAAAATTGATTATTTTTCTTATGTTACACTTCAATTTTTACATTTTTTATATAAATACCTTCATTGAATTTATTGAAGGTGTTAGACTTCATTTTTTGCATTTCTTAGAAATTTTTGAAACAATTGAAATTTCTGTGTGTTAGCCTGCAATTACGGAGTATTTTGAGTATGACATGAAAATTGAGTATTTTGCTTATGTTACACTTCAATTTTTACATTTTTCATAAAAATATCTTGATTCAATTTATTGAAGGTGTTAGACTTCAGTTTTTGGCATTTTTAAGAAATTTTTGAAAAAAATTGAAATTTGTGTGTTTTAGTCTTCAATTACGGAGTATTTTGAGTATGACATGAGAATTGAGTATTTTGCTTGTGTTACACTTCAATTTTAACATTCTTTTAAAAAATAACTACATTGAATTTATTGAAGGTGTTAGACTTCATTTTTTGCATTTTTAAAAATTTTTTGAAACAATTGAAATTTCTGTGTGTTAGTCTTCAATTACGGAGTATTTTGAGTATGACATGAAAATTGATTATTTTGCTTATGTTACACTTCAATTTTTACATTTTTAAAAAAAATATTTTCATTGAATTTTTTGATGGTGTTAGACTTCAGTTTTTTGCGTTGTTAAGAAATTTTTGAAATAATTGAAATTTGTGTGTGTTAGTCTACAATTACGGAGTATTTTGAGTATGACATGAAAATTGAGTTTTTTTTCTCGTGTTACACTTCAATTTTAACATTCATTTAAGAAATATCTTCATTGAATTTTTTGAGGGAGTTAGATTTCAGTTTTTTGCATTTTTGAGAAATTTTTGAAAAAATTGAAATTTGTGTGTGTTAGTCTTCAATTACGGAGTATTTTGAGTATGCCATTAAAATTGAGTACTTTGTTTATTTTACACTTCAATTTTAACATTCTTTAAAAAAATATCTTCATTCAATTTATTGAAGGTGTTAGACTTCATTTTTTGCATTTTTAGGAAAGTTTTGAAAAAATTGAAATTTGTGTGTGTTAGTTTTCAATTTCGGAGTATTTTGAGTATGACATGAAAATTGAGTATTTTGCTTATGTTACACTTAAATTTTTACATTTTTTATATAAATACCTTCATGGAATTTATTGAAGGTGTTAGACTTCATATTTTGCATTTTCGAGAAATTTTTGAAAAAATTGAAATTTGTGTGTGTTAGTCTTCAATTGTGGAGTATTTTGAGTATGCCATCAAAATTGAGTATTTTGTTTATTTTACACTTCAATTTTAACATTCTTTTAAAAAATATCTTCATTGAATTTATTGAAGGTGTTAGACTTCATTTTTTGCATTTTTAAGAAATTTTTGAAACATTTGAAATTTCTGTGTGTCAGTCTTCAATTACGGAGTATTCTGAGTATGACATGAAAATTGAGTATTTTGCTTATGTTACACTTCAATTTTTACATTTTTTAAAAAAATATCTTCATTGAATTTTTTGGTGGTGTTAGACTTCAGTTTTTTGCGTTGTTAAGAAATTTTTGAAATAATTAAAATTTGTGTGTGTTAGTCTTCAATTACGGAGTATTTTGAGTATGACATGAAAATTGAGTATTTTTCTTGTGTTAAACTTCAATTTTAACATTCTTTTAAGAAATATCTTCATTGAATTTTTTCAAAGAGTTAGACTTCATTTTTTGCATTTTTAGGAAAGTTTTGAAAAAATTGAAATTTGCGTGTGTTAGTCTTCAATTACGGAGTATTTTGAGTATGACATGAAAATTGATTATTTTTCTTATGTTACACTTCAATTTTTACATTTTTTATATAAATACCTTCATTGAATTTATTGAAGGTGTTAGACTTCATTTTTTGCATTTCTTAGAAATTTTTGAAACAATTGAAATTTCTGTGTGTTAGACTTCAATTATGGAGTATTTTGAGTATGACATGAAAATTGAGTATTTTCCTTATGTTACACTTCAATTTTTACATTTTTGTAAAAAATATCTTCATTGAATTTTTTGATGGGGTTAGACTTCAGTTTTTTCCGTTGTTAAGAAATTTTTGAAATTATTGAAATATGTGTGTGTTAGTCTTCAATTACGGAGTATTTTGAGTATGACATGAAAACTGAGTTTTTTTCTTGTGTTACACTTCAATTTTTACATTCTTTTAAAAAATATCTTCCTTGAATTTTTTGAAGGAGCAAGACTTCATTTTTTGCATTTTTAAGAAATTTTTGAAAAAGTGGTAATTTGTGTGTGTTAGTCTACAATGACGGAGTATTTTGAGTATGCCATGAAAATTGAGTACTTTGCTTATTTTACACTTCAATTTTAACATTCTTTCAAAAAATATCTTCATTGAATTTATTGAAGGTGTTAGACTTCATTTTTTGCATTATTGAGAAATTTTTGAAAAAATTGAAATTTGTGTGTGTTAGTCTTCAATTACGGAGTATTTTGAGTATGCCATTAAAATTGAGTACTTTGTTTATTTTACACTTCAATTTTAACATTCTTTTAAAAAATATCTTCATTGAATTTATTGAAGGTGTTAGAGTTCATTTTTTGCATTTTTAGGAAAGTTTTGAAAAAATTGAAATTTGTGTGTGTTAGTCTTAAATTTCGGAGTATTTTGAGTATGACATGAAAATTGAGTATTTTGCTTATGTTACACTTCAATTTTTACATTTTTTATAAAAATATTTTCATTGAATTTATTGATGGTGTTAGACTTCAGTTTTTTGCATTTTTAAGAAAATTTTGAAACAATTTAAATTTGTGTGTGTTAGTCTTCAATTACGGAGTATTTTCAGTATGACATGAAAATTGAGTTTTTTTCTTGTGTTACACTTCAATTTTATCATTCTTTTAATAAATATCTTCATCGAATTTTTTGAAGGTGTTAGACTTCATTTTTTGCATTTTTGAGAAATTTTTGAAAAAATTGAAATTTGTGTGTGTTAGTCTTCAATTACGGAGTATTTTGAGTATGCCATTAAAATTGAGTACTTTGTTTATTTTACACTTCAATTTTAACATTCTTTTAAAAAATATCTTCATTGAATTTATTGAAGGTGTTAGACTTCATTTTTTGCATTTTTAGGAAAGTTTTAAAAAAATTGAAATTTGTGTGTGTTAGTCTTAAATTTCGGAGTATTTTGAGTATGCCATGAAAATTGAGTACTTTGCTTATTTTACACTTCAATTTTAACATTCTTTCAAAAAATATCTTCATTGAATTTATTGAAGGTGTTAGACTTCATTTTTTGCATTTTTGAGAAATTTTTGAAAAAATTGAAATTTGTGTGTGTTAGTCTTCAATTGCGGAGTAGTTTGAGTATGCCATTAAAATTGAGTACTTTGTTTATTTTACACTTCAATTTTAACATTCTTTTAAAAAATATCTTCATTGAATTTATTGAAGGTGTTAGACTTCATTTTTTGCATTTTTAGGAAAGTTTTGAAAAAATTGAAATTTGTGTGTGTTAGTCTTCAATTACGGAGTATTTTGAGTATGACATGAAAATTGAGTATTTTGCTTATGTTACACTTCATTTTTAACATTTTTTATATAAATATCTTCATTGAATTTATTGAAGGTGTTAGACTTTAGTTTTTTGCATTTTTAAGAAAATTTTGAAACAATTGAAATTTGTGTGTGTTAGTCTGCATTTACGGAGTATTTTGAGCATGACATGAAAATTAAGTTTTTTTCTTATGTTACACTTCAATTTGAACATTCTTTTAAAAAAATATCTTCATTGAATTTTTTGATGGAGTTAGTCCTCATTTGTTGCATTTTTATGAAATTTTTGAAAAAATTGAAACTTGTGTGTGTTAGTCTTCAATTACGGATTATTTTGAGTATGACATGAAAATTGAGTATTCATCTTGTGTTACACTTCAATTTTAACATTCTTTTAAGAAATATCTTCATTGAATTTTTTGAAGGAGCTAGACTTCATTTTTTGCATTTTTAACAAATTTTTTAAAAAGTGGTAATTTGTGTGCGTTAGTCTACAATTACGGAGTATTTTGAGTATGCCATGAAAATTGAGTATTTTGCTTATTTTACACTTCAATTTTAACATTCTTTCAAAAAATATCTTCATTGAATTTATTGAAGTCGTTAGACTTTATTTTTTGCATTTTTAGGAAATTTTTGAAAAAATTGAAATTTGTGTGTGTTAGTCTTAAATTTAGGAGTATTTTGAGTAGGACATGAAAATTGAGTATTTTGCTTATGTTACTCTTCAATTTTTACATTTTTTATAAAAATATCTTCATTGAATTTATTGATGGTGTTAGACTTCATTTTTGCATTTTTGAGAAAGTTTTTAAAAAATTGAAATTTGTGTGTGTTAGTCTTCAATTACGGAGTATTTTGAGTATGCCATGAAAATTGAGTACCTTGCTTATTTTACACTTCAATTTTAACATTCTTTCAAAAAATATCTTCATTGAATTTTTTGAAGGTGTTTGACTTCATTTTTGCATTTTTGAGAAATTTTTTAAAAAATTGAAATTTGTGTGTGTTAGTCTTCAATTACGGAGTATTTTGAGTATGCCATGAAAATTGAGTACCTTGCTTATTTTACACTTCAATTTTAACATTCTTTCAAAAAATATCTTCATTGAAATTATTGAAGGTGTTAGACTTCATTTTTTGCATTTTTAAGAAAATTTTGAAACAATTGAAATTTGTGTGTGTTAGTCTTCAATTACGGAGTATTTTGAGTATGACACGAAAATTGAGTTTTTTTCTTGTGTTACACTTCAATTTTATCATTCTTCTAAAAAATATCTTCATTGAATTTTTTGAAGGTGTTTGACTTCATTTTTGCATTTTTGAGAAATTTTTTAAAAAATTGAAATTTGTGTGTGTTAGTCTTCAATTACGGAGTATTTTGAGTATGCCATTAAAATTGAGTACTTTGTTTATTTTACACTTCAATTTTAACATTCTTTTAAAAAATATCTTCATTGAATTTATTGAAGGTGTTAGACTTCATTTTTTGCATTTTTAGGAACATTTTGAAAAAATTGAAATTTGTGTGTGTTAGTCTTCAATTTCGGAGTATTTTGAGTATGACACGAAAATTTAGTATTTTGCTTATGTTACACTTCAATTTTTACATTTTTCATAAAAATATCTTCATTGAATTTATTGAAGGTGTTAGACTTTAGTTTTTTGCATTTTTAAGAAAATTTTGAAACAATTGAAATTTGTGTGTGTTAGTCTTCAATTGCGGAGTATTTTGAGTATGCCATAAAAATTGAGTATTTGGTTTATTTTACACTTCAATTTTAACATTCTTTTCAAAAATATCTTCATTGAATTTATTGAAGGTGTTACACTTCATTTTTTGCATTTTTAGGAAAGTTTTGAAAAAATTGAAATTTGTGTGTGTTAGTCTACAATTACGGAGTATTTTGAGTATGACATGAAAATTGAGTATTTTGCTTATGATACACTTAAATTTTTACATTTTTTATATAAATATCTTCATTGAATTTATTGAAGGTGTGTTAGACTTCATTTTTTGTATTTTTAAGAAATTTTTGAAACATTTGAAATTTCTGTGTGTTAGTCTTCAATTACGTAGTATTTTGAGTATGACATGAAAATTGAGTATTTTGCTTATGTTACACTTCAATTTTTACATTCTTTGAAAAAATATCTTCATGGAATTTATTGAAGGTGTTAGACTTAATTTTTTGCATTTTTAAGAAATTTTTGAAACATTTGAAATTTCTGTGTGTTAGTCTTCAATTACGGAGTATTGTGAGTATGACATGAAAATTGAGTATTTTTCTTATGTTACACTTCAATTTTTACATTTTTTTAAAAAATATCTTCATTGAATTTTTTGATGGTGTTAGACTTCAGTTTTTTGCGTTGTTAAGAAAATTTTGAAATAATTGAAATTTGTGTGTGTTAGTCTTCAATTACGGAGTATTTTGAGTATGACATGAAAATTGAGTATTTTGCTTATGTTACACTTCAATTTTAAAAATTTTTATAAAAATATCTTCATTGAATATTTTGATGGTGTTAGACTTCAGTTTTTTGCGTTGTTAAGAAAATTTTGAAATAATTTAAATTTGCGTGTGTTAGTCTTCAATTTCGGAGTATTTTGAGTATGACATGAAAATTGAGTATTTTGCTTATGTTACACTTGAATTTTTACATTTTTTATATAAATATCTTCATTGAATTTATTGAAGGTGTTAGACTTCATTTTTTGCATTTTTTAAGAAATTTTTGAAACAATTGAAATTTGTGTGTGTTAGTCTTCAATTACGGAATATTTTGAGTATGACATGAAAATTGAGTTTTTTTTTCTGGTGTTACACTTCAATTTTAACATTCTTTTAAAAAATATGATCATTGAATTTTTTGAAGGTGTTAGACTTCAGTTTTTTGCATTTTGAAGAAATTTTTGAAAAAATGGAAATTTGTGTATGTTAGTCTTCAATTACGGAGTATTTTGAGTATCACATGAAAATTGAGTTTTTTTCTTGTGTTACACTTCAATTTTAACATTATTTTAAAAAATATCGGAATTTAATTTTTTTGAAGGTGTTAGACTTCATTTTTTGCATTTTTAAGAAATTTTTAAAAAAATTGAAATTTGTGTGTGTTAGTCTTCAATTACGGAGTATTTTGAGTATGACATGAAAATTGAGTATTTTGCTTATGTTACACTTCAATTTTTACATTTTTCATAAAAATATCTTCATTGAATTTATTGAAGGTGTTAGACTTTAGTTTTTTGCATTTTTAAGAAAATTTTGAAACAATTGAAATTTGTGTGTGTTAGTCTTCAATTGCGGAGTATTTTGAGTATGCCATAAAAATTGAGTATTTTGTTTATTTTACACTTCAATTCTAACATTCTTTTAAGAAATATCTTCATTGAATTTATTGAAGGTGTTAGACTTCATTTTTTGCATTTTTAGGAAAGTTTTGAAAAAATTGAAATTTGTGTGTGTTAGTCTTCAATTACGGAGTATTTTGAGTATGACATGAAAATTGAGTATTTTGCTTATGTTACACTTAAATTTTTACATTTTTTATATAAATATCTTCATTGAATTTATTGAAGGTGTGTTAGACTTCATTTTTTGCATTTTTGATAAATTTTTGAAACATTTGAAATTTCTGTGTGTTAGTCTTCAATTACGGAGTATTTTGAGTATGACATGAAAATTGAGTATTTTGCTTATGTTACACTTCAATTTTTACAATTTTTTAAAGAATATCTTCATTGAATTTTTTGATGGTGTTAGACTTCAGTTTTTTGCGTTGTTAATAAATTTTTTAAATAATTGAAATATGTGTGTGTTAGTCTTCAATTACGGAGTATTTTGAGTATGACATGAAAACTGAGTTTTTTTCTTGTGTTACAGTTCAATTTTTACATTCTTTGAAAAAATATCTTCATTGAATTTATTGAAGGTGTTAGACTTAATTTTTTGCATTTTTAAGAAATTTTTGAAACATTTGAAATTTCTGTGTGTTAGTCTTCAATTACGGAGTATTGTGAGTATGACATGAAAATTGAGTATTTTTCTTTTGTTACACTTCAATTTTTACATTTTTTTAAAAAATATCTTCATTGAATTTTTTGATGGTGTTAGACTTCAGTTTTTTGCGTTGTTAAGAAATTTTTGAAATAATTGAAATTTGTGTGTGTTAGTCTTCAATTACGGAGTATTTTGAGTATGACATGAAAATTGAGTATTTTGCTTATGTTACACTTCAATTTTTACATTTTTATATAAATATCTGTTGGTTCAAATTTCCTATTGTTTGATTATCTCAAATACAATGTCGATACTACTAACGAAATCTAGCAAGATAAATGTGTAGGAGATAGGTACAAAATGAAAGGATCAATCAAGAATAACAAGAATCAAAGACGTTGAAGAATCATGGATAAAATCAAGACGCACATGAATCAAGACGTTGAAGAATTGCGAAGAAGATCAAGACATAGAAGATTCCGCAAGTTGGGATACCCACCTAATCATCAATACAATATATAGGTATCTCTAAACTTGTTTAAAAGATTAAACTCAATGAAAAAGTACTTGAATTCAATTAAAAAGGCTGAAATCAGTATGTCCGTTGCAACGGAATTCCAGTCCGTTGTAACGGAACTACTCGATTTACTTAACATTGGAAAGGACAGTATAGTCCGTTGCAACGTAATCACCAATACGTTGTAACGGAACTGTACGTTGTAACGGACATCTATCTCCGTTACAACGTTATTTTATTTCCAATGAGGAAGCCTGTCACAGAAGATTGTCCGTTGTAACGGACATTAATGTCCGTTGTAACGGACATCATGGCTTCACTTCAGTGCCAACTTACACATACGTCCATCGCAACAGATTAACCAATCCGTTGTAACGGAACACCTCATACCGTTGTAACGGAAAACTGTCCGTTGCAACGGGAATTAAATCCAAAGCTGAAGTGCTGTCTCAGTAGAAGGTCCGTTGTAACGGACTCCAGTCCGTGGCAACGAACTAGTTAACGCAGAGTTCCGTTGTAACGGACTTAATTTACGTTACAACGGACTGTTCAATTAATTCAAGTACGGCAGCCTTAACGGCTAGTTTTTGAAAGTTCCGTTGCAACGGACCATATGTCCGTTGCAACGGACTAGTCAGAATAAGCAAGTAAGGGAAGGGACTATGTGTTCTATAAATAGAATCCTTCCCTCATTCTCTCTCATCACTTCAACTATCCAAATTATACCTTCCAAAGAGAGAATCCTTGCTATACCATTGAGTTAGATAATCTTCTAAAACATTCTTAGAGATTAGATTTCCCTCTTCTCCCTTCAAATACTATTCCCAACTTGCGTGACCGATCACGTTTTAGTTCGTATTTAGAAATTGTAATAGGCTAGTACAAAAAGTGTAAAGCCCGCTATAGATCGATAGAAATCGTGTAAATCGATCTAGGCAAAAACCTTGTAATCGAGTGAGTTGGAATTCAATCGAAAAGCCAAAAAGAGGCACAAGGCATTCCCGGAGACGTAGGTACTTGCCACTAATCGAATCGGTCGATTAAGCAAGTAAAGGGTGAGTTAAAGCTACAGAGCAACCACCTACCGAACTCCGTAATCAACATCGTGTGTTCACGTTTTCGGTATTTTCTACTCTATTCAAATTTCATTAATTAGCTTCCGCAAGAAGAATTTGTATACCTAGTCGAAAATTGCCCACTAGGTTACCTATTCACCCCCCTCTAGGTTAGAATTAACCAACAATTGGTATCAGAGCAAAATAATAACCGTCTCTTTGAGTAAAGGTGACAATTTGTATAACGATCAAGGCCTTAATGGTAACATCGATGGATGATGTGGTAGAAAGAGCAATTCAAGCTATGATTCTCCAACGAGATTCAATACCGAAACCATGTACACCGCACTCTATGAACTTCACCTCTCACGTATCCTCATCTAGTTCACCACATAACCGAGGTAATGAGGTAATTCTCAACCCTATATTCCATTCAATTAGTCCAACCTCGAGTTCCTGTTCCTCACCAAAATTCAACACGAAACTCGAACTTGAATCATTCAATATTCCAATTTCATTAATTAGCTTCCGCAAGAAGAATTTGTATACCTAGTCGAAAATTGCCCACTAGGTTACCTATTCACCCCCCTCTAGGTTAGAATTAACCAACAATATCTTCATTGAATTTATTGAAGGTGTTAGACTTCATTTTTTGCATTTTTTAAGAAATTTTTGAAACAATTGAAATTTGTGTGTGTTAGTCTTCAATTACGGAATATTTCGAGTATGACATGAAAATTGAGTTTTTTTCTGGTATGATCATTGAATTTTTTGAAGGTGTTAGACTTCAGTTTTTTGCATTTTGAAGAAATTTTTGAAAAAATGGAAATTTGTGTATGTTAGTCTTCAATTACGGAGTATTTTGAGTATCACATGAAAATTGAGTTTTTTTCTTGTGTTACACTTCAATTTTAACATTAATTTAAAAAATATCTGAATTGAATTTTTTGATGGTGTTAGACTTCATTTTTTGCATTTTTAAGAAATTTTTAAAAAAATTGAAAATTGTGTGTGTTAGTCTTCAATTACAGAGTATTTTGAGTATGACATGAAAATTGAGTATTTTTCTTATGTTACACTTCAATTTTTACATTTTTTATATAAATACCTTCATTGAATTTATTGAAGGTGTTGGACTTCATTTTTTGCATTTTAATTAAATTTTTGAAACAATTGAAATTTGTGTGTGTTAGTCTTCAATTACGGAGTATTTTGAGTACGACATGAAAATTGAGTATTTTGCTTATGTTACACTTCAATTTTGACATTTTAAAAAAAAATATCTTCATGGAATTTTTTGATGGTGTTAGACTTCAGTTTTTTGCGTTGTTGAGAAATTTTTTAAATAATTGAAATTTGGGTGTGTTAGTCTTCAATTACAAAGTATTTTGAGTACGACATGAAAATTGAGTGTTTTTCTTGTGTTACACTTCAATTTGAACATTCTTTTAAAAAATACCTTCATTGAATTTATTGAAGGTGTTAGACTTCATTTTTTGCATTTTTAGGAAAGTTTTGAAAAATTGAAATTTGTGTGTGTTAGTCTTCAATTACGGAGTATTTTGAGTATGACATGAAAATTGAGTATTTTGCTTATGTTACACTTCAATTTTTACATTTTTTATATAAATACCTTCATTGAATTTATTGAAGGTGTTGGACTTCATTTTTTGCATTTTAATTAAATTTTTGAAACAATTGAAATTTCTGTGTGTTAGTCTTCAATTACGGAGTATTTTGAGTACGACATGAAAATTGAGTATTTTGCTTATGTTACACTTCAATTTTTACATTTTTAAAAAAAATATCTTCATTGAATTTTTTGATGGTGTCAGACTTCAGTTTTTTGCGTTGTTAAGAAATTTTTGAAATAATTGAAATTTGGGTGTGTTAGTCTTCAATTACGGAGTATTTTGAGTATGACATGAAAATTGAGTGTTTTTCTTGTGTTACACTTCAATTTTAACATTCTTTTAAAAAATACCTTCACTGAATTTATTGAAGGTGTTAGACTTCATTTTTTGCATTTTTAGTAAAGTTTTGAAAAAATTGAAATTTGTGTGTGTTAGTCTTCAATTACGGAGTATTTTGAGTATGACATGAAAATTGAGTATTTTGCTTATGTTACACTTCAATTTTTACATTTTTTATATAAATACCTTCATTGAATTTATTGAAGGTGTTGGACTTCATTTTTTGCATTGTAATTAAATTTTTGAAACAATTGAAATTTCTGTGTGTTAGTCTTCAATTACGGAGTATTTTGAGTATGACATGAAAATTGAGTATTTTGCTTATGTTACACTTCAATTTTTACATTTTTAAAAAAAATATCTTCATTGAATTTTTTGATGGTGTTAGACTTCAGTTTTTTGCGTTGTTAAGAAATTTTTGAAATAATTGAAATTTGGGTGTGTTAGTCTTCAATTACGGAGTATTTTGAGTACGACATGAAAATTGAGTGTTTTTCTTGTGTTACACATCAATTTTAACATTCTTTTAAAAAATACCTTCATTGAATTTATTGAAGGTGTTAGACTTCATTTTTTGCATTTTTAGGAAAGTTTTGAAAAATTGAAATTTGTGTGTGTTAGTCTTCAATTACAGAGTATTTTGAGTATGACATGAAAATTGAGTAATTTACTTATGTTACACTTCAATTTTTACATTTTTTATATAAATATCTTCATTGAATTTATTGAAGGTGTTAGACATCAGTTTTTTGCATTTTTAAGAAATTTTTGAAACATTTAAAATTTGTGTGTGTTAGTCTTCAATTACGGAGTATTTTGAGTATGACATGAAAATTCAGTTTTTTTCTTGTGTTACACTTCAATTTTAACATTCTTTTAAAAAAAATCTTCATTGAATTTTTTGAAGGTGTTAGACTTCAGTTTTTTGCATTTTGAAGTAATTTTTGGAAAAATTGAAATTTGTGTGTGTTAGTTTTCAATTACGGAGTATTTTGAGTATCACATGAAAATTGAGTTTTTTTTCTTGTGTTACACTTCAATTTTAACAATCTTTTAAAAAATATCTTCATTGAATTTTTTGAAGGTGTTAGACTTCATTTTTTACATTTTTTAGAAATTTTTGAAAAAATTAAAATTTGTGTGTGTTAGTCTTCAATTACGGAGTATTTTGAGCATGAAATGAAAATTGAGTTTTTTTCTTGTGTTACACTTCAATTTGAACATTATTTCTAAAAATATCTTCATTGAATTTTTTGATGGAGTTAGACTTCATTTTTTGCATTTTTATGAATTTTTTGAAAAAATTGAAACTTGTGTGTGTTAGTCTTCAATTACGGAGTATTTTGTGTATGACATGAAAATTGAGTATTTTGCTTATGTTACACTTCAATTTTTACATTTTTTATATAAATACCTTCATTGAATTTATTGAAGGTGTTGGACTTCATTTTTTGCATTTTAATTAAATTTTTGAAACAATTGAAATTTCTGTGTGTTAGTCTTCAATTACGGAGTATTTTGAGTACGACATGAAAATTGAGTATTTTGCTTATGTTACACTTCAATTTTTACATTTTTAAAAAAAATATCTTCATTGAATTTTTTGATGGTGTCAGACTTCAGTTTTTTGCGTTGTTAAGAAATTTTTGAAATAATTGAAATTTGGGTGTGTTAGTCTTCAATTACGGAGTATTTTGAGTATGACATGAAAATTGAGTGTTTTTCTTGTGTTACACATCAATTTTAACATTCTTTTAAAAAATACCTTTATTGAATTTATTGAAGGTGTTAGACTTCATTTTTTGCATTTTTAGTAAAGTTTTGAAAAAATTGAAATTTGTGTGTGTTAGTCTTCAATTACGGAGTATTTTGAGTATGACATGAAAATTGAGTATTTTGCTTATGTTACACTTCAATTTTTACATTTTTTATATAAATACCCTCATTGAATTTATTGAAGGTGTTGGACTTCATTTTTTGCATTTTAATTAAATTT
Organism: Luzula sylvatica; assembly: GCA_946800325.1. Taxonomy (NCBI): domain Eukaryota; kingdom Viridiplantae; phylum Streptophyta; class Magnoliopsida; order Poales; family Juncaceae; genus Luzula; species Luzula sylvatica. The sequence goes on along the minus strand of OX326960.1, from coordinate 65,654,687 downwards.
TTGAAACAATTGAAATTTCTGTGTGTTAGTCTTCAATTACGGAGTATTTTGAGTACGACATGAAAATTGAGTATTTTGCTTATGTTACACTTCAATTTTTACATTTTTAAAAAAAATATCTTCATTGAATTTTTTGATGGTGTCAGACTTCAGTTTTTTGCGTTGTTAAGAAATTTTTGAAATAATTGAAATTTGGGTGTGTTAGTCTTCAATTACGGAGTATTTTGAGTATGACATGAAAATTGAGTGTTTTTCTTGTGTTACACTTCAATTTTAACATTCTTTTAAAAAATACCTTCACTGAATTTATTGAAGGTGTTAGACTTCATTTTTTGCATTTTTAGTAAAGTTTAGAAAAAATTGAAATTTGTGTGTGTTAGTCTTCAATTACGGAGTATTTTGAGTATGACATGAAAATTGAGTATTTTGCTTATGTTACACTTCAATTTTTACATTTTTTTATATAAATACCTTCATTGAATTTATTGAAGGTGTTGGACTTCATTTTTTGCATTGTAATTAAATTTTTGAAACAATTGAAATTTCTGTGTGTTAGTCTTCAATTACGGAGTATTTTGAGAATGACATGAAAATTGAGTATTTTGCTTATGTTACACTTCAATTTTTACATTTTTAAAAAAAATATCTTCATTGAATTTTTTTATGGTGTTAGACTTCAGTTTTTTGCGTTGTTAAGAAATTTTTGAAATAATTGAAATTTGGGTGTGTTAGTCTTCAATTACGGAGTATTTTGAGTACGACATGAAAATTGAGTGTTTTTCTTGTGGTACACATCAATTTTAACATTCTTTTAAAAAATACCTTCATTGAATTTATTGAAGGTGTTAGACTTCATTTTTTGCATTTTTAGGAAAGTTTTGAAAAATTGAAATTTGTGTGTGTTAGTCTTCAATTACAGAGTATTTTGAGTATGACATGAAAATTGAGTAATTTACTTATGTTACACTTCAATTTTTACATTTTTTATATAAATATCTTCATTGAATTTATTGAAGGTGTTAGACATCAGTTTTTTGCATTTTTAAGAAATTTTTGAAACATTTAAAATTTGTGTGTGTTAGTCTTCAATTACGGAGTATTTTGAGTATGACATGAAAATTGAGTTTTTTTCTTGTGTTACACTTCAATTTTAACATTCTTTTAAAAAAAATCTTCATTGAATTTTTTGAAGGTGTTAGACTTCAGTTCTTTGCATTTTGAAGTAATTTTTGGAAAAATTGAAATTTGTGTGTGTTAGTTTTCAATTACGGAGTATTTTGAGTATCACATGAAAATTGAGTTTTTTTTCTTGTGTTACACTTCAATTTTAACAATCTTTTAAAAAATGTCTTCATTGAATTTTTTGAAGGTGTTAGACTTCATTTTTTACATTTTTTAGAAATTTTTGAAAAAATTAAAATTTGTGTGTGTTAGTCTTCAATTACGGAGTATTTTGAGCATGAAATGAAAATTGAGTCTTTTTCTTGTGTTACACTTCAATTTGAACATTATTTCTAAAAATATCTTCATTGAATTTTTTGAAGGAGTTAGACTTCATTTTTTGCATTTTTATGAATTTTTTGAAAAAATTGAAACTTGTGTGTGTTAGTCTTCAATTACGGAGTATTTTGTGTATGACATGAAAATTGAGTATTTTGCTTATGGTACACTTCAATTTTTACATTTTTTATATAAATACCTTCATTGAATTTATTGAAGGTGTTGGACTTCATTTTTTGCATTTTAATTAAATTTTTGAAACAATTGAAATTTCTGTGTGTTAGTCTTCAATTACGGAGTATTTTGAGTACGACATGAAAATTGAGTATTTTGCTTATGTTACACTTCAATTTTTACATTCTTTTAAAAAATACCTTCACTGAATTTATTGAAGGTGTTAGACTTCATTTTTTGCATTTTTAGTAAAGTTTTGAAAAAATTGAAATTTGTGTGTGTTAGTCTTCAATTACGGAGTATTTTGAGTATGACATGAAAATTGAGTATTTTGCTTATATTACACTTCAATTTTTACATTTTTTATATAAATACCTTCTTTGAATTTATTGAAGGTGTTGGACTTCATTTTTTGCATTGTAATTAAATTTTTGAAACAATTGAAATTTCTGTGTGTTAGTCTTCAATTACGGAGTATTTTGAGTATGACATGAAAATTGAGTATTTTGCTTATGTTACACTTCAATTTTTACATTTTTTAAAAAAATATCTTCATTGAATTTTTTGATGGTGTTAGACTTCAGTTTTTTGCGTTGTTAAGAAATTTTTGAAATAATTGAAATTTGGGTGTGTTAGTCTTCAATTACGGAGTATTTTGAGTACGACATGAAAATTGAGTGTTTTTGTTGTGTTACACATCAATTTTAACATTCTTTTAAAAAATACCTTCATTGAATTTATTGAAGGTGTTAGACTTCATTTTTTACATTTTTTAGAAATTTTTGAAAAAATTAAAATTTGTGTGTGTTAGTCTTCAATTACGGAGTATTTTGAGCATGAAATGAAAATTGAGTTTTTTTCTTGTGTTACACTTCAATTTGAACATTATTTCTAAAGATATCTTCATTGAATTTTTTGAAGGAGTTAGACTTCATTTTTTGCATTTTTATGAATTTTTTGAAAAAATTGAAACTTGTGTGTGTTAGTCTTCAATTACGGAGTATTTTGTGTATGACATGAAAATTGAGTATTTTGCTTAGGTTACACTTCAATTTTTACATTTTTTATATAAATACCTTCATTGAATTTATTGAAGGTGTTGGACTTCATTTTTTGCATTTTAATTAAATTTTTGAAACAATTGAAATTTCTGTGTGTTAGTCTTCAATTACGGAGTATTTTGAGTACGACATGAAAATTGAGTATTTTGCTTATGTTACACTTCAATTTTTACATTTAAAAAAAAAATATCTTCATTGAATTTTTTGATGGTGTCAGACTTCAGTTTTTTGTGTTGTTAAGAAATTTTTGAAATAATTGAAATTTGGGTGTGTTAGTCTTCAATTACGGAGTATTTTGAGTATGACATGAAAATTGAGTGTTTTTCTTGTGTTACACTTCAATTTTAACATTCTTTTAAAAAATACCTTCACTGAATTTATTGAAGGTGTTAGACTTCATTTTTTGCATTTTTAGTAAAGTTTTGAAAAAATTGAAATTTGTGTGTGTTAGTCTTCAATTACGGAGTATTTTGAGTATGACATGAAAATTGAGTATTTTGCTTATGTTACACTTCAATTTTTACATTTTTTATATAAATACCTTCATTGAATTTATTGAAGGTGTTGGACTTCATTTTTTGCATTGTAATTAAATTTTTGAAACAATTGAAATTTCTGTGTGTTAGTCTTCAATTACGGAGTATTTTGAGTATGACATGAAAATTGAGTATTTTGCTTATGTTACACTTCAATTTTGACATTTTTAAAAAAAATATCTTCATTGAATTTTTTGATGGTGTTAGACTTCAGTTTTTTGCGTTGTTAAGAAATTTTTGAAATAATTGAAATTTGGGTGTGTTAGTCTTCAATTACGGAGTATTTTGAGTACGACATGAAAATTGAGTGTTTTTCTTGTGTTACACATCAATTTTAACATTCTTTTAAAAAATACCTTCATTGAATTTATTGAAGGTGTTAGACATCATTTTTTGCATTTTTAGGAGAGTTTTGAAAAAATTGAAATTTGTGTGTGTTAGCCTTCAATTACGGAGTATTTTGAGTATGACATGAAAATTGAGTATTTTGCTTATGATACACTTCAATTTTTACATTTTTAAAAAAAATATCTTCATTGAATTTTTTGAAGGTGTTAGACTTCAGTTTTTTGCATTTTGAAGAAATTTTTGAAAAAATTGAAATTTGTGTGTGTTAGTCTTCAATTACGGAGTATTTTCAGTATGACATGAAAATTGAGTGTTTTTCTTGTGTTACACTTCAATTTTAACATTCATTTAAAAATATCTTCATTGAATTTATTGAAGGTGTTAGACTTCATTTTTTGCATTTTTAAGAAATTTTTGAAACAATTGAAATTTCTGTGTGTTAATCTTCAATTACGGAGTATTTTGTGTATGACATGAAAATTGAGTACTTTGCTTATGATACACTTCATTTTTTACATTTTTTTAAAAAATATCCTCATTGAATTTTTTTATGGTGTTAGACTTCATTTTTTTTGCGCTGTTAAGAAATTTTTGAAATAATTGAAATTTGTGTCTGTTAGTCTTCAATTACGGAGTATTTTGAGTATCACATGAAAATTGAGTTTTTTTCTTGTGTTACACTTCAATTTTAATATTCTTTTAAAAAATATCTTCATTGAATTTTTTGGAGGTGTTAGACTTCATTTTTTACATTTTTAGGAAATTTTTTTGAAAAAATTGAAATTTGTGTGTGTTAGTCTTCAATTTCGGAGTATTTTGAGTATCACATGAAAATTGAGTATTTTGCTTATGTTACAATTCAATTTTTACATTTTTAATAAAATTATCTTCATTGAATTTATTGAAGGTGTTAGACTTCAGTTCTTTGCATTTTGAAGAAAATTTTGAAACAATTCAAATTTGTGTGTGTTAGTCTTCAATTACGGAGTATTTTGAGTATGACATGAAAATTGAGTATTTTGCTTATGTTACACTTAAATTTTTACATTTTTAAAAAAAATATCTTCAATGAATTTTTTGATGGTGTTAGACTTCAGTTTTTTGCGTTGTTAAGAAATTTTTGAAATAATTGAAATTTGTGTGTGTTAGTCTTCAATTACGGAGTATTTTCAGTATGACATGAAAATTGAGTTTTTTTCTTGTGTTACACTTAAATTTTAACATTCTTTTAAAAAATATCATCATTGAATTATTTGAAGGAGTTAGACTTCATATTTTGCATTTTTAGGAAAGTTTTAAAAAAATTGAAATTTGTGTGTGTTAGTCTTCAATTACGGAGTATTTTGAGTATGACATGAAAATTGAGTATTTTGCTTATGTTACACTTCAATTTTTACATTTTTTATTAAAGTATCTTCATTGAATTTAGTGAAGGTGTTGGACTTCAGTTTTTTGCATTTTGAAGAAAATTTTGAAACAATTGAAATTTGTGTGTGTTAGTATGCAATTACGTAGTATTTTGAGTATGCCATGAAAATTTAGTATTTTGCCTATTTTACACTTCAATTTTAACATTCTTTTAAAAAATATCTTCATTGAATTTATTGAAGGTGTTAGACATCATATTTTGCATTTTTAGGAGAGTTTCGAAAAAATTGAAATTTGTGTGTGTTAGCCTTCAATTACGGAGTATTTTGAGTATGACATGAAAATTGAGCATTTTGCTAATGTTACACTTAAATTTTTACATTTTTTAAAAAAATATCTTCAATGAATTTTTTGATGGTGTTAGACTTCAGTTTTTTGCGTTGTTAAGAAATTTTTGAAATAATTGAAATTTGTGTGTGTTAGTCTTCAATTACGGAGTATTTTCAGTATGACATGAAAATTGAGTTTTTTTCTTGTGTTACACTTCAATTTTAACATTCTTTTAAAAAATATCATCATTGAATTTTTTGAAGGAGTTAGACTTCATTTTTTACATTTTTAGGAAAGTTTTAAAAAAATTGAAATTTGTGTGTGTTAGTCTTCAATTACGGAGTATTTTGAGTATGACATGAAAATTGAGTATTTTGCTTATGTTACACTTCAATTTTTACATTTTTTATTAAAGTATCTTCATTGAATTTAGTGAAGGTGTTGGACTTCAGTTTTTTGCATTTTGAAGAAAATTTTGAAACAATTGAAATTTGTGTGTGTTAGTATGCAATTACGGAGTATTTTGAGTATGCCATGAAAATTTAGTATTTTTCATATTTTACACTTCAATTTTAACATTCTTTTAAAAAATATCTTCATTGAATTTATTGAAGGTGTTAGACATCATATTTTGCATTTTTAGGAGAGTTTTGAAAAAATTGAAATTTGTGTGTGTTAGCCTTCAATTACGGAGTATTTTGAGTATGACATGAAAATTGAGTATTTTGCTTATGTTACACTTAAATTTTTACATTTTTTAAAAAAATATCTTCAATGAATTTTTTGATGGTGTTAGACTTCAGTTTTTTGCGTTGTTAAGAAATTTTTGAAATAATTGAAATTTGTGTGTGTTAGTCTTCAATTACGGAGTATTTTCAGTATGACATGAAAATTGAGTTTTTTTCTTGTGTTACACTTCAATTTTAACATTCTTTTAAAAAATATCTTCACTGAATTTATTGAAGGTGTTAGACTTCATTTTTTGCATTCTTAAGAAATTTTTGAAACAATTGAAATTTCTGTGTGTTAGTCTTCAATTACGGAGTATTTTGAGTATGACATGAAAATTGAGTATTTTGCTTAAGTTACACTTCAATTTTTACATTTTTAAAAAAAATATCTTCATTGAATTTTTTGATGGTGTTAGACTTCAGTTTTTGCATTCTTAAGAAATTTTTGAAAAAATTGAAATTTGTGTGTTTTAGTCTTGAATTACGGATTATTTTGAGTATGACATGAGAATTGAGTATTTTTCTTGTGTTACACTTCAATTTTAACCTTCTTTTAAAACATATCTTCACGGAATTTATTGAAGGTGTTAGACTTCATTTTTTGCATTTTTAAGAAATCTTTGAAACAATTGAAATTTCTGTGTGTTAGTCTTCAATTACGGAGTATTTTGAGTATGCCTTGAAAATTGAGTATTTTGTTTATTTTACACTTCAATTTTAACATTCTTTTAAAAAATATTTTCATTGAATTTATTGAAGTGTTAGACTTAATTTTTTGCATTTTTAGGAAAGTTTTGAAAAAATTGAAATATGTGTGTGTTAGTCTTCAATTACGGAGTATTTTGAGTATGACATGAAAATTGAGTATTTTGCTTGTGTTACACTTCAATTTTTACATTTTTTATTAAAATATCTTCATTGAATTTTTTGATGGTGTTGGACTTCAGTTTTTGGCGTTGTTAAGAATTTTTTGAAACAATTGAAATTTCTGTGTTTTAGTCTTGAATTACGGATTATTTTGAGTATGACATGAGAATTGAGTATTTTGCTTGTGTTACACTTCAATTTTAACATTCATTTAAAAAATATCTTCATTGAATTTATTGAAGGTGTTAGACTTCATTTTTTGCATTTTTAAGAAATCTTTGAAACAATTGAAATTTCTGTGTGTTAGTCTTCAATTACGGAGTATTTTGAGTATGACATGAAAATTGAGTACTTTGCTTATGTTACACTTCATTTTTTACATATTTTAAAAAAATATCTTCATTGAATATTTTGATGGTGTTAGACTTCAGTTTTTTGCATTTTTAAGAAAATTTTGAAACAATTGAAATTTGTGTGTGTTAGTCTTCAATTACGGACTATTTTGAGTATGACATGAAAATTGAGTATTTTGCTTATGTTACACTTCAATTTTTACATTTTTTATTAAAATATCTTCATTGAATTTATTGAAGGTGTTGGACTTCAGTTTTTTGCATTTTTAAGAAAATTTTGAAACAATTGAAATTTGTGTGTGTTAGTCTGCAATTACGGAGCATTTTGAGTATGCCATGAAAATTGAGTATTTTGCTTATTTTACACTTCAATTTTAACATTCTTTTAAAAAATATCTTCATTGAATTTATTGAAGGTGTTAGACATCATTTTTAGCATTTTTAGGAGAGTTTTGAAAAAATTGAAACTTGTGTGTGTTAGCCTTCAATTACGGAGTATTTTGAGTATGACATGAAAATTAAGTATTTTGCTTATGTTACACTTAAATTTTAACATTTTTAAAAAAAATATCTTCAATGAATTTTTTGATGGTGTTAGACTTCAGTTTTTTGCGTTGTTAAGAAATTTTTGAAATAATTGAAATTTGTGTGTGTTAGTCTTCAATTACGGAGTATTTTGAGTATGACATGAAAATTGAGTATTTTGCTTATGTTACACTTCAATTTTTACATTTTTAAAAAAAATATCTTCATTGAATTTTTTCAAGGTGTTAGACTTCAGTTTTTTGCATTTTGAAGAAATTTTTGAAAAAATTGAAATTTGTGTGTGTTAGTCTTCAATTACGGAGTATTTTCAGTATGACATGAAAATTGAGTGTTTTTCTTGTGTTACACTTCAATTTTAACATTCATTTAAAAATATCTTCATTGAATTTATTGAAGGTGTTAGACTTCATTTTTTGCATTTTTAAGAAATTTTTGAAACAATTGAAATTTCTGTGTGTTAATCTTCAATTACGGAGTATTTTGTGTATGACATGAAAATTGAGTACTTTGCTTATGATACACTTCATTTTTTACATTTTTTTAAAAAATATCTTCATTGAATTTTTTGATGGTGTTAGACTTCAGTTTTTTGCGTTGTTAAGAAAATTTTGAAATAATTGAAATTTGTGTGTGTTAGTCTTCAATTACGGAGTATTTTGAGTATCACAGGAAAATTGAGTATTTTGCTTATGTTACACTTCAATTTTTACATGTTTAAAAAAAATATCTTCATTGAATTTTTTGATGGTGTTAGACTTCATTTTTTTTGCGCTGTTAAGAAATTTTTGAAATAATTGAAATTTGTGTCTGTTAGTCTTCAATTACGGAGTATTTTGAGTATCACATGAAAATTGAGTTTTTTTCTTGTGTTACACTTCAATTTTAATATTCTTTTAAAAAATATCTTCATTGGATTTTTTGGAGGTGTTAGACTTCATTTTTTACATTTTTAGGAAATTTTTTTGAAAAAATTCAAATTTGTGTGTGTTAGTCTTCAATTTCGGAGTATTTTGAGTATCACATGAAAATTGAGTATTTTGCTTATGTTACAATTCAATTTTTACATTTTTAATAAAAATATCTTCATTGAATTTATTGAAGGTGTTAGACTTCAGTTCTTTGCATTTTGAAGAAAATTTTGAAACAATTGAAATTTGTGTGTGTTAGTCTTCAATTACGGAGTATTTTGAGTATGACATGAAAATTGAGTATTTTGCTTATGTTACACTTAAATTTTTACATTTTTAAAAAAAATATCTTCAATGAATTTTTTGATGGTGTTAGACTTCAGTTTTTTGCGTTGTTAAGAAATTTTTGAAATAATTGAAATTTGTGTGTGTTAGTCTTCAATTACGGAGTATTTTCAGTATGACATGAAAATTGAGTTTTTTTCTTGTGTTACACTTAAATTTTAACATTCTTTTAAAAAATATCATCATTGAATTTTTTGAAGGAGTTAGACTTCATATTTTGCATTTTTAGGAAAGTTTTAAAAAAATTGAAATTTGTGTGTGTTAGTCTTCAATTACGGAGTATTTTGAGTATGACATGAAAATTGAGTATTTTGCTTATGTTACACTTCAATTTTTACATTTTTTATTAAAGTATCTTCATTGAATTTAGTGAAGGTGTTGGACTTCAGTTTTTTGCATTTTGAAGAAAATTTTGAAACAATTGAAATTTGTGTGTGTTAGTATGCAATTACGTAGTATTTTGAGTATGCCATGAAAATTTAGTATTTTGCTTATTTTACACTTCAATTTTAACATTCTTTTAAAAAATATCTTCATTGAATTTATTGAAGGTGTTAGACATCATATTTTGCATTTTTAGGAGAGTTTTGAAAAAATTGAAATTTGTGTGTGTTAGCCTTCAATTACGGAGTATTTTGAGTATGACATGAAAATTAAGTATTTTGCTTATGTTACACTTAAATTTTAACATTTTTAAAAAAAATATCTTCAATGAATTTTTTGATGGTGTTAGACTTCAGTTTTTTGCGTTGTTAAGAAATTTTTGAAATAATTGAAATTTGTGTGTGTTAGTCTTCAATTACGGAGTATTTTGAGTATGACTTGAATATTGAGTTTTTTTCTTGTGTTACACTTCAATTTTAACATTCTTTTAAAAAATATCTTCACTGAATTTATTGAAGGTGTTAGACTTCATTTTTTGCATTCTTAAGGAATTTTTGAAACAATTGAAATTTCTGTGTGTTAGTCTTCAATTACGGAGTATTTTGAGTATGACATGAAAATTGAGTATTTTGCTTATGTTACACTTCAATTTTTACATTTTTTAAAAAAATATCTTCATTGAAATTTTTGATGGTGTTAGACTTCAGTTTTTTGCATTTTTAAGAAATTTTTGAAAAAATTGAAATTTGTGTGTTTTAGTCTTGAATTACGGATTATTTTGAGTATGCCATGAGAATTGAGTATTTTGCTTGTGTTACACTTCAATTTTAACATTCATTTAAAAAATACCTTCATTGAATTTATTGAAGGTGTTAGACTTCATTTTTGGCATTTTTAAGAAATTTTTGAAACAATTGAAATTTCTGTGTGTTCGTCTTCAATTACAGAGTATTTTGAGTATCACATGAAAATTGAGTACTTTTCTTATGTTACACATCATTTTTTACATTTTTTTAAAAAATATCTTCGTTGAATTTTTTGATGGTGTTAGACTTCAGTTTTTTGCGTTGTTAAGAAAATTTTGAAATAATTGAAATTTGTGTGTGTTAGTCTTCAATTACGGAGTATTTTGAGTATGACATGAAAATTGAGTTTTTTTATTTTGTTACACTTCAATTTTAACATTCTTTTAAAAAATATCTTCACTGAATTTATTGAAGGTGTTAGACTTCATTTTTTGCATTCTTAAGAAATTTTTGAAACAATTGAAGTTTCTGTGTGTTAGTCTTCAAATACGGAGTATTTTGAGTATGACATGAAAATTGAGTATTTTGCTTATGATACACTTCAATTTTTACAGTTTTTTAAAAATATCTTCATTGAATTTTTTGATGGTGTTAGACTTCAGTTTTTTTGCACTGTTAAGAAAATTTTGAAATAATTGAAATTTGTGTCTGTTAGTTTTCAATTACGGAGTATTTTGAGTATCACATGAAAATTGAGTTTTTTTCTAGTGTTACACTTCAATTTTAACATTCTTTTAAAAAAAATCTTCATTGAATTTTTTGAAGGTTTAGACTTCATTTTTTGCATTTTTAAGAAATTTTTGAAAAAATTGAAATTTGTGTGTGTTAGTCTTCAATTACGTAGTATTTTGAGTACGACATGAAAATTGAGTATTTTGCTTATGTTAAATTTCAATTTTTTCATTTTTCAAAAAAATGTCTTAATTAAATTTTTTGATGGTGTTAGACTTCAGTTTTTTGCGTTGTTAACAAATTTTTGAAATAATGAAAATTTGTGTGTGTTAGTCCTCAATTACGGAGTATTTTGAGTATGACGTGAAAATTGAGTTTTTTTCTTGTGTTACTCTTCAATTTTAACATTCTTTTAAGAAATATCTTCATTGAATTTTTTGAAGGAGTTAGACTTCATTTTTTGCATTTTTAGGAAAGTTTTGAAAATTTTGAAATTTGTGTGTGTTAGTCTTCAATTACGGAGTATTTTGAGTATGACGTGAAAATTGAGTGTTTTGCTTATGTTACACTTAAATTTTTACATTTTTTATATAAATACCTTCATTGAATTTATTGAAGGTGTTAGACTTCATTTTTTGCATTTTAAAGAGATTTTTGAAACAATTGAAATTTCTGTGTGTTAGTCTTCAGTTACGGAGTATTTTGAGTACGACATGAAAATTGAGTATTTTGCTTATGTTACACTTCAATTTTTACATTTTTTTAAAAAATATCTTCATTGAATTTTTTGATGGTGTTAGACTTCAGTTTTTTGCGTTGTTAAGAAATTTTTGAAATAATTGAAATTTGTGTGTGTTAGTCTTCAATTTCGGAGTATTTTGAGTATGACATGAAAATTGAGTTTTTTTCTTGTGTTACACTTCAATTTTAACATTCTTTTAAAAAATATCTTCATTGAATTTATTGAAGGTGTTAGACTTCATTTTTTGCATTTTTAGGAAAGTTTTGAAAAATTTAAATTTGTGTGTGTTAGTCTTCAATTACGGAGTATTTTGAGTATGACATGAAAATTGAGTATTTTGCTTATGTTACACTTCAATTTTTACATTTTTAATATAAATATCTTCATTGAATTTATTGAAGGTGTTAGACTTCAGTTTTTTGCATTTTGAAGAAATTTTTGAAAAAATTGAAATTTGTGTGTGTTAGTCTTTAATTACGGAGTATTTTGAGTATGACATGAAAATTGAGTTTTTTTCTTGTGTTTACACTTCAATTTTGACTTTCTTTTAAAAAATATGTTCATTGAATTTATTGAAGGTGTTAGACTTCATTTTTTGCATTTTTAGGAAAGTTTTGAAAAATTTAAATTTGTGTGTGTTAGTCTTCAATTACGGAGTATTTTGAGTATGACATGAAAATTGAGTATTTTGCTTATGTTACACTTCAATTTTTACATTTTTAATATAAATATCTTCAATGAATTTATTGAAGGTGTTAGACTTCAGTTTTTTGCATTTTGAAGAAATTTTTTAAAAAATTGAAATTTGTGTGTGTTAGTCTTCAATTACGGAGTATTTTGAGTATCACATGAAAATTGAGTTTTTTTCATGTGTTACACTTCAATTTTAACAATCTTTTAAAAAATATCTTCATGGAATTTTTCAAAGGTGTTAGACTTCATTTTTGACATTTTTAAGAAATTTTTGAAAAAATTAAAACTTGTGTGTGTTAGTCTTCAATTACGGAGTATTTTGAGTATGACATGAGAATTGAGTATTTTTCTTGTGTTACACTTCAATTTTAACATTCTTTTAAAAAATATCTTCATTGAATTTATTGAAGGTGTTAGACTTCATTTTTTGCATTTTTAAGAAATTTTTGAAACAATTGAAATTTCTGTGTGTTAGTCTTCAATTACGGAGTATTTTGAGTATGACATGAAAATTGAGTATTTTGCTTATGTTAGACTTCAATATTTACATTTTTTAAAAAAATATCTTCATTGAATTTTTTGATGGTGTTAGACTTCAGTTTTTTGCGTTGTTAAGAAATTTTTGAAATAATTGAAATTTGTGTGAGTTAGTCTTCAATTACGGAGTATTTTGAGTATGACATGAGAATTGCGTTTTTTTCTTGTGTTACACTTCAATTTTAACATTCTTTTAAAAAATATCTTCATTGAATTTATTGAAGGTGTTAGACTTCAGTTTTTTGCATTTTTAATAAATTTTTGAAACAATTGAGATTTGTGTGTGTTTGTCTTCAATTACGGAGTATTTTGAGTATGACATGAAAATTGAGTTTTTTCTGGTGTTACACTTCAATTTAAACATTCTTTTAAAAAATACCTTCATTGAATTTTTTGAAGGTGTTAGACTTCATTTTTTGCATTTTTAAGAAATTTTTGAAAAAGTTGAAATTTGTGTTTGTTAGTATGAAATTATGGAGTATTTTGAGTATGCCATGAAAATTGAGTATTTTGCTTATTTTACACTTCAATTTCAACATTCTTTTAAAAAATATCTTCATTGAATTTATTGAGGGTGTTAGACTTCATTTTTTGCATTTATAGGAAATTTTTGAAAAAATTGAAATTTGTGTGTGTTAGTCTTCAATTTCGGAGTATTTTAAGTATGACATGAAAATTGAGTATTTTGCTTATGTTACACTTCAATTTTTACATTTTTATATAAATACCTTCATTGAATTTATTGAAGGCGTTGGACTTCATTTTTTGCATTTTAAAGAAATTTTTGAAACAATTGAAATTTTTGTGTGTTAGTCTTCAATTACGGAGTATTTTGAGTATGACATGAAAATTGAGTATTTTGCTTATGTTACACTTCAATTTTTACATTTTTTTAAAAAATATCTTCATTGAATTTTTTGATGGTGTTAGACTTCAGTTTTTTGCGTTGTTAAGAAATATTTGAAATAATTGAAATTTGTGTGAGTTAGTCTTCAATTACGGAGTATTTTGAGTATGACATGAGAATTGTGTTTTTTTCTTGTGTTACACTTCAATTTTAACATTCTTTTAAAAAATATCTTCATTGAATTTATTGAAGGTGTTAGACTTCAGTTTTTTGCATTTTTAATAAATTTTTGAAACAATTGAAATTTGTGTGTGTTTGTCTTCAATTACGGAGTATTTGGAGTATGACATGAAAATTGAGTTTTTTCTGGTGTTACACTTCAATTTAAACATTCTTTTAAAACATATCTTCATTGAATTTTTTGAAGGTGTTAGACTTCATTTTTTACATTTTTAAGAAATGTTTGAAAAAATTAAAATTTGTGTGTGTTAGTCTTCAATTACGGAGTATTTTGAGCATGACATGAAAATTGAGTTTTTTTCTTGTGTTACAGTTCAATTTGAACATTATTTTAAAAAATATCTTCATTGAATTTTTTGAAGGTGTTAAGACTTCAGTTTTTTGCATTTTGAAGAAAGTTTTCAAAAAATTGAAATTTGTGTTTGTTAGTCTTCAATTACGGAGTATTTTAAGTATCACACGAAAATTGAGTTTTTTTCTTGTGTCACACTTCAATTTTAACAATCTTTTATAAAATATCTTCATGGAATTTTTTGAAGGTGCTAGACTTAATTTTTTGCATTTTTATGAAATTTTTGAAAAAATTGAAACTTGTGTGTGTTAGTCTTCAATTACGGAGTATTTTGAGTATGACATGAGAATTGAGTATTTTACTTGTGTTACACATCAATTTGAACAGTTTTAAAAAAAATATCTTCATTTAATTTTTTGAAGGTGTTAGACTTAAATTTTTTGCATTTGTAAGAAATTTTTGAAAAAATTGAAATTTGTGTGTTTTAGTCTTCAATTATGGAGTATTTTCAGTGTGACATGAGAATTGAGTATTTTGCTTGTGTTACACTTCAATTTTAACATTCTTTTAAAAAATATCTTCATTTAAGTAATTTTTGAAACAATTGAAATTTCTGTGTGTTAGTCTTCAATTACGGAGTATTTTGAGTATGACATGAAAATTGAGTATTTTGCTTGTGTTAAACTTCAATTTTTACATTTTTTTAAAAAATATCTACATTGAATTTTTTGATGGTGTTAGACTTCATTTTTTTGCGTTGTTAAGAATTTTTTGAAATAATAGAAATTAGTGTGTGTTAGTCTTCAATTACGGAGTATTTTGAGTATGACATGAAAATTGAGTTTATTTCTTGTGTTACACTTCAATTTTAACATTCTTTTAAAAAATATCTTCCTTGAATTTTTTGAAGGTGTTAGACTTCAGTTTTTTGCATTTTGAAGAAATGTTTGAAAAAATTGAAATTTGTGTGTGTTAGTCTTCAATTACGGAGTATTTTGAGTATGACATGAAAATTGAGTTTTTTTCTTGTGTTACACTTACATTTTAACATTCTTTTAAAAAATATCATCATTGAATTTTTTGAAGGTGACTTAATTTTTTGCATTTTTAAGAAATTTTTTAAAAAATTGAAATTTGTGTGTGTTAGTCTTCAATTACGGAGTATTTTGAGCATGACATGAAAATTGAGTTTTTTTCTTGTGTTACACTTCAATTTGAACATTCTTTTAAAAAATATCTTCATTGAATTTTTTGAAGGACTTAGACTTCATTTTTTGCAATTTTGTGAAATTTTTGAAAAAATTGAAACTAGTGTGTGTTAGTCTTCAATTACGGAGTATTTTGAGTATGACATGAGAATTGAGTATTTTGCTTTTGTTACACTTCAATTTTAACATTCTTTTAAAAAATATCTTCATTGAATTTATTGAAGGTGTTAAGACTTCATTTTTTGCATTCTTAAGACATTTTTTAAATAATTGAAATATCTGTGTGCTAGTCTTCAATTACGGAGTATTTTGAGTATGACATGAAAATTGAGTATTTTGCTTATGTTACACTTCAATTTTTACAGTTTTAAAAAAAATATCTTCATTGAATTTTTTGAAGGTGTCAGACTTCAGTTTTTTACATTTTTTTGAAATTTTTTAAAAAATTGAAAATTGTGTGTTTTAGTCTTCGGTTACGGAGTATTTTGAGTATGACATGAGAATTGAGTATTTTGCTTGTGTTACACTTCGATTTTAACATTCTTTTAAAAAATATCTTCATTGAGTTTATTGATGGTGTTAGACTTCATTTTTTGCATTTGTAAGAAATTTTTGAAACAATCGAAATTTCTGTGTGTTAGTCTTCAATTACGGAGTATTTGGAGTATGACATGAAAATTGAGTATTTTGCTTATGTTACACTTAAATTTTTACATTTGTTAAAAAAATATCTTCATTGAATTTTTTGATGGTGTTAGACTTCAGTTTTTTGTGTCATTAAGAAATTTTTGAAATAATTGAAATTTGTGTGTGGTATAGTCTTCAATTACGGAGTATTTTGAGTATGACATGAAAATGGAGTTTTTTTCTTGCGTTACACTTCAATTTGAACATTCTTTTAAGAAATATCTTCATTGATTTTTTGGAAGGAGTTAGACTTCATTTTTTGCATTTTTGAGAAATTTTTGAAAAAATTGAATCTTGTGTGTCTTAGTCTTCAATTACGGAGTATTTTGTGTATGACATGAAAATTGAGTATTTTAATTGTGTTACACTTCAATTTTAACATTCTTTTAAAAAATATCTTCATTGAATTTATTGAAGGTGTTAGACTCAATTTTTTGCATTTTTATGAAAATTTTGAAACAATTAATATTTGTGTGTGTTAGTCTTCAATTACGGAGTATTTCGAGTATGACATGAAAATTGATTATTTTGCTTATGTTACACTTCAATTTTTACAATTTTTTGAAAAATATCTTCATTTAATTTTTTTGAAGGTGTTAGATTTCAGTTTTTTTAATTATTAAGAAATTTTTGAAAAAATTGAAATTTGTGTGTGTTAGTCTTCAATTACGGATTATTTTGAGCATGACATGAAAATTGAGTTTTTTTCTTGTGTTACACTTTATTTTGAACATTCTTTTAAAAAATATCTTCATGGAATTTATTGAAGGTGTTAGACTTCATTTTTTGCATTTTTAAGAAAATTTTGAAACAATTGAAATTTGTGTGTGTTAGTCATCAATTACGGACTATTTTGAGCCTGACATGAAAATTTAGTTTTTTTCTTGTGTTACACTTTATTTGAACATTCTTTTAAAAAATATCTTCATTGAATTTATTGAAGGTGTTAGGCTTCATTTTTTGCATTTTTAAGAAATTTTTGAAACAATTGAAATTTCTGTGTGTTAGTCTTCAATTACGGAGTATTTTGAGTATGACATGAAAATTGAGTATTTTGCTTATGTTACACATCAATTTTTACATTTTTTTAAAAAATATCTTCATTGAATTTTTAGATGGTGTTAGACTTTAGTTTTTTGCGTTGTTTAGAAATTTTTGAAATAATTGAAATTTGTGTGTGTTAGTCTTCAATTACGGAGTATTTTGAGTACGACATGAAAATTGAGTTTTTTTCTTGTGTTACACTTTATTTTGAACATTCTTTTAAAAAATATCTTCATTGAATTTATTGAAGGTGTTAGACTTCATTTTTTGCATTGTAAAGAAATTTTTGAAACAATTGAAATTTCTATGTGTTAGTTTTCAATTACGGAGTATTTTGTGTATGACAAGAAAATAGAGTATTTTGCTTATGTTACACTTCAAATTTTACATTTTTTTAAAAAATATCTACAT
The DNA here is from genome assembly GCA_946800325.1 of Luzula sylvatica. Lineage (NCBI taxonomy): Eukaryota > Viridiplantae > Streptophyta > Magnoliopsida > Poales > Juncaceae > Luzula > Luzula sylvatica. The sequence continues at coordinate 65,637,057 of OX326960.1, read as the reverse complement.
TGAATTTTTTGATGGTGTTTGACTTCAGTTTTTTGCGTTGTTAAGAAATTTTTGAAATAATTGAAATTTGTGTGTGTTAGTCTTCAATTACGGAGTATTTTGAGTATGACATGAAAATTTAGTTTTTTTCTGGTGTTACACTTCAATTTTAACATTCTTTTAAGAAATATCTTCATTGAATTTTTTGAAGGAGTTAGACTTCATTTTTTGCATTTTTAGGAAAGTTTTGAAAAAATTTAAATTTGTGTGTGTTAGTCTTCAATTACGGAGTATTTTGACTATGACATGAAAATTGAGTATTTTGCTTATGTTACACTTCAATTTTTACATTTTTTATATAAATACCTTCATTGAATTTATTGAAGGTGTTGGACTTCATTTTTTGCATTTTAATTAAATTTTTGAAACAATTCAAATTTCTGTGTGTTAGTCTTCAATTACGGAGTATTTTGAGTATGACATGAAAATTGAGTATTTTGCTTGTGTTAAACTTCAATTTTTACATTTTTAAAAAAAATATCTACATTGAATTTTTTGATGGTGTTAGACTTCATTTTTTTGCGTTGTTAAGAAGTTTTTGAAATAATTGAAATTTGGGTGTGTTAGTCTTCAATTACGGAGTATTTTGAGTATGACATGAAAATTGAGTGTTTTTCTTGTGTTGCACTTCAATTTTAACATTCTTTTAAAAAATATCTTCATTGAATTTTTTGAAGGTGTTAGACTTCAGTTTTTTGCATTTTGAAGAAATGTTTGAAAAAATTGAAATTTGTGTGTGTTAGTCTTCAATTACGGAGTATTTTGAGTATGACATGAAAATTGAGTTTTTTTCTTGTGTTACACTTAAATTTTAACATTCTTTTAAAAAATATCATCATTGAATTTTTTGAAGGTGACTTCATTTTTTGCATTTTTAAGAAATTTTTGAAATAATTGAAATTTGTGTGTGTTAGTCTTCAATTACGGAGTATTTTGAGCATGACATGAAAATTGAGTTTTTTTCTTGTGTTACACTTCAATTTGAAAATTTTTTTAAAAAATATCTTCATTGAATTTTTTGAAGGACTTAGACTTCATTTTTTGCAATTTTATGAAATTTTTGAAAAAATTGAAACTTGTGTGTGTTAGTCTTCAATTACGGAGTATTTTGAGTATGACATGAGAATTGAGTATTTTGCTTTTGTTACACTTCAATTTTAACATTCTTTTAAAAAATATCTTCATTGAATTTATTGAAGGTGTTAAGACTTCATTTTTTGCATTCTTAAGACATTTTTTAAATAATTGAAATATCTGTGTGCTAGTCTTCAATTACGGAGTATTTTGAGTATGACATGAAAATTGAGTATTTTGCTTATGTTACACTTCAATTTTTACAGTTTTAAAAAAAATATCTTCATTGATTTTTTTGAAGGTGTCAGACTTCAGTTTTTTACATTTTTTTGAAATTTTT